>CM060913.1:287644221-290044221 GCA_030737875.1 Allium sativum
ACTTGATATCGGATTCGAATTTGGACAGGGTTCTTTTGGGGCGCAGCGATAATTTAATTTTTAGAATTTTACTGTAATTTTTAATTAATTAAATATGCAACTTTTTATTTGGAGTATTGTGTACCCTATATCGGTATTTCGGGGTTTCAAAATATGAACCAATCTACCGATATTATTATATTTTTGGGACCGTGACACCTCGTTGGACACGACCGTAATCCTACTTCTGTCCATAGTAGCTCGGACATAAACAAAATGTTACGTAATTTCCTGCACCTCAATGTTTCCTCTTTGTAAAATCCGCACATGCCTACCTCACAAAACACAGCCTAGCTAGTGAAATCAAACAATGGTGCGTTTTCAAATCACACAAATTTAAGGTAAGCCTACAGTTGGAAAATATATATCCTACCCTGTATTATCAAATCCCATTACCTATGTCTGAACTCGCACGTACCTAAGGAGAAAAAATCTTATGACATTGGAACTTGAACTTTACCATCCCTATACCCTAGAGATCATCACACGCAAGAAACTAGGAAGCTGAACCATACCCTATTATTTCTCCTCCTCATCAAAAATTAAATGAAGGGTATTATCCATGTTAAGATTGGATACCGGTTGCAAACAAAATGAATTATACAACCAGTAAACTAAATGTGTATACAATATTATAGTACGCCTATAAGTATGGCTAATGAAGAAATTCCATACTCTATACGTGACATGACCTATCAGGATACTTCATATTCAAGGAAAGGAGACCATTTCCTTTCCGCATAGCTAGTGTTGGAAATATAAACTACAAGTCTACATTCTATTACTTAATCTCGAAGGGATGTATTTCTATAAGTACATGAGAGGATTTCTCTGTGGAAAAACACATAAAAACCCATATTTACTGTCCTACCGAAGTACTGTAGCCATACCGTGCCCCATACCCGAAGATTTAAGCCTATACTGTATAGACGCACATGCTATGAAGACAGACTTTGATATTTTCTTCCTTCTGCTGCCTCTATATATATATACACTGCAGACTCCTCGCGTTCTCCATTCAAACAACCAGATCTGAGTTTTTCCTTGGCAAACAAAAAATCAAATACAAAGCAAAACTTCCACTGGAAAATGCATGGAACGTGGGGAGCTTTCAGAAGCATACCGCATGCGAAGTAAAAGAGAGGAGGTATACAGGGACATACAAATGAAAGGGAAAGAACGTGTAGAAAAGGTAAGGCGCGAGAGTTGGGAAGTGGGGAGCTGAAGGTCTTTGAGATGGGGAGTGAAAGCATGCAACGTGAAGGGGGTATTTCAGTTTTGGAAATGGCGAGTTGTACTTCATGCAGTGTGTTGGGTGAGCTGTCCATATTATATAGGAGTGCTGCATGGAGAAAAGGTGCCTGGGCGTGACTTTTCCCATGAGAAGGAAAGCCGAGCACGGGTGTTAGTTACGCAGTAGACGAGGCAAATGGGTGTCGATGTCGAGGCTTCAGATTGGAGATGAGTTACCAGTTGCAGTTGCAGGCGCCGTATTGCCAAGGGGTTAGTTGTTTCATTATAGAAGAATTTGCTGTATTATGTGGTGCGGAATAAATCACGGTTGTATACAAATGGAAGTGACCATGTTTGTGGGGAGGAAAATGCGTGAAGCAGGTGGTAGGAAATACACTTGCATGGGGAGGCTTGCAATAGGGCTAAAGGGGACTGTGTAAAGATGTTGCACATGCATGAAAGGAGGACACACGTGAAGACTGGAAGGGGTGCATGAAGATAACATGGGTGATGTTATCAGTGAGTTGGTGGAGAACTAATACAGGGCATTTGTTTTCATATTTGGGCTTGTGAAGAATGCTCGGAGGAAAATTAAGGAGATTGCCGCAGCAATATTCATTAGGTCATGGGGCAACCTTAGGTGAAGTTCGGTGCTGATGGACCAAGGCAGAGCATGGTGTAAATGGACGTGGGAGCTTGGATCCTTTTTGAATCATCGGTTATGTGCGAGAAAATTAAAGGAGTTGCTGGTTTAAAAATTTAAGGAACGTGGCTATGAGGAGTTAGACTGGTTGCGGATTGCTGTGTAATAGAAAGAGGTTTATTACGGTGGTTCAGCGTTAGTGGAGGAACAGTTCGTCAAGGGGGCGGCATACGTGTCTGAGTTGGTTCGAACTGAAGAAGATGAAGTGCGGGAGTTCATGGTAGGGAGGAGATAACGGAGAAGATGAAACACGATGAATTCATGGCAAAACTGAACGCTGAGTTTGATCAACGGACGCAAATCGTTATTTAACGGTTAACGCGCGAAGGTGAGTAAAATCACTAACTCTGATCTATTTTAAAATATTTTAATTATATTTTAATGTTGTTTGAATGCTGTGTGATGGTCGATTAGTTAGATTACAATTAATTTGGTCGAATATTATATACCGTTACATATGTACACATCATCGGTTGGACACTGATTCCATCGATTAGAATATCCCCTAGTATCGAGTTAGTGTAAATTGTGTTGACTGACATCTGTGGATGCGGAAACCGGTTGGAGGAATCCGACCGGATTCCTTGATAATTATATGTACTGTTTGTTTTGTTTGAACCCGAATTATATTTAAAACCCGGTGTGTATATTGATGTTGAATGGAAATTCAACATTTGTTTAGATTAAATAAATAAATGATATCGATTTAGAAAATGTTAACAGTCGACCGTAAAACCATCGTTTTGTTAAGAAACTGATTTACCGTCAGGCAAATCAATGAAGTTAATTTTAGAAATTATATTTTTATAATTAAAGTGAAGTTTTAAACTATAATAGAAGTTCTATTATAAACCAGTATTTTAGAGTTCGTTTTTATAAAGCAAATAAAAGCGATTGTTGATATTTAAACAAGTTTATAAAGTAAAAACTATCCGACGATTAAATATTTGGATAATTATATTTAAGATAAATAATTTAGAGGTATCATTAGATTAATTTGATTAATCTAATGTTAAGAAGTAATGAAAATCAGTTAACGAATTTACTGATGGAAATAAGTTGATTTAATCAACTGTTATTTGGGAACATGATTATTAAATTAATTGGTCTTTAATTAATCTAATGAAAACAGGTTAGAAATAAGTTTATCGAAATTAATGAGAGTTAATTACCATTTAAGAAGTTATAGATAAGAACTGGGGAATGGAGAAAGCAAAGAGTTAATATTTAAATTAAATATTCATAAACCACAGAGATTCCAAAGTAAGAATATGGTGTTGTAAAACCCTATTCCAAAATACAACAAGGAAATACGGTTTAATAAATATATTAAGTAATAAGGAATTTGAATACAGACTTGTATCGGTTCTAAGGTAAGAACGTTGTTGATCAAGGTCTGAGAGGTAAACAAAATACCCCAACTTGAACGGCTTCGCTATTACCGAGGAACGATATCAGTTTGTAACGGAAAGAGATGTCAAGATTTTTGTAACAGAAAAAGATGTCAAGATTTTTGTAACAGAAAGAGATGTCAAGATTTTTGTAATGGAAAGAGATGTCAAGATTTTTGTATAAAAGGAATATGGCAGCATATTCAAGTCTTAGAATTATAGCGATAAAATAACGCTGTTGATAAGATAAGTGTGACTGTTATGTCAAGATTAGTTATAACAAAGAATATTACAGCGTATGACAAGTTGAACTATAGCAATAAAATAACGCTGTTGATAAGGTAAGTGTGACTGTAATTAGTTATAAGGAGAATATTACAGCGTATGACAAGTTAGAACTATAGCGACAAATTAACTGCTGTTGATTTGACTTAAGCATGACTTTTATATATAGCAGCACTTCCTAGAAAATGTAACAGTTTGGTTTGAAATCCACTTATTCTAGAGTAATAAGTAACGACGTTTGTTCAAAGAAATATAAGAAAGAGTTTAGAAAAAGAATTGGGGAATCGTATTAGAAACTGATGATAGCATTTCGATGTCCGAAATGTGATTAGAATTAAACCGTTAGGATTTGGAACTAGAATTCGACGATGTCGAATGTATTAAAAGTAACTATTTTTAGGGATTATAATCTGATAGAATAATTAACATTTAGTTTTAAACAAATAAATGTCAACAGGATAGGAGTCAGTATTTAGTTATAAGCTTGATATCAATTAGATAAGAAGTTGACTTAGAGACAGAGTTTATAAAGTGGAATAGGAGTGAAAAAGTACGAAAGATATTTCGGTAAACAAGATAAAGGAGATTATTGCGTGAATAAAGAGTTATATGATCAAGGTGTTTAGATTTCTATAAGAAGGGATGGTATTCCCATTTCAAAGGGAATAATGTTTTAAAAGTGAACGTTGGGCCGATTAAAAGGTTAAGATGAATTTGGAAATATTTTCCAGTGTAAATAAGGTAGATTACCCAATTATGGGAATAAAGAATGTGAAAGTAATGGGAAATAGTTCGAACGTTAATAACGGATATTTTTTGGAACATGAAAGAATAAAAGTTTATAATAATTGGAAATTGCTTTCCAAAAAGTGTTAAAGGCAAAAACAGAGTTTGAGAAATATCTAGTGAGATATGGGAATTTGAAAATATAACGAATGTCAAACAAAAAGCGCCCGTGATTGTATGATGTTTAGTTATACATTAGAATGGATGTTATTTTTACTTCGATAGTTAAATAACCGACTATCGAAGTGTTTTGACCATCGTTGTCAATACGGAGAGACCGGTTGGATTTATTATTGGAAAACCACTCCGTATAAGCATAAGTGCTGCGAATTAGATATGCTGAAGAAAATTGAAGACAGAGCTAAACGCAAGGGTCGTCCAGTTCCAGAATGGTGTTTTCTGTTTGTCCAGTCCCAGGACAACTTGTATGGACGAGTGTCTGACAGAGTATTTCCAACGGTCACGCCGTTGATTTTACGAACATACCAAGTTGGTGGGGAGAATGTAACTTCTCTTTATTCTACACCCAGTGTGCATTTGTGTAATCAATGTGTGATTATGGATTTGACGATGTGACATTCAAAGTGAATGGTGATCAGATGTTCTGAAGATAGACGTAGCCTCTAGCCTCACAACCAGGAATGACAGAAGTTGGGCTAGGCAGCATGGCTAGTTGGGTCATCCCCAAGCAGGGTGTATTGTCACCGATCTAGAGAAAATTCATATTTATACTTCTTTTCGATTCTGTATCTTCGGATGACGGTTGGATGGCCTACAACCGTGGTGGCAATATATTCGCGACACTCAAGCTAAATGAGTGAGCGGTCATGTGTGGCCGGGTTGCAAGACGTTCTTGTTGAACCCTGAGTGTATCCCCTCTAGAGTACACTATTCAGAAGGTGCTCCCATACCTTGTCTGTTGGAATCCATTCTCCGATAAGCGCCCTGCGGTTTATGATTTTATACTATATATATATGTGGAACGTGAGATGCAAGCGTTCTGCTACTTGATTATTTAATTGAGTAGACATTATTATAATATCATTGGGGTTTGATATCAAAGCATTTTGGATTATAGTAAGGTAAAAACCGTCCATGTTTATGTGTGGGCTGGTCTTACGATTATCTTCTTGTTTGAAAAGGATTTTCAAAGTTAAACAGTATGGTTGTAATTTACTCACACCAGTCCCATGACTGACCCAGAGTTTATTTTGTTTGTTTTCCCTAAACTCTTGGGTGCCCAAATTTGTATGGGCAGTCAAGTGTTTCAGGCTTTGCAGATTCACTTGGAGGAGCTCAAAGAAGGAATCTCCACCAGTAGTTATGTAGAGTTATTTCCGCTGTGATATGATGTATTGTACTCTGATAATGGTATGTATATACAATACAGTTTTGTATTCAAAGTTATGTTGTATAATACATCTTATTTTGTTCCGCTGCGAGTTTTGTGTTACTCTGATTCTGTTCAGTTGTGATCTTCTTCTTCTATTCTATTAGTTCTATCTTTTCTTTCTCACCCTCTAAATTCTTCTATTAATGTCCTGGTGTTTTCGATGCTTGAATAGTCAACAGTGTGTTTTTATGTTGATTTTCTGGGTCGAAAATTCCAGCCGTTACATCAATATAGCACGTTATGGAAATAAAATCTATTAACATATAAGCAGCTTGTTAATAATATGATGATTAACCATATATACATATCTCAGTACATTTGCAATAACCAGAATATCTTAAATATAAACACATCTCATATACACATGATTCCAAAATGTGCTAACATATGACTGTTTTTACAAAATTACTACAATTTCATACAGATAAGCCATATACTATCTAATTAATAGAAACTGGTTAAGAGATTTATATAGAGATATAAATGTATAAAGACAGGTATAATGGCATATATATTGGATATATCATATCATGCTCAAGAACATTTGACAATCAAATTTCAACAACAATTATTTAAAAGGGTCGAGGCATAGTATGGCAATATTTGATTACAAGGTGAATTAGAATACAAAAATATCATTCAAACACAGAATTTGCAAAACCCAGATTTTACAATATTCTTATGATATTTGCAACATCAAAGCATATATATTAGGAACCCCTTTCTAACAATTTATATGTACCGGAACAAGTTTAAATGTAGAAACTGTAACTCCATTTTATAACTAGCTAGACTTGATAAATGCAATGAACTTGATTTAAGTATGGGTCATTTAAAATAGATCATCCATGAATCAAGGACTTAACCAATTTGTCACTTACAAAAGGAATGAGACGATCTGTTAAAACATATATGTATTCATAGCTCTGTAAACAGAGCTTTTAAGGATAAGTTGTCCACAAAATTTTCAGTTTTGACAGTGATATGAAACCCAATTCTGAAACTGAATTATATTTTCAGGCTAAAATTTGATCCGAACTTAAACATTCAATAAAAGAAATATGATCCAAATTATAATCACAGAAACAGTTTATAAATCAAACCATATTATAGATAACTAAGAACTGGAATTCAAACATACACATCCGAATGAACTTCGAATATTAACTCAGATTCAAAACTGCAAACAAAACAGAATTTTGTTCTAACTCGAAACAATTTTGATTTTGAATCACACGTTATATATACATTCCAGATCCTATTTACATGAGTATTCGCAATACTTCATAGATTATTACAATAATAATTACATGGCGAGATCAATAACTGAATCGATTGGAACCGTGGCTCTGATACCATTGTTGGTTTACAAGGATCGATTTTGCAGCGGATTATAATTAAATTCCCAAACCCTAGTTAAAACCGATTGGTATTTGAATCAAAACGAGTACCTTTTGAATCTTGAAATTAATCAAAATGGTTGTCGATGGAATCGAATCAAACGCTCAAATCAAAGCGCCCCTATTGGAGATCCATGGACGATGATCTCGACGGTGTCAAAAAAATCAATGGAAGGTGGAATTTTGGTACTAGCCAAATTGGGATCAGGGTTTAATGAAATTTCGTGCTGATCGAATAATATCAGAAAGGGATCAGCCTTTCCTTTTATAAACAAGCAATACGAAATTTCAGTCCACCCTATTTACGCGTTCTCTATATTTAAAATAAAAGAAAATGTCAATCATTTGATCTCTCTTTTATTTTAAATAGTCCTCACCTTATTCAACTTCCTTATGTGTGACCCTATAAGTCATCGTAACGTTGGCAACAGTTTAAACATATTTAAACTGTAAACAGTGAGCAGCATCTAGTAATACATCGTTGTTACCCAAGTTACAATAATAATATCAATGATTCGATACAATCCTTTTGTGACCAGTGCATCAATGTAATCTAGTCCTTTTAAACCAGCATATCCAGAATTAAACTCAAGGCATGAAACGTATCACCCTCTTTATAATTTAATACGTTTGTCTTGACCGATGAGTAGACTATATAAACAAATCAATACTTGAGCACGACCATACATTTCATAGTCTCACTCAATCAAGAGGCCCATGGACATCACTACGAATATATCGTAGGGCTAAATTCCATCTAGATCATTCATAATTTTCATTCGATTCAAGATGTATCCAATAATCATCGTTATCGTCCACTCTGTTACAAGTAACTTTAGATGATATCAAAACATAAATATCTTCGAATAAAATTATAATGATTTCAGGTCTGAGGAACATTACATCACTGTCACTACGAGAATTACTTATGATACTATTAATTATATTCCACGTGGTTATTCTCATGTTGGGTTTGCCCAATACGTTATTCTTTAATACGTATTTATGTCTTGACATTAATATCACTTATATTAATGATCAATGAGATATGATCATCAGTCAATCAACATACTAGTCTCAATGTTTCATTGTTGTCCTGTATAAACAATAAAACTTGACTAGGGACATTTAAGAATTATAAATAAATTATAATACTAACAATGTTATTATTATTCACATCAAACAGATTGCCTCTTGGGCACAAATTTTAACAACATCAATACATATACGAAGACTGCAAGTAGCCCTATTATAGCCATGAATCAATTTAGCTTGCAGTTATTCCAGCATCCAGTATCAGCTACAATGACTAATTGTAGAAATTGAAATGAAGCAGAGTAATGAATCTAACTTGGTTAAGCAGCTAAACCAGATTCTAAAAAAAAACATTGCGTAGACCCTTCGATTTTGCTTTTTAGACAGCTGTTGTGAGTAGAATGGAATAGATTATGTGCTCAAGTCTGAATCGTCGAGCCTCAGATCCACCATAAACCAGAATTGCACTAAGAACCAAGATGAAAAATGTTGAAGATGAGCATACAGAAACATCCAAAAAGGGCATCTCCAAGGCACGGTGGAAACAACAATCCAGAAAGATAAACCACAAAATACCAACAAAACCAAAACAGATTCATTCACCAACACCAAGAAGTAACACAAATACGTCACAACTAGTAAAATTTCGAACACTTTCAGAAAGCCAAAGACTAGTATCCACTTACAGATACAACACTACAAATTACCAGCAGCAACAAAGAACCAAATAGCTTACCAGAACATCAGATTCAATGCCTAGCTTGGCACAAGGAACAAAGATAGTCTAAGGGGTGGAGGGCAACCAAATGAGAAGTCTATGGAAGCACTAAAGGTTCGAAACTAGCTTCGAAAAATGCCTGCTACAGGGGAGTATCCTAAGGAGAAGCACAGGCCGAATACTAGAAGAAGAGTGGCAAGAAGTTACAATGGTCACAGTAGTTGATTCAAGGGAAGCGAGGCCTAGGACTACGGTAAGGAAAAGAGAAAAGAAAGCATCGATGGGCTGGCAGAAATGTGAAATAATTGGGGATGAGGGATAGAGAGTATTTGTAAAGGATTGGATGAGAAAAAGCTCAGGGAGGTCTAGATCTGGAGAAGCACTGCTATACCACAAAGGCAAAAGCTAGGCAGGGGAGAGTGCGATAAGGAAGGATAACGTTGGTGATAAGATGCAGTACATAATTTGTTTGAAGCAATAGAGAGGAGGTTAGAAATGAAAGAGAAAGGGGGAAGGCAATGCCCTAGTCGCCGTTGGTCTTGAAATTTTTATATGAGGCTATTGTGAATTTTTGGAATTTTCCTATGTTTTTATGAATCAATATGAATATTCTAAACTAGAAAAGCTTAAGTGTTTATATAAGTAATTATGGCTAAATTAAGGGTTTGAAAATGTTTCAATGGTTTTAAATTCATAGAGCTATGATAAATTTGAAAAGCGTTTTAATAAAGAAAATTGTTGGCCGATAAAAGTTGACATGTATATGGACTAAGTGAAAAGAAGCTACCTTAAAAGGCCAAAAATTGGTTTTAAAGTAAATTACAAGCAGGTGATTGCCTATATAAGAACGAAGCAACATGCTCCATCACTTCCAAAATGAGGTCCACATGCCATGATGTATGGAATACCATGATTCATGATATATGATCCATTAGCTATTGTCGCTCTAATTTCTGTCGACTCGAATCATGTCTCCTTGATTACTATTGGTACTACCGCTTTTCTAATAGTATAAGAGGATATTGTCTCTGTTGTTTTAAAAGTAATGAGACTGTTTTGTCCCTACTTTTCAAAGAATACTTGAGGTTGTCTCCTTTGTTGATTAAATTATACAAGCCATTTGTTTCTAAGTGTTGATACCAATAAGTCGGCATGACTTCATGATATATATATATATATATATATATATATATATATATATATATATATATATATATATATGTGTGTGTGTGTGTGTGTGTATGTATGTATGTATGTATGTATGATGTTGCCTCCATTGTTTAAAGTATAAAACCCTTGGTTTATACTACCGAAACCAACCATGTATACATAGTTTTATGTTGCAATTTATATAGGCTGATACCCAGCCTGATTGTTGCTCTTATCCCATGTATACATAGTTTTGGCGAATAAAGCTTCTAAAGATGTGCATGAGGCAGTGTTAGCTGAATAAGAGCTGCATATTCATTATCCTCTATGTGATGTTTCAATTGTTATAGCGAGTGAAATCACTATGATCAAACACTAAGGCATCTTCATATATTACTCTTAAAGTATATTATATTACATTTTATCAGAACCTAGGAAATGCTTTAGGATTTATGTGATGAATATGGAATACTATATTTTGAATTGAATGGAAATATTCATTTTATTTCATATTCATGCGCTTTTGGTATCGATATATATTATGTCACTGGAGATTAATACTATAGACGACTGCAACATCTATAACATTTAGTTTCAGGCCTTATAATATGAGGTATTACAAGCGTTATAACCGTAAATATTTTGTCATAAATCAATTATGCCATTTTAAATGTACATAGTCAAGATGCATCATGACTGTGTATATATCCAGATGTCGGATAATGTACTACTCATGATTAATGAAGACACCAAGATGTTACGTACTAATAGTCATTGGTAACTAAAGAATTACTAACGCGATAGTTTCTACTAGTGAATATAACTAAGGTCGAATAGAAAATATCGATGTGACTAATTTTATTGTTTCTACTGACTTGAGAGTACTGTGACGACCCCAAACCCCCGTTCCACGGTGGTAAGGGTAATCTTTGGAATATAACACATAAGCAAATAACAGCAGAAACAGAAATAAATAAATACACCAGATAATTTACAATAGAATACACTGGATAAACATAATCATCAGAGTTACACAATATACATGATCATACTTAGTACAAAATATAGTTCATCTTTACATAAAATGTCGATAGCGGAATCAAAACATAATATGTACAACAGGAGCTGAACAACATAAAAAAAAGAAGTGATAGAATCCATCTTCAGCTCCATAGCTATCCAGAAAGAGCCTGCTAAAACTAAACACAAGGCTGCCCGTGTAGAAATAGGGGCATCCGAGTTTGCAAGTGAAACAAACTACGAGTCAGTAATGGGACTAGTATGAGAAATCTACTTAACTCATTTCAATAACAAGACCAATCACAGGACCACGCCGCTAACGCGGAACAGGTTTACTCCATTGGATTGCCAGTGCTTAAAACAAATAAATCATTTAAACATCGCAATGCTTTTTACAAAAATGAAGCCATTATAAGACTCAGTTCCCATCACACAATGCAACACAAACCGGAGGATAGAGTTTTACCTTATAATGGCCAAAATATGCTTGATACTAATAAAACAAAAACATTTGATATTATTACTAGTGTTTATATGTTTCAAAAACAATTTCAATCATAAGTATCAATCATAGACGGCATGGGTACCATATATCATGTCGCCATATATAGGTTTAGAATCAAAATCGCACGATGTTGAATTTGGAAATTGGATTTCCATCATGAACCAAGGCAAGGGACCGTCCTTACCGCTTTAAGACGCTCTAGACCGCCCCTCAGGACTCAAACTCAGGTGGGCCCTTGGATCGTCAGAACCGGTCCACACGGAGTGGATTAAAATGCCTGAACATTGTGTTTCCCCGCCCTATGGGCCGTCAACTGGTCATATACCGACCAAACCATCGGCCCTGTAGCGACCGATATAACCGGGGCTCCTCTCTATCCATCATCCACGTAAGTAAAATGCCCGGGCGTGTAAAACCCAAAACACCACTTCTAGATAGAAGGAAACGCAGGTCCTCCCTGAGGTCCTCTCCCGTTTCTGGTCCATACCGGGGTGTGAGGCTCGCGAATCAATGCTAAACGCAAAGCAAGCTATTTAAAGTCGTGCTTTGATCATCAACCACAAAGCTCTGCTTTTCAACAAAAGATTTGATCACAGCAACTTTGTATGCCACGTTGTCCATATACAACGTCAGACTCACATCCATTTACAAGTCCGTTCTAGATCTGAATGAAACCGGAGGCACCTTATTCCTCTCCCGTATGTCCAATACCAGAGAGAGGCCCTTGCACATCTGAACGATCAACAAGTATGTCCGGACAACCACCACTGTAACCCCTTCGGGCAGCAACTCCCATCAAAAGCATCTGTAACACCCCGCCTCCGCTAGGGTCACTCGCAAAGGAATGCACTAGCTTTGGAGGGGCATTATTGGTAAACATGCACAGAAATATCACAAGACAGAACATATATAAATAGCGGAAGTAAAATCAAACTTTCATAACATGAATAAATAAGGTCTAAAGCCTTTTACATCAGAGTACATCAAAACCTGTCTTGCAATAGTAAAGAAGCATAAAGACTTTTTAATAAATTATTCCCCCAAGTAAAACAGTAAAGTAGCCATAGCCAAGAGAAGTCCAAGCCATCCATGATGACCTTCAAGCAGAAGAAGTCCGAACTAAACAGCATTGTTTCCTCCCTGAAACCTGGGGGGGAAACGGAAGAAAAGAGGCGAAACAAAACGGGTCAGTCAAAAAGACTGAGTAAGTCCTATCTACTTCCAGTATAAAAACAGGTAAAGGTAACATGACATGCATAAACTGAAAGTAAACATAAGGATAACTACAAGATAGATAAACCAGGGTAGCCAGTTGAACTACTGCGGCAATGTAAACTAAGGTATCATGATAAACTACGGTGTTATGATAAGTCAAGGTATCACATCGTCAGATTTCTATCGAGTACATTATCCCAAGGTATCTACCCCGTCTAACATCCCACGGTATCTATTATGTATATTCTTCCTAGTTCTAACATGTATATTTGCTCTGCACCTCTCGTACTAGTATCCCTACCCGCGTCATGTGTTAACCATGAATGTCCCTTGCCCATGTCATGAAATGGTCCATGTCAACCTAATATCGCATATATAGGTTACTCAAATCATATGTTTCTTTCCATGTATATAAGTTCAGTCCTTTGCCGTACCTCGTACGGGCTTCCTCATGTCGTATTATCCTTGAAATCGTTTGGACTGTCACCCTTGTTCTAGCTAGGCTCTTCCATATGAATCATCATTTGAACTACTAGGACTTACGCCACCTAGCATCACTCGGGATTACGCTTACCTATTGCACGCTTTCGTATTTCGGTTTGCGTTAAACCACCTAGGCCACTAGGGATTACGCTAACCCTCAACCGCGCCCTTTTTCCCACGCATTCATCGTGAATCGTTTTTCTATAACTGTATGCACATGTATCACATCGTGCCATCCGAGTCCTGTCACAGGGAAAAACAAGAAATACAGGACTCGGTCGGGAGCTTTAGATTTATCTGCCGATGCAGATACTAAGGTCTGCTTTTCTACACGTGGCTATGGTCCCACGAGTCCCCTCCCTCAACTAGTGAAAGGCAACACAAGAGCAAATCTTGCATGAGAACTACACTCCGGCCAGCCCACATCCTATGGCCTACCTCACCCATAATTAGATAGCAATTATGGTCTGTTGGGTGTTCCCTGCCTTTCCGTACGTACACGCTTGACTCAAGATGGTAGATGATCGACGAACTTGCTATCTCGGGCACCTTATGTATTCGCCGATTCACTGCTATCCACCCCAGTCTTTAGGTCGCTCGCATAGCAACCAAGGCATATTCTTGGTTCTTCTACCGCAGACCTCAACCTCTCGTGAGCCTAGTATAATGACCTGGCAGCTCACAGAGGGATCCCAAGAATATCCTCACGTTCCCCGAAGCCGCTGCTTCGTTACCCAGTTCGTTGGAGCCTTTATCTAAATCAGATAGCCTGCTCCTACACGCATACTTAAACGTTGACCTAACGTATCGGGTTACTAATCTATCTAAGAAATGGTCCAAATTTCCTTGACTAAGAATTATTACTTAGTTTCCCTTAACTAAGGTTTACCACTTAGCCTTATTTCCATAATCCTTGTTAACTATGGTTATTTACCTAATCCTCCGAATTAGGGTTTATCTAATGGGTTAAGTGTCACTTAAGTTCATAACTTAGCCCGTCTACGAACCATGTCAAAATTGGCTAAGTATCCAAGTCCAAGACTTAACCCTACAAACAATGTGTCAAGTTGGTTAAGTATATTAAGCAATCCATAACTTAACCTCGTCTAATTATCATTTTAGATTGGTTAATTATATAAATTAACTTGACCTTGTCAAATTACCGAGTCAAATCGGTCAAGCGTATTCAAGTGATTCGTGACTTAGCCTTATCATGTTTTCACGTTAGATTGGTTAAGTATGGGTTAACTTAACCTCCATAAATTCACGAGTTAGATTGGCCAAGTATAGGTCACTTAACCACATCCAATTAACGAGTTAGATTGGTTAAGTTTAGGTCACTTAACCTCATCAAATCATCGTGTTAAATTAGTTAAGTGTTTAACTTAACCCCATTAAATTACCAAGTGGATTAATTAAGTCTAGGCTAACTTAACCCCATCCGATTACCATGTTTAGATTAGTTAAGCCTAATCTTAACCCCATCCATTAACTGTATTATACGGTAAAGTGTCACTAAGAAAATTTACTTAACCTTATCATGTTATCGTGTTGGATTGATTAAGTGTTGGTTAACTTAATCCCGTCCACTAGTCGTATAAAAATGGTCAAGTATCATTAGGCAAATCAGGTTGCTTAACCTACCCAAGCTTATCATGTTTTGTTAAGTATCATTAGCCTAATCAAATTACTTAACCCATTTGTCCATATCATATTTGGTTAAGCCTCATTAATCAAATTAACTTAACCCTATTATGTGGCATTAATTTAATTAATGCACCCTCAACCTCTCACATTAGACCTTGTTGTGGTTACTAGTTAAGCCGGGCGGGTCCGGGTAGATTTACACCACAACCTAGTCTAATCTCGGGTCTTAAGCGCGACATGACCAACTTCTCACATTGGGTCCTATTGTTTGCAACTACTAGTTAGGCCGGTCGGTTCCGGGTAGTTTTACGTTGCAAACTCAACCCAACCTCGAGTTGGCCATACTTATATTATCTAAGTTCATCATGTTTCCAAAACATGTTACAAGTTTTCAAGCATTTGGGTAGACCTAACTTAATAGGTAAATTCCCAAAGGGTAGACCTAACTTAATAGGTAAATTCCCAAGCTCATGTTTTTATGCATACTTACATGCCAACTTCCATGTTATCTTTCAAGTCATATTTTCAAGTATAAACACATGTCATAACCAAGTTAAGGTTTCGCGACATGTTCATGTTTATCTAACTACCCAAAATCGTGTTTTCCCAACGCAAGCAAAGCGAGTCAACATAGTAGGTATACTATGGCTACATGTAGACCCCTAAACATGCACGATGCCACTAAAGGGATTGGCTCCAAACATGCATGGCGTCATAAGGGGGTTTGGCCTTAAAACATGCATGATAGAGTCATATAGGGATTGACCATAAGCATGCATACTATCATATAGGATTTGGCCACAAACTTGCATAATATCATAAGGAGGTTTTTGCCACAAACATGCATGAAACATAAGGGGTTTGTGTTCATATGCATGCATAAGCCCCAAGGTCAAGTATTTGGCTATGTTTCACAAGTCAAATGGTTCCCCAAAGGTTCATGCTAATCTTTCATAGACAAAGATCCAAACTTGCAAGATAAACTAGGCTAAACATAACATGAGTGACATGATTAAGTTGCTACATCTTAGTCTAAGGTCATAAATCATAGGAAAGGGACAAAGTTAGGTTCACATACATGCATACTTATGTTTTATCTCATTTTATCCCATGCCAACATTAAAACTACCGTTTTGATCCAAAAGTAGCTAGAACTTACATAGTTAGGCCTAGGGAAAGGAGCATGAATCATCTTGGCTAAGAAAGGTGCCTCCTTTGTAGAAGAATCGTCATGGAACTCACATAGAAATGTTGATTCGGCCTTGATTTGGTGTAGCAAGCTTGCACCTTTTGATTTGAACTTGATTTGAGTGCATAGGAGATGGAGGCCATGATCAAAATTGATTTTGGCAGCACTTAGTTGCTAGGTTTGATTTTTAGGGATTTAGGTTAGGTTTAGGGTCTTTTTATAGAGATTAGGATAGTTTTAGGCCCTTAGATTAACCCTAGGACCAACCTGAACCGTCAGATTTCAAACCAGGCCCAAAAACCTAGCCAAGATAGAAAATAGGTGCACCAGATCAGAATCAGCCGACAGGGCAAGTCGACAGCCCTGTCGACATGCCTGTCGACTTGTCTGGGCGGGAATTTTCCCGCCTGGCCCCATTTCTGCATGTTTCGAAATTCAAATTTCCCGAAAACTTCTTTGGGCCTTAACCGGGTCATACGGACTCCGATTTTCGAAAACTCGGACTCTATTTCGCGTATTTTTCCGAGACGAACGCAATGGCAAAGCCCGTTTTACTTGATTCAGAATTTAAAATTAAATTTTGCCTTGATTCTCGTTTTAACATGTTATCGAAATACGAGTTGTTACATTCTCCCCACCTTTTAGGATTTCGTCCCAGAAATCTCCAAGTTAGGAAGAACATATCCTACCATCCATCATCCATCTACTCAAAACATCATCCACAAGCAACCATCGTCCTTAGATGATTTCTAATGCTCTATGAATGTATGCAAAACGTGTGTGTACATGTTTCTTAGCTAATGCTAATGATCAGGCCTGAATAATCTTTCTAATGCAAAATATGTATAGTGCCATGAATCCAACATGTATGCAAATAGTCCTAGTCATATAGATACTATATGCATGCACAAACATTCAACCATATGCAACATCCGCATGATAACACATTCAATTTCATCCATAAATAAGTATAAATACTCGTGCATATGTAATATGAAATGTGACCGAGTCGAGCTAATATCTAATGTAAATTCGTGCATCCACGAGCAACCACTTGCAACCATTTGCAACCATATCAACCATAACATGTTTCAAATACATGTTCACGTCCATAGGGTTCTACCTAAGATTCCCTGAAACAGGGTCGAGAAGATAAACAAAAAAAACTCCGTACGGGGTTTGTAACAGAGACAGGACCGAGAGGATATCCATAAAAGATAGCCTACAAGCAAGCTCAACAGAAAAACAGGGATCGAGGATATATTCCCAAAAGAGATATCATGCACGTATTTAGTCTTCGGTCTCCTGAGTCGCATTACCTTGAGCTTAGTTCCATCGTGCCTTGACCGCCCCTTTTACTTCCCGATTTCGCAGCTTCTTATTTCCTGTTTCCATAACATGAGTTGGAACTCATTTCCTCGTCGCCTCTCGTTCCACTTGCACTTATTCTCCTTCTAGAATACTTGGCGCAAACAGGACTGCGTACACATTATTCCATGCGAGCCCTCAAAATTCACTAGTGAATCCTGGACCTTGTACCATAAGGTATTCCACGTAGAAAAACTTTCTCTTGAAAGTAAACAGATGTCAATCAGGTTATCATGCGCACTTACTAGGGTAATTCCCATAACCCATACATAAGCGAAGTAAACCATCCGTCTTATTAGCGAACACCATTCGATCGGGTTTCTAATTTCCAACAAAGGCTTCTAGGGATTCTAAGTAACTAATCATGACAGAACCCAAAAGGTTACGCGATACTTCAAGGGTATTACCAAAGCAAGCCAAGAGTCTAACTACCCTCCTTCTAAAACCGAGAGTGGCACCCCTTACTGGATAACCACTTCATCCCTAGAATCCATCCACAACTTATAAACATAGGCATTATTTCCAAGCTCAACACTTGATATAGACATTCTCAAATCCAAACAAGCCATGAGTAAATGGACCGATCTTCCAATAGGAATTGAGACAAAAAACGGGATCCTCTACTATGCTAGTACTAAGGTGCAGAGACTCAACTATCGAAGCGGACTTAAAAGATGCGGTGATCAAAACAAAGTCCCGACAGGATGATAGAGAAGAAAAGCTAAACCTTTAACAAGATCGTTACCCTCCTTCTGAGGTACCCTAGAAATGAGAGCATACTATTGCCCTCCGAATGATCTTGTCCTTGTCCCATGATACTTAACTATCTGCCCCGTTTCACTATGCCAAAGGTACCCTCTCGTCATGGGTTTCATTGTTCATCTTTCTCCCTCCTTTGAGGACTAAGCCATACCAACACGTTGCTTACCCATAAGCTCATATCCTTTATCCTCTTTCTCACTATCCTTTCTTGTATAACTCTGCAATGGTCTCTCGAGAACCACCTCCATCGTACGGGAAACACTTACGCAGCTAGAAAGACTAGTCGCAGTCAAAACCACTGTGACTACAGATGGAGGAAAGAAAGGAAAAGAGATTCAATCAAGGAAACAAGGATAATGCTAATGGCCATTGGGGAATAGCCTTTTTCTTTTTAAAAGAAAATTTTCTTGAAAAATGCTTCTTTGTAAACGGTTTTTCAAATAATTTTCAGAAGGTCTTTAAAAACTTTTGCCCAGTATGGTAACCTTCTGCTCTGATACCAAATGTAACACCCCGCCTCCGCTAGGGTCACTCGCAAAGGAATGCACTAGCTTTGGAGGGGCATTATTGGTAAACATGCACAGAAATATCACAAGACAGAACATATATAAATAGCGGAAGTAAAATCAAACTTTCATAACATGAATAAATAAGGTCTAAAGCCTTTTACATCAGAGTACATCAAAACATGTCTTGCAATAGTAAAGAAGCATAAAGACTTTTTAATAAATTATTCCCCCAGGTAAAACAGTAAAGTAGCCATAGCCAAGAGAAGTCCAAGCCATCCATGATGACCTTCAAGCAGAAGAAGTCCGAACTAAACAGCATTGTTTCCTCCCTGAAACCTGGGGGGGAAACGGAAGAAAAGAGGCGAAACAAAACGGGTCAGTCAAAAAGACTGAGTAAGTCCTATCTACTTCCAGTATAAAAACAGGTAAAGGTAACATGACATGCATAAACTGAAAGTAAACATAAGGATAACTACAAGATAGATAAACCAGGGTAGCCGGTTGAACTACTGCGGCAATGTAAACTAAGGTATCATGATAAACTACGGTGTTATGATAAGTCAAGGTATCACATCGTCAGATTTCTATCGAGTACATTATCCCAAGGTATCTACCCCGTCTAACATCCCACAGTATCTATTATGTATATTCTTCCTAGTTCTAACATGTATATTTGCTCTGCACCTCTCGTACTAGTATCCCTACCCGCGTCATGTTTTAACCATGAATGTCCCTTGCCCATGTCATGAAATGGTCCATGTCAACCTAATATCGCATATATAGGTTACTCAAATCATATGTTTCTTTCCATGTATATAAGTTCAGTCCTTTGCCGTACCTCGTACGGGCTTCCTCATGTCGTATTATCCTTGAAATCGTTTGGACTGTCACCCTTGTTCTAGCTAGGCTCTTCCATATGAATCATCGTTTGAACTACTAGGACTTACTCTACCTAGCATCACTCGGGATTACGCTTACCTATTGCACGCTTTCGTATTTCGGTTTGGGTTAAACCACCTAGGCCACTAGGGATTACGCTAACCCTCAACCGCGCCCTTTTCCCCACGCATTCATCGTGAATCGTTTTTCTATAACTGTATGCACATGTATCACATCATGCCATCCGAGTCCTGTCACAGGGCAAAACAAGAAATACAGGACTCGGTCGGGAGCTTTAGATTTATCTGCCGATGCAGATACTAAGGTCTGCTTTTCTACACGTGGCTATGGTCCCACGAGACCCCTCCCTCAACTAGTGAAAGGCAACACAAGAGCAAATCTTGCATGAGAACTACACTCCGGCCAGCCCACATCCTACGGCCTACCTCACCCATAATTAGATAGCAATTATGGTCTGTTGGGTGTTCCCTGCCTTTCCGTACGTACACGCTTGACTCAAGATGGTAGATGATCGACGAACTTGCTATCTCGGGCACCTTATGTATTCGCCGACTCACTGCTATCCACCCCAGTCTTTAGGTCGCTCGCATAGCAACCAAGGCATATTCTTGGTTCTTCTACCGCAGACCTCAACCTCTCGTGAGCCTAGTATAATGACCTGGCAGCTCACAGAGGGATCCCAAGAATATCCTCACGTTCCCCGAAGTCGCTGCTTCGTTACCCAGTTCGTTGGAGCCTTTATCTAAATCAGATAGCCTGCTCCTACACGCATACTTAAACGTTGACCTAACGTATCGGGTTACTAATCTATCTAAGAAATGGTCCAAATTTCCTTGACTAAGAATTATTACTTAGTTTCCCTTAACTAAGGTTTACCACTTAGCCTTATTTCCATAATCCTTGTTAACTATGGTTATTTACCTAATCCTCCGAATTAGGGTTTATCTAATGGGTTAAGTGTCACTTAAGTTCATAACTTAGCCCGTCTACGAACCATGTCAAAATTGGCTAAGTATCCAAGTCCAAGACTTAACCCTACAAACCATGTGTCAAGTTGGTTAAGTATATTAAGCAATCCATAACTTAACCTCGTCTAATTATCATTTTAGATTGGTTAATTATATAAATTAACTTGACCTTGTCAAATTACCGAGTCAAATCGGTCAAGCGTATTCAAGTGATTCGTGACTTAGCCTTATCATGTTTTCACGTTAGATTGGTTAAGTATGGGTTAACTTAACCTCCATAAATTCACGAGTTAGATTGGCCAAGTATAGGTCACTTAACCACATCCAATTAACGAGTTAGATTGGTTAAGTTTAGGTCACTTAACCTCATCAAATCATCGTGTTAAATTAGTTAAGTGTTTAACTTAACCCCATTAAATTACCAAGTGGATTAATTAAGTCTAGGCTAACTTAACCTCATCCGATTACCATGTTTAGATTAGTTAAGCCTAATCTTAACCCCATCCATTAACTGTATTATACGGTAAAGTGTCATTAAGAAAATTTACTTAACCTTATCACGTTATCGTGTTGGATTGATTAAGTGTTGGTTAACTTAATCCCGTCCACTAGTCGTATAAAAATGGTCAAGTATCATTAGGCAAATCAGGTTGCTTAACCTACCCAAGCTTATCATGTTTTGTTAAGTATCATTAGCCTAATCAAATTACTTAACCCATTTGTCCATATCATATTTGGTTAAGCCTCATTAATCAAATTAACTTAACCCTATTATGTGGCATTAATTTAATTAATGCACCCTCAACCTCTCACATTAGACCTTGTTGTGGTTACTAGTTAAGCCGGGCGGGTCCGGGTAGATTTACACCACAACCTAGTCTAACCTCGGGTCTTAAGCGCGACATGACCAACTTCTCACATTGGGTCCTATTGTTTGCAACTACTAGTTAGGCCGGTCGGTTCCGGGTAGTTTTACGTTGCAAACTCAACCCAACCTCGAGTTGGCCATACTTATATTATCTAAGTTCATCATGTTTCCAAAACATGTTACAAGTTTTCAAGCATTTGGGTAGACCTAACTTAATAGGTAAATTCCCAAAGGGTAGACCTAACTTAATAGGTAAATTCCCAAGCTCATGTTTTTATGCATACTTACATGCCAACTTCCATGTTATCTTTCAAGTCATATTTTCAAGTATAAACACATGTCATAACCAAGTTAAGGTTTCGCGACATGTTCATGTTTATCTAACTACCCAAAATCGTGTTTTCCCAACGCAAGCAAAGCGAGTCAACATAGTAGGTATACTATGGCTACATGTAGACCCCTAAACATGCACGATGCCACTAAAGGGATTGGCTCCAAACATGCATGGCGTCATAAGGGGGTTTGGCCTTAAAACATGCATGATAGAGTCATATAGGGATTGACCATAAGCATGCATACTATCATATAGGATTTGGCCACAAACTTGCATAATATCATAAGGAGGTTTTTGCCACAAACATGCATGAAACATAAGGGGTTTGTGTTCATATGCATGCATAAGCCCCAAGGTCAAGTATTTGGCTATGTTTCACAAGTCAAATGGTTCCCCAAAGGTTCATGCTAATCTTTCATAGACAAAGATCCAAACTTGCAAGATAAACTAGGCTAAACATAACATGAGTGACATGATTAAGTTGCTACATCTTAGTCTAAGGTCATAAATCATAGGAAAGGGACAAAGTTAGGTTCACATACATGCATACTTATGTTTTATCTCATTTTATCCCATGCCAACATTAAAACTACCGTTTTGATCCAAAAGTAGCTAGAACTTACATAGTTAGGCCTAGGGAAAGGAGCATGAATCATCTTGGCTAAGAAAGGTGCC
This sequence comes from Allium sativum, assembly GCA_030737875.1. Lineage (NCBI taxonomy): Eukaryota > Viridiplantae > Streptophyta > Magnoliopsida > Asparagales > Amaryllidaceae > Allium > Allium sativum. The sequence continues at coordinate 287,666,797 of CM060913.1, forward strand.
TCCTTTGTAGAAGAATCGTCATGGAACTCACATAGAAATGTTGATTCGGCCTTGATTTGGTGTAGCAAGCTTGCACCTTTTGATTTGAACTTGATTTGAGTGCATAGGAGATGGAGGCCATGATCAAAATTGATTTTGGCAGCACTTAGTTGCTAGGTTTGATTTTTAGGGATTTAGGTTAGGTTTAGGGTCTTTTTATAGAGATTAGGATAGTTTTAGGCCCTTAGATTAACCCTAGGACCAACCTGAACCGTCAGATTTCAAACCAGGCCCAAAAACCTAGCCAAGATAGAAAATAGGTGCACCAGATCAGAATCAGCCGACAGGGCAAGTCGACAGCCCTGTCGACATGCCTGTCGACATGCCTGTCGACTTGTCTGGGCGGGAATTTTCCCGCCTGGCCCCATTTCTGCATGTTTCGAAATTCAAATTTCCCGAAAACTTCTTTGGGCCTTAACCGGGTCATACGGACTCCGATTTTCGAAAACTCGGACTCTATTTCGCGTATTTTTCCGAGACGAACGCAATGGCATAGCCCGTTTTACTTGATTCAGAATTTAAAATTAAATTCTGCCTTGATTCTCGTTTTAACATGTTATCGAAATACGAGTTGTTACAGCATCAGTAGTCATCCATTCGATGTGAAGATCATCGGTCTTGCACCGTCTTCATATCTTCTACTTCCAAACGTATATTTAGAATTTCAAATCAATTCATTTTCATGGTTAAATTATTTGACATCCATAATTCAGTTCATTAATGTAATTTTCACGTCAAACACATTCAACCATCAAATATCCAATAAACCAGGTAAATTCGGTTTCATTTTATTCCATATCGTTTATAATATTTTATAACGATTTATCGCCATTTTTATTTATTTAAAAATAGTCAATTTATATAAACGACGCTTCAGGCCATAACGCGGCCATGGCGCTGTTTTTCTTCAGATTTGATTTACACATATCTGAAAATCTAACCGTTGGATCTTTACAAATTTTATATCATTAGAAAGATCTTTTCAAAGCGGACCCAACGGTTCCAGTTTTGGTAAAATCCGACGGTCGGATCTCCCGATATAATCATTTGAAGTTACAATTTCAAAATACTAGCTACAACATCATTATTCGATTTATTTTAATTATATATATATATATAATCCATTATGGCGCTGTTGTCATTCAGATTTGAATTAAACATTCCAGACAACATAATTGTTGGATCTTTGCAAAGTTGATATCGTTGGAAAGATATTTCCAAAGCGAACCCAATGGTTTCGGTTTCGGGAAAATCCGACGGTTGGATCTCCTCTACAATCATTTGAAATCATGGTTTCAAAATACAAACTACAGCTTCGTTATTCGATTAATTTTAATAATATATATATATATATATAAATCCGTTCTTCGATTTCCAAACCATTTAATTTCATATATATGATGAAAATAATATTTTTTTTCCAACAAATATTTATTTCAACACATGGCTATTTTTAACACTTCATATATATAATAAAAATGCGATCTTTATTGTCAAAACAATTTATTTCAAACACAATTATTTTATATACTTCGTACATACAATACAAATGTGATTCTTATTGTTAAAGCAATTTATTTCAAAAATGAAGATTTTTAGCGATTCATATATATTATAAAAATGCGATTTTTATTGTCAAAACAATTTATTTCAAACATTCGATAAAAATGTTATTTTTATCATTCAAACCAATTTATTTCAAAAATGAATATTTTTCCAACACATGAATATATTTCAATACATGAATATAGATCAAACACATGAACTATTCAGAAAATTTCGGCAGCATAATGGCAGGATAGTTAAAACCGGCACTGTTTCGAGTACGGCTCCTCACCCTACTTAAAGCCTCGCAGCTTTTGACAATGGAGATTTCAATATCTAGTTCGTACATAGACGAATTTTCCCATATAGTTATCCTATTGGGATTTCAACCACAATCAGTCATATCAACCATTCGCATTTATCAACCAAATTTCACATCAACCAAACCCAAACAATCACAACCAATATATATCGTCCATGGTCTGTGGACGAGGGGAGTATGTATATATATAAGTATATAAATATATTTCGGTTTCATTTCAATTCCATTCAACGCACATATGATTTTTACAATGCATATATAACCTATACATCACACATACAACTTATATAACTCTTATACATGAGGTGCACAACGCTTACATAACTCATACATCGATCGTATAATTTATACATCGTCATTCCATATCGTTTATAATTTATAAATCTCACATTGGGTTCCACTCCTACAAAAATCGTAGGAAGCTCAGAAAAATATCTGGTCTCTTCTAGAATGTAGAGGACATCCACACGAGTCCAATGTCTCTTGTTTCACTGGATTTCGACAACAAAGCAAAAATATATGATTTTTTTTGTTGTAAAATCATATTTCATAGCGCTTGAAAGTGTTATAAACAGTTCAAAAATTAAATAGTCGTACCCTTTTCAAAAGCTTCAAAACTAGGTTTTGAGAATTCGCGAGATCTGTGTAGTTTGAAGAGGACCGGGTTGTTACATGTCGTAGAGGGAAGAGAGGCCTTCCCGTCCCCACCAATGGAGCCCAGTTCGGTGGTCGTACGGCGGAGTAGGACGGTGCGACGCGAGCTGACTTCCCAGGCTCGATCCTCTCCAAATACACGACGATAAAATGCAAAGCTTTTACGGATTTAAAGCTTGTGGGAAGCACAACAAAATTCTCCAAAGGAGCCCTTGATTTCGTTGAGCGATTTGAGAATTAAAGAGGAGAGTAGATTGGAGCACACTTCTGTCGTTTGCTTTTGAAGAGGAGCGGGTTTGAACGAAGAAAGAAAAGGAACGTGATTGGCCAATTTATTTTATTTACATATTTAATTTTTAATTCTTTAAATTCAAAAATACCCCTTGCTCCATACGAACTCCAATCCAAACCCAACGACTGTCGCCTCTAACTAAATACTCTCATTCCGAACACAATGGAATATGTTTCGTAAGCCCATTCGACTGTTTCAGTAAGTTATTATTCAAATTAAAATATAAAACATTCAAATTCTGATTTGAACGTACATTTTAATTTGCCAGGGCCACATACTTATCCCAAAAATTCCAGAAAAATAAATCTTGCTATGTCTGGATGATACAGTACCAACAAAACGAGTTTCGTCGAATCTGGAGACCGTATGAAAAATGGCCATTTTCTGGTCGATCCAAATTGACTAAAATTAACCTAACACATTTTTCTTTGCCACGCTCACATATTAACTCCAAAAATTATGGAATTTGAAACCTAGCAATAATTTGGCATCCCGGATCCAACAAAAGTGGTTTCGTCGAAAACAGAGGTCGTTTGCAAAATGGCTATTTTCAAGGCCTATATAAACTCCATAGAGACTTTTCTGAAAATTCATTTGTCCATAACTTTTGATTTCCGCTATGAAATATCGATTTTTCAGATTCTTTAGAAAGATATTCTTTAACAGATTTAAATATTTTTTGTTTCACTAAAATCCGTTTTATTTTGCATCTGGTACAGTCAATCAAAGTTTGAATTCAAATTTTCAAACTTTCATGCCATTTCAGGCCATGTTTTATAATTAAAATAAATATATTCACTATAACTTCGATCAAAATAGTTTTTTGGTCGTTATTATTTAAAATAATTTATTTTAAATATTCAAAATTCATTAAAATAGCCAAATTAAAAAATTTAAATTGGTTCTGATTTTCCGGGTTGTAACAATCTCCCCCACTTAAAATCTTTTCGTCCCCGAAAAGGAACGAAGCTGAAAGTTGTTTAATTAACCTACTCAACTTTCATTCTGGCTTCCATTCTTCAACTTTTCGGTTTCTAAGAATTTCCTAATTCTTCAAAAATTTGGCTAACACCCTAAATTTTCGAAAAATTTCGTCATAAACTCCCTTGTACGGGGAGGGGTTTGGAAATTTATTGGGCCGTATTAGGTACCTAATAAGCATACACATATTTATAGTGATATATTCCGGTGTCCATAGGGAAGTGTGTATAGATCATAACTCCAGAGAATAAATTCTCGTCACCCTATAAATGGTTTTTGTGCCTTAATGACCAGAGAGACGTGTTTATGGTCACCTCCAGACCCGTGTGGGTTTTTTATTAATCTGGTAATTTACCGTTACATTTTATATAGTCCATGTCCGTCTTCTGTTCAACCTGTAATATATAGTCATCGCCATACGAGCCTCTCGCCCGTATGGTATCCTCAAGAAGTATGCCATGTAGTGTAGTTCAAAATTAATTGTTACTATCCTATGGCGACGTTTATTATTAGACACAGAATAACCAGCACTCTGCATCCAATGGCATTCACAGGAGTTGATATAACAATAAATTTGTGCATCCAACTCATTAAGGTTTACCTATTTGTTGGGCACGTAAATAAATTCTTTACTCAACGGCAAATCCATTTACCTGTTCAAACGTATATAATATACATGTATATATTTCAATCAATTTCAAATCAGTTTAATATTTGATTCATTCGAATAAATTTACTATCATTTTCTTATTGATTTGATTAATTATCTTTTCAATATTTTGATTAATCAAATTCATAATCACACAACACAAACAACAACCAATTTATTTTTAACCTTTTCAAATATATATGATTAATTCATATACTCTTTTAAAATCATTCAGATTATAAAATTAAAAAAATTACATCCTTGAAAAGGAAACAACAACTAAGTAGAGAACAATACGGAAATGCAAAAATGGTAAATGTACCTTGCACCAGAGTTAATCAGAGACATCCACCCTGCAATTGGGATAGGCTTTCTTAATACTCTCCTCAGTTTCCCAAGTACAGTCTCGCGGATCTCCACTCCATTGCACTTTGACTAAGTGAACCTTCTTGTTCCTCAGCTCTTTAGTTTCTTTGCCAATAATCCTTATCGGCCCTCTCCTCACAACCAATTCTGGAGTAATTTCCAAGTCTTGTTGCGAGGCTTCTTCCACGACCAAGTCTGGATCATGTACATGTTTCGAAGTTAAGATACGTGAAACACATCATGTACTCCAGGAAACCAGTCTGGCAATTGAACTCTATAGGCGAGAGTTCCAATCCGTTCGAGCACAGGAAATGGACCAATAAATCTGGGCTCCAACTTCCCTGTTTCACCAAATCGGACTACTCCTCTCATCGGAGAAATCCTCAAATATACATAGTCACCAACAGATAAAGACAAATCTCTTATTCTCGCATTTGCATAGCTCTTCTATCGGCTTTGAGCTACTAGTAACCGTTTCTTAATGAAATCGACTTTATCCGCAGCTTCGCAAACAATATCTAGTCCTAATACAAGTCTATTACCAGGTTCTACCCAACAAGCGGGAGATCTGCATGGTCGACTATACAATGCTTCGAATGGCGACATTTTCAGGCTCGCTTGGTAGCTGTCGTTGTATGAGAACTCGGCCAAATGCAAATGGTCTTCCCATGATCCGCTAAAATCAATAACACAAGCCCGCAATAGATCTTCAAGAATACAATTCACCCTCTCAGTTTGACCATCTATTTTAGGATGACAAGCGGTGCTCAAGTTCAGTTTCGTTCCCAATTCTGCTTGGAATGCTTCCCAGAATTTACTAGCAAAAATCGGGTTACGATCACTAATGATACTCATGGGAACGCCATGAAGTTTAACAATTTCTTTGAAATAAATCTGCGCCATACTCTGAGCAGTTCTATTTGATCTGACAGGTATGAAATGGGCGGTCTTCGTGAAATGATCTACGATCACCCAAATACTGTCATTTCCTTTCCGGGTTCTGGGAAAACCATCTATGAAATCCATAGAAATTTGTTCCCACTTCCCACTTGGAATTTCTAACATTGCAACAATCCGGCGAGTTTTTGTTGATCGCTTTTAACTTGTTGACAAGTGGAACACTGGCTAACATATAAAGAAATGTCTCATTTCATAGATCTCCACCAAAAGTTGCGTTTGATATCATTATACATTTTTCTCACTCCTGGATGGATACTCAATTTGGCTTTGTGACATTCATCCAGCACTTCTCTCCGGAGTTCAGATATGTTTGGAGCACAAATTTGGCCCTTTAACCTCAAAATCCCATCGTTATCAATCTGAAAACTCAAGGACTCGTCTTTCTGAATTCTCTCTTTGATCTTATGAACGAATTGATCATCCTTCTGAAGAGCAGATATGTTATCAATAAATGAAGGCGTGATGATAAGACTGGCGATGATTACATTCTTTCTGCTGAGCGCATCAGCCACAACACCGGTTTTCCCTGGAGTATATAAAATATCAAGATCATATGCCATGAGAAATTCTAGCTAACGCTGCTGCCTCATATTCAGATCTTTCTGAGTGAATAAATACTTCAATGATTGATGATCAGTATATAATTCAAACTTCTCACCCAATAGATAATGTCTCCAGATTTTCATAGCAAACACGATGGCTAACAATTCAAGATTGTGAGTTGCATAATTCTTCTCATGTGGCTTCAATTGACGGCTAGCATAAGCGACTACCTGGCCTCTCTGCATTAACACTGCACCCAGACCTTCTTTAGAAGCATCTGTCTAGACTTTCAAGTCTTGATTGCCATCAATAATTGTTAACACTGGAGCAGTTGTCAGTCTTAACTTCAGCTTTTGGAAAGTTGTCTCACATTCTGGAGTCTAATTGAACCTTGAATGTTTCTTAGTAAGCTTTGTTAAGGAACTAGATATCTTCGAAAAATCCTTAATGAACTTCCGATAATAATTAGCCAATCCGAGAAAACTTCGGACTTCTGTGGGAGTAGTCGGCTGTTTCCAATTCTGAATAGCAGTGATTTTACTGGGATCCATGGAAATTCATTCCTTTGATACGACGTGACCAAGGAATTTTACCTCTTCTTGCCAGAATATACATTTGGAAAAAATTTCTTTTAAAACATTCTTTCTTAGAACCTCTAACACTTATTCCAAATGTTTTGCATGCTCACTCTCTGATTTAGAGAAGATTAAAATATCATCAATGAAGACCAGTACGAATTTATTCAATACTTCTCTGAATACCATGTTCATTAGATCGACAAAATAAGTTGGAGTGTTACATAAGCCGAACGACATTACTAACCACTCGTAGAATAAATCCGGACCTCTGAATGTTGTCAAAGGAACACACTCTTCGGCAATATGAAGCTGATGGAAACCTGTTGCTAGGTCCATTCATGAAAATACTTGTGCGTCACTCAATCATCTAACAAATCATCAATTCGCGACAATGGATATTTATTCTTCAATGTCTGCTTATTCAAGTCACGATAATCTACACATAATCTAAGAGTACCGTCTGACTTTGGGACAAACACCACTACTGCTCCTCAATCAGAGAAACTAGGTCTGATCAGACCCTTCCATACCAGCTGTCGAGTCTGATTATCTAATTCTTCTTTTTCCTTCAAGGTCATTCTTCAAGTAGAGTGAACTACTGGCCTTGCATTCAAAATTAAAGAGATTTTGAAATCAATTTCCCTACGTGGAGGTAAGCTAACAACTTTTTCAAACACATCCGCATAGTACTTCACGAAAGGGATATTTTCTACGTCGACCGGAGTATTCTCTGTAACGACAGGAATATTTTCCATTTGAGTAGGAGAAACATCAAGAGCTGACCAAAAGCCTTTTCTATTAGAATTCAGACCTTCATATGGAATGGTTATATAGTCCCCTGATTTAATCTTTGCCTTAACGACTTTGTCGGTGCATTTAACCTCAGCTTCATATTTGGTTAACCAGTCCAATCCCAAGATAAGATCAAATTCCGTAAAATTCATGACGATCGAGATGGTAGGGAACCACTGACGGGAAAAAGAAACAGGCACCCCACAAATCCAATTAAGATCGAGGGAACCCCCAACCGGATTATGGACAGTCATGGGTATTTTGAGCTTTTTCAAATTCAAATCCAGTTTCTTGACCGCATTACTTGCAATGAAGCTTCGTGACGCGCCTATATCAAACAGTACTTTAACTGGAATATCTTTGACAGTAAGCCTGCCTTCCAAAACATCTGGCCTCGCTTTACTGACTGAGGGTGATGGAACTTCTACCACTTCATTCACTTGTACTATTCCAGATTTCTTTGATAATTCGCAATTCTTCGCAATATGACCAGCCTGGTGGCACTTATAGCATCCCTTATTCTCTAGAACTTTGTTCTGTGATTCGGATTTATCCTTTTTTCGTCTGTTCCAAGATTTGCAATTTATCGCCAAATGTCCTTGCCTATTGCAGTTCGAGCATGTAGCAGTCATTATTGGTTCTTTCTCAGACTTAACCTTTTTCCTGCTGATTCTAGGCTTCTTTCTGACCCCGGATGTCATACTTGCCTTAGGCTGTGTACTTGTCTCTGGGCTATTAGTTTCAAATTTTCTTTTGTTGCTAGAACTACATTCCTCTTCGTCTCTCAAAAGACCCTGCTTACCCAGATCTTCGTACTAATAAGCCATGTATATCATTTCGGAAAAAGATTGTTGTAGCAGTTACCCTACTTTGGTACTTTCTTTGTAACCCATTAATAAACCTCGGATTCTTCATCTTTGGATTTTGAATTACATACGGGGCAAAACGAGAAAGTTCATTGAATTTCTTATGATATTCTGGAATGGTCATATCTCCTTGAATTAGATAGTAGAATTCATCGCTTAACCGCTCAGTTGTTTCTAGAGGAATAAATCTTTCATTGAAAATTTCCTTAAATCTATCCCAGGTGATATCACCTTCTGGATTATCTTTAATGACAGTTTCCCACCAGATTAAAGCTTCGTCTTTGAGCGCCCAAGACGGCAGTAATCTTTTCTGATCATCTATCAACCTTGATCCTTCAAAGATTTTCTCAGTAGAGCGCATCCATGTTTGTGTTCGAATAATGGATTCATTGCCCGAAAACGCTACTCCACCCAGATTTTGATACTTGATTAATAGAGCCTCAATATCTAGTTCTGACCTGCCTCTTCTACTTCTGCCACGCATTTTTCAATTCCTGCAAATAGCAGACAAAGTGTTAGGCCAACAGAAAAGGTATTTTTAAAGCATAGAGACGTATATTTAAATGTATATGTGTCTGCTGGGGTGTATTTCATTCTGCTATGCTCATTCTTGGATATTACTGATCCTATCTGAAATGAGTAATCCGTCTTAGAACACTACTAGTTCTATTTCTGACGAGTTCGTTAATATGTTATATTCCAAAACTAAGCTTAACCAAAGCTCTGATACCACGTTGTGATGACCCCAAACCCCCGTTCCATGGTAGTAAGGGTAATCTTTGGAATCTAACACATAAACAAATAACAGCAAAACAGAAATAAATAAATACACCAGATAATTTACAATAGAATACACTGGATAAACATAATCATCAGAGTTACACAGTATACAGGATCATACTTAGTACAAAATACAGTTTAGCTTTACATAAAATGTCTACAGCGGAATCAAAACATAATATGTACAACAGGAGCTGAACAACATAAAAAGAAGAAGTAATAGAATCCATCTTCAGCTCCATAGCTACCCAGAAAGAGCCTGCTAAAACCTGAATACAAGGCTGCCCGTGTAGAAATACTGGAACCCGAGTTTGCAAGTGAAACAAACTACGAGTCAGTCATGGGACTGGTATGAGAAATCTACTTAACTCATTTCAATAATAAGGCCAATCACAGGACCACGCCGCTAATGCGGAACGGGTTTACTCCATTGGATTACCAGTGCTTAAAACAAATAAATCATTTAAACATCGCAATGCATTTTACAAAAATGAAGCCATTATAAGACTCAGTTCCTATCACACAATGCAATGCAAACCGGAGGATAGAGTTTTACCTTATAATGGCCAAAATATGCTTGATATGAATAAAATAAAAGCGTTTGATATTATTACTAGTGTTTATATGTTTCAAAAACAATATCAATCATAAGTATCAATCATAGACGACATGGGTATCATATATCATGTCGCCATATATAGGTTTACAATCAAAACCGCACGATGTCGTATTTGGAAATTGGATTTCTGTCATGAACCAAGGCAAGGGATCGTCCTTACCGCTTCGAGACGCTCTAGCCCGCCCCTCAGGACCTAGACTCAGTCGGGCCGTTGGATCTTCAGGGTTGGTACACATGGAGTGGATTAAAATACCTGAACACTGCGTTTCCCCGCCCTATGGGGCGTCAATTGGTCATATACCGACCAAACCATCATCCCTGTAGTGACGATATAACCGAGGCGCCTCGCTATCCATCATCTACATAAGTAAAATGCCCGGGCGTGTAAAACCCAAAACACCACTCCTAGCTAGAAGGAAACGCAGGTCCTCTTTGAGGTCCTCTCCTGTTTCTGGTCCATATCGGGGTGTAAGGCTCGCGAATCAACGCTAAACACAAAGCTATCTATTTAAAGCCATGCTTTGATCATCAACCATAAAGCTTTTCTTTTCAACAAAAGCTTTAATCATAGCAACTTTGTATGCCACATTGTCCATATACAACGACAGACACACATCCATTTACAAGTCTGTTCAAGGTCTGAACAAAACCGGAGGCACCTTATTCCTCTCCCATATGTCCAATACCAGAGAGAGACCCTTGCACATCTGAACGATCAACAAGTACGTCCGGACAACCACCACTGTAACCCCTTCCGAGCAGCAACTCCCATCAAAGGCATCAGTAGTCATTCTTTCGATGTGAAGATCATCGGTCTTGCACCGTCTTCATATCTTCTACTTTCAAACATCGATTAATTATTTGAAATGAGAATTAACCCGGCCTTTTCAAATAATTCACGTATATTTAGAATTTCAAATCAATTCATTTTCATGGTTAAATTATTTGACATCCATAATTTAGTTCATTAATGTAATTTTCACGTCAAACACATTCAACCATCAAATATCCAATAAACCAGGTAAATTCGATTTCATTTCTATTCCATATCGTTTATAATATTTTATAATAATTTATCACCTTTTTTATTTATTTAAAAATAGCCAATTTATATAACAACGCTTCAGGCCATAACGCGGCTATGGCGCTGTTTTTCTTCAGATTTGATTTACACATATATGAAAATCTAACTGTTGGATCTTTACAAATTTTATATCATTAGAAAGAACTTTTCAAAGTGGACCCAACGGTTCCAGTTTTGGGAAAATCCGACGGTCGTATCTCCCGGTATAATCATTTGATGTTACGATTTCAAAATACGAACAGCAGCATCGTTATTTGATTTATTTTAAATATATATATATACACACACAATCCATTCTGGCGTTGTTTTCATTCAAATTTGAATTTAACATTCCAGACAATCTAACCGTTGGATCTTGGCAAAGTTGGTATCGTTGGAAAAATATTTCCAAAGCGAACCCAACGGTTTCGGTTTCAGGAAAATCCGACGATTGGATCTCCTCGTAGAATCATTTGAAATCACAGTTTCAAAATACGAACTGTAGCTTCGTTATTCAATTTATTTTAATTATATATATATATAGTCGGTACTTCGATTTCCAAACCATTTCATTTCATATATGTGATGAAAATAATAATATTTTCCAACAAATATTTATTTCAACACATGGCTATTTTTAACACTTCATATATATAATAAAAATGTGATTTTTATTGTCAAAACAATTTATTTCAAACACGATTATTTTATATACTTCGTGCATACAATAAAAATGTGATTTGTATTGTTAAAGCAATTTATTTCGAAAATGAAGATTTTTAGCGACTCGTATATATTATAAAAATGCGATTTTTATTGTCAAAACAATTTATTTTAAACATTTGAAAAAATGTTATTTTTATCGTTCAAACCATTTTATTTCAAAAATGACTATTTTTCCAACACATGAATATATTTCAATACATAATTATAAATCAAACACAGGAATTTTTCAAAAAAATTCAACAGCATAATGACAGGGTAGTTAAAACCAGCACCGTCCCGAGTACGGCTCCTCGCTCTACCTTAAAGCCTCGCAACTTTTGACAATGGGAATTTCAATATTTAGTTCGTACGCAGACGAATTTTTCCATATACTAATCCTATTGGAGTTTCAACCACAATCAATCATATCAACCATTCGCATTTACCAGCCAAATTTCACATCAACCAAACCCAAACAATCACAACCAATATCTGTGGACGCGCGGAGTGTGTGTGTATATATATATATATATATATATATATATATATATATATATATATATATACGTATATAAATATATTTCGATTTCATTTCAATATCATTTCAATTCCATTCAACGCACATATGATTTTTACAACGCATATATAACTTATACATCGCACATACAACTTATAGAACACTTATACATGAGGTGTACAACGCTTATATAACTCATACATTGATCGTATAATTTATACATCGCTATTTCATATCGTTTATAATTTAGAAATCTCACATTAGGTTCCACTCCTCCAAAAATCGTAGGAAGCTCAGAAAAATATCTGGTCTCTTATAGAATGTAGAGGATGTTCACACGAGTCCAATGTCTCTTGTTTCACTGGATTTCGACAATATAGCAAAAAGATATGATTTTTTATTGTAAAATAATATTAAGTAGCGCTTGAAAGTGTTATAAATAGTTCAAAAATTAAATAGCCGTGCCCTTTTCAGAAGCTTGAAAACTAGGTTTTGGGAATTCGCGAGATCCGTGTAGTTTGAAGAGGATCGGGTTGATGCGTGGCGTAGAGGGAAGAGAGGGCTTCCCGTCGCCACCAGTGGGGCCCGATTCGGTGATCGTATGGCGGAGCAGGACGGTGCGACGCGAGCTGACTTCCCAGGCTCGATCCTCTCCAAATACACGACGATAAAATGCAAAGCTTATACGGATTTAAAGCTTGTGGGAAGCACTAAAAAATTCTCCAAAGGAGCCCTTGATTTCGTTGAGTGATTTGAGAATTAATGAGGAGAGAAAATTGGAGCACACTTCCGTCGTTCGCTTTTAAGGAGGAGCGGGTCTGAACGAAGAAAGAGAAGGAACGTGATTGGCCAATTTATTTTATTTATATATTTAATTTTTAATTCTTTAAATTCAAAAATACCCCTTGCTCCAAACGAACTCCAATCCAAACCCAACGACTGTCGCCCATGGCTAAATACCCATATTCTAAACACAATGGAATATGTTTTGTAAGCCCATTTGACTGTTTCAGTCAGTTATTCTTCAAATTAAAATATAAAACATTTAAATTCTGATTTAAACATACAATTTAATTTGCCGGGGCCACATACTAATTCCAAAAATTCTAGAAAAATAAATCTGGCTATATCTGGACGATACGGTCCCAAAAAAAACTAGTTTCGTCGAATTTGGAGACCGTTTGAAAAATAGCCATTTTCTGGTCGATCCAAATTGACTGAAATTAACCTAATACATTTTCCTTTGCCACACTTACATATTAACTCCAAAATTATGGAATTTGAAACCTAGCAATAATTTGACATCCCGGATAAAGTGGTTTCATCAAAAACGGAGGTCGTTTACAAAATGGCTATTTTCAAGGCCTATATAAACTCCATAGCGATTTTTCTGAAAATTCATTTGTCCATAACTTTTGATTCCCGCTATTTTTCAGATTCGTTAGAAAGATATTCTTAAATAGATTTAAATATTTTTGGTTTCACTAAAATCCGTTTTATTTTGCATCCGGTACCGTCGGTCAAAGTTTGAATTCAAATTTTCAAACCGCCGCGCCATTTCCGGCCTTGTTTTATAATTAACATAAATATATTCACTATAACTTCGATCAAAATGGATTTTTGGTCGTTATTATTTAAAATAATTTATTTTAAATATTCAAAATTCATTAAAATAGCCAAATTAAAATTTTTAAATTGGTTCTGATTTTCCGGGTTGTTACAAGTACCGTCAATATTTAATATGAATATTCCACTTTGATTATATTCAAATCATGGCATAATATATATTAAGTGACAATAGTTTGGTTAGGTAGAATTATTGAAATTGGAGCACTATTTTAAAGAGGATTCATCTTCTCAGTTATTAGTGACTAGTATCATAGTAAACCAAGTCAACCCAAAGTAAATGACTTTTGACATAGCATTTTGATTAATAATAAGTACTGTTGTTGAACCAATGACTTTGTATTTAGACTATAGAGTTGAATATGGATGATATATTTGAATTTTGATCATACCAAATTTCATAACTCCAAAGTGGTATATTTTTTACGATAAAAGTAGGCGTAAATAATGTCACAACCAGATAATGCTTAATAAAGTAAAAGTGAATTTTATTATAACTAAGTAAGTAATAAATTTAGCCAAAATATCACATCATCTGCTAAATGACATATGAATATTAATATTGAATTAGTTTAATGCTAACCATTAACCCAGTTACACCTAACGAGTCACATAACCGAAATGAAGAATTCTCTCTAAATCAAACAATATAATTTGTTTATAATTGCCATAGATTAATTTGATTAATTAATATTCACGGAATATTAACTATAAAGTATAAATTTGATCTGAGAAATAAATATTATTAGACATATTTAATTACTATAAATATATCAATCGATATGTGATATCGGTAAATAATTAAATTAGATGTAATTAATATTACTTATTTGATTTTAAATGGGATATCTGCGTATGATGATTTTGGTTGGAATAAGGGTTATATGGATGGCTACACTATATTAGAAATGGATGGCGTAGATTCAATGAGCTTTGGTTTATAATTTTTTATACTGATTAAAGACCTCAAATACTATTTGAATTAGAACCTTTTGGTTGCAAATGCCCCTTCCATTATTAGCCAATTTCATCCTTAGGAGCTTAAGCAAATCTAACAAAAATAAATTCAAAATAAATGTTATTTGGTAGTCAAAGTTCTATGATTTAAGAATTAGCAGCATGACGAGTCAAATAGCTTTGAAAGGAGATAGAGTTCATCATTATTAAGTGTGCTCCAAGGAATTAATTTTAGGTATATTATTACTATATTATATTGTTTATAATATCACAGATTTGTTTCATCGTACATGCATATTGTTGTTATATTGCTAGTCTTCTGACAATTTTCATATGTATTGGTGTTGTCACATACTAGATTGGGTTGTATGCGTGTATTCACTAAAAAAAAATCCACACATAAATAAAATATGCACAACTAAATAATCCATTTATTATAATTTTTATTTCATTAATTAATTAACATTTACATATTAATATCTTTTTTTGCAAGGCTACATATTAACATGTAATTTGATTATAGTTATATGGTTCACAATGAATTACAATATCATTCCATATTAAAAGCTGAAAATATATTTTATAAATGTGTATATTTATAATAATAATAATAAATTTATGTGAAAGTAAATTATTTTAAAATAATTATTTACTATTATTTAAATTAATATATCAATTAACTAATTTATTTATAATAGAATATGTTACTAAAATCGAATTATAGATTTTTGAAAATTAATTGATCATGAAATAAGCTCTGTGCAAAAAAATGATAATTTAAAATTCTTTTTTGTATCTCTAAAAAATTATATAGCCGAAAATAATTCATTATCAAAGTAAATAACAGAAGAAAAAAATTGAATTTCTTTCCACCCCTAATAATAACATGTCAGGTTCTTTAAAAAATTAAATTTTAATTAATGTGTTTCAAAATAACTTTATTAGTATTTTGCTTTCTTTGAACTAATAAATTAGTTTATATACATATATTAATACAAAATATTTTTTTGTTGTCTATACAATCTGGAAGTATATAAAAAAAATTATTTATTGATACATGTATATAAAAGTATATGTATTGTAACAACCCGTATTTTTATAACATGCTAAAACAAGAAATCAAGGCAGAATTAAATTTTAAAATTAGTATCAGGAGAAACGGGTTACGCCATTGCGTTCGTCTCGAAATTTTACATGAGATAGAGTCCGATTTTTGAAAATCGGAGTCCGGATGAAGAAGTTATGGCCTGTACAAGTTTCAGTAGTTTTCAGGCAGGACTGGACCGTCGACCATAGGGTCGACCTACCCCCCCCCCCACCCGGTCGACCATAGGGTCGACCTATCCCCCAGGTCAACCATAGTGTCGACCCCCCACCTTACAGGTTGACCTGGTCAGCCTGGTTTGACCCAGAACTCATTTTTGAAGCCTAAGACGTGTTTTGACGGTCCAGATTGATTCTAGGGTTAATCTAAGGGCCTAAACTAGTTGCTACACCTATAAAAACACTCTTAGACCTAATCTAATTCATATCAAATCATTCTTACACTATTATGCTGCTGAACTCCCTGTTGAACCATGGCCGCCGCCCCCAAATTAAAGAACAAGCATTCAAACTCAATCTGATTCGAAGATTAAAGCTTGTACAATGATTCAAGACAATAAATCAACACTACTACAATGCTTTATGACAATTTAACTTCCTAATTCACTAGCCATGCTCTGTAAGTTCTAGTTGTTTTTAGATTTAAACATTTAGTTATAATATGGACATGAAATAAAGTGGAATTGGATCTATGTATGTTTATCAATTCTGATCTATTTCTGTTGCTCCTTGAATCTTCTGTTTTGGGACTTGTCTATCTTTATGTTCATGACAAGCTTATGATCTATTCAGCAGTTTTTTTGATTTGTGATGAAGTTATCATCAAGTTGTAATATTTATGCCTATGATGATGTTTTCCTCTGATCTCATTTTTTATTCAATTTCTATCTCCCCCAATTTATTTTCTTTTCATGAACCTTGGTCAATTTCGGACCTTGGCCTAAAATCGCGATTTGCGTACGATATGTATACGGGGGAATTATGGGATTATTGCCTTTATGAACATGATGTAATAATTGGCAACATGAAATTGGATATTATCATTGTATTTGCAAGTTTGGGCTTGATCTTTAAATTTTGGTATAATCTGTTATGAACAAATTTGCATAAATATTATATACATGGAATTTGGCACAAATAGGATCTATGTAATGTAACATGAGATTTGGTATATATAACATGTATGTAATTTGGCATGTAAATTAAACCACGAGTTTGGGCCTATGTAAATTAAATCAAAAGATTTGGCTTACGATTGGGCATATGTAGAATTGGGGATTTGAATATAAAAGTGATTGTAAATTTGATAATTGGCATAAATATGTATTATGAACTTGGGTAGTTGGCGTGTGTTGTAATAAAAAGATTACAATTTGGGATAACTACATCATGAATCATGATTTGGGTTCATTTGGGCATGATGCATGCAATTTTGGCTAGAACTCGATATGGGTGAAATAGCATAAACTTGGCATACATGTAAATAG
Source organism: Allium sativum (assembly GCA_030737875.1). Classification (NCBI taxonomy): domain Eukaryota; kingdom Viridiplantae; phylum Streptophyta; class Magnoliopsida; order Asparagales; family Amaryllidaceae; genus Allium; species Allium sativum. The sequence continues at coordinate 287,684,242 of CM060913.1, forward strand.
GCAAGAATTGGACATATGTAAACTGACTAGAATTGGGTATATATATCCATATATAAATTGGCATGTAATTTTGGAACTTGGGCATATGTTTATTAATATGTAAAGTTGGGAATTTGAAACATGAAAATGACCGTGTATTGGATAATTGACTTGAACACGAACATGAACATTTCTATATGTTAAACACGTGAACTGACATCGGGATTTTGGGGGTAATACGACCATTAATGAACCTTTGACACGAGGTTAGACTCAGTTTGTGGTGTAAATCTGCCCGGAACCGCCCGGCAAATCCAGTAGCCACAAAGTGTCAGTCTAATGTGAGAGGTCAAAGGTCGAATTGTAGACGCAACGATTTATGACACGAGGTTAGACTCAGTTTGGGTGTAAATCTGCCCGGAAACGCCCGGCAAATCCAGTGGCCACAAATTGCACGGTCTAATGTGAGAGGTCATGATTCGTTCGTCATAATGAATGAATTAAGGAATACTAACCATAATAAGACGTGGGTATGGTTAGAGGGTTGGGTGGGATAACATGGAAATTTGACATGTAAATGTGGACCTAACCGGTATGAGTTAAGAACATGTAAAACTTACAAGTGTAGGCTTAAACAACGTAACAGTTAATCAGACCAATGGGTGGGTTAAGTAATATGACTAGACTAATGACACTTAACCAATATAACATGACACGTGGCAGGGTTAAGTCAACTGGAACATATAGATAATACTTAACCAACTTTGCATGGGCGGGTTAAGCCATGAATTACTTGAATATACTTAACCAATTGGACACGATGACTCGATAGGGTTAAGTCATGAACCATTTGAATGTACTTAACCAATTGGACACGATGATTTGATAGGGTTAAGTCATGAACCATTTGAATATACTTAACCAATTGGACACGATGATTTGATAGGGTTAAGTCATGAACCATTTGAATATACTTAACCAATTGGACACGATGATTTGATAGGGTTAAGTCATGAACCACTTGAATATACTTAACCAATTGGACACGATGATTTGATAGGGTTAAGTCATGAACCGCTTGAATATACTTAACCAATTTGACATGATGATTTGATAGGGTTAAGTCATGAACCGCTTGAATATACTTAACTAATTTGACACGATGATTTGATAGGGTTAAGTCATGAACCGCTTGAATATACTTAACCAACTTGACAGATGATTCGTAGGGCTAAGTCATGAACTTGAATGACAACACTTAGCCAATTTGACATGACACGTAGGCGGGTTAAGTCACGAACTTGAATGACAACACTTAACCAACTTGACATGCTAGAGTGATGGGGTTAAGTCTCGAATTTAAATGACAACACTTAACCTACTGGACGGAAATCCTAGTTGCGCGGTCCTTTTCAGCAGTAACCCACTAGATGTATCACGGTACCCTGGAACTAGGCAGGGTGGGGCACGATTACTGGGCTGATTGTAAGCGACTAGAATGACAACTGAGTTGGTGCGCCATTGTAGGTTCAGGCGGACTATGGTCGTGCACGTAGTCCGGAGTTGAAAAAGCAGGCATTGGACACCAGTAGGTTTACACTGTGCGTGCTTGATTCGTGTCGATGGTTGGCACCATAGGGCTTGATACACCTTATGGTGGACCTAGCACAGGTAACTACATTTCGTGATTGGGCCGTATGACACAGACACATGAACGAGCTAGGACTTGTAGGGAGCCGATCGACTAATAGACCGTTACGTGGAATTCGTTAGGTAGCATAATCCCTAGTGGTCCTAGGTGGCATAAACCCTAATCGAATCTAGAAAACGTTCAATAGGTAGCATAATCCCTAGTGGTCCTAGGTGGCATAAATCCTAGTTGAACACGCGACAGTTCATGATATGGAAACCTAGCCAGAACAAGGGTGGAAGTCCAAACGATTTCAAGAATGGTGGCACTACGTTGAAGTAGTATAGAAATACGTGATGAAACCCGTACTATATACGGAAAGGGACTGTACATATACATGGAAAGGATGATACAGGTTGAGATACTAGTACAGTTGGTGCAGAGAATATAGGAAATCAAAGAAAATAGTGGAATGGTGAAGCTTAGAAATCTTGCGATGTTATACTTAATAGAAACCTTGCAATGTTATACTTGATTCATCGTGCATGTAGCTTACCTTGTCATCATGCTTATGTTTACTTTCAGTTTATTCATGCCATATTATCTTCACCTGTTTTTATGCTGAAAGCCACTAGGACTTACTCAGTCTTTATGACTGACCCAGTTGTGTTTCGCCTCTTTTTCTTTCGTTACCCCCCCTCCCAGGTTCGCAGGGTGGGAATACAGCTTAGTTCGGATCTTACCAAGCTCCAAGGCTCTTTCATGTACTGCTTGGATTTCTCTTGGCTATGGCTTGCTTTGCTGTTTTACTTGGGGAATGATTTATGACTATGGTTTTATGCTTCTTTACTATTGCAAGACAGATTTTGATGTAATGGATTTAATAGCATTTTGATGTAAAAGGCTTTAGACCTGTCTAGATTTTAAAGCAACGAAATTTGGTTCTTCTTCCGCTGTTTTATATGTTCTGTCTTGTAATATTTCTGTGTATGTTTACCTAGATAATGCTCCACCAAAGCTAGTGCATTCCCTTTGTGAGTGACCCTAACGGAGGTGGGGTGTTACATGTATGTTATAAATATATTTATCAATATATATATATATATATATATATATATAAGTTCATAATTTAATTATATATAAATTAAATTTGTTTATGCAATACATATATATATATCATTTAATATTTATTATAATTATATATACATATATAAATTATTAATATTCTACATACGTATCTATAAACTATATATATATATATGGAAAAGTCAATTTAGACATAAAAGTTTGACACAATTTGTGACATAATTGATTTGCATTGTTGGATCATCATATGAATTCCACTCTTTCATATAAAGACAAAAAGATCCAACGGTCAAGGCTTTGCATCTTTAATAGCCACCCCTATATATATATATATATATATATATATATATATATATATATATATATATATATAAGGAGCATTCCGGGGCACCCATGTTTTGTAGCACCCCTTTAGCACCCCCTACTCGTTCATGAGCTATACCAATCCAAATCAAATAATAATTCGTATATGTTCAATTCACTCATATATAATCGTATATCCAAAATTTTAGCTTGTTCCGACATTCGTAACATTTTCAAAGTCTTAACTCAATTATTCACCGTTCAGACATTTATTCTAACCGTTAAATTAAAATATCAACTATCAAATATGTTATTCTATGAGTGTCGGAAGGAGCTCAAATTTTGGAAAGATGATAATATATATGTGAATTAAACATCTACAATTTTTTGTTGGATTTGGATTAATGTAGCTCTCGAACGGATAGAGGTGCTAAATGGGTGCTACAAAACAGGGATGCCTCAGATTGCTCATATATATATATATATATATATGTGTGTGTGTGTGTGTGTGTGTGTGTGTGTGAGAGAGAGAGAGAGAGAGAGTGCGCGCACGTGTTTGTGTGTGTGCGTGTGTGTGTGTTTGTGTGTGTATTCATCCTGATAAAATTATTTGAATAAAACTCACCTATATATATAATATTTATATAATAACAAGCTTATACTCATATATATACACACACACACACACACACACATATATATATATATATATATACATATATATATAACATACAATACATATCGAATGAGATAACATGTCCGTTGTAGTATAAATCCTATCATTTATATATGAGCATGTTATTCTTGCAAGAGTTATCATGTTGCACACGTGTATGATAGATATGTGTACATTTAAATGTATAAAATATAAACTAAATAAAATTGTATGTAATGTATTATTTAAACAAAATAAGAGATTTTATTTAAAGAAAACTTAGAAATATACCATATAAATTAAATCTTCGTATGCTTGATATAAATCCAATAAGAAAATCTTTTTTGAAATTTACTAACTTCCACTGCGGGATAACCCAGTTTCAACAAATACTTCATACATATAATTGTTATAGCAATAGTATATAACATATATGCATTTGTATATGAGACTTGATGTATCATATATTATATTCAAAGCGTCATAATGGAGTTTGATCTCATGAATTTTGATTTCTTATTTTGATATTCTTTTACCACCTACTTATGCTAGTGTAGTCTCTTTCTGTGTATGTGCGAACGCGTGAGTATTTTTGTCATGTTATGTTCATGCACTACAACAAAAATACCATATTACAACTTTAATTTCACAACTGTCACAAAACGACAGTTGTGATAAAGGTTTTTCACAACTGTGTTTTTCTGAAAGTTGTAATGAACATATTTTTAACAACTTTTTTATTTTACATGTTGTAATATATGCCTATTACAACCTTTCTTTTATGATAGTTGCAATACATAACTATTTTTAACAACTCTTATATTAACGTTTAAGAATAATAATTAATATTCAATAATAACTTTATAAATTTATAATAATTATTAATTACTACTAAATAATTAATAAGTTGAAGTTATTTTTAAATATTTACTGTTAAGTATTTAATAGTTGATATCCAGTAACATATACATACTAATTAATATTCAACAATAACTAAGAAGAAATAAGTGATAATTAATAATAACTATTATTGGCAAGTAATATTTACTAATTAATTATAACATATAATACTTAATTTTCTAAATTTTGATGAAATTTTGATTGTGACCTATGAAAACCAGCGGTAACGTGCTTTACAAAAAAAAACTAGCTTATTGCAAGAGCATAAATTTAGGTGTGAAAAGTGAAAATGTGGCTCTAAAGGTACCCAGTCTTTGTATTTTAGCCCGTACTGCGAATCGACCTTTAGTGCTTTTCCCAATATCAAAATCGTTCCCCACTCCTTCCATCATAAAAAAAAATCGCCTCAACAAACTTCAATCGCTATGTGGTTTGGATTCAAAAAAAAACATCGATTGTGTCAAATTTGATTCCTTAGGGATTGGAGTCAAAAGGTGATTCGAATGTGAAGGCAACTTTTAAGGGTTTTCGATTTGAGGTCTTCGAAGTTGATTCGATTCGTTTTAAGGGTTTTCGATTTGGGGTATTTGAAGTTGATTCTATTTGATTTAAGGGCTTTCGATTTGGGGTTTTCGAACATGATTTAGGGGAGGTGAAGGCCTTTATCTGAGGTAGTGGTTTCTGGTTCAAGCAGTGAATGATTTTTTTTTGTTGTTCCTTTTTCTTGAGTGCAATGTTGACTATAGTTGGGAGTTGTGTGGGTAGTTAAGGCGGTGGAACCAGGAAGTGGTCAGAGGTTTGTCTGATCGGAGGAAGTTAGAGATTGTGGTGAAGGAAGAGGGTCATTACTATAGCCGAGGGTAGCGAACAAGCAGGAAGAAATTATTGGTAAATTCTTTTCAGCTCTGATAATTGCTGCTACACTAGTTCGTCCCGATTGTTTATGCTTACCTCAGTACTGTTATTTTTTTCCCTTTCATATAATTAATTTTATGATGTAGTCATCCCCACTTTGACTAAAATATGGATACATGGAAAAACTTTGCAGTGCCATCCAAGCATAGCTTTGTAATAGTTAAATAATGGTTATTTTAATTTCTTTCTAAGCTCTAACCGTTAATTATAGTTATGTCTATGGGCAAGCAAAGAAATTTACAATTATTTTAATTACCACTACATGCATGTTACTATGCTTAGGATGTCAAAAGCTAGGGTAAAAACTAATATATTTAATTCTACACTATAATTTACTTTCCGATCATGCTGTAGCTATGATCTAGCAGTTCTCACCATGAAAGACCCTTCTCCTCGCAATTTCTATCGGAATTCAATGCTACAACAAAACAAACCCTTAATTCTCTGGTAAATTTCATTTGATTTCTATGCTCCGAATTTTTTTCCTTTTTTATTCTCAATTTTGAACATTTATTTTATGTTTAACTTTGTTTTTTTTCCTTTCTTTTGCTTTCTGCATCCGTGTTTGCTCATCGTTGTTGATTTCCAATTGCCAATAGAATGCCGCAACTTATTAGTACATTAGCGTAGAAAATTTTCTACTTCATCATTTGACAAAGTGAATACATGGTAGATACTACATCTTCTGATATGCATTGATTCCAGCTTTCATCGGTCCACTTTTTCGACTCATATTTCCATGTGAACCGTTGTTTATCCTGTAACTGAATAAATTACTACCCATTTTCTAAACCATTATTCATAACGGAAAAAAAAATAGTACAAAATTATTTCATTTACTATTTTACGTTTTGGTAAATGGTGGGTATTTTTCAGTATGTGGAATCGTTTTGTTATTAACTAGAACTTAAGCATCATAAAAATAATACGAAAAACTAGAGCAAAAACCTTCCAAATGTTGCTCTATGTTTAATTCCATTGATTACCGTTTACCGCGTAATCAATGGAATGATATATTGCATTTAAATATACCATATTTGAACTTATTGCTTAACATAGTTTTATTATAAGTCTACTTCTTTTGCGGCATTCGCCAAAGTTAATTTTGTTCAACTGTACTGCCCTTATGTCATCAGATCCAGGTGGGATTCTTTTGTTCACTAGCGCGACCGATAGATTTCGCTACAAGTACATATCATCCATCTTTTAATTATAATTAATTTGTTTCCCGTTGTACGGACTTTATGACGTGAGAATTATTGCATCCATTTTTTATCCCATTTATCAATCTGTTACTCATTGACATTGTTAAATATTTGAACAATTTTCATCTGCAAATCCGTTAATACATACTTTGGTGACATTAAATAGAAATGTTGACTTGCATGTCATTTATTCCCAAACAAGTGACCCACAACAACCATAGCAGTCAAATTATGTATATTTTTAAACTAGATCGAGTGTTAAATATATAAATTGATGTTGGTGTGACTATGTTTATGTTTGACTACATTATTTTTGGAATATGTGTAATTAATTTGAAACCGTATGAAGATTTTATGCAAAGTAAAGATAATTTATAAGTAAAAATTAATTGGCTATGATGTTATTTTGATGACTATTGCCCATTTAGCATGGCAAAATACGTAATTTTTTTTGTTTGAACCAGAAAGATGGTGTTGTGATGCAATTAAATAGGTGAAAGCATTAAATTAAAACATTTTATTTGGTCTTATTATTGTCAGCCTATCTAATATAATTTGAAATTTTGTAACATGCAGGCTCATCCTAGGACTAGTTAAAACATATCAGATGGGCAGTTAGGGTTTTGATATCCCTACCGTTTCGCAGCAACCAACTCAGATAATTTTTTACCATATCCAAAATTTGTAAGTGACTTCAATTTGAACTTCTGTTTGATACAATAATAAAAAATAATCTTTACAGGAAACAACTAATGATTTATACCCGTTGGGTTGCTCTAGCTTTTGAGCTGGTGCTCTCAAAAGAGATAGATCACATCTAATTCTTTAGTTCAGGCTATTTATACTATGACCAGGTGCTACGTAACTGTACACGGTATATTTACTTCAAAGGTAAGAGTTTTATTTTACATCTGTATGCTTAGATAATGAAAAACAATATATAAAACAGTAAACAAAAAAAAATTCTATAGCCTTGTCTTACCAAAAATCTTATGGTACAAATCAATTAGCTACAAAAAAAAAAAAAAAAAAAAACCTTACACTCAAAATCTTCAGAAAAATCTGTATCAATTTATCATCATTTGTAACACTACAACAAAAAACACTTTTCGCAACAGGCAATATCTGTTGCAGTAGACCAATTGCAACAGGCCTGTGTCTGTTGGTATAGCCGAAGTTGCCAAAAGTCTGCAACCTTTTATGCCTGTTGCAATAAAACGTTGCGGTATACATTTTTGCAACTGACATTTGTTGTTGTAATAGACCATTTTGCAACAGTATATGCCTGTTGCAATAGATTCATAAATCTATAAAAAAAATATAGCTTATAGATATTACATATTAAATGTATTTATTTTAGTAATAGTGTATATCACAAAATGAAATAAACAAATAAAAAATTTATTTTAACAAAGTTTTAATAGTACAAACAATTACAATAAAAGTTTCTACAATTTTCATACACCATTCATCTATAACAATTTCTTCTCTCACACAACACATTTTTTCCGAATAGAGTATTTTCTACTCATGTTTCTACTCTATCATACATATACTATAACAAAAGAATAAACTTAGGCCATTGAGGTTCTTCTTTGAGCTGCTGCTTGTGCGTAAAAATGTGCACCTTTTGCGTATCTTAATACTTCTTCTTCGGGGTATCCTTCAAGATGGTAGAACAAGCTCGCAGGACAGTTTTCAAAGCAACTCCTTATTAGGTGAATGAACTGAAAAAGGAATATTCAGCAAAAGGCCAGAAGCTAGATCATGCATGAAGAAGTTTTCAACCTGTCGAAGGAGCAATGGCTTTATAAGCTCATGACATATCAGTAGTAAATACATGTGATTTATTTTATTTAATTTTTTAGAACAAAAGGGTACTTATATAACATAGAAAGGAAGTTACAAAGAGTTGTTTGGGCTAGAAAACAAATTACAACATCTAACAAACAAATAGTACACATCAACAAGACATTTCCAGCCCAAACTAAAGACACAGAAAACCCAGACTGAAAACACAGAACACAGTACACACCAAACGCAAAACAAACCAACTAAACACTAGAACAAACACCTGAAAAATACTTCCCAAAGCAGCTATGTAACACCCCACCTCCGCCAGGGTGACTCTTGCAAGCACTCTGACTTTGGAGGGGCGTTTGAATCAGGTAAACATGCATAGTGATATATCAAGGCAGAACAAGAACATATGTATATATGTAAACAGAGTAAATAACATAGATAAAACAGCGGAAGATTTCATACTATTTCAAAACAAGTCTGGTACAACATAGCTTTCCAAATAAACAAGTCTAGATAAAAACAACATCAACTGAAAAACTGAAATACATAAGTACTATCCCCAAAATAAGTGATAACCATAGCTAGCTTCATGTCAAGACCGTACATGAGCTAAAATCCCACAAGCAAGCGATCAGGAATCCAAGCTAAGCTCCAACGTTCCCACCCTGAGAACCTGGGGGGGAAACAGAAGAAAAGAGGCGAAAGAAAACAGGTCAGTCAAAAAGACTGAGTAAGCCCTACTACAATCAATGTAAACTGGTAAAGTTAACTGGCATGAGCAGCAGGAATGAACATAAGGATAACAACATACTAGCATGACGATTAACTAACAAGGTAGATAAAGGTGTCATCGCATAATCAGGTTTAAGGTTTTTGCACCACAGGTGTACTAGCAAACTAACATGACTTGAATAAACAAGTATTGATCCCTTGGCCCAAGCTTTGGCCCAATAACATGTAGTGACCCCAATACGAGGTCCAAAGTGTAAACAAGAAGTGATCCCCAGGCCCAAGTTTTGGCCCAATAACATCATGAATGACCTAAACCAAGGTCCAACTAGCACGGTCTAGTCGATCGGCTCCCTATAAGCCTAACTCGTCAAGTGTCGGTGTCATACGGCCCAACTACGAAGTGTAGCTAAACTGTGCTAGGTCCACCCTAGGGTGTATCAAGTCCTAGGGTGTCAACCACTGACACAAATCAATGCACGCACAGTCTAAACCTACTGGTGCCCGTGCCTGCTTTTTCAACTTCGGACCATGTGCACGACCATGGCCCGCCTGAACCTACACCGGCGCACCTACTCAGCCGTCGTTTTGGTCGCTTACATGGTATCCAGTAATCGTGCCCCTCCCTAGCCTAGTCCCTAGGGTATCATGATACAACTAAGAGGGTTACTGGTGCAAAGGACCACGTAACTAGGGTTTCCTTAATGGGTTAAACGTGGTTAACCCAACCCATTCAAGTACCAAGTTGGTTAAGTGTACCCAAGGTTCATGACTTAACCCTACCAACCCATCGTGTTTAATTGGTTAAGTATTCAAGCGGTCCATGACTTAACCCTAATCATGAGGCATTAATTAATTTAATGCGCCTTAACCTCTCACATTAGACTTTGTTGCGGTTACTAGTTAAGCCGGTCGGTTCCGGGTAGCTTTACACCACAACTTGGTCTAACCTCGGGTTCAAGGTACAACATGACCAACTTCTCACATTGGGTCCTATTGTTTGTAGCAACTAGTTAAGCCGGTCGGTTCCGGGTAGGTTTACGCTACAAACTCAACCCCAACCTCGAGTTGGTCACACTTATATTTTCTAAGTGTCATGTCCATCATGTTTCCAAAACACATTACAAGTTTTCAAGCAATTGGGTAGACCTAACTTAATAGGTAAATTCCCAATGGGTAGACCTAACTTAATAGGTAAATTCCCAAGCTTATGTTTTTATGTCTTTTAAGTTTACCCAACCCCAAACGCAATCCCATCGCTTACATATCGCAATAGCGCATAAAGGATAGAAAGAGGGAATTTGGCATAATCGTGACATAAAGGTGTTGAAGCCACAAGTTCAACATGGTGGCATAAGAAATGTACATATGTTCATATACTTGCATATTACATTTTTAGGCCTCAAAAGCATGCATAAAACCAAACTTGGCGTATTGGTGATACATGGTGCTAAATGACATGTAGACATGGCCATAAGTTCGCATTTAGCCTCACATGCAAGTTATCATAAGAGATATGATAACTTACATGTTGCCAAAATGCAACCTTTAGCATAAAGCTTGGAGCTTTATGTTCATATACTCAAGATAAGCTTGCATAACATGATAACATGAACCAAATGATCAACCCAAACTTGCATAACATAACTTGCATATCATATGACAAACTTGCATATCAAACTTGCATAACATAACATGATAAACTTGCATATCACAACATGATTAACTTGCATAACATAGCATGGCAAACTTGCATATCATAACATATCAAACTTGCATAACATAACTTGATGAATTTGCATAACATAACTTGATGAACTTGCATAACATAACTTGATGAACTTGCATAACACATCATAGTAAACTTGCATATCATGGCAAACTTGCATATCATACATTTAACTTTAGAGTTTAAGTATGAAAGTAGAATAGGGCTTACAATGCCAAAGCCCTTATGAAATCAAATAAACCCAAAATGCAAGCAAAACCCTTGAGCCAAAATGATCAAAACTCTTTCTTTATGATGCAAATATAGAAACTTGACTTGAATGCAAGCTAATGATGCTCATACAAGCTTGAAAATACTTGTATGCATGGAAAATCTCTTAAAAATTTATTTAGGAATTTTATGAAGAGAGTGGAGGCCATGAGAGGATTGATTTTGCCATAGTTTAGTTGTAGGATTGATTAATGATGATTTAGGGCTAGCTTAGGGTCTTATTTATAGATTAGGCAAGTGTTTTAGGCCATAGGATTAAACCCTAGTTCCAATCTCAGCCCTCAAAACCGAATCTGGCCCCCAAGCTCAACACAATCTCTAAATGGTGCACCAGGCTAAACAGCCCGGCTGGACCAAGTCGACAGCCAAGTCGACAGGGCTGTCGACTTGGGTCCAACCAAGTCGACTCCCAAGTCGACAGGGCTGTCGACTTGGGTGCTCTGGCGGGAATTTTCCCGCCTGGCCCAATATGACCCTAATTTTCAATTTCAAACTTGAATTTGAAATCTGTTTTTACTTTGAAATTTTCTGAAAACTTCGTTGGGCCTTAATCGGGTCATACGGACTCCGATTTTCGAAAACTCGGACTCTATTTCGCGTATTTTTCCGAGACGAACGCAATGGCATAGCCCGTTTCCCTTGATTCAGATTTTAGAATTAAATTCTGCCTCGATTTACATCATTACAGGTTATTGAAAATACGGGTTGTTACATTCTCCCCTCCTTAAAGGATTTCGTCCCCGAAATCTTCAAGTTAGGAAGAACGTATCCTACCATCCAACATCCATATACTCAAAACATCATCCACGAGCAATCATTGTCCTTACAAGATTCTAAATGTTGTATGAACATATGCAAAGGTGTGTGTATATGTCCTTATCTAATGCAAATATCATCAATGCAAATTATGTTAGTGAAATGAATCCATATGTATGCTATTCCTAACATAATATATAACATCTATATGTGTGCACATAACATACATCCATATGCAACATCCAAGTGATAACACAAAAATTTTCATCCATGAATAAGCATAAACACTCATGCATATGCAATATGAGGAGTGTGTGAGCCGATCTAGTGCCTAACGTGTATAATGCATCCACGAGTAACCACTTGCAAACACTTGCAACCACTTGCAACCATCAAGCATAACATGTTTCAAACACATGTTTCATCCAAAGGGTTTCTACCTAAGGTTCTCATGACAAGATTAACACGATAAACTAGATAATCAAGACAAACATGGATAGCAAAAGATATGCTACAAAGAGATCGGGAAGATAAGCAGGATATACTCCTCTTTCGGATTACAAGAAATCCCTTCCTAACCCAATCCATATCCTATAAAAGCCCAAAAGGTTTAGTCAACCTAACGGACCCCCTTCAAACCCTGACATGTATTACTAGCCAATAAGCCATACCTCCCGACAGAAATAGGACCGAAAATGGGACCGAGAGGATATACATAAAAAGGATAATCTGCGAGTAAGTTCCACAGGAAAACAAGGATCAAGGATATGCTCTTAGAAAGAGATATGATGCGCGTATCTAGCCTTCAATCTTCTAAGTCACGTTTCCTTGAGCTTAACTCCACAGTGCTTTGACCGTCTTTTACCTCATGATTTCTTAGCTTCTTAACTCTTATTTCCAAATATGAGTTGGAACCCATTTCATTGTCGCCTCTCGTCTTCCTCTTTCACTTACTCTACTATCATTCTTGGCTTAAGCATAACCATGACCTCATGATTTCATGCAAGCTCTCCAAAATTCACTAGTGAATCCTGGATCTCGTTTACTTACCATAAAGTATTCCACGCAGCAGAACTTTTCTCAAAAATACCAATCCACGTTGCCAATGAACCATCCGCCTGCGAATGATAGGCCGTGCTTAGATTCAGTTGCTTGCCCATGACTTCTCGTAGACTATCCCAAAACTGGCTAGTGAAGATTAAGTCATGGTTACTAACTATACTTTAGTGAACCTCGTGCAACTGCTTTATTTCTTGAAAGTAAACTGTTGCTAGCTATGATGCAGTCCTTTCGCTCTTTACCGGAGTGAAATGAGCGCTCTTCGTGAGTCTACCTACTATGACCCACATGCTCGTATTCTCTTCCCTTGACCTAGGCAGTCCATCCACGAAATCCTTCGTGATGCTTTTCCCTCTTCCATTGCGGGGACCTCCAATGGATATAATGGCCCACCGGGCTTCTACGACTCGGCCATTAACCTGTTGGCACAACATGCACCTTGGGAAAATCTCGGCCACCTCCTCGGGTGATGTGCATCTTCAAGAACCTTCTTTCTCTCATCACGTCTTAGCCATCCCTAGTTATCTATAGCGAGGTGTCTTAACATCTCGCCTCGAATCAACTTGTCCATGATCTCGACTAACTGCGGGTCTTCTTTCTGCGAAGTCCCTGCTTGATCCAGAAGGATAGGTCTAAGCTCAAGGGACGCTAACTAACTAATTAAACTGAGAGAACTTCTTTTTTTCAATTGTCCTCGTCGGAGCTTTCCAGTCTTGAACCGCGACCACTTTAGCAGGATCCACCACTAAGCCTTGCTTAGAAACTATATGCCCAAGAAATCTAACTCCTTTTTCTCCAAAATGACATTTGGTGGACTTGGCTTTCAACTGATGCGCTCTAAGCGTATCCATCACCTCCTTGAGATGTCTTGCGTGCTCTTCCTCATCCTTTGAGAAGATTAGAATATCATCTACGAATACTACCACAAACTCGTTCAGGAACTCCCTAGACACCCTACTTATCAAGTCCACGAAGTAGGCGGGTGCATTAGTCAAACTGAATGGCATGACCAGCCATTCTAAGAATCCATCTGGAGTTCTGAACGCAGTCTTGTCTATACTATCCTCAGCTACTCTGAGCTGATGGAATCTAGTAGCAAGATCAAGAGGAAACAGATATTCCTACAAGCTGATCAAACAAATCATCGATCCTTGGCAATGGTTGTCTATTCTCTTTCACGATAATCGACACAAAGTCGAAGAGAACCATCTGCCTTGGTAGTAAATACTACAGGCGCTCCCCATTCAGATATACTTCGTCTAATGAAGTTCTTCTCAAGCAACTACCTGACTTGCTTTCTTAACTCTCCTCTTGCGGGGCCATGTGCCTTACCGGCCACGAAACTATCTTGGCATTATCAACCAGATAAATGCGGAAATCAATCCCTCGCTTGGGGGTAACCCCCCTTCACTTCACCCAAGATATCAGGATATTCTCGGACCACCCTCACCGATTACAAACTATCGATAGACGAGTTGAGGGATTCAAGACAACACAACATGACGGGACTCATAGGGTTACTAGAAATTTTTAGGGTATTACCGAGGCGAGTCATGAGCCTCTCAACCCTATGCTCAAAAATCAAGAATGGCTCCAAAAACTGGACAACCAATCCATGCCCAAAAATCAACCCATACCCCAAGAAACCGAGAATATAAGCATCACACGAGATCTCTACACTAAAGATAGAGATATTCAGATCCACGTAGATAACAGACAAATGGGCGGAACCCCCAATTGGATTTAAAACACACACGGGATCATTAACTAGACTAGTACTTAGGTGCAAACTTTCAACTAGATTAGATGGGATAAAGCTATGCGATGCACCAGAATCAAACAAGGTAAGAAATATATACAAGGCTCTCAACAGAAATACTACCTCGATCGGGAAGTAGAGCGACATTGAGAGCATGAACTTGCCCTCCTGAAGGTCCAGCACGCTGAGTCTGACCCTGGCCTTGCCCTTGCTTCTTCGGGCAATCCTTACTGAAATGTCCAGTCTCACCGCAGAAAAAGCATTCACCATTATTCCTTTTCCTCTTCTTACACTCCTTAATAAGATTCCCAACTAAACCGCAATAATAGCACTTTCCCTTTTTGTTATTGCCCTTGTTGTTGTTCCCCTTGTTGCCTTGACTCTTGTTCTTGTTCTTATTGCCTTGACTGCTCTGACCGCTTGGATTACCCTGATTTCCTTTCCACTGGGAATCAGTCTTCTTGGCTTGAGTATCATTCATCTTGATCTCTTTCTTGTCGCTCCTATTCTCTTCATTGAGTAGGGCCATATTCACCAAACTTTCAAAAGTTGCCCCCAAGGGTATATGAGTCATGGCTAAACCATGTAATGGCTCGTTTAATCCTAGAGCAAAGTATAGGGCCTTCTTCGGAGCTGTGTTAACCAAGTCTAAACCGACCCGAGCTAGTTGATTAAACTTATCTATGTATTCCCTAATAGTCATGTCCCCTTGCTTCAGTGATAGGAACCTTAGTCCAAACTTTCCCCGAAAGTCATCCCAAGTCTCCATTGGCCTAGTAGCGGTGGAGACCACCCACCAACGTGCAGCTTCTTCCTTTAGCAACCACACTGCTAATAAAACCTTCCTACGGTCATCTATATCAAAGAAGGCAAAAAGATCTTCGGTTTCTTTCAACCAATTCCTGGCCTCTACGAAAGTCTCGGTTCCAATGAAATTCTTGCAACCCATCGCCCTAAAGTCTTTGCAAATCTCCGCGAAATCCTTTTGTGGATGCTGAGGGGGAGGAGGAAGAGGAACCTCAGCGACAGGAGGAGGAGGAACATCAACTACCGGAGGAGGAGTAATATTTGCGGGGCCGGCTTCGGTCGCCCTAGCCTCCAAAAGTCTCCTATACCAAATAGGTACGTGTACTCCCTCCGGAATGGCAAAGTTATTGGCCATACTGAAAACGAAGAAAAAGATAGATTCAGAATGGAGAAAAACGAAGGAATTTTGCTAATGGCTTTTTGGGGAATAGCCTTTAAAATAAACTAGACTTTTCTTTGGAAAATACTTTATACTTGGTTTTGAAAATAGTTTTCAAAAAGTTTTCTAAAAACCTTTTTGTTCCTTCTCGTAAACCATATGCTCTGATACCAAATGTAACACCCCACCTCCGCCAGGGTGACTCTTGCAAGCACTCTGACTTTGGAGGGGCGTTTGAATCAGGTAAACATGCATAGTGATATATCAAGGCAGAACAAGAACATATGTATATATGTAAACAGAGTAAATAACATAGATAAAACAGCGGAAGATTTCATACTATTTCAAAACAAGTCTGGTACAACATAGCTTTCCAAATAAACAAGTCTAGATAAAAACAACATCAACTGAAAAACTGAAATACATAAGTACTATCCCCAAAATAAGTGATAACCATAGCTAGCTTCATGTCAAGACCGTACATGAGCTAAAATCCCACAAGCAAGCGATCAGGAATCCAAGCTAAGCTCCAACGTTCCCACCCTGAGAACCTGGGGGGGAAACGGAAGAAAAGAGGCGAAAGAAAACAGGTCAGTCAAAAAGACTGAGTAAGCCCTACTACAATCAATGTAAACTGGTAAAGTTAACTGGCATGAGCAGCAGGGATGAACATAAGGATAACAACATACTAGCATGACGATTAACTAACAAGGTAGATAAAGGTGTCATCGCATAATCAAGTTTAAGGTTTTTGCACCACAGGTGTACTAGCAAACTAACATGACTTGAATAAACAAGTATTGATCCCCTGGCCCAAGCTTTGGCCCAATAACATGTAGTGACCCCAATAAGAGGTCCAAAGTGTAAACAAGAAGTGATCCCCAGGCCCAAGTTTTGGCCCAATAACATCATGAATGACCTAAACCAAGGTCCAACTAGCACGGTCTAGTCGATCGGCTCCCTATAAGCCTAACTCGTCAAGTGTCGGTGTCATACGGCCCAACTACGAAGTGTAGCTAAACTGTGCTAGGTCCACCCTAGGGTGTATCAAGTCCTAGAGTGTCAACCACTGACACAAATCAATGCACGCACAGTCTAAACCTACTGGTGCCCGTGCCTGCTTTTTCAACTTCGGACCATGTGCACGACCATGGCCCGCCTGAACCTACACCGGCGCACCTACTCAGCCGTCGTTTTGGTCGCTTACATGGCATCCAGTAATCGTGCCCCTCCCTAGCCTAGTCCCTAGGGTATCATGATACAACTAAGAGGGTTACTGGTGCAAAGGACCACGTAACTAGGGTTTCCTTAATGGGTTAAACGTGGTTAACCCAACCCATTCAAGTACCAAGTTGGTTAAGTGTACCCAAGGTTCATGACTTAACCCTACCAACCCATCGTGTTTAATTGGTTAAGTATTCAAGCGGTCCATGACTTAACCCTAATCATGAGGCATTAATTAATTTAATGCGCCTTAACCTCTCACATTAGACTTTGTTGCGGTTACTAGTTAAGCCGGTCGGTTCCGGGTAGCTTTACACCACAACTTGGTCTAACCTCGGGTTCAAGGTACAACATGACCAACTTCTCACATTGGGTCCTATTGTTTGTAGCAACTAGTTAAGCCGGTCGGTTCCGGGTAGGTTTACGCTACAAACTCAACCCCAACCTCGAGTTGGTCACACTTATATTTTCTAAGTGTTATGTCCATCATGTTTCCAAAACACATTACAAGTTTTCAAGCAATTGGGTAGACCTAACTTAATAGGTAAATTCCCAATGGGTAGACCTAACTTAATAGGTAAATTACCAAGCTTATGTTTTTATGTCTTTTAAGTTTACCCAACCCCAAACGCATTCCCATCGCTTACATATCGCAATAGCGCATAAAGGATAGAAAGAGGGAACTTGGCATAATCGTGACATAAAGGTGTTGAAGCCACAAGTTCAACATGGTGGCATAAGAAATGTACATATGTTCATATACTTGCATATTACATTTTTAGGCCTCAAAAGCATGCATAAAACCAAACTTGGCATATTGGTGATACATGGTGCTAAATGACATGTAGACATGGCCATAAGTTCGCATTTAGCCTCACATGCAAGTTATCATAAGAGATATGATAACTTACATGTTGCCAAAATGCAACCTTTAGCATAAAGCTTGGAGCTTTATGTTCATATACTCAAGATAAGCTTGCATAACATGATAACATGAACCAAATGATCAACCCAAACTTGCATAACATAACTTGCATATCATATGACAAACTTGCATATCAAACTTGCATAACATAACATGATAAACTTGCATATCACAACATGATTAACTTGCATAACATAGCATGGCAAACTTGCATATCATAACATATCAAACTTGCATAACATAACTTGATGAACTTGCATAACATAACTTGATGAACTTGCATAACATAACTTGATGAACTTGCATAACACATCATAGTAAACTTGCATATCATGGCAAACTTGCATATCATACATTTAACTTTAGAGTTTAAGTATGAAAGTAGAATAGGGCTTATAATGCCAAAGCCCTTATGAAATCAAATAAACCCAAAATGCAAGCAAAACCCTTGAGCCAAAATGATCAAAACTCTTTCTTTATGATGCAAATATAGAAACTTGACTTGAATGCAAGCTAATGATGCTCATACAAGCTTGAAAATACTTGTATGCATGGAAAATCTCTTAAAAATTTATTTAGGAATTTTATGAAGAGAGTGGAGGCCATGAGAGGATTGATTTTGCCATAGTTTAGTTGTAGGATTGATTAATGATGAGTTAGAGCTAGCTTAGGGTCTTATTTATAGATTAGGCAAGTGTTTTAGGCCATAGGATTAAACCCTAGTTCCAATCTCAGCCCTCAAAACCGAATCTGGCCCCCAAGCTCAACACAATCTCTAAATGGTGCACCAGGCTAAACAGCCCGGCTGGACCAAGTCGACAGCCAAGTCGACAGGGCTGTCGACTTGGGTCCAACCAAGTCGACTCCCAAGTCGATAGGGCTGTCGACTTGGGTGCTCTGGCGGGAATTTTCCCGCCTGGCCCAATATGACCCTAATTTTCAATTTCAAACTTGAATTTGAAATCTGTTTTTACTTTGAAATTTTCTGAAAACTTCGTTGGGCCTTAATCGGGTCATACGGACTCCGATTTTCGAAAACTCGGACTCTATTTCGCGTATTTTTCCGAGACGAACGCAATGGCAGAGCCCGTTTCCCTTGAATCAGATTTTAGAATTAAATTCTGCCTTGATTTACATCATTACAGGTTATTGAAAATACGGGTTGTTACAAGCTAACACTTGAAAAAGATTAACAGCAGTTATCTCAAAATCCAAAAGCAAGAAAGAGCGGCTCTCCATCAAGCAAACTCCAGACATTCCCCTTTCCAAGAACAAACAAACATGATCTCCCAAACAACTCTAGAAACATCAGAAAAACCACAAAGACAACTAAATCTTCAAATCAGCTAACCGCATCAAAATCAAAATAAACTGCAATACTACCGAAGCCCAAGAAGAGATATAAATCTCCATGCACTAGGAAGCATCATGCAGCAAAAAGAGCAACAGAAAAACACCAAGACAAAGATGAACAAGAAAATTGCGCCACCAAATACAGGAAATCCACTTCCACATAACTAAACGCATGTCACAACTACCAACAGACTTCCAGGCTAACACTTATAAAAATAATACCTAGAAGACTATTTATTTATTGGCATAGTTAAATGGAAAAATTCATGTACCCAGAATGGATATATGCCTATACAAAGTGTGTTTTGGTACAAGATGAAGTTGTGAAGCTAGTGCAGCTTGAAAAATGTACTGAAAGAGTGATATAACTGATTTGTTTAGCATCCGAAATGATCACCAAATTAGGAACTGCAAAAGTTGTTATCGGTGTATAGCGGATAAAAGACATACTCAGAAAAATCTTTTTTTTTTCAATTCAGTTTCAAGTGAGGACAATTTAATTACCTTTCAAAGCGTATCTTCCTTGGATGGTTGTTCTTCACATTGCAGAGCAATCAAATATAATCGAAGCTTCTTTGATGCTTCCATAAAATCTCTCGCATGTCTTTCTACATCCGAATGCCAATAAAAAGAGAAATAAACGAAGTTTTGATCACTAGATTGCTAGCCATACGGCGGATTTAATTCCAGTGTTGCATCTCGATGGAAATTGGATTCGGGACAAAATTTTGTTTCGTGCTTTAAAGGCGTATATGGATCAAATCCACTCAAATTCAAAAAATATTGGATCGAAACCCATCCAATTTGAAAGAATCAATCTAATTCGAAAAGGGAATGGTTCGGATTCAAATTATGGAAATTTAATAATAGCCGATTAGTCAGGCTTTCGTCTGGTTTTCTTCTTGATTTCCAGTCATCAATCTACCCAAATAAAGACAAGGTTAACTAGTTGAAGCTCTTGAGAGAAGCAAAATTAGGGTTTCATGTGGGGATGAGACTTCGGCCATGAACTAGATTTAGAACGAGATGGGAAACGAGCAAGCGAAGCAGGCATGAAATTATTATTTTGGATCCCGCCTTACATTTTCGAGAGCCCGCTTTACATTTTCGAGAGCCCGCCTATTTTGTTTTAATCCCGCCTTACAAATATTGCCTTTTGCAGGGACAAAGGCCAACCATTTATTGATCACTTTTGCAACAGACCATTTTTTGATCACTTTTGCAACAGACTCGTGTCCTAATATTGTATACTTTTGAATTTTTGCAAGGAAAAAAGATTGACTTTTATTGATCAATAACCACTAAAAATAATATTAGAAATATAAAAATTAAATAATAATGATAACTAGAAGCTCCTAATTGATTCATAAAAATACCTCTATCAAATTCAAATTATAAATTAATCCATACAAGAAATTATTATTAATTATTAATTACTCCTTAATAGTAATATTAATCAATTATCATATTTTATTTATTTATTATGAATATATTAAATTTTTAATTATTAAATATTTAAACATATTCTTATTTCAAATTAATTTCTAATTATTAACCATTAGTTTTATTATTAATTTATTACTATTAAATAATATTAATTTTATTAATTTTAAAATGTTAATTATTATTATTTGTTAATTATTAATTATTTTTATTTAATTACTAGTTATAAATATCACTTTATAATACCTAAATTTTATTATTAATTAATAACTATTAAATATTAATCTTAATTATTATATAATTACTAGTACTTAATCATTTAATAGTAACTATTTAAAATTAATTATTAAAACTTAATCATTAAAATATTATAATTATTTTTAATAGTATGTTTTTCGCAACTGGCTTTTCCAGTTGTAAAAATGTACACTTATTGCAAGTGGCGAAAATAGTTGCTAAAGATATTTATTCGCAGCTGGCTAGGAAGCGTAGTTGCAAATAATATATTTGTTGCAACTTTTCGGAAAGCACAGTTGCTAAAGTATGCTTTTGCAATAGGAAGATAAGCGCAGTTGCTAAAAATATGCTTTTCGCAACAGGAAGAAAATGTCTGTTGCTAAATTTCATCTATTGCAACTGCTACAATAGGTTTGTTGCTAAATGTCATTTACTGCAACTGTCATGTGTCGCCTGTTGCTAATAACTAGTTGCAGTAGTGTATTTTTCTTGTAGTGTAAAATCAGATGGTTTCAGTGACTTTTTGTGCAAAGTATGGCGTATGCACTCATTATATAGTTATTCCATTATCATTTCCTACCTTTTCATTGTTATTCATCACAGACTGATGAAATGAATCCTTTTCATTTACAAGTTAATGCTTCTCATATGATATATGGACGCCCTTTGTATCCTTCACTAAAATTACACTCTTTTCTCATAGTAATGGGTCTAAAAGGAACATTAAAAACCAAAGTAACCACTACTACTTTCTTTTCTTGATTCTCTAACAGACTCTACTGTGAAATACTCATATAATTCCATCTTGGAATCCGATGACCCATTGAGTGCCATGTTATGCAAAATTGCGCCTTTGCGGAAGAACAATAAGCAGGATATAGATTTGCCAATTGAACACCAATCTAATTTGATAGCAATTATTTTATTACATTAACAAAATAGTAAATAACTATAGCAGAGAAACAAAGAGACACAATATTTATACTGGTTCCACTATCCTCGAGATAGTGTACGTCCAGTCCAACAGAGAGAGATTTTATTCCACATGAGAGAATTAAAAGAGATACAAAATAAGAGTTTACATATCCAAACCTCAATCAGGTTTAACAAGAAGAGACACCATTGGGATCACTGGCTCCAAGCCAGGATGGGTTTACACTAAAGTCTACCCCTCAATATATAGCCATTGCAAATCTATGTGAGTCATCAATTAAATTACCAGCATATGATAATAATATAATGGAGGCAAATTACCATAACAATAGATGTGCAAACATAGAAAGTAAATCAATCTGTTTCTTTAGCATAGATGGAAGAAATTAATCCCTTCATTTATTTCTCTACCACCTCATTAAATGCAATTAATGCAATCCCATTATAAAAATATTTACTTTCCATTCTTTGCAAATTTGTTCCAATCAATTTGTGATTTTGTATCACCAAATTTAACACTCCACCTTGATGCAAAATCACAAATCTGCAACACCCCATCTCCAATTAAATTCTCTTCACAACATAAAACTCTTCAACAGAACCCCACCTTCAATCAAAATCTCACAACGAGATACACCAAAAAAATGAATATTTACCAAATGGGTTCCAGCAAAGCCACCCCCCATCACACAATTGTTAACGAGCTCAGACTACGTCCCTGCCGGCCAACAAATGTTGCAAATATCCAAAATAACAAAGAAGGCAGACACCAAAGTAATCTCAACACCGCTAAGACCAAAAAAAAAATTCTCTCAATCGCCAAAAAAAAAATTCTCTCTCCTGCCACTTAATCAAAACCATTACAAGCTTCACCCACCGCCTGCAAAAGACGCATCTACCACCATGAGCTGCACCACGTATAAACCAACGGTCTAAAAGTGCTTGCAATACACATCGACACCCGTCTACCACTTGACCTGAGCTCCTTCCTCGATCACTCTGGATCCCTCGAGCATCATCAACGTGAAGACCCCTGTCTAAACCACAATGATCTCTGTCTCGACACCCGTCTATCACTTGATCTGAGCTCATTTCCTGATCATCTTGAATCCCTCGAGCATCATCAACATGAAGACCCCTGTCAGAAACATGATCAAAACTTCCTAAATCCAATAGTCCCTTCAATGCAGTAAACTCCATATCACGTTAAAGTTCCCAGATAGGAACGCTCTCCACTCTCAACATAATCTCCTCCATCAAAGTCTCCTTTTCTCCAAAATAGTAATAGCATAATCACCACTGAATCTACCAACCTTTGTAGAAATAATTGAAGCACAATTTAAAACAAATCGCCTCGCTCTGATACTAATCTGTTATGCAAAATTGCGCCTTTGCGGAAGCGCAATACGCGCGACCTAGATTTGCCAATTGAACACCAATCTAATCTGATAGCAATTATTTTATTACATCAACAAAATAGTAAATAACTATAGCAGAGAAACAAAGAGACACAATATTTATACTGGTTCCACTATCCCGAGATAGTGTACGTCCAGTCCAACAGAGAGATTTTATTCCACATGAGAGAATTAAAAGAGATTACAAAATAAGAGTTTACATATCCAAACCTCAATCAGGTTTAACAAGAAGAGACGCCATTGGGATCACTGGCTCCAAGCCAGGATGGATTTACACTAAAGTCTACCCCTCAATATATAGCCAGTGCAAATCTATGTGAGTCATCAATTAAATTACCAGCATATGGTAATAATATAATGGAGGCAAATTACCATAACAACAGATGTGCAAACATAGGAAGTAAATCAATCTGTTTCTTTAGCATAGATGGAAGAAATTAATCCCTTCATTTATTTCTCTACCACCTCATTAAATGCAATTAATGCAATCCCATTATAAAAATATTTACTTTCCATTCTTTGCAAATTTGTTCCAATCAATTTGTGATTTTGTATCACCAAATTTAACATGCCATGGGATGAAACTGTACCATAGACATCAACAATTTGAAAACCAGACTAATTAATTGAAAATCATTGTCATGACAATTTAAAATACCGGCTGATATCTTTGAAACTGTAGGAATTTAGGTGACTGCTTACCAACCTTAGACTAAGGAATTGGCCGCAAAGCTTGATGAAGAATAGGATATCAATCTGCCAGTCCTTGGTATGGAGAGCCTTGAAGCCAGGTTGAAAAAAATAGTACATTGGTTCAATGTGATAATATAATGTTTATTTTATTTCTCGACTGGCTTCGTATGCGAAGTGATTCTCAGTATTTGACAGGGTAACTTGAAATTCAAGGTTTTTCCGCTTGTTTGCGCAATGTATACTTTTACAAAATGTCATTTTCGCATGGCATGGTTGTACTGCATGGTTTAGGTGGGGTGCCAAGTGTATGTATTGTTTTGTGATAAATTTCTTTTGTCCAAGAGAGCTATGGGTTTACATAGCTTTGGTGACGATCAGGTGGGGTTATTTTATATACATTTGATAGCGTTTTCTTTCCATGCATGTACAAGATATGTAAGTCATATGATATGTTAAGTACTTATACTCATGCACTTGTGAATATTACAGGTTACTGCATATGCATTGTTTTCGGCGGCAATTCCAAATACAAATGCCATGCGGGAATCAACAGATGATCTGTTTACGGACATGGTGTTGACTTCCATTAGCATGGCCTTTTTCACATTTGCTACCATGGCTTCTTCTGCACTTATCAAATTACAGTATCTAGTTTTACCTTATCAAATTATTTATTGTTTATCATTTGCTTTATGTATGCTACCTCCATGACTCCTTTGTGTATTTCTATGCTCTATGTAACATTTGATTGCTGAAACCAAATGGCCGACGTTACTCATTTTCTATAGGCCCCTTTTTAATTCAACTCTTTTTAATGCAGGTGTGAAACCGAGTGACCAATTTGGGGCTGCAGGCTTCAGATGTTTGATGGAGAGCCTCATTTCTGAATTGAGATCCATATCGAGATCTTGCGAGTAGTGGGGAATTATTTATGGATGAATGGTCGTCGGCCACGTTGATTCTTCTTTGGCTATCTCTTTCAGCATATTTCCTATCTAATTTTCTCACTCGGTACTCAGGGAAAACTATATGCTCATTTATGGATGGATGGTCGTCGGCCACGTAGGGTATGCTTATGTTTCTTTTATGCACAAAATTTCTATCTTTCTTATGTATCTTTTGTGTTAGATCAATGTATGTATTTGAAACAGTTATGTTTATTGTGACGGGTTTAGTTGGTGATGTACTATGTGCATGTTAATCGAATATTATGTTAATTAATATATATGAATGATTCTGTATAGTTATATTTGTTGCATTGAAATATGAATCATATTATTATCAATATATATTAGTAATGTGTATATAAGTTACAACAACAAAAAAGTTGTAATAAAGCATTTTACAACGGTGTGAAATAGTTGTAATATTCTGGAAATCACAACGGTAATCACCAGTTGTCATGCATATGGTCTGACGTTACAACAAAATATACAACAACGTGGAATAAAAGTTGTAATAAAAATTATTACAACGGTGAGTAACAGTTGTAAAATATCATAATTCACAACGGTGCAGAAATGTTGTAAAAGATATAAGTATATTACAACTTCTTAATACACGACGGTGGCTCCACCATTGTAAAAACTTCTTACAACTTTTTTGCACCATTGTAATATGGTATATTTGTTGTAGTGATGCATACTATCATGTTATATTCATCTATATTTAGCTTATTACATGTTACCATTTTGTTATGATATTCTATTGATATGTCTTAGTATAATATTTGTCATTAATTTTCTTTGTTGGCAGTCTGTTATTTGTGATATTCGGGAGTAAGTCATTGTCTTCATTACTGATTTCAGGGTATTACGAAGGATGGATTAAGGTGGGAGACACAAAATTTCTACATGTATGGAATTGAATGGATGTGATTGTTACAACTATTGGAGATGGTTGTCGAAGATATCACTTCATTATCTATATAAAACAAAGTCGAATTCACTTTAACAGTTAAATTTTCTTCTTCTTCGTTTCTTATCCCCGTTACATCATCTACCTTTGAATATAGGGTGCTCATACTAAATTACGGGAGTACAAACCTTTACTCTTAGAAAATTGTCTAAAAGTCAATAATTTGATAATCTGTTTTGCTTTATGGATTGAATTATTCTATAGAATCCATTATGTTAATTCTATCAGAAGTACAATATTCACATCTATTTGATTCGAACTTCAGAATATTCCAACATGCGCAGCTACTGTTAATGTTAGGCACGATTTAATCACAACCCGATCTGATTTGATCACAATCCATTATTATTTTTGTAGGAACAAAGTATGGATATGTGCTTTAATCGTAAATTTGACTTCATTATTATCCATTTTGTATGTTAGTATCGTATGCATATTTATTTTTTCATGCATATTGTGACTTTGAAACGCGGTTTTATCATAAATTTTATGAGCAAGCCACACCAATGTTATCCGATAGACTTGAAAAGTTTGACGGGTTAGGGTTGGATGTTAGATTTGAAAATACCAACGTATTCAGATTGATTAGAGTTTCGAATATTGTTATAACCAAAATCTAACCTGATCCGATCAGTTGACCGACTTTTCATTATAGGGTTGGATACGGTTCGTTGCCGAAAATTTATATTCAAAACCATTACCATACTAATATATATTGTAATTGAAAAATCGTATCGTTACCAACCAAAGTAATCGATATAACGATAATTCGGTTTTCGGTTGGTAATTATTGGTAGAGGTCGGTGATTACTTTTTACCGTTTGCAAGTTTGATATCTATTCGTTCACAATTTTTCATGCTAAAAGAGTAAGTATTAAGAGTTGTTATTTTCTATTATATGATTATTTATCACGGCAAATTTTTTTTTTTTTGTACAAAATCATATTATCTTTAAAAAATACACATTGCATTTAATTTGATAACATAACAGTATTTTTCTATATTTTCTGCTAAATTATTATGCATTTAAATGTGATGTTACATAATAGAAATATTATATACAAACACACAAATGTATATATACGTATGTATGTTTATGTGTGGAAAGATATATGGTACATATGGTAAGTACTGTATTTAATAGTTAATTACCATTAGCATACCACATAATTTCATACGGTACGCCAAATCGTACCAAACAAAGTGATTAATAATTGGTAGTGTTGGTGATGACAATAAATGATTATTTAATAAAAATGTCCAACTCTATTTTAGTACTGGCATTGTGGCAACTTAGGTTCAATTCCTCCTTGGCCCATCTCCAAATGTTCTTTTTACTCATTATTTTGCACAGTAGTCTTTCTTGGTTAGACAATCATCACAGTAGGTGGGGTCTATCTAAACTAATTTTTTAGTCCTTGAGTTAGCTATGTTTGTGCCTATATCATCACTACCGATTTCCTAAACATTAACACGATGAAAACTTAAAGTTAAATAAAGTAGGAATTTGCTTACAGGTTACAATCAACATGGTGTAAAGGTCCTATAGAGTCAGTGTTAATCCAACTTAGGCATTTTCTTAATCAACAAATGATTAACATATACCATCTCACGCTACCATAAAACAATTTCTATTAAGTTAAATTTTGAAAGGGATATCAACAATGACCATCCCATTTCGCACGTAACCTATAAGATCATGAGCAGAATACACCATAATATATAACGTGCATATAACAAAAAAGAAAAGAAAATTTCCATAAAATATGCATCTTGCTTCCTTGATGTATCTACAGTTTCCATAATTACTGATCAATAAATCAATGATAATGTTAAGTTTCTCCTTAAATAATCGAAGCATATAAAAGCTTGTTAATTATGGTTTCTCGAATCACAAGTCAAAAAGCACGTGCACATAACGTGTGCAAACAGCAGCAGTTGGTTTCATCAGGCAAGAGAAGTTCACCAAATATCATGTCATCTTATGCTTCTTCTTCTTCTTCTATTCTTAGCCTAATTTCTCGTGTCATATGTTTTACTTTTACTAATAATGAGATATAGTTGCATTAAGAAGTCATAGATTATGCAAAGCATACATTGATCGTACTTTATTATAATTAATAATTTGTTTAAATATGTTCCAAATCACATGCTCAAAAATGGCATGAAAATGCCATTAAAACTTGAAACCCGTTGATTCCCCTTCTAAAGTTTTCTCTACGCTGAAGCAAAGGTAACAGGAAAAGACTGCAAAATGCACAAGCTTTTCCTTTTCTTCCAAACTATTATAGATTTTTTTGAAAAAAGTCTATCAAAATCTCAACTTTTTTGATTCCAAGTCTTTTTCAGCCAGATGGGTTGTTACCACAGCATAATCAGCATAAACCCAAATCATCAAATAGAAAAAATACCGAAAGATAAGCTAGAAGAGACCGAGAACGCAAAATACAGGAAAATGGTGTTGGGTGTCGGCCTAATCATGGCCGCATTCAAAAGCAAGAGCTGGAAAATGAACAGAAGACGAAAAGGAGATAATAGCAGTTCGTGGCTTCTTGCTGAGAGTAAAAATGATAGCATCTTGATCCTCGAAGAAGAAGAAGAAGGAGGTAAAGATGAGCCGCACTCAGTGCATTCTTCATTCAGGTTTAGTTTTGGGTCTCAGGTCGAGTCAAACGAGAATGCGGGTCTCGCATCTGGCGATGTAGGGCCCACAGTGTTGCTCCTGGTGAATTCGGAGGTGGAGGAGGAAGATGATATGGAGAGGCGGACGTGGAGGAGACTGGAGTCTTTGGAGAAAGGCATTTCGCCTGTATCGGGTTTGCTTCTCAGATTCACATTTGCTCAGATCAAGGCGGCTACTCGAGATTTTTCCAAAGGTTATTTGTTTCTAGATAATCAGATTAGCTTCAAACTGTTCTTAAGCTCTTTGCACAAAATATATGCCTGAACGCTAAATTTATGTTGAGTAATTAGCAAGGAACTTAGCACATTTAACTGGGATTTTGGTGTTCTTGGGCTAAAATTGGAATATTTGTGCTGCTTGTACAAGCATATTTGTCAACTACTTATGAGTAGTTAAAACAAACTGTAAGTTATTTATTGCTGCTCCTATTATCATGAATCACTTAAACGGGTGAATAAGCTGCTTAAAAGTTACTTCTTATTCCACATATTTCACTTTACTTCTTATTCTTATTCCATAAGAATAAGAAATGTTGTTGGGTTTATGGTGTATATCTCTATTACTTTGTTTATGGAATGGACGGTGTCTTTATACTTTCAACAAAATATGCATCAAGCACTAACCCACAATGATGGATCATGAGTTTTAGGAAATCTACTGACATAAATCTAGTCGTTGCGTGTTTTGTTGAGATTCGATGTTTTGGTTAGATGAACTACTTCGATGGTAGAAATGAAATGTTCATGTGGAAATGTTATGTTTAAGTTGCTTTCACATATATAGTCGAGTAATAAATGTAGTTGGTTTCCTTGTGCATTCCTATATTGCTTCATGTGCAGGTTGAACCACAACACCTCGTTCTTTATTTGAATCACATCAATATGGTTAGAGGAGCACGTTGATGGAGAATGATTGACCGATGTGACTAGCATCGGATGTGAACAAGCTTTGTTTCATATGATTATGCATGTTCCTTGTTTTTTGAATCTTTTCGTAACTATTCAAATTCAAAATATTAAATGTTACTAGGTAGGGAACTTGGTAGAGGAGCGCTTAGTCGAGTATACAAAGGGAGAATAGGGGTAGGTCGGAACAGTTCTGTAGCTATAAAGAAAGTGATTGGAAATGATAGAGAGAGTGCCAAAGCATTTTGTAGAGAACTCATGATTGCATGCTCTCTTTGTCATTCGAACGTTGTTCCTCTTCTTGGATACTGTGTTGACACACAAGGCATCTTCCTTGTCTACAAGTATGTTTCTGGGGGTAGCTTGGACCAACACCTCCATCCTAGTGGTATACTTCTAGTCTCCCTCTCCCTTTTTTTTTTTTTTTTTTTTTTTTTTTTTTTGGGTTGTTGTTACTGTTATTGTTGTCTTCAATAACTAGATTAATCTAACACTGTTAGCAAACTCCTTGAAAATATGAATCGGTCTCAAAACATATGCACAGATGATAAGTAAAAGAACTAGTTTCAATCAATGTGATTTGGCCCTTATAATGCTTTGGCTATATGAACTATTATTTATTGGTATGGTTCATAGCCTATCCAAGTAATTAGAATATTGTTGAAACCCTAAAGATATATACAACGATCTCACAATACATACTTTCGGTTATTCAATATTTTTTTTGTCATTGTTAAGCTTCAACCATATACCGCAACACATTGGATAACTAGCAAAGAAATTTACTGTCTTTTTCTTTCTTTCTTGGGAACCAGACAAGGTGTTGCTTGTAAATTCTAAGAGTACGCATCATACACACCTGGGTATGTCACAAAATTTATGTAGCCAGTGTCATGATTGTGACTGAACTCTTAGTTTCTTTCTTTATTTTTATTTTTTTATTTTTTTATTTTTTTATTTTTGTGGCTAAATGAGCTATCATTTAGGATTATGGGTGCTGTTTTTCGTTTTTGGTGTTAATAGGACGTTATCTGTAAACTTCTAAAAGTATATTCACATTGGTCTTTTAGATCAGTATCAATTGTTGTTTCTCTGATTTGGTATTTAAGTACTTTGGTACTTCTGATTTGGAATTTCAATATGTTTTTGTTAGGTTAGCTACTTGTTGGATATGTTATGGAACAGGACCCTTACTTACCATTTTCATGTACAACAAATATCATCATAGCCTTTAAACTCCAACACTCAAATGTTCATATCTTCACCTAACTGGGCCAAATCATTTTGTGAACTCAATTAAAAACTAAACTTGAAGTGCAACTACTTATGCAGCAAAAACTAAGAAGGTGTTATCTTGGGATGTCAGATATAAGGTTGCAACAGGAGTAGCAGAGGCAATTGGATATCTGCATAACGGTACGAGCAAGTGTGTAGTGCACAGAGATATCAAGCCATCCAACATTCTTCTCTCCTCCAAAAAAATTCCCAAAGTAAAAGATAGTTTTTTCCCTTTCGGTTTAGCTTGTGAAATGAAGTCTACTCACTCATGCTAAATAAAATGATTTTTTTATATATACATACTGCCATCAGTTATGCGACTTTGGGTTGGCTACATGGATTCATGGACCATCATTACCATTTCTTTGCAAATCAGTTAAAGGGACATTTGGGTAATGGTTAAAAATTACATATGTCAACTTAGGAGTGTTATGATATGACTTCTGTTAGATTAATTTTTGGTTTCAAACATGCAGTTATTTAGCACCTGAATATTTTCAACATGGGAAGCTGTCGGATAAGACAGATGTATATGCATTTGGTGTGGTACTGCTTGAACTGGTTGCAGGAAGAAAGGCAATCGATTGCAGTAAGCCTTTAGGAGAAGAAAACTTGGTGTTGTGGGTAAGCAATAAACTCTCCAATATGATAGCTCTCTGTGCTGATGATGTCTATTATGTGAACTTATGTGTATCAAACCACGGCTTTTAGTTACTTAACTATGTGTCTTACTGCTATTATCAGTGATACCATTATCATTTTTGATTTATCAGTGGGCAGTATTAGCAATATGCTTAGGTGAACAAATGAAGATTTTTTGTTAGTCAACAAAGTTGTTGGGTAAGATAGATGTATATGCATTTTCGATTATACCATTATCAGTTTTAATTTATCGTACAGCATGTTTCATTTGTTGCTATGTACATAGTTAATATCGACAATACAAGCACCAACATTTTTTTTTTTTAAGAAATCAGTGGAAATATGGATTCATGATTTTTATCCGTATATTGATGAGAGATTGGACCAACATTCGATGCAAACTCTGATGAAAATAGTTAAATTTTATCATGGTATAGATACTACACAAATACCTTATATCTCGGAGAATTATTTTTTGTTTGAGCCGCTTTTGAAAACTTCTTACACAAATATGTTGGTTTCAAAACTACGTGCAAATATGTCATTTTTGGCTATGTCAGTGACACGTTAACACCATTTTGCAGCCTGCCATTTTGTAGCCTTTTGATATCAGCCACAAGTTTCTTTTTAAATATTTGTTGTCTCTCTCCTATCGCGTAGACTAAATATTTAAATATAAATATCTGACAGGTATTGTTAACGTTATTTTTTGTCAACACCGTAAATAAATGTATAGATATGGACCTAGGGAACCATGAATTATTTAGTTCCTACAAGTTTGAGTTAATTCACCGTTTCCTAAATATCAAGGTCTTAAGCTCGAAGATTAATTACTCTTCCTTCAAGAGATGAGTATCATGCTTACGAGACTCAAAGACTAACAGTTATCTTGGAATAAGGATTTCATAAACTCGACACTAGTTAGAAAGCTAAGTGGCTAATGGGGGTTATTTCGGTAACTAAGCTTACAGAAGTGGCTTTGTCGTAAACAATGGAAAAATAAATGACATAGATGACTTGTGTTAAGTCTCTTTCTTTATTGACCATTCGATTGAATACATTGAAGATTACAAGTAAAATCCCCAAATTGATTTACAAATTATGGTTTTCTTTCTAAAAAAAGAATACAAGATTTTGGAATGAGGAAAAGTCTCCCAAAAAGAGACCACTGTGATCTTATTTATAGATAATTTGGGCCCCCTTCGGTTGTGGTCCAGCGGGAAGCTGGGTTCCGCATTAGCACTCCAGTTTCGTCCCGCCCTTTGTGCTTTCGTGGCAAACTCCTGATATTGGCTTGCGTTGGTAAATTCTGGCTTCGGTGGTGACTTCCGCTCTCTACCCCTTGTATTTCTAGGTATCGACCCGCTTTGGAGTTTGGGTACACGTGTTGGCTTCACATATGAGTATCGATACTAAGCACATTAGTTGATAGCCTTCCTCTGCATTATGTTGCCACCAGTTCTGTTTTCATGCTTCTTTCTTTATAGATTTGATGTCGCCTTCAGTATCGGTATCGATACAAATCCTGTTGGTATCGATAGCATTTTACTTACTTTCATGTTGGTCTTGTGCTTTTCTTCCATGCATTTGGCTTCGTCTTTATCAACAGTACCGATAACAAGCTAACTGATTCCGATAGCACTTTGTTGGCTCTTATGTTGGTAATTGGTCGTGTTTCTCCTTTGATGGCTTTGCACTTCGATATCGAATCATATGCCTTTGGCTTTCGGTTTCGGTGTCGAATTGAGTGTCTTTACTTCTTGCTCTTCATTGATGTTGGATTGCTTATCTCGGCTCTTGGTGTCTGGCACCGACATCAATTTGAAATACTTGTTGTGTATTGGTGTCAATACCGTATATGTTCTCATCTTCCCTGTATCGATACCAAACTTCTGTTTCTGATGTTCGTATTGATAGCATGTGGATCAAATCTCCCCATTTTTGCTTTCGGTATTGGCTTTATTTGGTGCGCTGGTATTATCCTGATACCCCTTCATCTCTGTTTGGTTTCAGTATCGAAATATGGTAGTAACATTTGCCCTCTCCCCTAGTGAAGGGGTATTTTCGACTTTTCAAGTCAAAATTTTGGCTTTAGCTCTGTTTTGCCTTATTAGTACATGATTTTTCTGCCTTTTGGTCTTCTGTGATTGATCTGAATTGTTGACTTGAACTTGCATGTACGACCCTGATGAAACACGCTTTTTAGTACAAAGGCTCTTCTTCTCCCTTATTTCTTCTTCTGCAAGAAATCAAACTCAAGCGAGATTACTGTTCTTCGTGATTTCATATATTTTCCAGAATCAGAAATCGGATCCTTTTTCCTGTAAGTTTTTAACTATTTTAGAAATCGATTTAGATTAAAGTAAAAAACCGTCTTCTCATGAGCTTGATTATGGGTTCAACTGAGATTAAATAACTTCTAATCTTTCATTAGAATGAATTCGAATAAACAATATATAGCTTAAATAGACATTAATGGCAGATAATGAGGATTTATCATTTACCCTCCTCGACATGTTATTCGGGGTCTAAAATGCAAAATTCACCTGTGATGAATCCTAACTTTTATCATGAAGATGGTATTTCCTTTTGGTACCGAGGAATTCAATATCAATTTGTTACCGATTCCCTTTAGTTTCGGCTTTACCGATACCGGGATTAATGCTTGTTTTTAGCTTCGACTTAACTGGTATCAAAACAGTGTATAAACGGCACCGAAAGCCATATTTTCTTCTGTTTTGGTATCGACAAAACTCAAAAATTTTAAATCGGTTAGGTCATTGCCGATACTGAAGTATTTTTGATTTTCACTTCATCGGTACTTGGATTTAAACTTCTTTGGTGTCAGCTAAGTTTTCAGTATCAGTAACAAAATGTTTGGTTTCGACTTTGTCAGGGTTGTGTCGGTTCCAACACCCTCTACACCAAAAACTTAAGCTATTTCTGGTTTTAGTGTCATCACTAATAGCATATATGATACTGATAACTTAACCATTTTTAAGCATATGTATGTTGCATAACCATATGTGCTTTTTTGTTGAGAATCCATCTCTAGTGGTTCATGATGTGTCTTAATTTCTATACTAATGCTAGATGAATAATGGTGATGAATTTTCATGATGGTTTTGAACTTGTAAAAAAACTCATATTCACTTATATTAAGTTATTGTGCTAATCTGTTTTATTGAATAATAATATCACCTGGCACCATCATGTCTGAGAAGCAAGGTGCTGATAAATCGTAACCTGTCAATTCTGCTACCCCTAAGCCAAAGAAGGAGAACGTCCCACAACATTCTCTCATTCAAACTCAGGATGAAGTAAAAGTAATTCTTGAAAACTTTGGTATGATTGGGATAGATGTCATTCTTGCCTCCGAAAACGACACCATTCAGAATCCACCAGATGGGCAGACTCTATGTGGCTAAATGGGCAGACTCATGTATCTTTCGTGCGAACCCTTCAAAGAAGTTGATCGAGGATGGCATCGACAAGTCCAAAGACTGGGAAACACAGTTTTTTTTGTATCAGATGCCCCCGGTATTTCGACCACTTTTGCTAGCCTGGATGAGATTTTGATTCTTTTTCAAACTTTTTGTGTCATTTCTCTGCTCCGTTTAATCTTTGTTTCTTTTCAGCTTCTACCCCCTAGATGAAGAGCTTGAATGGTGTAGAAACTGGGATCGTTGATGTCGTTTATAAGGCTTCTGAGAGACTGGGGAGGCGAACCCTTTTGCTGACTCTGGATAACCTTCATAAGCATGCCCTTCTTCCCTCGGGACAAAAGATTTTGGGGCAGCCACCCCTCTATTTTTCTGGTGCTAAACATCTAACCTTGGATTCTGATCTATTTACTCCCTTGACTCCTTTGTTTTCGGATACTTCAGGTTCTAATGCGACTTCAAATTCTCATTTTACACTCAAGTCATCTGACTTTGTTTTTCTGATGTTATTGCTTTGATTAGCCACGAAGGCTCCTATTGGAACGTTTACCATGGATGATATAGCTCGGTTTAATGTCGTAGCTAACAAAAGACTTGCTGAATTTGCTAATGACCCAACTTCTAAGAGGTATATGGGTGACACTTCCACCTTCTCCCTTCTTTTGCAAAGACCTTATTGTTGCGACCACTGTGCAACATACTCATGGTCTTACCGCTCTTCTGCCGAATTTACTCCTAATGTTAGTTCCTCCCGGGCAGTGACCTCGGGGAGTGATTTTGTGAATGTTTTTTTTAAGCCCTTTGGGAGCTTCGGATCAAATGGAACATGGGCTTACTCCGCTCTCATCTCCCCAACCTGCTAGTTCTCCAAGGCCCCTCCACAAGCCCAGGATTTTGATGAGATCGTTAGATTTGCTCTTTCTTCTGAAGATGTTACCAATATTTCACTGCCCTCCTCGTTTTCAGACTTGATGAACTTTCGATGATCTCTTGTCAAGCAACAACTTTTGGTAGAGTCTTTGTTTCTTCTAACTTCTTTAGTCTCTTGTTCTTATGTAAACACTAAACACTAACTCTTTGCTTCTTTTTCTTTTCAGATAACTAAGAACTGGTTCTCCCTTCAGGAAATGACTACTCCGCCATCTTCTGAGGTTGCAAAACTTAAAGAAGAGAAAGCTACTTTAGAATCCAAGGTTAACGCTTTGAAAGAGGAGCATAAGGAATGTGCGGAATTAAAGACTTCCCTTGAGAAGGCTGAATCGGAGCTCGACATAGAGAGGAAGGCTAAGAATCTTTTGTCTGACAAGGTTTCTGCCCTTGAGTTGTCTAAGCAAGATCTTGAGAATGAAAGGACAAGGATGGTAACTGACCATATTGACGAGATGAAAGAGAAAGATGACCGTCTTTTTAAAGTTCGAGACGCGTTTTCCAATGCCAAACGGATAATTTATGATGCTAGAAATAAGATCTCTTCATTTGTGAAATCTTACTTTCCAAAGGCTATGTTGAAATCTTATGAATATGCTCTCTTCTTGGCGTACTCCGATAACTTTCAAAAGTATCCAGAAATTGAATTTCCTTCGATTGACCCTCCTATCGCGGGCAGAGTTATGCACAAAATTGAGCAACTTAAGCATGGAATTGAAGTCCCTAAGGAATGTATAATGAAACCCGAAGACTTTTTGTATATTGAGAATCTTCCGATAGATTTTGACCCATAAGAGGAGGAAGACGATATTGTTAATGCTGATGATGAAGATGGTGATGATGATGATAATGATCTTGGTCGCGGAAA
Organism: Allium sativum; assembly: GCA_030737875.1. Lineage (NCBI taxonomy): Eukaryota > Viridiplantae > Streptophyta > Magnoliopsida > Asparagales > Amaryllidaceae > Allium > Allium sativum. Next base: position 287,721,095 of record CM060913.1, read on the forward strand.
CGAAAGTCGTTGTGATGACTTTGATAAAGATGATGGTAACCCTCCCCCTGTTGTTGGTGATACTTATGGTTCTGAGGGAACAAATCCTGATCCTTCAGGTGCTCCTGTTACTCAAGATCCAACGGATGCTCCTACAAGGACGGTGGTTCCTTTGATGAAGGGTATAGAGGAAAAGAACAGCCTGCCCAGTCTGAAATTCTTATTTCTCAGGTATGGCTTCACTTTTAAAGTGTTTTTTTTCTTCCTTAAAGTCATGGTAATTAGTTCCATATAATAACATGTAGACAAGGAAAAACATTGCCTCACACTATAAGGCAGAGTTAGATAAGAAGCAGCGGGAAATAACTTGGTTTCATTCACAACATGAGAAATTGTTGAAAGATTAAAATGCCTTATCTCAAAAACACCATGATCTTGATAAAAGTGCTTCAAAATTGATGTCTTACGAAGAACACGAGGCTGAGTCAAGATTAAAGGCAATGCAGATCCGAAGGGAGATATTTCTTAAGGAGAATGAAGAGCTGGACTTCTTGTATAAAGTTTATAGTTGATTTGAGACTGCAGATTTCTCCTTCTTAGGAAAGTTTAGTGATGGTCTACTTCGATGTCTTCACAGACGTTGCTTGGATGAACGCGGGACCGACCTCCATCCCGGGGCTTGCTGGAACCTACCAAGGGTCCTTTCAATTCTTAGGGACTTACCCCCGGAGAAGCTTAAGTACAACAAAAGCAGATTTGTCACTGAATTTTCCAAAAGGTTAATATTGTACGAACAAGAAGAATATTTGTGAAATTATATACTCATGATTGTTTACTTCTGATGATAATTTCTTATATTCCTGATATTTGACTTTACTTCATGTTATGATAGAATCTCGTTCTCTACAAAGATGTTATACCAAAAGATGCTTTATGCTCATTTTCTAAATTAAGGAGAGAGAGTATTCATCAGAATCATTATATATATACGAGATTGCTTCCTAGAAGAACTTCAGTGAATTTATATGAAATACCCTTAACTTCCTTTTAACTTTTTAGATGATGATTGGGAAATAATTTTAAAGAGACTTCGAACTCGACATGCTGATTTGATGTGTAATATAAACAATAGGTGTTCTAACAAATAAAACCAAAATTTGTAATTTTCAGGGTTTGTGATACAAAAACAGTTTTAAGCTTGTTTGGATGAATTTTAGAATTTATATAGTAAGCTTTTCCAAAAAAGTATAATGTTATATGTGTCATCCTCCGAAAATAGGATTTGTGCATGATTGATTGTATCTCATTTTATAAATAGGGAAACCAACTCGAAATTTCACCCTCTCAAACCAAGGATAATCCATTAGTAATTACAGAGCAGAAGGATGTTCCACGAAAGGCGTCTGCTACAACTTGGGAAAGAACTATCTTACTTCAGAATTTGACCGTTAAGCATTTAAATGAACGAATGATTGTTTTGAAAAGTCAATTGGAAGAAAAGGATAACACTATCCTTGAACTAAAAAGACAGATGAAGGTCAATCCCTCTATCGATTTTGATGAGGAGATAAGTGGATTGTACCAGCGGATCGCTGACCTGGAAATTGAGTTAGACAATGCAAAAGCAAGCTGTAAAGCTTGAGAATTTACTTTTGGGCATACTCCTAACATAAGTGTGACTAAGTCCTCCAATACTACAACTAAGTCCAAGGCCTCAGCCGTTGCCCAATTTGGTAAATCCTCCACGTGGATTGGATGAGTCGGTTATTTCAAGGTGGTGCAGAAGGTGAAAGCTGAAATGAAGAATTTTTATGACACGAAACATAACGAGGACACGTTTCGACATATTAATTATTATGTCTCTCGAATTAAACAATTACAGGAGGGGAGACATGATTTCCGAAAGAGCATTTTCCATTCAAAGAGAAAAAAAGACCCTAAGAGCTATGTGTAGAGTTTACAACTGGTCTTTAAAACTCCAAGTTAAATCCCTGGATGGTCCTGATGAGATCAAGAAGAAGGAGCAAAAGCTTAAAGAGCTCTTGTGCATCGCAATTTGCCATGCTATTAACCTGTTGTTAACTGATTATGATATAAATTAGGAAGTATAGATACTTGATGTGGTTATACTAATGACATTTAGCCTTTTATACTTTACCAGTCAATGAGATGACATAGTATACAAATTTGTAATTTGTGTAGATATCACATGATGTATATCTTTGCTTGTGTTTAGAACATCCTAATCCGGAAGTCCCACTGCATTACTCTGCATAAAACTTAATACATAATATTTTTTGTGTTAGCCTTGTAAGATGTATACAATAATTTGCTCATTTGATAAGAGTCCTTATTTGAGTCGAAAATGAGTAATGGATGGACTTTGCCATAGAATAATATGATCCCTGGCATCATGTATTTGTCAGAATTATGAATAGCAATTTCACGTGTATAAGTTTAGAAAATCTCCTTGTATGAGATGTGGAAGATCATGATCTTTGTTTGAAGGCTATTAGATAGCAGACTCAAGGTACCAACCCGAGTCATGATTTGCAAATCATTTTTCGGAAATGAGAATACAGTCTTGAGACCCAGATTAGGGTATTTAGAATAAAAATTCAGAAATCCTCTTCTGGAAATATAGATAGAAACTCTGTAGCCCATACCCAAGCATTCGTAATAAGAGACTAGAAATCCACTTCTGGCTAACAATAGAAATTCTGTAACCCAGATTCCGGTATTTGATAAAGAACCAGAAATCCACGTCTGGTAATTATAGAAGTCTTGAACCGAAACCCATTTTCGGGTTATTTAATAGAAGATCAGACATCCACATCTGGTAATAATAGAAGTCCCAAACCGAAACCCAGATTCGGGTATCTAATAGTTTTATTACCCCTTTGCGGGTTTGATTTGTAAAGCAAAGGATGTACGTGCTTTGTTAGCCACTCTCTGGTCTTTTGATTGTCAAAACAAAGAATGTACGTGCTTTGTGAGCCACTCTCTGGGCTTGTGTGTCCGATGCGCTTGGCTAACTTATTTTCAAGCATGAAGCAAGGACTTACCCGACCTCCCTCCAGGCGGTGCCTTACCCTGGCCGTCGTAGGCGATGATAAAGGCATAGATGTTTTACCCTGTCCATCGTAGGCACGGGCATTGTTACCTAATTCGCTGGGAAGGCCGCGAATTGCGATCTGAATGCTTCGTACCAAATCGCGGTACGAAAGCGAACCAAAACGCAATCGGATCGCGATCCAATTGCTTCTTCAAATCGAACGGAACTGCGCTGAAATCGTGATTGGGAACGTCGATTTTGATTTCCGTTCGCCCTAGGGAACGCGATTTCATCTATGGCGATGGCGCCTCGTTCTCTGTGGAGTCGCGCCTCGTTCTCTCGCCTCGTCTGTAGAGTCGCCTCGTTCTCTGTAGGGAACGCGATTTCATCTATGGCGCCTCGTTCCCTGTAGACTCTGCTCGGTTTTCTGTAATTGAATAAATGATTAACATCTATATTCTATACTCATTAACTCTATATATACAGTTCGAATTTCTTCTCTGCAAATTCATCCAATATTTCAATTTCTTCTGTGTCTTCTACAGGTCTACTCTTTTCCAATTTCTTCTCTGTAAATTCACTGCAATGGCATTTGGTAAGAATCGAAACACTCAAGCAGCAACAGATACCGATCAGGATGAGACCTATGTTAGTGAGACACAAGTTTTCTTTGATGTCGATGATGAGGTGCAAGTGCAACAAACATCAGCAGACAATCATTCTGAAATACCCACTGAACAGAAGGATCCATCAAAGCCTCTCTTCGATGAAGTGACATTCCTGGGGACAGGAAACAGCAAGAATGCGGGTGGAGCAAAACAGTGGATTTGTAACCACTGTAAATGCAAGTACACCAGTTCATACACTCGAATTCATGTCCATTTTTTTGGTGCTCCCGTGGGGAAGAAAGCTGATATCAAAAGGTGCCCTGTGTTGATTAGAGATAAAGAGAAGTATAACAATCTCTTTAATAAAGTAAAAGAAGTAGAGAGTGATGGTGTTTCAAAGTCGTTGAAGAATTCAGTCCTTTCAAAAAATGCATCTTCAAAAAAACATTTTGAAGAATCATTTGGCTTAATAGAGAGAAATGCTGTGGACCTGAAAATCATTCGAGGATTGTGTGCAAATGGAATCCCTTTCAATGTGTTATGGAACCCGCAGTTCATTGAAATGATTCACGCCATCAAGAAAGCACCAGATGGTTACAAGCCCCCTTCGTTTGAAAAGGCTAGAACGGTCTTACTTGATGAATGTTATCGAGAAGTTGAGAAGGACCTTACACCTGTTAGAGACACATGGTATACTCAAGGAGTCTCAATTGTTTCAGATGGGTGGTCTAATGTTAAAAATAGGCCACTGATTAATGTTGTTGCGGCTAATTCACGTGGTGCTATGTTTATGTATGCGGAAGACTTTTCGGGAGTAGAGAAATCAGGGGCAGAGATTTCAAAGTTTCTTCTTGGAGCAATCGAGAACATTGGACCAAGTAACGTATTGCAAGTTGTAACCGATAACGCGGCTAATTGCAAGGCTGCCGGGCGGGAAATAGAGAAGGTATACAAACACATTTTCTGGTCCCCTTGTTGCACACACACCTTAAATCTGATTTTTAAAGATTTGGCAAATGGGTTTTGTTGGCTGTCCGAAACATATAAGAGGGGCAAGGGTATTGTCAAGTATTTTATTAATCACACACATGCGTTATCCTTTTTTAGAGAAAACTCAAAATTGGAATTATTGAAGGTTGCTAAGACACGTTTTGCTTCACACTATATACTTTTGAAAAGATTAATGGAATGTCGAGAGGCACTTGCTACAACTATTGTACTAAATTCTTGGCGGGAATGGGTAAAAAATGGGGATGAGCACACTCGATCAGCTGGGACAGAAATCGCTGATACGATTAAAGATGATAATTTTTGGGATGACGTTGACAATATTTTGGCTTTTACAAAACCCATTTTTTATCTAATCAAATTTTGTGATGGCGAAGGTCCCAAAATGGGAGAAATTTATGAAAGAATGGACAATATGCTAGATGAAATCAAAGATGCTATGAGGGAAAATAAGTACTCATTTTATTACCCTCAAGTTGAAAAGATTGTTGTAGATCGCTGGGAGAAAATGACCATCCCCCTTCATTGTTTGGGATTTGCATTAAGTCCTAAATTTTATGATAAACATTATCTAGAAAGCTTGGCACCAGGTGGCATGGAAAGAAAAGCTCCCAACCAAGACAGGGAGATTGTAGTTGGTGTTATGGAAGCATTTAAGAGAATTGCAGAGAGTGAAGATGAAGAAAAGACTTTACGAGAACAATGGACGACATTTCATATGAAAAAAGGAATTTATTCTATGGCCGGAACGCAAGCTGATGCTGTGACAATGGATGGAATTGATTGGTGGGTGACATATGGATCGGAAACTCCGGAATTGGCGGAAGTAGCCAAAAAAGTACTCTCTCAACCAATTAGTAGCTCGTCGGCCGAGAGGAATTGGAGTACATACTCCTACATACATAATGTCAAGCGAAATCGTTTAAATTGCAAGAGAGCGGATAAACTAGTTTATATTCACTCAAACATTAGACTTCAATCCCGTTTTTCGGAATCTTATAAATCAGGCCCCAACAAAAAATGGGATATGAATCCGGAAAGTGATTACATTGAAGGTTCAAATGCTCGCTTAGAGGAAATGGTTTGGGAGAATCTTGATGATGAAGGCGTGAACAATGGCAAAGGAAAACGGCAGCGGGTTGACTAGAAGTTTTATTTCTCTGCTTTGATATTTGATGTTTTGGAGTATGGAGTTTTAAGTTATTATGTTTCTGTTTTGAAAATTTGGATTTTGGACTTTTTTTTTTTTTTTTTTTGTACTTTCTGTGTTTCTTGTAGTTTTCTTTCTGTTTTAGAATGAGTGAATGCAGAATTGCAGACTATGCATACAAACACAGAGACAAATATGCATGCATTCATATTTAATAATTAAGAAATGAATTCTCAAAAAGTGTACAATGTCAATGACAACCTGAAAGTCTTCTACAAGTTAAACTATTTTCAAAATGCTTACACATCAGATAATACAATAAAATTTACATGGATAATCAAACGTGACTACTTCAACAACATCCAGTGCTTCCTTCAGCGTTGCTTTCTACCTGCAAATGCAAACCTTGTCATGTTAATCATGTGTCAACACAAACAAGTAAACAGTAAGAACAAAATTATTAACTTCTGATCAATCATCACATATTGAAGTAATGCCATAAAAATGAAACAAAGTAATGCACTACTTGATCATGCTTCCTAACTCCTAAACCTATCTCTCAAGTTCTAACTTGCTGTTTTGGTTTTGAAATCTGGTACACCGTACCTGACTATATGGAACACCGTACCAGACTACATGGTACACCGTACCGGGTCGTTCCGAATTGAACCTACCCCCTTACGTACCGGATACGGTTGTTATGGCGAACCTCGTTCCCGGTTCTCGTTCTCGTACCGGAGCGTACCGCGATTTAGGTAACTATGGGCACGGGTAAAAGCTTACTCTTTTGATGCTTTACACTGGTCATCGTAAGTGGTGATAGAGGCTTACACATCACCCCCTCCCCCCAAGGGGTGCCTTAACCTGGCCATCATAGGCTTGGATAAAAGTTTTCGATGGTTTACCTTGACCCTGTCTGATTTGGACGTGGATAAAAGGCTTACACTAACCCCCTCCTCCCTCCCGAGGGGTGCCTTACTCAAGCCATCATGGGTGCGAGTAAGGGTTTTAGCTGCTTCGTCCCAGAGACGGAGGCTTACACTTTTGATGCTTTAACCTGGCCATTTCTGGTTTGGACGAGGATAAAGGCTTACAGCTCACTCCTCTTCGAAGGGTGCATTGCCCTGGCCATCTTGGCATGAACAAGAGTTTTCTACCATCGTAGGTAGCTTCTCCTGTTTTAGGTGGTTCCAAGTTTTAAGGAGTTTCGTACTCCTGATCATGTAGACATTCTTTTTTTAATGGATCTTTTATTAAAACTAGCTGGATCCTTTTACAAATCTGCGCAATTGACTTTGATTAAAGAATTTAATGATCATCTCTTCGAGGACTCTGTAGTGATTGGTTTCGTGTTCGTTCATCAAATGGTAATGACATTATGGTCATCCTAATTTCTTTTCGTATTTTGGTTTCTTCTTTGACGATGACCAAAAGTTAAGTTCGTGCTTGGTTAGAAAAATAGATGTTCTCATTGATGTGATAAAGTTGCATTCCTTGGGTAGCCTTGACTTGAATATTTTCTTTCGACGTTGGAACTTAACCCTCTTGTTGCTTGGTTTTGTTGCTTCATTCGTATCCTCAAATCTTCTCTTCGATATATCTTGAGATTGAATTGTAATTCTTTTAGACCATTTTGAAGCAAAGTGGTTGGAATATTTCATTATTCATTGCTCAAATATAGTTCCTCTAACTTTTAACTAACTCACGCATCCCTCATCCACGTTTGCAACCGCCATCCTCATCAACAACCTCTAATCCGCAACAAAATCCAAATATCGTCTCAAATGATAATCGTAAACAGGTTCAGTCGGATCGGAATTTGGACTATGTGAAGCCAACGTCTGAATATGTTTTTATTCCTAAAAAAATATATAATAAATCTGAAGATGCTTGGATTAATACGATTGTGTTGATACTTATCCATTTTAGATTAGCTACCACCAAGCTAAAAGAATATATTTCGAGAGTCTGGAAGCCATCTGGTACTTTTAATATTCATGTTTCTCCTACCTATAACTTTGTAGTTCAATTTGAAAATACATCAGATTATTCTCGCATATTAGAAAACAGAGTGATGAGGTTTAGATATGGGTAAGGTTTTTGGATCTATCCATCGAACTTTGGACGAAAGATGTTATACAAATGATAGCCAGTTTTATATTGAAACATTTATTGTTTGATGAGAATACTGCCAAAAAAAGATTTACAAAGTATGCGAGAGTTTTTATTTCTATTGATACTCATAGTGATTTAAAAATAGAAACCCCTATCCTATTACACAATGGCATTAGGAGTAATATATCTGTTGAATATGAGTATGTGCCTATAAAATGTCTTCAGTGTAATTTGTTTGGTCATGATGATATCACCCATGAAGTTACTAATGATCCTCGATGGATTCCTCCTGATGTGCAAAATGAGTCAAATGATCTATCTGAAGAGCAAGACACAGTGAATGCTGATAATGAACCAGTGCAACATACTTCATAAAATGCTCCAAAGTAGAACTCTTCAGAACATGTTGATGACCTTGATTTTTTTAAACTTCAAATTACCTGATAAAGTGATGCCAGATGAATTAAATATAGTTGTTGATGCTATTGAAGAAGTGGATAAGGTGAAAAATGTTGATAAAAACAGATTGATGCATCAAATATGGTAGACAAGAATGCAAACTATCTGTAAGGCAACAAAACAGTGGATTCCTCTTATATTGCTCCTTCTAAACGAAATACAAGGAGCTCGACCTCTGTTAGATGACATAGTTAACATGGAACGTCGGGGGAATGAACACAACTTCTCATATGAAGGATGTGCTTACTCTCCTGAATAATGCTAAATCAACTCTTTTGGTTTAGTGGAAACAAAGTTATCTAAAGTTAATTTAGTTTTATTTGCTTCTTTACTACCTAGTTCATGGAGATCATTGACAAATATTTCTTCTTCTTCTAATGGTCGAATCCTGCTTATCTGGGACTCTAATGTTTAGGATGTGGTGCTCGAATCATTTTCTTCTCAGCATATGACAGTAAATGCTAATAACAAGGGTGGATTTGAAATGGTTTGCTCAGTGATCTATGCAAGTAATAATTTTCAAAAAGGCTAATTTTATGGCAGAATTTAGTAAAATCCAGCTTTATTAATAATGCATGAATTTTAATGGGTGATTTCAATAATGTTTTATCTCCAAATGATAAAAGAGGTGGATTACCTGTCCCTTATCAACATATGAGAGAATTCCAAAAGTTTATAATACAAACTGCACTAACTGAAATTAAACCTTTGGGATTTCAATTCACTTGGCATAGAAGGGGAATTGCTATTAATATAGATAAAATATTGGTGAATAACAGGTGTTTTAATCTTTTTTTACATATGAAAGCACTTTCTTCCTCTCAAAATTCTAGTGATCATAATCCAATCATGCTAGAACTCATTCCTGCTCAAGATTCTAAGGGATTTCCTTTTCGATACAAAAATGATTGGCCAAATATGTCAGGTTACAATGATGCAGTGCAAAAAGGCTTGAATGGAGCAGTATGGGGTTTTTATAGTTGTCAGATTTTGCAAAAACTTCAAAACTGTAAAAAAAAGAGTTGAAAAATGAGAATAAATTGTGGGATAAAAACTCTGCTAACCTTAAGCAAGTTGAAGATATTGCAACCCAACTCGAGAAAGCTGCTGATAATAATCCAGAAGACATCCTCCTTTATGAAAATTATCTACAAGCCAAGAAAGAATTTCAGCATTTGCAACAAATGTATTTTAGTGGTTTTAAACAACATGCTAAGGTATCCTGGCTTCAGCAAGGTGATACAAATTCTAAATTCTTTTATTCTCGAATGTCAAACAGGAGTGTCTATAATCACACCAGAGCATTGATAGATCAAAATGGCAATTTATTGTTTAAATCAGAGGATATTGAGGCTGAAGCTATTACATACTTTAAGGATATGTTTAATGGTCCCTGTACTTCTTAATTTCCAAACTTACATCCTATCTCCACAGTAAATTTACAAGAGCAACAATTCCTTATGAAAGCAGTGGATTTAACTGAAATAAGAGATGTTGTATTCTCAATTCATGATGATTCTAACCCTGGGCCAGATGGTATAAATGCTAAGTTCTTAAAGGCCACTGGGATATTCTGAAAAATGATTTATTGCATACTATTTCTGATATATTTATATCAGGTAAACGGCCAAAATCATTAAACCATACCTTCATTACTTTAATTCCCAGAAATGACAGACCAACAGAGATAGCTTATTATAGACCAATTTCTTGCTGTAATGTCTATTACAAAATATTTTCTAAAGTATTGTGTAATAGACTTAAGCATTTCCTTCCTTTTCAAGTTTCAGAAAATCAAAGTGCTTTTATTAAAGATAGATAGATATATTGGTGATAGTATCTTGTTGGCACATGAATTGTTGCGTGATTTCAAGGAGAAAGGAATGCCTAAACTATGTGTCAAAGTAGATTTGCAGAAAGCATATAATAGAGTAAATAGGGAATTCATTTGCTTTATCATGTCAAAAATGAATTTTCCAACACATTTTGTAAATCTCATATATGAATGTATGACAAAGCTATTTTTTCTATTATGATTCAAGGCATTCCAAAGGGGTTTATATCATCAACTAAGGGAATTAGGCGGGGGTCCATTGTCTCCTTACTTATTTGCTATAGCAATGCGATACTTCTCCTATCTTATGGATGAAACAACTCAGTTAAAAGAATTTCAGCCCAGTTCTTCTATTCAGCCAATTATATCTCACTTATTATATGCAGATGATTTAATGATTTTTGGTAAATCATCAGTGCCTAATGCAATTTCTTTAAATAAGATCTTCCTAGAATTAAGCATGTATGCAGGTCTGAATGTGAATGCCTAAAAAACTAAAGTTTTTTTCATTGTTTCTGCTACAAATTCTAGAGAAATTCAGCATATTTTGGGATTCGAACAAGGTATTTTACCCATTAAATATCTTGGAGTGCCTCTATCCTCAAATTACCTTCATTATTCAGGGTATAACTCATTTATTCAAAGAGTGCAAAGTTGATTTCAAGGACGGAAAACAAAATTGCTTAGCTTTGCAGGAAGGGCGGAACTAATTAACAATGTCATAACTCCTATCACTCTATATTGGCTCTTTATATATCAGATTGCAGAATATACTTTAGACAAGTTACATTCTCTTTGTGCAGATTTTTTTTTGGGGTGGAGGTACTTCACATAAAGTTGCTTGGAATATTTTGTGTAAGCCAAAGGCTGAAGGAGGAATAGGATTAAAGAACTTGTCGGTTCTTAATAAAGCTGCTTGTGTTAAATTGCTTTGGAATTTTCTTTCTAATGCTTCTTTATGGAGTAAATGGACGCATAGCAGGTATTGTAAAAGAGCTTATTTTTTGTCTATGGCAATGGCTAATAATGCATCTACAACTTGGAAGTCTCTATTTAGATTAAGAACTAATTCAAAGCAATTGTTCAATAAAATCATTGTCAGTGGTGAGGATACTTACATGTGGTTTGAGCCTTGGATAAACTGCCATTGTTTGGTTGATTTGCTTGCTTATGATAGATTGAACTTGATTGGTAATGCTGAACAAAGAGTAAGTTGCATCATTGTAAATGAAGTGTTTGAACCAGAAATTCACCCTGCAACAAGAGAATTGTTAGAAGAAATCACCTCAATTTCTGCTAATCCAAACAAAAATCAGGACTTCTATGAATGGTGTGAAGGAGATTTGTTTTCTTTTCTTTTCATAAAGCCTGGGACTATTTGGGAATTCATGAAGAAAGAGATAGCATATTTTCTGTGATATGGCATTCTAAAAATAACAGAAGGATGACATTCATTTCTTACCCTGCAATTTTGGGAAGATTAATATCAAAGATAGAATACATCAATACGACAATATCACAAATATAATGTGTCCTCTTTGCAGCGACCATCCAAAGTCTATTTAGCACCTGTTTTTTTTTTTTTTCCTTGTGATTATTCGGCTTTCATCTGGCTATCACTACAGCAAAAATTATCTCTTTCTTTGAACACTCGTACTGATTTGAAAAAAGCTAAAATCATACATTCTAGTTTTAAGATGAAGGATCAATTGAGGGATTTGACATGTGTTGCTTTCACAAATGCAATTTATTTCATTTGGAAAGAGAGAAATATGAGAGTATTCCAAGGAAAGAAAACGAATTCAGTTGTATGTCTACTGAAGATTGAGAGAGAAATTGGGTTTCTGGTGCGCAATAATGGTAGCAAAACTTTTCGTAATGGGAGAAATAAACAGATGCTTGGTAGATGGGGAATTGAATTGACTGACGCTGGTTGAATTTACGAGGAAGTAATTTGAATTAGAGCGGCAGAAAGAAGCTTTAGTATGGGCCTGTTAGTGGGCTTTGCAGATGGATTTAGCACACATGCTTTCTTTTATTTTGTATTTTTATTGTATTTTGTTCTTCCGTTATGTTGTGTTGTTTTTTCCAGCAAGTATACCAAATTTATAAGTACTCTTTTCCTCTGTAAGGAATCTATCCAGGTTAGGGGGATCACATGGTTTTGACGAGGCTTATAAAGGAGGTTTTTATTGGTTTTAGCAATAAAGATAACCAATTTCCAATATATATATATGTGTGTGTGTGTGTGTGTGTGTGTGTGTGTGAAGCATTCAATGACATCCCAGATGGTAAAGCATCCCAGTTGCCTCTTGATTTGCAACATTGGTTTAGGGCTGGCAATTAATTAGAACCGAGAATCAAAAAATCGAGCCGATCCGAAAAACCCTGACCCGAACCCAATGGGTCTCGAATCAGGTCTAGATGATGAAAATACAATAAAGACCCGATCAAAACCGACATGAACTAACTCGATCCTTAATCCAAAAACATTGAAATATATATATTTTTAGTGTTATTATCCAATCGAACGCGATCCGACCTGATTCGAACCGAAACTCATGTCCAAATTTTTGAAGTATAGACCTAACAAAACCCAACCCGCCCAAACCCAGACCCTCCGGGTCATGTCCGAATTCGATGGGTTGGGTCTAACTGTCATCCCTATAGAGGTTACTATTTAGATGATGATATTTTCTCTTTCCTATTCACTCCGTTATTTAAATAAAAGCTTGTGGTGGAAACCGAGAGTAGCTAGAATGCTCCGGATGTTATTGAACGCTTGTGTGTATATAGAGGGAAAGTCTATCAGACAAAATGATGACGCAAAATTAGACCTAAAAAATCTTAATCATTAGATCTCATGAATTTCACCTTTAATATGATGACAAACAAATCCAATGACCGCAATTTGTGTATCTGATTTAGTGTTCCAATATATACATGTGTGTGTGGGGGGGGGGGGGGGGGGGAGGAGGGCGTGACCAAAGCAAAGCGTGCAGAAATCGTGCGTAGGTCGTATCGTCCCGATCATAGCAAGCAAAGCGGATGGCAGAGCATGGCCTGCACGCAGAAATGGATTTGTTCGGATTTTCTAGCAAAAATGGGTTGGCTCGGACTTTTCAACTTCAGTCCCATATTCGTGCCTAGGTGGTGGTGGCTATTGAGATACACAAATTATGGATCACTGAATTTGTTTGTCTTTACATGAAAGATGGATTTGAGGAGGAGATCCAATGCATGTAACATGACTGTTATCTCTTAGTTTGTAATGCTACATATGTTGTACTAATATTATCTTGAAAACATTTGAAATTTCTATTATATGATTATATCATCATCATCATAATCAAACACCATGACATGACATGACTGTTCATTCATAAATTACAGGCTAAACCCTACCTGGAACAAGGAGAAACAGCCATAGAGAAACTGATCGATCCAAGACTAAGACCAAAGTCATGCAGGTTTGATGAAGTGAGCAGAGTGGTGCGTACAGCTTCAGCATGTTTACAAAACGAAGATTCATTAAGGCCGAGCATCGATCGAGTGAGGGACATGTTGCAAGCAGAAGAAGAGTTCAGCTGCGGCACCGACTGGTGTGTTTTCACCAATGGTGGTGGTAGTTGTCTTTTGCCCATGCAGTTTGGTTCTCAGTTGCATGTGCAAAGCCCGGAAAAAGACGACGTCATGAAGGGTCACTTGGCTCTTGCAATGCTTGGTGTTTCAGATGATGAAGATGAGTGAAAATGTTGATGAATGGTTTCTAACTATACGTTGGTTGATCGTTGTTCTAATTTAGTTCAGGCTGTATATCGTTTCTTTGGGGGAAAAAGGAAAAAAGATGAGGAATAGAAAGAAAAAGGGCCCTTGTTTCCTGAAAAACTGTTGTAATTCCAATGATTTATTTATTCTATTTTAGTTAATTGGTATTTAGCTTTATTTACTCCATGAAAAATATCTGAAATGGTGTTTAGGTAGTGGGATAAGAATAAATGATCAGTTTTCTACAAATGATTTAAAACTAAAGTTTCATCATAAATTCAAGATTTCCGATCTTTAAACTTGAAGCATACCTCATCCAGAAACATAGAAAACAGAAGAAATAATTTTATGGTACATTAAAATGACCACAACTTTTTAGGAATTCTCTTGTACAATCTATATACAGGTTTTCTTATTTGAAATCCATGGATGCATGCAACATACAAATGTTTACGTGACTTCCTTTTATAAACTAATAATAACACACAGATAATTTTTTAAATCCAGACCACATACAGAATATATTGAAACAAATACCCTATATCATTTTCAGAAGGCGTTTCTTTTTTATGCTACCCCAAAGGTAAAACTTTTACGATCTCAACATCATAATAGCATTCCCAAAATCAAACGAACTTCAAAAATAAACATATTACACAACCAACAAGCCCTTGAATATGCTAACTCCGACTAAACCAATAATCATTTATTGTTACAAAATGGAAATTAAAAATGTCTCAAGCAAAATTGGGATTCAACTTCTATACTATAGCAACTACGCTACTGATATATAATAGTTGTAGAGCTGAAGAAAGCAGTCCAAAGCTAGTATACAAGCGGCATGACTTCTTTGACATCTTCAACAAGTTGCATGCATGGCTCAGTGCGTTTGTTTCCGAGACAAATTGAGTAGATATCTTCATGCTCATAACGGAATGTATTTCTTGATTCTATCGATTGCCTTATTTGCAGTTTTGTTAGTCGGCTCTAGAACAAGGGCATACTTAAAATCTGCAATGTTAAAAGCAAAAAAAATTAATGCACTAAAGCCAAAAACAATGATGTTATTTCAACATTGCTAAGCACAAATTGATTGCATTCTTAGAATTGAAAACAAAACCAAGATTGAGGAGAGAATGAGCAAAAACCTTCAATAGCTTCTTTATAATAGCCCAACATCTCTCTTGCAGTTCCTCTTCTTAAATATGATTTGACGCTCTAGGAAAAAGAAAAAAGGAATGGCCAATCAAACACATATGGAATGAGATATTCTAATCATGTAAGAAGATACTGGTGTCTTCCTCATTCAATTACTCTAAAATGTGTTATTACCGTCACCTGATAAGGTCATGATAAAATGATGCAGCTATTTCTAGTGATGAAATAATGTAGATTGGCTAAATCCTACTGTATTACAGGCAAAAATAACTTGCAGATATATTGGATATGTATTAGACAAACATCACAACCATGCTCTAACATAGTTGTCAACTTGACCAAAGTTAAATTCCTTTGGACTCTGACCACATAGCTATGGAAACAGTTATTGCAGAAAATAACATAAACACAAAGCGGATATGATAAGAACTTAACATTTACTGTTAAATCAGTTATCCAGCTATTACATTGCTAAGCCTTAAAAAATATACAGGAAAGCTAGAATTGCTAAGACAATTACCATATATGATTATTCATAGATTTTACGCATATAATCAATGTTTTAAAACGCAAAAGGCGTACATGATGCGTTTTCGGGTCCATGAGGCGAGGCGTAAGCCTCGAAGCGTTGAGGCGTAAGCCTTACGGGTAGAGAAAAAGCGCAATACATATACTTAATTTTTAGCTACTTCCATGCAACATTCCCTTTTTTTGCGTTTTTCACGCCTCGATTAGTTGAGGCTTACGCCTCAGAGATAAAATGCCTCTTGAGTTGCGCCTCAAGGCGTTTATGCTTACGCCTCGCCTCAAGGAGCGCCTCAGGCGCGTTTTTTAAAACACTGCATATAATACATAATTAAAATGCAACTGTGACTGACCTTTTTATCAATGCTGATAGCCTTGGTGCAATCAGCTTCAGCTTGAAGATAACTGTAGCAAATAATGTCATCAAGTTTACATACATATGCGTAAATAAAGCTTAAGATGTTGATAACTAGAACAAGATTAGCACCTTGCAACCTCCAAAAAAGCAGCAGCTCTATTACTATAATATGTGGCATTTTTTTCATTTTGTTTGATAGCCTTGGTGTATAAACTGATAGCCTTCTGCCATTGTTTTTCTTTGAAAGCTGCATTTCCCTGTAAAAAGACAGAACTACCGAAATCATTATAGCATGTTTTACTAATCATGAGTTATATATTAGTGAAAATTAGTAAACAAAAAACGTGTAAAAAGGAAAAAAGGAGGGAAAAGACAGTTTAAAAGCATAAGTAGAATTTAAAGAACAGACTGACCTTCTCCTTTTCAATTTCTGCTGCCTCCACATTGCTGTCACTGCTATCAGAAATCTTGGACTTGGTGGCAGTATTTATTTGTTCTTTGAGTGAAGGATACATGGTATTTACAATGTCTAACAAGAATCTGTCGCCACCTTGTCTTGCAATAAACGAGACGGAGGCAGGAAATTTTTCATGAATATCCAAGGGTATGGTTACCTTCACAAAAAATAACAGCACAAACCTCAACGAAATTAATTAAACACACACTGTAGGTTATCAAGCCAAAAGATGAAGAAATAAAATTTTACCTGGCAGCAACCTGACATGCTTGCAATAGCTGTTAGACATAGAAGTTGAGACTGGAAATCCGCTGATTGCGTGTCCTTTCCATTGAGTTTTGGAGGAGGGCCAAAAACTGTAGGCAAAATAAGAATAGCATCATCCTGTACAGGAATACAAAATAAAAAAGAGTTGAGATTAAAGGAATGGTTCGATATACGAGCGAGAGAGCAAAAGGGAAGAGGAAAAGAGAAAAGGACTTAAAAAAAGGGGGAGGGGGGTTGGATGAAAAAGATTTTTCTTGATTACTTGAAAACGATTATGTAGGTTGTTTTATTTTGGCCAATCTAACTTGCATCATGTCTATGAAATGAATAAATTTGCAAATCATCAATTAGATGTTCAAAACACTTTCAGTTGTACTATTTTATTTGTAAAGTGATTGGTTGTTGACTGAACATTAGCTAAAGCTTTAAAATCAATAGGTTCCCTTATACATGAATTTGAGGTACAACTGCACAATTATCGCATCTTAGCAAATTTGAAATAATGCTACAGTATATGCAGAGGTGAGCGGCGGAAGGTTGATAGCAAACGATGACTGTTCAACAGATTAGACAGATATGACTTGTTAAATAGTTATCCAGAGGGAATAAGAAGTAATACCTTAAAAGGCCACGAAATCTAAGTGAAAGAAGCAATCAATTGCAAAGTATTGATATGACAAATATCCTACATTTTTTATTTTTTTTATTTTTTTTGCAATGGTTCAATTTACTATATTTTTCTGTTGCCGATAGACAGGTTAGCAGATAAGATGCACTGTATACAATGATCATTTCCATAAATTTAGTACCCTGGCTACAAATATCCAAGTCGACATCAGAACCCATTGACAAATGAAATTTAGGGTCAAAGATAAAGTGATTATTGAAGTGCAACGATAACACATACTTTGCATGCAACACGTCACAAAGACTGCACAAATTATCAGATCTCTTAAGTTTCTAATAAAAAAATAAAAAAATAAAAGGGGCAGGTACCTTTAGAAGAGAATTCAGAGCCAATTGTGTTTCATTTCTAGTCTTCTGACATACATCAATATGTGGAGTCATAGTTTCAGATGGGTCACTCACAAGCTTCAATATACGAGGATCAACTGATACATCACCAGATTTGATCCACTCTTCATGAGTTATCTTAAACTCGTGCCTGCATGTGAATTAAAACAGTGATGACTAACAACTAACAGAAAATGCGACAATGAAGTTTTCAATGACGTATTGGTTCTATATAATAAAAGATCGTGCAGAAGAGCCAATACAAGAAGTCAACATGAACTCAGCATGTATTTTCTTAGAGATGGATTCATGATTTCCTGAAGAGTGGAAAGCATACTGAGATATGCCCAGAACATCCAAGGTGAATCTGACTACAACCAGTTCAACAGCTTGTGTTTTTGAATTTTCCAGTATTTTTGTTCTCGATGTACTTTGAAATGGCAAAATGTTTTTGCGATAAATCAGAATAATCTACTACTGTTGCACAATAATGGTATAAAACAGACAATTAAAGGCCTCAAACTTTAAAAAATCCTTTATTTTCTCCAACAAAAATTGAATATTATTCAAGTAATTCAAGGATTTGGTTAGTATCTCCTAATTTTATATGGTGGATATTCCCAAATAATGTGCAGCTGGCAAAATCAACCCATTTTTTGTAAGTATGACGGATATGTCCTTCAGTAGGATGATTTGTTATAGATGGGGTAAATTTGTAACTGTATTCTCGAAACTAATATATCTATGTTTATTAGTTAGAAAATTCAAATAATTAGGTGTGCTATACTTTGAAAGCTAATAATAAAAAACACAACCACCTTAATAGCCAACTGCAATCCCATATGCCAATCAATATTTATTGTGATGAAGGATAATTGACTATGACAACTATGGACTTGCGTGCCACTTTACATAAGGTTACATTAGAAACATTAACGTAGCCAAGAAAGAACTTACTTACATAGCAGTTACACTAAAAACACAATTATGATACAATGACCTAAAATCAAGTTCCCTGCATGGCAGTTGCAAGTTGAGCTAATGAATAACTTACTTCATAAGAGATTGCATAGAGATCGCAAGTTGAGCCAAGGAAGAAAGTTGTTTATCACTGCTTGATGCCTCATTTTGATATTCTTTCAAGCTAGTAACCTTCGCCCACAAATAGTCTCCAAGATTTACATGGTTTAAAACTTGTCCTGAAACCATGAAATGATATATCAAAAAGGATGTGAAAACAACAAAGTCACTATGCATGTCAACAAACCTAGAGAAAGGACGTACTTCCATATTTATTCTCAGTAGCGCTAACCACTACTTGCGTCAACTTAGTGGCACTAGTTTTCAACAGCTGAAAACAATCATCGGCTATAATAACATGCCTAGGCTGCCGTAAGTCACCAAGGGATAGTTTGAGTAAAATGTGGCCCACACGACGCAGTATACTAGGATCTTTTGCAAACCATCCTACAAATCCAAACGGAAAAAAGAACTTGTGATAAACTTTGCATGGCACTAACAATTGACAACTAGCCTTTACCAATGTACCTGTTGTGTCTAGGCTTGGAGACACAGGAAGAATACCACTATTTGATATGGCTGAATGTGAAGGTCGAAAAGCAAATGTACCACAATATGCCCCAGGTATTCTAACACCACCGGTCGTATCCAAACCTATAACAAATCATGCTGCGATCAAACCATCTTCTAAAGGAAATAATGTTAGCCAAGAAAAAACAGGATGATTATGCTTTTATGATGCACACGAGTGCAGACGCGCGCACACACACACGCATGTATATGTATGTATGTGTATATATATATATATATATATATATATATATATATATATATATATATATATATATAATCAAATTAAGTTCACTCAACATTAGACCATACATAAAATACATTTAAAGAAATATTAACAAAAATATTTATTAAAATTTGTGCAACTTCATCTACTATTTAAAATATTACCCTTGGTTATCATTTATGGCTTTTATTTACAATCACAGGCTTAAGAAAAGATAATAAATTTTGTGAATTGGAAAATAATTATTGTACACATGCGAGAGAACTCAAATAAATGAAACATCACAGTGAATTATTAACAAGTGAAATGCAAATAGTCTGTCGGAAGGTTGGAAATTTGAAAGCTATAAGCATAGATAGAGATCTAGTGAAACCTATAAAGGATAAATTTGTCATTACCCTGACGAATAATATGAATTGAGTTTCCATAATTAATAATAGTGGTAATCAAGAGCGTGGGAGGCAAACATACAGTAAAAACTCAGGATTGTTTGCACCGATAATGTATATGCAAATACGTGGGAGGCAAACATACAGTAAAAACTCAGGATTGTTTGCACCGATGCCAGATTGAAATTAGTTGCTAATAATGACATGCACTTGCAAACAATAAGATATTACCCAATTTAGTTATTTTTGTTATATTGAGATAAGCCGGGATACCACAGAAGGCCTCACTGCTAAAGAAAAAGTCTGCTATGCTATCTATTATTCAATATTTTAACGTGTGTGACTAAAACATTCTAGAATGCTAGACTTACATTGTCCTGTGTTGCACTATCCAAAATCAATGACGTCTATAACATAGATATTAATGGTGCACGGCACGAAAAGACGCAAAGCCTCTCGGAAGCCTTGGTGCACGATGGAGCAAATGATGTGCGTTTTTTCAATTTACTGCACATATTTTAAATTTCCCTTATAAAATTAATATATATATACACACACACACACACGCGTGCGCGCACGCACACACGCATGCTGCATATACATATACACACACATCAATTAATTAAAAAAAAATCAATATATTTTACATTTATTTTAGTAAAACATATGTAATTTGAAAAATCAACATTTAGCACACCAAAAAAACCCACCAAATATAATACCATGAGTGTATAATTTCAAGCGAGCATAATAGTCTTCAAAGGCCGAAATCCAAAACAATAGTACAAATTATTGATAATCTAGAAATTTGAACTTGACTTAACAATCATATTTTCTAAATCAATATCTGCAACTCAGATTCATAAAATTCGACATCTTCCTCCTTTGTCTCATATTAACTAACAGTTTACTCGATGCGACCATAATAGGAACAGATAACTTGTAGTACATAGGGGATTAATTTGAAGAAAGCATTCATTCGACATTATTTGTTCAGTGCTAAAGAAAAAGTCTGCTATGCTATCTATTATTCAATATTTTAACGTGTGTGACTAAAACATTCTAGAATGCTAGACTTACATTGTCCTGTGTTGCACTATCCAAAATCAATGACGTCTATAACATAGATATTAATGGTGCACGGCACGAAAAGACGCAAAGCCTCTCGGAAGCCTTGGTGCACGATGGAGCAAATGATGTGCGTTTTTTCAATTTACTGCACATATTTTAAATTTCCCTTATAAAATTAATATATATATATATACACACACACACACGTGCGCGCACGCACACACGCATGCTGCATATACATATACACACACATCAATTAATTAAAAAAATCAATATATTTTACATTTATTTTAGTAAAACATATGTAATTTGAAAAATCAACATTTTGCACACCAAAAAAACCCACCAAATATAATACCATGAGTGTATAATTTCAAGCGAGCATAATAGTCTTCAAAGGCCGAAATCCAAAACAATAGTACAAATTATTGATAATCTAGAAATTTGAACTTGACTTAACAATCGTATTTTCTAAATCAATATCTGCAACTCAGATTCATAAAATTCGACATCTTCCTCCTTTGTCTCATATTAACTAACAGTTTACTCGATGCGACCATAATAGGAACAGATAACTTGTAGTACATAGGGGATTAATTTGAAGAAAGCATTCATTCGACATTATTTGTTCAGTGCAACAGTAAGCAGACCAAACAGCTCAAAGTTCATTCGAGGTTAATTAGGAAAATGCGACCATTCAAGATTATTTGTTTGATGCACGTGTTGTAATTAGACTCACAGGATTGGATCTGGACCAGACCCGACAGACTTCGATTCTAGTTGGATCGGATTTTGCTGATGCTAACTTTTATACTTCAACACGAGGCTTGATTCGGATTAGAACGGTTCAGATTCGGTTGGAATAATAACACTAATAATGCATTTATTTTCTCTTTTTAACCCAATCTTTTGGGTTGAGTCGATTTTCATTTTATTTTTCATCAGGCTGACCTAATTCATAATCCATCAGGTTCAAATTGAGTTCATTCCACTTTGATTCGAATTTGCGGAGCTTGATTCTAATTGTTCATCATAGTTCAGCGTGACAACAATATAAATAGTTTAAAATTTGTCGAAGAGTAGTTCAAAGTATAAAGAATATATATAATACATACCACCATCATTGGATATATTTTAATAGAGAAAAAATGAAAAATAAGTTAAAAAAACAACATAAAAATATGCATGTCATTTTTGCACTGTGCGCTATTTGCGCCGTGAGCGCTACTTGCGCCGTGAGCGCTACTTGCGCCGTGAGCGCCATTTGCCTCCATGTGTGCCATGCCATAGGAAAGAAAGACACAAAGGCAATATCATGCCACGTCGTGCCATGGGGTGTGCCTTTCATAACTGTGGTCTACAAACAAAAACTCTTGACCCTTCCACGGGACTGAGTAAAATTAGGCACAACTGACTGTGAATTGAGAGGGAAAAAATTACCTAGTGATAATTTCTTGACAAGGGGTGCTATAATATAATTTTGGTTGTGGCTCCTAACCAATCTTATTTTTGGATCTACTACAAGTGACCATGTTTAAACAAGAGGGCTATGTTTAAGTAGACTTCAAAATTGACATCCTCTATGTAGGCAATACCCATACACAAAGTCAAGTGCGTTGTGCGCATTTATGTGTACACATCCAAGTCTGGGAACTCGTTTTTGGTCGTGGTTTCGTTCAATTGATTTTTTTTTTATAATTTCGATCACTTTTGAAGGTTTGAATTTCGGTTTTGGGTCAAGCTAGTTTAATTTCAAGCTAGTTTAGTTTAAATTTTATTCCAAATCAGCAGAACTCTCCAAGGTTTTATCTAAATTAAACCACATACAACTTAATTCTACACTACGGGCCCAAGCTAGTCCGTTAAAGTAAAATTAACATATTTAGCCTAAAGATGCCCAACCAGGCACAACACATGCAGTTATATCTCAGCACCACGTAACCATATCTTAGCCTACAATATAAGAGTTATATCTCATCCCACGTTTATTATGTAAAAGCTCAGCCCACAACACATCCAGATATTAACAAGGCCTATATAATCTTAAAGAACTTTTGACGCACGTGCTTCTATCTTCCTCCTGCTGCTCTCACATTGAGGCTGAATCTATTTTGCTGCAATGAAATTTATTCATGATTTCTAAAGAAAAATCGAGATTCTGAAATTAATAAACAGGCGATTTCCGAGTGAATCTTGGATTCTTTTTATGTAAAGAGATCCAAATCGGAAAAACAATTGCTACAAGGTAATTTTGAATTTTTTATTTTGTCGAATACACGAGTTCTTGTATTTTTGCCTTTTCTTTCTTTTGATTTCTTTTCAGCCCTTCATTCTACCATTTCAAAAAAAAAAGTAGGGTTTTTGGCCGAAACTCGGATATTTGCCCTATTCCGTTTTGGTCCAGGTCAAGACCGAACCGGGATAGCCGGAATCCCAGTGTTCCAGCCAAAACCTTCCACCATGGTATACGTGTGCATAATATATACCCCCCCCCCCCCCCCAAAATGCTCTTCGATCTTCCCCACAATTCCAACTTAACTAATAGTGATACTGGGAAAAGAGATGAACAATCATTTAGATCGTGGAAATCATTTAATACTTCGAGTGCTACATTGTTTGGGGTGTTACTGAACGCTCATCAAACACACACTATATGTGTGTATGTGCACGTGTGCATATATGTGCATGTGCATGTATATATGCATACATATGTACATACTTTAGTGTTTATTGTCAATAAAGACTAAAATAACTATTTTACGAATAAATAATTTATTATTATATTATTACAAACAAAGATACATCGCAAATTTTTTTTTTTTTAATATAAACTTCCAGCATCTGCTGATAATAGACTAAAACAAACATCCTACGGCCACATAAAAATCATGTAGAAACAACATATTAATCACATTCATTGTATTATGAATTCATATATAAAATATTAAAAACAGCCCAAATAGCATAGAGATTTGGCGATATTATATGATGCACCTCCAAGTTAAAAGTTCTACCAAATTATTGCTTTACCATTCCTAATGCAAATTGAAGAGAATTGGCATATCCCTCCATATACACTCTTGAAGGTCGGTTGTTACCAATTGAATAGATTGAGACAAGAGTTATACTGTTGGAGTCCTCGGAACTGTTGTAACACACCAGTTGGATAATCAATGGAAATGATGAGTGCACCTAATTTCTATTGAAGCTAGCAGATCCAATACGCATGCTATTTATATACTTACATTTATCATATATAAGAATGAATAGCTTTTCTAAGTGCAGATCATATAGTTATCAAATCACAAGTCATAATATCTGACTGATAGATATTAACTCACCCAAAGCGAAATCTACTAAACCACCAGCAACAGCTACGGCTGATCCACTCGAACACCCTCCAGGTATTTGATCAAGAGCACACGGATTAGTTGGTGTTCCAAAATGCTTGTTTTCACCAGTAATGCTGATAATAACATATAAATTGTAACCGAAAATTGATTTGGACAAATTCTAATGTCTATAAAAGGGAGCATAGAAGAACTAAAGACGTGTTTGAGAACTAATTTTCGCCAAAACTTTAACCTTTTCATTCAAATGCTTTCAATTTTGCTAATCAAAATACTTTTCCAGTAGTTGCATCAATAGTTGTTCACATACAAGTTATAAGTCTCGTTCATACCAAATTTACATAGTAAGCTATAATTGGGCTGAAACTATTTTCATGCAAAGCTCACAAAAATAACAAACTAGCAATGATACCAACAGATCATTTTTACCTGACTCCCATTTCATCGATTACTGTTTTCCCAACGCATGTTGCACCACCTTCTATCAGAGAAGAAACTGCACGAGCAGTCTGTGAAGCGGGTTCATGTGTTTTTTCCCAGTCTGGATTTCCAAATCCAGTTACATATCCTTCAATATCAAATCTGATGAAGATCTACTATTAATTAGAATCTTTTGTAAAGCTACAGTAATATATGTGTACGCCTATACACACAGCCATATTTTTGCAGCAAATATCATGTATCATGAAAATGCGCTAAAATCATAAACTATGCCAAGCCTATGTCAGTTCTAACAACATCATACTGAACATAGTAAACTTCACTTGTAACTAAACCAATGGCAAACACGCTAATTTAAAACACGGAGAAAAACAAAATTATTTTCATTGTAACTAAGCCAATACTAACAGTAATAATCTAAATAATACAAAACCAGGTATAGGCATACGCATCAGCAGCGGCAAAAGTGAGGCCAGTTAACGGATGAGGAGCTTTGGGAGGAGCAGGTTGCGGAGGCGGAAGAATCTCGAATCTTTTCAGAAAAGCCCCGAAGTCTTTCTTAATTACTCGCTGCCTAAGCTTGCGCGTCATCATAACTATTCCAGCTAGTCCTAAACCTAGCAGAACTATTATGTTCGCTGATGTTGAAGACGACATCTTCCGCTTTTAACTTAATCCAACTTTATTGCAAAACAACTGTTATGTAATTGTAGATAAATAAATAAAATCTATGAATTTGGGTACTGAAATTGAGATGAGACGAGGAGCCTGAAGGTTGAAGATAAACCCAGAAATATAGTATTAGTTGATGATATACTGGGTTCCAATAACAAGGGCCTTTTCGTTTCTGCCCTTGTTTGATTAGGGATATTTTTGACATTTTCCAAACTTCCCGTTCCAAGAAAGACAAAATTCCCTTTATAGCCTTTCCAAAATGTGCATCTAATATTGCAAATATTTGCGTTTTAAAATACAAACATCTGCACTTCTGACCGTGTATATATAAAGTATAAAATAAATATTTTTCTAGGAAACTTTGTTATGTTGTTATGAGTATCGTGTGAAACTCGTTTTTAAAGAGAGTTATTCATGTATTAAGCTTAAATAAGTAAATGGTGAATCTAACTTTCAGATTTGATAATTTATAGTTAGAAAAAAATTGTTGATTTTCTCCTGTCTTCATCAACCATGTCTATTTTTTCATTTATATTGGTTAAATGTACAAAATAATTTTTCTACTTTGATTATTAAAGGGGAAAAAAGGAGGGAAAACACCTACAAGTTTTTGATGCGATTCGTAAAGACTTGAAACTAATTAGTGAACATGAAAAGTCTTGATTTAGATGCATTGATTTGCTTAATATTTTCAATGTTATCGTAACTGTTATTATCATTATTATTAAGTTTTGTTTCCATATTCATTTAAAACCGGTCGAGTTCAAATTTTGGGAATAAAATATTTGAATTATAGATAAGCAAAAGTGAAGTTTCGTAGATGTTGTTTGAATTTCATTATTTTAGACCATATAACATATTGAACGGATAAAATAAGTTTTTTTTTTTAAAAAAAAAAAAATCTGAGTATACGAGCATCTTTAATCATTTAAAGACTAACCATTCAACCGTTAATATTAAGAGAAATGTTCAACATTCAAACACCTATTGATAAGCTTTTGAATCTCAAAACGCCTATTAAATATGCGTCAAAGAGGGACATCTAACATCTTTTCCCTCCATTTTGCTATTTTTTAAACTTGAAAAAGTGTATCAGTACCATCGTGGGCTATAAAATTGCAAGATGTATCATTCATAAACAAACAAAGAAGCAAGTTGTTCTGCTTCACATGCCACAGTGATTTTCGAGTTATAGATCTTGCAACAGCTTTTAAACGTTGGGGACCACTTTGGATGTAGTGAGGAATAATCATAAATGTTATTTTTGATAACAAATCTAATTAAGGAAAAGCACTATATCAATTACGTCCTCGAAAGCGACATTGTTGAGGTAGTGCAGAAACCCTTAAATAAAGCCTTACGTCTAATAAACCAAAACCAGGTATGGTTATAAACTTAAAATAACTAGCATAGCATTGATTGTATATTACATAACTAATGACATGTATTATTGTTAAGAGTATAGCCAGAATATCGTTATTTTTATTATGTAGTCAAATATGTCAATGGTTTGTTAGTTATATATTAATTATGAACTACTCCATATTATATAAACCAAGCACATTAGTTGTTTGAGCACTTGGTCCAACTATATTGGACAAGTTTACGAAATACTCTCCCAACTTTTAGTAAATAGGCTGTAGACAAATCCATTTTTTCTTATTCCCTACATATTAGACATCGTTG
The DNA here is from genome assembly GCA_030737875.1 of Allium sativum. Classification (NCBI taxonomy): domain Eukaryota; kingdom Viridiplantae; phylum Streptophyta; class Magnoliopsida; order Asparagales; family Amaryllidaceae; genus Allium; species Allium sativum. The sequence continues at coordinate 287,748,278 of CM060913.1, forward strand.
GTCTTTTGATTGTCCTCTCGTTTCCTTTATAGCTAAGGGGTAGTGACCACCACATGCACATTCTATTTTCCTGATTTTAAGCTATACATTACTCCAATTGACTTTTACATAACGATTAACATCAGATAGGAGGCCCAAATATGACTTTTTTCCCGTTTGATGATTACTATGAAATTCCTTTCATGATTTATACATTGCATACCTACTTCAATTTGAAGATGGTTATTATTTTGGTCTTGTTCCCTTCACACGCCTTCAATGGTATATTGCACAACACAAAGACGAAAATGACATGAATGATGCAGTCATTAGCTTCTTTTTGCTATATTTACTTGGTTCGATATTCTATTTGAGTCACATACAACCATTAGATTAGGCTACGTTGCTGCAATAATCTGTCTTGATCATCTCATACTATAGATTGGAGGGTATTTAAACTTGAATGTTTGTATATGAAACTCGACCCTTATGCCTTTTAGGAGTTAAGCATATGTTTGAATTTTGGTATATTTTACCATGTTGGTACTTATAGTACATAAAAAATAAATATACCTGCACCTTTATGACGACTAGCCACATGCCCGGTCCTTTGGTAAAGCGGATAAAGCAACTGCTTAGGGCCTAGGATAATGTAGGGCACCAAATTCATCAACACGCCGGATTAAAAAAAAGGGAATCGTTGTTCCAGGATTCACGAGAAACGAACGAATCGAGTCTTAGATGACGGCTTCAGCCATCAACCGTAGGCGGGTGGCGAGCGAACATCAACCAATTCCTAGCGTCGAGCGATTCACAAATCAGGATTCATGGAATCACAAACATCATCTCCAACTAGGGCACAACTTAAAGTAAAAAACTAGCAGCATGCTGTAAACTCAATTGCAGACGGTCTTTCATTGAAGCCGAGGGTTGAAAACTTGAAGGTGTAGGTTATAGGTACTAATTTCAGTTTGGACTGTGTATGTTGTAGTTTTATTTGGAATTGTTTCAATGGTTGCTCTTGTATGTTCGTATCTGGATTGTTTTGTATTTTTATTTTTTGCATATTGACATAATTCATAAGCTAATGCCATAAAATTATTACGTCTATCATGTCCTGTTTATATGAATTGGCTTAAAGAACCTGATAAACTAGTCAAACAAGACCCAAATTGTGGTGAGAGCTAAAAAGATTACAAAAATTAGAGATATGTTTAATTGTAGAGTATGAGTTGGAGAGTTGCTATAGGGTATCGGTTTCGTACAATAAAATTATGCACATCTGTTTTTCCTCTTTCGTTATTTCTGAATAATATTAACTGTTTTTATGTAATACATTAGTTTCTTTAGAGGGCATCATTTTCACATTTTCCTTTGGGTATTAAAACTCGTAGGGTAGGCCCTGACTAGCCAAGTAACAAAAACATATTTCCTCACATGAGATGACGGGAGCATCTACATTATGTTCCTCACACATCTATAGGGTTTGGCTTGATTTGATAGAGATATGATCTAGTATTGACTTGAGGAGTAGGAGTAGAATTTTGTGGGTGCCATGGGTTAGATATTTGATGTTTGTCCTCTTGTTATTGCATTTAGTGCTTTTAAATGGTGTATTGTTGTAACTTGTAACTGTGCAGTTAATGCTGCGCTATTACCCGATGTATCCTCATTATATCCTATAGCGGATTTATACCACTAACATATTTCCACATAGCCTTTGGTATTGTCTTTCTGCTTTATGTCCCACTATATTCCAGTATTCCTGATATATTCCATTATTTTAGCTATATTACGTTATACCGCTTTTTTTTTTATAAAAGAAATAAACTGAAAAATAACATTTATACATTATAAAAAAAAAAAAATTAGTTTTGTATTTGAATTTTTTAACATATATTTTTCATAATAAAAAATAATATAATATTTATTAAATTTAATTACGATAAATTAAAGTTTATATTTATTTACATATATTTACACATGTTAATACTTAAAATTAAGAATGTACTAATTATAATTAAATTAAATGTTAATTTTTGTTTGTTTATCATTTATATATTTATAAAAGCATTAAGTACAAGTTTTACGTGTTATTCTAGAGTCGTATGCTACATCTCTATATCTTCTCGCTTTACCCCCGCTATAAACTTTCGCACCTCCACCGCATTGAATCCACTAAGCACTTTAACTGCATAGTGGTGTACATACATCGGCCTTTCTTCATACTTACTATTTCAGGGGAGAGATGTCAGTTTTTGTTGATCGGTGATATATGGATACTAGAAGATCTCCATTATGCAGTGACATGTTTGAGAAATGTTGAACTATTGGATCACAATATCTATTGACATAATGAAGAGATGGATGACTTAACGCTTTGACATTTTTCTTAGTTGATAGTGATTTAGACATCTATTAGCCAGAATTCCTTCATGATGCTTAATGTTACCTTACTATTCTCCTAGAGTGAACTCTGATCTTCTATATCCTTATTTAGCTTTTTGTAGAGTTCAGACCCCTTCGATTCCATTTGATCGCATGTCATCCAAATACTTACAACAACCTACGGATTTTGGTATCCACTCCAGTATCAAAGTATATGACATCAACGATATCCTTATCGAGTAATAAATATGCTATCCTCCAAATCCTCGGATTGCTAGTCTGATAGAGTTAGATTATGCTCTAGGGGAAGTTATGTATTTTTTTACATATATTTAACTCGATAACCAATTTTGACCAATTAAAAGGTGTTTTTTCTATTATGCACTTGAAACAATTAATTATTTTTCTTAACTATTCCGGTAAAAGTGTACTTAGTACTAAAAAACTATAAATGAAATTGTTAACCATAAAAATAGTTAACACCCAAAATAAACTTTGAGCGGTCAAATATTGCTCACATAAGTAACTAACATTATGAGATTCGATCCATCATAGAATTGGAAAACCATCTTCCACATTTTTAAGGGATATCAACACTCGTTTTTCTTTTGGTTTCTGATTTATGTGGGAATATTAACTCTTCCTATGGACTCGGATTACAATGGGAAACATCATGAAGAGGAACATGATCTGGTGCAAGCATCCATTTTGAATCCATCATCATCGAAAATAGTAATAACTCACATTTAGGAGAAATTACTATTTTCTTGGATACAACCGCTCTCTTTGAGTTTCGCACTATAACTTTGGATTAAAAAATTTAGAGAATAGAAGACAAATCATTTATTATCAGCTACTAAATGAGTTAATAACCGCGATAGACCATGGTCCAATCTCTTGAAATTAAATCTCAATGATCAAATTTCTTGAATCCTCTTTATTGCTAATTGAGAAGCTTACAAGAAATTAGAACAAATCCACAATATAATTTCGAAATTACACTACAACAAAAACACCATATTACAACTTTAATTTTACAATTGTGCGAAAAGCACAGTTGTAATAAATGCTTTTTTACAACTATGCGAAAAACACAGTTGTAATAAATGTTTTTTTACAACTGTCAGCTCTCTAAAGTTGTAATAAACACATATATCACAACTTTTCATTTTATTAGTTTAGTTGTAATAGATGCCTATTAATTACAAACTTGATGTTTATACTATCTATATTTAATAACTAATTATATTAATATTTAATAATAATAATTAATAATAAACTTAGGAATCAATAATATTTATCAATTATTATTAAATAATTAATAGTTAATAAGTAGTAATTTATTTTTAATAGTTAATGTATGTTAACTACTTATTAATTAATAGTAACATAAGCTTTTAATAAGTATTACTCTCGATTATAACTAAGTAGAAATAAGTAAAAGTTAATTAATAACTATTATTAATAAGTAATATTTATTAATAAATAATATTTATTAATAAATAATATTAATTAATAGTTAATTAATAAAAGACAATAATTTATACATAATTTATGTTAAGTGTTTAATAATTAATAACTAGTAACATATACATAATAAACTTTTAATAATTAATATTTAATTATTATAGCTAAAAGGAAATAAGTAATAATTAATAATAACTATTATTAATAAATAAAATTTAATATTTTAATAAAAGTTAAATCTTAAGAATCCATATTATATTTAATATAATTTTTTCTTATTAACTATAACTTATAACATTTAATTTTACATAATTTGGTGAAACTTTGACTAAGGTCAATGAAAAAATGGTGGTCACAACAAATTAACACAACAGATAAAATATAAGCGGGAAATGTGAAAAATTGGCTCCAAAGTAAACATCGCCTTCTATTTCACTATCACGTGGACCAGCTTCTCCCATCCTCTTCCCTAAATCAAAAATCGATCCCCAAATTTTACGCTCTCAAATCTAGAAATTTTCCGAACATTCCAGCCTCGTAACCCTTTTCGTCATTGGTTTCCTTGTCAAATCAAGCTCAACAACAACAAATTCTAGCTTCATAATCGAATCCCACAGGTTAAAATGCTGTCTCGATCAACTGGAGCAATCGTCCAGCAATGGGATCCAGTCGTCATCTCCCGCCGCAAACCAAAAACTGCAGATCTGAAAGTCAGCGCGATCCGTCCTGGTGCACAAGTCGAGACGGTCAAATCCGACGCTGGTCATAACAAGAAGAAGGCTGAGCTCGACGAGCAGATGGAACCTAGGACGCTGAACCGTGTGCCAACGGAGGTGAGAGTTAATGTAACGACCCGCATTCTACGCATCGCAAGATCGTAGGATATTTATTTCTTTCACATACGAAGTCGTATGGTCATGTAACTTTGGGAGATGAGTATTGGGGTCATTTCCCATGTTCATGATTTTCGTCGATTTTTAAATGACCGTTTTGCCCTTAGTTGATACTGTTTTGGCCATAACTTTTGATTGAAAAGGAATTTTGACTTGAAACCACTTTCATTGGCTCCGGATGATGGTTTACAATTCCGTAGAGTGGTCACATTAGCCAAACGGACTCACCGTTTGGGAGATATGGCGGAAACAAGTTTCATACGGTGAAAAATAGCTTAATTGGGCTTAACCGGGTGATTAGCAGCTAAGCCCAAAGGGGATTTCGGGATTTGGAGTATTTAAGGGCTGTTAGGGTTAGGAATTTCGGTTTTTCTCATTTCCCAGCTGCCACATACATCTTAGAAAACCCTAACAATGGCCTCCAACATCTAGAATCATCCCTAATCACTTCTTAATCAAGTTTTGGCTTAAACTACATCAAAATAAAGAGGAATAGCACCAAAGCACCAAAGCAAGGTTAGAGATTCTAAGTTGCATTGGGAACAGCGCCAAACAGAGATTCATTTCAGATTTGGTATTTTATTTGTGGCCAAGGTGAGTGATTTGCATAGTTTTGCACTAACTACGGTTGATTAAGGGTAATTAGTGAAGATTAACGAAATTAGACATGATAAAAATTTGGAAAAATATTTATAAATTCTGAAATATTGTTATATACCTCTGTTAGAAATTTGGGTTGATTTGGTTAAGTTTTGTTAATCCTATGATTAGTTTTGCCTAAATGTGCTTAAGGGAAAATATGGGGTTTTGGCTATGTTTGATCCGTTTTAATTTGTCAAATCATTGTTTTGCTGTTCATGGATGATTATACATGTTGCTATGACTGTATGTTATGTTTTGTGATTGATTAGAATAGTTAAAATGGTCGAAAACGCCGTCGAATGGCGTAAAACAGTCGCTGGAAAAGTTGCAGGAATTATGTAGGGAGCCGGATCAGATCGCCCTACCCAACCCCGACCCGATCGCGATGCCTCTGCTCTCCATGATACGAACCCCTCACCTGAAGATGCCAGTCATGATCCGAAGTAGAGGTCATGAAATGATGAAGTGCTACGACCTGAATAATGGAGCACGACCCAAGCCGATGGGGGCAATCACGACCCGACCTGCTCGCGTTAGAGGACTCTGCACCATGAAGCTTACCATTGCGCCTTTGCTTGATGACCACGACCCGAAGAGCACGAACCGATCCTCCATGAATTGATGAAGGCTGGTTTCACGAGGCGATGGAGGAGTGCGACCCGACCCGAAGCTTGGCCATGACCCGATCCGATGGAGCTGGGGGACCACAAGCTGATGGCGCGACCCGATCCGAATGGAGGAACTCGATCCGAACCAGTGTGGTGACTGCAGACTGAACCAGGAAGCTTGAACGCGAGATACGAGCTATGGACTGAATGAAGACCGATCCAGAGAAGAAGACTGAAACCCGAGATGCAAAGGTAGTCCAAATGGGAAGTTTGTACTCAGGATCTAGTTGGGAACCAATGAGTTGACTTCATGAGTTGGGCTTTGCTGCGGGACGTGTGCAAAGGGGTTGCCGATGTCTGTAACTTTGGATCACTATGTGTAGGGGGTACGTGAACGGATTCAGGGCCACAGTGGCCTAGGTATGATTAAAGAGCTATAAACCAATGAAGTGGAGTCATTTGTAAAGGTTTGGCCATGACTCCATGTGGTAAGCTTGGTAGTAGCAGTAGTTGTACAAGTTGAACTCCGTCACTACTTAGATGGGTCTAGTGATCGAAGCGGTAGACATCGTATGCTTTACGCACTGAGTGAGAGATGTGAGGATGGTTGCTATGTTTGATTTGTTTGCCATCATTATGACATGCACACCCCCACCCCCGTTATCTTTACACCATTTATTCAAGGGCACCTTAGAGTATCGTACGGTATGTAGTGTAAACTCTTTGGTTGTAGGTCCAGGTTCAGGTATGGTTTAGTATACCTGTTATTGTTCTGTTTAGCTGCTTATCGCTCATACCAGATTTTTTGTCTGACCCAGAGTTTTATGTCTCTTCTTATTACTCTGGGTGCTCTCGCGAGCAGACTAGAGACATGTTAGGTGGTATGCACGAGTAGCTGTACCGGAGACGAGCAGGAGGCTTCCACGTATGATACATATATATAGATATTCTCCCTGTGTTGCTGCGGTCACTACTTTGGGCACAAGTGGTGTACCTTTCTTTCTTTTGTTTAGAGACAGTAATTTGGAAAGTAGTAATAAGCTGTATTTGGATTTCCGCTGCTCTGATGATGATGTTGATGTTGGTTTTAGTTATCATCTTATGCACTGTCTCACCTGTTTTATGTCAAGTATATTATTATTATATTTTGTTCCATGCGTTGTGAGACATTCTACAGGTGCTTGATAAGTTCATTCTCTTCTTTCCTTTCCTTGGCGTCCGATCCGTGCTAGTCGGGCATGTGTACAGCGCACTTTCGGAGGAAATGCCGGCTGGTGCGGGGCGGGCCGTCACACTTGGTATAAGAGCTCTAGGTTGCGTAGTTAACCTAGGGAAAGACACCAGGGAGAGATAATACGTATATGAGAGCTCGTATTTGTGATTATTTTGGTTTTCAAAAGCTATATATATATTATTAGTATAGCTAAGGATGAAGTCGCACTGCACTGGCACCACTATACAGATGGTTAATCGTTTTCTCTGTGCAGATTAAACGATGAGCCAATACGCAAGGGGTACCGGTAGAGGAGCCAATAATGGGAACGCTGCCGAGAAGAGGACGATGTTTACTGGCCTCATGAGGGAGATGCTTAGGGATGTTCAGAGGGCAGCTCTCAATGCTAGTAATGGAGGTGGTCCAATAGTGCAGGCGCCTAGGTCTGATTTCGCCAAGTTGAATAAGGATTATACTAGTCTTGGTGGGAAGCCGTTCCACGAAACGGAGTCGGCTACGGATGTTCAGGATTGGCTGGATAGCTGCGAGCGTATCTTCGAAGACATGGGTATCGAGGATGCGATGAAGAGAAGGCTAGCATCCCGTCAGCTGCAGGGACGGGCAATGAATTGGTGGAATGCTATAAAGGCAGCTACTCCTGAGAATCAGATTACTTGGGATCAGTTTAAGGCTCGCTTTAGCGATAAGTTCATTCCAGCTGCTCAGAAATCAGTGATGTTTAAGAAGTTCTTGGAACTCAAGCAGAATGGCAGAGCTGTCTCGGAGTATATTGCCGAATACGACATTTTGTCGAAATATGGGTTATCACTAATAGATACTTCTGAGAAGAAGAACGAGAAGTTTATAACAGGGTTGGATCAGTATTTAGGGGAAAAGCTTATTAACCACATCGATGAGACGTTTGAATCGATTGTGGAGAAAGCATTGAGGTCAGAGAGTCTTTACCTTAAGTCGAAGACTGAGGTTGCATCTGCAGAGGAGCCAAAGCCGCAAGCAAGCGGTGGAGGCCAGAATGGTTCTCAAAATAAGAGAAAGCAGAATCAGACTAAGAATGGTCAGAAGAAAAAGAATAAGAAGGATGTTGAGTGCTTCAGCTGTGGTAAGAAGGGCCATTATGCTAGTAATTGTCGGGCCAAGCCAGCGGATAAGAAGTACTTCAACTGTGGCCAAGTGGGACATCACAAGGACAAGTGTCTGCAACCCCCTAAAGAAAAGCAGATGGTGAAAGCATATGCCCTTAATGTTATTCCTTCTTCGTCGAATGCCCCCAACTGCGGCGGAGAAGGGAAAGAATGTTGTTATTCAAGGTATGATTTCTGTTTATGATGTTCCTGTTAGAGTTTTGTTTGATACCGGAGCTTCCAGTTCTTTCATATCTAGTGACCCGGTAGATAGGTTGGGATTGGAGCCCGAGATTGTCGATAGACCTTTAGTAGTGACGAACCCGATTGGTGGTTCGACTAACCTTAGCATGATTTGTCGTAATGTGGTCTTATCGAGTCATGAATGTATGTTTGTGATTGCTTTGTTTTGGGCTTTACTGGGTTTGGCATTATTTTGGGAGTCGATTGGCTCCGAAGATACGGGGTAGTGGTAGACTGTGAGGGCTTTTTGGTGACAGCTAGAGCGGATGATGGGCGGAGGGTAGTGTTTGGTGATCTACCTAGTGATGGGGTAATGGCTAGTTTTCTAAATTCCCTCGACATCCCGCAAGGTGAGTTGTCAGGTTTGCCTGTGGTTGGCCAGTATCCGGACGTCTTCGAGGAAGTGACCGGGCTTCCACCACACCGAGAGATTGAGTTCCGTATTGATTTAGTGAAAGATGCCAGACCTATAGTGATGCCACTTCGTCGTATGGCACCAAGGGAGCAGCGAGAGCTCGGGGTGCAAGTCAGCGATCTTTTGAAGAAGGGATTTATCAGAAGGAGTGTTTCTGAATGGGGAGCACCAGTTGTGTTTGCTACCAAGGCGGATGGTTCCCTTCGTTTGTGTGTAGACTACCGCGAGTTGAATAAAGTGACGAGGAAGAATAAGTATCCTCTACCGCGGATAGATGATTTGTTTGATCAGTTGAGTGGTGTGAGAGTATTCTCTCAGTTGGATCTCGCGAAAGGTTTTCATCAGCTTAGAGTGGAAGCAGAGAGTATAGCTAAAACGACATTTCAGACGCCGTCTGGATTTTATGAGTGGTTGGTCATGCCATTTGGGATGACCAATGTGCCAGCATATTTTGTGGATCTTATGAATAGTGTAACACCCCGGATTTCCTGTTAACTGTAAATTAACAAATTTATGTATAATTAATTCTTAATGAAAGAATTAAGGGAAACGGGTTACGCCATTGCATTCGTCTCGGAATTCTGCCTGAGGTAGAGTCCGAGTTTGCGTGAATCGGACTCTGAATGAAGGAGTTATGATCTCTGGAAGTTTCAGAATTCAAATTAAAATTCAAACGGCTCGAGACGAAGTTCAAAATTCAAAAATCCGACCAAACTGGGCTGGGCAGGAAAATTCCCGCCCAGGCACCAGGTCGACCTGGGGGTCGACCTGCCCAGTCGACCTGGTTTGGCCCTAGCTGGTCTGGTCGGGTTTCTGGTCGAATTTTGGGGCTTGGCTGTGTCACTAAGGCTTACATGTCGCTTTATGATTGGCTGCTCTTGAGATGGATGGTATAGATTCACTCTAGCTTCATCGACGACTCTAATTAATTTAAAATTTTATAAATACAACTTGAGTCTAAACCTAAATTCACACAAATAAATTGGAGATAGAGCCGTCATGCTGCTGGAAGGAAGCCAAGAGTAGCCTCCACTTGTAGAAAAGCCTAGAGACGAGCCAAATTAGAGTTAAAACACGAATCAAATCAACGTTAGTCTATCTAAAGGAAAGCATATCAAATTCAGAACTAAGAAATCAGAAAACAAGACCGTCGTTCGTTGTAAGTATAGTGATTTTTCCAATGGGAATAAAAGTTTGGATTTGATTCGATGTAAAATGGAAATGGAATTGCGTTATTATGTAACAACGATGTTAATTCAATCTATGTATTGAAATGATTGTGCTATTGTGATGTTTGTGGTAGAGTTGAATTGATATTGATCCTATTGTACATATAGAATCACATGCAAGTTGTATAGTTCATGTTGTAATCGCCACCTATATGTTTATGTGATTATATAGGTTGTATGTGATTAAGATTTCATATGTATATATATGCTAGAACCTTTATGCCTAAACGATTATGTTTACATTCATGCTAGTATTTTTGTAAGAAAGTTGCAAGTTAATTGGATCCATGTCAACATCCACTTTAATACATGTTTCATGTTGTAATTAAATATATGATTATATCTAGTTCACACCCTTGTCATAAAATTATACATGTTTATGAAAACGCCACATTTTTGTCATATGCTAGTTATGTTCGATGTTATGCCTAGATCCAAAAACATGTTTAGGCTTATGTTGTCCAAATCATATGCTAATTTATGTGACACCTAATTGGTAGATCCCTATTTCAATGCAAGTTCACATATATGAAAGTTGATTTAGGCTATGTTGAAAATTCACATGTATGTCGACTAGTCTATTTTGCAAGTTCACACCTATGACATTCATGTTGACTATTTTGCAAGTTCACACCTATGATGTTCATATTGACTATGCCAAAAATGCCAAGTTTACACCTATGTCATGTTCATGTTTATGAATTCCCTTATGCCAATTTTGTGTGCGCTAAATTAGGCTAAGTTTTCAGCCTAATATCATATGTTAAAATCATGCGAATGAAAATTAGGATAAGATTGTTAGCCTAATATTTAAATGGGGTAACGTTGGGAATATCGGTAAAACTTGACATAAATTGGTAAAAATATATGAAATTGGCATGTTTGCCACATGCCAAAATTGGCGTCGTTTGAATGGTATAAATTCTTATACCAAAAACGTTAAACTTGGAAAGTGGGCCACAACATTTAATTGTTGACAAATTTACATATATTAAGTAATAAAGGCAAATATGTAAACTTAGAAAATACGAATATGCTTAACATGAGGTTGGATTGAGTTGTGATGTAAACCTGCCCGGACCCGCCCGGCTGTCCAGTAGTCACAACAATACATATCCAATGTGGGTGGTTAAGCATGGAGCCCAATAAGGACCCGAGGTTAGACTGAGTTACGGTGTAAATCTGCCCGGAACCGACCGACACATCCGGTAACCGTAACAATACCTGTCTAATGTGAGTGGTCGGTGCTTTATAAAGCTAAGGACAGACTGTCAGGATGATAGGGTTAAGTTAACTAAAACACTTAACCAATTCAATATGTTAAATTAAACTGATGGGTGGGGTTAGGTATATACAGACACTTAACCATTTAACATGCTTGACTAGAAAACCCTAGTAACAGGGACCCATTTCAGTAGTAACCCAATTAGGTATCATGGTACCCTGAAACTAGGCAGGGTGGGGCACGATTACTGGGCTGATTGTAAGCGGTCAAAAGCGACGGCGGTGGGTGCAACAGTGTGGGTTCTAACGGAGTGCGGGCATGCACACACTTTGGAGCAGACAAACAGGGCACTGGGGGCACCAGTAGTATAACCTATGCATTTCTAGTTTTCTGTCGGGTCGCCACCATGGGACTTGATACACCCCATGGTGGGGCCAACATAGGTATCTACAATTCTTTGGGGGCCGTAAGACACAGATGATTATGCGAGTGGGAGCCGATCTTTAGAAAAAGGGGATCACTTCACCCTCAGCATGGGACGCCAGTTTAGAACTAATGCATGTAGGTGCAGAGATATAATATAGGGTGCGATAGTATATTCGGTTCAAACTGCCTTATCTTAGTTTATGATACTTTCCTGTTCCAGTTTACATATCATGCCCTTGTTCATTTTTCATACTGAATGGTCACTAGACTTACCAGGCTTTATGTCTGACCCTATTTTCTTTCATCTTCTTTTCTTCCGTTCCCCCCCCCCCCAAGGTCCACAGGGAGGAAACAACTCAGCTTAGTCAGACTCTTTGCAAGCTTCAAGATAGTAGATGTATGGTTTGGACTCTCTTGCTTTAGCTATGGCTGTTGGACACAATCATGGGGATTTATGCAATTTTAATTATGTTTTATGCTTCTTTATTTAATAACCAAGACAGAAGTGATGTTGTAATGTTTTGGAGGATATTATGTGACAGTTATGGAAATGTTTTTGTATGAACCCATTTTTATGAAATAAAAAGTCTGTTGTTTTCCGCTGCTTATATATATGTGTTTATATCTGTCTTGTGTTTTATCTGTGACTTTTACTTAAAAACCTCCACCAAAGTTAACGCAGTCCCTTATGAGTGACCTTAATGGAGGGTGGGGTGTTTCACTTGGTATCAGAGCATGAATTTACCAGACTAAATAAAAAAATTTGAAAACTATTTTCAAAAGAAGTTTAAAGAAGCATTGTTTTCAAGAAAAAGTGTTGTTTTTAAAAGGCATAACTCCCCCAAAGCCATATGCACTATCTCTCTATCCTTTGTCTTGAATACTTTCCTTTTTGTTCCAGCATGTCTGGAGATCTTAACCTTCCGAAAGGAGTACCGATACCCGGCTGGTTCCGAAGGTACCTAGAGGCTAGGGCCAATAGTGCAAGTCCAGCAGACATTCATCCTCCCACCATAGCAACAGTTCCTCCACCTCCTCCTCCTCCTCGGGGAAATACTTTCGCTAATATATGTAGAGACTTCAAGGCTATGGGTGGAAAGGACTTTTATGGAACTGAATCCTTTGTAGTAGCTTGGAACTGGCTGAAGGAGACCGAGGACTTGTTCGTCATCTTCAAAGTTGACGACAGGCAAAAGATACAGCTAGCATTATGGTTGCTTAAAGATGAAACTTCCTATTGGTGGGAAGTTACCCATGCTGAAAGGCCGGTGGAGACTTAGGAAGATTTTAGGGTGAGGTTTAAGATGAAGTTGCTCTCCCAAGCTGAAAGAAGCCTGCAAATGGAGAAGTTCCTAACCCTTAAATAAGGAAGTATGACAATCAAGGAATATGTAAATCAGTTTAATCAGCTGGCCAGATTTGGGCTGGATTTTGTAAACACCCAACACAAGAAGGCTCTTTGCTTTGTCAAAGGTCTGAATGAGCCTCTACACAGCCTTGCAATGACCCATATACCCATGGGAGCGACCTATGAAAGCTTGGTAGACATGGCGCTGCTACACGAGGAAGATAAAGGGAAGAAAGAGGTAAAGGCAGAAGTGTCTCAAGAAAAGAAAGAAGGTTTACAGGCTAAGAAAACAGACTTCAAGAAAGGCGGGAAGAACAACAAATCCCGTGAAAAGAGAAAGTGCAATTTCTGTGGCATTGTGGGACATATAGCAAAAGACTGCAGGAAGAAGAAGGCAAAGATGAATGGGGGATGTTTCCATTGTGGAGAGACTGGAAACTTGGCTAAGGACTGCCCAAAGAAGCGGGGGCAGGGACAAAGGACTGGATCCACCTCAGGGGGGCAAGTTCACGCGCTGATGACACCTCCACAGGAATGAGGTATTTCTGTAGAAAGCTTAGTTTATCTCTATGATCATCCAGTTCGCACTCTCTTTGATTCTGGTGCATCACACTCCTTTATTTCATCTGCTTTAATAGAATCTCTGCACCTAGACACTAGTATGGTAGAAGATCCCTTGGTTGTTTCAAATCCAATTGGGGGCTCGGCTTATTTGTCGATGGTTTACTTGGATTTGAAAATCTCTATTCTAAGTGTTGAATTTAGATGTAGTGCCTTTGTTTTGGGCTTCTCAGGATATGGACTGATCTTAGGCATGGACTGGTTATCCAGTAACGGTGCCATTCTTGATTGTGAGAAAAGAGTGGTTAGACTCTTGACTCGGCTCGGTAACACTCTAGAAATTTCTCGTAATCCCTTGAATGCTGTTATGCTTAGTTATCTAGAGTCGCTTGACGCTTCTGTTGAGAATTTACAGTCGGTTAGAGTGGTCCGGGAATATCCGGATGTCTTTGAAGAGGTGAAAGGCTTACCTCCGAAGCGGGAAATAGACTTCCGCATATATCTTTGTCATAATGCAAAGCCCGTAGCTCTGCCTGTTAGACACATGACTCCAAAGGAGAGAAAGGAGCTCAGTAAGCAAGTTAAGGAGCTTCTCGAGAAAGGGTTTATACGGAGAAGTATCTCAGAATGGGGTGCTCCAGTGGTGTTCGCTAATAAAGCAGATGGTTCACTACGTCTTTGTGTGGACTATAGGGAGCTAAATAAGCTGACTAAAAAGAATAGACACCCACTTCCCAGAATATACGATTTGTTTGATTAGCTTGTAGGTGCGTCGGTCTTCTCCCAACTTGATCTAGCTACTGGGTTCCATCAGCTAAGGGTAGCTGAAGATAGTTTTGATAAAACGGCGTTCAGAACCCCAGACGGTTTCTATGAGTGGCTTGTCATGCCTTTCGGCTAGACAAACGCATCCGCTTATTTCGTAGACCTAATGAGCAGGGTGTTCAGAGAATTCCTCAATAAATTCGTGGTGGTTTTCGTAGATGATATTTTGATCTTCTCAAATAATGAGGAAGAACATGCACGACATCAAAAAGAAATCATGGAAACTCTCCGTGCACATCAGCTAAAAGCCAAATTCTCCAAATGCCACTTTTGGAGAGAAGAGGTCAGATTTCTTGGGCATATAGTGTCCAAAGAGGGGTTAGCTGTAGACCATGCGAAAGTAGTGGCAGTGCAAGATTGGAAGACACAAAGAAATGCAACCGAAGTCCGAAGCTTTCTTGGGCTAGCCGGTTTTTACCGAAAGTTCATTAGGGATTTCGCAAAAATCTCAGCTCCACTCACAAGACTAACAAAGAAGAATCTGGCGTTCGTTTGGGATCTGGATTGCGAGTTTGCTATCCAACGATTAAAAAGGGCTCTCACAACAGCCCCAGTTCTGACCTTGCCAGATGGGAGCAAAATGTTCACCGTATACACTGATGCTTGTGGTACGGGACTAGGCGATGTTCTGATGCAAGAAGGGAGGGTAGTAGCTTATGGTGGAAGACAATTGAAAGTTCATGAAACGAACTACCCAACCCACGATCTTGAGTTGGCCGCCATCGTCTTGCCACTTAAGTCTTGGCGCCATTATCTTCTAGGTGAGAAGTTCGAATTATATACTGACCATAAATCATTGAAGTATCTCTTCTCACAGAAAGATCTTAATTTAAGGCAGCAAAGATGGATGGAATTCCTTGCCTCCTATGATTTTGAAATTTCCTATACTCCCTGCAAAGGAAATGTAGTAGCAGACGCATTGAGCCGAAAGAAACTAACCCTAAGCCCTCTCTTTGTAGAAAGGCAAAGCTTGGAGCATATAGCCAGTTTCGACTTTAGGCCTTCCTCAAATTTTATACCTGGTTTATTGGCATCACTAGAAGTGCGGCCCACTCTTTTAGACTCAATAGGGGTCGCACAACGCGAAGACCCTCAGCTTGTGGATGTGATTGATAAGCTAATTAGGGGTGAAACTTCCAGTCACCTCAATAGGTACTCCATCGATGATAAGGGTTGGCTGAGGCGAGATGGAAGACTGTGCGTCCCATAAGCAAGGGAGTTAGTAAAGAAGGTTTTCGAGGAAGCACGTCATTCCAAGATGACAATACACCCAGGCGGGGACAAGATGTACAAGGATGTAAAGAGAGTTTTCTATTGGAGCGGCATGAAGAAGGACGTGGCAGATTTCGTTTCTAAGTGTGTGACATGCCAACAGGTCAAGGCGGAACAAAAGAAGCCTGGAGGACTGCTTCATCCTCTAGAAGTCCCGCAATAGAAGTGGGATAGCATTTCAATGGACTTCATTGACGGGTTGCCTAGGTCCAGAAGAGGCAATACTAGTATTTGGGTAATAGTGGACAGGCTTACTAAAAGTGCCCACTTCATACCTATCAAGAGTAGAAGGACTGCTTCGTCTCTAGCTTCTCTTTATCTCAAGGAAATAGTTCGACTCCATGGAATACCCTCTAGTATAGTGAGTGACAAAGATCCCATTTTTACAAGCGAATTTTGGCGGAGTTTGCAAGAAGCTGTAGGCACACAGTTATGTTTGAGCACGACCTATCACCCCCAAATTGTTGGTCGGACAGAACGGGTGAATAGAGTATTGGAAGATCTTTGAGACTATGCGTTCTTGACTTCGGAGGGACTTGGGAGGATCACCTTCCTCTAGTGGAATTCGCCTACAACAACAGCTACCAAGCCACCATCGGTATGGCGCCCTTCGAAGCTTTGTATGGAAGACCATGCCGATCACCAACTTGTTGGTGGGAGTCTACCGACAAACTTATACTTGGGCCAGACATGATTCGAGAGACTTCAGAGAAAGTGGACTTGATACGAAGGAGAATGAAGACAGCCCAAGACAGACAGAAATCCTACGCCGACAAAAGAAGGACCGACCTTGAGTTTGAGGTTGGAGACAGGGTTTTCCTTAAGGTATCCCCTTTAAGGAACGTCGTTCGCTTTGGATCCGCAGGAAAGCTAGCACCAAGATTTGTAGGACCATTCCCTATCATCGAGAAGATTGGGAAAATGGCTTATAGAGTAGAGTTGCTCGAAAGGTTAGCTGGAATTCACAACGTGTTTCACGTTTCTCATCTCCGGAAATGTCTACATGAATCTGCGGAAGTGGTGGAGCCAAGCATTCTAGAAGAAGCCGAAGTGGAACGCGAAGCAACTGTAAGGAGAGTTCCAACTCGAATCATAGGAACTGAAATCAAAAAGCTACGCAACCGCGAAGTTAAGCTCGTCAAAGTTCAGTGGAGCGACGCCGAGGAAGATGCAACTTGGGAAACTGAGGACAGAATACGCACGGCTTACCCTTTTCTTTTTTAGGGTACATCTTTAATCTCTCTCTTTCCTTAAGTTGTGCTTGAGTCTATCTTTTTAGGTATATTTCCTCGAGAGTATCCTTTATCCTTAGGTAGGAACCCCTTTGGATGTAAACATGTATTTGAAACATGTTATGGTTGATGGCTGCAAGTGGTTGCTAGTGGTTGCTCGTGGATGCATATACACACACAACCTAGGTTTTAGATCGGCTCAATCACTTCATATTGCATATGCATATGTGTATTCATATTTGTATGTGGTTGAAAAAAAATTGATATGTTGTCATATGGATGTCGCATTTGTATGAATGGTTGCGCACTCATGTAGAATTATGAATAAAGAAAACTTTTGCATGCATAATGGATTCATGGCACTTACATGATTTGCATTAAGGAGGTCAACTGAATCAGTAGACCGCCTGATTTTGCATTAGATAAGGACATATACACACACTTTCATATGATCATGAAGCATTAGAAGACTTTTAAGGACAATGGACACCTATGTTTGATGGTTGAGTAGATGTTAGGACTTACGTTCTCCTAGACTTGAAGATTTCGGGGACGAAATCCTTTAAGGAGGGGAAAATGTAACACCCCGGATTTCCTGTTAACTGTAAATTAACAAATTTAAGTATAATTGATCCTCAATTAAAGAATTAAGGGAAATGGGATACGCCATTGCGTTTGTCTCGGAATTCTTCCTGAGATAGAGTCCGAGTTTGCGTGAATCAGACTCCGAATGAAGGAGTTATGACCTCTGGAAGTTTCAGAATTCAAATTAAAATTCAAACGGTTCGAGACGAAGTTCAAAAATCAGACCAAACTAGGCTGGGCGGGAAAATTCCCGCCCAGGCACCAGGTCGACCATAGGGTCGACCTGGTTTGGCCCTGGCTGGCCTGGTCGGGTTTCTGGTCGAATTTTGGGGCTTGGCTGTGTCACTAGGGCTTACATGTCGCTTTTTGATTGGCTGCTCTTGAGATGGATGGTCTGGATTCACTCTAGCTTCATCGACGGCTCTAATTAATTTAAAATTCTATAAATACAACTTGAGTCTAAACCTAAATTCACACAAATAAATTGAAGATAGAGCCGTCATGCTGCTGGAAGGAAGCCAAGAGTAGCCTCCACTTGTAGAAAAGCATAGAGACGAGCCAAATTAGAGTTAAAACACGAATCAAATCAATGTTAGTCTACCCAAAGGAAAGCATATCAAATTCAGAATTCAGAAAACAAGATCGTCGTTCGTTGTAAGTATAGTGATTTTTCCGATGTGAATAAAAGTTTGGATTTGATTCGATGTAAAATGGAAATGGAATTGCGTTATTATGTAACAACGATGTTAATTCAATCTATGTATTGAAATGATTGTGATATTGTGATATCTGTGGTAGAGTTGAATTGATATTGATCCTATTGTACATATAGAATCACATGCAAGTTGTATAGTTCATGTTGTAATCGCCACCTATATGTTTATGTGATTATATAGGTTGTATGTGATTAGGATTTCATGTATATATATATATATATATATATATATATATATATATATATATGCTAGAACCTTTATGCCTAAACGATTATGTTTACATTCATGCTAGTATGTTTGCAAGAAAGTTGCAAGTTAATTGGATCCATGTCAAGATCCACTTTAATACATGTTTCATGTTGTAATTAGATATATGATTGGATCTAGTTCACACCCTTGCCATAAAATTATACATGTTTATGAAAACGCCTAATTTTTGTCATATGCTAGTTATGTTCGATGTTATGCCTAGATCCAAAAACATGTTTAGGCTTATGTTGTCCAAATCATATGCTAATTTATGTGACACCTAATTGGTAGATCCCTATTTCAATGCAAGTTCACATATATAAAAGTTGATTTAGGCTATGTTGAAAATTCACATGTATGTCGACTAGTCTATTTTGCAAGTTCACACCTATGACATTCATGTTGACTATTTTGCAAGTTCACACCTATGATGTTCATATTGACTATGCAAAAAATGCCAAGTTTACACCTATGTCATGTTCATGTTTATGAATTCCCTTATGCCAATTTTGTGTGCGCTAAATTAGGCTAAGTTTTCAGCCTAATATCATATGTTAAAATCATGCGAATGAATAGTAGGCTAAGATTGTTAGCCAAATATTTAAACGGGGTAACGTTGGGAATATCGGTAAAACTTGACATAAATTGGTAAAAATATATGAAATTGGCATGTTTGCCACATGCCAAAATTGGCGGCGTTTGAATGGTATAAATTCTTATACCAAAAACGTTAAACTTGGAAAGTGGGCCACACCATTTAATTGTTAACAAATTTACATATATTAAGTAATAAAGACAAATATGTAAACTTAGAAAATATGAATATGCTTAACACGAGGTTGGATTGAGTTGTGATGTAAACATGCCCGGACCCGCCCGGCTGTCCAGTACTTACAACAATACCTGTCCAATGTGGGTGGTTATGCATGGAGCTCAATAAGGACCCAAGGTTAGACTGAGTTACGGTGTAAATCTGCCCGGAACCGACCGGCACATCCAGTAACCGTAACAATACCTGTCTAATGTGAGTGGTCGGTGCTTTATAAAGCTAAGGACATACTGTCAGGATGATAGAGTTAAGTTAACTAAAACACTTGACCAATTCAACATGTTAAATTAAACTGATGGGTGGGGTTAGGTATATACAGACACTTAACCATTTAACATGCTTGACTAGAAAACCCTAGTAACGGGGACCCATTTCAGTAGTAACCCAATTAGGTATCATGGTACCCTGAAACTAGGCAGGGTGGGGCACAATTACTGGGCTGATTGTAAGCGGTCAAAAGCGACGACGGTGGGTGCAACGGTGTGGGTTCTAACGGAGTGCGGGCGTGCACACACTTTGCAGCAGACAAACAGGGCACTGGGGGCACCAGTAGTATAACCTATGCATTTCTAGTTTTGTGTCGGGTCGCCACCATGGGACTTGATGCACCCCATGGTGGGGCCAGCATAGGTATCTACAATTCTTTGGGGGCTGTAAGACACAGATGATTATGCGAGTAGGAGCCGATCTTTAGATAAAGGGGATCACTTCACCCTCAACATGGGGTGCTAGTTTAGAACTAATGCATGTAGGTGCAGAGATATAATATGGGGTGCGATAGTATAATCAGTTCAAACTGACTTATCTTAGTTTATGATACTTTCCTGTTCCAGTTTATTCATATCATGCCCTTATTCTTATTCTCATACTGAAGAGTCACTAGACTTACCAGGCTTTATGTCTGTCCCTATTTTCTTTCGTCTTCTTTTCTTCCGTTCCCCCCCATGTCCACAGGGAGGAAACAACTCAGCTTAGTCAGACCCTTTGCAAGCTTCAAGATAGTAGATGTACGGTTTGGACTCTCTTGCTTTAGCTATGGCTGTTGGACACAATCATGGGGATTTATGCAGTTTTAATTATATTTTATGCTTCTTTATTTAATAACCAAGACAGAAGTGATGTTGTAATGTTTTGGAGGATATCATGTGACAGTTATGGAAATTTTTTGTATGAACACATTTTTATGAAATAAAAAGTCTGTTGTTTTCCGCTGCTTATATATGTGTGTTTATATTTGTCTTGTGTTTTATCTGTGACTTTTACTTAAAACCTCCACCAAAGTTAAGGCAGTCCCTTGTGAGTGACCTTAATGGAGGGTGGGGTGTTTCAAATAGGGTATTCAGAGATCAGTTGAATAAGTTTGTTCTTGTGTTCGTGGATGATATTTTGGTTTACTCGAGGAATGAGGAAGAACACAAGGAACATTTGAGGACAATAATGGAGGTGTTAAGGAAACACCAACTGAAAGCGAAATTTTCTAAGTGTCACTTCTGGAGGAGGGAAATGAGGTTCTTGGGCCATGTTGTTTCAGAGAATGGTATCGCCGTGGATCCTGCGAAGGTGGCTACGGCACAAGATTGGTATACGCCTAAGAATGCAATGGACATAAGAAGTTTCTTGGGATTAGCTGGATATTATCGTAAGTTTATCCAAGACTTCTCCAAGATAGCAGCACCGTTGACTCAATTGACCAAGAAGAATCAAGCTTACGTTTGGGATGAAAAGTGCGAGAATGCATTCAAGAGTCTAAAGGAAAAGTTGACATGTGCAGTAGTGTTAGTCATTCCTAAGGGGAATGAAGAGATGACAGTATATACGGATGCATGTGGTACTGGACTAGGTGTTGTGTTGATGCAAGGTGTTAGGGTTGTAGCTTATGCAAGTCGGCAACTGAAACCGCATGAGAAAAGATACCGTACCCATGATTTGGAATTGGTAGCGATCATGTTGGCATTGAAGATGTGGAGACATTATCTCTTGGGAGAAAGATTCGAGTTGTTTACTGATCATAAGTCATTAAAGTATCTTTTCTCTCAGAACGATCTAAATCTCCGACAGCAAAGATGGTTAGAATTCTTGGCTTCCTATGATTTCGACATCGCATATATACCAGGAAAGGGCAATGCAGTGGCTGATGCGTTGAGTAGAAGACATGCCAGTTTAGGGGCTATGTTTCTTGAATGGAAGCAACTGGAGTACATCGCTGGGTATGATTTCAGACCAAAGTGCGAATTGGATCCAGAAATGTTAGCAAATTTGATGATCAGACCCACTTTGATTGAGCGGACTGGCTCTAGTCAGAGGGACGATCCTAACCTATCGGAAATCATCTCCAAGTTAGAGATGCATATCGATGAGGAGATGAACAAGTATGGGCTTGATCGAGATGGATGGCTTAGAAAGAATGGAAGGCTTGTTGTACCCAATGTCAATGAATAGAGAGATGAAGTGCTTAGAGAATGTCATCACTCAAAACTGACTATATCCCAGTGGTAACAAGATGTATCGAGACATGAAGCAGACATACTACTGGGAAGGGATGAAAAGAGACGTTGGGAAATTTATATCCAAATGCATGAATTGCCAGCTAGTTAAAGTTGAGCAAAAGAAGCCTAGTGGTTTGTTACAACCATTAGAAATTCCAGAACGGAAATGGGAACAAATGTCAATGGATTTCATTAATGGTTTACCAAGGACTCTATCGGGCCATGATAGCATTTGGGTGATTGTGGACCGATTGACCAAAAGTGCAAGATTTATACCCATCAAGTCGAATAGGACGGCAGCTAAGTTAGCTGAACTATATATAAAGTGGGTAGTGAGATTCCATGGAATACCCAAAGGCATTGTGAGTGACCGAGATCGTTGTTCACTAGTGGATTTTGGAAAAGCTTACAAGAGGCGTTAGGATCAGAATTACATCTCAGTACCGCGTATCATCCTCAAACCGACGGACAGACAGAGAGGGTGAATCGTATATTAGAGGACCTCTTGAGAGCTTGTGTATTGGATTTTAGTGGATCATGGGATGACCATTTGCATTTAGTAGAGTTTGCATATAATAATAGTTATCAATCCAGTATTGGTATGGCTCCATTTGAAGCTTTGTACGGAAGACCATGCAACTCACCGTCATGTTGGTTAGAAACTGGTGAGATGTTTGAGCTTGGACCGGATGTGATAAGACAAACTTCAGACAAGATCAAGATCATTCAATAGCGAATGAAGGCTGCCCAAGATAGGTAGAAAAGTTATGCTGATAAGAGGAGAAGAGAATTAAAGTTCTGCATTGGCGACTTGGTGTTTGTCAAGATTTCTCCGTTGAAGAGCGTGATACGATTTGGCAAGAGAGGCAAGTTAGCACCAAGATTTGTTGGTCCATTCCCAGTCCTTGAGCAAATTGGAATTTTGGCATATAAAGTTGAATTACCAGAGAAGATGGCAGGAGTTCATAACGTATTTCATGTTTCCCAGTTAAGAAAGTTCGTATACGACCCAGATGTGACTGTTTCACCTGATCAGTTGGATGATGTCGAAGTTGAACCCGAGGCGGTTGGGAACCGCAGGCCTATGCGTATTGTTGGGAAAGATACGAAGCAACTTCGAAGGAAAGAGTTGAAGTTAATCAAAGTTCAATGGGGCGAGAATGAGAATGACTGTACTAGGGAGACAGAGGAGAACATTAGGAAGACGTATCCAGAACTCTTCGCCTGGTAAGATTTTAACTTCGATTTAGTCTTTCTGCATGCTAGGATAGGCTTGTTTTGTTTGTTTTGCATGATTGATTGTTGTATATGGTTGGTAGGCATGCGGGATCCTTTGTATGTTTTGGGTTAAGGAATTTCGGGGACAAAATTTCTTAAGTGGGGTGGGGGGGGGGGGGGGAGTGTAACGACCCGCATTCTACGCATCGCAGGATCATGGGATATTTATTTCTTTCACATACAAAGTCGTACGGTCATATAACTTTGGGACACGACTATTGTGGTCATTTGCCATGTTCATGATTTTCGTCGATTTTTAAATGACCGTTTTGCCCCTAGCTGATACTATTTTGGCCATAACTTTTGATTGAAAAGGAATTTTGACTTAAAACCACTTCCATTGGCTCCAGATGATGGTTTACAATTCCGTAGAGTGGTCACAATAGCCAAACGGACTCACCATTTGGAAGATATGGCTGAAACAAGTTTCAGAGGGTGAAAAACAGCTTAATTGGGCTTAACCGGGTGATTAGCAGCTAGGCCCAAAGGGGATTTCGGGATTTGGAGTATTTAAGGGCTGTTAGGGTTAGGGATTTCGGTTTTTCTCATTTCCCAGCCGCTACATACAACTTAGAAAACCCTAACAATGGCCTCCAACATCTAGAATCATCCCTAATCACTTCTTAATCAAGTTTTGGCTTAAACTACATCAAATTAAAGAGGAATAGCACCAAAGCAAGGTTAGAGCTGCTGAGTTGCATTGGGAACAGCGCCAAACAGAGATTCATTTCAGATTTGGTATTTTATTTGTGGCCAAGGTGAGTGATTTGCATAGTTTTGCACTAATTACGGTTGATTAAGGGTAATTAGTGAAGATTAACGAAATTAGACATGATAAAAATTTGGAAAAATATTTATAAATTTTGAAATATTGTTGTATACCTCTGTTAGAAATTTGGGTTGATTTGGTTAAGTTTTGTTAATCCTATGATTAGTTTTGCCTAAACGTGCTTAAGGGAAAATATGAGGTTTTGGCTATGTTTGATCCGTTTTAACTTGTCAAATCATTGTTTTGTTGTTCATGGATGATTATACATGTTGTTATGACTGTATGGTATGTTTTGTGATTGATTAGAATAGTTAAAATGGTCGAAAACGCTATCGAATGGCGTAAAACAGTCGCTGGAAGAGTTGCAGGAATTATGCAGGGAACCAGATCGGATCGCCCTACCCAACCCCGACCCGATCGCGATGCCTCTGCTCTCCACGATCTGAACCCCTTGCCTGAAGATGCCAGTCACGATCCGTAGTAGAGGTCACGAACTGATGAAGTGCCACGACCTGAATATTGGAGCATGACCCGAGCCGATGGGGCAATCACGACCCGACCTGCTCACTTAATGGATGTAGGGGGTCTATAACAACCCGAAAAATCCGAACCAATTTAAAAATTTTATTTTGCCTATTTCATTAAATTTTGAATAGTTAAAATGATTTATTTTAAATAATAACAATTAAAAATTTATTTTAATCGAATTTAAAGCAAAAGTATTCATTTGGATTTCTAAAAAAATTAGAAATAGTATGGTAGTTTGAAAAGTCAAACCTGTACTTTGACCGAATGTACTGAATTCAAAATTTAACGGATTTGAGCAAAACCCAAAAAATCTAAATCAGTTTGAAATTATCTTTCCAACGAATCTGAAAAATCGAAATTTCATAGCGGTAATCAAAAGATATGGCCAATTGAATATTCAGGATGGTCGCTATAATATAATTTATAGCCCGTATAAAAGGCCATTTTTCAGTTGACCTCCGTTTTCGACGAAACCACTTCTGTTGGATTTGAAATGTCAAATTATTGTTAGGTTTCAATTTTTAGAATTTTTTGAATTAATATGTAAGTGTGGCAAACGAAAATGTGTTTTGTCAATTTCAGTCAAATCTGATCGACTTGAAAATAGCCATTTTTCGAACAGTCTCAGAACTCGATGAAATTAATTTTAATTAGGACCGTATCGTCAAAACAAAGCCAGAAATAATTTTTCTGAGTTCGTATGTGGCCCCGGCGGATTTAAATAGACGATCAAATCAATTATTTAAATGATTTAAATAATAAATTTAAGATTTCAGGCCACAGACAATCGTTTGGGCTGACCAGACCTAGCCCATTGGATCCGGAACAAGGGCCATTGGCTGGGGTCAACTCCGGTTGGACTGAAATCGGATTAATTTAACAGGTATGGTTATATTTGTAAAAGTTACATTAAAATATTATAAAAATAGTGGAAATTCACTCCAAAACCCTAAACCTATCGTGTAGCCGCCGCCTTCATACCAAATCCATGGCCACCGTGCTCCCCTTTTCATCCCTTAATATCACCCAATCCTCTCAATAAAATTCCTCACTCCAGTTCAAACTTTCGAAGAGATTTTCCTCCTCTTTGATTCTGTATGGTTGGATCGTATAACCATCAAGTCTTCGACGAGTTTCAGCACCCCAAACGTCGGGTATTCGCGCCGCCGCCGTGGTCTAAGGCCACCATCGAGTGGCCCCCCCTTGCTGCCGTGAGTGCGCCTCCCCTAGCTGGTCGAGGTGCCATCTCTTGATCGCTGTCCAACGGCTTGAGGTATTCGGAAAATCTAAACCTAGGATCAGACTTATTCGTAAAAAAAAGCGGCCTTACTCTGTATAGAGGAAGAAGAAGAGTATGGCATATTATTTTTTATTATTTTATTAATTTAAAATATTACAATCTTAAATAAATCGTAACTAATATATTCGATATCGAAACTGAACAATTTCAGATCCTATTCAATCGTGAAACTGAGATCTACGCTGCTGTCCAGACTAGATCCAATTCCGAGCAGTTCAAATTTTAGACCAGTTTGCGACACGACTATGAGAATTCTTCTTTTATATAATTAATTTATTCTTTAATTTAATTGTTATGTGACGATTGAATGTGTATAATTCAGATCTGTTATGTGATGATATTGTGGATGTTTTATCTGTTTGTTGGTGATATATAGACATGGATTTGTTTGTGTTTCAATGAAAATAATCATTATTATTTATTAATTGATTTGGATTAGAATTTCCAAATCGATAAAAATAATCACTGTGTTATGTTGAATCACATTGGATTAGAATTTACAAATCGATGAAAATAATCATTATTGTTTATTTATTGATTTGGATTAGAATTTCCAAATCGATAAAAATAATAACTTTGTTATGTTGAATTACATTGGATTAGAATTTACAAATCGATGAAAATAATCATTATTGTTTATTTATTGATTTGGATTAGAATTTCCAAATCGATAAAAATAATCACTGTGTTATGTTGAATTACATTGGATTGGAATTTACAAAGCGATGAAAATATTCATTATTGTTTATTTATTGATTTGGATTAGAATTTCCAAATCGATAAAAATAATCACTTTGTTATGTTGAATTACATTGGATTAGAATTTACAAATCGATAAAAATAATCATTATTGTTTATTTATTGATTTGGATTAGAATTTCCAAATCAATAAAAATGAATCATTTCGTTATGTTGAATTGCATTAGTTTCCCAATTCAACATCAAAACATTATTTGGATTTTTTTTTGTTGAATTGAGTTAAATTGTCAATTCAATGTATTATTATTATCTTGATCATATTTGTTGAATTGAATAGATTGTCAATTCAATATTAAAAATATCTTTTTAACATTTTTGAGCATTGAAATAGGATTATCAATTTAACATAAAACATTATTTTATCATTTCTATTGTATTGAAATAGAAATGTCAACACAATGGAAAATATATCATTTTTTTGTCTATATCATTGAATTGAGAAAAAGTTACTCCTTTATTTGCATTCTTTTATGCAAATATACATTGAAATAAAGATTGTTTTTTTTGTTTGCATTCTCCAGTTCAAATATATTTAAAGAAATAAAAATGTTCTTTTATTTGCATTCTGTAGTGCAAATATATTTAGAGAAATAAAAATGTTCTTTTATTTGCATTCTCTAATGCAAATATATTTAGAAATATAAAACTGTTATTTTATTTGCATTCCTTGATACAAATTTACATTGAATAAAAAGGTTGTTCTTTTATTTGCATTCTTTTATGCAAATATACATAGAAATGTAAAATTGTTCTTTTATTTGCATTCCTTGATGCAAATATACGTTGAATAAAAAGGTTGTTCTTTTATTTGCATTCTTTTATGCAAATATACATAGAAATATAAAATTGTTCTTTCATTTGCATTCCTTGATGCAAATATACATTGAATAAAAAGCTTGTTCTTTTATTTGCATTCTTTTATGCAAATATACATAGAAATATAAAATGTTCTTTTATTTGCATTCTTTTATGCAAATATACTTTGAAATATAAAATATTCTTTTATTTGCATTCTCTAACCCAAATATACATTGAAATAAGAAAAATTATATTTTTGTTTGCAATTTTAGATGCAAACAAAACAGTAGAAATAAAACTGCATTTTTGTTTGCAATTTTAAATGCAAACAAAACAGTAGAAATAAAATTGCATTTTTGTTTGCAATTTTAGATGCAAACAAAACAGTAGAAATAAAATTGCATTTTTGTTTGCAAGTTTAGATGCAAACAAAACAGTAGAAATAAAATTGCATTATTGTTCGCAATTTTAGATGCAAACAAAACAGTAGAAATAAAATTGCATTTTTGTTTGCAATTTTAGATGCAAACAAAACATTTAGAAAAGATTTCATTTTTATTTGCACATTTAGATGCAAATAAACATTTAGAAAAGATTTCATTTTTATTTGCATATTTAGATGCAAATAAACAATGTAGAAAAAATTTCATTTTTATTTGCTTATTTAGATGCAAAATCAACAATGTACGAGGAAGTTGCATTGTTGTTTACAAAATTGGTTGTAAACAAAACATTACAACAAAAGTTACATTTTTTTTCATTTTAGATGTAAATAAAAGCTGGTATTTTAAAAGTCACTTTTTTTTATTGACATTGCGTGTGAAATAAAAGAATCGATTTAAATGTTGAAATGTTTGTTGTCACTTTAATTGCAACAAAAATAGTAGGAATCACCAAATGATTTATATTTACATATAAATATAAATTAAAATTTAAAGAATCGCGCGCGGTAGTTTGCGTTTCGGCAATCGTAACTTTATACGATCATACCGTAAGATCTAACCGTCGGATTTTATCAAAACTGGAACCGCTAGGACCGCTTTGGGAAGATCTTTCCGATGATATAAACTTTACCGAAATCCAATGGTTAGATTTCAAGATAAGAGTAAATCAAAATTTGGGAAAAATAGCGCCAGGGCCGCCCATTGACCCGAAGTGTCGTTTAATTATATTAAGCTATTTTTAAATAAATAAAAATAGAGAAAAATCGTTATAAATTAATATTAATGATATTAAATGGTTTAAATGATAATAATTCAAAAAATTATTTGAAAAGACCGAGTTCAACTCATTTCAAATAATTTTACGGCGTTGTAAAATCAAAGATATCGAAGACGGCGATTGAAGACCGGCGATCTTCACGTCGAAAGGATAACTACTGATGCCTGACATTGACTAGCTACCAATAAAGGGTTAAAGTGGTAGTTGTCTGGACGCACTTGTTGATCGTCCGGATACGCGAGCACTTAGGTGACTCCGGTTTCGTTCAGGCGCAGAACGGATTTGTAAATGGATGTGTGTCCAACATTGAATTTCGTGCCATGTAATTTAATTGATATATATTAATATATTTCTGAGGTGGCGGAGGATTTATCCTTTTGCTATACACCTTCTTTGAGACGCATGAGCTCGAAGGTTATATATTGGTACTTATCGATCGCATGGTGTGGACTGTCAATGTGACATGCCAAGATGCTATTGATCGAGGCTTTTGTTGAAAAGCAGAGCCTTGTGGATGATGATCAAAGCATAGTCTATTTAGGCATAGCTTTGTGTATTTCATTACCTCGCGAACCTCACACCCGGAAGAGTCAAAAACGGGACATGGGAACGCAGGGAGTGCACACGTTTTTTTCTAGCTAGAAGTGGTGTTTGGGTTTTTACACATTCTGGCATTTTACTTATGTGGTTGATGGAATGAGGCGCCTTGGATTTTTATTGGTCGCAATGGCCAATTTACAGGTCCAATAGGATCGGGAAGCGTGTGTTCAGGAATTGCCAATTCACTAAAGTATTTGTGGACTGGCCCTGCTGTATCCAAGGGTTCGCCAGCGTCCGAATCCTAAGACATTGCTAGAGTGTCTCGAATCGGTCAGGAGATCGTTCCTAGCCTTTATTCATAATGGAAACCAACCTCCAATACGACATTACGGTCTTGATTGTAAATCTATATATGGCGACATAATAGGATGGGGTACTATGCCGTCTAGGATTAATACATTTACTTTGAAGTATTTTTGAAACATATTATACACCAATAATAATATTAAAAATATTATTTTCCACATATCAAGCATTTTTTATCATTATAAGGTAAAATCTGTCCTCTGTTTGTGTTGCATTGTGTGATGGGACTTGAGTCTTATAATGATTTCATTTTCTAAAAAGCATCGCGTTATTTTTGACTTAAAATTTATAAAACCGTATGCACTGGCAATCCAATGGAATTAAACCTGTTCCGCGATAGCGGCGTGGTCCAGTGATTAGCCATATTATTAGTTTAGTTAGATTTCTCATACCAGTCCCATGACTGACTTGTAGTTTGTTTCACCTTGCAAACTCGGGTGCCCTCTTTCCTCACGGGAAGCCAATTGACAGGTTTCAGGTAGGGATGTTTTCTGGATTCAAGCTTGCTGCTGAAGATGTTGGAAGATCTTTTATTTTATTTTTTATTTTCCTCTTGAGTTTTTGAGACAATAATTGGATATTGATGTATTTTGGAAGATTGAGATTTTATTTCCTTTCCCTGTTTAGACCACTGTTTTTGCTAAGTGTATCCTGTACTGTGTACTCTAACGTTCTGTGATGATGTTTTGTGATGACATTCCATTTCCACTGCAATGATTTATATGTCCTGGTATGTAACTGTGATCTGTTATTGTTTTAATTATGTTATACTCCTATGATTATCCTTATTTTCGTTCTACGGAAGTTTGGGTCGTCACATTTGGTATCAGAGCTAAAGGTTAACCTTAGCTAAAGACTATGACATTTTTAGAACAATACGTCTAAAAAGAATCAGTAGTATTCTAAGACGTGTAGCTCGTTAGAGATTGGATTAGTAATGTCCTAGAATGAGCACAACATAATAGCACATATTATTCAGTCATTACATCATTATCGTTTCATCATATGTCTCTGTTTTAAAAAGCTTTCCTTTGAAAATTATCATTTCTCTTGGTTTGACTCTTTCCTTGATGATACAAACTGATTGAAAAATGAGTACTAGAGCCCGTACTAGAGCACGAGGCAGAGGTGTCGCAAGAGGACCCGCCCGAGACGAGACTCCTACAGCCCAGGAAAAGGAATAGGCCACCCAAGATGTTGAGACACCACCACCGCCCCCATGTGCATTCGATCTTGACAAAGTGGCTAAGAAAATAAAGAATCTTGGAGGTGTGCATTATACTGGCCAAGAGACGATGACAGAGTCGCAAGCATGGCTTAAGACAATGGAAAAGATTTTGGAAGGTTTAGAGCTCGAGGACCACCGAAAATGATTCATGGAAACTTGGTTTCTGAAAGGCCAGGCCCAAATTTGGTGGGAAATAGCTATGGTTAGGGGTAATGAGGCTGATGTGACTTGGGGGAAAATTCAAGGAGCTATTCAATGAGAAGTTCATTCCACCCCACGAAGTTGAGCGTCTTCACGATGAGTTCGCCCACCTCCAACAAGGGAGCATGACCATGTCGGAGTATGTTAAGAAATTTGATGAGCTTTCCAGATACGCCCCAGAATTAATCCAAGACCCGCTACAGAAAAATAAAAGGTTTATCAATGGTCTGGCAAGGAGGTACCATAATAGGGTGACTTCACACATCGAGCGCCCATTTGCTAAGGTAATCGAGATGGCCTACAGATTTGAAGAGATTGATCAGAAGGGTTCCCAGCAAGAGAAAGAAAAGAACCAAGCCAACTACAAGAAGGAGTCGGACAAGAAAACTGAGGCGGGAAGCCCTTCCACCGCCAAGCCCCAGGAGAAGAAGAAGAGAGACAGATCCAAAGTCAAGTGCTTCAATTGCCAAAGGATAGGGCATTTTGACTATGAGTGCCGAGCTCCGAAGAGGCCCAAAAGGAACGAGTCTGGACCGAGTCAGAGCAGTGGACAGAATCCCCATGGCCCAAGGGAATGTTTCAACTGCCACAAGCCTGGACACCTCATCAAAGATTGCCCTTTGCTCAAGAAATCTCAGGTGGCCCATGACTACGAAGGAGCGGCTACACCGACTTCTTCAGAAGCAGGTACACCTGATGTTTTAGGAGGTACCCTTAGCATTAAAAACATTCCTATCACCGTATTGTTTGACACGGCTGCATCTAGAAGTTTCATATCTGTTGACATGATTAAAAAGCTTAAATTGAAACCCAGAAAACTCAAAGAACCTATTAGAGCCCATTGCCCGATAGGAGGCTCATTTATTCTCGAACAGTATTGTAGAGTGCCTGTTTCTTACTCTCACTTCCAGTTTCCTTTTGACTTAATCATTATGAGTTTTTCTGGATACAATATCATACTTGGAATAGACTAGCTAACAAAGTATGAGGCGGAGTTAATATGCACTGAAAGAGTGATCAGAATTAAAACCAAATTCGGAAATACGATGACTATACCATGCCACGGCTCAGCCACAGATCGAAAAGAATTCTGGTCTTCTCTAGAAGTCACTCTTGCTTCTAATGAGGATATTCCTATCGTCAGAGACTATGCAGATGTGTTCGAAGAAGTAGACAGCTTACCTCCGCGTAGGGAAATCGATTTCAGAATTGACTTAGTCCCTAATGCAAGGTCCGTCGTGCATCCCATTTGAAGAATGTCGCCAAAAGAAAGAGAAGAGCTGAGCAATCAAACCAAACAGCTTTTGTGGAAGGGTTTGATCAGACCTAGTTTCTCAAGCTGGGGTGCAGCAGTGGTTTTCGTGACAAAGTCAGACGGTACCCTCAGGCTATGTGTGGACTACCGTGATCTAAATAAGCAGACTCTGAAAAATAAATACCCACTGCCCCGCATTGATGATCAGCTAGACCTCTTGAATGGAGCATGAGTATTCTCTAGGATGGACCTAGCTACAGGTTTCCACCAATTACGCATTGCCGAAGAATGTGTGCCTTTGACAGCTTTCAGAGGACCAGATTTATTTTATGAATGGCTAATAATGCCCTTCGGTCTGTGCAATGCTCTAGCATACTTCGTAGATATGATGAATAGAGTCTTCAGAGATGTTCTAAATAAATTTGTGCTGGTGTTCATTGACGATATCCTTATCTTCTCTAAGTCCACTGCTGAACATGAAGAACATTTAAAGGAAGTCTTGGAGATTTTGCGTAGAAATGTGCTGAAAGCCAAATTCTCCAAATGCATATTCTAGCAAGAAGAGGTGAAATTTCTGGGCCATGTTGTATCTAAGGAAGGCATCTCTATAGATCCAGGAAAGATCTCGGCCATCAAAGATTGGAAGCAGCCTACTACGCCCACTGAAGTCAGAAGTTTTTTAGGGCTGGCTAGCTATTATCGGAAATTCGTTAAAGATTTCTCGAGACTATCTTGTCCATTGACGAAGCTGACTAAGAAGCATACCAAGTTTAATTGGACACCTGAATGTGAGGCAGCTTTCCAAGAACTGAAACGAAGGTTAACCACAACTCCTGTGTTGATCATTATTGATGGCAATGAGGATCTGAAAGTCTGGACGGACGCTTCCAAAGAAGGTCATTCTTTATCTAAATTAACATGTCCGAGATAATATTTTCTTTTAATGTTAAATCTCATGTTAACATGTTATTCTTTTTCTTTATTTAAGGTATTGGTGCAGTGCTAATGCAAAGAGACAAGGTTGTCGCATATGCCAGCTGCCAATTAAAACCACATGAGAAGAATTATGCCACTCATGATCTTGAGCTAATGGCCATAGTATTTGCTTTAAAAATATGGAGGCACTATCTTTTGGGCGAGAAATTACCGACCACAAATTCTTAAAGCATTTATTTACCCAGAGAGATTTGAACCTGAGGCAACAGCATTGGGTTGAATTCCTTGCATCCTATGACCTGGACATCTTATATACTCCAGGGAAAGCCAATGTTGTGGCAGATGCTCTTAGAAGGAAGAATACGGCTGACGCCAAACTTATCCTTGCCAATCTCATTATTACCCCTACTTTGATCGATAAGATCTCTGCTCTCCAGAAAGGTGATGGATTTATTCAGATGATCAGCGAGCGAGTCCAAAAGGGAGAAGCGCCAAGCTTCCAAATAGACAACAAAGGGACCCTCAGACTGCAAGGGCGGATATGCGTGCCAGATATCCCCGAGCTAAAAAAGGAAGTTATGGATGAATGACACAAGTCTAAGCTCAGCATCCATCCTGGTGTAAGCAAGATGTACCACGATCTCAAGCGTACTTTCTGGTGGAAGGCGATGAAGAGAAACATCTCCATTTATGTTTCTAGATGTCCCACCTGCCAATAAGTCAAGAGCGATCAGTAAAAGCTAGTAGGTCTATTGCTACCGCTAGGGGTTCCAAGTTGGAAATGGGACGAAATTTCTATGGACTTCATTGATGGCTTACCCAGACTAGGAAGGGCAATGACAACATATGGGTGATTGTAGATCGCCTCACAAAGACTGCCTATTTCATTCCTGTCAAATCCAATAGGACAGCTCGAAGTTTGGCACAACTTTATTTCAGAGAGATTGTCAGACTGCATGGAGTTCCCAACAGCATTGTCAGTGACCGCGATCCGATATTTGCTAGCAAGTTCTGGGAGGCTTTCCAAGAAGAGCTAGGAACTAGGCTGAACATGAGCACCGCTTATCACCCTCAGACAGATGGCCAGACTGAGAGGATGAACCACATATTGGAAGACTTGTTGCGGGCATGCATTCTAGATTTGGTGGGTCATGGGAAGATCATTTGCACTTGGTCGAATTCTCTTATAATAACAGCTACCAAGCAATCTTGCAGATGTCGCCATTTGAAGCATTATATGGCAGGCCATGCAGATCTCCCGCATGTTGGGTGGAACCCAACAATCGATTAGTACTGGGACCCGACATGATCCGTGAAGCAGCAGAGAAAGTTGACTTTATTAAGAAGCGATTGCTGGCTGCTCAAAGCCGACAGAAGAGCTATGCAGACGCTCGAAGAAGGGATTTAGAATTCTCTGTCGGTGATCTTGTAAACTTGAAGGTTTCCCCACTGAGAGGCGTAGGCCGATTTGGGAAGACTGGGAAATTGGCGCCAAGATTTATTGGTCCATTTCCTATTCTTGAAAGGATTGGAACTCTCGCCTATAGAGAGCAACTACCTGACTGGTTGCCAGGGGTCCACAATGTATTTCATGTGTCCCAACTCCGGAAGCATGTTCATGATCCAGATTTAGTTGTGGAGGAAGCAGCACAACGAGATTTGGAGATTACCAAGACTCTAGCAGTGAGAAGGGATCCAGTGAAGATTGTGGGCAAAGAAACCCGAGTGCTGAGGAATAAGAGGATCCACCTAGTCAAAGTGCAGTGGAGCGGGGATCATAGAGACTGTACATGGGAGACTGAGGACAACATCAAACAGGCTTATCGCAAGGGCAGAGTGCTTTTATGTTGAGGTACATTTACAATACCTTGCATTTTCCATTTTGTTTCCTACTTCACCATTATTTCCTTTTCGAGGACGAAAAGATTAAGTGGGGGAGATTGTAACAACCCGGATAATCCGAACCAATTTAAAAATTTTATTTTGGCTATTTCAATAAATTTTGAATAGTTAAAATGATTTATTATAAATAATAACGATTAAAAAATTATTTTAATCGAAGTTAGAGCAAAAGTATTCATTTTGATTTCTACAGAAATTAGAAATAGTATGGTAGTTTGAAAAGTCAAACCCGTACTTTGACCGAATGTACCAGATTCATAATTTAACAGATTTTAGCAAAACCAAAAATATCTAAATCTGTTTGAAATTATCATTCCAATGAATCTGAAAAATTGAAATTTCATAGCGGGAATCAAAAGATATAGCCAATTGAATATTCAGGATGGTCACTATAGTATAATTTATAGCCCGTATAAAAGGCCATTTTTCAAACGACCTCCGTTTTCGACGAAACCACTTCTGTTGGATTCGTAATGTCAAATTATTGCTAGGTTTCAATTTTTAGAATTTTTCGAATTAATATGTGAGCATGACAAACGAAAATGTGTTTTGTCAATTTCAGTCAAAACTGATCGACTTGAAAATAGTCATTTTTCGAACAGTCTCAGAACTCGATGAAATTAATTTTAATTAGGACCGTATCGTCAAAACAAAGCCAGAAATAATTTTCTGGATTTTTCTGAATACGTATGTGGCCCCGGCGGATTTAAATAGACGATCAAATTAATTATTTAAATGATTTAAATAATAAATTAAAGATTTTAGGCCATAGACAGCCGTTTGGGCTGATGAGACCTAGCCCATTGGATCCGGAACGGGGGCTATTGGATAGGGTCAACTCCAGTTGGACTGAAATCAGATTAATTTAAGTGGTATGGTTTTATTTGTAAAAATTACATTAAAATATTATAAAAATAGTGGAAATTCACTTCAAAACCCTAAACCTATCGTGTAGCCGCCGCCTTCATACCAAATCTGTAATGACCCGCATCTTCAGCGGTATAATAATTAATTAATTTAATTATTGAAATGGTGGTTTAGAGAATTTAATGGTCGTTGGATTAAATAATGGTGAATATTTAATTAAAATAATAAATTAAATAATATATTTAATTCTGAAATAATCAGAATTGGCTGAAATGGCGATATGGTGTGAACTGGATCATCTGTGATATTTAATTCAGTTTAGAATTGAATTAGATTAACGAATATATTATATAAACGACAGTTTGAACGTATAATTATAATCGAGCTCGAAATGGCGCGGCAGTTCGCAATTTGGCGATTCGAACTTCAACTGAATATACAGAAGCCGTTTTAAATCGTATTTTTGTGAAACAAGAAACGTTAGGGGCTGATGGAGTATATCTTTTTAGTGGAAGAGAAAAAGCGGGATTTCATTGTGTAGATTTTGATTTATGTCCAAATCAAATTTTAGAAAAGTCGCTATGGAATTCCTTAATAATTTATAACGATATATATATAAGGGATTTCATTATAAATCGAATATCGATTTAATCAGGATTTGAAATATCAAGTTAGAAATTCATATAGGAATATTCTAGAGATGTATGGTATTCCACTGTGAATATAGACGTTAATATTTATTTATAAATATTAAATATATTTATATATTTAAATGGGTTATTTAGGACTTTAAAAATTGCCACTTTTGCAAACGAAGTCAGAATTCGACGAAACTAATTTTGTTGGATCCGCAATGTCAAATAGTTGTTAGATTTCCAGTTTCGTGATTTTTAGAGTCACTGTGTGGTCATACAGATTTTTAGAGTGAGAAACAGTCAGTATTTCGATGGTTAAAAATACGCTGTGTGAGCATACAAAGTTGAAATTCGACGAAACCAGTTTCGTTGGGTCCGCAATGTCGAACTGTAGCTGCATGTCCAGTTTCATGATTTTTAGGTATTGAATGTGATCACAGGAATTTTTAAAGATGAATACAAATAGCAGTTGGTTATAAATAAATATAAAATTCGAATATAAAAATATTAAAATCTTTCTATAAATAACCTGCCCTAATTCTAAACCTAAGTCTTCATTTTTTTTCTCTAGTCAAATTAGGTCTGCCGTCAGTATTTTCTCCATCCACCAAAATAGAAAATTTCTAAATTCTCTAAGAATTCAAATAAAATCCGATAAATTGCAAAGTTAGTTTCTTTGGATTTTTCAAGTGCTTTGCTTCAACTTGATATGATTTTCGTCGAACTCGACTTTGGTTTTTTTTGCTGTTATCTTAACAGCGTTAGTTAGGGTTCGAAGTTTGTGGGGCTTCAGGAAATCTGAGGTCGAATGGATGGTGGATTTGGTTTCATACTGGATTTCCGCAAGTATTGGTGTATTTTTGGGTGATTACGGTTGGAAAAGTGTAGTGGGTTTTGTGGGTTCTGGCAAAAAAACTGGGAATGACGGAACGCCTAAAACTGGTGCGAGTTGGGGGTTACAGTGATAGGAAGGAGGGCGGTTTGATGAGGGAGAAGATGGTGATTTTAGTTCGAGAATTTGTTGAAGGAATGATGGAGTTTGGATTGAAGAAGTTGCGGTGATGGTATAACAGAGAGGAGCTCGCGTTGAGATTTCTGGTATTGGGGAAGAACACGTTGGTGGGTGCGGGTCTGGTATAAAAGGGTATTTGGGCCGAGGTTATCAAAGAGGGTGAGGCCCAATTATAAAATAAACCAAGCTTATTTTAATTTGAAATTGTATACAAACATCTAAATTGAATATCTTCCTCATATATTATCGAAATTCAGCGAAACAAGTTCCGTTAGGATCGTATGGACGGATACTACCCAATGAAACTGACTGGAAGTCCACTGGAGCTCGTTTGAATTTATGGTGAAATAAATTGTTTGATTCAAATCAAACAAACAGTTTATCGTTCTTTAACGATGAACTGCCAATGTGAGTAAATCTCACTAACTCTAAACAGTTTATAATTTCATGTTGTATTTTTAGAACTGTTAAATATTGGCTGATTGACTGTGTGTTGACTGTTTGATTGAACTACTAGTCAGTTAGTTGAATTTCTATATTGATTATGTTTAACAGAATATATAACATGGAACTGAAAGAAATGTTGATTTTATTATGTAACATCTGTGGATGTCGGGAAACATGTTGGAGGAATCCGACTGGATTCCTCAACAGTTATTTTATTGTTTTTCATATATTGTGATATATGATGTAGTTTATAATCTATGGTTGATTATATGTGTTCGGACGATATTGGTCATCGTGATATGATGTGTTAAGTACCATAAAATATCGAAATGGAAAAAGGAGATTTTCAAAGTGACATTGAAAACAGAATATGTATAAATTGGAATATTCATAAATAAGAAATATTTATAAATGGGAACAATTATAAAGTGAATTATTTATTTAGGATAAATAAAGAAGATGTTATAAAATGGACTATTTACTTAGTAAATAAATAGGAGATAATAAGTGAGATATTTATTTGTTAAATAAATAGGATAAGATAATGGATTTATTTATTTGTTAAATAAATAGAATAAGGAAAGGACATATTTATTTGTTAATTAAATAGGGTTATTAAAGGAAAACATTTAGAATAAATAAATAGGATATTAAACGGATTATTTATTTAGGAAATGAATAAGTTATGATAAAGGGATATTGACTTAGAAATTGAATAAGTTATAAAAGAGATGTTTAGCAAAATAAATGGAATAATGGATTTTCTATTTAGAAAATAAATAGAAGAGTTAATCGAATCAAGTTAGTCGAACAGAGTAAATCAAATGGAGTTAAGCAAAATTTGAAACTGACTAGAGATTAGTAAATTAAATGGTTTTCTAAGTGTCGATCTGATGTTGGTTTCGGCCATCGGGGTTTATACTTAGAGAATTGTTCTCTTACTAGTTTACAGTCAGGGACTGATAGTTGTAAAATGATTGTGATATGTAAATAACAATGGAAATGTTTTCCAGTGTTAATAACGTATATTTTCTAAACATAGAAAATAAGGATATATACATATATATATATATATATATGATTGATGATTTATTGATAGAATTTCCATTTGGAAATAATATCATTGTTTGCACACGTGTTTTTTTTATAGTTAACTCACCGACTATCGAAGTTTTTTGACCATTTTAACGTTGTTAATATGGAGAGACCAGTTGGATTATTATCCAAAGAACCACTCTGTATTGGCATAAACCTTGCGAATCATATATGCCCAAGAAAATTGAAGATGGAGTAAAGTGCAAGGGCTATTGTATAAGTCTTGGATAACAGTGCCTAAGATGGATGTACTGAATAGTGCCTTCGGTTCATCCTGTTCCTGGATGACTTGTATGGATGAATGTCTGACAGAGTATTTCCAGAAAGGTCACGTACATTGATTTCTTCAACCGTACCAAGAGTGGAAGCGGAGAAGGAAACTTCTTTAGCTAACACGTAATGTACTGTTGTAGACGTCAATTAGTGATTTTCGATGGATCTGACAATGTGGCATTCGAAGTGAATCTGATGCGATGATAAGGCGTAACCTCAAGCCTCATCAACCGGTAAATGACAGAAATCGGGCAGGTAGCATGGCTATGTAGGTCGCGCCTATTAGGGTGTATAATCACCTGATCTAGAATTTCATTTATTTCTAAAAATCTATTGTTGATGCTATCCCATTCGGGAAACGGTTGCTGATCCCAACCGTTGGTGATATACATTCGATACACTCAAGCGAAATGAGTGGTCAGTCATGTGTGGCCGGGTTGCAAGATGTTCTTGTTGAACCCAGTGTATCCCTTTCTAGAGGTACACTAGCGAAAGGTGGTTCCATACCTTGTCATAGTTGGAAATCCATTACCCAATATGTGCTTGCGGTTTTGATTGTATACTATATGTGTAGAACGTGAGATGAAAGCGTTTCTGCTAGATGATTATTATATTGTGTTGATAGACATTATTATAATATCAAAAGGTTTTTGATATAAAGATATTTTGGATTCTCATAAGGGAAAAACCCGTTCCGTTATACGGCGTGGTCTTCTAAGATATCATTTACCTGCTTGAACTGCTTTAAACTGTTTTACTCCTACTAGTCCCGTGACTGACCCGGAGTTTATTTTGTTTTGTTTCCCCTAAACTCTTGGGTGCCCAATTTTGTACGGGCAGTCAAATAGTCGGGATTTACAGACACTTGAAGAGCTAGAGCAGGAGGCTTCAGGATCATATAGCTATAGTTTATTTTCGCAGTGTTGTACACTATGATGATATGTATATTCAAGTAAAACCTTTATTTTAAGGATATGTTATCTATTATATGTTATTCGTTCCGCTGTAAGGTTCATGTTAGTCTGATGTTGTGTTCTTCTTCTTCTTCTATTCTAAGTTTCTTTCTTATCCTCCCTCACCCTCTGTTTTTCTTTCTATTTGTGTTCTGATTTTCCAGTGTAATTGGGGTTGGACTTGTGTTATTTAGTTAGCTCAAATTGGACCGGATTTTCGGGTCATTACAGTTGGTATCAGAGCTTAAGGTTAAGTGAATTACCTTGGCTCTTTGGCGTGACTCAGTAGAGATGGGGTTAGTAACACCCTAGATTGAGTTTGAGTGTATATATATACGATAGAGCGTATTTGTTATTGATATAAAAATTGTTTATATTGTGAAGATTCATTGGTTGAGTTGTTTATGGGTTCTGGTCGATCAGTTTGATCCACTGTATCGGTAGAAGTTTATAAACACTCGAATACGATGGGTCGACACAACATGTTTTGAAAAGAGGGTAAATTAAAATAAGTTTACCCAAGGTATATCTTGATATAGAGAAGATATATTTATCAAAATTATAATATAGTGGATATATTGGTTGTGATTATAATCGAGTAAGATTATAAATTAAATGGTTATGTAAATAACCAATCAGAATTCATATAAGTGAAATACGTGAAATCAGATGAGTTAAATCTGAAATTTAAACCAGAAATTGAATTAAAATTCTGGAAATTCGGATAAGTGTTTGTAAATGGATTTGGATTAAAAATAAGGAAAATTTAAGATCCTGGGAGATTTTAAATTGTTTTGCAAACCATGTGAATTATATTTTGAAATGAATTTCAAAGTGGAAATGTTTAGAAATGGTTTTATAGTATTGAACTCACTTCGATCGCTGGGAAATAGATTCTAATGATGATAGCTGCATCATCAGTATTCATTTCGAGTTGTAAGTGACGAATTACTACCAGAGATACTGTTTTGAATTTGTTTTGGGAAAGACAAGTTGTGTTAAATTTCAAAAAGGAAAATTTGATTTTTAAAAAGAGTAAACTGTTTAAAAACTCCCAGGGAAAGACTGTTTGAATTAAAAACAAATTTAACAGAAATTTGTGAAAGCAAATTTGAATTAAAGTAATGCTAGTAAAGTGGTAACTGAGATTGACTTAGAATGATATCAAGACAAAATTGGATTGTGAGATTCAATTTTGAAGTTTAATGTGATAATCAAGTTAAGAGTTGGGAATCGAGAAGAAACTCGAGTTGAAATGATATTTGGCTCGGATATAAGCGAATGGTTGTGTTGTGGATAAAAGCAGATTGGAATTTGATTGGGATGACCCTTGTATCCGCTGAATTAATAACAGGTGGAAAGGATAAAATGATATGCCAACAAAAGGTACAAGTTTATATTTCTATTGGATATAAGATTTATGAGCCGAATTGGCAAGCCGCTTGGCTGTTTGATTTTCTTTTGGGATGGAGATGGCCCAGAGAGGCGAGTGGTGGTTTGACGTATTGACCAGTACAAAGGAGGTGCTGGCAAATTTTTTTGAAAAGTTAAGGTGTTAGAAAATTTTCAGTATTTTTGAAAATTTTCATTAGTCAGAATGAATCAATAATCTAATCGAAATTAAATTGGTTCAGTTGAAACTGAAGTTAAGTAATGAACAAATATGTTCTAACCAGTCAATTGGGTTTGTTCTCTACCTTAGCAATTTCGAGGACGAAATTATTTTAAGTGGGGAAGAATGTAATGACCCGCATCTTCAGCGGTATAATAATTAATTAATTTAATAATTGAAATGGTGGTTTAGAGAATTTAATGGTCGTTGAATTAAATAATGGTGAATATTTAATTAAAATAATAAATTAAGTAATATATTTAATTCTGAAATAATCAGAATTGGCTAAAATGGCGATATGGTGTGAACTGGATCATCTGTGATATTTAATTCAGTTCAGAATTGAATTAGATTAACGAATATATTATATAAACGACAGTTTGAACATGTAATTTATATTATAATTATAATCGAGCTTGAAATGGCGCAGCAGTTCGCTATTAGGCGATTCGAACTTCAACTGAATATACAGAAGCCGTTTTAAATCGGATTTTTGTGAAACAAGAAACGTTAGGAGCTGGTGGAGTATATCTTTTTAGTGGAAGAGAAAAATCGGGATTTCATTGTGTAGATTTTGATTTATGTCCAAATCAAATTTTAGAAAAGTCGCTACGAAATTCCTTTATAATTTATAATGATATATATATATAAGGGATTTCATTATAAATCGAATATCGATTTAATCAGGATTTGAAATATCAAGTTAGAAATTCATATAGTATTCTAGAGATGTATGGTATTCCACTGTGAATATAGACGTTAATATTTATTTATAAATATTTAATGTAATTATATTTAAATATATTTATATATTTAAATGGGTTATTTAGGACTTTAAAAATAGCCACTTTTGCAGACGAAGTCAGAATTCGATGAAACTAATTTTGTTGGATCCGCAATGTCAAATAGTTGTTAGATTTCCAGTTTCGTGATTTTTAGAGTCACTGTGTGGTCGTATGGATTTTTAGAGTGAGAAACAGTCAGTATTTCGATGGTTAAAAATACGCTGTGTGAGCATACGAAGTCGGAATTCGACGAAACCAGTTTCTTTGGGTCCGCAATGTCGAACTGTAGCTGCATGTCCAGTTTCGTGATTTTTAGGTATTGAATGTGATCACAGGAATTTTTAAAGATGAATACAAATAGCAGTTAGTTATAAATAAATATAAAATTTGAATATAAAAATATTAAAATCTTTCTATAAATAACCTACCCTAATTCTAAACCTAAGTCTTTATTTTTTTTCTCTAGTCAAATTAGTTCTGTCGTCAGTATTTTCTCCATCCACCAAAATTGAAAATTTCTAAATTCTCTAAGAATTCAAATAAAATCCGATAAATTGCAAAGTTAGTTTCTTTGGATTTTTCAAGTGCTTTGCTTCAACTTGATGTGATTTTCGCTGAACTCGACTTTGGTTTTTTTTTGCTGTTATCTTAACAGCGTTAGTTAGGTTTCGAAGTTTGTGGGGCTTCAGGAAATCGGAGGTCGAATGGATGGTGGATTTGGTTTCACACTGGATTTCCGCAAGTATTGGTGTATTTTTGGGTGATTACGGTTGGAAAAGTGTTGTGGGTTCTGGCGAAAAAAACTGGGAATGACGGAACGCCTAAAACTGGTGCGAGTTGGGAGTTACGGTGATAGGAAGGAGGGCGGTTTGATGAGGAAGAAGATGGTGATTTTAGTTCGAGGATTTGTTGAAGGAATGATGGAGTTTGGATTGAAGAAGTTGCGGTGAT
Source organism: Allium sativum (assembly GCA_030737875.1). Classification (NCBI taxonomy): domain Eukaryota; kingdom Viridiplantae; phylum Streptophyta; class Magnoliopsida; order Asparagales; family Amaryllidaceae; genus Allium; species Allium sativum. Next base: position 287,791,962 of record CM060913.1, read on the forward strand.
GGTATAACAGAGAGGAGCTCGCGTTGAGATTTCTGGTATTGGGGAAGAACACGTTGGTGGGTGCAGGTCTGGTATAAAAGGGTATTTGGGCCGAGGTAATCGAAGAGGGTGAGGCCCAATTATAAAATAAACCAAGCTTATTTTAATTTGAAATTGTGTACAAACTTCTAAATTGAATATCTTCCTCATATATTATCAAAATTCAGCGAAACAAGTTCCGTTAGGATCGTATGGACGGATACTACCCAATGAAACTGACTGGAAGTCCATTGGAGCTCGTTTGAATTTATGGCGAAATAAATTGTTTGATTCAAATCAAACAAACAGTTTATCGTTTTTTAACGACGAACTGCCAATGTGAGTAAATCTCACTAACTCTGAACAATTTATAATTTCATGTTGTATTTTTAGAACTGTTAAATATTGGCTGATTGACTGTGTGTTGACTGTTTGATTGAACTACTAGTCAGTTAGTTGAATTTCTATATTGATTATGTTTAACAGAATATATCATATGGAACTGAAAGAAATGTTGATTTTATTGTGTAACATCTGTGGATGCAGGGAAATAGGTTGGAGGAATCCGACTGGATTCCTCAACAGTTATTTTATTGTTTTTCATATATTGTGATATATGATGTAGTTTATAATCTGTGGTTGATTATATGTGTTCGGACGATATTGGTCATCGTGATATGATGTGTTAAGTACCATAAAATATCAGAATGGGAAAAGGAGATTTTCAAAGTGATATTGAAAACAAAATATGTATAAATTGGAATATTTATAAATAAGAAATATTTATAAATTGGAACAATTATAAAGTGAATTATTTATTTAGGATAAATAAATAAGATGTTATAAAATGGACTATTTACTTAGTAAATAATTAGGAGATAATAAGTGAGATATTTATTTGTTAACTAAATAGGATAAGATAATGAATTTATTTATTTGTTAAATAAATAGAATAAGGAAAGGACATATTTATTTGTTAAATAAATAGGGTTATTAAAGGAAACATTTAGAATAAATAAATAGGATATTAAATGGATTATTTTTTAGGAAATGAATAAGTTATGATAAAGGGATATTGACTTAGAAATTGAATAAGTTATAAAAGAGATGTTAAGCAAAATAAATGGAATAAAGGATTTTCTATTTAGAAAACAAATAGAAGAGTTAATCGAATCAAGTTAATCGAACAGAGTAAATCAAATGGAGTTAAGCAAAATTTGAAACTGACTAGAGATTAGTAAATTGAATGGTTTTTTAAGTGTCGATCTGATGTTGGTTTCGGCCTTCGGGGTTTATACTTAGAGAATTGTTCTCCTACTAGTTTACAGTCAGGGACTGATAGTTGTAAAATGATAGTGATATGTAAATAACAATGGAAGTGTTTTCCAGTGTTAGTAACGTATATTTTCTAAACATAGAAAATAAGGATATATATATATATATGATTGATGATTGATTGATAGAATTTCCATTTGGAAATAATATCGTTGTTTGCACACGTGTTTTTTTATAGTTAACTCACCGACTATCAAAGTTTTTTGACTATTTTAACGTTGTTAATATGGAGAGACCGGTTGGATTATTATCCAAAGAACCACTCTGTATTGGCATAAGCCTTGCGAATCATATATGCCAAAGAAAGTTGAAGACGGAGTAAAGTGCAAGGGCTATTGTATAAGTCTTAGATAACAATGCCTAAGATGGATGTACTGAATAGTGCCTTCGGTTCATCCTGTTCCTGGATGACTTGTATGGATGAATGTCTGACAGAGTATTTCCAAAAAGGTCACGTACATTGATTTCTTCAACCGTACCAAGAGTGGAAGCGGAGAAGGAAACTTCTTTAGCTAACACGTAATGTACTGTTGTAGACGTCAATTAATGATTTTCGATGGATCTGACAATGTGGCATTCGAAGTGAATCTGATGTGATGATAAGGCGTAACCTCAAGCCCCATCAACCGGTAAATGACATAAATCGGGCAGGTAGCATGGCTATGTAGGTCGCACCTATTAGGGTATATAATCACCTGATCTAGAGTTTCATTTATTTCTAAAAATCTATTGTTGATGCTGTCCCATTCGGGAAACGGTTGCTGATCCCAACCGTTGGTGATATACATTCGATACACTCATGCGAAATGAGTGGTCGGTCATGTGTGGTCGGGTTGCAAGATGTTCTTGTTGAACCCAGTGTATCACTTTCGAGAGGTACACTAGCGAAAGGTGGTTCCATACCTTGTCATAGTTGGAAATCCATTACCCAATACGTGCTTGCGGTTTTGATTGTATACTATATGTGTAGAACGTGAGATGAAAGCGTTTCTGCTAGATGATTATTATATTGTGTTGATAGACATTATTATAATATCAAAAGGTTTTTGATATAAAGATATTTTGGATTCTCATAAGGGAAAAACCTGTTCCGTTATACGGCGTGGTCTTATGAGATATCATTTACCTGCTTGAACTGTTTTAAACTGTTTTACTCATACTAGTCCCATGACTAACCCGGAGTTTATTTTGTTTTATTTCCCCTAAAATCTTGGGTGCCCAATTTTGTATGGGCAGTCAAGTGGTTGGGATTTACAGATACTCGAAGAGCTGGAGCAGGAGGCTTCAGGATCATATAGCTATAGTTTATTTCCGCTGTGTTGTAAGTGTTATACTTGCTGATGATATGTATATTCAAATAAAACCTTTATTTCAAGGATATGTTATTCGTTCCGCTGTGAGGTTCATGTTACTCTGATGTTGTGTTCTTCTTCTTCTTCTTCTATTCTAAGTTTCTATCTTATCCTCCCTCACCCTCTGTTTTCTTTCTATTAGTGTTCTGATTTTCCAGTGTAATTGGGGTTGGACTTGTGTTATTTATTCAGCTCAAAGTGGACCGGATTTTCATGTCATTACAAAATCCATGGCCACCGTGCTCCCCTTTTCATCCCTTAATATCCCCCAATCTTCTCAATAAAATTCCTTACTCCAGTTCAAACTTTCGAAGAGATTTTCCTCCTCTTTGATTCTGTACGGTTGGATCGTATAACCGTCAGAGTTTCAGCACCCCAAACGCCGGGTATTCGCGCCACCGCCGTAGTCCAAGGCCACCATCGAGTGGGCCCCCCTTGTCACTGTGAGTGCGCCTCCCCTAGCTGGTCGAGATGCCATCTCCTGGTCGTTGTCCAACGGCTTGAGGTGTTCGAAAAATCTAAACCTAGGATCGGACTTATTCGTGAAAACATCGGCCTTAGTCTGTATAGAGGAAGAAGAAGAGTATGGCATATTATTTTTATTATTTTATTAATTTAAAATGTTATAATCTTAAATAAATCGTAACTAATGCATACGATATCGAAACTGAACAATTTCAGATCCTATTCAATCGTGAAACTGAGATCTATGCTGCTGTCCAGACTAGATCCAATTCCGAGCAGTTCAAATTTTAGACCAGTTTGCGACATGACTATGAGAATTCTTCTTTTATATAATTAATTTATTATTTAATTTAATTGTTATGTGATGATTGAATATGTATAATTCATATCTGTTATGTGATGATATTGTGGATGTTTTATCTGTTTGTTGGTGATATATAGACACAGATTTGTTTGTGTTTCAATGAAAATAATCATTATTGTTTATTTATTGATTTGGATTAGAATTTCCAAATCGATAAAAATAATCACTGTGTTATGTTGAATTACATTGGATTAGAATTTACAAATCGATGAAAATAATCATTATTGTTTATTTATTGATTTGGATTAGAATTTTCAAATTGATAAAAATAATCACTTTGTTATGTTGAATTACATTGGATTAGAATTTACAAATCGATGAAAATAATCATTATTGTTTATTTATTGATTTGGATTAGAATTTCCAAATCGATAAAAATAATCACTGTGTTATGTTAAATTACATTGGATTAGAATTTACAAAGCAATGAAAATAATCATTACTGTTTATTTATTGATTTGGATTAGAATTTCCAAATCGATAAAAATAATCACTTTGTTATTTTGAATTACATTGGATTAGAATTTACAAATCCATGAAAATAATCATTATTGTTTATTTATTGATTTGGATTAGAATTTCCAAATCAATAAAAATGAATTATTTTGTTATGTTGAATTGCAATAGATTCCCAATTCAACATCAAAACATTATTTGGATTTTTTTTTTGTTGAATTGAATTAAATTGTCAATTCAATATATTATTATTATCTTGATAATATTTGTTGAATTGAATAGATTGTCAATTCAATATTAAAAATATCTTTTTAACATTTTTGAGCATTGATATAGGATTATCAATTTAACATAAAACATTATTTTATCATTTCTATTGTATTGAAATAGAATTGTCAATACAATGGAAAATATATCATTTTTTTTGTCTATATCATTGAACTGAGAAAAAGTTACTCCTTTATTTGCATTCTTTTATGCAAATACACATTGAAATAAAGATTGTTTTTTTTATTTGCATTCTCTAGTGCAAATATATTTAGAGAAATAAAAACGTTCTTTTATTTGCATTCTCTAGTGCAAATATATTTAGAGAAATAAAAATGTTCTTTTATTTGCATTCTCTAATGCAAATATATTTAGAAATATAAAATTGTTCTTTTATTTGCATTCCTTGATGCAAATATACATTGAATAAAAAGGTTGTTCTTTTATTTGCATTCTTTTATGCAAATATACATAGAAATATAAAATTGTTCTTTTATTTGCATTCCTTGATGCAAATATACATTGAATAAAAAGGTTGTTTTTCTATTTGCATTCCTTGATGCAAATATACATTGAATAAAAAGGTTGTTCTTTTATTTGCTTTCTTTTATGAAAATATACATAGAAATATAAAATGTTCTTTTATTTGCATTCTTTTATGCAAATATACTTTGAAATATAAAATATTATTTTATTAGCATTCTCTAACGCAAATATACATTGAAATAAGAAAAACTATATTTTTGTTTGCAATTTTAGATGCAAACAAAACTGTAGAAATAAAATTGCATTTTTGTTTGCAATTTTAGATGCAAACAAAATAGTAGAAATAAAATTTCATTTTTGTTTGCAATTTTAGATGCAAACAGAACAGTAGAAATAAAATTGCATTATTGTTTGCAATTTTAGATGCAAACAAAAAAGTAGAAATAAAATTGCATTTTTGTTTGCAATTTTAGATGCAAACAAAACATTTAGAAAATATTTCATTTTTATTTGCATATTTAGATGCAAATAAACTTTTAGAAAAGATTTCAATTTTATTTGCATATTTAGATGCAAATAAACAATGTAGAAAAAGATTTCATTTTTATTTGCTTATTTAGATGCAAAATCAACACTGTATGAGGAAGTTGCGTTGTTGTTTACAAAATTGGTTGTAAACAAAGCATTATAATAAAAGTTACATTTTTTTTACATTTTAGATGTAAATAAAAGCTGGTATTTTAAAAGTCACTTTTTTTTATTGACATTGCGTGTGAAATAAAAGAATTGATTTAAATGTTGAAATGTTTATTGTTTCTTTAATTGCAACAAAAATAGTAGGAGTCGCCAAATGATTTATATTTATATATAAATATAAATTAAAATTTAACGAATCGCGCACGGTAGTTCGCGTTTCTGCAATCGTAACTTTAAACGGTTATACCGTAAGATCTAACCGTCGGATTTTCCCAAAACTGGAACCGCTAGGACCGCTTTGGGAAGATCTTTCCGATGATATAAACTTTACCGAAATCCAATGGTTAGATTTCAAGATACGTGTAAATCAAATTTTGGGAAAAATAGCGCCAGGGCCGCCCATTGACCCGAAGCGTCGTTTAATTATATTGAGCTATTTTTAGATAAATAAAAATAGCGAAAAATCGTTATAAATTAATATTAATGATATTAAATGGTTTAAATGATAATAATTCGAAAAATTATTTGAAAAGACTGTGTTCAACTCATTTCAAATAATTTTACGGCGTTGTAAAATTAAAGATATCGAAGATGGCGATTGAAAACCGGCGATCTTCACGTCGAAAGGATAACTACTGATGCCTGGCATTGGCTAGCTACCAATAAAGGGTTAAAGTGGTAGTTGTCCAGATGCACTTGTTGATTGTCCGGATACGCGAGCACTTAGGTGACTCCGGTTTCGTTCAGACCCAGAACGGACTTGTAAATGGATGCTTGTCCGACATTGAATTTCGTGCCATGTAATTTAAAATATTAATATATTTCTAAGGTGGCGGTGGATTTATCCTTTTGCTATACACCTTCTTTGAGACGCACGAGCTCGAAGGTTATATATTGGTAGTTATCGATCGCTTGGTATGGACTATCAATGTGACATGCCAAGATGCTATTGATCGAGCTTTGTTGAAAAGCAGAGCCTTGTGGATGATGATCAAAGCATAGCCTATTTAGGCATAGCTTTGTGTATTTCGTTACCTCGCGAACCTCACACCCCGGTAGAGTCAAATACGGGACAAGGGAACGCAGGGAGTGCATACGTTTCTTTCTAGCTAGAAGTGGTGTTTGGTATTTTACACAGCCTGACATTTTACTTATGTGGTTGATGGAATGAGGCGCCTCGGATTTTTATTGGTCGCAATGGCCAATTTATAGGTCCAATAGGATCAAGAAGCGCGTGTTCAGGAATTGCCAATCCACTAAAGTATTTGTGGACCGGCCCTGCTGTATCCAAGGGTTCGCCAGCGTCCGAATCCTAAGACATTGCTAGAGTGTCTCGAATCAGTCAGGAGATCGTTCCTAGCCCTGACTCATGATGGAAACCAACCTCCAATACGACATTACGGTCTTGATTGTAAATCTATGTATGGCGACATAGTAGGATGGGGTACTATGCCGTCTAGGATTAATACATTTACTTTGAAGTATTTTTGAAACATATTATACACCAGTAATAATATTAAAAATATTATTTTCCACGTATCAAGCATTTTTTATCATTATAAGGTAAAACTCTATCCTCCGTTTGCGTGGCATTGTGTGATGGGACTTGAGTCTTATAATGATTTCATTTTCTAAAAAGCATTGCGTTATTTTTGACTTAAAAATTATAAAACCATTTGCACTGGCAATCCAATGGAATTAAACCCGTTCCGCGATAGCGGCGTGGTCTAGTGATTAGCCATACTATTAGTTTAGTTAAATTTCTCATACTAGTCTTGTAGTTTGTTTCATCGTGCAAACTCGGGTGCCCTCTTTCCTCATGGGCAGACAATTGACAGGTTTCAGGTAGGGATGTTTTCTGGACTCAAGCTTGCTGCTGAAGATGTTGGAATACTTTTTCTTTTATCTTTTATTTTCCTCTTGAGTTTTTGAGACAGTAATTGGATATTGATGTATTTTGGAAGATTGAGACTTTATTTCCTTTCCCTGTTTAGACCACTGTTTTTGCTAAGTGTATCCTGTACTGCGTACTATGATGTTCTGTGATGATGTTTTATGATGACATTCCATTTCCGCTGCAATGATTTATATGTCCTGCTATGTAACTGTGATCTGTTATTGTTTTAATTATGTTATACTCCTATGATTATCCTTATTTTCATTCTACGGAAGTTTGGGTCATCACAGGGTCACATTTGGTATCAGAGCTGAAGGTTATCAGAATAGATAAAAGTTTTTGAAAATTATTTTCAAAAAGGTTTTAAAAGAAAGCATTTTCAAACAGAAAAGTCCGTTCTGAAAAACGTATTCCCCAAAGCCATAAGTAATATCTTTCGATCCTTTGTATGAACCTCTTTCCTTTTCTTTCCAGCATGTTTGGGGAACCTTATATTCCAGAGGGCGTTACGATACCAGGCTGGTTCCGTAGGTATCTAGAGGCCACGGCGTCTACGGTGGTCAGGCTGACGTTCCTCCCTCAGCTACATCTGTTGTTCCTCCTCCTCCTCCTCCATGAGCAGATTACTTCTCTAAGATCTGCAAAGATTTCTTTGCTATGGGAGGTAAGTCATTCCGTGGAACCGAGACATTCGTAGAGACAAGGAATTGGCTCAAGGAGACAGAGGACTTGTTTGGAATTTTCGAAGTGCACGATCGTAGGAAGATTCAGTTAGCTGCCTGGCTACTGAAAGATGAAGCTTCGTTCTAGTGGGAAGTAATGTAAGCAGGGCGTCTAGTGGAGACTTGGGATGATTTTAGACAGAGGTTTGAAATGAAGTTTCTTTCTCAAGATGAGAAAAGCATGCAAATGGAAAGGTTCTTGGCGCTCAAGCAAGGAGGCATGACTGTTAAAGAATATGTTAACAAATTTAACCAATTAGCGAGATTTGGGTTGGAACTAGTGGATACTCCACATAAGAAAGCTTTGCAGTTTGCTAGAGGACTGAATGAACCACTTTATGGGTTAGCTATGTCCCATATTCCAATGGGAGCAACTTTTGAAAGGCTTGTTGATATGGCCTTGATGCATGAGGAAGACAAAAGCGATAAGAAGGAAGTTAAGGTTGAGGAAACACAAAACAAGAAAGTATGGCCCAAGAAAGGACAACAACAACAACAGAAGATGGGCAGAAAGAATTACAAGGCTAAGGATAAGAGTAAGTGCCATAGTTGTGGACGCAAGGGTCACTTGGTAAACTAATGCAAAAGAAGGAAGAATACTTGCTTCAATTGTGGAGAGGTCAGGCACTTTGCTAAGGAGTGCTCGAAGAAACATGGACAAGGTCAAAGGGCAGGAGCTTCTGGAGGATAGGTACATGCTCTCGCGACCAGTGCTCCAGATAGAGGTAGGAAAGTTTCCATGGAAGGTTCGATTTCTCTTTCCATTCATCCTATTAGAACTCTTTTTGATTCTGGCGCTTCACATTCATTTATATCTAATTCGGTGGCTGAGTCTCTGCACTTAAATACTAGTATGGTAATGGATCCCGTAGTTCTCACAAATCCCATTAGTGGTTCATCTCATTTGTCCATGATTTGTCGGGGTTTGAGAAAAACTGTGTTAGGCGTCGAATTTGAGTGCGACGCACATGGGCTCGGCTTTATGGGCTATGGTTTGATTCTAGGGATGGATTGGTTAACCATGTATGGTGCCATTCTGGATTGTGAGAGGAGGGTCGTTAGACTTTTGACTTGCCATGGAAGGACCCTTGAGATTTCTTATGACCCGCAAGGGTCCGTCATGCTTAGTTTCCTAGAGTCTCTTGATGCATCTATCAATGATCTGCGATATGTACCAGTAGTCTGTGACAGTCATGATGTTTTTAATGAGGTACGGGGCTTGCCTTCAAGGCACAAGATCGATTTTCGTGTATATTTGGTGGACAATGCAAAGCCATTGCATTACCTGTACTCCATATGGCTCCAAGAGAAAGGAGGGAGCTTAGTAAGCAAGTAAGGGAGCTACTTGAGAAAGGATATATTAGGCAAGCATATCTGAATGGGGTGCTTCAGTGGTATTCGCAACTAAGGAGGATGGTTCGCTTCGCTTATGTGTAGACTATAGGGTGTTGAATAAACTCACTAAGAAGAACAGGCACCCACTCCCGAGGATAGATGATCTGTTTAACCAACTTGTTTGTGCATCAGTATTCCCTCAATTAGACTTGGCCACAGGGTTTCATCAGTTGAGGGTGGTCGAGGACAGTATAGACAAAACCACTTTGAGGACTCCAGATAGTTTCTTTGTATGGCTCGTCATGCCTTTTGGCTTGACGAATGCACCCGCCTATTTTGTTGATCTGATGAATAGGGTGTTCCGGGAGTTTCTAAATAAGTTTGTCATGGTCTTTGTCGATGATATCTTGATTTTCTCGAAGAGCGAGGAAGAGCATGCCAAACATTTGAGAGAAGTTTGGAAGACTCTTCTTGCGCACCAGCTTAAGGCAAAGTTCTCCAAATGCCATTTTTGGTGAAAAGAGGTGATATTTCTAGGGCATGTGATCTCCAAAGATGGGATAACAGTAGATCCCGCAAAGGTAGTTGCAGTTCAAGATTGGCAAATACCAAAGAATGCAACAAAGGTGAGAAGTTTTCTTGGATTAGCAGGCTATTATAGGAAGTTCATTAAGGACTTCGCAAAGAATCAACCCCACTCACACGCCTGACGAAGAAGAACTTGGCATTTTCGTGGGATATAGATTGTGATGTTGCTTTCCAATGATTGAAGAGGACTCTGACAACAACCCAAGCTTTGACCTTGCCCGATGGAAATAAAGTGCTTACAGTATACACTAATGCATATGGTACAGTGCTTGGTGCGGTTTTGATGCAAGAGGGAAAGGTATTATGTTATATGGGTAGACAGCTAAGAGTTCATGAAAAGAACTACCCTACCCACGACTTAGAGCTAGCTGCCATAGTATTCACGGTTAAGACGTGGCGTCATTATTTTCTTGAAGAGAAGTTCGAGTTGTACACCGATCATAAATCTTTCAAGTACTTGTTCTCACAAAAAGATCTTAATTTAAGGCAACAAAGGTGGATGGAGTTCCTAGCTTCTTATGAGTTCGAGATTGCTTATACCCTTGGCAAGGGTAATGTGGTAGAAGACGAACTGAGTAGGCAGAGGATGGCCTTAGGTCCTCTGTTCGTGGAGAGGAAAAGCTTGGAGTTCATAGCGACTTTTGTCTTTAGACCCTCCACCGAGTTTTTGCCTGGTTTGTTTGCATCGCTAGAGATATGGCCTACTCTTATGGATCAGATAGGAGCTTCACAGCGAGAGGATCCATAGATTTTAGACATCTTGGATAGGCTTAGTAAAGGGGAGACTTCTAGTCACCTCAATAGATATTCCATAGACGATAAAGGGAGGTTGCGACGAGATGAGAGGCTTTGTGTTCCCCAAACTGGAAGTTTGTTAAAGACAGTCCTAGAGGAAGCCCAATTTTCTAAAATGACTATTCATCCAGGCAGTGATAAGATGTATAGATATATGAAGAGGGTTTTCTTTTGGGCTGGGATGAAGAAAGATGTGGCAGAATTTGTTTCTCAATGTTTGGTTTGTCAGCAAGGCAAAGCTGAGCAAAAGAAGCCCGGTGGTTTACTTCATCCTTTGGAGGTTCTACAGTGGGAGTGAGAGAGTGTCTCTATGGATTTCATAGATGGTCTTCCAAGATCGAAGAAAGGCAACACCGGTATTTGGGTAGTAGTAGACAGACTTACAAAGAGCATTCATTTCATTCCAGTTAAGAGCAAGAGGATGACAGCAGTTTATGTTCGTGAGATAGTCCGTCTTCATGGAATACCTTCCAGCATCGTAAGTGATCGTAACCCCATATTCATCAGTGAATTTTGGAAGAGCTTGCAAGAAGCATTAGGTACACAGTTGTGTTTGAGCACCAATTATCACCCTCAGACAGATAGACAGATGGAAACGGCGAACAAAGTTATTGAGGATCTTTTAAGGCTGTGTATCCTAGACTTTAAAGGGACTTGGGAAGAGCATCTTCCTTTAGTAGAGTTCACTTACAACAACATTTATCAAGCTAGCATTAGCATGACACTCTTCGAAGCATTATATGGATGACCCTGTAGATCACCAACTTGTTGGTGGGAATCTACAGAAAGACTACTACTTGGACCAGATATGGTTAGAGAAACGTCCAAGAAGATTGATCTTATTAGACTTCGAATGAAGACCGCTCAAGATAGGCAGAAATCCTACGTAGATAAGAGAAGGACTGACATTGAATTTTAAGTGGGAGACATGGTTTTTATTAAGGTGTCACCTTTGAGGAATGTGGTTCGCTTTGGATCTGTAGGAAAATTAGCACCAAGATTTGTAGGGTCATTTCCCATAACAGAAAGGATTGGCCAAATGGCCTATAGAGTAAAGCTACCAGAGAGGCTATCCGGCGTTTTTGATGTTTTCCACGTTTCTCATTTGCGTAAGTGCTTGCATGATACCACATAAGTAGTTGAGCCGAGTATACTGGAGGAAGTAGAGGTGGAACGGGAGGCGACAGTCAGACGAGTTCCTACCCGTATTCTTGGATCAGAAGTTAAGAAGCTACGCAATAGAGAAGTCAAGTTGATGAAGGTTTAGTGGGGAGATAACCCAGAGGATGCAACTTGGGAGACTGAAGACAAGATTCGTGCTTCATACCCTTTTCTTTTCGAGGGTATGTTCTTAACTCCCTTTCCAAAGCTTCTATTTACGCTTGTTTCTATCATTTAAAGTATATCCTATCAATCGAATCTTCGACCTTTAGGTAGAAATCTCATGGATGTAAACATGTGTTTGAGACATGTTATGTTTGATGGATGCAAGTGTTTGCTCGTGGATGCATATACATGCACATCAGGAACTAGATCGGCTAATTCACTCTCATAATGCATATGGATGTGTATGTATTTTTCCTTTTTTAATGGATGAAATTGAATGTATCATCATATGGATGTTGCATTTGGACGAATGATTGTGCACCCATATAGAACCTACATGTTATAATAGGATTATTTGCGTACATGTTGGATTCATGGCACTAACATACATCGCATTAAGGAGGTCGACTGAATCAGTAGACCGCCTGATCTTCGCATTAGTATTGGGACATATACACACATCTTTGCATATGTTCATAAAAGCATTAAAAGTCTTTAAGGATAATGAATGCCTGTGATTGATGGATGAGTAGATGGGTGATGGATGTTAGGTTATACATTCTTCTTAACTTGGAGATTTCGGGGACAAAATCCTTTAAGTAGGGGAGAATGAAACACCACGTATTTTAACAACACTAAAGAGGAAAAATAAAAGAATAATAATTTAATATTCAGAATTAAGGGAAATGGACTGTGCCATTGCGCTCGTCTCGAAATTCTGGTCAAAATAGACACCTGGTTTGCGTAAAACGGACACCGTATGATGAAGTTAAGAAGATTTGAAGTTTGTATACGCGCAAGAATAATATATATATATATATATATACATATATTAAGTCTAGAAATTCAAAATTAGGTCCAGAAGTTCAAAATCGCGCAGAATTGGGGGAAGCAGGAAACTTCCCACTCAGGGGTGTCGACGCCTGGGTTGACCCCTCAAGGGGGTGTCGACCCATAGGTCGACCCCATAAAGGTGTGTGGGGGAGAGAGGGGGGGGGGGAGGTCGACCCCCCTATGGCAGATCGGACAGATTAGGGTTTTAGGGCATCTATAAATATGGCCTCATTTCTTATGTTTTTGCACACCAAAAATGATGGAGAACTAGATGCTGACTCTACCCAAATCAAATCAAGTCTTTTCTTCTTCTGCAATCAAGTTATTCAGGCTTAGAGATCTGTGATTCTATTCTTCTATTTTTCTAGATCCAAACACTGTGAGTTCAAGTTACTTTTAGATCTAAATAATTAAAAAGTTAACCTTGACATGACTATAACTTGGATCTATCCCTGTGGCTGCTTGAATCATATCAAATCTGTTATAACTTGTGTATCTATAATATTCTGACATGACTATGTCTTAGATCTTAACCTTTATCATGTCAGAACTTCCTTTGAGTGTAGATCTAATTCACTGTTTAGATCACCTTTTACCTATTATATTATGTTTATGGCCAAATCAGATCTGTTGTTAGTTGGACATCTAAATCATTGTTTAGATCATATCATGCCCGTCCCTATCATGTTAGAATCAGTTCTATTATCATATGATCATTAGGTTTGTTCCTATATGCCTACCTTGTCATTATGCCACTATATGTTTTATGCCTGTTTCTGCCATTATATGTCCATCATGCAAGTATGATCATCTCTGTTCAATTCCCTCTATCTTTTCTCTTTTATTTTTATAGCCAGGCTACCTTCGAGCCTAGGCATGCCACTGAAATATGCGAATGCATTAGATTGGGAACGAGGGGAAAACTTTGAATTGGGCCATAACTTGTAATTGGGAATTTGGGCATAACTTGAATAAAGTATAATAAAATTAATTTGGGGCATATGGTTTATTATGAACATAACTTAGGAAAAGGTGCATGAAAACCTATAACGACATAGGTATAACTGATTAATAATGGAAATGCCTAGGATTACAGTAATTAGAAACTGTAACCGCGCCTAGACGCGAGGTTAGATTACACTTGTGGTGGAAGTCTTCCCGGAACCGCCTGGCATATCCAGCAACCACAAGTGGTGAATCAAATGTGAGGGGTTTAGGTGCACAAACACGAGACGTGCTAAGACATGAGGTTAAGCCCGACTTGTGGAAGAAGTATGTCCGGAATCGACCAGCATATCCAGCATCCACAGGTGGTAGGCTTAATATGGGAGATCTAGCACGTTATAACCATAAATGGACATGGTAATGAGTTTGAATACTTAAACCTAGTTGAATCCATAGGGATTGTATGAACATGAACTTGAATAGGGGTTAAGTAAACTTGTTTGAACAGTGGGTGGGTTAAGTAAATCTGGGTTGGGTAGGTAATATTTATATATAGGCCCACAAACTTAACCTGTGGGGTTATGCGATCTTTTAAACTGGTAGGGCATAACCTGTGGAAAACCTAGTAGTGGGGATGCAAGACAAATGGGAGATCTTGCATCATCTTGTGTGTGGGACCCGTTTCAGTCAGTAACCCATATGTAGGTATCAAACGAGTACTCCAAACTAGGTCGGCGTCGGGGCACGCTTACTGGGCTGATTGTAAGTGATCCAAAAGCGGGGACGGTGTCTGATGATGCATTCCATCGGGGTCATATGCGTGCATGACTCCGCTTGCTCAGGAAAGTAAGAAGTTGTGACATCAGTAGATATGGTTGTGCACATCCGGAAAATGAAGGGTTGCCACTTTGAGGAGTGATATGCCCTACTGTGGGGCCAGCACAGGATATCTATGGAGTAGGGAGCCGATCGACTAGGGTATTAGTTAGGGTACACTTAGACTTCGATATGTTTAGGAGCCCATTATTACCCTCAGAGGTGATTTCGGAACGTTGGGCTGCCTGTTGATCGTATGGGGGTGAAAACCTGTCATTGGAAGTACACCTAAGCCTACCATCTTATACATGTTGGAGATCATCTCATTCTGGTTATACTAGTATTGGTGTAGAGAAATCATTAGAGAAGCGCAATATACTCTAACATGTTTATCCTGTTTACCTTGTTATACCTGTCTTTTATGATGTTATCTTTCTTATCCACTTTATATGCCTGTCATGATACTTTTACTTATTTATTTGCTAAAAGTAACTGGACACGCCAGACTTTATGTCTGACCCATTTTGTTTTCTCTTCTTTCTCTTCCATTTCCCCCTAGGTTCTTAGTGTGGGAATACTCAAGCTTGATTAGGATTCTGCTTTCATTTTGCTGGAGCTGCTTAGATGTATTGCTCAAGTTTCTATCTTTGCTACTATGGCTATGTTTCTTTTGGGGATTATGCTTCTTTTGTTATTATACTCTGATATTTTAAGTGCAAGATAGAAGTTTTAATAATGTACTGGGTTTATGTATTTCCAGACATATGGCATTTTGAACCACGATGCTTTATGATTAATAATTTTTTTTTTTATCCTGCTGGTATTTTATATCTGTTTTGTAATGTTTCTGTTTTTGTTTACCTATAATGCTTCACGAAACTTAATACATTCTCTTAATGAGTGACATTAACGGACGTGGGGTGTCACAACTTCACTATTGCGTGCGTGGGCTGCCCGAGAGTCACAATATGGAGGGTGGCGTCGAGTTGATAGTTAAGGGGATGGGTGTGTTGAGTACGGGAAGAGATGAATTTTGGTGGTTGTCTCGTGATGTTTCGTGGAGTACTGAAGGATGGAGAGGTGTTTTAATATCCAACAATAGTGATACAAGCAACAGGCAGAGGGTTTTTATTCATGGGGAAGAAGGCTTACCGCAGCCTAAACATGATTAAAGGTAAAATAGGGAAAAATAGTTAATTATTATTCTAAGTTGATGACATATATATGTATTCAAATTTTGTAAAAATCTTAATTTTTACACATTTTATTGGAATTCAGCAAAACAAGATCCGTTGGAACTGTATGGACGCAGGCTCCGCAACAAAATTGATTTCGAGAGATTTGGAGCTCGTTACAATTTATGGCAAAATAAAATGCTTGATTAAACTATCGGAAAACAATCGTTTTATAACGATTTCGAACCGATTAATGTGAGAACTCTCTCATTCAACTATTTTGGTATGTTATTATAATCATATTTAAATATGTATTGATTGCCTTTGATTGTAATGTTTATTTTGTGGGTGATAATGTTGTTTACAGTTTTAATTATTAAACTGTAAATATAAGCATTGACGATGGAAAGGCTTATATTATTATCATTGATTGATGGATGATAGTTGATATGGATGTTATTGATGTGTGAAATCCAATGATATGTGAAATCCATATTAACTGAATTATATGGTAATTGGTTGAATCTCATTCCAATATGGAACAAATTTGAATATTTTACTAATAAAATATCCGGTAAAAATGAAAGTTTGAATTTAATGTCCGATTTTGGATGGACACAAAGTTTATAAAATTACGATGAATAATTGTAACTGAAATTAATTAATTGGAATAAATTTTTATCTAGTAATGGCTTGTTCAAGATTTATTATGAAATGAATAGTAATTTCAAAATGTGAATTAGAGTTAGGTGTAGAAACAACGTCTTTAACTTGAACGAACTTTTCCATTGATCTTATTTATTTTTTAATGTACGTTGAGTAAATTTGGATTTCAAAATATTATAATTTGAATAGTATTATTATTTTAATATTATAATAATATGGAATGTTCAATTTTGGTGTAAAATTGAATTGGAGATTGAAATCGCTTTTAAATCTAGAATATAAACGTTTTATAAATTACCTTAAAGGGAATCGGCAAATTTTATTATAAATAATAAAATGGTTTGAATTGGACGAGTCGCGCAATGACTGTTAGCAAATTTCGACCATTAACTTCAAATTGACGTACCGAGAGATCCAACCGTCAGATTTGAAATCCTATGGTTAGATTTTGAGATAAACTCAAATTCAATTTGAATAAAAACAACATGTTGTAAATGACCTGAAATTGGTTTTTAATAAATTGAGGTATTTTTAAATTATTAAAAATAAGGAAAAATTATGTTAAATCATAATAAATGATTTAAAAATGGTTTGGACTGAATATATTCATTTTTGAATAATATAAAGCTATTTTGTTAAAATTAATTATTTTGACAAAGGTGATTGAAACGGTTTGAAGTTATAAATACTTAACCAAGTTAAGTTTTTCCAATATATGAATATTGGATTTAAATGGAAATAATCTTCGGATATTTCGACATTGGATTCCGTGATTATATGATACTATTTTGAGGAATTCGGAAGATATCGATATCATTATTCCCGATACGGTATCTGTTGGTTTCAGAATGTGATATTGTATATAAGTCGATACGATTTCTATTCGAAGCATATATTTGATATCCAATTGGATTTGGGTTTGTTGTGAATGGTATCTTCAATAACCCTTCTTAAACCCAATTGTAAATGAAGTTTATGGAATAAAATTTTTAATTAAGATTTAATGGAATTTTCCAAAGTGAAGTTTTCCAATTAATAAATCTAGTTGGAATTGAATTGAAATCGGTTTAGTGATAATCGAGGTGAACCTCCGTGGAGGAAGACCTTTACTATTTAAGGAATTTAAAAGGCTTTGAAGTTATTTCGCTTATAGTATTAGTCTGATACAGAAATTTGTATCGATTGTGAACTGATATGATTTCCATGAAGATTCCATTTCTAATGGAAGTTTGATTTTGGGTTTATCACGAACAATGTTTTAAATAACATTTGTTCTTTAACCCAGTTAAGGAAAGATGATTTCTCAATTTTGAGTTGTAATAAATCTTTCAACAAAGATGGGAACGAAAGAGACGGAGATTAAAACCAAGCTAGTGTTTTAATAAATATTTCGATAAATATTTGATCAAATGAAATGAAGATTAAAACTAAGTTAGAGTTTTAATAAATCTTTAACTAGATTTGAAATGGTAGAAGGTAATTAAGTTTACCAAAAACATGAGAGATGTTAGATATGGAGTACCACCAGTTTGCTCCATGGGATGAATAGGACGAGAATGGGATTACGATACAAGAGATTACCTTTTTGTAAGACTCAATAATTCTGATAAAGCTTATAAATGTTAATTTGAGATATGTTTGTGAAAAGAGATTATAAAATATTTTGAAATGATTTCCAAGGAAAGATTTAATCAAGAAGATTAAATGATGTAAATCTTCGATAAGATTTATGGGAGTAACTCCCAATGTAAAAGAATATTTTAGATTGGAATGAGGCTTATGCAATGTTTATATATCATTTGATTTTTATGATGCGATATTTATTCAAAAAGACTGGATTTCAACCCATTCTGAATAACTATTACAACGGTTGTCGAAGATATGGAAGACGGTGTTGAAGACTGGAGATCTTCACATCATTTGGATTATTGTCGACGCCTTTGGTAGCTCTCGCTATAAGGTTAAAGTGGCAGTCGGCAAGACATACTTGGAGATTGACCGGATATGCAAGGACCTTTCTCCTGTATTGGACATATGGGACAAGGAATAAGGTGCCTTCGGTTTCATTCAGACCCAGAATGAATTTGCAAATGGATTGTATGTCTGACATTGTATTAATTGATCTCTACTAAATATATATCTGTTTAGTGGTGGAGAATTTATTCTCTTAGCTTAAACCCTTTTATGAGATGTATGAGCTTAGAGGTTATATATTAATAGACACTAGTTGTATGGCATAGAATGACAATATGGCATGCAAAGAAACCGATTGATCAAAGTTTTGTTGAGAAGAAGAGCTTTGTGGATGATGTTCCAAGCATGACTGATATAGCGTAGCTTTGTGTCGAGACGTGACTTCGGCAAGCTTCACACTCCGGTATGAGCCAAAAATGTGATGAAGAACATCAGAGAGGATATGTAACGGCCCAGATTTTTAACCATTTTGTTTAAACATTTAATCTGGTTTTAAATGTTGATTTGGAAATATAAAAGGATTTTTATTTATTATCTAAATAAAGTTTGAACGTATCATTTATATATAATTATAAAATGAGCCGCAGCTATGCGATAGTTCATAATGTAGAGTTTTCAACTTCTAATGATTATACAGGATCCAAAATAATTCGGATTATTTTTTAAATCAAGAAACGTTTGAATCTATTAGATAATATTTTTCTGATGAGACAGAAAAATTTAGCTTTTATATTCTAGATTTTGTTTTTTGTCCAAATCAAATTTTCAAATAGTCACCATGGATTGTTTATAAACCATAACGATTGATTATATTAAATATTGGTTTAATTTGGAATTTATTGTTTAGCCGTATAAATTTAGAACACTCAGAAGTAATAAAAATTTACATCTTCTACACATGATTGAATCGAACACCGAAGTTTGTTTCCGTATGTTTAACATAACGGTTAATGCTAGAACGTCGATCGTGGTATTTTAATAGGAGATTTGTAATCGCGAGCTATTTTATAAAATATGGTCGCATTCAATATAATCTGCACGGTTACCCTGTTTTCTTTCCAAATACCTCATCAGCGCATGCATGCGTTCGTTCAAAATCTCTGAAGAACATCTAGCAACATATCTTATCCAATCGCTCAGCAAACCAGGTGCAATGAAATATCTTGTCAACATCCGAACAAAATCCCATTAATACTATTTTAAAAATGACAACACATGTTTCTGCAGGGTACTTTGTATCCTTAAGTCAAACATTTCCAACAAAAAAAGTGACTGAGCGAAATATAATCACAACGTTTATCTGCCTTTCCCATATATCAACTACGCATTGACCAAATCTTGAGCGATCCTTGATATCTCATAAGACAAGATACAGTTTTAATTTTCATTCAAACTTTTCACCTGAAACATTAGTATCCAGGGAAAAAGAAAATCTGCTATCCTTTTTCTGAACATTCACATGTATCTTGACTTTCTGTCTCTTTTGTCTTCGTATGTTTATTTGAACCAGTAGCCATGTTAAAAACTGAGAACGTAAATATCTCTGCGCCTATCTCTGATAAATATAAAATATAAAACTTTGTTACGTCACTTTGATGCATTAAAATGTTGCTTCTGGCCTATTGTAGCCTGACTGACTCTATGCGCAAAATAATAATAAACAACAAAGTTGTCTTCGTTCTCCCCGCTATAAAAGGAACTTTCTTCTCTTCTAACATGAAATACAAAAAACTTGTCTTCTCCTTTATTGTATTCAGCAACATAAAGAAAAAAAATATCAACAAATTTACAAAATGGAAAACGCTGAAAGTGGTATCGTTGAGATCCAGTCAGTGAGATCTATCATTATGTATACACCATTTCCTTCTCGATGGAGTTTTGCTGCATTCGGTTTTGTTTCCAGTCAGCGCGAGGTGGGATGAAGTTGATGGCACAGTCGGGTTCGGAGCTCGAAGACAAGGCCATTGGCGGAGCTTTGGTTTTTTGGTGATCAAAATATTTGCAATTACTGTAGCTGGGAAGTGAGGCCAGTGGCAGTTTCTCGGTGGACTGGATGAGGTGAAACCGGTGGGTGAGGGAAGCCGTGACGCCGGTGGTCGATGTAGTGGGGGTCCGGCGAGGCCGATGGTCTGAAGTGGGAGGAACGATGGAGGGAAAGGGGGCACTGAAGTCAGGTTTCATGTACTGGAAAGAGGGAATGGGATCGGGTCTTTTGAAATGGTGCAAGGAAGGGATCTGGAGAGGTGGCGCTGTAGTCGAGGGAAGAGCAGGGCTTGGCGCACCGTTCGCCGTCCTCTGATTTGATTCTGGTCATCGGAAATGGGAGCGACCGATCATTGGTTGACGGCTGCTTGGTGATGTTTTGGTTGATGAGCAACAAGGACGAAGGAAGGAAGCCGTAGAGAAAATAGTAAGGTCGGCTTAAATTTGGGTTAACAATAGTAATTAATTTTTTTAATTAAGCTAATTAAAGGTTATTGTTTACTTAAATCAATTGAACGTCTAATATTTGTAATTCATGCAGGAAGAGAATGCGTGGACTGGTTTTGAACATGGAGCTTTAAGATCGTGGACCTGCGTGAATTATTTAGAAGTAAATAAACATAATAACTATATTAATTAAGGTGTAGTTAATTAAATTGAATTACATTTATTTATCTGGTAAATAACTCTTTATTCAGTAAACAGAATTGAACGAAACCGATAATGTTGGATTAGTATCAGGAAATGCTATGCCACTAATCTAATTCGGAAGGGTTCAGAATCAATTGGGATGTTCGTTTAATTTTAAACAATCAGTTTAAAATTAAACGAAGTAACGCTGGAATTGAATCAAAAATAAGGTGAGTTGATTCTCACGCCTTCTGAAATACTGTGATGTGATTAAATTCATATAGTTATAATTTATCATTGTTAGTATAAAATTTAGTGATTGGTTGCTTGGTCGATTATTGGTTGTTTCTTAGTTGCCGACATTATTTATGTCGAATTGGTTGATTTATATTAAAATATTTATTTTAGATATTATTATTAAATGTTGTTATGCAGGGAAGAACAGGTTGGAGGAATCCAACCGGATTCCTCAAATAATATACGTGTTGTTTGTTTTTGTATTATTTGTATATGCACTGATTGAACCCAAATGACACTGAAAAGCTGTTTGGATGTTGACGTTGAATTGAAATTCAATGTTGTTGTAATTTTAATCAATATATGGTATTGATTGAGAAATTGGCAGCAAATGGCCTGAAACAAACTTGTTTATTTAGTCGTTGATTTGTCGTCAGATGAATTGACGCAGTCAAGTTATAAAATTTATTTTTATAACTGAAGTAAGATTTGTCTATTATGTTATATAAATGAAGTTTGAAAATAAATCGATAAATATAAATTGGCTTTGCAAGTATTATAAGATGATTTTATAATGAGAATTTAACATTTAAATAAGAATTTATAAGTAAATAAAGCAGTAATTAATCCATGATTGGAAGTATTATTTATAAGAAAACATTTTAGTTAGACTAATTATATTAATCTATGAGGAAGAGTTTACTAAAGTCGGTTGAACAAATTTACCGATGGTTTGAAGCTGACTAAGTCAAATGTTTTGTTTGAAATTGATTATTCGATTAATTAATTCCCAATTAATCTAATGGAAAAAGGTTTATTAAATAATTATTTTAAATTAATAATATTTCTTAAATATTAATTATCTTTTTATTTAATGATGCTAAAAATGATTGTTTAATTAATGTAACTAGTTATTATTTAGCTAAGTGATTAACTAATCTATTCTACTTAATAAAGAAGTAAACTGTTTTTACTTTAGTAAGTGATAAAGTTAATTATTATTTTTATTATTAATAATTAAAGTGATAAAATCTTAAATGGAATTCATTTAAGATAATAACCGAGTTATAATGGGATTAAATTGGATATTCATAAAGATTGTGTGAAGAAGATTTTATTATAAAAACCCAAATATTTGGAAAGGGTTTATAAGGTGAAATCAAACCTATGGTATTGATTTAAAAACTGATGTTTTATTGAGTTAAGCAAGTGATTCGAATAGAAAGAAAATGTAGAACAGGCAAAGAGAGGAACGTTAAATGATTTGGTTAAAGAAATATTAAATGGGTTTTAGTTTTAAAATTCTGAGTTCTGTAAAGAAGTTATAAATGAGATTTGAGCTAATGTAGGTTCAAAGTAAATACTTCTATTTAAAAGACGAATTAAGATAAAAGAATGAATTTCAAGAACACAAAAGCAATTGTCTATTGGGTTTGGGTAAAGAAGTTGAAAAAGGGTTTTTAATTATAAAATCAAAAACCCAGATTTATAATATGGTGTTAAGTGATTTTGGATAAACGATGGTAACCGTATTTTAGTACACGGAGATAGAATTGTATTTGAGAACTTGAAGCTACGAAATGGTTTTGGCCAGAATAACGTAATATACGAAGTGAGTAGAAATGGTTATAGTCGACTGAAGTTTTTTACGCAATGTAAGAATATGGTTTATAAAACCATATATTAAACAGTAAATAAGATTCTGAATGATATTTTAAGTAATATGGATTTTTAAGCTACATACTTCTATCTATTCTGAGATAAGAACGTTGTCAATCAAGGTCTGAAAGGTAAATAAAGTATCCCAACTTGAGTGGCTTCACTATTATCGAGGGATAATATTAGTTTGTGACGGTAAAGGAACTCGAAATTAGTTTATCATTTCCATAAGAAGGAATATTGCAACACTAATTGCAAGATTTGAATTAAAACTGAACTATTAGGATTTTAAATAAACAAATGTATTACTACATATTTGTTTGGGCCAAGGCGGAAATACAATTAAGTTTTATCAATTGACTAAATATATAACACCATTTCTAGAAAATGGAAACGATATGATTTGAAATACTCTTGCTTCAAATAAGGAAATGAAATCAATTAGTCAATGAAATGGTTTAAAGACCGAGGAAGAGATTTAATTGAATGGTTTTAAATAATGATAAGATTCTGAGCTGCCAATATACTTGACAATGCTATTGTGTGAATTGATAGTTAAAAATCCGACTATCAATGAAATAACTTATTGGACCTTTTCGACGTGTTGTTTCGAAGAGACCGGGATAGAAACTAGACCCAAAACCACTTCGATCCAACGTTGCGATCGAAACTAACTGGCAGCAAATAAACATGGAGCGTTGAGGACCGTAGATCTTCATGAAACGGAAGGACTACTTATAATCTCTGGGTAGCTCCCACAAAAGAGATACAATGTGGTTCTGTCGTAATTGAAATTTACGAATTGCAAGGACGACTCGCTACTGATCCTTGGGGTGATTCCTATATAAGGATGCAGTAGGAGGGTGCCTTCGGTTCATCCTGTTTCTGGATGATGTGTATGGATGAATGTATGACAAAGTATTTCCTGAAAACTCATGTACGTTGATTTTTACAAACGTACCATAGTTGGTGGCGTAGAGGGGCACTTCTCTTAGCTTAACCGTCATGGTATTTTTGTGGACGTCAATTAGTAATTTGATGGATCTGACGATATGGCATTCAAAGTGAATGATGGCTATAAGTTCTAAAAAATTAAACGTGACCTCAAGCCTCATCAACCGGGAAATGACAAAAAATCAGGCAGGCAGCTTGACTAGGTGGGTCATTCCCAAGCAGGGTATATTGTTAATGATCTAGAGAAAATTCATATTTGTTCTTCTTTCATTTTTTGTATCACCGCGGATGTACGGTAGGCCCTTAAAACCATAATGGGTGATAATATATTCGATACACTCAAGCTAAATGAGTGGTCAGTCATGTGTGGGCTGGGTTGCAAGACGTTCTTGTTGAACTCCAGTGTATACCCTCTAGAGTACACTGATAGGAAGGTGATCTCGTACCTTGTCATAGTTGGAATCCATTTCCCAATAAGCGCCTTGTGGTTTTTGACTATATAATGAATATGTAGAGCGTGAGATGCAAGAGTTCTACTAGATGGTTATTATTTGTGGTTTGATAGATACTATATCACTGGATTTTGATATGTCAAAGTTGTTTTGGGTTATAGTAAGGTAAAAACCGTTCTTATTTATGTATGGGTTGGTCTTACTATTATCCTTTTCTTTCAAAAGGATTTTCAAAGTTAAACTAGTTTCTGTGCTATGAATTTATCACTGAAAGTATTCCAGACTGATCCGGGTGAATTTTTCTTGGCTTCAAATGTGCTCAGGTCAGACCGAGTACATTTCCAGGTTAGGTTTCGCTTGGAGTTCTAGAGAAGGTATTGAAGTCGAGACGTATTCCATATATTTACTGGTACTAGTTTATTTCCGTTGTGTGTTGTACTAATCCGAACGTATACTCTGATGTTGTAATATACATACAGTTCTTTTGTATAAAGTATTTGATATATTATATTTTGTTTCGTTACGCTGTGAGACTCTGATCTTCTTGTTCTTCTATTTCTTTCTTTCTTCTCTCACCCTCTAACTTCTTTATATTAACAATCTGTGATTTGATACTTGGATTTTTGGCAAGTAATACAAAGTTATGTATTATTGTTGAAAATTCGAGCGTCGAATTTTCTAGGTCATTACAGGATATGCGTTTCTTTCTAGCTAAAAGTGATGCCATGGTATGGAGCCAAGGCAGTTTACTTATGTGGATCTTAGAATCGAGGCGCCTCGGAAGGTGGTCAACATACTGAACAGATAGTAGTTCCGATAGGACCGAGAAACGTTATGTTCAGGCAATTGTCCAATCCATGAGAACATGTGGACCGGCTCTGCCGCTCCAAGGGATGTTGTTTTCTCTGAAACATTTTGCTAGAGATGTTTTGAAGTTCGGATAAGGAAGATTCTTTGCCTTGGCTCATGACAGAAATCCAACTTCCAATACGAATCATGCGTTTTCAGTTGTAAACCTATACGACGACATAATAGGATCGGGTACTATGCAATCTAAGATAGATACATTTATTTTCGAAATTGATTTTACACTATGCAGTAGTAATAAAAAAAGAGAAATTTAACGTATCAAGCATGTTTGACTATTATAAGGTGAAACTCTATCCTATGGCTTGCGCTTACATTGTGTGATGGGACTTGAGTCTAATAATAGCTTCATTTTTCAAAAAACATTGCGATTGGTTTATATTTGGTACTCATGCGGAGAAAACCCGTTTCGTGTTATACGGCGTGGTCCGTGATATACCCAACTTTAAAATAAAATATAATAACTATTTTGGTTCCCATACCAATTCCATCTCTGATATTTTTCGGTTGTGTATTGATTATCTGTACCCAAATATTTTTGTACTCTGGTGTAAAATTGTTGTAATAGCAATGAAAGTTCTCTTGTGTTTCATCTCGATGAGTCGTATCCCATAACAGTCAGTCTTTGAGGACGTTCCAAGTGGGCTAACCGCTGGCTTGAAGCGGGCCCAAAAGTAGGTCATTACACATTAGTGATCGACGAAATGGTAATGTGGGATCCTAAGATGGTATGTGCTATATATGAATGGTATACACTACCTTTGGCCTCTTCCCCGTAAATGGCAGAAACATGAACTTCGTTGAGGCTATTTGGGTCACACACATTAGGATGCTTTTATCAGCCTTTTAGATACTGTACATTCGATATGTCGAATATGATGATGTTGGGCGGGCTCACATACGTTGAGAGACCAGGTTGATGGAATATTCGGTAGGTTCACCATCGCCGGGTTTGTGTACTGTGCCAGTCTTACTAAAGAGCAAGGAGCAGTTAAGCCTTTGATACATCCCTCTAGAGGTTTACTATATGGAAGGCAGTCCTTACCTTGCCATGAAATCCATTTCCCAATACATGCCACGTTTTTGCATATAGAGTCACAATAGGGGCACAAAATTTAATTATGGGAACAGTTTCACACTTTGATTTGATTTACTTTACCGGGTTTTATTCCAGGATAGACATTGCAATAACATCACTTGATTTGCTATAAAAAATTTTGTTATCATAAATGAAAAATGTGTGCCATGATTATGTGAGGTCATGTCCTATGAGAGTTCCATTCTTTCAAAAGATTTTCTAAAATTAAGCAAGTTATTTGTAACATAAGGTTTCTCACTCTATTATTCCAGATTGATCTGCATGTTGTTTTTCTTAATACTCGATCAGATCAATTATATTTTTCAGATTAGCTTTGGATTTGCTTGGAGCTTCAGGAGAGGAGCTCGAGTCAAGATATGTTCTCGAATTTACGCTATTCTCTACCTTTTTCCACTATGCTATGATGATTATTGTTTTTTGGCTCTGCTATGCATTGTTTATATCATCTTTTATAGGACATGTTAATATAATTGTGCATGATGATTTATCTATGTACTTTGATTATGTATTTTTGTATAATTGTATAGGTATATATATTTTACTCTTTATAGGAAAGATTGTTGTATTATATTTTCTCATTCCGCTACGAGATTCTATATTTACTCTGATTTGTTGTTGTCTTCTTCTTTTATTATAAACTTTCTTTCTTTATTCTTTCTTACAATCTAATTTCTTCACTGCAACAAAAAATCCTGTTCACAACTGGTATTTCTGTTGCAGTAGGCCAATTGCAACAGACGTGCTCCCATCTAGATAGCCAAAGTTGCAATAGGTCGGTCATTTTTCTCAACTGTTTAGGACACTTGGAAGCAACCATTACACTAGAATTTTTGCTACTTTCTTAACCAGTTGCAATAGTATCTTTTGCAAGAACAAATGCTAGTTGCAAAACTAGAATAGACGTTTGAAAAGCGAGATACTACAACTCTTTCTGACAGTTGTGTATGACTCTACTACAACTGATTAGAACAGTTGCAATTTTATTTTTTGCAACACTACATGACAGTTGCAAAATTCAAAAAACACGTTTGCATATAATCCACCATCATCTGCATTTAATAATGTAATAATGAAAACATATATTACCAAGAAATAAGTAAATGACATTCCAATAGGCGGAAACAAGATATAATTAGATTCACTAACTTCTAACAGACATGTCAAAAGGTTAGTTAAAGTTACATTCAAAGTTCTACCATATTAAAAACTGTAATCCATACACATAATCTAAACGCATACTATAGCAATGGTTCCAAAATTCAACACAACATAAAACCATAAAGCTAAAAATGTGCATACTACCATATGCTCATCTCTGAATTTGACCTTAGTAGAAAAGCTTCATGATCCACGACTACATTAACCAATATCTTCCAAAAGTCTAGCCCAAGTTTTACAAAGTGCACCTAAGCATTAGGATCGACGCTTGCGTTCGTTCCTCCTTCTGACGATCAAAAACTCCCGATAAACAACTACAAACCAAAAAGTCATTCCTAAGGCAACTGACCAAAAACGCCAGAAAAAGATACACATCAATGCTGCAAACATCTAACGGCATGGAGGAAAACCAAAATACTCATAATAAGACAAAAATCCTACTATTACTACCCAAAGGATCCAAACAATACATCAAAAGCTTTGAGAGAAAACCAGAAAACGATTGGTCAACTAAATATAATAATAGAAGAGTAAAAGGCAAAAAAAGGTAGCATTTGAGAGGATGAGATAAGAAGAGTGGCGGAATGCTTATTGCTCAAGATTAATTTTTCCAATGTGGGTATATGTTTACATAGACTCCAAATTGACTTTCTCGCCACATGTTGGGTTTAAAATACAAAGAGGTTTTGATGGGTCCAACTCAAAAACAAGCTCAAATATTGATGTTTTTAACTTAGGGGCTGTTCTTTGGTCCTTAACAGACCATTTCTTCTACGGACGCGTCCGTTCAGAAATGGTCCATTAAGGACCGTTAGCCCAACGACTCGAATTGGAGCCGTTGGGTACCAACGCATCGGTACCCAATGGCTCCAATTCGAGCCGTTGGGCACCAACCCCTCCTCTTCTATAAAATCCCACCCTCCTCCATTCCTCCTTCTACCCCAAAATCACCTTCTACTTCTCTAAACACTCCTCTCTCTTCATTAAAAAATGTCAAATCGACAACCTAAACACCATTGGAGTAGTGAAGCAACACGACTATTGCTTAAATGCGCCGTTGCGGCGTATGAAAATGTGGTAATAACAAGAAAGGGGTTACCAAAGCGATAGCGGAAAAATTTAATGCTGCAGCGGTCGAAATCAACGTTACAAGATCAGATGAAACTCTGGAATTGATCGACGAAAACAAAGTTCGGCACAAGTATGATAGTCTTCGAAGGGAATGGGTTAAATGGGAAAGCTTGAACAACAAAACTGGAGCTGGTTGGGATCCTAATCGTCAAACGGTTTCAGGCTCTGATGAATGGTGGGATGATCGTTTAAAGGTATTCGCGGTAAACTTCTGCTTTGTTTTTTAATAGACCCGTTATTAATTAATGTTGTTAAAATAGGAATTTGGGCAATCCATTCTGAAATTTAAAAAGTCACCGCTTGAGCATTTGGAGCTACAACAACAACTGTTTCAAGGCACACATGCAACTGGACAGATGACGTATACGCCAGCATATACGCCTGCTGTTACTCAACCTGAGCAAACACCACAATTTACTCCCTCTTTGCCAGGAAATTATGCTAATCCATGGGCATTTGAGCACTTCCACAGTCAGCTCAATGAAACAGATGACCATGGGCAAAATACTATTCCCGATTTGAATTCACCAACGCATCATTCTTGGGTTCCTGAACCGGCCACTCAAACAAACGTGCCCGAAACTCCCATTCCACAGCGAACTCGACATGTTGGTTCAACCTCTGGTAAAAAGAGATGTTTCAAAAAAGGGCGTGGTGACATGGACAATAAGTTTGCTGATCTCGTCGATTACCTCCATGTCCGAAAAGTGCAAAAATCTATAACTACGGAAAGTCCCACCCCGAACAATTTGACAGCAAACAGTATACGGTCGACAGGAAATTCTTTAAGTCAAGCTGATATGATAGGACGCGTTAAACGTTTGAGCGAAGGAGCAGATTTTAATTTAGCGGAAGCATTACACATAGTTGCAGATCCCAACAAGGCAGATATATTCAATCTCATAAACGATGACGATGCAATACCATGGATGACATTTGAGACAAAGCGCGATCAACTTTCTGCTGACTACAAGTACTTTCTAATCAAGAACGGACCAAGCAACGATTAGGAATCATACTATTATTTCTGTTTTGTATTTCTACAGTAAATCACTTTCTGTACTGTTTTTATGTAATGGACCGTTATGTTTTGTTAACTGTGTTATTCTGCAATAATTGTTATGTTTAATCGGTAATTAGTTAAATTACAAAATATAAATAAAATACTCCGCTTAAATACTCCGCTTAAACCGCCAAACGCATGATCCGCTAACTACCATTCTCCGCTATAATTCTCCGCTCAAATTCTCCGCTTAAATTCTCCGCTTCCGCTTGCAAAGAACACACCCTTAAGATGATACATATGACTGGTTGTAGAATATATGACTAATATTTAGGATTTTGCTAAAATTTGCATGCTACTACTGCATAAATTAAAACATAAATTTGGTTTCTTCCTTTAATGGGCTCACTATACCAACCATAATATTTTAGCATAATAGCAAGATGATCATGCACATCTTACTTGTAATATCATAATTATTATGTGTTCTCAAGTGTTATATATTGACCAATGATATATGTATTTTGTATTTTGTGTTTTAAGGTAATGCTAGTTTACATCACGTTGAGTAGTTCACACAAGTGTCACTGTAAAGTGTATAAAAATATGAATATAAATATCAAATTAGGGTACTTGCATCTCCAGCTATAAATGCATAAACAACACCATCAACTTCAATGGAACTCCAACCCAAGCTCTTACTCGCTCCTCTTTCCATCATCGTGTTCCTCAATTCTATAACATCTTTCCATCTATTATCCATTGCATAAACATTCAATAAAAGAGCATAATTACCATCCTCATATAGAAGCGAGAATGCCGACAACCTATACCTTAATGGATTCAAAAGAAGAAATAGTAAAATGATACTAGAAGCTACTGGCTTTATAACATAGATAATGGTAAAGAAAAAGCTGGAAATACCCCCATCAAATGCAGAAAATGACAGCTTACACCTTAATGGATCCACTTAAAATATAAAATCATTTTCAACAAGAACTAACAAGGATGGGTTCGAGTTTAAAGATTCAAAAAATACAGATGGTGTTGCTAACCTATAAATGCATGCATAAAACAAATGCCATGATTTTAATTTTGGAACTGTAACAATTTACCCATTTCGCTGTGTTTAATCTATATAAATGTATGCATAAAACAAAGAGGAAATGGACCACTCAGTTGCCCTTGTTGTCTGATATTCGGTGTGTGACACGGTAAAGATCTCTTTGCCTAATATGTTGTGGATGATGTTATTATCAAGTGCCAATCAAACAAAAAAAAGGTGGACACTTAAGTGTCCAAGTAAAGGTACAATGCAAATATTTACCATTTTGAGCTTCCTGGAAGTTAGCAGCAAGCCTTTTCCTAGCAGTAGCAAGCCTCTGATCATCAAGCCAACTGTTATCTTGTTTCTTCCCTTTCTGATGTACATTAAACCATTTTAAAAACAAAGTTAAGTGAATTAGTAAATAAACTACCAATAAATTTATGAACATTAGTTAGAGAACAACCAACAATGGCTTGTTCAGTTACTAAACAAGCCACGAAGCAACTAGGTGTGGCTTGTTCAGTCATCCGTGGCTAACCGATGGCTAGTTTGGAGCTCGTTCGTGGCTGGTGGACTGAACAGAGGTTGGTGCTTATAACGGCAAAGAGAAAGCCGTTATAAGCTTATAACGGCAACTCTTTGCCGTTATAAACTTATAACGGCAAAGAGTTTGCCGTTATAAGCTTATAACGGCTTTCTCTTTGCCGTTATAAGACATAGCCGTTACACTCCAACGGCTAGCTCATTTTCCCTTCTAAAACACCAACCTTCCTCCTTCTTCTTCCACACAACCACTCCACCTTCTCATCTTCAACTTCAAAAATGTCTTCTTCCGCACCCAAGCAAAGCACGAAAAAATGCGCAATCAAGAAACCCATGTCCAAACCGCCCTCGTCATCGTATGCCATGCAACGGTCAGCCCAACAACATCAATCGTTGCAGCCATCTCACGAATATGGCTACTCGCCGTATTCAAATTATACATATCGACCACCGTACCATCCGCTCGCTCCTTCTAACTTTCCTCCCGTCCATTCTTCCGCCCCGCCACTTTTTTTACCAACGACCACCCGTGCAAGGCGTGTACGATGAACATTCGTCGTATATGTCAATGATGATGCAGACCGATCAAAGTCAACAACCTCACCTACCTCCGCAACAGACCGAGGTTCGTGACCGTGAAGGTACACAAAATCTGCAAAGACAGTTTTCGTACGGGTATGTCTCTCCTAGCAACGAAGAAAATGTTGAAACTTCAACGGAGGAGGCGGAGGAGGAAGATGCAAATGAGGATGCGAATGTTACAAATTCTGAAGAATTTACTCAAGAATACACTACACCTGTCAGTCCCGAATATAACCAAAAGAAGACGAAGTGGAAGTCTTTAAGCGGCATTTTCAGTAAACGACACCAAACTGAAGTTGAATCGGAGCCGGATCCCGGAATAGAAGATGTTGAGGATGATCATGCTGAAGAGGAAGAAATAGCAGCGGATGGAAGAAGAAAACAATTTAAGTTTACTTCCGAGCAGTACGTTTCACTTGCTAAATCGTGGATACGCATTTCACAAGACAGCATTGTTGGGAATAATATGAAAGGTCAGAAATTTTGGGAAAGAGTTGCAGAGTTCTACAATTCGTTGGAAACGAGGAGCAGAACATGGGGATCACTTAGAAGCGGTTATAGAGTTATGAATGCCACATGTCAGAACTATCTGGCAATACTGACAGGCTTGCAGAACAGGCAGCAAAGCGGTGCTGCACCTTATGACGTTGTAAGTATCGTAGATTACTTTTAAAAATAACTTACTATACTATGCTTGATTAGTTAGAAATGTCATACACTCATACAATTTCGACTTTGTGTTACAGATTGAAGAGTCACGAAAGGCCTACCAACGAAAGTATGGACATCCATTTAAATTTAATGACTGTTTCGAGCTTCTATCTAGTTTGCCTAAGTGGAAGAACCCACGTAGCTTCATGCTTGAATAGCAGAACAAAGCTAGAAGGATGAACTACTCTGAATCTAGTCCAGGAAGTGACCCGAGTTCGCAAGAAAGAAACCCTTTATTTGGAACTAGTGATGGACGGCCTATTGGCGGAGCCAAGTCAATTCAGCTGGAGCAACGCGGTGCAGAGTTCTCTAGATTTATGGAAACAATAGAGAATTCAGCTACGGAGACAAAAGAGCATAGACTTCGATTTTCGAAGGAAAGAAACTGCAGCGACGAAGAGTTCCACAAAGCAGTTAAGGATGATCGAGAGCTCCGCAGACAAAAACATACGGAGAAACAAGCCCTATTACAAGAAAGGCTGGAGAAGAAGGAAGCACTGGTGCGGGAGAGCAATTATGTTAAAATGATTACATGTGATTTTAGTAAGCTTTCCCCTTTACAGCAAGAACTAGTAAGCGAGTAGATTGCAGAGTACAGAAGAAACAAAGGAAGCGGAGGCGGAAGCTGTAGTGGCTCGTATCAGGACTAGCTATGTATGTTGGGTTAAGTTGTAATATGATTGTGAACTGCTTGTAGTAGTTATGTACTAGTGGGTATTTATGTACTATCTAGGGTTGAGTTGTAATATGACTGTGACCTATTTATAGTATGTATGCAGTAGTTGTTGTTTATGTAGTAGCTGTATATGTTGGGTTGAGTTGTAATATGATTGTGATCTATTTTTAGTATTTATGTACTAGTTGTTGAAACAATGATACAATCGACAATATGATTGAAAACCAGATTTATTGACCCAACTACACACCGATACATAGTACACGAGTGCACACTGATACATAGTTCTAGTACCAACTATTGATTCCGACTATTTCTTCCTTTATGCGCCCACAAATGTTCCACTAACTGGTCACGCAATTGGAAGTGCGCAGCTTGATCTTCAATATGTTGAACCATATCAACATATTCGTCCATTGAGTTAACATCTTTATGGGGTTTTGCATTTGACCCCGTAAACATGTCAGGATAATTAGACTTTTGATTCTTATACCCGCCTCTCTCAGACTCCACAATCATGTTATGTATTATTATACAAGCATACATGATTTATGAAAGCACTCCTGCATCATGAAAACGAGCAGGATTTCGTAAAATATAAAATCGGGCTTGTAGAACACCAAACGTACGTTCGATGTCCTTTCTGTAGCTAGCTACTTTTTCAGTGAAAAAACTTTCTTTGTCATTTGATGGTACTCTGTATCCTTGAATCAAAGTTCTCCACTTTGGGTATATTCCATCCACTAGAAAGTATCCAGTTTTGTGTTCGATATTACCAACGTTATATGAAACATTTGTTGACAGTCCGTTAGCAAGTTCTGTGAAAAGATATGATTGTTTTAAAACATTTATATCATTCAATGAACCTGGGACTCCAAAAAAAGCATGCCAAACCCATAAATCGTCTGTTGCTACTGCTTCAAGGATCATTGATGGCACTTTCTTATGTCCGGTGAACATTTCTTTCCATCCCGTTGGGCAGTTTTTCCAAGGCCAATGCATGCAATCTAAACTTCCAAGCATACCTGGAAATCCTCTGGCTTCTCCCCTGCGTAGTATCTAGCTTAAACCGTTTGGTCCAGGCGTCCGTAGATACTCCTTCCCGAACTCTTCAACAACTGTTTTACAGAATTCTTTCAGACACTCTATTGCTGTTGATGCTGCGATTCTGTAATATTCATCCATTTGGTCGCCAGATGTTCCATAGCTTAACATCCTCAACGCCGTTGAAATTTTGATGTGGGGCGAATGACCGATTTCTTGTGCTCCGTTCAGTCTATAAGTGAAATACGGATTTGACTGACGAAGTTTAAGATAAATTTTAGAGAAGATTGCCGGACTCATACGATAACGACGGCGGAACAAAGTTATATCGTAGGTTGGATTGTCGATGAAGTAATCTCTCATTAGTCTTTCATGTCCATTCTTGTAGTCCCTCTTATACCGCCGGTCAATCCGGCCAGGCTTACTACCTCGATGGTTGCTAATTGAGCCTTCAGCGAAATAATTGGAATACCCAACCATTGCGTGTTGTTGCAGCTGCTCCTCCGTCTCTTCCTCCACTTCTATTTCAGAATATTCACTTTGATTCATGACTTCGTAGTAATGGTGGTATAGATTTGGATCCATTGCTTGCTTTTTGTATAAATTGAGTTTCGTTGTTCTCCCTAAGTGTAGACGTATGACAGATATATAAGCAATCATGGTTAACATATTTTAACTATATTTTTTGGCAATAATGGTTCCGACATAATGGT
This sequence comes from Allium sativum, assembly GCA_030737875.1. Lineage (NCBI taxonomy): Eukaryota > Viridiplantae > Streptophyta > Magnoliopsida > Asparagales > Amaryllidaceae > Allium > Allium sativum. The sequence continues at coordinate 287,826,964 of CM060913.1, forward strand.
TGGGATAATAATGGTTATGTCATTGAGTAGTCAATTCAGACAGTTGTTGTGAAGTGAAAGGTTGGCACTAATGGTTGGCAATAATGGTTGGCAGTACATGTAGGCAAGAATGGTTGGCAATAATGGTTCGTAGATAATGGTTGGGATAATAAAGGTTCTATCATTGAGTGGTCAATTCAGACACTTGTTGTGAAGTGAAAGGGTGGCACTAATGGTTATCAAGAATGGTTGGCAATAATGGTTGGGATAATATCTCTGTCGTTGGGTAGTCAAATTATTGTACCCACATATTTTGGCAATAATGGATCCGAAATAATGGTTGGGATAATAATGGTTATGTCATGGAGTAGTCAATTCGGACAGTTGTTGTGATGTGAAAGGTTGGAAATAATTGTTGGCAATACACGTAGGCAAGAATGGTTGGCAATAATGGTTGGGACCATATCTCTGTCGTTGGGTACTCAAATTATTGTAGCCATATTTTTTGGCAAAAATGGCTCCAACATAATGGTTGGGATAATAATGGCTCCGACATAATGGTTGGGATACTAATGGTTTTGGTAATAATGGTTCCGACATATTTTTTGGCAGTAAAAGTATTCGAAATTATTAGTGACTGCCTATAGTTATTGTGATGTTAAAGGTAAGTGCAGGGTAATGGAGAATTTCATTTACATTTATTTATTAAAGGATATCCAAATATTCAGAAATTTGATATAATGTCATATCCAAATATGTTTAAAATCTCCACTAAAGTCGAACAGTAGAGTAGGATACGGGGATACAACAATTTATAAAGATACAACAATAAGCATAAAGATACAATAGTTTATAAAGGTACAACAACTGCTGATAGTACATGCGAACTAGCTCCGTCAAAGCATGAAGTGAAATTAGCAACTTCAGTGAACCCCATTTTACGTTTAGCCTTAAGGGAGTCGCAGGATGTTCAATCGCAACTGGTCATTTTCACTTCGAACACGTCTATTCTCGTGTTCGAGTTCGTTAGAATATTCTATTCCCCGAGGACACAAAGGTTGATCTATCCAGTCCGTGTAATTGCAACCATTTGGATAAGCTGGACATCGCTGCACGCACCGACCTATATTGTTGCCCTCTGCTCGAACGACAACTTCAACCGCATACCCGCAATAACAACGAACTGGATAAGAATCCACAACATGTTCATGCAGTGGTACAAGAAAGAACTCTTCTTCTTGCGTTGATTGAGTGCCCTCTTGTTCAGGTGATACTTGAACAAGTGGTACCGGTGTTTCATGTGGAGTTTGAACGTTCACTTGTTCGTACGGTGGTACAGTTTGCGGTTTCATTTGGTTTAGGAACTGAAGTTCGTCTTCAAGCTCCTGTAGCCTCATGTTTTCGTAAGCTTGTTCCTCGGAATCTATAGATGTTGCCCACGAAGACATTTTCAGTGAGTGCGAATCAAAGGATGTGCTTTAAGAATGGGGAAGAAGTTGTTTGAGTTTTGTATGTTGTGAGTAAGTTAACATATATATATATAGCTGAAAGATTGGCAATGGTGTGAACGGTCAAAAGCTACACTGTAGGGAACACTATATGGAATCTGGCAGATGACATTACTGCCCGATGCGAAGTATGCAAGACTTGACCAGTCATTGCGCTACAGTTGGTTGTCCCGTTAAGTTCTTACGTAGAATATGGAGTTATCTGCAAACCTTGTTATGTTGGTGCGTTATGTAAGAATTTTGCATTTTTAAATGAGAAGACGATAATCTTGTTCACGATCAAATTCAAACACTAATACATTCCAAACAACACTTGCAGGAACTAGAACAACAGAACATAGCAACATCAAATTCATAGTACAGTAATAAATCTTCGATCGAAGAAAAACTAAATCCTAATGATTTCTGAGATAGCCAGCTCTAGTTGCATCCGCAATAATCTTGTTCAACCGCCTTATTTCGGCTTGTGCTTCCAGTGCATATTGAAGTCCACGTTGGCACATTGGCGGGTCTATCCACTGCATAAAATCACAACATTGAATATCATTGGGGTAATACTTATGGTCTTCGAAGGCAGGATATCCGAAGAATCGACGTCCAGCATTTTTTTCCAGTTTTGGCAACAACAACAACCGATTCATCTCCACAACAACAAATAGGGTAAGCTCCACTAGGTAGCGTTGGACCGATTGGATGTAGGGGCTCGATTTCTTGTCCTTCGTATACGATCTGCTTATCAAGTCTTTGATTTGCTACAACTTCGCGCAATCGAGCGTTGAAAGATTTTGTTCTCGGCTTCACTGATTTAGACTTAACTTGTGCTCCTTCACCGAATTCCACCGTAGGCTTGTTGTGTTGTACACTATTCCTTGACCATTCAAACTCTTCATAACAATTATTCATTGTTTCATCGTCAATCTCCAAGTTGTCCATAGCTTCAATACAAAACAAAACCTTAAACAATTGAAATGAATGCAAAGTGTATGGAATTTTTGTTTTGTTAGAGATATAAACCTGGTGCATATTTATTGCTGCATTTGAACACAAAGCAGGGCTAGATTTGTAAAAAGAAATGTTGAAATTCCCAACAAAAACAAAAAGTAGGTGATACCCGTGATAAATTTATGGTATTGATATTTAATGCATCAACTTTTTCAGTAACATAATTACTGGTACTGTATCAATGTATAGTGTATCACTGTTTGCACTGTGTACTGTTTGACTGTTTCCGTAAAATGTTTGACATAAAGTATGCTGACCCATTTTTTTAACTCCTACACGTATTGAAAAGGTTAAAGCACCTGAGGACGACCCCTATTTTTAACTCCTACTCACGAAAAAGAGTGGCATGACTCCACCCTGGCATAAAACATATGGGAACTGTGCAAGACTTGACCAGTCAATGCAGAACGATCCATATTTTTTTTAACTCGTAGTTGTATTGAATCATTTAATGCACCACGGAACGACCCTTACACATAGGTTACATAAGTGATAATAAGTTACAAATAATGATAAATTACACAAAACGGTAGATTAGACAAACAATAGGTTCAACATATAAAATCAGCCTAGATAACCTAAACGTTACACAACTCTTGGGTTACACACTTCGTTCGAACCACAGTGAAGGTTTTCAACTTAAATAAAGCATAAAGATAAAAATGATACGACGTGTAACGATACAATACATAGTACGCATAACATAAAATATTTAAATCCTAATTTAACCCATGTTGCAGGCGATAATTTGCATTACTTAGGTCGTTTACTTGATTTCGCAGCTTTCTTATTTCTTCCTCTAGTTCCAAAGCATACGTAATTGCTCGACGGGGAAAACGGTCATCTATCCACTGTCCAAACTCGCATCCGTTGCCACGTACTGGACAACTATAATATCGACGTCCAACATCGTTTCCATGACGGACGACTAATTGCGGTGCTTCAAATCCACAAAAGCATACAATATTTGCGGATTGCACCTCGCCTTCTTCTACCGTGGCTCTAACCCGAGGAATTACAAGGTTAGACCTGCGCTCACGTTGTCGATTACGATTGTCATGCTGATGTCGTATTTCCATTTCATGCATTCCTGCTTCAAGTTCTAATTGTCGCACCTCGTCATTGTGTTGCTCTTCCATTTCGATATACCACTCTGTTGGTTCTCTGGATGTGGACGGATTAGGGTTTGATGGTCCTGAGAGAAGGTCCGTGTAATTGTAAGAAGATGGATACGATATTGGCATTTTTCTTATTTGAGATATAATTTTCAGTCCGTATGGATCGGGTATTGCTTAAGCAATGTTAGCTATATATAGGAGGATATTTAGTTACCACTGCATAATGATATTACTTCCCGTTTTCAAAAGACACGGAATGTGAAAACAAATTGACAACGGGTAATTGGAGCCACTGGACTGTGCACTGTATACTGTGCACTATTTACTGCATACTGTCCGCTTTATACTGTGCACTGTTTCTTGTAGCTACGTTGGAAAATGGGTTCTTAACTTTAGAAAAAGCATGACATGACCACACTCTGGTCTGAAAACTGTAGAACAAGAGTGACCGGCCTACACACTAGGAAAAGAAATTTCCTGTATAAAAATATAACGGCAAACTGGTTGCCGTTATATTTTATTGTCGTGGCACCACAGCGGTTACTTAAACGGTCGCATTCCCTCCCTTTATATACCAACCTAACTCCTCCTTGTTCCACACAAGCAGACCACCTTATCAAATTCATTTTTGACAACCAGAAAAATGTCTTCGTCTGAACCCAAGCGTACCGGCAAAAAATCTGCAAGCAAGAAACCCATGGCCCAATCGCACTCGTCATCGTGTGCCATGCAACGTCCAGTCCAACACCAACAATCGTTTTGCCCAACTCACGAATACGGATACTCACCGTATTCGAACGAAGATGCCTCTTCCGTTCATCAAAGATCTGGAAAAGAAATTCTACTCGAAGGGTAGGTCTCCGAGCCACTACGGACGATTGGATCCAACCCTATTTGCCATTGTGGACAAGTGTCGGTCGTTGTTGTTGACGAGACCGAAACAAATGCCGGTCGTCGATTTTCCGGTTGTCAAGCCTTCAACGACCACATGAATTATCCTGATGACATTGATTGTTGTTGCTTTAAGCAATGGATTGACCCTCCCATGTGCGAACGTGGACGTCAGTATGCACTCGAAGCGCAAGCAGAAATAAGACGCTTGAGCAAGATTAATGTCGGTAAGACAAGAGATGGTCCTTTCCCTAGACCATGGTAGGTGTACGTATTTGAATTTGATGCTTGTGTGCTCTGTTGTTGTAGTTTGTATGATTATGGTTTGGCATTTCCTTCTGTTGTACTAGTTGTCGTTGTTTCAGTTGTTATAATTGCTCAATAGTTGTAGTTGATATAATTCTCAAGTCATGTACGCTTCTAAGTTATGTAAGGCACCTGGGAACGGCCCATTTTTCGTAACTCTTTCGTGAATTGAAATGGTTAAAGAACCGGTGGACGACCCCTATTTTTAAACTCCTACATATACACAAAATTGCCTCTATGACAAAACAATTATGAATCATGCTTCCAAAGCCTGCTACAGTCAATGAAATGACTTGACACTGAGGCATACAACAATATTACATACTGCAATATCACTGTGAATTTAATACGAGTCACGTGTATGTAGATTATACCCTTTCACATGCATGTATGACATGATTGGACCATTCACTGAGAAGAAAAATTAAAGACGCGTCTCCATCATTCGTAGCTGGGATTCCATTAAACGTCTCCATCTTTCGCACACGGCATTGAGTAGTCTCTTCCGAATTAAATGACAACAGTATACGAAATTAATAGTAACTGCCCACATTTGTTGTGATGTGAAAAGTCACTATAGGGAATCTAACGTAATATCACGAGAACCCTGTAACGGGTATTCAAGTATGTTGAATTGTAACTGTTGGTCGTACATTGCCCTTATAAGTACTCCATATCTGATAATCCATCTCATACCTTCTACAGCTTCAAGCAGCACCGTTGTAGACTCAAGCAAGCAAATTTATTTTCTTGTTTTCTTAAAGGTAACGTTTATTATCAACAAAATTCGTACTTCTAGTAACTCTACTTATTCTACTGATGCATAGGTTACATGGACAATTCAGAAATAAGTGATGAAGAAATGGGAAGGATTTTTGATGAGTACGAACGAAACTTAGTGAACGATAACAAAATTGGATTAGTTCATGATACACAAGTTGAAGAGGTGCCTGTCGCGATTCAGCATCGAGCGATTACAGCTCCGCGTCCTTCTCCAGTAAATCAACGACCTAGTAATAGTGCTCAAACATTGAATTCTCCTGCTCCAGAATTTTCGTCTAAGGATTTGTTGGCCCTCGTAAAATCGTATATTGAGGTTGAAAAGAGAGATGAGTTGCTAATGCAAAGTGGAGGGGGTTTAACATATGAAGAAAGATGGGCAACGATCACGAGGCTATACAACAACCATCGTTCCCGGCCCACTACACGAACATCGGTTGAAATCCAAATGGCTAATCGTCATTTTGCAGACGCTTGTGATCGGTACACAAAGATTATCGAAACTGTTGAAGACGAGAACATATTTAAAACAAATCAAGCAACATATGATTCTCGTTACCTTTTCGAGTATGGTGAGGAGTTCATTGGTTACAAAGCGTATAAACTCCGCTACAGTTGGTTGACCCGCTATGGAACTGAGTAGGCTTATGGTATTGTGATTTTATTGTTGTTTTACTGTCTATTTAATTTGATGTTTGTGCGTAGAATATGGAGTTATCTGTAAACCTTGTTTTGTTGGCGTGCTATTTAAGAATTTTGCATTTCTACACGAGAAGAGGAAAACCTTGTTCAACATCAAATTCAAACGATATTACATTCCAAACAACACTTACAGGAACTAGAACAACAGAACATACCGGCACTACACAAAAACATTCTCTAAACAGAAATACCGTCTCTACACATAACCAAATGTAGTCCCTACACAGAAACATAATCAAAACGTACACAAAATACATCGAAAGTACATAATAGTGGTAGTCAACAAATACAGAACGCATACTCAAACAACAGGAACATACAACTATCAACTAGGAAAACGTAATACAACAAAAGTACATAACAGTGGTAATACAACAAAAGTACATAACAGTGGTAGTCAACAAATGCAGAACATCTACTCCAACAGTAGGACCATACAACTGACAACTGCGAAAGTACATAAAAGTGGTAGTAACTCAGTTGTCCGAGTCATCTGAATGTGTACGTGGACGTGTGCGGCGCCGATGACGTCCCTCATCATCACCAACATCTGGAGACTGACTGGACCCAGCACTAGACCTATGGTGGTAATACATCTGCAAGTCCTGAAGTCTCTTGCGCTCTGCCTCAAGCTGGGCCTCTAAATGCGCCTGCTGCTGTCGTGCCTCCTCTGCAACACGACGTAGCTCACCATCATAGTAATCTAGGCTACGCCTATGCTCTATATGGCCCGTATGCCTAATCCCCATCTGCATATCATACAGATCATGATATGATATCTGTGTAGGATCCGGGTAATCGTGATGGGCCGGAGGATGAAACACATCAACGTAATGATCCGGTCCAATGGTGGGCACTGCCATGGTCCATCCAAAATGACTGGCGGCCGCCACATGATCAGCTGCACGAAAACTCTGGCTGGGCTGGGTAATATCCTCGACAACAGGTGGACGTATGCCGTGTCGTATAGCAGATGGCCCTACTAAATCAATCGATGCTGCATGCGTAATCGTGTCTGAGGACCCGGTGAAAAATCTACGCCAGAAGGTAAGGTAACACTCCCCGATAATAACAAAGCTCTCAGTTGTCCACCAGCCTGCTGCCCTAGTTATATCTAGCCGCTCCGTCGGGTAAATCATACACCGATAAGTATGTGGGTGTGGATCATCCGGAATAGCATCGAAGTCATACAACTGTCTCCAGCACCTCTCACCAAGATACCAATAAGCACCTAGCGCCACGGGATAAGATATAAGTGGAAATCTCCGTCCGGCAAGCATCCTAGCAATCTGTATGATCTCAAGATCGATGGATGTACTCTGCTCAAATGGATGCCATATAATCTGATCCCTATACTTCCTCAGCTCGATCTGGTTATGGGCAACGGGATACACATGGCGTGACCCATTATCCCTGGACCCCCGGTTGTCCGCAGTCCAAAAGCATATACGGGGGAAAAAGGTCGATGGGTCTGCAGTACGGGTGATAAAATGAAAGTTCCTAGAGTACTCAAAGTACCAATACTGTAACAACTCCCAGAATCCAAATAAAGAAACCTGAGAATCAAAGATGGTGCACTGCATGTCGAGACATCTGTATAGGTATGCAAGGACAGGTGTGCCCCAATCATATAAAATCGCCCTATCGACATTTAACTCAGCCGCGACCTCAAGAAACCCCACAGGCAAACTACTGCTCGAAGAACTAAAGAATAGGTTACCCATAAGGTATAACACAAATAATCGAGCAAGCTCCAAGACGTCATCAACGGAGTACTGACCGAGTATGCTGTCCATGGCCGCACGGATGGCGCTCACTCTAATAGCGCCTTCTGCCTGATACGATGCAGCAGAAACATCAAAATGAGGCAATAGATCATGAACAAGTGCACGATCACGCCATCGACCATCGTCATAAGGCAGTGGGGGATAAGCACCTACTCCAATGCTAATACCAGTAAGCATGGAGAAATCAAGCGGTGTAAGTCCTAACTCACCACAAGGAAAGTGAAATGTGTGGGTGATTTTGTACCACCGTAGAGCAATGGCCGCACACAATTGGACATCGACATTTATAACATGGTTTATTCCTAAAATTGCAAAGCGCACAATAAGATAAAATATGACTACTAAATTATCCATTTGTTTCACTAAAAGGTCTTTAATATTACCTAGAAAAAATTGAAATCCAAGAGCATGTAACAGTCCTGCGACCCCCTCCTTACCCGCCAAGTGTGCATGATAACATCTAAGTGTGGTCGCTAATGAATCGCGTGAACGTATATTCCGCGACTGTCAACGGTTCAACAAAATGTTATACTATCTACCCAATATCTAATACTCAAAAAATACTAAAAATACTTACAGCCAAACTCGACTGCGTGCTAACGTGTACTTCGTCTTCTGGAAGAATGCGAAAGTTGGATAGCGAAGGAAGCTTCGCGGCGCTGAGGTTCATATCCAGAAAACCATCAAGATCGGTCTGTCTAGCGGAAACTGATCCCACACCCCTACGCGCCCTGCCTGCTCGTCCACCTCTACGCCCGCCACGTCCACGATGGCCACCTTCCTCGTGCGCCCCTACGTCTTCCGCGGCTGCAAGCAAGTCTTCTATTCCGAGCGCTGGTTGTTCTCCACTACCTCCTGCACCACTCCCGCCTGCGCCACTTCCCCCGGTGCCACTATCATCGCCATGCATGAATTTTTTGGCGAATTCTTTTAGTAATCTGGCCATATTTTCGAACGAATATCTCAAAAATGCTAGTTAATTTGGTTAAAAGCTGACGGATTGGTGAAATGGTGGAGAAAATTTGGTGGAAAATGGGGGAGGAGATTGGTTTTTCGGGTTTGAAATGGGGAAGGAGAATGGAGACGAGGAGGGGGTGGCGGCATGGGTTTTGTGGAGGGAATTGTTATAACGACAAACACTTTGCCGTTATATGTTATAACGGCAAAGTGTTTGCCGTTATAACGTTACAACGGCAAAGTGTTTGCCGTTATAACGTTACAACGTTACAACGGCTTTCTCTTTGCCGTTGTATCCCCAACCCAAAACCAGTCGTGGCTGGTTCCCCCTTTCTAGGTGCTCGGCTTGTTGGACCAGTTGCATAACATGAGAGAGAATAACTGAACAGAACGGATGGTTGGTTATGGTCTTACAGCGGCTATCGAAGGAGTGGGGAAGGTCAGTTTTGATGTCATTTCTCTTTTCTGAATTGGCATTACATTTGGCTCTAAACCAATGCGATTAGAGCATCTCCACTAGTCGGTGGCAATTCGTGGTGGAAAGGAAGAAAATAAGCATGAGAAACTGTTGTTGTTCCAGCAGTTAGTGGCGATTTAGGTGAGTTTTTTTTAAAAAGCCTATAAACGGGATTATTTCCCGTTTATAGCAGATATTTTTTTTAAAAAAAACTATCAGCACTAAACGGGATTCAAAAACCCCATATATGTTGATAATTATGATTAAGATTTGCTCCAAGGCACGAAAGATTCGCTGTCTTTCAAGAATTTTTTCCCCTTTCTAAATCACAATGGGTTGATCGAAAACCTTCTTTTAGGATACAATGGAGATTATCTATGCAAGTTGTGATTACTTGCACAGATCAGAAGAAGCACTTAGAATTAATCTGATGATGTAGAAGATAGAGGAATTCGAGAAAGAGAATTAAAAGTGAAGTCATGATGAGGGAACGCTTTGTTATGTAAGCGACGAAACATCCGTTCATCTGCAGGTGCGTCCGTTGGATTTAAACGGTAGTGACTGTTGTCTAACGGTTATTCCCATTGGCTGTTGAATTCGAATTCAACAGCACATAAAATATACCGTTTCGGACGGGGCGTTGCCCCGCACCCCGCCGGGGGTGCTTTCCCCTGGATCCCCACGACCTGACCTGGCAGGTCGAACCCCGTTAGCGGTGGCGTTGCCCCCGCACCCCTACCTTGGGGGGTTGCCACACCCCTGGACCCCCCCTCCGTAGGAGATCATATTCGACAAAGGTTTTGAAAAAACTTTCAACAGTATAGAACGTAAACGAGGTTCTCAACCCCGTTTTCGATCGCTGCTCAAAAATTAAAATGGGGATTTGTCATGTTTCGATCGCCTCTCCACGCTCAAACTTCCAGTGCTGGAGCGTGGGAAGCGCGATAGAAATGGGGCAAATCCTCATTTTAGCCATCTCCAGCCACTGCTGTAGATGCTCTTAGAATTCATTCTACCACCTTCTTTATACAATTAAAAGTTCAGTCACGTATAAATTAAATATATAGTTGCTTGAAGTATATTGTGCTATAGTTGCTTGAAGTATATTGTGCTACAAAATTCACTAAACTCACGGTGAAGATCAAGAGAGAAAGAACACTTGGTAACCTGATACTTCCGCATACAGAAATGAAACATGTATCTGCAATGACAGTTTCAACTTTTAACCAACTGTTTTTTAAACTTGTGAGACGAGTTTATACGTGATTGATCTCTGTTTTGGTATCTATACTATATTATAATTACTGGGTTTGGATTCAAGCGCTATGAAGCATTCTCACAAGGTTAAACTCAATCGTCACCCATAAATAAAATGCAGAAAAAGCATTGCCCTTGAAAATTCTGCGTCTATTCTTCTTTTCGCTAAATAATCCAAAAAGCATTATTTTCCTGTAGGGTTCTTTCGTTACTTTACTCCATCTACCCCCTCCACGACCTAGCCCTAAATCGAAGGTGATCAGATTTGCTCCTAACGAACCTTTGCTCTGTTGTGCTCTCTTTTTTCCCGCCCTATCAACGGTGACTTAGGGCTACGATTGTTTCCTAAACGCCGGTCGATTTGCCCCCAAAGGCGTCAACAACTCATCGCCTACAGGTGATCTCTCTATTATATTTCTACATGCTCCAGTTATTTTCTTTTCTGCCAATTATTTTTTACTGATTGGTTACTAAAATGAATTTATTTTGCTGAGAAGGTCCACATAATGAAAATTATGATGGATTAAAATTAATGTTCTATGTATAGTAATACCCTATTTGATGATCATATTCCACTGAGTTGATTTTTTCTTTATCAGTAATTTCCATGTGGCGGTATCACTGAGTTGCTAGGCTTGAATACAAAAAATAAATAAAAAAGAAAACAATAAATTTTGGTTTTTTTGTTGCTTGAAGCAATTTTAAATGACAATCAACAGTTAAGGAATACCCCTCATTCAGTTCTACTTTAGTTCAATATGTTTCTGATGTGGAATTCAAACAATATGATGATACACTTAGGCCGTTTTTTGATGGAGTTTCTGTTAGTGTGAAATAATTGAACATTTGAACTCCTATATATACCATTTAGTTTGTATACTAAATTTATCGACTGCTTTATTTACTATGTTGTACTACAATTATTACTTCGTTGGCGATAAATATTAGAAGACAAGGAAGAGGACCACACCTATGTGCACTATTTGTAAACAGTATGGGTTTGAGTATTGCATCAACATTGAAGTTAACATCATATGTGAATTTATATTAGGCAGTTGTTAAGTGTCATTCTTATTTTCATATGTAAGCCACTTTAATCATTATTTAATTCCTTTAGTTCTCTGGGAATTGATAAAAGGGTTGTTGGCAACAGTTTGAAATATGCTTTTTAGGGGTGTGAGAAAGAACATAATTTGATTCGAACAAAGGATGATCGGTATATTATTGCTGAGCCTGGTTTAATTATTGTAGAGTGTTGTAGATATATACTCTAAGAACATAATAAGATTTTACCGCATGCATGTGGGGTTTGCCTTTGTACGATCTATTAAAGATGTACATATATACGATACGTGATGTATATAAAGATGTGCGAGTGACTATTTTCGAATACACAATATTAATTATTTTTGGATTATAATTTTGTAAATACGTTTGTTTCTAAAATTTAAGGATTTGACACATAAATTTAACAAGGCCAAATAGTTGGATTTGTTTATTTCTCCTTTGTGTTTGGTACAAAATTTTGATAATTTGCTTACATGCTATGTATATTATTTATGATATTTTTTGTTGTTCATGTATGATGGAAAATAGATGGCTTACCATGTGCTTTTTGGTATGATATTGAAGGACTCACCTTCTTACAATATGCATTTTTGTATGTCAAATTATCTGCAAAGTGTGGATTCATGTGAGTAAAATTTTGTTCATTATTTGTACTCGAATCGTCTATTCTTTTTCGATTGCCTATACTTTTTAATTGATGCATCTTCTGATTTTTTTTATTATGTTGTTGCTGGCTATTTTAGATTTTGAGGAGTATGCTTAAGCAAGGCTCCAGTTTGCCGATGTTTGCCTGTTAGATTGTGATATCAAATTCATAACTGCTATGCAAATCTTTCAGAAACAACTATAGTCATGTAAGTTATTACATTCGAACATAATTAGATAGGATACATAACACGTTTAATATTACTCATTTCTAATCTACAGTTTTGACGAGGATAAATATATATTGTTAAATTAAAAAAATAACTCGGTATCATGTTGTTCAGTACATAGTTGAGTCTTAAGTATGTAAATACAGTCATGAATTCCAACTTGCTAAAATTTAAGCATGTAGCACATTTCTGTCAAATCCACATGATATCTGTCATCATTAGTGGCTCATTATAGCCTAAGTAATGTTTTCTGTTGTATCATGTTCAGTGGAAAAAGAAGAAATTCTCAATAAGGTTTAATACTACAAAGAACGTTGCTAATTATCATGTTGTTAGTGAACTTGGTTTTATTTAGCACATAGCTACTGCAAATAGATTCAGATTTGAAAAATGGTAAATACCGGATGATTTACATCGTCATGTTAGCTTTTATATACTTACTACTTGATAAAATATGGGATTCTTCTTTTTCATTTAACGTTTTCCTCCAATCCAGTGTCATTTGCAATGCATCAGCCTTTATTATTTTGAATTCATTTGTTATTTCACCACCTTTGAGATAGGTAAGGTCTTAAAGCAGTTTCTTCATGCAATCCTACTTTATTAAGAACAGCTTGGTTTCACCACATATATGTAGACTATATTTTTCATCACGTTTCTTTTCATACGTAACTTGAACCGATTTTGATTAAGTCCTAATCTTTACACGTGAAATTATTATAATCAGCTAGCGATATAAATGAGTTCAATATGCTTTATATTCATCATGATGTTTTAATATGTAACATGAACCAATTTTGCTAATTGTATATATGATTACCTATATGTAATGTCAAATAATTTTATGTTAAATAGTTATTATATGTGATTTGGTGTTTCCCCATTTTTCTACTTATTCATGATCTTACAAATGCATGGTTACTGCAATGTATTTATAAATGTCTCAGTTGGTTTAGTATTTTGCTTCTTAAGTTCACAACAACCATTGCCTACTATAATATTATTTTTTATGAATGCTATAGTTATTTAGTTATTCCGAGTTTTGTGTATTTTGGAAAAAGGATCTCACAATACTAGACTATTAGCATAAGTGCTTCTCTACAAGGTTCAAGCTTAATCAACTACTAGGTATAAGGAAGTTTAAATAATTTGTGAGCTTTCTTGGTAATTGATCAAGGTCTTCTTTTATTTTTATAGGACATGCCAAGTATCGCAGTAAATTTAAAGAAATTGTATAAAATAAAAATAAACTTTTAATAGCCTGTAAATTTCAGTTTATATATTTAAAATTTTGAAACCTTCATGAAGCTTAAAAAACATAAAAGTATGAAAACATACAATATGAATATTATTTTGAAGCATTACAGAAAAATCAAAAAAATGAAATTATATAAATAATAGAAAACTCATAAATGCATAAAGTCAAAGAAATGCCAAAAGATTCAGAAGCAGAACGTTAAAGTCAATTTTCATTAATTGAAGATGTTAAATGGTTATTAATTGGTATGTGACTATTGAGTATTTTAATTATCCTGAACTTTTAATTCATATCCTTTTGTAGCATTTCATAATTACTGTATACTTATGTTTACTAGCCTTATGAAAGTGCTCTTCACATCATAATTCATTTATGACTTTCGGAAATATTTTGTTTCTAAGCTAAACTTTTGTCCAGTAAGCTCTTTGGATACCCTTAGCTGCATGCCAAAAAAAAAACTTTGTTCTCTGACAAAATTTATATACACTTAAAAATTGTTCAAATTGCATTTTATAATCACCATATATGAAATGCATTACAATTTACAGTGTTGTGGTATCACTAAATGCATTACAAGTCAATGTGTGGCACAAACTATGGTAGCATAAAACACATATTATCTACCTGCATAATGGCTTGAATCACACATCAAATTTGCATGTCCGAGCTATGTATTCAACATTTAGAACTTGGTGTTCGCCTATTATATACATGTATATATTGGTTTACTTTGTGCTTTGCAAAATGCCTAACAAAAGCATCACAACGCAGTTGTTGGTTATGACATGTTAATTTGATTTAAATTGTTGTATACGTTTTAAATTTATTGCCTTGGTTTGTACAGTTTCATGTTCCTTAGCTCCTGGAACAACTTTATGGTTTAGCTGACTGAACTTTTAACCTTTTTACTACAATCTTAACATTACACAAAAGAGAACATGGCTATTTTCATCTACCTTTTCTTTTTTTGGGTTATTGAAATGTCGTATTTTTATTAGATTCTAATACCGATGAGGGTGAGTGGTTAAAATCGCTGTTTTTTTTTTCTTCAGATATTAAGTCGATGTTGCTCGAATTTATGAGGCGGTAGCATATCAGAGCTGTTGTATGTTCATTTATGGCTTTTAGGATATAAATATTAGTGGTTTATAACCCACCTTTCGTTTTCATTTTTCAAACATTTTAGAATGAAGTGATTTGATCAGATGCTCATATTCATGTTTTTGTACTAAAAATGTTTAGCATGAATAAAAAATAGTGGAAGTGTATATTTTCTCGATAGGGCATGTAGAAATTTGGGATTTATATGATTACTTTTCCACCATGTTAAATTTATCATTAAAGCACTTCATAGTACTTTCTCTGTAATTACAAACCTGAAAAGAGAACTTTTGTGTTCTCATACGCTAGGTGCTTTTTTAATTTTGGGTATATCAACTATTGTTTTAGATCATGACTGGATTGGAAAAAAAAGTTTATCAGTCTATTTGGTTTCCTGTTTTAAATTGTGCAATGGCAGTTGAAGAATCGATATTGTCTACTCCTTTGAATTTCTATACTTAGGCACCAATTCTAGCATCAGAAGATACAACAAAGATGATAATAATTGTAAATTTTAATAAGCTTAAAATATTTATTATATGTTATATACAAGGAAATGAAATCCAAATTAAAATGGAGTTAGTAAATGAACATCAAAAAAAGGAAAAAAATAAATAAATTAACTTATTTATAAATATGGATCACAGATACCTTTCTATATTTTTTTATGATTTCATGTTCTATCCTTTTCTGTATATGCAAAATTCCCAGTAAAGTTCTTAAGTAAGAAGGGTCAACAGGATAAAAACATGAACACTATTCATATAAATTTTTTTAGAGTGAAACTTTGTTTTGATTTTATTTTTCCTTTTTATTACCTCATTGGAATTTATGTAGGTTGACTAATGGTAGTTGCTAGATACAATGTTTCAAACGAAATTCTAACCCTAAGGAGAAATTGAACAAAGTAATCGTACTTGACACGGAGCCCATGTTGGTTTGCAAAACTTAAATGAGGTTTACAAGACTCTATGATGATCCTTAAAATAAAAATAAGCACCAAAGCATATAAGTTTGTTGTATAAAAAACAGAATATCTGATAACATAATTCTTTACCATCATTCTTCCTCAGGTCAAATGCACAAATTATCCTAACTTAAGTTATATTTTATTTTTAAATCCTTTAAATCCATGTTTTTGAAAGTTTTATCTTCTTTATTCTTGGTACCTTTAGCCATACCCCCTTCCATTAATTATAATATGCACCGTTTAAACAAAAATTCTAATAATGATTATTCTAATGGTTAGCACAGGTATGATTTTATCTCATGTACACCTCAGTTAATGTAGCTGTTCCTAAAGACAAAACTCTGATAGAATCTTAACTGATAGCATCAACCCAAATTAATTTAAATGCTAAGAAATCCATCTTGCCTTTTTTTTATTAGAATGGTTTAATCACAAATCTATTTTGCCTTCTTTTCAAATATCCTAAAATTTCTGACTATGGTACTATTAGCAGTTTTAAGTTAGTATATATTTGTCCAATTTATGTGGATTATTAATTAAGTAAGACTTTAAACTTGATAAAAATATGATCGCTTTTACTATCTTGCATTAAATTAACAAATGTGTGTGGGTTGGTTATTTATGTTCTTCCTTCTACAAAATAAAGTTTGCAGTAGTCTTTCTACCTAATTTGCGTTTCATCAAACTTTTGTGGTTTAACCTTACGATAATTCATTTGCAAGTTTTTATCTTACTATGTTATTGCCATGAAATCAGTGATATTATATACATAAATATTCTTTTATTTGCATGGTATGATATATACAATATTTTACTTTTACATGGTATGTCAAATCTTCTTTTATTGAGTACTATATTTGGTTAATTATTTAATTTCAGACTTCAGTGGCGATTATAATCCAAATTAGTGTTTTTACATGGTATGTCAAATATTCTTTTTTTTCCAGTCTTTGTTAGCTAATTATAATAATGTAATAAATCTTTGCATATGAGACAACTTTATCTTTTTTCAATATGATTTTAGTAATCCTCTGTTAATGTATGTCAAGTTATTTCTATGCATATATTGAGATATATTTGATTTCGATCTTTCTAATAGAAACATTAAGTAACCTACTCAAATGGTGAACTTTTCTTGGGTTGGTATCTTTAAATGCTCATATGGAAACCAATCTTTCAATATAAACATCAGGTAATGAATCTTTCAACACAACTAATAAATTTTTACTAGAATTCTCATTTTCCTGCTTGCTTCATTTTGACAAAGATGAAAGATGCTTGCTGTTATATTTTATGTTTGGATATACTAGATGATGATAAGATGATTGACTAGCATATGTGGTGTGTATTTTTGAAAATTATGCTGCTACATATGATGTTTGAATAACATAAATTATTTCTTTATTATAGGAGAAACATCCCTTTGAATCCTTAATACTCCTTGGAGAGTATAAAGTTCTCAAATTAGCTACCACAGTATCATCATTATAATGAGTCATATATATTAGAATTTTTTTCTATGAATATATGTGCCAAATTTTCTTTACTTAATCATACAATATTTTGCTGCTGTGCAATGTAATCAATCCTATACACCATAACAGGTAGAAGTTGAGCGATCAATTGGAAGGTGAGCATGACAATGCTTAGTAAGTTAAGTAATAAATTATATTTGGTTAATTTTTCAAGTGCGGTGGACATTATAATCGGAATGAGCACTTTTACAAGGTATGTCAAATATTCTTTATTGATTCTATATGAGTCTTTACTAATATAATGTAATAAATCTTTGCATGTGAGACAACTTTATCTTCTGCCAATTTGATTTTTAGAATCTTCCAAATATATGTCAAGTTATTTCCTGTCCTATATTGGAATATATTTGATTCCAATCTTTATAATATAAACATTAGGTAACCAAAGTGGTGAACTTTTCTGGGGTTGGTGTATTTAAACGCTCTACTGAATTGTACATATGTTTGTAAAATGAAAATGAATGTGATAAATAAGTGGTACAATTTGGCTTCACTTTTCAATTATATTTATGCTTTGGCATAAAGGCAAATTAATTTAGATAAATTATAATCCAGATCTTTAATGCATGTATTATAAGTCCTTTGTTTTTTTGGGGATAACAAATACTGTTTGTCGAATTGGGGGATAATAAATGTATCACTGTAGTGTTAAAGTGTCAGTACATTTTTTAACCTACTGATTATTTAACATTTTGCATGAATGATTAGACTAAACTATCAAAGTTTGATGTTGTTACTGAAATAGTGCATGCATAGAAAGTACAAGAAAACAAGATGCATTGAAAAGAAATGGAATAACAAAACAAATTTACACAATAAGGCACTATTTGCATGCATTGTAACTATTCAACAAGGATGATATGCACCCCTTTCGGTAAAAATATTCTCCAACCTAACTAGAAAAGTCAAATTTTCTTAAATTCATTAGAAACTGCCTTTGGTTAGCTACTTTAGATGTGTTCAGATAATTTTACCAATGATATAGATAAGCCCTGCTGCCGCATAAGCATGTGCCATCATATTTTGTTTTGTTGTAGTCCTTACAATCAAAGTTTCTTAGGCTGGCGATGGATGCTGGTAATATACAAATATTTGACCCATTTTTCATGTTGGGTTATTTGTAATTTATGTTGTTGGGTGCAAACTCTTGAAAAATAGGTGATAACATATTTTTCGATGTGGTTTCACTAATAATTTATCCCAAGCACAGGTGATTGTTACCAAATAAACTGAAATTTTGGGTAGACGTATGAGAAGCACCGTTGTTTACGTGGAGATCAACCAGTCAGTCTGAGCTGTCCTTGGAATGAATAAATTTTTTCTTTTGTTATTGATCACAACATTGAAACTTTTTTTAATAGATGTTCATCTAAGTGGCTTGGACAATTATTCATTCATCATGATTAACGTGTCAATAGCTAATGCAAGTGACAGGAGTCTGCACACTCCATCGATGGAATTTCACATTAAAATATTTGTTCTATTTGTAGTTTGCAGCTTGAGAAACAACGAGGGTATCTTCCATTGCTACTTATATGCTTCAACGGTCTCTCAGATATATCTAGATATAAATCACACTTATAACTGCAGTGATTTTTTCTACTCTAGCATGCATAAAATATACGTGTCATATGATATATACCCAGGCTTGGACTATCGAGTTTAGAGGTATGATGCAATGGGTACTTCCAATAGCATCAACCATCCACAATATCCAATCCAGTTGAATTAGCACAGTGTGAATGATCCATTTGCATTAGAAACTTCAGACACCAAAGCCCAGTTACATCCTACTTCATCAAAAACTCTCTAAATTCAATTTGTGACATCCATCTAATTTATATATAGCTTACTGGATTTAAAGAAAGCAAATGATCTAATGCGGTACAAAGCTAACAAAGCTATTGTAGTTATAAGTGAGGGATATAGTGCAGCTCGGGGTTGTTTTATGTCTAATTTTGTTCCTCCTATTTTGCTATTTTTAAACATTGGTACATTTCCGTTTGGGTTTCTCCTGCAAGTTTATGCTTATTATTGGAGCTGTTGCCTTTATTCTTGAATTAATTTTTTGGATTATAAAGTTATCATTCGAGGGTTGTTAATTCATATTTTGTTCCTTTTCTCACATTATTATCTGATATTTGTTGGTACTAGAAGGATGTTAAGCATTCCTTTTTGTGCAGCTTAAATTTATCTTGCATTTGACGTTATTGTACATTAATGATGTAGTGATCAAGTCAATATTATGAGTTTAGATTCAGCTGTAAATTTAATGTTTTATTTTAACTAAAAAGTTGAGACTCATGCTTACTCCGTATCGTTAGGCTGATTGAAATAGTTCTGTTCGTTTATAATGGTTGGGCCAACATAGGACAGTGCAATTTGTAACCTTTTGATAAGATTGTTTCATTTAAGCTTTTCTTCTCATAAATAAATATTTTGATCCTCATATAAATAGTTACATGTATTTGGCACGCCTTTTCTCTTATTTTCTCATTAAGTCTATAATCTTATTGATATAGACTGTTATACGTGTTTCAATTTTCAAAATCACTAATCGGGAAATTCAACATGTTGTGTAAATCTTTTTTCCCAAAGTTATTGTTGTGGAGGGACCTACATGTTTAGTATATCATGTATTTATAATTAGAGATGAAGGATAACATAGTGACTGTGCCACATCGTACTCTTCCACTATCTGTTTCTCTATTTTTTCTTTAAATATCACTAAATTATAAATATCCTATACATAAATGTTGACTTGACTTTTCTACGTTTACTAGGCATTACACAGAAAAAAGGAAAATGAATAAACAAAATATAGCACTAACAAGGTAATCTACAAATCTAACATTCAAATTGTGTGTCTCTTACAAATTTGCTTGCTTGCTCATTTTATTGATTTTCTGTAAAGTATATAATTACAACATGTTCACACACCCGTGTGCGAAGCACGGGTTCGCTCTTGTACTAGACATATAACATATGCATCACTACATAATGCGTGCTACGAGCATGCTCATTGCGTTACTTATAATTAAACTAAATTATGTGGAAAAAAAATCTGTCTCTATTATATGACACTGAAAAGACAAAATGCCTGGGTAGCCCCTGGGAACTCCGGCTGGGCTCCAAGGGTATTTTTGTCTTCTTCCATGTCATGAGATGGAATCAACTGCCGGTACCTCTTGCTGAAACTGTGATCTTCCTTGTGCAAGTCAGGGCGAAGAACTTTAATGGCGACAGGAGTATGATCAAGATAGCATTTGAACACAGCTCCGTAACCCCCTTTCCCAATTTTTCTGCTTTCTGCAAAATTGTTGGTTGCTTGCTCGATCTCATCAATTGTATACCTAAGATATCTGATATCTTTTCCCATATTTTCTGTCTCTTGCTTCCTGTTTTGTAATTCTCTGAGAGCTTGAAGTTCTTTCTCGTATCTTTTCTGTGCTTGTAGCTTCTTCCAGTCTTTGCTCTTCCTCAGCTATCCGTCTGTTTAGCTTTAGTTCCTTTTGTTTAGCTGTGAGGGCTTCTGTACAAGCATCACTATACATGTCCCTTGTTAGCTTAAGTACAAGCTTTAGCCTTCTTATTTCCACCTCAACTTCATCCATTGTTTGGGAGGACCATGATGAGCCAGTTCCTGAGATCTCAAACGAATACTCGTTACCAACTGAGTACGAGTCAGAATTCCTACCTGGAGTTTTCGAAGGCTAACATCTTCGATCAAGGTCATCTAATGCGTTAGACAGCCTTGGCGGGTACATTGGATCGATGCTTGGGCGATCCAATGCTAAGACAGTCAATGCTTGACCTACCTGAACTCACAAATGATATATCTGATCTTCCATCTGTTACGCTTAGCTCTGCAAATGACTTTATGTTCTAATATCTTCGTTTTGATATAGTGAAAGGAGACGATTCTTGTTATACCATTGCTAATGCTGACTCTTCGGAAATCTTGGCTTCTTTTAGTTTTTGCTCTTCCTCGTCTTTCCATCTGTTTAGCTCTAGTGCCTTTTGTTTAGCTGCGATCAACAAACCGTTGCAAACCTCTAAATAAGAATAATAAATTATTTTCTATCTCTGTATGTCAGTTCATAAACATACCATTATTCACACGCAGCTCATTTTCTGGATTCATTTTCGCCAACTCATCAACAACCTCCTTTCATTTCCTGTAAACATAACACAAATGAAGTATACATTGGGCCCTTTCTATGGTCCATAATGGACCAGTTATCAAACGGACGCGTCCGTTTGATAATTGGTCCGTTATGGACCGGTTGCCCAACAGCTCGAAATAGAGCCGTTGGGCTCCGACGCGTTGGACGCGTCGGAGCCCAACGGCTCCATTTCGAGCCGTTGGGCAACAAAACAACTTCCTTTATAAAATCCATCCCTCCTCCATTCATCCATCTACCACAAATCCATCTTCTATCTCTTTAAACATTCTCCTGTCTCCACTCAAAAATGGCTAATCGACAACAAAAACACCATTGGAACAGTGAATCAACCCGACTCTTACTGAAATGCGCCGTTGTCGCGTATGGTAAAAGTGGTAATAACAAGAGAAGAGTTACCAAAGCGATAGCGGAAAAATTTAATGCTGCAGCGGTCGAAATCAACGTTACAAGATCAGATGAAAATCTAGAATTGATCGACGAAAACAAAATTCGGCACAAATATGATAGTCTTCGAAGGGAATGGGTTAAATGGGAAAGCTTGAACAACAAAACTGGAGCTGGTTGGGATCCTAATCGCCAAACTGTTTTAGGCTCTGATGAATGGTGGGATGATCATTTAAAGGTATTCTCGGTAAACTTCTGTTTTGTTTTTCAATAAGCCCGTTACTAATTGATGTTATTAAAATAGGAATTTGGGCAATGTATTCTGAAATTTAGAAAGCCACCGCTTGAGCATTTGGAGCTAAAACAACGATTGTTTCAAGGAAAACATGCAACTGGATAGACGATGTATACCCCAGCACATACACCTGATGTTACTCAACCTGAGCAAACACCACAATTTTTCCCCTCTTTGCCTGAAAATTACGCAAATCCATGGGCATTTGATCAATTCCACAGTAATCTCAATGAAATAGAAGAAAAAGGGCAAAATACTATTTCGAATTTGAACTCACCAACACATCATTCTTGGGTTCCTGAACCGCCCGCTCAACCAAACGTTCCAGAAACTCCCGTGCAGCGAACTTGACATGTTGGTTCATTCTACGGTAAAAAGGGAGCTTTCAGAAAACGTCGTGGTGAAATGGACAATAAAATGGCCGATCTCGTCGATTACATCCATGTCCGAAAAATGCAAAAATCTACAAGTAAGGAAAGTCCCACGCCATATACTCCGACAACAAATAGAGTACGGTCAACAGGGAATTCTTTAAGTTAGGCTGATATGATAGCACGCGTTAAATGCTTGAGTGAAGGACCAGATTTTAGTTTCAGTGAAGGTTACACATACTTGCAGATCCCAACAAAGCAGATATATTCAACCTCTTAAACGACAACGATGCAATACCATGGATGGCGTTTGAGACAAAGCGCGATCAACTTTTTGCTGACTTCAAGTACTATCTGATCAAGAACGAACCAAGCAATATTTAGGATTTCTACTATTATTTCAGTTTTTTGTTGTACTTCTGCACATTCATATTCTGTTTGGTTAACTGTATTATTTTGTTGTAATGATAATGTTATGTTTTAATCAGTAATTAATTAAATTACAAAATATAAATAAAATTCTCCGCTCAAATACTCCGCTTAAATACTCCGCTTAACGCGCCAAATGCATTCTCCGATGACTACAATTCTCCGCTATAGTACTCCGCTCAAATTCTCCACTTTCACTTGCTCCAAACACACTCATAGTTGCGGAAAAATCCACTGTACTAGCACTTGCCTTGCTATTGGCTAAATTATGAAATAGTGGTACTCACGTACAATTTAATGCACCAAATAAAAAATGGAAAAATCAATGAAACTGTGAGTGAACAATTGAAACCATCAGGAAAAATGATATTAGAACAGCTAATGTTGCATTTAACAACTTTTGCCACCTAGGCTAATATTTTTAGCAGTTCAAACATTGGTAATGTTGAATATAAATGTTAATTTTACTTAATGTATATACCTAGCTTTAGGTTTAGTAGCCCAAGCGTGACCATGTTTTCCAATTTACAAGAAGAAAGACTTCTTTAGCAACTGGCTTTTTCTTCAGAATAAAGCAATGCTACATGAAATATACCATAAAATGTACATCTAAGGAACTGATGAATAATAGAAAAAATGACTTATTCCTACAAGTCAGACTCAAGATATGTAACAACCCGGAATTTCTGAACCAATTTAAAATTTTAATTTTAGTTATTTTAATGGTTTTGAATATCTAAAATGATTTATTTTAAATAATAACGACTAAAAATTCATTTTAAATCGAAGTTAGAATGTATAAATTTATATTAATTATAAAACAAGCTCGAAATGACATGGTTGTTTGAGAATTCGATTTTTAATTTCAAATGAATGTACATAATTCAATATAATCAGAATTGGGTAAAACAAGAAACGTTGGAATATTTTGAATTGTAATTTTCTAACGAATGTAAGAAACCAAGATTTCACTTTATAAATGGTAAGTTATGTCCAGTTTAAAATTCAGAATAGTCGCTATAGAATTTATATTTTTTTTAATATTATATATAGCCCTTAAAAATAGTCATTTTGCAAATGACCTCCGTTTTCGATGAAACCACTTTTGTTGGATCTGGAATATCAAATTATTGTTATGTTTTAAATTTCATAATTTTTGGAATTAATATGTAAGCACAGTAAATTTAAACGCGTTTGCAAATTCAGTTTAAATTTAATCGACCAGTTAAAAGGTCATTTTTCAAATGGCCTCCAAATTCAACGAAATTAATTTTGTTCGGACCGTATCGTCAAAACATATCTAGACGTAATTTTTCTATGATTTTTGGAGTCGGTATGTGGCCTCGGTATATTAAAATGTACGTTCAAATTCAATATTGACCGTTATATTAATTTATATTTTAATTTTGAAAAAAAACTGACTGAAACAGTCGAACTGGCTTACGAAATATATACCATTGTGTCCGAAATGTGGGTATTTGGTTATATTCGACAGTCGTTGGGTTTGATTTGGAGTTCGGATTGATAAATATGAATTATTGGAATTAATTAATATTATAATATATATAAATACCCCTAAAACTAAGAAACCCTAATTCATTACTACAGCAGCCGCCATATTCACATCGACGATCTAAAACCTCCCAAACTTCTCCCTTTCAAACTCGAAATCTACACAATAAATTCGAGATTTTCGAAAGAAAAATTGAAGGGATTTGTCCCCTCTTTAATTTCATACGGCTTTGATGAATTAATATTGCCTGAATCGATCTGAATCATGGCTTGAACGCCACTACTTCGCAGTGGATTTCAGATGGGAGGAGTGCACCAAGTTCGATGAGATGGAGGCCATGGGGAGCTCAGGTGGCGGCGCATCTCATGGTGGTGTCAGATCATGTGACGACGGCTCGTGGGAGGTGCGACGGTGGAAGGGTTTGGTCGATGATGGGTTTTGGTGAACGGGTTCAGAAGGAACGAGGAAGAAGGGTTATTTTGGAAATGTAATTAATTTTATTTAATTATGTAATTAACGCAAATATTATCATATTTCTGTCAGACGAGGTCGGAATTCGACAATTTCAATCACATTGGAATCGTAGCTTCGAACACTACAACATGGAACTAATCAGAATGGAAGCGAAGTAAGTTAGATTTTAAGCTAAATTAAACGGCCGTTTAATTTAGTTTAAAAACAAAAATTCAGAAATAAAGAATGGTGGAATGGAAACGAATGTGAGAATTCTCTAACTAAAATATTTGTATAGTATTTATTTTATAACTGAAAATATATAAATTGTCATTGTTGATTATTATCTGTTGTATGTGACATTGCTTGAGTTCAACACATGAACTATTCACGACTCATTTGCACAAGAAGCGTTGTTTGAATATACGATACTCGTATTTCAAACAATGTGGATACACACTTTGTGGTAGTTGAAATTAAATTATAAATATCCATTTATAATTTAAAACAGTGAAAATTGATTAATTAGAAAAATAATTCAAACCGAATTAGAATTGGTTAAATTTATTAACCAATGATTTATTTAAATAGACTGTTGTTGTTTGAAAACGCCACACGGGTATTAGGATGATATTTGACATACACTAATGCCAATATTTAGTTGTATGTCAATCGATTGGTTGACAGACTGTGTTGAGCGTTATTTATTTATTTATTTATTTTAATGCTTATACAGTTGCAGAATGCACTCTGGATGATGTTTGAATGTTTAATGATTATTTACCATTATTGTTGAATACATGCGATGTATGAAATCCATATAACTAAAATTATACGGTAATTGATCGATTCGCATTCCAATTCAGGAATGACGAATATTTTAAAAATAATATTCAGTAAAGAATCAAAATGTGATTTTGATGTCCGGTTTTGGATGGACATGAAAATATTGAAATATGGAAGTCGAGTTAAGTATATACGCCCAATTTAACTCAAACATATTTTTTATCGATTTTATTCATTTTATAATAATATCGAAAAGATTGGATTTCAAAATCAGATATTTTGAAAATATTATCATTTTAATATTATAATGATATGGAATATTCAATTTTGATTTAAATTTGAAAAGGAAGTTGAAATCGTTTTAAAATGAATTTATAAATGATTTATAAAATACATTTTAAATAGAAATCGATGATATATATTATATATATTTATATGGCTTGAATAGAACGCTCCGCACAGTGACCGTTCGCGAATTTCAACCATTAACTTCAAATGGACGTAACGGGAGATCCGACTGTCGGATTCTCCTAAAACCAGAACCGTTGTATTTGTATCGAAAAGATCTTTCCAATGAATATAATAGATTTAAATTTGAACTGTTGGATTTCAAATTATGTCCAAATCAATTTCAGAAAAGGTCGCTATGGATGCAGTTCGGTGACCTTTATTGGAAATCGACTGTAAGGACATAAATAAAATTGTTAAAAATACGGAAAAATTATGTAAAATCATAATAAATGATTTGAAATGATTTTGGATGAAAAATTCCATATTTGAAAGGAAAAAAGACATTTTTATCTGAATGAACTAGTTATTAACTAGAATAATAATCCAATGTTTTTAAATAAATAAATTGGATTGGAAATGGTTTTAAAATAACCAGAATTTTCCAACGTATAAATTGGAATGGATTTTAATGGAAATAATCTTTGGAATATTTCGATATTGGATTCCGTGATTGTACGATATTGTTAAGGAATTTGGAAGATACATATATCGTTATTCCCAATACGATATCCGTTGGTTTCAAAATTTGATATTGAATATAAGCCGATATAATTTCTATTTAGAGCCTTGTATTTAATATTAAATTGGATTTGGAGTTTATTGTGAACGGTATTTTAAATAACTTTTGTTCTTTAACCCAATTAACAGTAAAGATATGATTTGGAATTTATAATCTTTTAATTAAGATTAATGGAATTTACCAAAGTAAAGTTTTCCAGTTTAATATATTAAATTGGAATTGAATGGAATTTGATTCGGTAATAATCGAGACGAGCTTCTGTAAAGGAAGACCGTTATTATATATGGAATTTAAAAGGCTTTGTCGTTATTCCATTTATATTATTAGTCTGATACGGGAATTTATATCGATTATACACTGTTATGATTTCAGTGTAGATTCCATTTTGATTGAATATGATTTTGGGTTTATCGTGAACGATGTTTTAAATGACATTCGTTCTTTAACCCAGTTCAAGACAGTATTATTTCCTAAACTTGAATAATCATCAAATAATGTTTTTTTGGAGATTACAACAAAATGCAGTTTTAATAAATCTTTAATTAGATTGAAATGTTAATGTGGTAATTAAATTTGCCAAATTTGATAAGTGTTCGAAAATGGAGTACCACTAGTTTTACTCCATGCGATAGTTAAATCTTTAATTAGATTTGAAAGTTGAATGGTAATTGAATTTACCAATAACACAGTGGGTGTTAGATATGGAGTACTACCAGTTTTGCTCCATGGGATAAATAGGTTGGGATTGGAAAAATAAAATAAATAATTACTTCGATAGGGCTCAAGAATCCCGACTAGTTTGATAAACCTTAATTTGGTTTAATGTTGTGAAAAGATAATACAAAATCTTTTGAAATGGTTTCCAAGGGAAGATTTAAACAAGAGGTTTAAATGAATTAAATCTTTGATAAGATTTATGGGAATAATTACCAATGTAAAGAATATTTGAATAAAACAATATTCTGGATTGGAATGAGGCATATGATGTGTTTTTATAGCACTTGATTATAAGACACGCTAGTTATTCGGAAAGAACGGGTTTAACCCAATCTGAATAACTGATACGACGATTAAAAATCGAAGATATTAAAGACGATACATGACCGACGATCTTCACATCGAATGGATTACTACAGATGCCCTGGATTCGTTAGCTCCCAGGAAGGGGTTATAGTGGTAGTTGTCCGGACGTACTTGTTGACTGTTCGGATATGCGGGGGCCTCTCTCCTGTATTGGACATATGGGATGAGGAATAAGGTGCCTCCGGTTTTGTTCAGACCTAGAACGGACTTGAAATGGATGGTATGTCTGATGTTGTATTCCTTTATGTTGTATTCATTGATCTTTGCTAAATATATATCTGTTTAGTGGCGGAAAATTTAATCTCTTGCTTAACACCCTTCTCTGAGATGTACGAGCTTAGAGGTTACATATTGACAGAAGTCAATGGTACTGTATGGATTGATAATGTAACATGCTAAGATGCATATATCAAGGCTTTTGTTGAAAAGCAGAGCCTTGTGGTTGATGATCAAAGCACAGCTTTGAGTAATGCAGCTTTGTGTAGCGTTAATTCGTGAGCCTCACACACCGATCTAATGGTGAACTGATGGTTAGGTTAGTATTCTTTTGAGATGCGGTTAGACACCCTTTATGGTTGTCATGGATTTTGGTCGACCGAGATGGGCTGGGTATGGTCGCTCCATACCTAGTAGGGATAGGGCACACCCCCCAATTCCCAGAAGGATAGAGTAAGCGGTGTTTGCCAATGACTTGGGCTTAAGCCACAGTGATACTTATTTCCTGGATATAGGCGGATGTACATTACAGTGTTTTCCAATGACCTGGACTTACGCTGTTGAGTATTGCACTATGTGATCGATCTTTCGAATTAGCAGCCATTATGATGGAAACCCAGTTTCCAATACGTGATTTTCGGTTTTAGTTGTAAACCTATATATGGTGGCATAGTGGCATGGGACGCTCATGTCATCTAGGATTGATACATTTATATTTGAAGTTGATTTATTCACTTATAGTAATAATAAAAAATAAATTTCGTGTACCAACTTGGCTGTTATAAGGTAACATATATCATTCGGCTTGCGTTGCATTGTGTGATGGGAGCTGAGTCTTATAATAGCTTCATTGTTCTTTTATTTAGCATGGCGAGTTTTGTTTTACGGTATTCATGGGGAAACCCGTTCCGTGTTATACGACGTGGTCCCTTGATTTACCCAACATAAAAATAAAGTTAATAACC
This sequence comes from Allium sativum, assembly GCA_030737875.1. Taxonomy (NCBI): domain Eukaryota; kingdom Viridiplantae; phylum Streptophyta; class Magnoliopsida; order Asparagales; family Amaryllidaceae; genus Allium; species Allium sativum. The sequence continues at coordinate 287,856,227 of CM060913.1, forward strand.
GTTTTAGTCCTCACGCCAGTCCCTCGGAGTTTATTATTTCTACCTAAACTCCGGGTGCCCATATTTTCCACACGGGCAGCTAGTAGTTTTGGTTTTTCGCAGATATTTCTTTACCCAGGATCCTAGATTACAGCTGGAGCTATATTCGGAAAGCTTTGTATCCGTGTATTTCATTCAGTTGTGGTAATTTATGTTTTCCGATGCATTATATTTATGTATATATTTTCCGTTGTTTTGTAATTTAAATCTCTAACATTAATTTTTTGCTGCATATTATTGTGAACTCTGATATATTCTCATACTCTGATGTAAATTGTTGTAATCTGATGAGTTGTGTTCTCAAAGCAATCTGGGCACCTCCGTATCTTCGGGGATCGGGGAAGTTCGAGTCGTTTCAAGAAAACTCTAAACTAATCAATTGAAGAGTTGTTTAACCAACATCCAATTCCAAACTACATTGGTACAAATTTGATTCTGGAAACCCAAACTTGCAATCCAACTCTCAAAATTTCCTCAACCAAGTCTAGTGTTAATCTGACAATGCTTCAAAACTCAAACTTATTAGCTGATGGCAAAGTGAAACTCTCCTCCTTCCCTGTAGGTGCTCCGCTACCGCTGCCTCTATGAGAAGTTTCAGGTCGACATGGACCAACCCTACCAATGGAGGAACAGGGGGAGACCAAATGCAAAGATGGGGCGCATCATCGAAGTTGCTTCTTCACAACGAAGAATTGGAGCCTAAGAAAATGTACAATGCTACAACCAATGTTTATAATCTGGCTGCAATAGCTAGGGTAGGAAAAAGTAGATGTTTGATAAAATTGAAAGGTATGAGGTTGAAGTAGTCAATTCTATTTCAAGGACTAAGGGATCCGCGCACTCAATAAGCAGTTTCGTTGTCTTTTCATGATGGAGAACGGATTTAATGAGCAATGAAATTGAAGTAAATAACAGTTAAGAGGAATAGGAAATTTTATTTGGGGAAGATGCAAGGTGGTCGGGTTGGAACCTTAGAGCACCCCCAGTAGAGTGAGGGAAGGGTGAAATAGGGTTCCTCGCACTCCAGATGTGTTGCAACGAGGGTGGGGAGGCAATTTAAATAGCGACGCTTGCCATTTCCAATTTGAAGCAGGGACAGATAAACAGTTTTATGAAAATCGCGTATATGTTAAACGGTTTTCTTAAAACCGTTTAATATATAAATGGTTTTATGAAAATCGTTTAATATATTTTCAGTTTTCATAAAACGCTTTAGTTTTATACGGTTTTACAAAAACCGTATAAAACACGGATTTTTTTAAAACCATTTTTTGATGTTTTATTTTAATATATTTAAATTAGTTTGTAAAGAAAAGCACAAATACTTTGTAAAGAATTAAAACCTGCCTGTTTTCAAGTTTTCAAATTTTGTTTTTATTGTTTTGATTATGTTTGTGTATCAAATGCTTATCGCAAAATTTTATTTACCTTTTAGATATAGTTTTAAATATGTATACATGCATATTTGAAAGCAATGCAAATTAAGTTTGAATCTCGTATATGCGTTAGAAAAAATATATAAATTACTTAAAACTAGTTTTTTTAATAACCCACAAAACAGTGCAATCAACATAGAAAACTAAAACTAGGATACAACAAGCCAGAAATAGCCACAATACAGCCAATATAAAAAACTAAAACTAGGATACAACAAGCTAGAAATAGCAACATAGAATTCGTATACATCTCATAACTTCCTTCTTCTTTTTGATATCGTTTCTTTTAAGCCCTCAAAACACTACGCTTTTTTGCTATAGCATACTCAAGGGCCTCTCTAGTCAAATGAGATACATCTCTTGCTAGATACTCCTCCTCTTTTTCTTCCCTCAAACGTCTTTCACGTTTTTGTTTTTAACCAGTTCTTTTGTTGAGAGCCGTAGTTATAGCGACATCTTGCTATAGTTGCATCTTCATGATCTACAGCTTCTTATCATTACACTTTTCACGGTCTTCTTTGTTGGAGACAGATGCAACTGATATATCACTCAAAAATGAAATTAGTCTATCACTAGATGCTGCCAAATTCGTTCCTTCCTTATTTCTCAGCAGTGCTCTCTTACTTGATTTTATTCCTTCTGGCCATGTTTCAACCCCACCATATAGCATTCCCGAACTAGGAGCCACAGGACTACTATTATTCTCATCTTCATCTGTAGCCCTGGGATATTCAAATGAATTTCCCGGGGATGAGCCCATCGAAAGTCTGGAAGCTACATTTCTTAAGTTAGAACCTTCGGTGTCTCCAAGGTCTACAACATCTATTTCGAATAGATTGGCCCAACGTGGACAAAATGAAAGAATTATAAATGCTTCATGAGCAATGAATTCACTTTTACAAGTTTCACGATAGATCATATCGTAATCCTCCTTTAAATATCTGAATGTTTAACCACTTCTAAGCGAGTCCACCCTTAGTGCTTTTATCCCTTTGTACTTGGTACACATAGTATTCAAATTATACCATGCAGTTTTTGTGCTGTCAACTGATCTTCATGTTACACATTCAGGATCTCTATTGTATAGATCATTAACACGAAGGTAGAAAAATGTACCACCGGAGCAGCCTTCTGGAACGACAGACGCGTTTACCCATGCACTGGCTAGCACTTTATAGTCAGCTGCTCTCCATATTTTACTAGTAGCTATAGTTTTCTACACACTACTTTGATCGTGAGTTGCTTTTGTCTTTCGCTTAGTGTAAGACCGTTTGGCCTTGGTTTGTCCTTTTTGGGGTACTGGGGTCGGAGAAGCCACCTCTTGGTGTACGTTTTGATTAGGATTAATGGATTGTAACCCAAAATAGTTGTTCGTTTAAGGAAGTTGGTCGTACATGTTACCGTACTGCTGAGCGAGGTTTATGTGGTGGCGATACTGAATTTGTTTGGAAGTTATAAAAGGGGGTGGAATCATTGATGGGGTCTCAGCTTGAGATAACAAACTAGTAAAATTAGCAATGTTATCATTGGTATAGCCAGAGAAATTGTTATTGTTGGAATCGACCATTGTTGCTTGTTTATAATTGGAATTGTTTTTGAGTATTAAGAAATCTATAACCCATACCCCATACCCCATATTTATGCAGACGCATGATACAAGTAGACTTGATCAATATAAGAAGCCATTCAATGTTCTGCAACATGTTTTTTAATCAACTGTAGAAATGAGGGAAAGTTTAATTGCCTTGACCAATAAAGTTGTTTAATCAAATCAACATTAATGATTCCCTTGAAGGGTGAGACATGCTTTATTGGTATAAGTGTTTGTATTGTTTATATCTCTTGGTTGTTGTGCCTGAATTGGGAGTGCTCTTAATGACAAAGTTGTTTATGTTACTTTAATGATTCCCTAGAAGGGTGTAAGATGCTTTACTTTAATGATTCCCTTGAATGGTGCGACATGCTTTATTGGTATAAGTGCACGTGCTATTTATATCACTTGGTCGTTGTGCCTGAATTGGAAGATGCTTTACTTTACTTGGTTGTTGTGCCTAAGATGTAACTTTTATGCCTATATAATCCATTGAATTTTTTTTTTGACTTCACATTTCAAAATGGCAAACGAGCTTCAGATTTCATTGTTTTGATAAAGGCTTACATTGAAGTAGATGTACTACATATGGAAGAACAGGTAGATCAAGATTTTTGGGCAATCCTCAATGAAAAAAACAATAATCATACTAGTTGTAGAATACAGAGGACCAACTTAGCCGCCATAAGTGCATTCTATTTATTTACTACTGATTGTGTGAATTACCACAAAGTAATTGATGAGGTAAAAAAGGATAATGTTTTTCAGCTGAAACGGTTGACGTACGGCTCACTCTAACTTTTCAAGTACCAATCAGGATTCGTCGGTCACGAAGCGTACGGGTTATGGTACAATCATATTATACAGTTTGAGTAGTATATCAGTATATAAGTGTCGTATTCAATATGTATCTTTTGGTTAGATATTTGGAAAGTTTGGATGTATCCGTAGAGTTTAATTTAAATTCATCGCTATATGAAGAGTATATTGTCCCAAGCCCTGAAATGACCAGTCTATGAACAAAAAATTCGTGCTTACACGTACATTGGACTAAGCGCTGACAAGATTAGTCAGTATCATGCTGGAGCAAATTAAAGTTGGCTTTCAATTGATATCAATCAATTAAAGTGGTCAGTATCTTGCTGAAAAAATAGTAAGGAATTAAAAAAATTCGGGTCGTCCTCTAGTGAGATGTGAATATTGGCTACAATAGAAAATAGAAATGAGATATATTTAAAGGACATAACACAATACAATCATAGAGTACTACAATGTTACAATAGTTTAAGTAAGGAGTTATAACTTTTGGGTTGTCCTCTAGTGATTTGTAAATATTAGCTACAACAGAAAATAGAAATGAGATATATTTAAAGTACATAAAACAATACAATCATCGAGCACTACAACGTTACAATAGTTCAACAAACGCATAAACTACATCTAAGCATTCCCCTTTAGATGCCATAAATGTTCAACCAGGTCATCTTGCAGATTAGTTTGTACCTCCCTAGATCTAAGTTTACGCAGACGGCTCAGAAATACCTCAAGAGTCGTTGGATTTCTATCAGCAACAACTGTTGCGATGTTGTCTGGATCATATCCCAAATAAGATGGAAATTTTCCTCTTTCTTCTTTAGCGATCATGTTATGCATTATAATATAAGCACACATAATGTTGCTCAAAACTAATCGCTTACACAATTTATAGGGTTTTTAACAATGGCAAACCTTGCTTGCAGAACCCCAAATGCAGTTCAACGTCTTTGCTCGCTGCCTTTTGCCTTTTAGTGTAGTATTTCTCCTTTTTTCTTCAGGAGCTGAAATAGTTTTGACGAGAGTGCCCCATGAAGGATAAATGCCATTTACTAAATAATACCCCATGTCATACGTATTTCCTGCAATATTAAAATCACACGCAGGTGCTTTCGATGTGTAACACTCTTAAACAAATGTGATTGGTGAAGTACATTAATATCGTTCATTGAACCAGGACATCCGAAAGATGCATGCCAAAAACATAGATCATGTGAAGCAACAACTTCAAGTACCATTGTCACTTTGGTGTAATGTCCAATAAATTGACCGTGCCATGCTGTGGGACAATTTTTCCATTCCCAATGCATACATTCTAGGCTGCCTAATATGTTGGAAAATCCTCTTTTGGCTCCTAACCTTTTCAACTTGTTGACATCGCTTTGCGTTGAAGCCCGTGGATACTCCTCACCATACAATTCATTGATGGCTATACAAAACCTTTCAAGATTTAACGTAATAGCACTCTCACCCATTCGGACAACCTTATCAAAAGCATTTGGAGCTATCCCATATGCTATTACACGTAATGTGCCTATAATTTTTTGGTATGGTGAACATCCTAAAGTACCAACACTATTACGTTTCTGAACAAAATAATTATCATGTTCAATAACTCCATTGAAAATGCACATAAACATATTCTTACTCATATGAAAACGACGTCAAAAGTTGTCAGGACCATACGTACAAGGGGCGTCGAAAGTCATCATATGATCCCGCATCTTCCGTCTGTCTATACGACCGAGCACACTACCTCCTCAAGTACCGCTAGATGACCCTTCTGAGAGGAATTGGTGAATCTTTAATTGTTGAACGGTAACAACTTGCATCATAAGCTCTAACTCATCGCTATCGGTCGTGCTATCCGAAGATAACTGAAGATAATTTGTATGCCCCAACAAATCATCGCCGTCGTCAAAATCGGAGTCAGTATCCTCTGTACCATTTTGGCTTAAGTAATTTGAATCGTCACTTTGCACATCTGATTCGTAAATAGCATCGTCATTTTAGACATTATGAGACATTTTTGTATTGTGAATCTAAATGTGCACACCAGAAGTGGTTTTATAGCTTCTTCAATCCGCAGTCGCAACGCCTATAAGAATATTGTATACAAATATATTCGTCAACGGCTATAAATTTAAACAAAAATTTAATATTCTACAACGATTATAAATTTGAAATATATTTTACTATTCGGCAATGGTTATAAGTTTAAACTAAATTTTAATATTCGGCAACAACTTTATTTATATATGTTATATTTTTATATTCCGAAACGGCTATATATATATATAACATATAATTTTATATTCGACAATGACCATATATTTATAACTTATTTTTATATTTGTTAACGCTGTAAATAAATTAATTTTAATTTAATTTTCATTAAAACGTCTCGACAATTGTACTGGATAAATTTTTTTCCCTCGACATTTTATAAATAACATATGGGGGAGAGAGGGGGAAAAACGGTTTTTTGAAAACCCATTAGGCATTAAACAATTTTCTGAAAACCGTTTAACACCTAAACGGTTTTTAGAAAACCGTTTTGGGTTAATTAAAAAAAACAAGGAGCGTCCCCCCACCGACTGCTGGAACGGTGGGGGGAATCCACGCTCCAAACAATGAATCCCCACTCAAAAAATGATGAGTTGTTTGGAATGCTCTTATAATGCGAAGTGGTAGCGGAGAAAATGAGAAGCAGGAAAGGAAAGTTACGGTGGTACAAGTAATTTTTGTTATTAGCTTTGAAACGTTAGAGTATGAATATTTTTAATTGCAACTATCATATGATGATAGTTGTAAATAGCTAAATTTAAAATTCAAAGCACGAAGCCAAAAAACTATCAATTATTATTTTTAAACATGTACGAAAGCATCAATTTTTAGAAATTTTTATATCGATTTGAACATTAATTTAATATATACTTAAAAAAATAATTAAAAACAACAATGTCAACAATTGCTAATAACAATAATTAATTAATTCATAAAAATACCTCTTTCAAAGACAAATTATAAAATAATTCATATTAAAATTATTATTAATTATTAAATTACTCCTTAAAAGTAATATTAATAAATTATCACTTATTTATTGGTTATGAATTTATTAATTATTTATGCATATTCATATTTCAAAGTAACTATTAATTTTATCCATTAGTTTTATTATTATAATTAATTATTATTATTTAATAATTATTTTATTATTTTTTAAGAGTTAATCATTATTGTTTATTAAATATTAATATTTAATTATTAATTATAAATATCATTTTATAATAATTAATTGTTATTATTAATTAATTATTTGTAATGACCCGCATTTGCAGAGGGTATCATAATTAATTTATTTAATTATATAAATGGTGATCGAGAGAATTTAATGGTGGTTTAATTAAATAATGGTGAATATTTAATTAAAATAATAAATTAAATAATATATTTAATTCTGAAATAATCAGAATTGGCTGAAATGGCGATATGGTGTGAACTGGATCATCTGTGATATATAATTCAGCTTGGAATTGAATTTGAATTTGAATAACGAATATACTATATAAACGATAGTTTGAACATAGAATTATAATATAATTAAAATCGAGTTTGAAATGGCGCTGCAGTTCGTAAATTGGCGATTCGAAACTTCAACTGAATGTACAGGATTCGTTTTAAGTCGGATTTCTGTGAAACAAGAAACGTGTGGAGCTGGTGGAGTATACCTTTCTAGTGGAAGAGAAAAATTGGATTTCGTCGTGTAGATTTTGATTTATGTCCAAATCAAATTTAGAAAAGTCGCTGTGGAATTCCTTTATAATTTAAAAAGGAATTATTTATATTTTTTAAAAGAAATTTCAATATAAATAGAATATCGGGTTGACCCAGAAGTGAATATCGAGTTAGAAATTCATATAGGAATATTCCAGAGTTGTATGGTATTCCACTGTGAATATAGATGACAATGTATATTTATTTATATTTAATTTAATTATATTTAAATATATTTATATATTTAAATGGGTCATTCAGAGCTGTAAAAATAGCCGGTTTTGAAAACGAAGTCGGAATTCGACGAAACTAATTTTGTTGGATCCGCAATGTCAAATAGTTGTTAGATTTCCAGTTTCGTGATTTTTAGAGTCACTGTGTGGTCATACGGATTTCTAGAGTGGAAAACAGTCAGTATTTCGATGGTTAAAAATACGTTGTGTGAGCATACAGAGTCGGAATTCGACGAAACCAGTTTTGTTGGGATCGTAATGTCAAACTCTAGTGGCATGTCCTTTTTTGTAATTTTTGGGTATCATGTGTGATCACACGAATTTTTAGAAAGGAAGAACGAATATAAAATAGTAAAAGAAAATATCTAAAATCCTTTATAAGGCCTAGACAAGGCCACGTCTCCTCCTCTCTCAACCACAGAAATCTCATCCCTTGTATATATATCGCTCTCTCAACCCAAATACACAGAGAATAAAAAAAAAGTGAAGATCCAAATGAAAAAAAATCAAACCAAATATAAGAAAATCCTATAAATCCGACTGAATGTATGTTCGATCTAGAAATGAGTTTCTCTTGCATTTGGCATACGTTTTGTTTGGTGCGATGAAGGGTTCGGGTGCTCCAATTTCGGGCAGTAAAACTAGGGTTCACGAAATTGGCGAATGCAAACGTTTATTCGCGAATTCGAGTTCAGTTTTGGGATGAGGAGGTTATTTAGAAGTCGTTTGCAAAACCCTGGGTTTTCTCTTGATTAAAAATGTCGATCGAACCTTGGAGCTCAACTGTGCGACGCGTTTTATTCTGGAGTGCGAATGGGTGGAAAGTGGTATCGAGGACAAGAGTTTTGGAAAAGAAGAGAGGTGATGATTTTAGTTTTTAAAACCGTGGAGAGAAGAGAGAGAACAAGGGATCCAAACGATCAATAATGGCTGTGGAATTGGGTTACCGGAGGCACGAAAATGTAGGAGGAAGAAGGGGGAGTGGGTTGAGTTTCCACGGTGGGTTGTTGGGCTATTATAAAGGTAAAGGCCCAATTAAGAAAAATAATTTAAGTTATTTAATTTAAATTGTTCAAAAGCTTGTATAACGTATAACTTTGTCATACGATGTCGGAATTCAGCGAAACAAGATCCAGTGCGATCGTATGGACGAGAGCTCCACAAAGGAACCGACTGGGAGTAGATTGGTGCTCGTTTGAATTTATGGCAGAATAAATTGTTTGATTCAAATCAAACAACAGTTTATCGTTCTTTAACGGTGAACTGCCAATGTGAGTAAATCTAACTAACTCTGAACAGTTTATAATTTCATGTTGTATTTTTAAAACTGTTAAATATTGGTTGATTGACTGTGTGTTGACTGTTTGAACTGCTAGTCATTTAGTTGAATTGCTATATTTGATTCTGTTTAACATAATATATCATATGGAACTGAAAGTGATGTTGATTTTATTGTGTAACATCTGTGGATGCAGGGAGACAGGTTAGAGGAATCCAACTGGATTCCTCAACATTTATTTTACTGTTTTTCATATATTGTGATATATGATGTGATATATAATATGTTGTCGATTATATGTGTTTGGACGATACTGATCATCTTGATTTGATATGTTGAATACCATAACATACCGAAATGTTGACAAGGGAATATTTTCAAAGTGATATTTGAAAATAAAATATTTATAAATGGAATATTTATAAATAAGAAATAGTTATAAATTGGAATATTTATAAATATGAGATATTTAGAAAAAGGGAAAACGTTATAAAAAGGAAACTTTTATAAGAAGGAAATCATTTTAAAGTGGAGAACCGTTACTAAAAGTAAATCTTTAAAATGAATAAATGTTGTTAAAAAGGAAATCTTTATAAAGCAAATAAAGGAGTTAAATCGAATATGGTATTCGAAAGGAGTTAAATTGAATATGGTATTCGAAAGGAGTTAAATCGAATATGGTATTCAAAAGTAGTAAATCAAATTAGTTATTCGAAGGGAGTTAAGTCGAATATGGTATTCAAAAGTAGTAAATCGAATAAGTTATTCGAAAGGAGTTAAATCGAATATGGTATTCGAAAGTAGTAAATCAAATTAGTTATTCGAAGGGGGTCAATCGAATATGGTAAGGTTAGTAAATCGAATATGTTATTCGAAAAGGGGTTAGTCGAGTCGAGTTAGCTGAATAGAGTTAATTGAATAAGAGTAAACCAGTTAGAATTAATCGAATAGAGTTAAATTGAGTTAATTGAATATCAGTTATTCGAAGAAGAGTTAAATAGTGTTAATCCAAAGGAGTTAATCGAATATAGTTTATTCAAATAGAATAAAGGAGTTAATCGAATATATTTTATTCGAATAGAGTAAAAGGAGTTAATCGAATATATAGTTTATTCAAATAGAATTAAAAGAATTATCGAATATAGTTTATTCGATAGGAGTTAAGTGAATAGAGTTAGAGTTAAATCAAAAGAGTGAAGTGAATAGAATAAATTGAATAGAGTTATCGAATATACCTTATCGAAGGAAGGAATTATCGAATAGAAAAGATTTGAAAGAGAGTTACGTAAGGAAGTTTGTTAAAGAATTAGAAGGGTGAACTTTATCTATTTCAAGGTTAGAAACGTTGTTCAGTTAAGGTCTGAGAGGTAGTATTACCCCAACTTGATTGACTTCATTTTTAACTAAGGAATGGTTAAGGTTCGGTAGTAAAGGATGGCTAGGTGAATTTAGTAATTAAAGGAAATGGTTTGAGTTGGCATCACGATGGTTTGTTTAAACATCTGTCTAAGTCCAATGAAGAATCTTTGGAAATGTTTTCCAAATAAGAAACCGTAAATGTTTTCTAATAAAGAAAACAAGAAATGGAAATGTTTTCCATTGTTAATAACGTATATTTTCCAAATTTAGAAAATAAGAAATATTGAATATAGGGAAACAGGAGATAAGTAAATTAATGAAATAAAGAGATAAATGTTGAATGGTGTCTGATCGATATAAATTTCCATTTGGAAATAATATCGTTGTTTGCACACCTGTTTTTCTTCGATAGTTAAATCACAGACTATCGAAGTTTTGACCATTTTAACGTTGTTAATATGGAGAGACCGGTTGGATTATTATCCAAAGAACCACTCTGTATCGGCATAAGTGTTGCGAATCATATATGCCAAAGGAAATTGAAGACGGAATTATGCAAGGGCTATCCTGTTTATAGAATAGTGCCTTCGGTTCATCCTGTTCCTTGATGACTTGTATGGACGGATGTCTGACAGAGTATTTCCAGACGATCACGCATATTGATTTCTCCAACCATACCAAGAGTGGAAGCGGAGAAGGAAACTTCTTTTAGCTAACACATAATGTATGGTTGAGGACGTCAATCAGTGATTTGATGGATTTGACGATGTGGCATTCAAAGTGAATCTGGTGTGATGATAAAGCGTAGCTTCTAGCCTCACATCCGGTAAATGACAGAAATCGGGCAGGCAGCATGGCTAAGTCGTTCGCACCAAAGTAGGGTGTATAATCACCTGATCTAGAGTTTCATTTACTTCTAAAAATCTATTGTTGATGCTGTCCCATTCGGGAAACGGTTGCTGATCCCAACCGTTGGTGATATACATTCGATACACTCAAGCGAAATGAGTGGTCGGTCATGTGTGGCCGGGTTGCAAGATGTTCTTGTTGAACCCAGTGTATTCCTTTCTAGAGGTACACTAGCGAAAGGTGGTTCCATACCTTGTCATAGTTGGATATCCGTTACCCAATACGCGGTTGCGGTTTTGATTGTATACTATATATGTAGAACGTGAGACGAAAGCGTTCTGCTAGATGATTATTATATTGTGTTGATAGACATTACTATAATATCAAAAGGTTTTTGATATAAAGATAATTGGATTCTCATAAGGGAAAACCCCGTTCTGTTATACGGCGTGGTCTTATGAGATATCATTTACTTGCTCAAACTGTTTTACTCATACCAGTCCCATGACTGACCCGGAGTTTATTTTGTTTTGTTTTCCTAAACTCTTGGGTGCCTAAATTTGTACGGGCTGTCAAGTAGTAGGGATTTACAGATATGCTGGAAGAGCTTGGAGCAGGAGGCTTCAGGATTGTATAGCTATAGTTATTTCCGCTGTGTTGTAAGTGCTGTACTTTGATAATGATATGTATATTCATGTACAGATTTGTATTTCAAAGTTATGTTATGAAATATATTTATTTGTTCCACTATGAGGTTCGTGTTACTCTGATGTTGTGTTCTTCTTCTTCTTCTTCTATTCTAAGTTTATATCTTATCTTTCCTCATCCTCTAATTTCTTTCATTAATGACTGGTATTTTTTTCGATGTTTAGTTAGTCGTCATTGAGTTTATGTCGATAACCGAAGTCGACAAAACCCCGGGTCATTACAGTTGGTATCAAAGCAAAGGTTTAGTTAATATCTTGGCTCTGTGGCGTGACTCAGTAGAGATGGGGTTAGTAATACCCTAGATTGAGTTGAGTGTATATATACGAGAGAGCATATTTGTTATTGATATAAAAAAAAATATTGTGGAGATTTATTGAGTGGTTGTTTATGGATTCTGGTCGATCAGTTTGATCCACTGTATCGGTAGGAGTTACTAAACACTTGAATACGATGAACCGCCATGGTATGTTTTGAAAAGAGGGTAAACGAAATAATTTTGCCCCAAATTATATTTTGATATAAAGGATTTATATTGGAATAATTATAATATCGTGGATATGTTGGGTGATATTATAATCGAGTAAGATTATAAATTAAATGGTTATGTAAATAATCAATCAGAATTCATATAAGTGAAATACGTGAAATCAGATGAGTTGAAATCTGGAATTTAAACTAGAAATTGAATTAAAACTCTGGAGAACTGGATAAGTGTTTGTAAATGGATTTGGATTAAAAGTAAGGAAAATTTAAGATCTTGGGAGATTTTAAATTGTTTTACAAGCAGTGTGAATTATATTTTGAAATGAATTTCAAAGTGGAAATGTTTAAAAATGATTTTATAGTATTGAATTCACTTCGATCGCTGGAAAATAGATTCTGATGATGACAGCTGCATCATCAGTATTCATTTTCAAGTTATAAGTGACGAATTACTACCAGAGATACTGTTTTTAATTTGTTTTGGGAAAGACAAGTTGTGTTGAATTTCAAAATGGGATTTATAATATAGATTTGAATACAGAATTTGAATAAAGAGAATTCAAATAGATTTGAATATAGAATTTGAATAAAGAGAATTCAAGTAGAGTTGAATATAGAAATTCAAAGGGAGTTTGAATATATGAAATTCAATGGAATTGAAGTAGAATTGAATATAGAAATTCAAAGGGAGCTTGAATATATGAAATTCAATGGAATTGAACTAGAATTGAATATAGAAATTCAAAGGGAGTTTGAATATATGAAATTCAATGGAATTGAAATAGAGTTTGAATATAGAAATTCAAATAGAGTTTGAATATAGAAATTCAAATGGAATTCAAATATAGAATTTGAATATAGAAAATATAAAGGAATTCAAATATAGGATTTGAATATCGAAGGTGGAATAGAGTTTGAATATAGAATTCAAATGGAATTTAAACTATAGAATTTGAATATATAGAATTTGAATATAGAATTCAAATGGAATTTAAACTATAGAATTTGAATAAATAGAATTTGATATATGGAATTTGAATAGAATTTGATATATAGATTTGAATAATAGAAGTAATATAAAATTTGAACAGAAATTGGATAGAATTAACTAACTCGAAGAGGAATTAGTTAATCGAGTTTTGAATTTGAAGTTGAACTTTGAAAGGTGAATTGGATTTGTAAATGGATATTCGAAATCGAATATGGAACCAAAATTTGAAATTTGGATTCAAATTAGTTAATAAGCATGTTAAAATATATTTGAACATGTCGTGTTCAAATATAAAAGTGAAATAGACTAAAGAGTTAATTAACAAATTAATTAACGAATTGAGTTAAAACGATCAGGTATAGTTAAAATAGATTGGGCAGGTATAAATATACATGAGATAAGTATGGATAAGGTATGAAGGTATATAAATAGAATGCTCGACGAAAAGTTATGTATAATTCATATATGAGATTTTATGCGCCGTATCTGCTAGCCTCTTGGCTTTTTCTTTTTCTTTTGGATTGGTGAGGGCCATGGGAGGCTATTTGAAATATCCCGATGCTCCTGGTACAATGGAGGTTATGGCGATTTTTTTCGGAAATTTAAGGAGTTAGAATATTTTTAAGATAATTTGATAGTTAGAAATCAATGTATCGATATATATATATATATATATATGTATATATATATATAGAAGTCGATAAGGAAACGAATTTAGAAATAAAATAGTAAAATCAAAAAGGAAGACTAAGAATAAAATCTAGTAAGAATAGAAAGAGAAAGTGTAGACGTGTTTAAAGGTGAATAAGTAGTTGTATGGTATTGATTATTCGAGTAAGTAGTCATATCTGTTTTGACGTTATAAATGTTATTCAGTCAAGGTCTGAGAGGTAGTTATACCCCAACTTGATTGATTTCATTATTAACAAATAAATAGTAAGATTTCAGGCTCGAAGATCAATGTTGAATAAGAGTTTGTTGAATATAGTATTTGGGTTGTCCTAACGATGTTTTACACAACATCTGTTTTAACCCAATTAAGTGTAAGCTTGGAAATATAATAAAGAATATTTCCTAAGTATACAAACAAACGAGATCGGAAAAGAGATAAGTAATTGGAATATTTTCCAATTATAAATAGCATATATTTTCTAAAGTTTAGAAAATAAAGGAAGGCGATATTCAGAAATGTTTTCCAAATAACATAAAAGGCCAATATGGTTATTGAAAATACTTGGTTAACAAATATTGATGAAGAAATAGAGAAGTGATTTAACTAATGGAATATTAGTTAAGGGCTCAGTGACATGTTCAAAAGGAAAATTGGATTTTTGAAAAGAGTAAACTGTTTAAAAACTCCCAGGGAAAGACTGTTTGAATTAAAAACAAAATTTAATAGAATTTTGTGAAAGCAAATTTGAATTAAAGTAAAGCCAGTAAAGTGGTAACTGAGATTGAATTAGAATGATATCAAGACAAATTGGATTGTGAGATTCGAATTTGAAGTGTAATGGGATAATCAAGTTAAGAGTTGGGAATCGAGAAGAAACTCGAGTTAAAATGATATTTGGCTCGAATATAAGCGAATGGTTATATTGGAGATAAAACTGATTTGGTGTTTGATTGGCATGACATTGGTATATGCTGAATTGATAGCAGATGTGAGGGATATAACGATATGCCCGATAAAAACGTACCAGTTTATAATATATATTGGGTATGAGATTTTGATGAGCCGAATTGGCAAGCCGCTTGGCTGTTTGATTTTCTTTTGGGATGGAGATGGTCCAGAGAGGCGAGTTGGAGTTTAACCTATTGACCAGCACAAAGGAGGTGCTAGCGAAATTTTTCGAAAAGTTAAGACGTTAGAAAATTTTCAGGAATTTTGAAAATTTTTGTTGATAAGAATTAATAAAAATTTAATTGAAATTAAATTGGTTCAGTTGAAACTGAAGTTAAGAAGTGAACAAATATGTTCTAACCAGTCGATAAGGTCGTTCTCTACCTATTAGCAATTTCGAGGACGAAATTATTTTAAGTGGGGAAGATTGTAATGACCCGCATTTGTAGAGGGTATTATAATTAATTTATTTAATTATATAAATGGTGGTCGAGAGAATTTAATGGTGGTTTAATTAAATAATGGTGAATATTTAATTAAAATAATAAATTAAATAATATATTTAATTCTGAAATAATCAGAATTGGCTGAAATGACGATATGGTGTGAACTGGATCATCTGTGATATATAATTCAGCTTGGAATTGAATTTGAATAACGAGTATATTATATAGACGATAGTTTGAACATTAAATTATAATATAATTAAAATCGAGCTTGAAATGGCGCTGCAGTTCGTAAATTGGCGATTCGAACTTCAACTGAATGTACAGGATTCGTTTTAAGCCGGATTTCTGTGAAATAAGAAACGTGTGGAGCTGGTGGAGTATACCTTTCTAGTGGAAGAGAAAAATCGGGATTTCATCTTGTAGATTTTGATTTATGTCCAAATCAAATTTTAGAAAAGTCGCTGTGGAATTCCTTTATAATTTATAAAGGAATTATTTATATTTTTTAAAAGAAATTTCAATATAAATATAATATCGGGTTGACCCAGAAGTGAATATCGAGTTAGAAATTCATATAGGAATATTCCAGAGCTGTATGGTATTCCACTGTGAATATAGATGACAATATATATTTATTTATATTTAATTTAATTATATTTAAATATATTTATATAATTAAATGGGTCATTCAGAGCTGTAAAAATAACCGGTTTTGCAAACGAAGTCGGAATTCGACGAAACTAATTTTGTTGGATCCGCAATATCAAATAGTTGTTAAATTTCTAGTTTCGTGATTTTTAGAGTCACTATGTGGTCGTACGGATTTTTAGAGTGGAAAACAGTCAGTATTTCGATGGTTAAAAATACGATGTGTGAGCATACGAAGTCGGAATTCGACGAAACCAGTTTCGTTGGGACCGTAATGTCAAACTCTAGTGGCATGTCCCTTTTCGTAATTTTTGGGTATCATGTGTAATCACACAAATTTTTAGAAAGGAAGAAAGAATATAAAATAGTAAAAGAAAATATCTAAAATCCTTTATAAGGCCTAGACAAGGCCAAGTCACCTCCTCTCTCAACCACAGAAATCTCACCCCTTGTATATATATCGCTCTCTCAACCCAAATACACAGAGAATCAAAAAAAAATGTGAAGATCCTAATGAAAAAAATCAAACCAAATACAAGAAAATCCTATAAATCCGACTGAATGTATGTTCGATCTCGAAATGAGTTTCTCTTGCATCTGGCATACGTTTTGTATGGTGCGATGAAGGGTTCGGGTGCACCAGTTTCGGGCAGTAAAACTAGGGCTCACGAAATTGGCGAATGCAAACGTTTATTCATGAATTCGAGTTTGGTTTTGGGATGAGGAGGTTATTTAGAAGCCATTTGCAAAACCCTGGGGTTTCTCTTGATTAAAAATGTCGATCGAACCTTGGACTCCACTGTGCGATGCGTTTTCTTCTAGAGTGCGAATGGGTGGAAAGTGGTATTGAGGACTAGAGTTTTGGAAAAGAAGAGAGGTGATGATTTTAGTTTTTAAAACCGTGGAAAGAAGAGAGAGAACAAGGGATCCAAACGATCAATAATGGCTGTGGAATTAGGTTACTGGAGGCACGAAAATGTAGGAGGAAGAAGGGGGAGAGGATTAGGTTTCCACGGTGGGTTATTGGGCTATTATAAAGGTAAAGGCCCAATTAAGAAAAATAATTTAAGTTATTTAATTTAAATTGTTCAAAAGCTTGTATAACGTATAACTTTGTCATACGGTGTCGGAATTCAGCGAAACAAGATCCAGTGGGATCATATGGACGAGAGCCCCACAAAGGAACTGACTGGGAGTAGATGGTGCTCGTTTGAATTTATGGCGAAATAAATTGTTTGATTCAAATCAAACAACAGTTTATCGTTCTTTAACGATGAACTGCCAATGTGAGTAACTCTCACTAACTCTGAACAGTTTATAATTTCATGTTGTATTTTTAGAACTGTAAAATATTGGCTGATTGACTGTGTGTTGACTGTTTGATTGAACTGCTAGTCAGTTAGTTGAATTGCTATATTTGATTCTGTTTAATAGAATGTATCATATGGAACTGAAAGTGATGTTGATTTTATTGTGTAACATCTGTGGATGCAGGGAGACAGGTTGGAGGAATCCAACTGGATTCCTCAACATTTATTTTACTGTTTTTCATATATTGTGATATATGATGTGATATATAATCTGTTGTCGATTATATGTGTTTGGAAGATACTGATCATCGTGACTTGATATGTTGAATACCATAACATACCGAAATGTTGATAAGGGAATATTTTCAAAGTGATATTTGAAAATAAAATATTTATAAATGGAATATTTATAAATAAGAAATATTTATAAATTGGAATATTTATAAATAGGAGATATCTAGAAAAAGGGAAAACGTTATAAAAAGGAAATTGTTATAAGAAGGAAATCATTTTAAAGTGGAGAACCGTTACTAAAAGTAAATCTTTAAAATGAATAAATGTTGTTCAAAAGGAAATCTTTATAAAGCGAATAAAGGAGTTAAATCAAATATGGTATTCGAAAAGAGTTAAATCGAATATGGTATTCGAAAGGAGTTAAATCGAATATGGTATTCGAAAGTAGTAAATCGAATTAGTTATTCGAAGGGGGTTAAGTCGAATATGGTATTCGAAAGTAGTAAATCGAATTAGTTATTCGAAGAGAGTTAAGTCGAATATGGTATTCAAAAGTAGTAAATCGAATTAGTTATTCGAAAAGAGTTAAATCGAATATGGTATTCGAAAGTAGTAAATCGAATTAGTTATTCGAAGGGGGTCAATCGAATAAAGTATTCGAAAGTTAGTAAATCAAATATGTTATTCGAAAAGGGGTTAGTCGAGTCGAGTTAGCTGAATAGAGTTAATCGAATAAGAGTAAACCAGTTAGAATTAATCGAATAGAGTTAAATTGAGTTAATCGAATATCAGTTATTCGAAGAAGAGTTAAATAGTGTTAATCCAAAGGAGTTAATCGAATATAGTTTATTCAAATAGATTAAAGGAGTTAATCGAATATAGTTTATTCAAATAGAATAAAGGAGTTAATCGAATACAGTTTATTCGAATGATTAAAAGGAGTTAATCGAATATATAGTTTATTCAAATAGAATTAAAAGAGTTATTGAATATAGTTTATTCGATAGGAGTTAAGTGAATAGAGTTAGAGTTAAATCAAAAGAGTTAAGTGAATAGAATAAATTGAATAGAGTTATCGAATATGCCTTATCGAAGGAAAGAATTATCGAATAGAAAGATTTGAAAGAGAGTTACGTAAGGAAGTTTGTTAAAGAATTAGAAGGGTGAACTTTGTCTATTTCAAGGTTAGAAACGTTGTTCAGTTAAGGTCTGAGAGGTAGTATTACCCCAACTTGATTGACTTCATTTTTAACTAAGGAATGGTTAAGGTTCGATAGTAAAGGATGGTTAAGTGAATTTAGTAATTAAAGGAAATGGTTTGAGTTGGCATCGCGATGGTTTGTTTAAACATCTGTCTAAGTCCAATGAAGAAGCTTTGGAAATGTTTTTCAAATAAGAAACCAGAAATGTTTTCTAATAAAGAAAACAAGAAATGGAAATGTTTTCCATTGTTAATAACGTATATTTTCCTAATTTAAAAAATAAGAAATATTGAATATAGGGAAATAGGAGATAAGTAAATTAACGAAATAAAGAGATAAATGTTGAATGATGTTTGATCGATATAAATTTCCATTTGCAAATAGTATCGTTGTTTGCACACCTGTTTTTCTTCGATAGTTAAATCACAGACTATCGAAGTTTTGACCATTTTAACGTTGTTAATATGGAGAGACCGGTTGGATTATTATCCAAAGAACCACTCTGTATTGGCATAAGCTTTGCGAATCATATATGCCAAAGGAAATTGAAGACGGAATTATGCAAGGGCTATCCTGTTTACAGAATAGTGCCTTCGGTTCATCCTGTTCCTAGATGACTTGTATGTACGGATGTCTGACAGAGTATTTCCAGACGATCATGTATATTGATTTCTCCAATCGTACCAAGAGTGGAAGCGGAGAAGGAAACTTCTTTTAGCTAACACATAATGTATGGTTGAGGACGTCAATCGATGATTTGATGGATTTGACGATGTGGCATTCAAAGTGAATCTGGTGTGATGATAAAGCGTAGCTTCTAGCCTCACATCCGGTAAATGACAGAAATCGGGCAGGCAGCATGACTAAGTCGTTCGCACCAAAGTAGGGTGTATAATCACCTGATCTAGAGTTTCATTTACTTCTAAAAATCTATTGTTGATGCTGTCCCATTCGGGAAACGGTTGTTGATCCTTACCGTTGGTGATATACATTCGATACACTCAAGCGAAATGAGTGGTTGGTTATGTGTGGCCGGGTTGCAAGATGTTCTTGTTGAACCTAGTGTATTCCTTTCTAGAGGTACACTAGCGAAAGATGGTTCCATACCTTGTCATAGTTGGAAATCCATTACCCAATACGCGCTTGCGGTTTTGATTGTGTACTGTATATGTAGAACGTGAGATGAAAGCGTTCTGTTAGATGATTATTATATTGTGTTGATAGACATTACTATAATATCAAAAGGTTTTTGATATAAAGATAATTGGATTCTCATAAGGGAAAAACCCGTTCCGTTATACGGCGTGGTCTTATGAGATATCGTTTACTTTCTCAAACTGTTTTAAACTGTTTTACTCATACCAGTCCTATGACTGACCCGGAGTTTATTTTGTTTTGTTTTCCCTAAACTCTTGGGTGCGTAAATTTGTACGGGCAGTCAAGTAGTCGGGATTTACAGATATACTGGAAGAGCTTGGAGCAGGAGGCTTCAGGATTATATAGCTATAGTTATTTCCGCTGTGTTTTAAGTGCTGTACTTTGATAATGATATGTATATTCAAGTACAGATTTGTATTTCAAAGTTATGTTATGAAATATATTTATTCGTTCCGTTGTGAGGTTCGTGTTACTCTAATGTTGTGTTCTTCTTCTTCTTCTTCTATTCTAAGTTTCTATCTTATCTTTCCTCATCCTCTAATTTCTTTCATTAATGACCGGTATTTTTCAATGTTTGGTTAGTCGTCATTGAGTTTTATGTCGATAACCAAAGTCGACAAAACCCCGGGTCATTACATTATTTTTAATTATTAATCTTAATTATTACATAATTACTAATGCTTAATTATTTAGTAGTAATTATTTAAAATTTATTATTCAAAATTAGTTATTAAAAACTGCTACTTATTTATTGACAGTTAATTATAAGAAGTCATTTATGACTTCTTAATTAAAAACTGCAACTTTTTTAAATAGCATCTTTTTGTGATTGGCTTTACTAGTTGTAAAAAAATATGGTTATTGCAAGTGGCAAAAACAATTGCTAAAGATATTTTTTGCAACAAGTTTGAAAGCGCAGTTGCAAACAATATATTTGTTGCAACTTACGGAAGAGCAATTGCTAAAATTATGTTTTTGCAACTGGAAGGGAAGCGTAGTTGCTAAAAATATGTTTTTTGCAATAGAAAAAGGCCAATGGCTAAATCTCATATACTGCAACTGCTACGAGAGGTATGTTGCTAAATATCATTTACTACAACTATCATGTGTTACAAATTGCAAATTGCTAGTTGCAATAGGATATTTTTCCAATAGCGCTTTCTCCAAACTTCTTTACCTGTTTTTCAGACATGGTTTTGCGATGTGTGTTTCTATATCCATCTTCGGGGATAGAAAATAGGCAGGTCGTCTCATTATATGAAGGAGGCATCGTTAGCAAGCTTAAGAGTTTATTTTGGATTCTGCTATGTTGTTGAACTTATGCTAATGTTGTAATAATTGATATTCTGATTACTCTTATCAATCTGTGGGGAATCTTTATATGTTGCTCTAGAAGTATTTTATATTTATATTTTATCTGGAAGCCGGGAAACATTATAGTATTTTGTTATGCATGGATATGAAATGTAATAGTTGATTGGGAAATTATGTTAAAAAAAATTCATGTTCATTTTCATTTGGTATTGATATCGATAACATGACCATATATTCTCATCAGGAATTAATACTGTAGATGACTGCCACATCTATAATGTTTATATTTAGGCATTGAAATGAAGGGAATTGCAGTTGGTATTAGAGGATAAGGATATGAAATGCTAAAGTATTTTTTTAATTTTAGAAAGGTTTTAAAACACAACCTCAATGAATTAAAGAAGAAATCGGGGTTTGGGAAAGCGTCAGACTAACATACTTGTATTATATAAGTATGAAGATCATACCTCTATTGTTTTGTCTTTCTTTTGGCTCTTAAGATTGTTTTCCCTTATCTTATAAAGATTTTCCTGTAGATAAAAGATGTAAGATATAAAAGCAAGAAACTGATAATCTCGAGGGAGGAAGTACCACTACTGATGGAAATGGTCAACTAACTACGAAAAATCAAGGTCGACCATCGTTTGCTACTGTTAATTCTTTTGTCGGGGTAACTCTAGTAGATATGAGAACTATGCACAAATTTTTTCAATTTGATAAAAGTAAATAATGCTGCTAAATTTGGTGAGGAAATGTTGGAGTTACATATCACAACGCGTCTGCTGCTAATTATGCTACTTTGAGTCAGGATTATGCAAGGATAGGCGGAAAACTATTCACATGCACAAAGGGTGCAATTAAAGAGGAAGATTGGTTATATCTTTGTGAGAGGATTTTTTTTATGTCCAAGATAGAATGATGAAAAGAAGAGGCGACTTGCATTTAGAAAAATGTAAGGAGCTGCTCTTTTGTAATAACCCGGAAAATCTGGGCCAGTTTAAAATTTTTATTTTGGCAATTTTAGCGAATTTCGAACATTTAAAATAGATTATTTTAAATAATATCGACGAGAAATTTATTTTGAATATATTTAGAACGTATATATTATATACGTCATCGTTAGAATATAAATAATTATTTTAAATTATAAAAGGAATTGAAAATGGCGCGGTAGTTCGATAATTCGATTTCAAACTTCAATTGAATGTACCGGGTGCAAAACAAATCGGATTTTAGCGAAACTGAAAACATTAGGATCTAATTGATAATATCTTTCTAACAAATCCGAAAAATCGAAATTTCATAGTGGGAATCAAAAGATATGTCCTGTTGAAAATTCTGAATAGTCGCTATGGAATTCAGGCCCTTAAAAATGGGAATTTTGCAAACGACCTCGGATTTCGACAAAACCACTTTTGTTGGGTCCGTGATGTCAAATTATTGCTAGGTTTCAAATTTCATAATTTTTCGAATCAATATGTGAGCATGGCAAAGGAAAACGTGTTTGACCACTTTCAGTTGATTTTAATCGACTGGAAAATGGTCATTTTTCCAACGGTCTCAGAATTCGACGAAACTAGTTTTGTTAGGACCGTATCGTCAACACGAAGCTAGAAAATATTTTTCGGGAATTTATAGAGTTAGTATGCGACCCCAGTAAATTGAAATGCGCGTTCAAATTCAACATATAGAGTTATATGTTGATTTTGACGAAAACTGATCGAAACGATCGAATCAGCTTACGATACATATCCCATTGTATTCGGAATGGGGGTAATTAGCTATGGACTACAGGCGATGGGCCTCGTTTCGACTTCGAAATAAAAAGTTACTTTTTAAAAAGAGAAATTAAAATAAAATATAAATAATTATATTCATATAAACCCCCCCTTATATTCTTTTCCCCCATTGACTTCAGAAAAAACCCGATTCACCAAAACTGCCCCTACCCCGTCGACCTCTCGTGAAACGCGCCGCCGTGCTGGAAGAAACCCACGCCACCTCGCCGCAAACTCCACCTCCGATTCCCCTCCCTCGCGCCTCTCCACCCTCCTCTAGGTCAAATCGCAAGACCCCAATCCGAACCCTAGCGCCGCGAGCAAACCCTAGGGCAGCCACCGTGAGCTCCTCCGCTCTGACCACCGTAGACCGCGAGCAGCGCCTCCCCTGAAGCCGCGACCACCTGGAACCGCCACCCTCCGACGCGCAGATGCCATCCCCTCCTGCCTGAAGACCGTCGGCATCCATCTCCCAATAAAGACAGTGAGCGTTTATTTTCTTTTTCATTTCAGTTTTTGTATAAAGTAGTTTAATCAATTTGAGAAATAAAAATATGATTTATGAAAGTAAACAACAGGGGTTTATTTTCAGATTTTAATAAAAATTCACCTTGGATTTATTTTCGATTTTTAATGCAACAAAGATGAGTTTTTTTTATTGTGAACATATGTTGAAAGATTAGATTTTAAAATAGAAAAGATTAGATTTTTAAAATAGAAAAGATTATATTTTTAAAATAGAAAAGATTAGATTTTTAAAATAGAAAAGGCGAAATCTTTACAATAGAAAAGGCGAGATTTTTATATATTGAATAGCGAAATAAAAATTCAATTTTTATATATTGAATAGCGAAGTAAAAATTCGATTTTTATATATTGAATAGCGAAGTAAAAATTCGATTTTTATATATTGAATAGCGAAGTAAAAATTCGATTTTTATATATTGAATAGCGAAGTAAAAATTCGATTTTTTATATATTGAATAGCGAAGTAAAAATTCGATATTTATATATTGAATAGCGAAGTAAAAATTCGATTTTTATATATTGAATAGCGAATTAAAAATTTGATTTTTACATATGTAGAGAATACGGGCAACGAAGGTGACAAAAAGGTGAGAACGATGAAGATTTCTATAAATGAAGTGTCGTGAAGTTGGAATAGCTTTCGGTGAGAACTTATCACGCTAAATTTCTTTTTCTAGTTATATATATATATATATATATATATATATATATATATATATACTAGGATGCAGACGGTGTTTAGTAGCACCCGACACAATCGTCCATAGACCATGGACTTGTTTGTTTGGTTGTGTAGTTGGTTAGATTATTTGGTTTGAATTGAATTGTTTGGTGAAATGAAATTGATTTGATTGATGTGTGAATGGCGTGGGCCTTCACTAGACCGGGGATAAAGCTAGGCCTTGTCCCGTTTCTAGTATCGTGCCGTTATGCCGCCGAAATTTTCTAAAATAAGTTAGAGAAATAAAAGTATCATTTTTATTTTGTAAATGAACTGAATAAAAATTCATGTGTTAAAATAAAATATTTTATCGTTAAAAATATAATTTTTAATGTGAATGTGAATAAATAAATATTCATTTACAAACCGGACGGTTTGTTTATGTACACCTATTTGAAGGATATTGATTGGGACGATAAATTTTACACATCGCCCAACTGCACAAATAAAATCTGTGTTTGATTGTTTGAAACCCCACACAGATATTGGGATAAAATACGGCATACACTAATCCCAATAATTAGTTGTATGTCGATCGATTGATTGACAGGCTGTTATAAGCGTTAGATATCTATATTTGATGCTTATACAGTGTAGTGCACTTTGGATGATGGTTGATTATTTATCGTTGTGATTATATACATGTGGTGTATGGAATCCATATAATTAACGTTATATGGTAATTGATTGGGCCTCATTCCAATTTAGAAATTAAAGAATATTATAAAACAAAGGTTCATGTATTGACAGTACTCATCCGTTGAGATTAGTCATGTGTTGAACGAAAGATTTTAACAACGAAATAGTCACACATGGACAGTACTCATTCGTTGAGATTAGTCGTGTGTTGATAAAAATATAGATTCATTTGTTGAATAAAATAACGAAGTTATTGAAAAATATAAAGCCGTATTGATTAGAGATGCGCTATTTTGACGCGAACGATATTTATATCGATTATATCCGTTTTTACAATTTGAATTGAATCGAAAACCAAATTGAATTGAATCGAATAGAAAACCAATTTGAATTGAATCGAATAGAAAACCAATTTGAATTGAATCGAATAGAAAACCAATTTGAATTGAATCGAATAGAAAACCAATTTGAATTGAATCGAATAGAAAACCAATTTGAATTGAATCGAATAGAAAATGAATTGAATATAAAACGAATTCGAATTGAATTGAAAACGAACTGAAATGAATTCAAATTGAATTGAAATTTAAATTGAATAGAAATGAATTTTAAAACGAATTTATAAGGAAAAATTTAATTTTGATTTGAATTGAAATGGAAGTTGAAATTGTTTTTGAAATGAATTTAAAACTATTTATAAACTTCGTTTTAAATAGAAATCGACGAAATATATATTATATATATATAATATAATGGCCTGAATAGAACGCGCCGCGCCGCGGCAGTTCATAAATTTCGACCATTGACTTTGAACTGACATTACGGGAGATCCGACCGTCGGATTCTCCTAAAACCGGAACCGTTGGGTTCGTATCGAAAAGAGCTTTCTAACGAATATTAGAAATTCAAAATCTAACGGTTGGATTTGGAGATACGTCCAAATCAAATTTGGAAAAGGTCGCTGTAAGTGCAGTTCGATGGCCGTTGATGAAAATCGACTGTACGGGCCTTGATAAAATTATTTAAAATAGTAGTAATTTGTGTAAAATCACAAGAAATGATTTGGGAAAAATTGGGATGAAAAACTCCATATTTGAAAAGATAAAAATAGTTTTTTATCGAAATGAACTAGTTTTGAACTGAAATTAAAACCCATTTATTTTTAAATAAATAAATTGGATTTGAAATGGGTTTAAATAGAACAGATTCATGGGTTTATCGTGAACTGTGTTTTAAATAACACTTCTTTAACCGATAATAAATAGAATGTGATTTGAGTTTATCGTGAACTGTGTTTTAAATGACACTAGTTCTTTAACCCAGTAAAGGAGTTTTAATGAATCTGCAATTAAATTGAAATGTGAATTGATAATCTAAATTATCAAAATTGGAAAATGAGCGAGAATGGAGTATCACCAGTTTTGCTCCAAAGCGATAGTTAAATCTTTAATTAGATTTGAACGTGAAATGGTAATTAATTTTACCGATAACACTGTGGTATTAGATATGGAGTATTACCAGTTTTGCTTCATGGGATGAATAGGTTGGGATTGGGAAATAAAATAAATAATTACTTCGGTGTGGTTCGCTAATCCCGACTAGTTTGGAAAACCATAATTTGGTTTGAAATGACATCCAAAGGAAGATTAAAGGATAAATTTTAAAGAATTTATCTTGGATAAAATTAATGGGAACCTTTCCCTAAGAATTGAAATTTAGAAACTAGCTGAAGGTTAGTTAAGAAGAATGGTTTCCTGAGTATTGATCTGATGTTGGTTTCGGCCTTCGGGGTTAATATTTGGGGAATTGCTCTCTTACTGATTTACGGTTAGTGACTAATGAATTGGAATGAGGCGTATGTTGTGTTTGTGTAACATTTGTTTTAATATACGCAGGTTGTTCGGAAAGGCCGGGTTTATACCCATTCTGAATAACTGATTCGACGATATGTCGAAGATGAAGACGGTGGTCGAAGACCAGAAGTCTTTACATCGTTTGGATAATTACTGACGATCCTGATTGGGCTGTACACCCAAGAGGATGGAAATAGTTGGTGGTCGTCTAGACGTACTTGGAGATCGATGGATATGCGAGGAAAGTGCCTCCGGTTTCGTTTAGACCCAGAACGAACTTGTAAATGGATTGTTTGTCTGACATTGGATTTTATTCTGTGTTGATTGATTTCTGTTAAATATATATCTGTTTGGCGGCGGAGAATTTATTCTCTTGCTTAACGCCCTTCTCTGAGACGTACGAGCTTAGAGGTTATATATCGATAGATATCAATCGCATGGCATGAATTGCCTGTGTGGCATGCTGAGTTGCATGGATCAAGGCTTCTGTTGAAAAGCAAAGTCTTGTGGTTGATGATCAAAGCATGGCCTTTGTGGCGTAGCTTTGTGTACAACGTGAATTCGCGAGCCTCACACCTCGGTATGAGTTAAAAACGGGATACGGACCGTTGGGAGAACATGACGTTTCTTTCTAGCTTTGGTGGTGTCAGCTACTTACCAGCCCTGACATTTATATACTTTTCACCTTTGTGGTTGTTGGAATGAGGCGCCTCGATTATAGGTCTGTAAGGACCGGGAAACGTGTGTTCAAGAATAATTAATCCTCAAACGTAAGAGAGGACCGGCCCAACCGATCCAGTGGCTGCCCAGAGTGTGTAGTCCTGAGCATTTGCTAGAGTGTCTTGAAGCGGAGAGGAGCTTGCCCCTTGCCTCGACTCATGACGGAAATCCAATTTCCAATACGTGTATTTCAGTTTTATTTGTAGAGCCTAGTATGGCGACATATTGGTATGGGGCACTTATGCCGTCTATGATTTATATTTATGATTGAAATTGTTTTGACACTATACACTTATTATAGTATCAAATGATTTGTTTTAAACGTACCAAGCATGTTTGGCTGTTATAAGGTAAAACCCTATCCTCCGGCTTGCGTTGCATTGTGTGATGGGACCTGGGTCTTATAATAGCTTCATTTTTCGAAAAAGCATTGCGCTGTTTATTCTATGCACTGATATTTTTGGGAGGAAACACGTTCCGTGTTATACGGCGTGGTCCCTTGAATTACTCTCTTTTAAAGTAAAGTTTTAAATAACTGTTTTAGTTCTCACACCAGTCACATGACTGACCTGGAGTTTATTGTTTTAACCTAAACTCTGGGTGCCCCCTATTTTCGACACGGGCAGCTAGTAGTTTTGGTTTTGCAGATTTATATTCACAGGATCCTGGTTTACAGCTGGAAGGATATCCGGAAAGCTCTGTATCCGTATATCACCTTCAGTTGTGCTTTGTATTATTTTTCCGCTGCTATGTAATTTATTGTAATATCTTATATTTATCGAATGTAATTTATTCAATTATACTCTGTATATTCTTGTATTCTGATGGAATTGTTGTAATAGCAATGAAATGTTCTTCCGTCTGCGTTCTTTTGTGTGTTGTTCTCAATTCTATCTGTGCTTTCCCTTACGGGGAAGTTCGGGTCGTTTCATCTTTTCTGGGTGGAGTAATATTATAGTAGGAATAGAAGAGGATGAGATGCTTTGGGCAGAGTCTAGGAGAAATTTGAAGAAAGGCTTATGTCGGAGGTCACTAAGACTGTTTTCTCTAGAAGTTGGCCAAGCTTGAGCAAGGATACATGTCTATTCTTGAGTATGCTGCAAGATTCAAGGAACTTTCTCGTTATGGTTATGATATAGTAGATATTATGTTGATAAGGAACGAGAAGTTCATAAGAGGATTGCAACCAGAATTGGTTAAAGCTACTTTACAACACATCTAAATTACTTACGATGTGGTGGTAGCGGTGACACTGAGAAACAAAGAGATTATTACTTTTCTTGATATTATGATTGGGAGTGCTAAGATCAAACTGATTTGGAAACAAAAGTTCAGTCCAAAGAAGGGACCCAGATGGACGAAGCTGGTAGTAAAAGAAAAGATGAGCTGATTTGTCTTATTTGCAACAAGAAGAGTCATTATGCAAACGAGTGTCATTTGGGATAGACTAAAGTTGTTATTAGAAAAATAATATCAATGTGACCAAATAGGGCACGACAAGGATAAATTCCAGAGCTTTCTAAGGTAAATATATTTTTAGAGCATTTTTCCTCAAAGTCAGCTGTTGAGGAGAAGGGAAAACCAGTGATGGCATGTATTATTTTGAATTTTGATTTAAGGTTTATTGTTTTATATTGGTGCATCACATTCTTTTATATCCCATTGTTTGATAAGTAAGTTATCTTTAGAACCATCGAACATTACTACATCCTTAAGGCTATCTAAAATTATAAAAGGTTATGCCACTCTGGATGAGATGTGACTTTCTAAAGTTCGATTTGCTAGGGTATACTTTTGTTGATTTCTTTCTGTGTTTGATTTTTGTTTTGGCATCATATTGGGTATGGACTAGTTAGCCGAATATGAAGCTAGGATATTCTTCCCTGCTAGGAAAATATCACCAAGACACCACAGTTGTAACAATCAAATTTTACACTTAGTTGTGAGTGCAAGCTAGTAGATGTATCTATTTTTGTGGGAAACATAATTGTACGTAGGGATAAGTCAAGTTCTGGTGGTAAAGGAGTTTGCAAATGTCTTTGAATCAGTTATAAGATCATCACCAAAGTGATCTATTGAATTAAGAGCAAATCTTTTACATGGTGATGAACTCATAAGTAGACCACCTAATAGGATGAGACCCATCGAGATGGAGGAATATAAGGTGCATCTAGTGGATTTAGAGGGAGACAGTTTCATTAGACCGAATAGTTTGCTTAAGTTAGCGACTGTGATATTTATGATGCTAGATGAATCATTAAGATTGTGCATTGATTATTGGAACCTCAATGAGAATACAGTGAAGTATAAACATCCTTTACCAAGGATTGATGATTTGTTTAATTAGCCAAGTGGAGACAAAATGTTTTCTCAACTGGATTTGCTTACTAGTGTGATGATCGCTCTACAACACCGGTGCTCATATATGCATTGTATATGCATCCAATTAACGCAAAACGGTTGTCAAAGGAAAGAAGTAGAAGAAAAGAAGAGAAATGGAAAGGATGAGAGGCAGAGAGGATGAGGAGGAAAGGAAAGGAATGTTACACACTTCATAGAACATGTGTAAAACTCACATTGCATCAAATAACACATTATAATAATCATAGAAATGAAACAAGCGAAATAGTAATAACTAACAAACTACATAATTAAAGTCAAGGAGCTCACATAGTTATACAAAATAGTGATAGAGTTTATATAAGTGATAAATAAACTCACTGATAAAGTATCTATAATAATAAATCATTAACACCTTCGAGGCTAATTTACAATATCATACAGTCGAATAAACTATAATGATAAAGCGTAAATATGAGAAGACGCCACCTCTTGCTTATCAGCTACCTTAGCAAGTCTAGATAAATCTTGCACTTATTACATAGCCTACTCAACAACATCGTCGATGAGTACTTAAGGTGATAAGAGGAACATAAAACTTTGGGTCAAACAACATTCTAGTGTGAGTGAAAAAAATAATATCGAAATACTATAAAAGATGTAATAGTAAATGGCATAGAGGGTATAGATATAATGACTATCCTGCCCCTGCGCCCACATCATCAGCACATAAAAAGATGTATTCTACTATATGATAATAAGCACGAGTGTGTCCTGCATCAAAATTCTAGGGGAATCCAAATAGCCGAATCAGAGATATTTATACCATATGGCATCGCTAAGGTGATAAAGGATTAAGAAAACATAACATCCACCATCCATCCTCACATTTATTCACTTAATAACCCTTTTATTCATTGGTACACAAGTCCATGCCCCTCATTCAATCTGGAACTTAATTGCACTAACGTACAACCCAAAGTGAGGACCCGCACTTGGTCTAGGTGGATGCCATAAGTTCTTCACACTTGGGAATAAAATCTAACACTCAGGGATAATGATCTGCACTTGGTCCAATGGACACTACGCCTATTACCCTTCTTTATGAGTACCCATCGAGCTTGCATATCGATAATTCTTTTGCACATACTATCCGTAAGGGAAATTTTATGTACAGCCACATGTTCTATTAGTTAATCCATCCTAGATTTTAGGATATTTACGTATTTTTATGGTGATAATCAATTAAATTTGATTAGTTCATCCACCATACTTATCTTATCTTTTCGCGTTTCTCTTTTGTTTCCATGCCACGTACAATTCAGTTCACTCACACTTGCGTATATTCTCCTTTACCATATATAATATTATTTTTCCCTTCCACTGCATGCTTCTCTTTGTTTTTCGCGATACTCCTTTTCTTATTATTTTCACTCTGATTCTATGAGTTGCATCCTCCTTATTTGCAGTCCTACTACAAGGTTACGAGTTAGTAAACAAATTTTTGTGTTCCTTTCATACCAAAATATATAAATATTTGCAGGAATCAATAGAAAAATTCTTGGTTAGGTGAATTTATTTTTGTGTTTATCCTTCATTTTCTATGATTTTGTTTTTTTACCTTAGGATGAATTGTTGCATGAAGCTATTTGCTCTTTCCATTTAAAATCCCCCATAATAACAGTCAATTTTTACAAATTTTCATTCGTGCATCATGAGGTTAACTAAAAATAAAATAAAATACGGTTCTTGTTTTATGAATGGGTTATGTTTGAAGAAGGTGCTCAACCTGCTATCTAAAACAACAATAATCTTTAAATCAAGCATATACAAACAATTACTGGTAAACATATGTGATCAACATCAACATATCTTTGCCAATAGTCGGACACTATTTTATACACATAAATTTGAGAGCTTATGTAACTTCTTATAAGTTATGCTTCAAAATTCACTAGTTTGGGATGCATGTCAGATATGGTTAAAAATGTCTAGAGCATTATGGAGTTCACTAATATACAATGTAAACCTCATTTGAAGCAACAACATGGTCTGATTAATCCAAAGTTACGTGTTACTGTTACATCCGAACATAACCTATTACCATATACTTTTCCTGCGATGTTTTTCAAGATAATGTGCTTTGCTCATTTTTTTGTTTTATTGTTTAAACATCTGTCAAGTTTTCGCTAGGGTTTTCTTGTAAGCTAATGCGCGTAATCCCTCTTAGTATTATAATTTAAAATAGATAAAGACACTTGCATGATGCTAAACAAGCACTAAGCTTGAAATTTTGTATAGTGCATCTTCGATAGGTGCGTCATTCTTATGTGTGTTAAATTTTAATGATGGTATAAGAGCGTACACCTTGTCAATAGTCTCAGGGCAATCATTACCAATCATGCATATCTCTCCATTAGTAACATCATGTTCCTTTAAAGATTCCAAGATTTCTCTGATATCAATAGGATAGTCACAAGCATGCATATCTCTCCATTCGTAACATCATTACCAATCATTCATATCTCTCCATTCGTAACATCATTGTCAATACAGTTTATTGCAAGCTCTGTAGTAAGTGCCTTGTTGAATGAGTTTGGCATTTTGGTATCAAGATCATTTGTCAGAACAACAACAGAGTCATTGATTCCTTGTAAAATAGATGCAGCTTCTCCATCCATTATAATTTTAGTATCTTTTGGGATATCGATTCAAGTTTTAGATCTACTTCAACAGGTGGGGGCTTGAATGACAAGAGAAAAAAAACACATTTTCCACCTAAAGCTGTTTTACCTCCTTTACTAGAATATATGAATATGTGCAGGAATCAATAGGATATTCACAAATAGATGCAATGGTTGGTTAGTCCAGAAAAGCCACATGATATGCACACAGATCAAGAACTAAAAGGTGCGACTAAGTGGGACATGCACCGAACCGAAGAGCAAAAGCTAAGGTGCATATGCACACAAAGCCAAACTCATGAAAAATGTACAACAACCAAGGCAGGAACCTAGCAAATGCACAGCAAGAGCAAATGCATAAAGACACACACTATGAACTTAAAGTTAATGCAATAAAAGCAAGCAACATATGCTTGTACAACAGCACAAACTAAAAGGTCAAGCACACAAATTTGTGTTAGGCAGCAAAACAAGTGCAGAAGCACAAAGTGTGCGAGTTCAAACATACTAAATGATGATCCAAGCCAACAAAACATTTGCATGAATGAAGTCAAGGGATACACGTTCAAGGCCCGATGCACAAAAAAGCTCAGGTCCAAGTCTAGGGCATTGACACACAATAGTAATGACAAGGACACATGGACAAGCATATAAGGGAAGGAATGGAGAGAACTCACTCAAACCAGCAAGCATACTTATTAATTCATACTACTTCCACAAACTAAAGCAAAAATAATAATTTAATATCAAATTATTTACATAAACAATAATAAACAAACCTTAGTCAAAAAACAACCAAAATGTATATAAACATCTGCAAACTGAAGTCTTATGAGCACTTTGCTGCTCCTTCCTTTATTTTGACCGCACTACATGAACTAAACTATACTACTATTATAAATAAAAAATTAAATTAGTGCATTTCAAGTATGCATGAACAATATGATGACTAATAAAACATAGAAAGTTAGGGGATGTTTAAACGAAGAAAATTCTAAAGCCATTAGTGTGTCCCATTTGAGAATTCTACTTTTAACTACATCATACCATTTTTGTGCATCCGGATAGCACAGTCTCTCCCAACCTGGATAAATATGTGGTAATACCGCTTCTTCTTTCAAGTGGATTATCATAAAGTGGTTTCCATCCATCAAAACAATTGGTATTATTCTGTGCTCATCTTTTGGACCCACTCTCAAAGGCAAATATGTCATGCATTGATCTAGAGAATACACACAAAGTATACAATTAAATGACGTTGCGAATAAGCAGACCATGTCTAGAAAACTCAACCAACATTTTTTGCTTGCATATTGGTCATAATATGCTATTGCTGGTTCAACTTGGTGATATATCTTCACATCACCTAACAAGTTAGTATATTGTTCTTTCTGCAAGTGTAATTCCTCTATCAGGGTTTGTCAAACGGTTTTCCATGAATCATCGCCTTCAAAACCCAATAGTCGTGCACAACAACGGTATCCGGAGTGTCCGTCTGGTGGAACATCTTCCACACTTTCAAAGATATGTTCTTTAAATGGTAGATTAAAATACTTGAATGAAAATTCAGTGGGTGACAACTCATCATCTAAATTAGTAAGCTTGTACCTTTGTTTCTTCTGTTTGCCATTATTAACAGTAGGTGGTTGTCTTTTTTGGAGTTTATTTTGTAATTCCTCCCTTGTTTGTGCATACTCAAAAGCAGATTTATCACGCTTTGTACTATTGATTTTTTTGAAGTTTTTCTTTTATTTTAAGGCGTCCTTTGAGCTTTGAATTTTTCTTTGTAGGTTCCATTTTTGTACTTTCAAGATAATTAATCCAAAAAAAGTACAAGATATCTAAGCTGCTGATGAAGAAGTAATGAATAAAAAAAAATCACACGTACCTCTTTCATCACTTTCAGCATTTTCAGTTGTTGCTCCTCGATAGAATTATAAATTTACATAAAAATGTGGAGATTTATGGGTTAGGATCAAGTGGACTTACAACAGACTCGTTCACAATATCATTAAGTTTTCTCCAAAATGTATGCATAGACGATAATGACATCAACCTATTCTCTTGTTTTAACGGCATGATTTCATGTGCACAAGGAAGACAGTGTGTTTGTCTAGTTATGTAGCCACATTTGGAAATATCTAAACCAATATATTCATATCTTTTCATTTCCTCGCCAATTTAATCTAGTGCATGGTGTGATACAAATCCTCTTAGATTGTTGAAAAATGTTATATGATGGTCATGCAAACAAGTACTTAGACATTACGAAGAGAAGCTTTGAAACGTTGTGTTATTATTAACCTGTCGATCATAATCAAATTTTGGATCAAAAATTACCTTGAAATGAAGCCAAATATCTCTTCAATGATGAATGTTTTGGTTCTACTCTTTTGGTTGTATGGTTTCCAAAATTTCTCATATTGTTTGTCCAAGCAGCCACAAATTTTTCTTTAAATGGCACAATCCAGTTATCTTCAATATATAATATGAGATCTTTGAGGTTAACATTCTTATTTATAAAATATATCCATGCTTCGTTGAATGCTTTCTTAGAAGGTTCATCACTTAATCTATGAAACTGTTGAATGAAATCAGTCCACTCTTCTGTTGTTTTAAAGTACATTTTCCCATTTGCTTCAACGTTCCTTGATACATGAAATGTACATAATAAATGGGAAGCTATAGGAAATATAGCATTAATGGCATTCATTAAGGATATCTCTCGATCAATGATAATTGCAGAAGGAGCACAATTGGTTGGACCAAGAATTTCATTTAAGCATTGCAAATCCCATATGTAGTTGTCAATCGTTTCTCGATAAAGAAAAACATGTGCAACTATGAATGTTTTCCATGTGGACGTGACACCTACTATCTCTAATAAAGGTCTACAGTGACGATTAGTTTTATAGGTGCAATCCATAATCAAAACAAGAGGAAAACATCGAGTAAGTGTGATGGAATATGGATGCACAAAAAATAAATCTAATACCTCTTTTGTATTTACATCTCTTCGGTGAAATTCTATGTACTTGTTTTCATCTAACATATACAAAATCCGTTGCATGTAAGTCCTTCCTTCCATCTCAAAAACTCAATGCTTAGCCTTATAATTGTAAATTGTTTGAATCGTAGAAGCATTATTTGGGTTATTTTATTTGAGAATACGAAGTACTTCACCTGGTTTTACACCGCATGCACTCAATTTTATTACTACGGCCTCTTCATTTGGGGTAAGTCTACCAACATATGAATGTCCTTCAAAATTTGTATTTTTTTCCATTGGATGATTATGAAATCCACATATAACTTCAATTCTCTATTGATCTAGTAATTTGTAGTTTAGCACCTTTCAATAAGAAAGGCATCCACATCTCTTTGTTCCCGTCTTTTTAGCCTTCACTTGTTCATTATTAACTGTCTTCTTTTTTCTTCAACATAAAATTCACTTCTCTCACACCAATAAGAAATTCAACCTCTACGCCCATTTTTTGGATTTTCACATTGTTTAATAGTAACAACTACACCACACAATTTTCCAATATTTTTGCACCATTCAGTAAGTTCATCACGTGAATTAAAGACCTGAGTTACATATGAAAAATTAATTAACTTTATATTGTTTTTGTAGCGATAAAATTAACAAATTATCATACATTACTAGTTCGAAAGGCAAAAGTGCAATCCCAGTTTAATACTTGATCTTCGGAGCAAAATAATGAACTTTCCTGGTTAACAAAATATTAAAGTACACGTAAGGAAGCAAAATAAAACTCTATGTAAAATAATCAAAAAATTAAACTTAAAAGTTACCATATTGAAAGATGATTTGTCGGGATTACCAACACAATGCTCCATAACATCATTGTTCTGTGTGTTCTTGTTTTCTATTATTGATGCATTTAGCCATTCCCCATCCATTTCATTACTTATAAATCTTGAATACTCTAACTACTACTCACTTTCCTTTTTACTAAAAATGTTGATGCTTTCATTCAAATTGGAAGAATCACTATTTTCAGACATATTCCTGTTGAACCTAAATCAAAAGACATATAAGAAGGAAATTTAAAAAACAATTTTTTTTTACTTTCTTTTTCAATTAAATTTTCAATAGCAAACACCGTAATTTCATGCATTTGTTTGACATTGGTTTCAATTGTACGTAAGTAAAAAAATGATTTTGCATGATGATATAATTTTGGAAAATAACTAAATTTGTAAACAAAACTCTATTGCATATAGAATCGTTTCACAAATTTTTTTCTGCAAATAAGTATCTCACCTCAACCTTCGACTTTTCTATTTCAAATCTGGATTTAGTCCTCTTCAAAGTACACTATAATGAGAAGAGAAGAAGAAAAAAGTAAATTTGGCAGTGTTTCTTCTTCCGATTTATGTGTATTGAAGACTTGGTTAGTACAAGAATGAAGAAAGAGAATCACACAAAAGTATATGTTGTGTGGATATATCAATTTTTAAAATTTAAATCAAACATAAATATAGGTACTAATCCTAAAATTTAGGGTGATTTTTTTTCGAAACAAGATACTGTACTTCATTGGATCTAACTAGTAGTATCAACTAATATTAGAACTACAGTGGAGCTATAGCACTCCTACATTTTGAATCACTATTGTAAGCTTTTAGATCAGTTATCTCAAGTATATATACAAACATAAAAATTGATCTAGGGGCAAGAAAAACACAAATCGTCAACAGTTAAAAGTAGAATAGTCGAGTGCTTCTATCTTAATAACTCTCGTATTGTATGATCCGTAGAAGCCACATATGTGGTATAGCCAGTGGAAGCGAGACCTTCCCTTTTTGCCATAGTCGTTGCATAGTATATCCTGGCATTTATCCCTATATTCATCTGGAAGCTCTTCAACAGCCAATAAAGCATCCAACATGCCAAAATATACAGCGATATCTCCCATGGATTTGCAACATATTGGACGTGTGTAGTGACTGCAGGTATAAGCCTGGAAACAATCCGAATGCATAAAGTGATTGCAAGGAAAAGCTCTTACTGCTTCACTTGAAGTGAACAAAAAATCACAACATATAGGACAATTTGACTCCTGGATTTTCTCATGATGTTTGTGATCTTGTGATTTCATTACCAGACAGCAATTACACTTCATGCAATTATCGACAATTTATAAAAGTGGATGACGAGAAAATAAAGAGAACCGCGAGAAGATGAGATATGTATCGTGGATGAACTAACCAAATTTAATTAACTATCAACACCATAAAAATAGGTAATCCTAAAATCTAGGGAGGATTAACTAATTGAATATGTGGATGTAAATAAAATTTCCCTATCCGTAATAGAATCTACTTTTGGAATCACTACAATGACCATCACAGGAATCCCCTCAAGTTAGGACTAGCTTAGTAAACTATCTTATCATCGAACTCACTCATATCCTTCTAACCTTCTAGTAGTTCCCATAACTAACTATCACCTACTGAGCATCTCGAAATATATCTGTCCATCGTCAAAGTTACCGTTTCCCATCATGGAATCACCAACAATGAATGATGAAATCATAACGTCGAAGTGCCACATCCTGGCCTCAATGTCAAACCATTAGTCAAAGAGTCATCGAATCAAAAACACTATTGAACGAACCATCATATACTGCTCCTCGAAACCATACCATCATCTATGTCAAAATTTCCAATACAACCATCATTAATAGTATTCTCCATAGTAATTGGTAATGATCACTCTAATCATGTATTTAATCAAGACTGGTAAAATATATTTAATATTAAGTGTTAACGTCTGATATTCGTTTTCAGCCAAGCTCATCGTGAAGTTCATCCTTCGCCTCCAGATCTGTCGCAAATATCTAGTGGCACTCAATCTTAAAATCGTCCTGGATGCTCCGACGCTCCTTCGTAATTTATCTCATCTGTTTGTGTTTATTATCCTTGTGCGCTCAGTCGACATGCACCTACCTAAGCGTTTGATCAATAAGAACTAAACAATAGCAAATAAGCTTTTTCTAATACTATATTGCAAGCAAATGGGCTTTCTAGCCAAACTATGAAAGCAAGAAATCATGCAAAAAATAAACGTGTATTTACCTAAGCCATAGTACAAAAATCCATAATAGCATTAATGTAACACCCCACCTCTTCTAGGGTCACTCACAAAGGGATTGCACTAGCTTTGGTGGAGCATTATCTAGGTAAACATACACAGAAATATTACAAGACAGATCATATAAAACAGCGGAAGAAGAACCAAATTTCATTGCTTTAAAATCTAGAAAGGTCTATAGCCTTTTACATCAAAATGCTATTAAAAATCCATTACATCGAAATCTGTCTTGCAATTGTAAAGAAGCATAAAACCATAGTTATAAATCATTCCCCAATAAAGCAGCAAAGCAAGCCATAGCCAAGAGCAATCCAAGCCTTCATGAAATAGCCTTGGAGCTTGGTAAGATCCGAACTAAGCTGTGTTCCCACCCTGTGAACCTGAGGGGGGAAACGGAAGAAAAAGAGGCGAAACAAACTGGGTCAGTCATAAAGACTGAGTAAGTCCTAGTGACTTTCAGCATAAAAACAGGTAAAGATAACATGGCATGAGTAAACTGAAAGTAAACATAAGCATGGTGACAAGATAAGCTACATGCACGATAACTAAGAATAACATCATAGGATTTCTGTCATGTATAATATTGCAAGGTTGTCGTTCAGGATGAACTAAGTATAGTTTCGCACGATTTCTATCAAGCATCGCAAGATTTATCTGCTTTACCATTAAAATGATATCTATTTGCTCTGATTTCCTAAATTCTTTGCACCAACTATACTAGTATCCCAATCCGTATCATCCTTTCCATGTATGTGTACAATCCCTTGCCGTATATCGTACGGGTTTCATCACGTATTTCTATACTACTTCAACGTAGTGTCACCATTCTTGAAATCGTTTGGACCGCCACCCTTGTTCTGGCTAGGTTTCCTTATCATGAGCTATCGCGTGTTCAACTAGGATTTATGCCACCTAGGACCACTAGGGATTATGCTACCTATTGAACGGTTTCTAGATTCGATTAGGGTTTATGCCACTTAGGACCACTAGGGATTACGCTACCTAATGAATTCCACGTAACGATCTATTAATCGATCGGCTCCCTACAAGTCCTAGCTCGTTCATGTGTCTGTGTCATACGGCCCAATCACGAAATGTATTCACATGTGCTAGGTCCACCATAGGGTGTATCAAGCCTTATGGTGCCGACCATCGACACGAATCAAGCACACACAGATAAACCTACTGATGCCCAATGCCTGCTTTTTCTGCTCCGGAGTGTGTGCACGCCCGCACTCCGTTAGAACCTACACTGGCGCACCCACACAACCGTCGTTCTGGTCGCTTACAATCAGCCCAGTAATCGTGCCCCACCCTGCCTAATTCTAGGGTACCATGATACATCTAGTGGGTTACTGCTGAAACGGACCGCGTAACTAGGGTTTCCGTCTAGTAGGTTAAGTGTTGTCATTTAAATTCGAGACTTAACCCCATCGGTCTAGCATGTCAAGTTGGTTAAGTGTTGTCATTCAAGTTCGTGACTTAACCCGTCTACGTGTCATGTCAAATTGGCTAAGTGTTGTTGTTTAAGTTCATGACTTAGCCCTACGAATCATGTGTCAAGTTGGTTAAGTATATTCAAGCGGTTCATGACTTAACCCTATCAAGTCATCATGTCAAGTTGGTTAAGTATATTCAAGCGGTTCAGGACTTAACCCTATCAAGTCATCGTGTCAAATTGGTTAAGTATATTCAAGCGGTTCAGGACTTAACCATATCAAGTCATCGTGTCAAATTGGTTAAGTATATTCAAGCTGTTTAGGACTTAACCCTATCAAGTCATCGTGTCAAATTGGTTAAGTATATTCAAGTGGTTCATGACTTAACCCTATCATGTGGCATTAATTCATTAATGCACTTTAACCTCTCACATTAGACTAACTGCTGTGGTTACTGGATTTGCTGGGCGGTTCCGGGCAGATTTACACCACAACATAGTCTAACCTCGGGTTTTACGTGTGATATGACCAACTACCCACATTGGGTCCTATTGTTTGCAGCCACTGGATTTGCCGGGCGGTTCCGGGCAGATTTACACTGCAAACTCAACCCAACCTCAAGTTGGCCATTTTCAAGTTTCTCTAATTGTCATGCCCACATTCAAGTTTTCATGTCAAAATTCATGTCGAGTATTCATGTCATGTTTCATGTCAAATCGTGTCAAGCTTTCAAGGCAAGTTTCATATCAAGTCGATGTCAGGTTCGTTCCATATCCATGTTCAAGTTATAATAGCGTTCATGTTTCAAGTTCTGCCTTTTATCAAGTTCACAATTCATGTTCATAACCAATTCATGTTTTTGCCTATTCTACCCAAATCGTATTCCCATCGCACGTGAACGTGAATCGTTCTATACTACAAATAAATCCAAATCTCGAAATTGAGGGAATAACATCAAAACTATGATAGGCAAAAAGGGACTAGCATAAAGCAATAAAAGGGGTTACAAGACTAGCATAACATAACTTGAGATAATTGGTTACAACATCACTGGCATATAGGATTTCAAATCTAGCAAGATAAGGTGATAGTCATGGTAAACGCTGACATAAAAGAATAGGCATGCAAAAGCAAGCCAAATACAAGAAAAATGGATCCAATGGTTTTGGTGTACATAATAGCGAATAAACTAAGCAAGTCGCACCCTTGGTATGAGATCCAACAAACTGAGAATTCGGTATACAACATGGGTTTCAATCAACTATAATAGTCCCAGGTAATTAACCCCGATAGTCATAGTCATGGTCATAGGTAGAAATCTCATAATTAGGAATCCTAAGCGATTAATCACAATAGTCATGGTTAATTATCCAAAATAGTTCTAGGCAATAGTCATAGGCAATTTACGGTAACAGTTTCAAGGTCAAGGTCATAGATAATGGCCTTATGTTCATAATCATAGATAATAATTCTCATAGTCAAGAGTCATAGTCGACTAGCCACAATTGTCCTTGTCATAGTCATAGACAACAGTCTTTCTTTCATCGTCATAGGCATAGGCTTAGTAATATTAGTCATAGGCAGTCTTATGTTCTCAGTCATAGTCCTTGTCCATTAACAATAGATTCAACGTCATAGGCATGTTAAGGTTATAGACACGAGAGAGTTTGATTTACAACATGAATAGGTCCAAAGCAATATTCATGAAAGTCAAGATCCAAGACGAACAAGAATAGATACGAATCAATTACCATACACATATCCTATTCCAATTTACAACATGGATATTACGTTTACAGCTTTTATCTAAAAGTAACTTGAACTTACAGTGCGTGGATCGAGAATTAGAAAGCAGAATTTGATTGTTGAATCTCTATTTGATCGATTGTGTTCCAATTGAAATCCCCCAATTTGCAAATCCCTAAGCGTAGTCTTGATGGAGAAGGAGCAGTCCTTTTTCTTCCTTTTTATCTTATTATTTTGATTATCTTAGAAGCAGCATAAGGGTAGAAATAAATGGTGTGGAGAAAATGAGACTAGGGGGGCTGTTTATATAGGGTTGGGCAGACGAATCTGGTCAGAAAACGAGTCTAAATACGTCAGGATGCATCTGGTTCAGAAAAGTGGTTCGGGAGGAAGGTCGACACTATGGTCTACCCCCAGGTCGACCTGGTCCCTGGGCGGGAATTTTCCCGCCCAGCCTGTTCCGGGGTTTGAATTCGAATTTCGAATTTGAATTTCGAGCTGTTTTTTATTCTGAAAATTTCTGAAACTTCGGAGGGTCATATCTCCCTCATACGGACTCCGATTTTCGAAAACTCGGACTCTATTTCGTGTAAAATTTCGAGACGAACGCAATGGCGCAACCTGTTTCCCTTGATTCCTGTTATTAAAATTAATTCTGCCTTGATTTCTTGTTTTAACATGTTATAAAAATATGGGTTGTTACAATTAATAAAGCAAGTAGAACCTATCTAAAGCAATCAAAGTGGGATAAGTGACATAATAGTACAAATCTAGCAATAGTGTCAAAATAACACATAACAATGCTTAAATGGTAAATTATAGCGTTTCGGTTAAAACTAATTAAATCTCCTTTTGATTCTTTTATCTATTAAGAACTAGGATCAATTATGCTAGGAATTTAGTTTTAAGGTTAGAAACTACTTAGAAATATCAATTATATACAGTGAGAGATAATATTACTCACCTTACCCAAATCAATCTAAGCCTGCGTCAAAGCATATTACTCTGCAGTGCAAGTCCAATGCAAGAAACCATGTCCAAAGAGGGAACTCTATACAAAAGTTGTACAAATTTAAAGACTGAAAATTTAAAACAAAAACAAAAATAAAAAACTCACCGGCCTATTCAGAGTGGCCACATCATCCTTATATCCCTCTCTCCCAAAAATCATGCTTTAGATCCCTTCATAACCCATATGTTAATGATAAATTTCATCAGCACTCAAAGCTTTGCAAATGGAGAGTAAACCGAAAGGTTATCAACCTCTGATCCACCTCATTTTTGTGATTTTAGATTGATTGACCCCTTCACCAGGACTTTTTGTGTGTTTAATATTTTTCCATCATTTCTTGCAAATTTTACGAGAGTCCTAATTTGTCTAGAAGAAAGTCAAGATAGAATAGCTTTCCGTATAATCTCATTCTTCGATCTTGATAAAGGCGTGACTATCAGAAAGATTGTATAGATGGTTTTCCCAAAGGAATTAATCAAGATCTTATCTATAGAGGTGGTAAATAGTCAACTAAGTAAATATCGCTGATTTATATCATGTTATAGAGCATATCCGTAATCAACCTTTAGAATCATTCCGAAGGAGATGATGATGTTTTAACAAACACATTCATGGCCTCTCAAAGCTAAAGATATGCTTTTTGAGACTTCTTCCTGTGTTGTGCTTATGGCATGACTTGATTAAATATCAAATTAATTAAGAAAAATAGAAGCATGAATCATGTGCAATTTGCTATTATGCTAGCTAATAACTGAAATGATCGATCTCCTTCTCCTTAGAATTATTAATCTCAAGCCAATGATAATTGATCCACTCTCCTGGATTTTATTTCTAGATGAGATTACATGAAATGAAAATCCCTAAATTGATTCCAGATTTAGGGTTTCTACTTTGCCATTTTGTTTACAAATTTTGAAATGAGAAAATCTCTCTAGATTTTAGACCTTAGGGTCATATTTATAGGTGCGGGTTGACACTCTCTCAGTCTTGGAGTTTTCGCCTTGATGCTTTCATAGAAATAGGTCCAAAGGGTCAATAAATGTGGTTTTAAAAATCTATAGCTTGTGCTTTTGATATGCCCGTCTCGGAAGTGAGAAGTCTAGAGTAGGAGTAAGTTCATCCAAGTGTTTATTGATAGTGACTCATTGTGAAGCCTTAGGGTCTGCTAAAGGGTGAATTATAAATGAAAAACGTGGTGCTTGTATTAAGAAAAATGCTTTTAGAGGTCTTCTATTCTAGTGACTCCAAAGGGCTAGTTTTATTTATGTGGTAGGAATTCCCTTTTGGATCAAATTGTCGGAACACCCCCTCCATATAAATCGAGGGTGCATTTGGTCCAAAAAGCATAGACCTATTTCTTTTTTATTAATATGAAGGATGTTACCTTTATTAGTTCCAAGAGTGTACCTTTCAGTAGAGCTGAAAGGACCTATCCTTGTTAAAAAGGTGTATTTTGTTCTTTTAACTTCTCTTTAGATGGTAGGGGTTCCCATTTGCTCCAAAAGGCATTGTGTTTCTTATATTTTTTTCTTGGCAACCTTGTTTCCTCACTTTAACAATTTTACAGGTACTC
Source organism: Allium sativum (assembly GCA_030737875.1). NCBI lineage: Eukaryota > Viridiplantae > Streptophyta > Magnoliopsida > Asparagales > Amaryllidaceae > Allium > Allium sativum. Next base: position 287,900,878 of record CM060913.1, read on the forward strand.
CTTTATTACCGTCGAAGTCTGCTTCCTTGTTCCTCGAGAGTTATTTTCCCCAAATTTTCTATTCTTCTTTCATGCTACATGCCCTGTAGGATATTTTTTGGTTAAGATTTAGCCCCCATAGTATGAAAGAATCTTTTGTTCCCTATGAAAAGAATTTAAGCATCTCAATTTCGTACACCTACAAATTTATATCAACAGCAATATCGTTAGTTCATAAAAAAACTTTATGATATTATAAACATATATTTTTCGTGTGCAGGTTATGGCAAAACTCTATTTTCAAAAGTTTGTTTGAAGGTTTCCTTGAATTAAGATCCTATATTTAAACGGTTGATGCGAAATCCAAATTTAGGCATTTAGTAAAAGAAATTTGCTTCTAGAAATAATTGAAGACTGACACCTCTTGCGCTACTTAATTTGAAGACCCGAAACCCATATTTTGGTATTTAATAATAGAAGGCTAGAAATCCACTTCTGAAATAACAGAATACCGAAACCTCTTTTATAAATATTTAAAAGGGCTCGAAACCAGATTCGAATATTAATAATTGCAGACCAGAAATCCAGTTCTAGAAATAATATAATACCGAAACCTCTTCCGAAAATATTTAGAAGACTCGAAACCCATATTCGGGTATTAATAATCGAAAACCAAAAATTACTCCTGGAAATAAAAGAATATTGAAGCCTCTTTCGGAAAATTTAGAAGATCTGAAACCCAGGTTACGGTATCAACAATAGAAGACCAAAAATCCACTTTTGGAAATAACAAAATACTGGAACCTCTTTTGAAAATATTTAGAAGACCCAAAATCCAAATTCAACTAATAATAAAAAAATACCAGAAATCCACTTTTGAAAATAATAGAATGACAAAACCTCTTTTGAAAATATTTAGAAGACCCAAAACCGAGATTTGTGTATTAGTGATAGAAAACCAGAAATCCACTTATGTAAATAACAGAATACCGAAACCACTTTCATAAATATTTTGAAGACCCAAAACTTAGATTCAGGTATTAATAATAAAAGACCAGAAATCCATTTCTGGAAACGCAGAATACCGGAACCTCTTTCAAAAATATTTAAAAGACACAAAACCAAAATTTGGGTATTAATAATAGAAGACAAGAAATCCACTTTTGTAAATAATAGAATGTAGAAATATATTTTGTTTTTTGAAACATAGATCCCATTTCAAGTTATGCTCTTTTCAGGTGGTGTCCATTTCAAGCGGTGCCTATTTCAGGTTTTTTCCGCATAGCAGAGGTAGGGAATGTTTTTCTTTCAAACAAAGGAATGACGTGCTATAAGTGCTCCCTTTGAGATTTTGTTCCCTTCTATGGGACAAGGCATAAGCAGGAGCAGAGCGTATTCACCTTTGGAGCAGAGGAAGGGCACGCTTAGCCGAATAGAGGCAGGGATTATTCTAAAAATAACAGTGGTACGTAGAGCATGCTTCCTTCGGTGTTGGGAACATTTCACTAGGCTTTTCCTTCCCTATTTCGGAGGGCTCCTTGAACGAGCCACACTAGTGACGAGAACAAAAACTTATGGATGCATCGGTCATGCATCATAGGCAGGGCTAACGACTTATCCTTTTCCCTTCAGGAGACACCTTGACCAAGCCATCTTGGTGGGATCAAGGGCTTTAGTAGGTGCAGGGCGCATGTCCCCAGGATTACCCCTCCTCTATTTCGGGAAGCACCTTGATTGTGTCAAGGATTTATACCAAACTGAAGGAGCATTTCACCTTTGAATGGTTAAGATATTTTATTTGAGTTAAAATCGAAGTTCCTTTTGGACTTATTTATCCATGTAGAATTTTATTATCTAATTTCATTTTCTAATCTACAAGAGCTTTTATATTTCTCTAATTAAGTAGAATATTCTGATTCTTTAATCACAAGGGAATTCTTTCTCGATAAAATGTATTTTAATCATCCAATATAGGAAAATATAGTCTTAAATGCTTGGCATTCCATGTCTTTGGAACTATGTTGTCATCAGGTCAACATAGACGGTAGGATCCTCATGGAATTATCATGTGTATAGTTAGGGGTCCAACCCATTTTAGCCCTAGCGACTTGTTTGTGGGGTTCTTGGTATTTTCCATTACCTTTCAGAGCACCAAGTTCCCTTCTCTAAAATTCCCTTGTTTTATTTTCGTGTTATAATATTTACTCATTCCTTTTTGGTATTTATTTGTTCGAACAACAGCTTCATCTCTTAACCCAGGAATTAACTCCAAACTTTATTTCCTTAGTTCCTGATCTGGATCAAACGCATACGCAATTCTATGATGCGATGATACCTCAAGTTCGACTAGTAGCTTCACATCCATACATTAATGAATTAGGTGTATGACCTGTAACAGTTTTGGTAGAGGCCCGATATGCCTATAATGTAAAGGGTAATTCTTTTTCATAGTTTTCTTTGGCTCTACTTAGTAGTTTCTTCAATGTTGTTTTTATGCTTTTTGGCTTCGATAACACCGTTAGCCTTTGAATGTGTTGTTAAAGAAAAAATCTTGGTAATTATGTTCTTATAAAAAAGTTATGGGGGTTCTTCGCTCTCGAAATGTGTTCTGTTATTAGATATGATCTTATAAGGGGTTCAATGTTTTTAGTAGTAAGCCTTAATACTTTTCCCAGTGCGATCTTGCAAAATGGTCACACTTCTATTTAGTGAAATAATCTATAGTCACTATGGCATAGTTTGCTCCTTGTTTGAGATTGGTCATGGTCCAATAAGGTCAATTCTCCAAACGTTGAAGGGTCGTGGACTCATAATTGCAGTTAAATTACTTGGTGGTTATTGAGGAACCTTGGAATAATTTTAACATTTGTCACATATCTTTACTAGCTCTACGATTTGATTAGCCATTTGTGTCTCGGAAATTCCTTGCTCGCTACCTTCTTTGCTAGTTTTATTCCATTCGAGTGGTCTCCACAGAACCCTTTATTTGCTTCACTTAATAATTTTGATCAATCTTCTATGCTGAGACATATTAAGTACGGAAGATAATACCCCATTTATAAAGGACTCCATTTGGTATCGTAGAGTTTAGAGCTTGTCGCTTAACCTTTCGTGCATTTGTCTTGTCCATAGGCAACGTTTCGTTGATAAGATATTCCACAATGGGTGCCATTCAACTATTTCCGTTGTATCCATCTATTTCAAAAGGTTAGTTGTGCGGGTGAAGCCTTTTGATCCACTTCCTTTTCCATTTCTTCTTAAGCTAATGCTTGTGATCCAGTCAGGACTAAGAATTCTTGTTTCTTTTTGGTGGTTTTCTCTTCAATACTTGGAGTCACTTGATACTCAATGGGAATAATTTGAGTTTTAGGGGTTCCTCTAAAGCTTTCCTACTTAGCTAAGGAATTGGCATGTGACTTTTCCCCTTTTGGAACTTGATGTATGAAAAAATCTTCAAATGATGCATGAATTTCTAGTGTTTTCTTCACATATTAGGTTAACTTAGGATGCTTTGTCTAATAAATCCGTTTCAGTTAATTTACCATTAATTGAGAATCATATAAGATCCAATTCCAAGGAACTTTACGATGCGTTGCCATGGATAATCCAGCTACCATCAACTCAACTCCAACTATGATATTAGTTGCGAGAAAGTCCAATTTCATTGCATAATGTAAGCAATGCCTATCTGGAGCAATTTTCACTACGCCACAAACTGAATCAGACAACAATGATCACACAACATAATATAGATTCTTTGTTATCCCACTTTTTTTCACAACATAAGGAGAAATCATTATGTTATAAAGATTTCATGCATGACATTCAACCAACATTTTATATGTTGTTTGATTGCGGTTATAAAAAATTTAGATTTGGCTTCACACAAATGTTTTTCCCTCCAAAATGTTGGTCAACGTTTTATTTCCCTCTCATATTTTAGATATGATTTCAGACCATACTTTTATGTTTTTAATTATAGTTATAAAAAATTCAAATTTGGCACCAAATTTTTTTGCTCTTCCTCCAAAAATTGGTCAGCAGTTTGACTTTTCTTTTTCATATTTTATTTTTGTATTCAAATGATATTTATCTGTTGTTTGAAGAAGTAGTAAAAAAAATTACTTTCTGGTCTGTTTCCACCTCTATTTTTATCGCTTCCGTTGTTTATTAGGGTTGTGAAAATATTACGTGTTTAGATTCATATTATACTTTACTTTCCCACTCACCATTTTATTTCCCACTTTTTCTTGTTATAGTTTTTCACTTTCTCCCTCCCGGTAATCTCTCTATTTAAAAACCCAATCAAACCCTAATCTCGATGATTCGATTGCGAAATCCTAATATATGCGATATAAGGTAAACCCCAATTCTCTTGTGTTTTGTTTATGGAATTATATTGAGAATTTGGTGATTGTTATCGGTTGTTCTATTGTTGGAAAATTTGGCTATTGTGCTTACTGCAATTGTACTATGTTATTGTTCTTCTTCTTGTTAGTTAGGCTACTCATTGATTTTGGTTTTTATTCAGTGGTTTCCACTCTACTGTCTAGTGTCAATTAGTATCGAATAAAAAATTGCATTTGTACTGAAATATAATGGTTTGTTTAGTTTCTACTTATTATATATATATATATATATATATATATATTTATCATTATGGTTTTTAATTTCTCTTAAAAAATGGTAAACTTTTTCATTTTGTTTATTTGTAGGTGGATAATCTCAGTTAAAAGATAATAATAAACTTAGTTCATTTTGTTTTATTTTTTATGAATAAGTCATGGATGAAGGCAAATAGACATTCACATAAATTTGAAAAGGGATTAACATCATTATTTGAGTTTGCATCAATTAATTCCATGAATAAAAATAATATCAAGTCCTTGTTTGAAATGTTTTAACACACATGGATTCTCCATTTCAAATATTATGGACCATATATGTTTGAATGGCATAGATGAGGGTTATTGGCATTGGAGGTGTCATGGAGAACCAAACATAGTTGGGTCTGAGCATAATAGTGGAGAAGAATCTGAAAGTGAAGATGGGTTATGTCATGGTGATGTGTGAGAGGATGATGTAGATGTTGAAAAATTGAGGATGAACATAAGCCAAATGACTCGGTTGAGTTTTTAAAGTATGTAGAGTATGGTGATAAATCATTATACCCTGGTTGTACGAAGACAACTAAGTTGAACGCTTTGATTCATATTTTCAATTTGAAAGCAAGACATAACATGACAGATAGTTGTTTTATATATATGTTATTATTGATTTGGGGTTTGTTACTAGAAGATAATTTGGTTCCACACTCCTTATATGAAGCTAGAAAAAGTCTCGATGTATTAGGAATGAAATATGGAAAAATTCATGCTTGTCCTAATAGCTGCATGTTGTGTTGAAGGAAATACGTAGCTAACGTTCGCTGCCACATTTGTTGCTTTTCACGCTGGAAAATGGGGAAGGAGAAAAAAGAATTAACCGATGTTTCTGCTAAGGTTTTGTGGTACTTTCCAATAATTCCAAGGTTGAAATAGATGTATCAGTCAGCAAATACATCAAAGAATCTTACATGGCATGACCATAGTAGGAAGAAGATGGAATGCTGCGACATCCAGCTGATTCCGCAACTTGGAATTTAATAGACAAAAAATGGCCGGAATTCGGCAGTAAGCCGAGGAATCTCAAACTAGCACTATCATCTGATGGAATTAATCGCTTCGGCAAACAAAGTAGCAAGAATTCTTGTTGGCCCATTTTGTTTGCCATATATAATCTTCCTTCATGGCTGCGTATGAAGAGGTAGTTTATGATGTTGACATTATTAATTTCTGGACCAAAACAGTCAGGTAATGATATCGACATATATCTTCAACACGTAGTAGATGATCTTAAGTTATTGTGGGAGGGTGTTGATGGAGTATATGATGCACTAAAAGCTGAATACTTCATGTTGAGAGCAACACTTCTTTGGACCATTAATGACTTTCACACTTACAGGAACTTGTCTAGTAGAATTGCGAAGGGTTACAAGCAATATGCATCGGTAAGACAAAACCAAGATACACAAAGCATGGTAGGAAAATGTCGTTAATGAGGCATCGGAGGTTCTTACCATAAGACCATCTTTATTGGAAGCAGAAAAAACTTTTGACAACACAATAGAGAAGGACATAGCTCTTGTTCTGTTAACTAGTGAAGAAGTGTTAGCAAGAGTGGATGGTCTGAACTGTGTGTTTGGCAAAAAGGTAGATCCTCCTTCAGTTATAGGTTGTGAAGACCATATCAAACCCGTTTGGAAGAAGAACTCTATTTTTTCCAACTAAAGTGTTGGCCATATATTTCGGTTCGACATACGCTTGATGTGATGCATGTGGAGAAGAACTATGCTGATGCCATTCTTGGTACCTTATTAAATGTTCCAGGGAAGACAAAAATGGGGCTTCTACTCGATTAGACATATGCACTATGGGCATTATGAAATATTTGGTAGCTAAGATGGTGCCAAAAGTTCGAAGTTACCTACTGCTAGTTGGAGCCTTCTTTCAAAAGAAAAGAAAATTGTTTGCAACTTTTTCTTTAACATGATCATTCCACTAATTTTTTCATATAACATTAGGAATCTTGCCTTTATGCATGATTTAAGACTTATCGGTCTTAAGTCGCATGACTGTCACACCATATTGCAATTTCTTTTCCCTATTGCATTGCGTTATGTTCTAGAGAAGTTGGTAAGGTATGCAATCATATGCTTCTGCCTATTCTTCAAGACAAAAAGTGATTTATCCATCAAAGTTGGAAAAATGCAAGCTGACCTAGTAGTTATAGTTATAGTTTGCTTTCTTGAGAAATACTTCCCTCCTTCATTTTTTGACATTATGATTCATTTGACTGTTCATCTTGTGAGAGAAGTAAAGTTACGTGGCCCTGTTTTTTTCCAATGGATGTACCCCTTTGAATGATATATGAAGGTATTTAAAGGATGGGTGAAAATTCGCAGTCATCCGAAGAGGTGTATAGTAGAACGCTACATAGTTGAAGTGGCCGTTGAATTTTGTGCCAAACACTTTCTTGACAATCCTAGTACTGTTGGAATTCCATAAAGTTGTAGATTGGATCTCCGTCATGCAAATAAAAGAAAATCAGGAATGTTATACTTAGCAGTTCATGGAAAGGAATTTGATCAAGTACATCTCTGTGTATTGCATAGTATGGAGGATGCAAGACCCTACTTTGCGTAAGTCTTATGTTACTTAACTATATATTGTTTATTGAATATGTGAGTTATATTGCATTTTTTTACATGGCTGACTTATTTGAATTTATTTTAATATAGTGAACACTTAGAGGTACTGATGCTGGAAAATGCTAACAAACCAACCAAATCAGAGAAACGGATGAAGGATAAATAGAACAAGACATTTGCGACAAGGTTAAAGAAAAGTGTAAGTTGTCGATTTATTCACTACGTGATAGATGTCCTACTGCGACGAAAATATAAGGTATTGCCAGCTAAAATGTTGCCATAGGTATGCTGATTTTGTCTATCGCAACGCACACTTCAATGTGTTAGCATAAATATAAACCATGTGTTGCAGTAGCCGTGTGAATAAAATTATCAATCCGCATTAACACAATCCAACGGTCCACATTACTGATTTTCGTCATTCTGATTTTCCTTCAACACCTCACCTCCTTTGCCTAAATTTTCATTTTTCCGCTGAAGTTAATTCACGCTATTTTTCACTTGAGAAAAAATACAGCCACTTCCTTTTCAATGGCAATGGAAAATTCGGGTTTTGCCCTTTTCAACAAATCGCGGCTTCAGCTTCTTTAATTCGAGATAATCCTCTTATTGCTTCAAATTACAACTGCTCCTCTCATCATCAATTTCTTGAATGATATTGGTGCTCCAATAATCTTCGATCCTGGTCTTGTTGATATGAAATCGATCTTTGAAATTAGTACTTGATTTTGCCCCTTTTTACTTTTGATTATTGTTTTGTTATTTGATTTACATCCCACCATTGCCTATGAGGAATTCACGTGAATATACGGTTTCGAATCCCTAAATAATCTCTGATTTCTACATTAGATTTGGTTGTGATTTGTAGCTCCAATTTTGTCGAGTTTGAAATATGCAAACTTTATGGAATTTAATTTCATGATGAATGACTCAATTGAAATTAATTTTTCTGGAATTAAAATTTTGAAATTATATGTTGATTAATGAAAGATGAATTTCGAGCAAATCAATGTATTTGTAGATTCAAAGATAAACTCTGGATGAATTTTAGCCAAGGATGATAAGTTTTTTTACTTGTTATACCTTGCTTGTGCACTTAAACATGTTTGTTCGCTCTGCCTTATACCTTGTTATTTGCTACCTATCATTATGTTTGAATTGTTGTTGACTTGCTTATGAGTTTATTGAATTGTTGTGCACTTGTATATGCTGCACTTTGGTCTCTCTCCAGTTTAACCTTTAACTTGCAAACATTGTATGTATGTATGTGCAGTACTTAGCCTTTAATTGAATCTTACTACATCTAAAGCGAGAACTAAGGATCTTATTGTTTGGAACTGGATCTGGAATGAAATAGCATACAAACTCGTATGTAACATGCTCTTGTTTTGTCTACTACACTACATCCAATTATTTATTGGTTTTGTTTGATAATAACTTGATATTTATGTATTACTATGTGTGATCATATCCTATTGTTTGGAATTGGAACGATTAAACTACAGAAGAAGTGGTGTATTATGCAGGGTATGCGACGATGTGCAGTTTTGATAAGTGCACTATGCAGGGTATGTTTAAAGGTAGGGCTGAAGGAGGATAAGTGCAAGCAAGGGGACACAAGGTGTTGTGGTTGGAGAGGATGTAAGAGTGTTACAGAAGTGGATGTTTTGAAGTTTAATATTTGTTGTTGTTGTTTAAGGCTTTGGTTGATGACGGACTTGGTGTTCAGTGTTTCAAATAAGGCTTGATCTTCTGAAATCGGATAAATCGGGCGGTGTCCACTTGTTAGACCTAAGTTGGTGTGCAGGTCGATCGCCACCGGGACTGTAGCGCCCTGAACCCCCAACGGCGTTGCGCCCAGACCCGTTTCTCGGCTCGCCTTTGGCTTGACACTCGGCTCCCCTTCTGCTCGGCATATATTTGTCAGTGTTAGTGTCTGTATATATGGAAACTGCATATGTAGTGAGTGAACTGAATGATGTAGTGAGAAATATCTGTATATGTGAATAATCACTGTTGTAGTAAATCCTCGAGTTGTAAATAGTTGGAGTCAGAAATTTGTATTATTTCAGTTGTAAGAATAAAATATTTTATTTAATGAAACACTGTTTGAATTCAAATTATGTGCATTAATATTCTATTAAATAAACATTTAATCCTATAAAAGTGTTGCTATAGATAATGTGGGGCCCACTTTTAAGTAAATTTAGTATCTGTGGAAACACCGTGAAAATGTTGTCATTGGGTCGCAAAGGTGTTGCCTTTGACTCTGAGGCAACGCGACAAAATGCAACACCGAGAAGGTGTTGCCACAGATCATATTTTGCCTATAGCTACATTTTTTGGCACTTCCTATACCACTTCTCTAGTGTTGCAGTATGCAATCTATGGCATAGTGATTGATGACTTAATGCAGTCCTTCTAACTTGTATTTTTATTGAATTGAAAGCTAATGAATTGTTTACGCAGGTACCAGATGAACTTGCCATTCCTGCAAACAAAGTTTCAAAAGAATTAAGGTGGATTTTAAGAGGTCCACGTCAAGTGCCTACCTTTGGTGCATACGTGGTTGATGGTTTCAATACCAAGGCACATGATGGCATTCGATCAGTTCAGTACAATGGAGTATTTCTGGAAGCAGATGTAATGCTAGTAGCTAGTGCTAAGGATAAAAAACCCACAACAAAGGATATGGACTTTTACGGTGTGATTACAGATTTAGGAGATGGACTACTACAACTTTACTATACCTATATTCAAATGCGATTGGGTTCAGAGTGTTAAGGGAATCAAAGTATATGAACTGGGGTTTACTTTGGTCAATCTGATTAGGATAGGACATTTGAATGATTCTTTTGTCTTAGGTGCACATTTGCAACAATTGTTTTACATACAAGACCCACTGGATCCTCTATGGTCAGTGGTTGCATGATGCCCTGATAGGAACCACCAAGGTGTTGATGAAGATGAGGAACTTGAAGATATTGAAATGGAGCAGCAACCCTTTAACGCCACAATGCCACCATTTGAGACTTTTGATGACATTATTAGTGATGAACATAGAAATTATAAGTGACCCATAGACGGGGAAATAAATGTCTATGAGATTTGAATTTGTGTTCTTCGATATGCTAGGGTGATTATTTTGTCAAACTGCGGTGAGTTTGTGTTCTTTGATATGCTTGATTAGATTTGAATACTTATGTGGATTACTTGATAGTTTGCGGGCTTTGTTGTTTTTAAATATATGCTTTATTGCTTTAAAATATATGCTTATTTCTTTTAAATATATTGTGTAGATTACTTATGTTTAATTAACTTCTTTATTTTCAGGTTATGGCTCATAAAAAGACAACTGCACTTCATCTTCTCGTTCACCTTCATGTCGTAAAGTTCAAAAAGATGTAGCTTCGACTTCACGCTCACCTTCACGTCATAAAGTTCAAAAATATGTAGTTCGCCTTCATGTTCACCTTCTCGTTCACCTTCACGTCGTAAAGTTCAAAAAGATGTAGCTTTGCCTTCACGCTCACCTTCAAATCATAAATTTCAAAAAGATATGGATTTGCCTTCAAGCTCACATTCTCGTTCGCCTTCACCAATCCTAAAAGATGTAGCTTTGCTGTTACGCGCACCTTCACGTCATAAAGTTCAAAAAGATGCAGCTTCGCCTTCACGCTGACCTTCTCGTTCACCTTCACGTCATAAAGTTCAAAAGATTTAGCTTTGCCTTCACACTCACCTTTACGTCATAAAGTTGAAAGCTCAAAAAAACTTGATAAGAGAATAAAGAAGAAGGTTGGTAGTTCCACATCGAAGAGTGTTGCGACAACATCCAAGAACATTGTGGCCACAATATCCAAGTCAGTCTCAAGTGGTAATAATCATGGAAAGCAGAAATGTGACGACTGCTCATAATCCTTACACTAAACAAGAGGAATAATGCACTGGAAGGTGTACCAGGCAGCTGTAAACGATCATCATAGGTAAACAACAATATCGGAACCTATCGTAAAACTCACAGCGCAAGGAAAAAATATAATAGAACATATACAATAGGTAGAAATAGTGGAGCATCATTTAACAAACTTTTGAAAACTTTCATGACATCATGAAAGGTTATCTAGACATCATAGAAAAAAAAATTATGTTCATGAATCCTCACTACAACACTCAGAGAGCAACACAAAAAGAGGAATAGAAATACTAGATAGTAAGTAAGATAATACGCTAGCCTCCTACTCACTCCGAACTGCAACATCGTCCGCACTACGCTATCATCTGTCATCTACCACCTAGTCTGTCCACCCACAACCGGATGAACAACACAAGGTAACAAGAGGGAAAACAAAAAACCTTGAGTCAGGCAACAGTCTTATTGAGCGATAAAACAGCTAACACCAAAGAAGAACTCAACCCCATCTTCCCCACATCGGACAGTGATAGCCTTTACATTAAACACTTCAACCATTCATTCATGAAAACCAGAACAACCATCCATTCATGGAAATCAGAAGCAACACCACTAGCACTCATAGCATCTAGATTATATGTATCTCACATAAACAATCCTAATCAAATTCAACATCTCTCACTCACAAGCCCCAGAGGCCTAAACCTATATAAGACAAGCACCCTAGAAACATCTGCTTCGACGTTGGATAATTTACGTGAGACGGTACAAACAAGGCAACTAATCAACCATGATAGACTCTGGCTATCACTGCCAATCCTGCTTCGAAACCATCGTTGATCGTACGACGGTCAACCTTTCCATATGTCAAGGGATAATGGTAACCCCGGTTCTAGCATAATCTATATATGCCTTTCAATGATACGTATGTATGTCCAACCTTGACAACTAGGTCTTTCAACGATACCCAGGGTACTCGACGAGCAACCTTACAGTCTTTAGGGTTCCCCCATTGTACCCCTGCTTTGAGCCTGCTAGAACTTATGATAACGATAATTTCTCGGCCTTCGCATCTCTAGTCATCTAACTTGACAACTTTTCATAGCTCAAGCAACCTTTTCAAGCAACTACTATCTACCAAATCACGACCTTTGGGTTGCCACGTCATTCATTGTTCTACACTAATCAATGAACACATTCAACACTTCGAATATTCCCGCTTGAATTCTCCTTGAAGTCACAACATCACTGAGCCAAATTACATCACTGCGCTGCCAAGTCATAACTTCAAACCTGGGTCATACCTGAAAAATATAATTTTTCAGAAACGACCCTGTGTACTGGACCTGACCTGCTCGATCCTGGCATGCTTGACTGACCACCCTAGTTTCGAACGACCTCAACATGCACGACCCTACTATGGTGCAACCCTGGCCTGCTCAACCCAACCAGACTGACCCCTCTACTCGAGTCCATGCTCAACCTAGAGCTGCTCGACCCAAAACTCCTGCTCGACCAAAACCAATGCTCGACCCTACCAAGTCTTTGCTTGACCGACCCACTTTGGCTCGCTCGACCGACCCACTTTTCCTCGCTCGACCGACCCACTTTGGCTCTCTCGACCGACCTACTTTGGCTCGCTCGACCCAGCCACTTGTACTACACTTGTACTACACGCTCGACCCATGGCCTGTACAACCCCAATCCAAGTCCAATTTCAACCAAAACTTCGCCAAATGGCAATATTGAGGAATTCTACTTAACTAATTCATCCAATTCAACCGTAAATATGTTATAAATTCACCAACAACATGAATATGATGATTTTCACCAAAATTATGCAAACTTCACCAAAATCAAGATAAATGAACATATGAACTAAATTATGGATCTAACTTGCATAAACATATGAAATAGCATAGAAATTACTGGTTTAAAGTTGTTAAATTAGATCATATGGATATTCATATGAAAATAAGCTTACCATGATGTAGATCTAAGAAAACCAATTTGAATTTGATGAAAAACATTATCAAACATTCATATACTTGAATGAATCCGTGTGAGAGATGCATATCACTCGCCAATTTTCCAAAACAAGCTAAAAGCAATGAAATAAGATTCCAAACAGCGAAGAATTTGAACCAAACTCTTCAATTCGATGATCTCTCTCTTGGATTTGCATAGATCTAGCCTCAAATGTTGTAGATCTTCGATTCTTCAAGCTTTAATGGTGGAAGGTTGTAGAGAATAGAGGAACTCTAGCTCTTCCAAATGAGACAATGGAGAAAAGTAAACTATTCTCCATACCTCCTACCCCCTATTTATAGCCTCCCACCAGCCCACCAATGGGCCTCCCCAACCCATTATGGCTTACCAAACCTGAACAACCAACTGTTAAACATTAAAACAACGATTCCTCCCAAACCACTGAACTAAATCTTTAATGTGACCACTCTACGGAAAGAGAAACATCATTTCCTTTCCAATGGCATAGGTTTCAACACCTGATTCAGCCTGAATCAAAAGTTATGCCGTGTACAAGAATGACAGGGGTAAAATTGTCATAAACAAAATTGGTAAATATTATGGACATGTCTCACATCCCCATAAACAACATATTAAAATATGAGAAAGATCCAACTCTCACGGAATAAAATAAAAATATCTTACGATCCTCTGATACGTAAAATGCTATCTGTTACAGGAAATTGGTTGAGGATGAAGCTGAGAATGTAACTAGTGGATTGCAATTTCTGAAGCGATGAATGGTGACGATGAACCGCATTAACAAGTGAGTTGTTAGGGGAAAGAGATGGAAGGTTGAATTCAGTGGCAGAGAGGAACCAACTAGCAAGGCTGCGATGTGGAAAAGTCCTACATTGGGGTGCAAGCACGAACAAGGATCTCAAAAGTTATTACTGATTGGAGACTTGTTCCTGCACACGAGAAGGACAATATATTTTCTTGTGTGCATTAAATGAAATATCTACTTGTTACTTGTACAATCTTAGCGATTATACAATTATTATTTTGTTAATTTATTCATATCATGTAGAAAGCATTTGTAGTGCTAATAGAATGCAAAAAACTTACTATAACATCAGCAGGGAATAAATTGAGAGATTTCAAGAGAAGACTAGTCACTAAGTAAGTGGTACCCTACTTGGACTCCCCCGAATTATTGGAGTTCCCTTTAGATGATTATCGGTTCATTCAAAAGGGAGACTGGGATGTTTTTGCTGCTCAACGGATTATAGAAGAATTTTTGGTACACCTTCGATTAACTTTAATATTAATTTGATATAAATTTAAATTAACTCTTTTATGTGTACTTATGTGTGTAGTTTGTATATGTTTGTGTGTAATCAATAGGAAATTCACAACGCCTAAATAGAAAAACGAAAAGGAAATGTGTACCACATTAGATGGCACGCAAAGGATCCACTAATCTGATATAAGAACTGGTTAGTGTTGCTTGCTCAACTATGTGATATTATATAAATGAAATGATAAATATAATTGTATCCTTTTGTTAGAATGGATTGGTAAATGTTCTATATTTATGTATGTATGTAGTTTCAAACCACACTAGAGAAAGAAATGTCCAGTGGTATTACGCGATTAAAGGCACGTTAAAACATGAGTGGAAACTTCAAAGACCCAAAAACACATGCCATTGCCAAAAAATTGTAAGGGTAATTTATTTGTTTAAACATAATTTTTTCTTTACATTTATTGAAATAAAAGTAGATGAATCTAATATATTTGATTTTTTTTCTTGACACATTGGCTAAAGAAGTTGATTCTAGATACTTTGAGGTAGATGGACCTAATAATGTTCTGATAATGGCTTTGGGGACCCCTGAGTATCCCGGTAGGGTACGATGTATTGGTGGCTTTGTCAAGCCTGAGGCTTACTTTAGTTTGCCGATAAAACATCGAAAGGAAAGACCATCGGCAAATTTAAATATGACTCCAGCAAGCGTTCAGAAGATCACAGAAGAGGGAAAAGCTAAGTGGGAAAATGATAAGAAGGAAGAAACGGGTAAGCAACAGGCTTGGTTTGAGGAAAAATTAAAGCAGATAAAATCAAAGATTGGAGGTGTAGCGGAATTGGCTTATTCACCCAAAATATCTACACAAGGCAGCTATGCCCAGGATGATTTGGAGAAGGCAGCTGATGATTGTGAGCATGTAAAGAATCAAGATGTGAAGAAGGGAATGACAAAGAAAGTGTTGCCAATGGTTGATGAGGAAAATGTTAAGTCAACAACCACGGTAATTGAGGAACATTTTAAGTCCCCAATAAGAAATTTGTTTGAAGATTTGGAAGCTTGTGAACAAAATTTGGTAAGCATCTGCTACCCTAATTTCATTGATGATGTTAAATTGATTAGTTGTGACAACATTTTGTAATACATAATGTTTTTTTTGGTGCAAGATGAAAGAACCCGTATTTAGAAACAACAATGTTGAGTTCGCACTTGCAGTTGATTGTGTAGATAATGTCGTTGCATACGGAGCCATCACTAAAATCAATGTCGTCATCATAGACCAGAAGATCCATGGTATTCCGCTTGCAAAAGAAAACACAAGCGTACCCATCACCAAAGTTGTTGTTCCCGATGACTTGCTACCAATTCCTGTCGAGGGTGAATTTATGACTGTGCAAGATGCGCTAGGTGGTACATATATTGCTTGGCCGAGAAATTTGATCTATAATGCAGTAACTAAGAAGGTAATTTTAGTATCTATAATTTGATATTTGATTGTCTACACATGATAACTGTTATTTACATAAGTTGGAGGTTGTTAAGTCTGATGTTGTCAAGAAGAAGAGGATGAAAAATTATTATGATGAGCTAGAGGATGACAACCTTGACACAGTGCCTGAGGTTGATAAGTATTATGTTGTTATTGACCAACTTTTTGGAAAAAGTCGTCACAACTCAAGATCGAGACTCATTCTCTAACACCGACCTTCATTATTGATCGATCGACTATGATTGGACCCTGACCAATCTGTTAGCAAACAAAGATATCCTCCTTCATATTTGGCATGAATTCCAGAAGTCAATCCAAGCGATCGATCGAGTCATTCCTAGAAGATCGGATCGATCCTGGAATACCGGATCAAAATATTAGACTGAATTATATATTACAAGACGAAGTCCTATTCTCAAGGATATAGAATCGATCAGCTTTATCTTGCACTACTTTTCCTAGAATAGGTTTCAAGCTCCACATTGCCACAATTTTTGAGAAGAACTATTCCTCAGCAGGAGACCGGGTCCCATCGCCTACAACTACCTTTCAGGATCAAGTTACATGCGACCGACCCCAAAAAAGATGCATGGCACATTGCACTTAAGTCGGCTTACCTTCTCGCTTATAAATACCTCCCTACCAGAAATGCAAAGCATATGAAAAAATATTGGATTCTCTACGTAAAGAATTCATGTTCTACACTCGAAAAAATAGCATGCTGCATACTTTAAATATAATACAAAGATTTTGTGTATAAACCACTCCTCTCCTTACTTTTCTTTCTTTCAATAAAAAGAATAACTGTAACCTGTAATCGACAGTATAAACAAAAAATTATAATATGAACTTAGGCTTGGTTGAAGCTGAATCACTATAAAAATATTGTGTGTCTTGTGTTCACTTTTTTTTTTGTACTCTGTGATTATAATCATGTGTGAATAACACACTTTGGGGGTTGACTGTCACTAGACCAACTTTGGACGTCAACACTTTAGCGTGCCAGGAAGGGGGGAATCACTGGTAACCTTCGACAGCCTTTAGCAATAAATGGTACAGTGGAAGAAAGATGCAACATCTTCCCACACTCAAGCCATTGGTGCAGCAGATGCAGCAGCAACGGAGGTAAGCCAGGGGCTTCCTCCCACGAAGACCTGTCCTAACACTTAACTAGGGAAAAGATGGACAGAGTTCTGGCCGAACTCAGAACTCAGTTGGCACATGATAATGGACTCCTCAGAAAGCAGCAGGAAATGATGAATGATTTCCTTGCTCGATTCATGGAAGACCATGCCACCAAGCATCACTTCCTACACCAGGCGAAGTTAGGGCAATAGATAATCTTTAATCTGATGAAATCCAAGCCCCATATCAGTCTATGGCTCTACCTCCACCTGGTTCAACTTCACTTCCCGATTGGTCAGATCTTAGGTCGTCACTCCTTGCTACCAACGAAGCTGGAACGACTGCAGAACCTCAGGTCGGCCAAAGCCAAGCTCAAGGTCGATCGACCATTTTGCCTTCGGTTTAGGGTTCGACTCAACTCTCTAGACAAGCAGTACTTGAATTAGTGCAACTCCTATGTCAACTAAAACATGGATCGATGCAACCTTCGGTCTGACCCAGTATCTTACAGCAAACTCATCTTATGCCTCACCTCACTCGACCTAGCCAACATGACGATCCAAGCCTAGATGGGGCAGTAATCCTCTATCCCAACAAGACCACTCTACCATACTTGTTCCTAGTAGGACGAAGGAAAACACTACTAAAAATCACCATGACATCGTCCCGGGCAAGGATAGTGCCGAATCCCGAACCAATAACGCTTTCCCAGACCGGTCCAATCCTACCGGCGTGGATATGGTTCGACCCAATATGCATTCCACCCAAGCAGCTTCAGTCAGTCCCGAACCAACATCTGATGTTGGGGGCCACCTCCGTCCATCATTCGTGGGCCGTACCGAATTGGCCCACGGCATGCTTCCATCACGTAATGGGATTCTCACGAATTTCCACGGTGAAGAATTGGATTCGTTGCAATAAATTCTCGAGGATGGAACACATATTACTAGCATCATCAAGCTCTTCACCAAAGGTGCATCTTCTAAACAAGTCATGGATAACATCCATCGCAATCCATTCACACAGGAAAATAGGAATTCCCGAAACCCTCCTGACTTCAAGCTTCCAGTCCTAGAGCCCTACAATGGTAGGACTGACCCAATCATACGTCTCATGCAATACATGCATCACACAGAAGTACTATCGGCATCGGTCGATATCATGGCCAAGTACTACCCTCTCTTTCTCACTGATATTGCTGGTAGTTAACAACTGAATCGATCAACAGTTGGAATATATTGGTCACTGGCTTCATCGAACAGTTCAGAGTTTATATATCTCAACCGAAGAGTGTTATGTTTCTCACACCCATCAAGCAGTGGTCCAGTGAGAACCAAGACTCCTTCCTAGAAAGATTCAATGCGGCTGTAGCATTGGTCGATCGACCCGAGCCATTGATGGTGTTTATGGATGCCATGGACGGAGAATCTTGGATCGAACAAATTTCAAAATCTCTCTTCAGTGAGACGCTCCTAGAGACATTGGAGACTTCTACTCTAAAGCTGACCGATTCCTCCAACAAGAAGATGCCATCATCGAGATGGAAAATCTTGAGGTACTTGCTACAAAGGATGGGGAACCAACCACCATTGTCCAAAACAAGGGTAAAGGGAAAGCCTTGGAAAAAAATGATCGGAATGTGCAGTTCCTGAGAAAATCCAAATACGATTAATACACCGAGATCAATTCCTCATTGCTGGACATATACCTCTATGTGCGAGGATCTCTTCATTTTCCCAGGCTCCTAGCAAGGAGCCACCCGAAGAGAACGTGAATCAGGAAAGTGCTGAAAGTATCATGATATAGCAGGTCATGGCACCAACGATTGTAGGCATTTGCGTGATCTCATCGAAGAACGGTTTAGACGTAGAGAGTTGTCTGAGTATGTTAAGAAAGCCTCAATATCTGCACTGCAACATCTACCTTCTCAAGCTCCTCATAACTGTCACCGGACCTCCTGAAATGGGAAGGCCCCCGAGCCTAGCAACCGCGACATCATCATCAACTGATCTGATTTAGATCATTGAGGATACGCCTCATTTCTTAAGATATAAGAAATGTATTTTGATTATTTTTTAATAATAATGTGGTTATTTTGAAGTACACACGTACGGGGTTAGGATTTAATCCTAAGGCTTGCTCCGGATTCAACTATAAATCGATTAGGATTTGTTTTGGTTTTTTGTGATAATTTTTAGCAGCAATAAACTATATTTTTTGAACATGGATTATGTTTGACGAACCTAAGTACTTTTCCCGTACATGGCAAAGCCCTCAACCCAAAACCGAACATGGTTTATGCTTGTCCCTAAGGTATGGCTAATACCTGAACATACTTCTTACCCATCAGGATGTGACAAGTCTCTCAAACCGAGCATGGTTTATGTTCGTCTCTAAGGTATGGTTAATACCGATGCCAATATTCTGCTTGTCAGGATGTGACAAGCTTCTATCTCTTTTAATATAGGTATGGATAATACTCGAATCAAACCTTGTCAGAACTTGACAAACAAATACCACTAAGTCTCGAGTATGGTTTATTCTCAGTTTCCCTAAAAAAATCATCACACCCCGAGCATGGTTGATGTGCATGATCAAAATTTTAGGTATGGTTTATTCTTGGAAAATAGACTTTCTTATCAAGCTCGGGTATGGTTTATACTCGACCCTTGGGTATGGCCTATACCCTTCCTTGGCTTTCTTGGTATGGTTTATACCTCTCTTTAAAATTCTAAGTATGGCTTGTACCTGACAAACCGAGCTATCTTGTCAGGATTTTCCAAGAAAACTCGATTACAATCCGAGTGTGGTTTATACTCCCAACAAATACCCAAGCATGGCTTGTGCTTGATAATATCAAATAGCCTCGTCAGGATTTGACATGCCTACCTTAAGCCTTTTACATGCATTAATTAACTCAGCGAGACCCCAGTCCTTCTGCTTTTCTTCAAGGTATATCCAATACGGTCGATTGGTTTTCCAACATTCTTGGCCTTCCGACCTTAATATAATACGACCAATGGTGATTGTTGATTTTTCGACCTTAATACGATCCTCAATGATCATCGGTTTTCTGTCCTCAATACAATCATCAGTGTTTATCAGTCTTCTGGCCTTCTTCATAATATGGTTCAGTGTAACCATGGCTTTCTAGATTACAATAGATCGGATTTCAACTTAACATTCTCTGGGAGGTCCATAACACATCTTCTTTTACCAGAAAAAGGATATGTTATGGGAGGCAAAGTGCTGACCAGCTTTTTGGCAAAAGCCATCACAACTCAATATAGGAACTCATTCTTAGACACCAACTTCATTATGGATCGATTGACTATCTGAAAAGTCGTGTGACTTAGAGTAGGATCTTTATATATGGAATATAACAGAATTGACTATGATATACTAACTTGTATAATACAATAGTTATGCAAGTAAAACTAAACAATATTAGATATCACAAATAAGAAAAAGTAGTAAGTAAAGTGACACCAGGAATTTCATATTGGTTTGGACTTCCCGTCCTATGTATAGTCCCAAACTCCTTCTGGAATTCATTATCAACATCCTCTCTTCACCGGAAGGAACAGCTTCAAAACAATCAGAACCCAAACAAGGATTTTCCCGCCTGAGCACCGACGGAGGACTTTTAAAAATTATAAGAGTTTGACTTCTGCTTGTGTTCCTGAAACATTGAATAGCCAATGAATTAGTACAGCCTTCCAATAATGAAGCGACCCGAACTTCCCCGATCTCCGAAGAGAAGAGAAAGAACGAATTACCGTGAGGACAAGACGAATCAGAACACAAACAGAAGAACATTTCATTGGTTATTACAACAATTCATCAGAATACAAGAATATACAGAGTATAAAAAATAATATACATCTGCAAAACCAAAACTACTAGCTGGCCGTGTCAAAATAAGGGCACCCCGAGTTTAGGTTAAAACAATAAACTCCAGGCCAGTCACGTGACTGGTGTGAGAACTAAAACAGTTATTAATCTTTATTTTAAAGTTAGGTAAATCAAGGGACCACGTCGTATAACACGGAACGGGTTTCCTCCCAAGAATACCAGTGCATAAAACAAACAACGCAATGCTAAATAAAGAAAAATGAAGCTTTTATAAGACCCAGGTCCCATCACATAATGCAACGCAAGCTGGATGATAGGGTTTTTACCTTATAATAGCCAAGAATGCTTGGTATGTGAAATTTCATGTTTTATTATTACTATAAGTGTATAGTGTATAAAACAACTTCAAATCATAAGTATCAATCATAGACGGCATGAGTGCCTCATACCACTATGTCGCCATATATAGGTTATACAATCAAAACCGTAAAGTCACGTATTGGAAGTTGGATTTCCATCTGTGAACCGAGGCAAAAGATAGTCCTCTACTGAATTCGAGACTGTCTAGCCCGAGTCTCAGGCAAGTACTCAGTCAAGCCTTTGGAGCGACAGGGTTGGTCCACCGATGTGGATTAAAATGCCTGAACACTGCGTTCCCCCACCCTTTGGGGCGTAAATGATCCCAATGGCTCCATCGGCTCCACACAGTCACCGATATATCTGAGGTGCCTCGCAACAGCAACAACCACAAAAGTCAAGCTCGTCAGGGCGTGTAAAACCACTGACGCCACTTCTAGCTAGAAAGAAACGCATGTCCTCCCTAAGGTACTTCTCCCGTTTTTGGTTTACAACCGGGGTGTGAGGCTCGCGAATCAACGCTACACAAAGCTAGGCCACACAGGTCGTGCTTTGATCATCAACCACAAGACTCTGCTTTTCAACAGAAGCCTTGATCAATTGCCACTTAGGCATGCCACTTAGGCATGCCACATAGGCAATTCACTCCATGCGATTGATATCCATCAATATATAACCCCTGAGCTCGTACATCTCAGAGAAGGGCGTTAAGCAAGAGAATAAATTCTCCGCCGCCAAACAGATATATATTTAATATAAATCAATCACACAGAATAAAATCCAATGTCAGACACACAGTCCATTTACAAGTTCGTTCTAGGTCTGAACGAAGCCGTAGGCACCTTGCACCTCGCATATCC
Source organism: Allium sativum (assembly GCA_030737875.1). Taxonomy (NCBI): domain Eukaryota; kingdom Viridiplantae; phylum Streptophyta; class Magnoliopsida; order Asparagales; family Amaryllidaceae; genus Allium; species Allium sativum. Next base: position 287,922,983 of record CM060913.1, read on the forward strand.
ATCGATCTCCAAGTACGTCTGGACGATCACCAACCGATTCCCTCCTCTTCGGTGTACAACCCAATCAAGATCATCAGTAATCACCCAAACGATGTGAAGACCTCCGGTCTTCGACCACTGTCTTCATCCTCGACACCACGTCGAATCAGTTATTCAGAATGGGATAAACCTTGTATTTCTGAATAACACGCATATATAATAAACAAGTGTTACACAAACACAACATACGCCTTATTCCTATTAAGAATATTCTTTTATTCAAATATTCTTATACTTTGGGAAAGGTTCCCAATAATTTTATCAAAGATAAATTCTTTAAATTTATTCTTTAATCTCTTTTTGAATATCAATTCAAACTAGTCGGGATTAGCGAACCACACCGAAGTAATCATTTATTTTATTTCCCAATCCCAAACTATTCATCCCATGAAGTAAAACTGGTCATACTTCATATCTAACACCACGGTGTTATCGGTAAATTCAATTACCATTTCACGTTCAAATCTAATTAAAGATTTTACTATAGCCTGGAGCAAAACTGGTGATACTCCATTCTCGATCATTTCAATCTAATTAAAGATTCATTAAAACTCCACTTGGTTTTAATCTTCCCAAAAATCACTATCAATGATTATTTAACTTGGGAAATCATATCCCGTCTTTAACTGGGTTAAAGAACTAATGTCATTTAAAACACGGTTCACTATAGACCCAAAATCACATTCCATTCCAATTCAATTATTGAAACTTCTGGTTACTTTTAAAACCCCTTCAAATCCAATTTATTTATTTAAAAATAAATAAATTATTATTCTAGTTAAAACCTAGCTCATTTGGATAAAAATCTATTTTTGTCTTTTCAAATTTGGAATTTTTCATCTCAATTCTTCACAAATCATTTCTTACGATTTTACACAAATTATTACTATTTTTAATAATTTTATCAAGGCTCGTACAGTCGATTTCCATCAATGGCCATCGAACTGCACTTACAGCGACCTTTTCCAAATTTGATTTGGACATAATTCCAAATCCAACCGTTATATTTCAAATTTCTAATATTCGTTAGAAAGCTCTTTTAGATACGAACCCAACGGTTCCAGTTTTAGGAGAATCCGATGGTCGGATCTCCCGTAACGTTCATTCGAAGTCAATGGTCGAAATTTGCGAACCGTCGCCGCGCGGCGCGTTCTATTCAGACCATTATATATAATATATATTACATATATTTCATCGATTTCCTTTCAAAACGTATTTTATAAATCGTTTTAAATTCGTTTTCAAAACGATTTCAAGTTCATATTCAATTTCGAATCAAAATTGAATATTCCACATCATCGATATACAAATGATAATATTTTCAAAACGTTATATTTTGAAATTACTTTCTTTCTTATATTCATTATAAAAATGAATATAATCGATATAAATATCGTTCGCGTCAAGATGGCGCATATCTAATCAACACGGTTTTATATATTTCAATAACTTCGTTATTCTATTCAACAAATGAATATTTTCTTCAACACATGAATATATATTTTATTTCAACACATGAATATATATTTTTATTCGACACATGAATATTTTATTCTATTCAACACATGAATATTTTATTTGGGAAATCGTTCTCTTACTGATTTACGGTTAGCGACTAATGAATTGAAATGATGCGTATGTGTGTTTGTGTTGCACTTGTTTATTATATACGCGAATTGCTCAGAAAGACCGGGTTTATCCCATTCTGAATAACTGAATCGACGATAAGAAATCGAAGATGAAGACGGTGGTTGAAGACCGGAAATCTTCACCTCGTTTGGATGGTAACTGATGTCCTGATTGGGAGGCATCCCGAAATATGGATAATGAGTGGTGATCGTCCAGACGTACGTGAAGATCGATGGGTTTGCGAGGTATATAGTGCCTCCGGTTTCGTTCAGACCCAGAACGGACTTATAAATGGATTGTGTGTCTGACATTGGAATTTATTCTATGTGATTGATAGCCATCAGTTGCATGGTGTGAATTGCCTGTGTGGCATGCTAAGATGCAGTGATCAGGGCTTCTGTTGAAAAGCAAAGTCTTGTGGTTGATGATCAAAGCACCGTCTGTGTGGCGTAGCTTTGTGATTAGCGTGAATTCGCGAACCTCACACCCCGGTATGAACCAGAAACGGGAGAGGACATCAGGGAGGGCATGCGTTTCCTTCTAGTTAGAAGTGGCGTCAGTGGTTTTACACGCCCTGACGAGTTTAACTTATGTGGTTGTTGCTGTTGCGAGGCGCCTCAGTTATATTGGTCGATCCGAGACCGATGGAGTCATTCGTTAGCTCATTTACGCCCCAAAGGGCGGGGAAACGCATTGTTCAGGCATTTTAATTCACATCGGTGGACCGGCCCTGACGATCCAAGGGTCGATGCGCTCTGACCCTGAGACATGGGCTAGATTGTCTCGAAGTCGGTAAGGGCTATCTTTTGCCTTGGTTCATGATGGAAATCCAATTTCCAAATACGTGACTGTGCAGTTTTGATTGTATACCTATATTTGGCGACATAGTGGCATGGGACGCTCATGTCGTCTATGATTGATAGTTATGATTTGAAATTGTTTTTGAAACATATAAACACTAGTAGTAATATCAAATGCTTTTGTTTTATTCGTATCAAGCATATTTTAGCCATTATATGGAAAAACTCTATCCTCCGGTTTGCGTTGCATTGTGTGATGGGAACTGAGTCTTATAATGGCTTCATTTTTATAAAAAGCATTGCGATGTTTAAAAGAAAGATTTCTTTTTAAAGCACTGGCAATCCAATGGAGTAAACCCATTCCACGAAAGTGGCGTGGTCTTGTGATTAGCCATATTATAAATGTGTTGAGTAGATTTCTCATACCAGTCCCATGACTGACTCGTAGTTTGATTCACTTTCAAACTCGGGTGCCCCTTTTTCTACACGGGCAGCCTTGTATTCAGGTTTTAGCTGGCTTTCTCTGGATAGCTGGAGCTGAAGATGGATTCTATTATTTATCTCTTTGTATGTTGTTCAGCTCCTATTGTACATTATGTTTGTTTTCCGCTGTAGACATTTATGTATAGCTGAACTGTATTTGTACTAAGTATGATCCTGTATACTGTGTAACTCTGATGATTACGTTTATCCAGTATATTCTATTGTTCATTATCTTGTGTATTTATTTATTTCTTTTCTGCTATTATCTGTTTATGTGTTATATTCCAAAGATAACCCTTGCCGCCGTCAGTACGGGGTTTGGGGTCGTCACAACGTGGTATCAGAGCTTTGGTTAAGCTTAGTGCTGGAATATAACATATTAATGAACTCGTCAGAAATAGAACAAGTTTTGTTCTAGGACGAGTAACTCATTACAGATAGGATCAGTAATATCCTAATATGAGTAGCAGAATGAAATAACACCTAGATAGACACATTTACATTCAAGTATTTGTCTCTATATTTTGAAATATCTTTTCTGTTGACCTGACACTTTGTCTGCTAATTGCAGACGCTCTAGAAAATGAGTGCCAGATTCAGAAGAAGTAATATTGACCCGGATATTGAAGCCCTATTTATGAAATATAGAAATCTGGGTGGAAAACCGCTCTCGGGCGAAGAATCTATTATGAGAACACAAGCTTGGATTCGTTCGGCTGAGGAAATCTTTGAAGGATTAAAGCCGAGGGATGACCAGAAAAGATTACTGGCCTCCTGGGCACTCAAAGACGAAGCTTTTTTCTGGTGGGATTCGGTTATCAAGGATAATCCAGAAGGTGATATCACCTGGGATAGACTCAAAGTGATTTTCCTGGAAAGATTTACTCCTCCTGAAGCAATTGAGCGACTATGCGATGAATTTTCTTATCTGATACAAGGAGATATGACCATTCCAGAATATCATAAGAAATTCAATGAACTTTCTCACTTTGCCCCTCATCTAATTCAAAATTCTAAGAGGAAGAATTTGAGATTTATCAACGGGCTTCAAAGAAAATATCAGAACAGTGTAATGAGGATTGTGAAGCTTCCTTTTTCTGAAATGATATACATGGCTTACCAGTACGAGGATCTCGACAGAAAAGGAATGTTACAGTATGAAGAAGAAGTCAGCTCTAGTAATAAAATTGAGTCTGAAACTGATAGTCCTGAGGCCAGTACGATGTCTAAGATGAGCAAGAAGCCCAAGGACAATCAGAAAAGGGCCAGATCTGAAGAAGAACCAGTAACAACTGCTATATGCAATAACTGCCATAAGCAAGGGCATTTGCAAGGGAATTGCAGATCTTTAAAGAAACAAAGAAAGGATGGATATAGAGCCAATCGAAAGCAAAAGAAGAAGAGATTTAGAATTGATGGGGAGTTTCAAGAGAATAGGGAGTGCAAACAGTGCCATAAGGCTGGTCATCTTGCAAAGGATTGCTCGCTCTTAAACAAGCCTGAAATAGTTTAAGTGAATGAAGTAACAGAAACTTCTGATCCCTCAGCTAGTCAGGGAAGACCAGATGTTTTGGAAGGCACGCTTAATGTCAAAAACATTCTAGTTAAAGTGCTGTTTGATACAGGCGCGTTACGAAGCTTCATTGCCAAGAATGCAGGTAAGAAGTTGGATTTGAATTTGAAGAAGCTCAAAGAACCAATGACTGTTCAAAATCCGGTCGGGGGTTCCATCGATCTCAGTTGGGTTTGTGCAGTACCTGTCTCTTTTTCCTGCTATAAATTCCCTACTATCTCTATCGTCATGAATTTTACTGAATTCGATCTTATTCTGGGGTTGGATTGGCTAACCAAATATGAAGCTGAGGTTAGATGCGCCGAGAGAGTTGTTAGGGCAAAGATTAAATTAGGGAATTATATAACCATTCCCTGTGAAGGTTAGAATTCTAATAGAAAAGACTTCTGGGCAGCTTTGGATGTTTCCCCTGCTCAAATAGAAAATATCCCTGAAGTCACAGAGAATATTCCCGACCTAGTGAAAGATATTTCTGTCGTCAAGAATTATGCGGATGTGTTTGAAGAAGTTGTTCGCTTACCTCCGCAGAGAGAAATAGATTTCAAAATTGCTTTAATTCCGAATGCACGGCCGGTAGTTCACGCTATTCGAAGAATGTCCTTGAAAGAGAAAGAGGAATTATACAATCAAACACGACATCTCGTATGGAAGGGTCTGATCAGGCCTAGTTTCTCTGATTGGGGACCAGTAGTGGTGTTTGTCCCAAAATCTGACGGTACTCTACGTCTATGTGTGGATTATCGTGATTTGAACAAGCAGACAATAAAGAAAAAATATCCATTGCCGCGAATTGATGATTTATTGGATCGTCTGGGTGGAGCACAAGTATTTTCAAGAATGGACCTAGTTACAGGCTTCCATCAGCTTCGAATTGCTGAAGAGCGTGTTCCAATGACAGCATTCATAGGTCCAGACTTATTTTACGAGTGGTTAGTAATGCCGTTCGGCTTATGTAACGCTCCAGCTTACTTCGTCGATCTGATGAATAGAGTATTCAGAGGGGTTTTGAATAAATTTGTCCTTGTTTTTATTGACAATATTCTAATCTTCTCTAAATCAAAGGCCAAACAAGAAAAGCATTTGTAACAGGTTCTAGAAATCCTCAGAAGGAATGTATTAAAAGCCAAACTATCCAAATGTATATTCTGGCAAGATGAAGTGAAATTTCTAGGCCACGTCGTATCAAAAGAAGGAATTGTTGTGGATCCAAGTAAAATCACAGCTATTCAAAATTGGAAACAGCCCAGTACTCCTATAGAAGTCCGCAGTTTTCTCGGATTGGCTAGTTACTACTGGAAGTTTGTTAAAAACTTTTCGAAGATATCTGGTCACTTGACGAAGCTTACAAAGAAGCACTCGAAATTCAAGTGGACTCCAGAATGTGAGGAGGCTTTTGAAGAGCTAAAGTTAAGATTAACGACTGCTCCAGTGTTAACCATTATCGACGGCAATCAGGATTTAAAAGTCTGGACAGATGCCTCTAGAGAAGGCCTTGGCGCAGTGTTAATGCAAATGGGTCAAGTGATTGCTTATGCTAGCCGTCAGCTGAAGCCGCACGAGAAAAACTACGTAACTCATGATCTTGAGTTATTGGCTATCGTATTCTCTTTGAAAATCTGGAGACACTATCTTCTGGGTGAGAAATTCGAACTGTTTACAGACCATCAGTCGTTAAAGTACTTGTTCACCCAGAAAGACTTGAATCTGAGGCAGCAACGTTGGTTAGAGTTTTTTGCAGCATACGATTTTGAAATTCTGTACACTCCAGGGAAAGCCAATGTCGTGGCCGATGCGTTAAGTAGAAAGAATGTTATGATCTCCAGTTTTATCATTGTGACTTCTTTGATTGACAAGATATTGGCTCTCCAAAAAGACGACCAATTTATTAAAGGAATGAGTCAGCGAATTCGTGAAGGCAATGCTTCGGATTTCCAGCTCGACAGCGAAGGGATTCTGAGGTTACAAGGACGAATTTGTGTTCCAGAAATTCCTGAACTCAGAAGAGATGTGCTTGATGAATGCCACAAATCTAAGCTCAGTATCCATCCGGGTGTGAGTAAAATGTATAACGATATCAAGCGAACATTCTGGTGGAAGTCGTTAAAAAGAGACATCTCGATTTATGTTAGTCGATGCCCTACTTGCCAGCTAGTCAAAAGCGACCAACAGAAACTGGTTGGATTGTTACAACCACTAGACGTTCCAGGCTGGAAGTGGGAACATATTTCCATGGACTTCATAGATGGTTTGGCCAGAACCAGAAAAGGGAATGACAGAATTTGGGTGATCGTGGATCGCTTCACGAAGACCGCCCATTTCATACCTGTCAGATCAAACATAACTGCTCAGAGTCTAGCGCAGATATACTTCAAGGAAATCGTTAGACTACACGGAGTGCCGATCAGTATAGTGAGTGATAGAGATCCAATATTCACTAGCAAATTCTGGGAGGCATTTCAGGTAGAGCTGGGAATAAAACTGGACTTGAGCACCGCTTATCATCCTCAGACAGATGGTCAGACTGAGAGGGTGAATCGTATTTTAGAAGATCTATTGCGGGCTTGTGTTCTAGATTTTGGTGGATCATGGGAAGACCATCTGCATTTGGCTGAATTCTCATATAACAACAGCTATCAGGTGAGCCTGACAATGTCGCTATTCGAAGCACTGTATGGTAGACCATGCCGATCTCCTTCTTGTTGGGTCGAACCCGGTAATAGATTGGTGTTGGGGCCAGATATGATCCGAGAAGCTGCCGACAAAGTCGACTTTATTAAGAAGCGATTGCTCGCCGCTCAAAGCCGCCAAAAAAGCTATGCCGATAGGAGAAGGAGAGATATATCATTTGCAGTTGGCGACTATGTATATTTGAAAGTATCACCGATGAGAGGAGTTATCCGGTTCGGTAAAACTGGGAAGTTGGCGCCCAAATTCATTGGTCCGTTTCCTATTCTAGAACGGATCGGAACTCTCGCTTATAGGGTTAAATTGCCTGATTGGTTGCCTGGAGTGCATGATGTATTTCACATATCTCAACTTCGAAAGCACGTTCATGATCCAGACTTGATCGTGGAAGAAGCAGCTCAACAAGATATTGAAATTACTCCAGAATTAACTGTGAGAAGAGAGCCGCTAAAGATCATTGGCAAAGAAACCAAAGAGCTGAGGAACAAGAAGGTTCACTTAGTCAAAGTGCAATGGAGTGGAGATCCACGAGATTGTACTTAGGAAACTGAGGAGAGCATTCAGAAAGACTACCCTAAGTGTCGAGTAGATATCTCTAATTGACTCCGGTGCAAGGTACATTTACCATACTTTGCATTACCAATTAATTCTCTACTCTGTTGTTATTTTCTTTCCATGGATGTGCACTTTTAGTTCTATAGTCTGAATGATTTTAAAAGAATATAGAAATTGATTAGTATATTTTTGAAAAGTTAAAAACAAATTGCTTGTTGTTTGCATTGTGTGATAGTAAATTGGATTAATTAAATTCTTGAAACAATAGTTAATCTAGTCAATAATAGAATGAATGGTAGAATTTATTCGATTAAATCACACATTGAACTGATTAGAAAATAGATAGAAATATATACTTGCGCATTATATATGTTTGAACAGGTAACTGGATAGCTGTTGAGTAAAGAAATTATTTGCGTGCCCGACAAATAGGTAAACCTTAATGAGTTGGATGCGAAATATTATTATATCAACTCCTGTGAATGCCATTGGATGCGGAGTGCTGGTTATTCTGTGTGTAAAAATAAACATCGCCATAGGATAGTAACAATTAATTTTGAACTACATTACATGGCATACTTCTTGAAGATAGGCATACTTCATCATATACCACATAAGCATTTGGAGCTTGTGTGACGAGGTGGAAGATTTACCATACGAGCGAGAGGCTTGTATGGCAATGACTATATATTACAGGTTGAACTGATGACTGATATGACCATACAAAATTTGTAACGATAAATTGCCAGAATAAAAAAAAAACCACACGGGTCTGCAGTTGACAATAATCACGTCTCTCTAGTCATTAGATACGGCACATGGATTATTTATTTTCCACATGGGACGAGGTGACGAGGATTTATCCTCTAGAGCAATTAAAATACACACTCCCTCAGGCTTTGACAGGGTAATGTGAATTTATTCTCTGGAGTTATTATCGATACACGCTCCCCTGTAAACACCAGATTATATCACTATAAATATGTGTACGCTTTATAGGATTTATTGGGTACCTAATACGGCCCAATAAATTTCCAAACCCCTCCCCGTACAAAGGAGATTATGGCGAAATTTTTCGAAAATTCCGGGTGTTAGCCAAATTTTTGAAGAATTTGAAAATTCTCAGAAACTGAAAAGTTGGAGAATGGAAGTCAAATTGAACGTAGAATCGATTAATCAAACCACTTTCGACTTTGTTCCTTTTCGGGGACGAAAAGTTTTAAGCGGGGGAGATTGTAACGACCCGGAAAATCTGAACCAACTTAAAATTTTTAAATTGGTTATTTTAGTGGATTTTAAATATTTAAAATAAATATTTAAAATAATAACGATGAAAGGTAAGTTTGAATCAACATTTGAAAACGAATATAATTAATTCTAATTATAAACAAGGCCTGAAATGGCGTGGCAGTTTCAAAATTTGAATTCAAACTTTGACTGACTATACCGGGTGCAAAACAAAACGGATTTGAGTGAAACCAAAGATATTTAAATCTGTTAGTGAATACCTTTCTAACGAATCTGAAAAATCGAAGTTTCATAGCGGAAAGCAAAAGTTATGGCCAAATGAATTTTCAGAAAGGTCGCTATGGAATTCATATAGCCCGTGAAAATGGCCATTTTGCAAACGACCTCGGAATTCGACGAAACCACTTTTGTTGCAGGATGTGAATTTATTGTTAGGTTTCAAATTTCATAATTTTTGAAGCTAGTATGTGAGCGTGGCGAAGGAAAATGTGTTTTGGTCAATTATAGTTAAATTGGATCGACCAGAAAATGGCCATTTTACAAACGGTCTCAGAATTCGACAAAACTAGTTTTGTTGGGACCGTATCATCAAATCATAGCCAGATTTATTTTTCTGTAATTTTTCGAATCAGTTTGTGGCCCTGGCAAATTGAAATGTATGTTCAAATCGAATATTGAATGTTATATATATTAAATTGAATGAAAACTGACTAAAATAGTCGAATGGGCCTACAAAACATATCCCATTGTGTTAGGAATGGGGGTAAAACGTTAGGGACGACAGTCGTTGGGTTTGGACTGGAGGTCGTGTCAGAAAACCCCTTTTAAAACCTCTCGGCCAATTAGATTTTTTATACATATAAAAAAAAGGAAAAATCTCTTTCTCTCTCCCCGCTATACAGCGACGAACGGCGGAAATAACCTCAATACTTCCTCCCCCGATTCCTCCTCCTACAAGCGAAATTACACCTTCCTCCTGTTGAGGATTTTGTAGCACTCTGCGAGATCTCCAAATCCATACAAATTGCTGAATTTTTCATTGAGTGGATTGTTCGAATCAACCTCCTGGAGTTGCTCCGTTCGCGCCTCGATTCTGCCGCCCCTGCTGCGTCGAACTCCTCCCCCTTCCAGGCGTAGGCGCGCCTCTCCAGCCCCGACGCTGTGGCGCAGGCCGATCGGCCCCTAGCTGTGCGGATTTCGAGAAAAGTGAAAACCTAGATTTGAACGAAATAGAAAGGTAACGGTTTAAAATTATATAAACTATATTATAGCAGCTCTAAGCGCTACGGTTTTTGTTTTCACTATAAAAATCATATCTTTTTCGTTTCTTGATGAAATTCAGTGAAACAAGAGACAGTGACTCGTGTGGACGTCTTCTACATTCTAGAAGAGACCGTATATTTTTCTGAGCCTTCTGCTATTTTTGGTGGAGTGGAACCCAATGTGAGATTTCTAAATTATAAACGATATGGAAAACGACGATGTATAAATTATATAGTCGATGTATGAGTTATATAAGCGTTGTACACCTCTTGTATAAGCATTGTATAAGTTGTACGTTCGATGTATAAGTTATATATGCGTTGTGAAAATTATATATGTGTTGAATAGAAGTGAAATGCTTATATATATATATATATATATATATATATATATATATATATATATATATATATATATACGCCCCTCGTCTACAAACCATGGACGATATTTATTGGTTGTGACTGGTGTGAAAATTGGTTGATAACGAATGGTTGATTAGAATTGTTTGTGGTTGAAATTGATTGATTGTGGTTGAAAAATACCCGTTTGTGGTTGAGAAATATTTGGTTGAAACTACATAGGATTAGTTTGCGGAAATGAAAAAAAAATATACATGCCGCCTGCGTGCGAACTAGATGCATGATTCCCCATTGTCAAAAGCTGTGAGGCTTTAAGGTAGAGCGAGGAGCCGTACTAGGGACGGTCCGGTTTTAACTACCCTGCCGTTATGCTGCCGATATTTTGAATAATATTCGTGTGTTAGAATTATTTTCCTGTATTGAAACTATATTCGTCTGTTGAATAGAAAACCTTCATGTGTTGAATCGAAATTCATTCGTTGAATTGAAATTCATGTGTTGAATGGTATTCGTGTTTTAAATATAAAAATCACGTTTTTATCTATATATGCAAACTATAGAAAACCTTCATGTGTTGAATCGAAATTCATGTGTTGATTGGTATTCGTGTTTTAAATATAAAAATCACCTTTTTATCTATATATACAAACTATAGAAAACCTTTATGTGTTGAATCGAAATTCATTAGTTGAATTGAAATTCATGTGTTGAATGGTATTCGTGTTTTAAATATAAAAATCACCTTTTTATCTATATATGCAAACTATAGAAAACCATCATGTGTTGAATCGAAATTCATTCGTTGAATTGAAATTCATGTGTTGAATGGTATTCATATTTTAAAGAAATTGTTTTATAATAAAAATCCTATTTTTATCATCAATATGAACTATATAAAATAATATTGTTTTGAAATAAATTGTTTTATAATAAAAATCATCTTTTTATTACCTATATGAACTATATAAAATAATCGTATTTTGAATAAATTGTTTTACAATAAAAATCATATTTCTACTGTACACATGAATTGTTAAAAATAGTGAAGTGTTGAAATAGAAGACAGTTAGATAAAAATATCATTTTTATCAAATGTATGAAAATCATATAGCTTTGGAATCGAAGAATCGATATATATATATATAATTAGAATTAAAATATATCGAATAACGAAGCTGCCGTTCGTATTTTGAAACCGTAATTTCAAACGATTAGTGCGGGAGATCCGACCATCGGATTTTCCCGTAGCCGCAACCATTGGGTTCGCTTTGGAAATATCTTTCCAACAGCACCAACTTTGTAAAGATCCAACGGCTGGATTGTCTGGAATGTTTAATTCAAATCTGAAGAAAAACAGCGCCAGAATCGATTATATATATATATATATATATATTTAATCGAATAACGATGCTGCAGTTCGTATTTTGAAATCGAAACTTCAAACGATTATACCGGGAGATCCAACCGTCAGATTTTCCTGAAACTGGAACCGTTGGATTCGTTTTGAAAAGATTCTAATGATGTAAATTTTGTGAAGATCCAACGGTTAGATTTTCATATATGTGTAAATCAAATCTGAAGAAAAACAGCGCCACGGCCGCGTTATGGCCCGAAGCGTCATTTGAATAAATTGGCTATTTTAAAATAAAAAAAATGGTGATAAATCGTTATAAATTATTATAAACGATATGGATGTGAAATTTAGAAACTAACTGAAGGTTGGCTAAGTCGAATGGTTTCCTGGGTGTTGATCTGATGTTGGTTTCGGCCTTCGGGGTTAATATTTAGGAAATCGTTCTCTTACTGATTTACGGTTAGCGACTAATTGAAATGATACGTATGTGTGTTTGTGTTGCACTTGTTTATTATATACGCGAGTTGCTCAGAAAGACCGGGTTTATCCCATTCTGGATAACTGAATCGACGATAAGAAATCGAAGATGAAGACGGTGGTTGAAGACCGGAAATCTTCACCTCGTTTGGATGGTAACTGATGTCCTGATTGGGAGGCATCCCGAAATATGGATAATGAGTGGTGATCGTCCAGACATACGTGAAGAACGATGGGTTTGCGAGGTATATAGTGCCTCCGGTTTCGTTCAGACCCGGAACGGACTTGTAAATGGATTGTGTGTCTGACATTGGAATTTATTCTATGTGATTGATAACCATCAGTTGCATGGTGTGAATTGCCTGTGTGACATGCTAAGATGCAGTGATCAGGGCTTCTGTTGAAAAGCAAAGTCTTGTGGTTGATGATCAAAGCACTGTCTGTGTGGCGTAGCTTTGTGATTAACGTGAATTCGCGAACCTCACACCCCGGTATGAACCAGAAACGGGAGAGGACATCAGGGAGGGCGTGCGTTTCCTTCTAGTTAGAAGTGGCGTCAGTGGTTTTACACGCCCTGACGAGTTTGACTTATGTGGTTGTTGTTGTTGCAAGGTGCCTCTGTTATATCGGTCGATCCGGGACCGATGGAGTCATTCGTTGGCTCATTTACGCCCCAAAGGGCGGGGAAACGCATTGTTCAGGCATTTTAATCCACATCGGTGGACCGGCCCTGACGATCCAAGGGTCAATGCGCTCTGACCCTGAGACATGGGCTAGATTGTCTCGAATTCGGTAAGGACTATCTTTTGCCTTGGTTCATGACGGAAATCCAATTTCCAAATACATGACTGTGCGGTTTTGATTGTATACCTATATTTGGCGACATAGTGGCATGGGAAGCTCATGTCGTCTATGATTGATAGTTATGATTTGAAATTGTTTTTGAAACATATAAACACTAGTAGTAATATCAAATGCTTTTGTTTTATTCGTATCAAGCATATTTTGGCCATTATAAGGAAAAACTCTATCCTCCGGTTTGCGTTGCATTGTGTGATGGGAACTGAGTCTTATAATGGCTTCATTTTTATAAAAAGCATTGCGATTTTTAAAAGAAAGATTTGTTTTTATAGCACTGGCAATCCAATGGAGTAAACCCGTTCCACGAAAGTGGCGTGGTCTTGTGATTAGCCATATTATAAATGTGTTGAGTAGATTTCTCATACCAGTCCCATGGCTGACTCGTAGTTTGTTTCACTTTCAAAGTCGGGTGCCCCTTTTTCTACACGGGCAACCTTGTATTCAAGTTTTAGATGGCTTTCTCTGGATAGCTGGAGCTGAAGATGGATTCTATTATTTATCTCTTTGTATGCTGTTCAGTCCTATTGTACATTATGTTTGTTTTCCACTGTAGACATTTGTGTATAGCTGAACTGTATTTGTACTAAGTATGATCATGTATACTGTGTAACTCTGATGATTACGTTTATCCAGTATATTCTATTATTCATTATATGGTGTATTTATTTATTTCTGTTCTGCTATTATCTGTTTATGTGTTATATTCCAAAGATAACCCTTGCCGCCGTCAGTACGGGGTTTGGGGTCGTCACACTGGGGATGTTCGAAGTGTGGATCGGAGGTGGTCGACACAATGATCGACGAGGCGGCCTGAGGAGCGGATCGCGTTTCCTTTTGGGTTTTTTATTTATTTTGAAAAGTATGAATCGATGAAAGAGGAAAGGGGGTGGAGGGATTTTATATATTATATATAATAAATTAATATTATTTTCTCCATTTAAGTTGACTTTTCATTCGATCTCTGAACGAGACCCAACGACTGTCTCCCCTAACTAATTACCCTATTCTGAACATAATGGGATATGTACCGTAAGTTAATTCGACTGTTATGATAGGTTTCCATCAAATTTGAAATATAAATCTATATATATATTCAATTTGAACGTACATTTTAAATTACCGGGGCCACATACTGATTCCGAAAATTCCAGAAAAATTATTTCTAGCTTCATATTGACGATACGGTCCTAACCAAAAGCGGTTTTGACTGAAATGGTCAAAACACGTTTAACTTCGCCATGCCCACATATTAATTCTGAAAATTATGAATTTTGAAACCTAGTCATAATATGACACTACAGATCCAACAAAAGTGGTTTTGTCAAAGACCGAGGTCGTTTGCAAAATTCCCATTTTTAAGGGTCAGAATTCCATAGCGACTATTCTGAATTTTCAACTGGACGTAACTTTTGATTCCCGCTATGAAATTTTGGTTTTTCAGATTCTTTAGAAAGATATTCTCAAATAGATTCTAATATTTTTCGTTTTGCTAAAATCCAGTTTATTTTGAATCCTGTACATTCATTTGAAATTTGAAATCGAATTTTCGAACTACCGCACCATTTTCAATTCCTTTTATAATTAAAATAAAATATTTATATTCTAACAACGATCTATATAAATATATTCGTTCTAATTCTATTTAAAATAAATTTCTCGTCGTTATTATTTAAATAATTCATTTTAAATAATCAAAATTTACTAAAATTGCCAAAATAAAAATCTTAAATTGGCTCGAATTTCCGGGTTATTACAATCTCCCCCACTTAAAACTTTTCATCCTCGAAAAGGAACGAAGCCGAAAGTTGTTTTAACTAATCAACTCAACTTTCATTATTTTCTTTACGGCTTAAGTTCTTCAACTTTTCAGTTTCTAAGAACTTTTCAAATTTTTCAAAAATTTGGCTAACACCCTAAATTTTCGAAAAATTTCACTATAACCTCCCCTGCACCGGGGACTTCAGGATATTTCAAATAGCCTCCCATGGCCCTCATCAATCCAAAAAGAAAAAGAAACAGCCAAGCGGCTAGCCAA
Source organism: Allium sativum (assembly GCA_030737875.1). NCBI lineage: Eukaryota > Viridiplantae > Streptophyta > Magnoliopsida > Asparagales > Amaryllidaceae > Allium > Allium sativum. Next base: position 287,938,344 of record CM060913.1, read on the forward strand.
CCGGCTCATAAAATCATCCAAACCCAATAAATTCGTAAACATGTACCTATTTGTCGGGTAAACAATTTTATTCTTCTGCTCTAGCCTCCTTGCTATGACCTGTTCAATGTAAGTACGTGTATATGCATGCAAATGCGACTAATTCTTCAATACAACTCACTATTTGATTCATTTTGGCTAAAGGTTCAACATTTTAATTAATCAACCAATAATCAAACAACACAATCAGCAATCAATTAGTTGATTAACGTTTCAAAATCTTAATTTTGATACATAGTCAAAAATCACATTCTTGGTGCCAAATCACAATAATAAGCCCTATCTAATTTTGGTTCTCACACCAGTCAATTGGAAATATATAGAAATCCCACTTCCGTCACTCGAACATTAATGCTGATGATGTCTAGACTATCATCAGAATCGTCTCCGGGCGACTAGAGTGTGATTCTATATCTATCCAGTATATTAAAATTTCAAATGCACGTGGATCAGACGTATACGCAAAATCTTTATATACTGGATTGTCCAAATCAATATAAAATAAATATTCAAATATGTTGAATAAAGTTTAAATTTTCAAAACAAAATTCGTTTTCATTTTAAAACTATACCCTTCACACTCGTTCCAAGATACTACTGATCCCATCTCTAATGAGTCATTTTTATTGAATATTACTAATCCAATCTCTGATGAATTCATTCGTTTGATTCTAACGTGTCTTGTTCTCGAGCTCTGTAAATCAAAGCTCTGATACCAAATGAAGCGACCTGAACTTCCCCGTTCTCCGAAGAGAAGAGAAAGAACGAATTACTGTGAGGAAAAGACGAATCAGAACACAAACAGAAGAACATTTCATTGGTTATTACAACAATTCATCAGAATACAAGAATATACAGAGTATAACAAATAATATACATCTGCAAAACCAAAACTATTAGCTGCACGTGTCAAAATAAGGGCACCCAGAGTTTAGGTTAAAACAATAAACTCCAGGTCAGTCATGTGACTGGTGTGAGAACTAAAACAGTTATTAATCTTTATTTTAAAGTTAGGTAAATCAAGGGACCACGCCGTATAACACGGAATGGGTTTCATCCCAAGAATACTAGTGCATAAAACAAACAGCGCAATGCTAAATAAAGAAAAATGAAGCTTTTGTAAGACCCAGGTCCCATCACACAATGCAACGCAAGCCGGAGGATAGGGTTTTTACCTTATAATAGTCAGGAATGCTTGGTACGTGAAATTTCATGTTTTATTATTACTATAAGTGTATAGTGTATAAAATAACTTCAAATCATAAGTATCAATCATAGACGGCATAAGTGACACATACCACTATGTCGCCATATATAGTTTATACAATCAAAATCGCAAAGTCACGTATTGGAAGTTGGATTTCCATCTGTGAACCAAGGCAAAAGATAGTCCTCTACCGAATTCGAGACTTTCTAGCCCAAGTCTCAGGCAAGTACTCAGTCAAGCCTTTGGAGCGACAGGGTCGGTCCACCAATGTGGATTAAAATGCCCGAACACTGCGTTCCCCCACCCTTTGGGGCGTAAATGAGCCCAATGGCTCCATCGGCTCCACAAAGTCACTGATATATCCGAGGCGCCTTGCAACAACAACAACCACATAAGTCAAACTCGTCAGGGCGTGTAAAACCACTGACGCCACTTCTTTTAACGCATGTCCTCCCTGAGGTCCTTCTCCCGTTTCTGGTTCACAACCGGGGTGTGAGGCTTGCGAATCAACGTTACACAAAGCTATGCCACACAGGCCGTGCTTTGATCATCAACCACAAGACTCTGCTTTTCAACAGAAGCCTTGATCAATTGCCACATAGGCATGCCACACATGCAATTCACTCCATACGATTGATATCCATCAATATATAACCCCTGAGCTCGTACGTCTCAGAGAAGGGCGTTAAGCAAGAGAATAAATTCTCCGCCACCAAACAGATATATATTTAATAGAAATCAATCACACAGAATAAAATCCAATGTCAGACACACAGTCCATTTACAAGTTCGTTCTGGGTCTGAACGAAATCGGAGGCACCTTGTACCTCGCATATCCATCGATCTCCAAGTACGTCTGGACAATCACCAACCGATTCCCTCCTCTTGGGTGTACAGCCCAATCAAGATCATCAGTAATCACCCAAATGATGTGAAGACCTCCAGTCTTCGACCACCATCTTCATCCTCGACACCATGTCGAATCAGTTATTCAGAATGGGATAAACCCGGTCTTTCTGAATAACTCGCGTATATAATAAACAAGTGTTACACAAACTCAACATACGCCTCATTCCTATTCAAAATATTCTTTTACTCAAATATTCTTAAACTTTGGGAAAGGTTCCCATTAATTTTATCAAAGATAAATTCTTTAAATTTATTCTTTAATCTCCTTTTGAATATCAATTCAAACTAGTCGGGATTAGCGAACCACACCGAAGTATTCATTTATTTTATTTCCCAATCCCAGCCTATTCATCCCATGAAGTAAAACTGATCATACTTCATATCTAACACCACGGTGTTATCGATAAACTCAATTACCATTTCACGTTCAAATCTAATTAAAGATTTTACTATCGCCTGGAGCAAAACTGGTGATACTTCATTCTTGATCATTTCAATCTAATTAAAGATTCATTAAAACTCCACTTGGTTTTAATCTTCCCAAAAAATCACTATTAGTGATTATTTAACTTGGGAAATCATATCCTGTCTTTAACTGGGTTAAAGAACTAATGTCATTTAAAACACGGTTCACTATAAACACAAAATCACATTCCATTCCAATTCAATTATTGAAACTTCTGGTTACTTTTAAAACCCCTTCAAATCCAATTTATTTATTTAAAAATAAATAAATTATTATTCTATTCCAAAACTAGCTCATTTCGATAAATTCTATTTTTATCTTTTCAAATTTGGAATTTTTCATCTCAATTCTTCACAAATCATTTCTTATGATTTTACACAAATTATTACTATTTTTAATAATTTTATCAAGTCCGTACTGTCGATTTCCATCAACGGCCATCGAACTGCACTTACAACGACCTTTTCCAAGTTTGATTTGGACATAATTCCAAATCCAACCATTAGATTTTAAATTTCTAATATTCGTAGAAAGCTCTTTTCGATACGAACCCAACGGATCCGGTTTTAGGAGAATCCGACGGTCGGATCTCCCGTAACGTCCACTCAAAGTCAATGGTCGAAATTCACGAACTACCGCAGCGCGGCGCGTTCTATTTAGGCCATTATATATATAATATTTACGATATATATTTCTTCGATTTCCTTTCAAAATGTATTTTATAAATTGTTTTAAATTCGTTTTCAAAACAATTTCAACTTCATATTCAATTTCGAATCAAAATTGAATATTCCACATCATCGATATACAAATGATAATATTTTCAAAACGTTATATTTTGAAATTACTTTCTTTCTTATATTCATTATAAAAATGAATATAATCGATATAAATATCATTCGCGTCAAAATGGCGCATATTTAATCAACATGACTTTATATATTTCGATAACTTCGTTATTCTATTCAACAAATGAATATTTTCTTCAACACATGAATATATATTTTATTTCAACACATGAATATATATTTTTAATCGACACATGAATATTTTATTCTATTCAACACATGAATATTTTATTTTATTCAACACATGAATTTTCTTTCTATTCAACACATGAATATTTTATTCAACACATGAATTTTCTTTCTATTCAACACATGAATATTTTATTTTATTCAACACATGAATTTTCTTTCTATTCAACACATGAATTTTCTTTTAATATTCCTTATTTTCCAAATTGGAATGAGGCCCAATCAATTACCATATAACGTTAATTATATGGATTCCCTACAACACACGTATATAATATTAACGATAAATCATCAACCATCATCCAGAGTGCACCACACAACTGCATAAGCATTAAATCAATAATTAATGCTTACACAGTCTATCAATCCATCGATTGACATACAACTAAACAATCGGGATTAGTGTACGTCAAATCTCATCCCAATACCCGTGTGGGGTTTCAAATCAACAAACACAGATTTTATTTGTGCGGTTGAGCGATGTGTAAAATTTATCGTCCTAATCAATATCAGTCAAATCGGTGTACATAAACAAATCGTTCGATTTGTAAATGAATATTTATTTTACTTCAACACATGAATATACATTTTATTTCAACACATGAATATAGATTTTATTTCAACACATGAATATATAATTTATTTCAACACATGAATTTATATTTTTATTTCACAACACAAACAATAAAACAAGCATACAAGTCGTCCATGGTCTATGGACGACGGGTATCGGGTGCTACTAAGCACCGTCTGCATCCTAGTATATATTTTAACTAGAAAACAAGATTTATAGTGGGAAGTTCTCACCGATTAGCTAAACCAAATGCCGCGACTCTTCATATGTAGCAAACCCTTGCCGTGTCTCCTTTTGTTACTTTCGTCTACCGTATCCACTACATATATAAAGATCGCATTTTTATATTGTTGTCATGTATATAAAAATCACATTTTTATTCTTCTCACCATATAAAAATTATATATTTGATTCACTTCTTATATAAAAATCATATTTTTATTCTTTCTATAATATAAAAATCATATTTTTATTCTTTCTATAATATAAAAATCATATTTTTATTCTTTCTATAATATAAAAAATTATATTTTTATTCTTTCTGTAATATAAAAATCATATTTTTATTCTTTCTATAATATAAAAAATCATATTTTTATTCTTTCTATAATATAAAATCATATTTTTATTCCATAACTATACAAATAAAAAATCATATTTTTATAAATTACTTTTCTCTATAAAAATCATATTTTTATATAAATCAGTTTTCTTTATAAAAACTATATTTTTCCTTTTCATTTTAAAATTTAAATACTGAATAAATTAAACTGAGTACATAAAAAACTAAAGTAAAGTAAAAAAAAGCTTACTGTAATTATCTGCAGCGTCGAACGGAAGTTTCCAACCAAGGGCTTCCCTTTTTCCTTCATGTTGATCAATGGTGGGGCGGTGTCTGACCTGCGGTGGCGCAGCAGGCGGAAGAGAGGGCTAGGGGACCTACGACAGCGTCGGAACGGGGCTTCGGGCTAGGGCTTCAGAAAGTGGCGATGATGTCGTTTTGTGGGGGTTGGGGGCTTCTCGAACGGGGTGTAGGTGAGGAGAGAGGGAGGCGACACTGGGGTTGGTCGAAGTGTGGATCAGAGGTGGTCGGCGCAATGATTGACGAGGCGGCCGGAGGAGCGGATCGCGTTTCCTTTTGGGTTTTTTTCTTTTTATTTTGAAAAGTCTGAATCGATGAAAGAGGAAAGGGGGTGGAAGGATTTTATATATTATATATAATAAATTAATATTATTTTCTCCATTTAAGTTTACTTTTCATTCGATCTCTGAACGAGAGATAACGACTGTCTCCCCTAGCTAATTACCCTCATTCTGAACACAATGGGATATGTACCATAAGTCAATTCGACTGTTATGATAGGTTTCCATCAAATATTAAGTATAAATCTATATATATTCAATTTAAACATACATTTTAAATTACCGGGGCCACATACTGATTCAGAAAATTCCAGAAAAATTAATTCTAGCTTCGTATTGACGATATGGTCCTAACAAAACTAATTTCGTCGAATTCTGAGACCGTTTGAAAAATGACCATTTTCCAGTCTATTAAAATTGATTGAAATGGTCAAAACACGTTTAACTTAGCCATGCCCACATATTAATTCAGAAAATTATGAATTTTGAAACCTAGCCATAATATGACATCACGGATCCAACAAAAGTGGTTTCGTCGAAAACCGAGGTCGTTTGCCAAATTCCCATATTTAAAGGTCAGAATTCCATAGCGACTATTCTGAATTTTCAACTGGACGTGACTTTTGATTCCCGCTATGAAATTTTGATTTTTCGGATTCATTGGAAAGATATTCTCAAATAGATTCTAATATTTTTCGTTTCGCCAAAATTCAGTTTATTTTGAATCCTGTACATTCATTTGAAATTTGAAACCGAATTTTCGAACTACCGCGCCATTTTCAATTCCTTTTATAATTAAATTAAAATATTTATATTCTAACGACGATTTATATAAATATATTCGTTCTAATTCTATTCAAAATAAATTTCTCGTCGTTATTATTAAAAATAATTCATTTTAAATAATCATAAAATTGCCAAAATAAAATTTTTAAATTGGCCCGGATTTCCGGTATTGCAAATAATCTTATCCTCAAGAATATAGCATGTATGTGAAGATTGAAGGAAGTATATTAATTCAAGAGAAATGAAATAATTCCAATGATTCAACAAGTAACTTGAATATATGAAAGCTTTTTGGAATGCAAGAGTTTAGAACTGTAGATCAGAAATTAGAATAAATTTACAAAGAATTGGTGATCTGAAAACTAAGTTTGAAGTGTATATATAATAGCTAAAAGGAAGTGATCCTTCGTGAAGAGTTTAATTTAAGAGATGCACTCATTTTTTTTCAGAAATGAAGAGAAACCCCTTCATGAAAAATGGCAGCTTTTCGTAAAAATGTTGTTGTTTCGAATCAGTCATCTGGTCTGTAAATCACCAGTCAACTGGTTAAAAATACTGAAAATTGTATATATTTAAATTTTGTTAAAAACTAGCCATTACTGGGCAGAATTTCTCTGACCAGTCGATTGGTCTGTTTTGAACCGGTCGACTGGTTCAGATGAATTCTGCCCAGTTATGGCTATTTATAGCCATTTACATATTATATACATATATATATATATTATGTTTTGTGCATTCATGTTATACTATGAGGATAGATTTTAACAAATATTAACACGAGTAAATACTCATATATATATGAACTTAGATCTTCAATATGATCTTCATTGATCTCCACTCCTTTATTGTCATGAATCGAAAATCTCGTGAATCAATATTCTCCCCCTTTTTTTATTGATGACAACACCTTAAATTTTTGTTGGGATAATGAATTGCTCCTCTTGAATGTATGCTTGTATATTCATCCCCCTAATTAAAAAGCTTATTTGCAACATTTTGTTATGATATAATAGTGTAATATACTTACTGTTTCCTGTAACAAAATGTTAGTGTATAAAATATATTTCTCCACCTTTGTCATCGATTAAAAAGAATAAGTATCATGATAAAGAGTAGTAATTGATCATATAAATAATTAAAGCACCTTCTGGAGAAATTGGATCATGTGCATTTTGATAAATAGAATTTTGTTTTCACAAATACTTAGAGGTACTAAAAATAGCCATCTTTTTGTTGTGGTGTACCTACAAAAAATATGATATATATATATATATATATATATATATATATATATATATATACACACACAAGTACTTTGGTACGCACTTCCTTCGTTAGGGTCCAAGGGTTAGATGGAGGGTAACCACACCCAAGAGGGTTTAATGGAACCTTTAAAAATGAAATTTTCATTATTAACTATAGAATTAAAGTAATCATCAATATATTTTTCTCTGTTTTTCCAATTTACAAGAACCAAAATACTTAGAAAACTGCTATTGGTATTTCCTTTTGTACTTCTAGATTTATTATAAGTATCTCTAGTCATAGAAGTATTTGAATAATTGGATATTGGATATGCACTAGTACTAGCAGTGATATTTTTATTGTACATAAAAGCATATTTAGTACTATTTCTACAATTAGTTTCATTATATCCAAAACCACTTTTGTCATATAAAGGTCGAGATCTAGACAAAATCATATTTAAATTATTTCGACCTTTATTAAATTTCGCAAACTTACTTGTACATTTATCAAATTTGATTCCAAAGTTGCGATTAATATTTTCAAAAGAAATTTTGTTATTTTTTAAATCATCAAATTCCTTATATAGTTAATAATTCTTCCATTTTAAAGAAACATTCTTAGTTTCGAGACCAAAAATTTGAGATTTTGAATTTTCTAAAGAAGAATGTAATTTCAAAATTTTCTTTTGAGTTAGAAATTTCATTTTGCAAAATATTATGATTAATCTTAAAAAACTCACATTCTTTAGATAATTCTAGATTCTTTTCAATTAAAAGTCCATTCTCCTTTTTAAGAGACAAAACTAAAGAACTAGAATTATTTAAAGAATCTTCTAAAGATGTATTTTTATTTTGTAAAAGATCGATTTCCTTTAAAAGAACATTGTTTTTATCTTCTGGCTGCTAATTTTCTTTTTGAACGAAATCATTTTGAAAAACAAGCTCTTCTAAAGAATTTTCAAAACATTTGGCTTATTTAACTAAAAACTTGTTTTCCTCTTCTAATTTCGAATTTTCTTGCTCGCAATCTTCACACTTGGCTAAAATAACTGCAATAAGTTTACCCAAGCTTTTAAAATCTTTTAATAATTTTTCATGGTCTAAAAGAAGATCTTTATATAATGAATCTACACGTACCAATTGTGATCTAACTTTAGCCATAAAACATTTACTCTCTTGCTCCGTTGATTTTGCTTTGTTACTCTTCCACTTTCTAATCCCTTGACTAGACTTCTTTATTGTCATTTGTTCTAGGATGTTGTTACGGTCTCTAGAATGCCAGGCTCGGACACCAATTAAAAAGTCGTGTGACTTAGAACAGGATCTTTGTATATGGAATATAACGGAATTGAATATGATATATTGTATAATACAATAGTTATGCAAGTAAAACTAAACAATATAGAATATCGCAAATATGTAAAAGCAGCAAGTAAAGTGACACTAGGAATTTTATATTGGTTCAGACTTCCCACCTTACGACCAGTCCCAGACTCCTGGAATTCACTATCAACACCCTTTCTTCACCCGGAGGAATATTTTCACAAAAATCCGAGCCCCAACAAGGATTTTCCCACCTGAGCACCGATACAAGGCTTTTACGAAATGCAAGAGTTTGACTTCTGGTTATGTTCTTGAAACACTGAATAGCTAACGATTGAGTACACCCTTCCTATAATCTTATCCTCAAGAATATAACGTGTATGTGAAGATTGAAGGAAGTATATTACTTATTAAATAAAGAGATATGAAATAATTCCAATGATTCAACAAGTAACTTGAATATATGAAATCTTTTTAGAATGCAAAAGTTTAGAACTGTAGATCATAAATTATAATAGATTTGGAAAGATTGGTGAGTTGAAAACTAAGTTTGAAGTGTATATATAATAGTTAAAAGGTAGAGATCCTTCATAAAGAGTTTAATCTAAGAGATGCATGCATTTCATTTCAGAAATAAAGAGGAACCCCTTCATGAAAAATTTATAAAAATGGTTGTTGTTTCGAATTAGTCAACTGGTCTGTAAATCACCAGTAAACTGGTTAAAAATACTGAATATCGTATATGTTTAAAATTTGTCAAAAAACTAGATGTTACTGGGTAGAATTTCTCTGACCGGTCGATTGGTCTGTTTTGAACCAGTCGACTGGTTCAGATGAATTCTATCCAGTCATGGCTATTTATAGCAATATATATATATATATATATATATATATGTATATTATGTTTTATGCATTCGTGTTATACTAAGCGAATAGTTTTAACAAAAATCTAACACGACTAAATACTCATATATATATGAACTTAGCTCTTCGATATGATCTCGTGAATCAACACTATGCTTCGACCCGGACCAATCTGTTAGCAACCAAAGATTTCCTCCTTCAGACTTGGCTTGAATTCCTGAAGTCAACCCAGCCGATCGATCGAGTCATCCCTGGAAAATCGGATTGAGCCTGGAATATCGGATCAAAATATCAAAGTGGATTTTACACTACAAGACGAAGTCCTATTCCCAAGGCTATAAAATTGGCCGGCTTTCTCTTGCACTACTTTTTATGGACCAGATTTCAAGCTCCGCGTTTGCCACAATTTTCCAGAAGAACTATTCCTTGGTAGGAGACCGGATCCCGCTGCCTACAACTACTTTTCAAGATCGAGTTACATGTGAAAGACCACGAAAAAGATGCATGCCACGTTTCACTCAAGTCGACCCACCCTCTCTCCTGTAAATACCTCCTTATCAGAAAAAGAAAGCATCTTAAAAAATTCTTGGATTCTCTACATAAAGAGTTCATGTTCGACACTCCAAAAATAGCATGCCATATACTTCAAATATAACACAAGGATTTTGTATATAAACCACTCCTCTCTCTCTCTCTACTCTTCTTTCTTTCAGTAAAAAACAACTGTAACTTGTAATCGATAGTATAAATAGAGATTACAAAGTGGAAGTAAGCTTGATTGAAGCCGTACCACTATAAAAATACTATGTCTCTTGTGTTCATTTTTTTTGTACTCTATGATTATAACCGTGTGTGAATAATGCACTTTGGGGGTTAACTATCACTAGACCAACTTTTGACGTCAGCAGTTGTCAAGAAGAAGAGGAGAAAAAATGATCTCAATAAGACAAAGGATGAATACCTTGACACACTGCCTCCTAAACTGCCTGCAACACTGAGGGTGCTTTGCGAATGGGCGAACACATCCCTAAAGAATGGGGACAACATCAACACCATGTTGGACGAGGAAATATTTGGTTTCCAAACAAAAGTGGCTATCTCAAGGACCGATATACATGCATTCACAAATCCTCTTCAAACATTTACTCAAGCCCTTATTTTTTTTATGACATATGTGTTAATTATTCTTTGGGCATTTCATAAATGCGCAAGTCATAAAAGAGCTTGCACATTTCATAAATGCGCAAGCTCATATTCTCACATTTTAAAGTTTGCTTGAATTTTCCATTACTCATAAGTATGCAGCCTAATTTAAAATGTGAACATAAAATATGAACTGTAATTCTCATATTAAGTATGTTGTCTAATTGTAAAGCTCATAATTTAGTTCCATGTTGCAATTTGTGTAAGCGTTATATAAGCAAATATCAATGTTGATATTGAGAAAAACAAGTAGCATTACTAGGAATACCGATACAATGGAATACATCATTAACGTCCCGCTAGTACAGATACATAAGCAAATATTAGTACCGATATTCCATATTATTATTATTCTATAATAATATTATTATACTTTGAGGGGTGATTTTATTCCAATATTTCTTGCAGCGTATGAGGTCTAGAACAACTTATTTATATTTATATATATGGTAATTGAAAATTGTGACCATATGCTACTTTGAATTTGTAAAGATGAAGCATTGGTGTTGCTCATGTTATTGCTGAGATATGCTAAGGTTACGAATTTTTGACATTGCATTTGATGTTAATTATCCTTTTCTTATAGGCTTTTATAACTACCTTCATGATGTGCTAAAGAAATGTAAGATGATAGAAATGATTGCCATGGTATATCTTGCTTATATATATATATATATATATATATATATATATATATATGTATGCGCATAAATGTGGAACTTTAACTAAATTAGCTTCTAGTTTGGAAAAACGGTATAACCGAAGAAATCCTAATCAGATTTTTTTGGTGCCGTATAACTCAGGGTATGTACCATATGGTTTTTTATATTGATCTATAAAATTTTATACTTGATTCATGTTGTGTATACCTTATTATGAATGCTGGGTGGAATTTTCAATATTAGCAAACATTGTTGTTTGACAGTTGTGAATCCCACTAAACAAACTGTGTATTTCATGGATTTATTGAGAGGACTATTGTGTGGTGGTAAATGGAAGAATACTATGAACAAATATATGCAATTGCTATTTTATATTTAAGTTGTTTGGTGGTTAATTTATATTTGTTTACTTTGCAATGTTAACTTTTTGAGTATTTGTTTACTTTGCATCTCCATTGCAATTTACAATCAGGTCAAACTGAAAGACAATCAAGTTCAATGGAAGCTTTGTTCGGTGCGTATACATGCATACTCAATATTTCTCAAGTATGATGCCTTTTTACTCAACATGATTGATTGAATTATATGCTTAGTTGATATCTATGCATGCTTCAGGGAGCTCCAAAATAGAGAGGTTTTTTAACGTGTGGATTTTGGGTTATGCGCTACATGAAAGACTTCGTGGGAGACAAGAATCAACTATGGGATGCTAAGGTAATATATACATACATATGTCTCTTGCATACTGAATCCTTGTGCTTTGAAAAAATATACTTCCAATACACTACACCCTTGTTGTGTCCATTGTTATGCTGTGTCGCCGCCATTATTGAAGTCATGCTGTGTTGATTGTTGGTGCAACATGTCATTGTGCATTTTTCTCCTGTCTAATATTGCACTTGCATGAGGGTATATTTCTTATATAAATAATTGACATGCACTACGGTCTATTTATTTAAGTGTGAATTAGCGTTGTTGCAAAGATTGGTGTTGCACCCATTTTAAAATGTCATCCATTAACATAGCGTATACACCTGCATGGCACAATTGTTCACATCTAATGTCTTGTGCAAATTTGATTTCTGAAATACATATGTCTTGCTACCACTTTATATGATGTCTATAATGTGATCTACTCATTTTCCTTGTTGCTCGGGACTTAATTACCACTGTTTACTACATGATTATTTGGGACTTCCTTGAACACTTGTGCAGACTATTTAAAACTCATGCACTACCATACTTGTATATATGAGAGATACATGCCCGGTAAAGTTAACCTCTACATTTCCTATTTGTTGCAGTGGGGAAAGAGTGTAAGAAATAATTTTTACAAAGGATATTGATGTCGTGCGGGTGGAATAGGCTACACATGTTTACAATTTTGTATAATCATAGTGCTGAATTCTATGTGACTGCCAATCGAACCCTTATTAGTTAGCTTTGCCAATGTTGGTTTTTGTTGAATTTTGTGTACATGGGTTCAGTTGCCTAGTTTATGTAGTTCATGTTGAACTGATGCTTGTATAGGATGTACTTGGATTTGGTGTCGATGTTGATATTATTTAATATATTATCTATAAGCAGTAGAAATATGAACTACAATGTGTTATCTGAACTACTGTATTATCTGAATTTCTCTATGTTAGTTGAATCCCTTTATGTCATTTCATTTGAGAAGGAACAACACATACGAAAACTGATTTGAGTTATGTTAATTGCTTTAAAAAACATTTATCTGTTGTTAGAAGATTGTTGTAAAAATTAGTGGAAATACCCGTTTCGTTAAGATTACGTAAAACAATTATTTTATTAACTTTCAGACAACATATAGCATTCATCACAACAATGTGTAAAACAAGAACACCACATCAAACAACACACAACTATGTTTTTATATGTTACTATAGTTCAAATCAGACAACAAGTTATATTTGTGGTCTGATGTAGAATGAGACGGTCCGGGATTTAACGACAGAGATATATGCAATCAGACAACGGTGGATATCTATTGTCTGATTCGATTTCTGGCACTGTGTATAATATATCCTGCCCCTTCTCCTTATTCATTGGATGCTCCATCCACAAATAGTTGTCATTACGCCTCTTAATCCTTTTCTTTCTCAGATAATTGTTTAATAAATCTTATGCACTTGTGTACAAAATGGGCCAAATCCCATCCTCTGATAGCTATTTGTAACTTGTATTATATGTTGGCTTGGTCCAATCCGCCACTTTACTAACGTTCTGGAAGTTTCCAGGTTGCTAAACAATTTTTTAAGAAGGAAACTAGTTAAGATCTTAATGGGATGTGCCTAGAAGTATGACCTTAGCTTTTGGGCAATGTGTTAGGTTCTGGCATCCTTTAGTCACTTACTTACATAGTAGATGGGAAAAAGAGTTCCCTTTTCTTCTTGAATTAGTACCGAGCTTACGGAATGCTCCGAAACCACCATATACAAGTACAAAATTTAATCATCCTTTAGCTGGATAATATTTGAGGTTTTTTCAAATTGGTCTTTAGTCTTTTGGAATGCCCTTTGGTAATCTTCTCCATATTCGAAGTTCTTCTTTTTTTAATCACAACAAAAAATAAACACACTTGTTAGTTACCTTTGAAATGAATCCACTAAAGGCCACCACCTTTCCATTTAAGATCATTACATCCTTACTGGCGTTGGGTCTGGTCGTATCTCTTATTACCTTTATCTGGATGGGACTAGCTTCAATTCCTTGTTCACTTATGTTGTAACTCAAAAATTTTCCTAAATGGACTACAAATGACATTTTTGAGGGTTCAAATTCATTTGATACTTTCGCATAATCTCAAATATCTCTTTCAGGTCCTTTAGACGGCCTTCTACCTTTTAGGCTTTTACTAACATATCATTCATATACACCTCCATACTTCTTCCTATTTTCTCATGGAACATTCTACTAGCCAGTCTTTGATATGTTGCCCCGACATTCTCCAAACCGAAAGGAATAGCTTCATAATAGAAAGTTCCCTAATAAGTGATAAAATTCTTGTGTTCCTCATTTGATTTAAACATCGGTATTTGGTTATATCTAGAATAAGCATCAAGGAGAGACAACAACTTGTGTCCACTTGAAGAATCCACTAGCTGGTATATTATAGGAAAAGGATAACAATCATTTGGACAAGCTTTATTTGGGTCAAAATAGTTGACATATGTCCTGCACTTCCCGTTAGACTTCTTTACTAATACTAGGTTCGCAAGTCATTTTGGATAGAAAACCTCTTGGGTAATTCCGTTTTCTAGTAACTTTTTAACATCTTCTTTCAAAGCTTCGGATCATGTTCTATAAAATTACCTTCTCTTTTATCGGACAGGGATTATACTTAGATTGATTCTAAGGGAATGACATAATAGAAAGGTATATTCCAAGTTCCAACCATATCTAAATGATATGATGTGAATTTATCACTCCTCCCTTTAAGGAACAGGATTATATTGGGTTTTAGGTTTGGTTACAGTTCTCTTCCAGTTTTAACTATGTTTACCAAGTCAGTTGGATCTAAACACACTTCCTCAAGTTTCTCGGGGGGTTCAGTCCTATCCATTTCCCCTTGGAAATCTACGTCCATCATAATTTCTCCTTCTTCTACATTATTCATGTCTATGTTTTTCCTTTTATTATATTTTGATCCATAGTTTTCTTTCTTACGTTTGTAAGGTTGATTAATTATTAATTATTACCTTTGCTTTAAATGTTGGGTGTAAAAACCCATCATCCGAAGGCTGAAAAATAGTATAAGTAGGGCTGTTATGGTAATGGTTACCGTTACCGTTTGGCAAATACCGTTACCGTACCGTTTTTACTGGTAAGTCAGTATTGCTTACCGTTACCGTTACCGATCGACTGGTATACCGATGACTGGTATACCGATAATCTGGTAACCGTTACACTGGTAATGGTAAATTACCGTTTGTCCAATAAAGTTTATATCTTAACATATTTTTTGTACACAGTATGTCTTTACTATACTATATGTAGTGTTAGTTTATAAAAAACATAAATGAAAAAGAAAATAAGTGTATCTAGAATTATTTCATTTGATTATTGAACCAAATATAATCATTTATTTGGTTCTACGTGCTTGTTATAAAGCATATCAGATGAGTATACTTATGTTTTGAATTAACTGGTAAAATTACCGTTACCGCTGGTATTGAAGAAACTTTACCGATAATTTACCGTTAAAAATGGTAAATTTACCATTACCATACCGTTTTAACTGGTATACCGATTTTAATGAAATATGCTTACCGATTGACTGGTAATGGTATGGTAATGGTAAATTTACCGTTACCGTAACAGTCCTAAGTATAAGAATCAAAGTAAATAAAAGTAGTGCCTTTTATATTGGTCAAGAGTTGCGAAACACGTTTCTCTAGAGCTGACTTTCTCTCCTTTAATCGCTCCCTTGCCTTTCTTAGTTAGGAATTTGATCATTAAGTACTTTGTGAAAACAAAAGCATCCACTTCATCAAGGGCCGTGCGTTTGAAGAAAGAATTATAGAAAGTTGGTTAATCTATGATTGAAAGTAGGGTCTCGAAAGTGCAACAACAAGGCAGAAGACCTATTTGTACCTTCAGCTATATTTTCTCCACCAGTGTCACTCCTTTATTGTTGAATAAAAAGATTGGCTCTAGACTATGCTCCCACATCCCATCGGGAGTGTTCATTTGATCAAAATAATGTTAGAAGATGACATTGGCCGTGTTTTCGGCATTTAAAAGAATCTTTGTTACTATTGACAATCCAATCTGAGAAGTGACCATCATAGGATCGTTGTGCAGGTGATGGATTCCCTTCTGCAGCTCTTGTGGCGTTATAGCCAATGTATACACCTGGTTCCCTTTCGGGTGGTTGTTATATGACTATCCCTTTTGTACTGAGAATATTTCATCCATCATTTCCTTTATATAACGATTCTTAACCCTTCAGCTATTTCCAACGATATGAGGATCTCCATGGATTACATCAATTTGGTTAATAAGTGAGCTCAAATTTAAAACATCTTCATCCTCGATAATATTTACGATTTAGTCAAAGGGCTTTTGTAATCCTCCATCATCTTGGGCTGCACTCTGATTACCTCTAACGAACTCCTTCAATACCCCTTCCCAAATTAGCTTCTGAATGATTCCGACCAAAACTTTGCATTCATTGGTGTTGTGATCATTTTACCTATTACTGATGCAATAGCTATCGCCCTTCTTAGCCTTCAAACTTGTTGAATCTTGTAGGAAGTTTGGAAATCTACCTTTCCCTTTATGGTTACGTAAATAAAGGATAAGAGTTTGTTCAGTGCTACTGCATTATTATTAACTTCTTCCCATCGCATCCTTTTGTGACTTTGGTCATAGCCAGATCTTCTACTCTCTTTTTCTTAAAGGGGTTTTCTTACTAGCATAGTACAATTTATTCATTCGATTGAATTTATCTTCTTGGAAGTAGAATTCCAATAGATCCTTACATTCTTTTATGAAGAGGTCTTTACAAAATGAAGTATTATTTAAGGCCCATCATGAACAGCTATTAATTTTTCCTGATCATTCATCCCTTTTACCTTTAAAGCTTTAATGTTGAACCTTTTGAGGTAGTTTTCAAGCAATTCTCCTTGTTGTTGCTTGACGTTTGCTATTATAGTATAATGGACATTGAGATCCCTATGGATACAGAACTGTGCAAAAAACTCTTAGGAAAATTACTACCAAGAGTAGATGGTTCTTTCTTTCTATCGATGATACCATTTGGCAGTAGCTCATGCTGTGTCACTAGGAACAGCCTGTATCGCACCGCTCCAGATGTGTTACATAGATCCATTTGGTTATCGACAACCATTAGGTGATCATCTAGATCATTTGTCCCCTAGTACTTGATTGTCAACACTTTTTATTTCGACGGGAATATTGTGATCATTATTTCACTGATGAATGGAGCCACTCGTTCATTACTGCTTGCTTGTTCTTCAAGGGTCCTTTTTCCTTTGGCATTCAGTAAATCCTTGACTAGCTTTTCCTTTACATCTCTAATGTAAGCTTCAGCACTCGAGTAATTCTTCTAATTTGGGACATATCCTTCAGTAGTGGAGCTTCTGGACTGCTGTTCCTTTGCCTTTATTTTGCCTTGATAATCAGCTTTGGCTACCGTAGGGTTCTCCCATTTGGATTCAAATGGAGAAGGATCACACTTACCTATACTCCCAAATGGGTTTGCTTTTAAACCTTTTCTAGGAGACACGGCTTCCTTATTCATTGTTGTTTTGGTGTCTATGGTGCTTCTTGATAATTTGAGTAACAAGGTCATGGATTATTCCTTGCAACTTTGGTATTTGTCGCTCCATTCTCTCGTTCTTTTTGCGGCTTACTTTCGGCAACACCACATTAGACGGTTTTCCTGATATTGATTCCCCAAGTTGAAGGCTGGATTCATGACTTCTTTCAGGGTAGTAGTGTGTACCACTTCTCAATTATTATCTCTTGCTCTTTGTATTTGACTTGATTTTTCTTATGAAAATATTAAATATCAGAATTAATTTAGAGGGAAATTAACCTCAAGGCCGGAGGTTCAATCCCTCGTTCTAGTGCCAAAAATGTTAATGACAAATTTCATCAACACCTGAAGCTATGCAAGTAGGGAGTTAAAAAAGGTTATTAACATTTGATCTAGCTTATTTTTGTGATTTAAGATAGATTGACTCCTTTGTCAAGTGTAACAACCCAAGTTTCAATGGGCCCGAAATTTTCGCAACATGCTAAAATCCAAGTCCACTGAAACCCGAATTGGTATTTTTGGTATCTTATAGAAAGACAAAGATAAATATATCAGAGTTGACAATAAATGTCCCACGAAAGAACGAATAAAATACAATAGTAAGTAAATACTTACCAAAATAATGGGACTGTCTAGTAAGTATCTCTAAGCTGTAAAATCTCTACCACCTGTCTAACATACGGGTTTGTTATGAGGAGTGGGTCAGAATAAAAGTTCTGATGAATGGACAAATTACTTTCTATAAATAACACTACATATACCGTTCCATCACTGGGCTATTTTTATTAAGTTATTTGGGTTCATTGCATATTACACTTTGATTTTTCGCATAAATCGCACCCACCTACTCCCAAGTAGATTAAACTAATAAATCATATATATGTAGCAATGTGCCCCTCTTCTCATGGTACTCCCCATAGTACGCTTCTCGAGTGGGCTTCATCGTCGGACATTAAAACGTACTAAATCTTTATTGCCATGCTACGAAAGCGTACTAGGTCATGCTATGAAAGCGTACTTAGCCTCCTTCGCCACGCTACAAAAGTGTATTATCTACTATCTGAGTTCCACTATTGAACTCAATCGAGGGATTTCTACATCTGTAAAGTACAGCTTTGTTAGGCCTACAATATAGACATCCGTAGATTTGGTTTGTCTCTTTAATCGGCGGCGATGTCCCCACTTGGCCCCCTAACTAATATAAAACCATTTCAAGAGCTAAGTGACCTGCCTTTAACAAACAATTTAAATGTCCAATTGGCATTGTACCTCATCCAAGTCTCGGTAGTGAAAGATCATTGGTCTGTTCGTTTAACTTCAGTCTTTCCCATACTCACTCTAACCGACGATGACAAGTATCTGATGACTTACTATCCTTACTGGGTCCTGACCATGAAGCTTGCTCTAGGAGTCGAACAGGCACCAAATCTAAATAATCATCCCGTAAGTCTTCTGGCTACCCTCAACACAAATGAATCCAAGGCATACTCTATGGATGGAACTGTACAGACTGCCTCTTGGGGTATTAGTTCATTAGGCCTACCCCAGATGGACATCTCAGAGTATCCTCATGTCCTGTAGAAGTCTCATACAACTTTCTGATCTGGTCGAATATTAATTTGAACATGCTTCTAATATCTCTCCAGACACATATTATGATCTATCTCGTTAGGCTCTTAATTTAGAATTCCGTCAGACTGGTCCAAATACAACTCACTATTTTATTAGACCCATGTCTAATCTTTCGTTATGCATTTACCTCACTTTTCTTTTTGATAATTACCATTATTGTTCAATTCATTAAATTTGAACTTTAACTACTTATTTATCAACTGTATTAGCAACCGTAGAACGATTGCATGACCATAGAATGCCTAGCTACAAGGCTACCATAGAATGCAATGCCTAATCGCAACCCTACCATAGAATAGAATGCATAATCACAAGGCTGCCATAGAATAGAAGGCCTAATCACAAGGTTACCATAGAATAAAATGCCTATTCATAACATTACCATAGAATTTTTCTTACTATACTTAGCTCACACTTTTAAGTTCATTCATAATAAGCCTTTCTTATTTCATTTCATTTTTAATTACAACTATCAAGTTATTATCTTTCCTTCACCATATAACCATAGCCATAATATTATGCTTATTAGACTTAATTTACACTTTATGTTTATTCATAATAAACCTTTATTTCACTTTTAATTACAACCTTCATATTGTATTCTTACTTACACATATATCAGAACTGTCTATTATGATTCATTTTAGTGTCAAAACAATTATCATAATATTCTTGCCAATGTATTCAACTTGTCTTATTATGATTTGTTTATGTGTCCGTACAGTTATCATAATAGGTTACATTCCTTTCTAGTTATCAATTATTTAACTTGATTTCTCATTTCCTTTCTTTACATAACATATTTTGTTATGTTACCTTTTTTCGTCTTTGTAAATTTATTCTTTATAAAGTTGTTATGTTCCTTTTGATCTTTTTTGAAATTGCACAGTAATCTATTTTCATAGTTTAAGGTAATTGCAGCAATAGAAACCTATAATTGCAAGATATAAGTTTTTATTATTTTTAGGCTATTGGATAGTGCACAATATAGCTAAATCCTTATTTCGCACCAATCTGTGGCTTTATTTCTTTTAATACTTGCATTATGTTTTATATTATTCTTGCAAATCAATATATGGAAATATATTCTATTTTCCTAACCAATTAGTCTCGACCAGTGCAGTTATAGCGCTTAGTGGTTCTGTAGCGGCTGAGTTGGGAAAAGGTGTAGCGAAGATAAATGGGGGAAATATAGGGGATATACTGGAGGCACAAAAACGTTCAATAGATGTAAAACCATACATTTTAAAATTAATTAAACATCTTTCTCACATTACATGTGTACAAAAAACTAATATTAGTTAATTTTCTATAACAAACTTAAGGAATATCATAGTTATTCATGCTAAATTTGATGAGTGTAATTGACTATTACCATTAATTAGGAACTTATGCCTAAAATTTAGCCATTTACGCTAAATTTACTGAATTTTTTTATAAAGAGAACTTGTCAAATCAAGCTCTATATATTAATAGTGCTAAAGAGAATGCTAAAAATCCTTGATTTAGCGGATGCTGCGGAAAACAGCGAGGATAAAAGCTGATCTGTTGTTCATTAGTGCTAAATTGAAATAGCTTAGTGGTTGAAGAGCGCTATAGGCTATATCGGAGATATTACGGGGCTTTAACTGCATAGGTCTCGACTATATCTAACATCATAATTTAATCGTTATACATAAATTTCTGTTCTCAATTTTTGTTTCCAATTTGGCATAATTACTGTAAGTTTGGACACAGGTAGGTATATAACCCTTTTTCTTTCAATCCCCGCAATTTCTCTATTCATTCCATTGAAAATTTAAAAGGTAATTTTAAAAACTAAATATGGCAATTTTTAAAATTCCCGTCCAGCTACAAATTTACTATACGTAATTCTAATTATGTGATGTCAACCCATGTGACAATTATTAAGCCAGTTTTATCGAGTTTCCTCGTTTTTAGTCCAAATTACCTTTTATTATATTTTTAGCATTATATGTTCTTTTAGCCACAAATTATCAAATCCCCTTTTTCATTATTCCAATTGAATCACATTTTCCAACACATACAAATAAAAGGATTAATCAGTCACATAGAATTAGGCATACAAATTAGTGTCTAAATCAGTCGTATACATATGCCAGTATTGCAGATCTATGCATATTTTATGCACAACCAAAATAAACTATAAAATCTGATGTAGAAATGGGAAAAAAGGACTGAGAAAATATCTTATTGATTTAACATGAATCAAGCAATGGTATATACCGCTATTAAAAAGAATAATTTAAATCCGCACATCTTGGATTTGTGCTCCAAGTTCTGGTTCTGATTTGGATTTAGATTTATTGTTCATGTGTTGACCCAATTTTTGGAAAAAGATATTATGGCTCAACAGATCGGAGACCAACGCCAAAAGACTCGCCGAGCGACCTCAGCGGTCGACCCCCGCTTCAAAAAGCACAGAAAAGATTTGGCTTGAGCTAGTTTCTCGCGAATAGTGATATCTTATATCCCGACATAATCGCTCTCCCAGACCGACCGAGTCAAGCTCCTCCTTAAAAGTTAGGTCGATCAGATATCTATGTATTTATAGGGAAATATCCCTTTGAATCATTCGAAACTCATCCCAATTCTCAAGCCATTAAAGGCGGTCAACAACATTCGGCCAAAGCTATACTTTTGATATACCTCATCTCGAATGTCACGTAAGACACAATTCTCAAGGATACTATTAATCAGCAGTAGACTGGGTCCTACCACCGTAACCTCGTCAAATGATCGAGCTCCACGTGTCCGAGCTATGCAAAAGAGGCAAGCCACATGTAGCTTACCCAATGCTTCTCTTCACCTATAAATACCTCCATGTTGAAAATAGGAGGGGACCTTTTTTTGGGACTACAACTTTTTACATAGCTTCTTCTCCAAAATAGCCAATCTTGCATCTTCCTTCAAATAGAAAAAGTGTTGTACTTGTAATCAAAAGAAAATCAATATATATATATATATATACACATATATATAAAGTGGACGTAGGCACCATATATCGCCGAACCACTATAAAATTTTTGCGTGTCCCCTATTTTCTTTACTTTATTGCATTCTGTGATTATCATTCGTGTGTTACACGCATGATTGTGGGTTGACTGTCACTAGTGACCAACCTTTGAAGTCAACACGTTGGCGTGCCAGGAAGGGGGCACACATCGACCTACCTCACGACCTTCGGCTTTCTCTAATCCATGGCAAATAAGCGGAAGAAGGATGCAACATCTTCCTGTCCTACGAACACTGATGAAACCAAGACAAACGCTATAGAAGCGAGTCAGGAAGCCTCCCCTCATGACGTCGTATCCCGGTATCTTACCCACGACAACATGGATAAGATTATGACCGAGTTCATAGGCCAAATGATATCTCAGGGTAAACTCCTAGAACAACAACATCAGTTGATGAGCAACTTCTACACTCGCGTGGAAAAGGGATCTAATGCTTCAATGGCAATTCCTCCATCGGGCGAAGTTGGGACAACAACTAATCTTCGGTCTGCACAAATACAAGTCACAGATCAGGTCACATCTTTGCTTCCTCCTGGCTCGATTCCTTCGCCCGACCGACCAGAGCTAGGGGTAGTGCTTCCAACGACCAGCGTAGCCGCAGCTGCAGATTCTCAGGAGGACTGCGATCAAGATCTAGGTCATTCGGCCATACAAAATCCATTCTGGGGAACAACTTAATTACCTGGACCGACCGAATAGCAGCTGTGTCGATTGGGATCAATGCCATTCTTATTACAACCTGGCATCTTACCATAGACTCATCTTATACCTCCTCTCCTTTAACGAAGAGCTGGTGGAGCTTTCACTTTGAATCAGAAGACCACTTTACAATACTGATTCTCACTATGGTGGAGGAAAACGCAACCATAAACCCTTCTAACATCATCTCGGGCAAGGCACCGGAGAGCCTCGAACATTATATGTTATGCTGGATCAGCCCAGACCTTCCACTATAGGCACGGCTCGGACCAATCCTCATTAGGTTCAAGAGGAGCCAGTCTGCCTAGAACCAATAACTGCGATGGAACCTCAACCTCACCTTCACTCAATTCTCGGAGGTCGAGCCCAACGAATGGCAACTCTTCCAAGCATGCTTTTGGTGGATCCCCGTGTTGGAGTTCTTCCAAATGCAGAATTGGATTCATGGAAATAACTCCTCGGAGATGGAAGCTAGCTTATAAGTATTATCAGGCGTTTCACTCGGGGCACTTCTTCTCAAAGGGACATAGACGACATCCACCGCAGCCCCTTCACCAGGGAAATAAAAAACTCTCGTATTCCTCGGGACTTTAAGTTTTCGGCCATAGAGCCCAACAACGATCGGACCGATCCGACCATCCATCTTATGCAATACATGCGCCATATGGAAGTACTATCTGCATCGACCAAAATTATGGCCAAGTGCTTCCCACTCTTCCTCATGGATATAGCCGACATGTGGTTTCGGCAGCTAACAATGAAGTCGATTAACAAATGGAGCATGCTAGTCACCCGCTTCATCGAGCAATTCAGAGTCCACTTCTCTCGACCAAAGAGTGCCATGCTCCTGACCTCCATCAAGAAACGACTGGGAGAGACACTTTAGTCCTTCTTCGTAAGATTCAACGTAGCCGTAGCATCAGCCGATCGACCTGAGCCATCGATGGTGCTTATGGCCGCCATTGCGGGTGTTCAGAACCGATCAGAGTTTAAGATGTCTTTAACCAGAGATCCTACAAAGGACATTGACGACTTCTACTCCGAGGCCGAGCAGTTCCTCCGATAGGAAGACACCAGCATTGAGATGGAGAGCCTCGAGGTACTTGCTGCCAAAGATGGAATTCCATCCAACACCAATGGCCAGAATAAAGGAGGAGGAAAAGCCTCGGAAAAGAATGAACGCAACGTACGACTCGGGAGAGAGAACAAGTACTATCAGTATACTAAGCTTAATTCTTCCCTTCTCGACATCTACCTTGATGTTCGAGGATCCCTATCTTTCCTAAAGCCTCCTCGGACAGAGCTGACCCAAAAAGATCTCGATTCGTGAAAGCACTGCATGTTTCACAACATAGCCGGTCATAACAACATGAATGCAGACACTTGCTCCATCTCATCGAGGATAGGGTCAGACGAGGTAACTGCCCGAGTATGTGAAGAAAACTGCACAGGCCATGCCGCCATAAACTTCTGCCCAAGCTCCTCAGGCCGGTCCTCGAGGTCATAGAAATGGAAGGAACCCTGAGCTCAGCACTCGCGACATCATCATCAATTAAAAAGATTTAGATTTCTTATTTCCAATGTATTTTTATTTCTTTCAATAATAAGGGTATGTTGATGTACATATGTACGGGGTTAGGATTTAGCTCCTAGGCATGCTATGGAATCAACTATCGCCCTTTTAGAATTTATCTCCTTGTAACCGCTTTTTAGCGACAATAAACTTTGCTTTGAAACATGGACTATGTTTGAATGATTTAAGCCAAGCATGACCGATGCTCGCCAACTCGTATATGGTTAGTGCTAAGCCACCATCTGTAAAACACGGTCAATGCCAGCCACCATATCTAAGCCTACTCCTCGAGCCGAGTACAATCAAATTTCTCTGAGCCGAGCATGGATTGTACTCGCCTCTTCTTTGAGTCGAGTGTACTCTGCACTCGCCAGAACTTTACAAATATCACCTACCTATTACTATATATATCCAACTCCATTATCCAAGTACGGATAAATTATATAAGACGAGCACAATTAACACTTGCCATAAGCCGAGTATGGTTAATATTTGCCATCTGTGTAAACCAAGTATGGTTAATACTCGCCACCTCTGTATGCCGAGTACGGTTGATACTCACCGCCTCTGTAAGCCGAGTATGGTTAATACTCGCTACCTCTGTAAGCCGAGTATGGTTAATACTCGCCACCTCTCTAAGCTAAGTGTGATTACGGCTCGCCAACTCTTTAAGCTGAGTATGGTTAATACTCGCCCAATTAAGACCAAAGCTATCTCTAAATCGAGAATGGTCTCCACAATCGCTGTAGGTATTGGATCTCTCAACCGAAGTTGTCGACTATTTTCATAGCGTTCTTGGCCTTAGTGCGGTCCTTGATGATTGTTGGCTTTTTGACCTTAATACAATCTACATCGATCGTCGGTTTTCTGGTCTTCATACAACCATTAGGAGCGTCGAATTTCTGGCCTTAATATGGTTCGGCGTAACCATAGCTACCTGCACATAGGACTCCGATGTAATATTCAGAACACGCCTCATTTACCAAGAAGGATGCATTCTGAGAGGCAGAGTGTTGACCAGTTTTTGGAAAAATATATTACAGCTCAGCGGATCGGAGCCTAATGACAAAAGACTGGCCGACCGACCTCAGCGGTTGACCTTCGTTTCAGAATGCCCAGAAAAGAGTTGGCTCGAGCTAGTTTCTCTTGAATAGTGATATCTCATATCCCGACATAATCACTCTCCCAAACCGACCGAGTCAAGCCCCTCCTTAAAAGTCGGGTCGATCAGATATCTCTGAATTTATATGGAAATATCCCATTGAATCATTGGAAACTCAGCCCGATTCGCAAGGCATTAAATGCAGTCAACCACTTTCGACCAAAGCTCTACTTTTGATACACCTGATCTCGAATGCCACGTAAACCACAATTCTCAAGGATATTATTAATCAGCATTAGACCGGGTCCCACCACCACAACCTTGTCAAATGATCGAGCTCCACATGTCCGAGCTCCGCAAAAGAGGCAAGCCACGTGTAGCTCACCAGCACTTCTCTTCACCTATAAATACCTCCATGCTGAATAAAGGAGGGGACTTTTTTTCGGGACTGCGACTTTTTACATAGCTTCTTCTCCAAAATAGCCAATCATTCCCCTTTCTTCAAATAGAAAAAGTGTTGTACTTGTAATCAAAAGAAAATCAATATATATATATATATATATATATATATATATATATATATAAAGTGGATGTAGGCACCATCTGTCGCCGAACCACTATAAAAATTCTGCGTGTCCCCTGTTTTCTTTACTTTATTGCATTTTGTGATTATTATTCGTGTGTTACACGCACGATTGGGGGTTGACTGTCACTAGTGACCAACTTTTGATGTCAACACCATGGTCCTTCCTGTATGAATTTACAAACTATATTTTTCACGAATGTGCAAATCTGAATCCAAAAGGAATAAAATAAATTATTTAAATTCAGATCCGATGGACTTACCTCGTATGTATGGAGAATTTGGGTATCTAAACCTTAAATCTACAATATATGCCTTCAAATATTGAATCAGATGGCCTAAATCTAATATTTTCTGTTTTTGAAGAATTAGAGGAGAGAAGGGAATGGTAGGGCTTCCGCACCCACTCCGAAAAATATGGGTATGACGGTTAGCATTGTAGGTTTATTTATAGATGTCCAAACTAGTTGTATCTGTCAGATTTAAAAGAATTAAATCTAGATCGTTTAAACAAAATCAAACACCTCGTTACTTTGTGGCCTGGGTCGACCTATACTATGCTTGGGTCGACCAAGCCCGTAAGTAGGTTGGCACATAGGTCGACCCATGGGTCAACCCAAATTTGTATTAACAAGTTGGGCCACTCTATGTTCCTTCTTTGATAATGCATACTTAATTCATTCCAACATTTTATTTTATTTTCTCGATTTATTCGATTTTTTTCTCTTTTTGATACGCGCTAGACTTCAAGTTTAAATGCATTTTATTTCTGGAATTAATACGCGCGTATATTTTCAAACAAAATATATTTACACATTTACACTTATAATTATTTTCTGATACATAGCTTTGAACATTAATAACTTTTTCGTACGAACTCCATTCGGAACATATTATATATGTAATTAATCAGAAAATTGTTACGAATGCAATGGTATACGTTTCGTAGCCAAATTCTGAAAATTCCAAAAATATCTATTTTTCATTATTAATTATTCCAATAATTATTTTGATTACTTTTTATTATTTAAATTGTGGGGTGTTACACAAGTCTTTTTAAGAGTTTCTTATGTTTCAATCATTTCGTGCAGATTTTACAAGAATCTTATTTGCACTTTGTGGCATCCGTTAATATCAAAGTTTAGAAGTAAGTCAACACGAAAGCACCACAATTAGCTTTTTGTATAATATCAATCTTTAATTTTGATGAAGGCCTAACCATCGGATTTTTTTTATTGATGGTTTTGCTGAAGGAATCAATCATAATCTTCCCCGTTGAGGGTTAACAAAATCAATTAAGTAAAGATTATTGATTTATATCATGTCTTGAAGCATATCAATGATTAGTCTTACGAATCATTCCAAAGGTGGTGATTCAAGATGCTTTAATAAACACATTTATCACCTCTCAAGTCTAAAAATATGATTATTAAGATTTCATCTTGTGTTAGGCTCATGATATGCTTGATTAAATATTAAAATAAGAAAAATAGAAGCATGAATCATTTGAAAATAGCAATTAGGTTAGCTAATAGCCAAAATGATTGATATCCTTCTCCTTAGAATTATTATTCTGAAGAAAATGATAATAGATCCACTTTGCTAGTTTATTGCCATATGAGGTTATCAGAAATGAAAATACCAAAATCTATTTCATATTTAGGGTTTCTACTCCTCAATTTACTTTACAAATTTAGGAATAAGAAAATATGGCATGATTCTGGACCCATTAGGGTTATATTTATAAGTGCGGGTTGACCCCCTCTACGCCATGGAGCCTTCGCCTTGAGGTTTTAGCAAAAGTAGGTCCAAAGGCTTAATAAATACGGCTTTAACAATTTGTGGTTGCTTTTGATGTGGTCCAACCCAGAAGTGAGAAACCTAAAGCAGGAGTAAGTTCATTCGAGTATTTATTGATAGTGACTCATTATGAAGCCTTCGGGTCTGCCAAATAGGGTCTCTAAATGAAAAACATGGTGTTTATATTAAGAAAAATGCTTGTAGAGGTCTTTTGTTCTAGTGAATCTGGATGATTTATTATTCTAATGCGACATGAATTCCCTTTTGGATCATATGGTCGGAACATGCCCTCCGAATGAATCAAATGGGTGCATGTGGCCCAGAAACCATAAGCATTTCTCTTTCTGATTGATAAAATGGATGTTACCTATGTTGGCTCTGAAAGTGTGCCTTTCGATAGAGCCGAAAGGGTTCATCCTTCTTAAAATGGGGTGTTTTGTTATTTTAACTTCTCTTAGATGGCGGGAGGTTCTCATATTCTACGAAGGTCTTGTGTTTCTTCTATTCTTTCTTGGTAGCCATTTTTTCTTGCTTTAGTACTTTCATAGTTACTCCATTAGTATTGTCGATGGTAGCGTCCTTGTTCCTTTAGAGCCACCTTTCTTATCCTTGTTATTCTCCTTTCATGCAACCTGCCTTGTAAGGTATTTTTGGTCAACACCATAGATCCAACCTCTAATCAAGTAGCCCCCGCCGACTTTCTAAACTACTACAACATCATTAGAGGGTTGTCCACATTCTAGTACCAACAAATTTGCTCCTCCGTGACGCACTGTTCGCCAAAAATGGTGAAAACAGTAAGTGGTTCAGTCAAAATTTCTCCCTTCTCTAACCATCAGAGGTCACATCACTACCACAAACCTATTTTTCTGCCTTCGTCCATGCTTTCTCTTTAGACGACAATGCACAAAAGTCATCAACAACGACTAGTGAAAAATTGAAACCATCTAGTTTGGTTCCAGCTGTATTTTTGGCGGCATCAGTGATCTAATTGACACTCATTGATCATGATGGGCTCGTATGAAGATACATATGACTTTTATGTTAGGAATTTTAACTAAAAGTGGATGAACTGAGAGATAAATATGAACCATTTAATAAGGAGTTTCCATTATGGTAAGGATTTCTGTATAATATAATTTCATTCTCGAAGCACGTGCCTATATTTATAGTGGATGGTTAAAAATAAACTGAATTGACACAAACGCCAATGAGATGTTCCACCATATAATCTGAATGTAAGAAGACCTTATTAACACAATGAAATGTATCTCGAGGCCTATTCCATCATATATGGCACTTAACCCTTTTCCAAACTTCAATTCCATACTCGAAATCAATGCATGTTTAGATTTCGTGCGATCAAACATTGCATCCAATCATCAAGAAACTTGACTACATGCATTACCTCACCATTATAGTTCCTATTGTATAAATCTCGCTGTAATCTAATATTGTGCGATAGAATGATAATTTTCACGCATTTCGAGATTTTCCCAACCCTTAGATTGTACGATCTAAAAATATAGCGATCATTATACATTTTCTTCATGTAACAAACCATCTGAACTCAGTGGGAATTGATCTCGAGTCCTGATTTGACCATATGTGAAAATACACATTTTAAAATCGTTACTATAATTAACGATTAATATATAGATACAATATATAAATATTCAAATGTAAGGACCCGCATTTACGTATCAGAGGATTGTAAAATATTTCTATTTAATTCCCCAAGGATCGGATCATTATCATATTTTGATATGTTGGTTATAGGGAAGTGGGACATGTCCATATTTATTATCAATTTTGTTTATGACCATTTTGCTCCTATCAGTTTTGTGCATTGGATAACTTTTGACTGAGATCAAATCTGGTGCTAGAATCAATTTCACTGGAAAGGAACCGGTGTTGCCAATTCCGTAGAGTGGTCTCATCAAAGATCTGGTTCAGCGATTTGGGAGGAATCGTTGTTTTAGTGTTACACAATTTATGGACAGGTTAACTAGCCATTACTGGCCTGATTTGGTGTGGCCCATTAGTGAGCTAGTTAGATGGCTATAAATAGGGGTAGAGGCATAGAGAATGGTTTAGTTTCCTCTTCTTTTATTTGGTTGGGGTTTGAGATTCTCCCTTCTCCAATTAAATACATCTTTCTTCCATTAAAATCTTAGATCTAGATTAAGAGGTTGAAGATCAACATCAAGAGAGAGCAGAACACATCAAATTAAGAGATCCAGAGATCATTCTTTGTTGTCCGAATTTGTATATCATTGATTTGAAGCTAATTTGAAGATTTGTGGGTGATAAGTGTAACACCCCGTAACTCTGTAACACTAAGATTCGCAAATCAAGGAAGAATTAAAAGTTAAAATCAAAATCAAGGGAAACGGGCTGCGCCATTGCGTTCGTCTTGGAAAAATACGTGAAATAGAGTCTGAGTTTTCGAAAATCGGAGTCCGTATGACCAAGATATGGCCAGTCAAAGTTTTCAGAAAATTCCAAGTTCAAAACAGTTTAAAATAGAGTTAAATTCGAAATTCAAACGCGCAGGGGGCAGGGCGGGAAAATTCCCGCCCAGGTCAAGTCGACAGGGGTGTCGACTGCACAGTCGACACCCCCCCTGTGTCGACTGCCCAGTCGACATGGGTGTCGACCTGCCCGCTTTTTCCAGCTTTCTGTAGCTGGTTCGTTCTGCTGTATTTGGTCACGTTTTCTGACCAGGTTCGTCCGCCTAGCACTATATAAACAGCCCTGGTCTTCTTCTCTATTCACAATTCTTTTTCTACCCTTATGTTGCGAAGATTCTAGTTAGACATGGCTTCTTCTCCTCCTCTATAATATATAAATAAATAAATAATATATATATAATAAAACAAGACGAGGAGATGCTGCTCAAAAGACTTTCAAAAAGAAGAGATTCAAGCTAGGATTCAAAAGGAGGTTCAAACGACTTCAATGAATGATTTTCTACGAATCATAGCAACGCCATCTTTCTTTTCTAATCTAAATCTCTGTAAGTCAGTTATTTCTAGATTTGAACGTTTTTCTTTGTTCATGACATGAAATTAAAGGAATAAAAGAATATGCCAATTCTCTTTCTTTCTATTCGAATCTGTGCTTATCTCTTTGGACCTAATTAAGAACTGTTGTGATTCGATGACCAATAAGACTGTGACGGTGAAACTATGGACTTTGGAACCATATGCCTTGGAACTATGAACATAAGCCTTTGATTTTGGGACATAAAATATTGCCTATGACTATGAATATTTCCTATGACTATGAACGTTGCCTATGACTATAAACATCGCCTAAGACTGTGATTCATTGAACTGTGAGGACTATTGCCTATGACTATGAACATCGCCTAAGACTGTGATTCATTGAACTGTGAGGATTATTGCCTATGACCATGAATATAAGATTATTATTTATGCCCATGACATTGTAGTTATAAAACCATGTTGTTTATTTTGGATCTAGGCCTGACTTTCTATTCAGTTTATTCTTGGTTATCTTTGGTTTTAGACTATGGGAATTTACCTATTAAGTTAGGTCTACCCATGTTCTTGAACCTGCTCTGTCTATTCTTGGTTTTAGACCTTGGGAATTTACCTATTAAGTTAGGTCTACCCATGTTCTTGAACCTATGTCGTTATTCAAAACCATTTTATGCCAGTTGTTATATCTATCCTTTTCATAGCAATATTTGGTTCATTCCCTATTTTCTGCGAATCTAGATTTATCTATAATCTAGATTGAATCACGATTATACGAACGGTGGGAATGCGATTTGGGGAAAAATATGAAATTTACTAAAACGTAGTTTAACTTGGAAATTGGCATAAATTGGGAACATGTATTATGACATGTTCATAGAAATGCAAATGGGATAAATTTGACAGGAATTACAGGATTGTGTAATTTGAATCTAAAATTGACATGTAAATCTGGCATTTACATGAATTATGAACTAGAGTAATAAGTCTAGTTTGACGTGAATTAGAATGTTAATCAGAATTGGATTAGCTAATTTGGCTCGATAAGTATATTGGCATAAACTTGAAATTGGCCATAATTGGGGGTAATTGTCAGGATTAGCAGAATCATGGTTAGTGACACTTCATTTGGTATGGTTTACATACCAAAAAGCATAAACATGATATAGAGGGGAAAATGGGTCGTAAGAATAAATGTTGAAAATTTACATTAAAAGAGTAATAGGGGAAAATAAGTAAATTAGGATTAATTTACTTATAGAATTTGTCCTAAATAAGGAAATGTTAATTAAAGGTTTGTTAACGACATCTCTTTTAACAATAAACCAGAAAGTTCTAGGGTGACAGAGAGGATAGTGTCTAGGCTTGAGTTTGGAAAATACAAGTTTCCTGCTCTCCCTAACTGATCCGACGGACGGGATGGTTACTCTCAAAACCTGATTTGAAAATTAATCAAAACCCTTTGAACTAGAAAACACGAATAGGCCAAACCCGAGGTTAGACTGAGTTGCGATGTAAACCTGCCCGGAACCAACGGGCACATCCAGTAATCGCAACAATATCTGTCTAATGTGAGTGGTCGTGGCTTTAATTTATTTAGTTAAAGCTAGAACAAGAATGCTAGGGTTAAGTTAACTAAGACACTTAACCAACTCAACATGATAACAAGACTGGTAGGTGGGGTTAGGTTCATACAGTTAAGCTAGAATGGGAGGGTTAAGTCCATAGGAACACTTAACCAACTTAAGCACAGTTAAGCTAGAACGGAGGGCTAAGTCCACAGGGACACTTAACCAAACTCATGGCAACAAGACAAGATTTTTAGGGGATAAGTAACTAAGAAAACACTTATCCAAATTAACATGTTAACTAGACTAGAAGGTGGGGTTAAGTAAAGTTAATACACTTATCCAAATTAACATGTTAAGTGGACTAGAGGTTGGGGTCAAGTAAGATTTAATACACTTAGCCAATTTGATTTGTTAGCTGGGCTAGACCGTATGGTTAAGTAAACTTGAACACTTAACCATTAGATTTTGATAAAGGAATAGGGTTAAGCCTAAAACATGAAGGGATAATACTTAACCGTTAATAACAGGTTAGTTAAAACAGACGAGCAAGGTTAAGTTAAAAAGGAACACTTAACCAATACAGGGTGAATGGGTAGGGTTAAGTAATAAGAAATACTTAACCAATATAACTTGGTTTGTGGTGGGGTTAAGTCAACATGAATTACCAATAACACTTAACCAGTATAACAGGATGAATGAAGAGGGTTAAGTTGGCTTGAATTGACTAATGACACTTAACCAATCCAAATTGACGGGAAAGGGAACTAAGTAGTAAACCTTAGAAAACAACGATTCTGGAAACTAAGTGGTGAATCTTAGTTAGTAAAACTAAGTAGTAATTCTTAGTATAACACGGGAAGGAGCGAATGTCCGTCTGAATAGAGAGAAGGCTCCAACGAATTGGGTTACGAAGCCCGAGGCTTCGAGGGGACGTGAGGGTACTCTTGGTATCCCTCTGTGAGGCTGCAGATGATCCGCCTGGGCCTACAGAGGTTAAGGTCTGCGTAGAAGAACCAGGGGTATGCCTTGGTTGCAATACATGGCAACCTAAAACTAGGATGGACCGGCGTGATTCGGCGAGAAAACGATAGCCCTGTGATAGTAACTCGTCGTCTACCATCCATCTTGAGTCAATCGAGATACGTGAAGCGGAAAGGCGGAGAACTCCAAAAGACCATATACTTGCTATCCAGTTATGGTTGCGGATGGCCATAGGATAGTGGTGCACCGGGGGTCGGCGTATAGTTCTCATTTTACAAGGTGTGCCTTTAATTAGTTGAGGGAGGGGTCAAGTGGGACCATAGCCACTGGAATAAAAACAGACCTTAGCATCTGCATCGGCAGATATCTGAAAGCTCCCGACCGAGTTCTGTACTCCTTGATTTGCCTTGTCACAGAACTCGGACCGCACATTACAGGACATGTGCATCTAGACAAGCGATAATGATTCGCGATACATGCGTGGGGAAGTATAGGAACATATACCACTCTAGGTAGTGTTTCCTAGACTTGGGGGCATCGTTCGACAGGAAGCGTAATCCCTAGTTGGACTAGGTGGCATAAACCCTGAACTCGAAAAACGTTCAGCAGATAGCGTAAACTCCAGTTAAATCTAGAAAGCACTTGATAGAAAACCCTAGATTTGATCTTGGTAATAAATAATAAATGTATTCCAGAAGGAAATGGAAAATACAGGGATTGGGATCACGTTACTAGTTGGGGCACTAGATAGGTGGTGCAGAGATATAGAAACCAGTATAACAAGGAAATAGCGAAGCAGCGAAAGTACTAGAGCGTATCCTGTTTATCTTAGCATATCTTGTGACTACCTTATCTAATCTTGTTGACCCTATCGTCATGGTGTAATCTTGTATTCAGTTAATTCATGTCGTTTTGTTTTCCATGTTCACATGCTAGAAGTTACTGAACTTACTCAGGATTTAAGTCTGACTCTGTTTTTCTTTCGTCTTCTTTTCTTTCGTTCCCCCCCCCCCCCACCCAGGTAGTAGAGGAGGGAGTAGTATAGCTCAGGTCAAGTTGGACTGTCACTCTTTCCCAGCTTGAAGATTTGTCGAAGTTTGCTTGGATTCTCTTATCAGATGCTATGGCTGGCTCTTGCTAAAATTTGGGGAAATATAAATGTTGTTTTATGCTTCTTTATTTTGTAAGACAGATGATACTCTGATATTGTAAAGAAATCTTTGTACAAACTATTTTATCAATAAAGCAAAGTTTTATTTTCCGCTGTTTAATTTCTGTCTATCTTGTAATTTATCTGCATCTTTTACCCTAAATGCTCCACAGAACTTAGTGCATTCCCTTTGTGAGTGACACTAACGGATGTAGGGTGTTACACGTGGTATCAGAGCTGAAGGTTACCGGATCAGATAAAAGATTTGAAAAATTATTTTCAAAATGGTTTTAAAAGAAGCATTTTCAAGAGAAAAGATTTCTTTTAAAGGCATATTCCCCAAAGCCATACGCATTGTCTTCTCTTACTCTGTTTGAATTCTTGTCTCCTTTTTTCTTGAGTCTCTGGGGCTCCTGGCTTTCTGAGAGGTAACCTCATCGATGGGCGAAGTATTGCTTGACTTCCATCTATAATCGTAGTGGTTTCACCTGCGGTTAGTTTTCTTCCAAGCTTAGTAGGATTTTCCGTACGATGGAGGCAACTTTCGAGGGATTTGTCGACATGACTACACATAGAAGGGGATGAGGAGTTTGGCTAAGGAGCACAACCCGAGGATGAGGAATTCATGGATAAAGCCTAAGACAAGAGGAAGTATCTTTGCTAGGGTATGATAGGGCATATAATTAGGGACAAGGGCAAGAATGAGGAACAAGATTTTCGGAAGGGCAAGTACATACTTTCACCACCAAGCGTACCTAGGAAAAAGGTAGTAAAGTTCTGTTGGAAGAGTCTAGTTTTCTGTTCGTACTATTTCCTTAGGTTCTAGCGCTTCTCAGTTGTTCATATCCACTTCCATAGTTGGGTCTCTGCACCATAGTACTTGTATAGTAGAAAGATCCCACTAGAGTCTCAAATCCAATTGGTGGTCCGACCAGTTTATTTTTGGTTAGTAAGATTTGAGAATAGCTATCGAGTTTGCTTATATCACCTCACGTAGGTCGTCTAAATTCGAAGGAGATATTCCTTGGATGCTTGTCTGATATTGGTTTAGGCCTTTGGGGATTGTACTTGAGGAATGTCGAGTTCGACTAGGGTGGTTTACGTGAGAGATGAATAGTTGTGGCAGGCACTCCAAAAAAAGCACGTAGCGACCTTTTGACCCTTATAGTTATGGCATGATGGATAAGCTAGGAGGAGAGATCTCTGATCATCCTAGTACATACACTTGGTATCATAGTTGACATCTGTTTACTTTGGAGATGGAGGTCAGAAACTTCACAATCGTGAAGTTAAATTAGTTAAGATACAGTGGAGTAAAGCTCAAGGAGGCTAGATACTAGCATCATACCCTTTTTCCTTGGGTGCATCCTTGATTTCTTTTGTTTAATTGTTTCTCTCTTTCCAAAGTATATCCTCTAGAACGTATCATCGATCCTTAGGTAGAAGCCAATGGATGTAAACATGTGTTTGAAACATGTTATGGTTGAATGGTTGCAAGTGGTTGCAAATGGTTTCTCGTGAATGCATATGCATACGTATTAGGCACTAGATCAAGTTCGGACGCTTTCATATTGCATTTACAGATATGTATTTGTTTGTAAGTTAAACTTGATATGTTATCATATGGATGTTGCATATGGATGAATGGCTGTGCACGCATGTAGTATTTACATCACTAGGGATGCTTGCATACATGATTGGACGCATGGCACTGACATGATTCGCATTAAGGAGGTCAACTGAATCAGTAGACCACCTGATTTTTCATTAGATAAAGACATATACACACACTATGCATATGAACATGTAGGCATTAGAAATCTTTTAAGGACAATGGATGCCTGTGACTGAATGGTTGAGTAGATGGGTGATTGGATGGTAGGACACATTCTTCCTAACTTGGAGATTTTGGGGACGAAAGCCTTTTAAGTGGGGGAGAATGTAACACCCCGTAATTCTGTAACACTAAGATTCACAAATCAAGGAAGAATTAAAAGTTAAAATCAAAATCAAGGGAAACGGGCTGCGCCATTGCGTTCGTCTCGGAAAAATACGAGAAATAGAGTCCGAGTTTTCGAAAATCGGAGTCCGTATGACCAAGATATGGCCCTTCAAAGTTTTCAGAAAATTCCAAGTTCAAAACAGTTTAAAATAGAGTTAAATTCGAAATTCAAACGCGCAGGGGGCAGGGCGGGAAAATTCCCGCCCAGGTCAAGTCGACAGGGGTGTCGACTGCACAGTCGACACCCCCCCCCCCCCCCCCCCCCCCCGTGTCGACTGCCCAGTCGACACGGGTGTCGACCTGCCCGCTTTTTCCAGCTTTCTGTAGCTAGTTCGTTCTGCTGTATTTGGTCACGTTTCTGACCAGGTTCGTCCGCCTAACACTATATAAACAGCCCTGGTCTTCTTCTCTATTCACAATTCTTTTTCTACCCTTATGCTGCGAAGATTCTAGTTAGACATGGCTTCTTCTCCTCCTCTAAAATATATAAATAAATAAATAATATATATAAAATAAAACAAGACGAGGAGATGCTGCTCAAAAGACTTTCAAGAAGAAGAGATTCAAGCTAGGATTTAAAAGGAGGTTCAAACGACTTCAACGAATGATTTTCTATGAATCATGGCAACGCCATCTTTCTTTTCTAATCTAAATCTCCGTAAGTCAGTTATTTCTAGATTTGAACGTTTTTCTTTGTTCATGACATGAAATTAAAGGAATAAAAGAATATGCCAATTCTCTTTCTTTCTATTCGAATCTGTGCTTATCTCTTTGGACCTAATTAAGAACTGTTGTGATTCGATGACCAATAAGACTGTGACGGTGAAACTATGGACTTTGGAACCATATGCCTTGGAACTATGAACATAAGCCTTTGATTTTGGGACATAAAATAGTGCCTATGACTATGAATATTTCCTATGACTGTGAATGTTGCCTATGACTATAAACATCGCCTAAGACTGTGATTCATTGAACTGTGAGGACTATTGCCTATGACTATGAACATCGCCTAAGACTGTGATTCATTGAACTGTGAGGATTATTGCCTATGACCATGAATATAAGATTATTATTTATGCCCATGACATTGTAGTTATAAAACCATGTTGTTTATTTTGGATCTAGGCCTGACTTTCTATTCAGTTTATTCTTGGTTATCTTTGGTTTTAGACTATGGGAATTTACCTATTAAGTTAGGTCTACCCATGTTCTTGAACCTGCTCTGTCTATTCTTGGTTTTAGACCTTGGGAATTTACCTATTAAGTTAGGTCTACCCATGTTCTTGAACCTACGTCGTTATTCAAAACCATTTTATTCCAGTTGTTATATCTATCTTTTTCATAGCAATCTTTGGTTCATTCCCTATTTTCTGCGAATCTAGATTTATCTATAATCTAGATTGAATCACGATTATACGAATGGTGGGAATGCGATTTGGGGCAAAATATGAAATTTACTAAAACGTAGTTTAACTTGGAAATTGGCATAAATTGGGAACATGTATTATGACATGTTCATAGAAATGCAAATGGGATAAATTTGACAGGAATTACAGGATTGTGTAATTTGAATCTAGAATTGACATGTAAATCTAGCATTTACATGAATTATGAACTAGAGTAATAAGTCTAGTTTGACGTGAATTAGAATGTTAATCAGAATTGGATTAGCTAATTTGGCTCGATAAGTATATTGGCATAAACTTGAAATTGGCCATAATTGGGGGTAATTGTCAAGATTAGCAGAATCATGGTTAGTGACACTTCATTTGGTATGGTTTACATACCAAAAAGCATAAACATGATATAGAGGGGAAAATGGGCCGTAAGAATAAATGTTGAAAATTTACATTAAAAGAGTAATAGGGGAAAATAAGTAAATTAGGATTAATTTACTTATAGAATTTGTCCTAAATGAGGAAATGTTAATTAAAGGTTTGTTAGCGACATCTCTTTTAACAATAAACCAGAAAGTTCTAGGGTGACAGAGAGGATAGTGTCTAGGCTTGAGTTTGGAAAATACAAGTTTCCTGCTCTCCCTGGCTATCCCTAACATATCCGACGGACGGGATGGTTACTTTCAAAACCTGATTTGAAAATTAATCAAAACCCTTTGAACTAGAAAACACGAATAGGCCTAACCCGAGGTTAGACTGAGTTGCAATGTAAACCTGCCCGGAACCAACCAACACATCCAGTAATCGCAACAATATCTGTCTAATGTGAGTGGTCGTGGCTTTAATTTATTTAGTTAAAGCTAGAACAAGAATGCTAGGGTTAAGTTAACTAAGACACTTAACCAACTCAACATGATAACAAGACTGGTAGGTGGGCTTAGGTTCACACAATTAAGCTAGAATGGGAGGGTTAAGTCCATAGGAACACTTAACCAACTTAAGCACAATTAAGCTAGAACGGAGGGCTAAGTCCACAGGGACACTTAACCAAACTCATGGTAACAAGACAAGATTTGTAGGGGATAAGTAACTAAGAAAACACTTATCCAAATTAACATGTTAACTAGACTAGAAGGTGGGGTTAAGTAAAGTTAATACACTTATCCAAATTAACATGTTAAGTGGACTAGAGGTTGGGGTTAAGTAAGATTTAATACACTTAGCCAATTTGATTTGTTATTTGGGCTAGACCGTAGGGTTAAGTAAACTTGAACACTTAACCATTAGATTTTGATAAAGGAATAGGGTTAAGCCTAAAACATGAAGGGATAATACTTAACCGTTAATAACATGTTAGTTAAAACAGACGGGCAAGGTTAAGTTAAAAAGGAACACTTAACCAATACAGGGTGAATGGGTAGGGTTAAGTAATAAGAAATACTTAACCAATATAACTTGGTTTGTGGTGGGGTTAAGTCAACATGAATTACCAATAACACTTAACCAGTATAACAGGATGAATGAAGAGGGTTAAGTTGGCTTGAATTGACTAATGACACTTAACCAATCCAAATTGACAGGAAAGGGAACTAAGTAGTAAACCTTAGAAAACAACGATTCTGGAAACTAAGTGGTAAATCTTAGTTAGTAAAACTAAGCAGTAATTCTTAGTATAACACGGGAAGGAGCGAATGTCCGTCTGAATAGAGAGAAGGCTCCAACGAATTGGGTTACGAAGCCCGAGGCTTCGAGGGGACGTGAGGGTACTCTTGGTATCCCTTTGTGAGGCTGCAGATGATCCGCTTGGGCCCACAGAGGTTAAGGTCTGCGTAGAAGAACCAGGGGTATGCCTTGGTTGCAATACATGGCAACCTAAAGACTAGGATGGACCGGCGTGATTCGGCGAGAAAACGGTACCCCTGTGATAGCAACTCGTCGTCTACCATCCATCTTGAGTCAATCGAGATACGTGAAGCGGAAAGGCGGAGAACTCCAAAAGACCATATACTTGCCATCTAGTTATGGTTGCGGATGGCCATAGGATAGTGGGGCACCGGGGGCCGGCGTATAGTTCTCATTTTACAGGGTGTGCCTTTCATTAGTTGAGGGAGGGGTCAAGTGGGACCATAGCCACTGGAATAAAAACAGACCTTAGCATCTGCATCGGCAGATATCTGAAAGCTCCCGACCGAGTTCTGTACTCCTTGATTTGCCCTGTCACAGAACTCGGACCGCACATTACAGGACATGTGCATCTAGACAAGCGATAACGATTCACGATACATGTGTGGGGAAGTATAGGAACATATACCACTCTAGGTAGTGTGTCCTAGACTTGGGGGCATCGTTCGACAGGAAGTGTAATCCCTAGTTGGACTAGGTGGCATAAACCCTGAACTCGAAAAACGTTCAGCAGATAGCGTAAACTCTAGTTAAATCTAGAAAGCACTTGATAGAAAACCCTAGATTTGATCTAGGTAATAAATAATAAATGTATGCCGGAAGGAAATGGAAAATACAGGGATTGGGATCACGTTACTAGTTGGGACACTAGATAGGTGGTGCAGAGATATAGAAACCAGTATAACAAGGAAATAGCGAAGCAGCGAAAGTACTAGAGCGTATCCAGTTTATCTTAGCATATCTTGTGACTACCTTGTCTAATCTTGTTGACCCTATCGTCATGGTGTAATCTTGTATTCAGTTAATTCATGTCGTTTTGTTTTCCATGTTCACATGCTAGAAGTTACTGAACTTACTCAGGCTTTATGTCTGACTCTGTTTTTCTTTCGTCTTCTTTTCTTCCGTTCCACCCCCCAGGTAGTAGAGGAGGGAGTAGTATAGCTCAGGTCAAGTTGTACTGTCACTCTTTCCCAGCTTGAAGATTTGTCGAAGTTTGCTTGGATTCTCTTATCAGATGCTATGGCTGGCTCTTGCTATTGGGGAAATATAAACGTTGTTTTATGCTTCTTTATTTTGTAAGACAGATGTCACTCTGATATTGTAAAGAAATCTTTGTACAAACTATTTTATCAATAAAGCAAAGTTTTATTTCCGCTGTTTAATTTCTGTCTGTCTTGTAATTTATTTGCATCTTTTACCCTAAATGCTCCATAGAACTTAGTGCATTCCCTTTGTGAGTGAAACTAACGGATGTGGGGTGTTACAATAAGCATCTGTCACACGGATTCAATCAATTATATGGGTTATTTGATCTTATTTTTCATCATTTCAAGTTGGTTTCACCTAGATCTATATTATGGTAAGTATATTTTTATTCAAATCACCATAGGATCCAATCTAGAAACTTACATTGATAAATTGATGTGTTAATTCTATGTTTAGATCCATTTATTTGGTTCATTTAATTGTTTAATCACAAATTGGTGAATTTCCTATGTTGTTTGATGTGTTAGTGTTTGATTGATGATTGTATGGTTTCGTTGTTGAATCGTTGTTTGTAAACATAAGAGATTGAAATCGAATGGTTGGTTGAGATTGCACGAGTGTAGATCGTGTCTTGTTGCTCAAGCATGGATGGATCAACACTAACTTGGGGTGGATCAGCCAAATTTTGGAAAGTGGATCGGGCGAGTCCAAGATAATGGATCGGCATGATTTCGTGGTGGATCGGCTAGTTTCTCGATGGATCAGCACAAGGGAACATGGATCGAATCATTTGGGGTTCCACAGCGTTTAGAAAACGCTGTGAAAAGCATGGAACGGGCATATTCCTAAAGCACGGATTAGCGAAGAAAAATTGATGGACCGGCCGAGTTTTGGAGGCGGATCTGATGGATCGGGAAATTCTGGACCATAGTGTTTTTGAAACGTTGTGGAACAGTGGATCGGGATTGGCAAATTGGCATGGATCAACTGAGGAATCAGAAGAGGTGCGCACATGGAAAAGTGTTATCGGGTAAGGGGCGCTCCGATGGATTGTGTGACCGAATGGATCAGACATGGTTGACAAATGTTAGCGTTTGTGAAACGCTATGGACTAAAAAATGAATGTTATGGAAAGTTATTCACAGCAAAAGGCTGAAACGTTGTGATTCAAAAATTGATCAACTAAAGTATGTTATTGGTTTGATAATTGTTGTGGCTTCGAAGTGAATCTAAGACGAGATGTTTGAAGTGTTTTGAAGTGTTCGTTAATTGTCATATTACAACGAATGTGAGGAGGGCTCAAAGTTGTGAGTTCATGAATAATGGTTGCTCGAGAAGTTGCTTGAACTTATGGATTGTCATCAAGTTGGATGACTAGAGATATCAAGTATGGAGTTTTACTAGAACCGTGGTTACCATTAGCCCTTAAGAGGTGGTAAGGTCGACCAGTCATGCGATTAATGATGGTTTCAAGGTAGGATTGGCAGTTACAGCCGGAGTCATGGATGATAATTGTTTTGCTTGTATCGTCTAGTGCAGATTATTCGACGTCGAAGGAGACATCTCTTGGGTGCTTGTCTGATGTTGATTTAGACCTTCGAGGCTTCTGCTTAGGGGATGTCGGTATCGATTAGAATGGTCAACGTTGGATAATTTATCCCTATGTCTGCTATATTTTCCTATTATGATTATTATAAGGCTATCACTATCAGATGTGGAGGAGACGGGTTGTTCTTCTCTGATGTGTTGGTAGATTAGTTGATTGATCTACGTATTTCTCATATACTTTATTGTCGATGTTAGATAGTTGTCTTATCTCTCATTAAGACTATTGTCTGACTCAATGTTTTATGTTTTCTCTCATCACCTTAGGTTTTTCATCCATTGTGTGGATGTGTAGACTGAGTAGCATGTAACAAGTGGTTGATCTTGATGAGGACAACGCTATTGAGCGACGACGTGTAGTACGCTTATGTACTACTATATACTGCTTGTTGTTTCCGATGTTATGTTGATGTATGCTTCTCTGAGTAACTTGTAGTGAGGCTGTAACACCCCGTGAATTCTATAAAGTTAAGCTTCACAAATTAAAGTATAATCAATTCTAAATTAAAGAATTAAGGGAAATGGGTTATACCATTACGTTCGTCTCGGAATTCTGCTTGAGATAGAGTCCGAGTTTGCGCGAATCGGACTACGTATGAAGGAGTTATGGCCTTCGGAAGTTTCAGAATAAAATTTAAATTCAAACAGCTCAGTTTAAAATTCAAAAATCGAATTTTAGGTTCAAACTGGGCTGGGCGGGAAAATTCCCGCCTAGAAGACCAGGTCGACCACAGGGTCGGCCATGGTGTCGACCTGGCCTCCCCAGGTCGACCACAGCGTCGACCTGGCCCCCCCAGGTCGACCATAGTGTCGACCTGGGTGTCGACCTGCCTGGTCGACCTGGCTGGCCAGGTCTGGCTCTGGCTCAAATTTCTATGGCTTTGTGTGTCACTAGGGCTGACGTGTCACCTCTTGATTGGCTCTCTGAACTTTGAATGGCCTAGATTCCTCCTGTCTTCATCTGACGGCTCAAAACAACTTAAAAATCTATAAATACACCCTAAGTCTCAACTGAAAATTCACACAAAAAAAATGAGAAAGGAGTCATCATGCTGCTAGGGAGGAATTGAACATAGCCGTCAAGAGAGAAAAGCCTAGAGAAGAATCAAATTAAGAAGAAGATTAAAGTTTAATCAAACTAATCAACGCAACGTTAGTCTACCCAAAGGAGCGCATCTCAATTTCAGAATTCAGAATCCAGAATTCAAGATTCTGCATTCGTTGTAAGTATAGTGACCTTCCAGAATATGAATAAAAA
Source organism: Allium sativum (assembly GCA_030737875.1). Taxonomy (NCBI): domain Eukaryota; kingdom Viridiplantae; phylum Streptophyta; class Magnoliopsida; order Asparagales; family Amaryllidaceae; genus Allium; species Allium sativum. The sequence goes on from CM060913.1 coordinate 287,982,399, forward strand.
TTGTGATGTGATTAGATGTAAATGAAAATAGAATTGTGTTATTGTATTGTATAAATTCAATGTATTACTATGGTTCTATCATGACTTGTGTATTGATGTTTGTGGCATAAATTGATTGATGCAAGCCTATTGAACAATTGTATATGAAAAACAATGGCACTTGTAAGTTTGTGGCAAAAACTAGAAATTGATCCCTTTTTGTTTATGCCTATGACATGGACCTTATACATTCATTAAGCCTAAACTAAAGCTTATGTAAACATGATTTAGACTTGAAACCTTTTATGCCTACATGACCCAAAACCTATGATATCACTTCCATGTTTATTTGCAAGTATAATTGGATCTATGTTAAGTATCGTTTGGGTTTCAGAAACTATGTAAGTTCATGTTTGTTTGCAAGGATAATTGGATCTATGTTAAGTATCATTTGGGTTTCAGAAACTATGCAAGTTCATGTTGAAATAGGCTATGTGATTAAATGTTATAATTGGACCTTTTGGTGAATATACATCATGCTAGTTTTGTGTTTGACCTTATGCCAAGTTAAACATACTTAAACACAAGTTGTGTAAGCCTAAACTATGCCACTTCATATGTCCCCTACTTAGTTATACTTTGATTTTAATGCAAGTTCACATGACCCATCATTTATGTTAATATCGCTAAATTGCAAGTTCATGCGCCACACACCCTTATATATTGTCAACTAATACATGTTCTTGAATTCCCCTTTTCTTACGCTTATAAAGTTGGGATGAATTGTGTCGAGCCCAACATTTGTTATAACGTTGCGAATGTATAAACGGGGGTAATAACGTTGGGTGTAAAACATGAAAATATATGTTGGCATGGTTGGCACATGCCAACGACAATGACATTTAAAGCGGTATGAACTTATATACCCAAGAATAAAAGATATGACATTTACATGTATAATTGAGAAGTAATAAAATATGTAAATTTAGAAAACACGATATGCTTAACCCGATGTTGGATTGAGTAGTGATGTAAACCTGCCCGGAACTGCCCGGCTGTCCAGTAGTCACAACAATACCTATCCAATGTGCGTGGTTAAGCATTGAGCCCAATAATGACCCGAGGTTAGACTGAGCTACGGTGTAAACCTTCCCAGAACCGACCGGCATATCCAGTAACCGTAGCAATACCTGTCTAATGTGAGTGGTCAGTTGCTCCTAAGAGGCTAAGGACAGATGGTAGGGTTAAGTCAACTATAACACTTAACCAAATTCAACATGTTAACAAGAGTTGATGGGCGGGGTTAGGTAAATACGGACACTTAACCACTTAACATGTTTGACTAGAAAACCCTGGTAACGTGGGACCCGTTTCAGCAGTAACCCAAGTTAGGTATCAACGGTACCCTGAAACTAGGCAGGGGGGGCACGATTACTGGGCTGATTGTAAGCGGTAAAAACGACGGCGGTGGGTGCACAGTGTAGGTCTAACGGGGTGCGGGCGTGCACACACTCCGGAGCAGACAACCAGGGCACTGGGTACACCAGTAGTATAACCTATGTCTTCTAGATTTGTGTCGGGGGCCGCCACCATGGGTCTTGATACACCCCATGGTGGGACCAACATAGGTATCTACAATTCTTGGGGGCCGTATGACACATGTTAACGTGAGTAGGAGCCGATCTTTGAATAAAGTTGGGGATCACTTCACCCTCACCATGGGGTGCCAGTTAGAATAAACTCAAGTAGATGCAGATATATAGTATGGGTGCGATAGTACATTCGACACTCCCTTAGCTTGTGACACCATCCTATTTTCAGTATATATCTGTCATACCCTTTTCTTATTCACATACTGAAGAGTTACTGAATTTACTCAGGCTTTATGTCTGACCCTACTTTCTTTTCGTCTTCTTTTCTTTCGTCCCCCCCCCCAAGGTCCTCAGGGAGGAAATAGCTCAGCTCAGCTCAGCCAGGCTCTGTACAAGCTCCAAGAACGTAGATGTATGATTTGGGTCTCTTTTGCTCGGACTATGGCTTTGGATATCACTATGGGGATTTTTGTCACTTTATTTAAGTTTTCTGCTTCTTTAATTATCAAGACAGTAATGATGTTGTAATGTTGGAAGTATTTTGAGACAATTATGGAATGTTTGGTTTTGAACACATATTGATGAAATAAAAGTCTGTTTGGTTTTCCGCTATTTAAAATATGTGTATTTATATCTGTCTTGAGTTTATCTGTGTCTTTTACTTATAAACCTCCACCAAAATTAAGGCATTCCCTTTGTGAGTGACCTTAACGGAGGTGGGGTGTTTCACTTGGTATCAGAGCATAGGTTTACCAGACAAGATAAAAGTTTTTGAAATTGTTTTCAAAAAGAAAGTTTAAAGAAGCATTTTTTCAAGAAAAAGTGTTATATTTATAAAAAGACAAAATCCCCCAAAGCCATGTGCCCTATCTATCTCTCTCTATCCTTCATTTTGAATTTTTCCTTTCTGTTTCAGCATGTCTGGAGACCTTAACCTCCCGGAAGGAGTGCCGATTCCCGGCTAGTTTAGGAGGTACTTAGAAGCAAGGGCCAATGGTGCAGGCTGAGCAAACATCCCTCCTCCAGTGGCCGCGATTCCTCCTCCTCCTCCACCTCCTCGTGGAAATGCCTTCGCAAAAACATGTAGAGACTTCAAGGCTATGGGTGGAAAAGACTTTTATGGGACAGAATCCTTTGTAGGGGCAAGAAACTGGCTAAAGGAGACTGAGGATCTGTTTGTCATCTTTGGGGTTGATGACAGGCAAAAGATACAACTAGCGGTATGGTTGCTTAAGGATGATGCTTCCTATTGGTGGGAAGTTACCAATGCTAAGAGGGCGGTGGAAACATGGGAAGATTTCAGGATAAGGTTTGAAATGAAATTTATCTCCCAAGCTGAAAGAAGCCTGCAAATGGAGAAGTTCCTAACTCTGAAACAGGGGAGCATGATGATCAGGGAATATGTTAATCAGTTTAATCAGCTGGCCAGATTTGGTATAGACTTAGTAAACACCTAACACAAGAAGGCACTTCGCTTCATCAAGGGTTTGAATGAGCCTCTACACAGCCTTGCAATGACTCATGTATCCATGGGAGCGACTTATGAAAGCTTGGTGGACATGGCGTTGCTACACGAGGAAGACCACGGTAGGAAAGAAACTAAGGTGGAAGAGAAGAAAGAAGGTCTACAAGCAAAGAAAACAGACTTCAAGAAAGGAGGGAAGAACAATAAGCCCCGTGAGAAGAGAAGGTGCAATTTCTATGGCATTGTGGGCCATATATCAAAAGACTGCCGGAAAAGAAAGGCGAAGATGGGTGGTTGCTTTCATTGTGGAGAGACTAGGCACCAAGCTAAGGACTGCCCAAAGAAGAAAGGGCAGGGACAGAAAGCCGGATCCACTTCAGGGGGTCAGGTTCATGCGCTAGTGGCACCTCAGCATGAACGAGGTAGTAATATTTCTGTAGAAAGTGTAGTCTATCTTTATGATCATCCAGTTCGTACACTTTTTGACTCTGGCGCGTCACAGTCTTTTATTTCATCTGCCTTAGTAGAATCTCTGCATCTAGACACTAGTATGGTAGAAGATCCCTTAGTAGTTTCAAATCCAATTGGGGGCTCCGCTTACTTCTCAATGGTTTGTTTGGGTTTGAAAATCTCTATTCTCAGCGTTGAGTTTAGTTGTGATGCCTTTGTCTTAGGCTTCTCGGGATATGGTTTGATCTTAGGCATGGACTGGTTATCTAGTAATAGTGCCATTCTTGATTGTGAGAAAAGAGTAGTTAAACTCTTGACTCAGCTTGGTAACACTCTAGAAATTTCTTGTAATCCCTTGAATGCTGTTATGCTAAGTTATCTAGAGTTGTTTGATGCTTCTGATGAGAATTTGCAATCAGTAAGAGTAGTCCGGGAATATCCGGATGTCTTTGAGGAGGTGAAAGGCTTACCTCCGAGGCGGGAAATAGACTTCCGCATATATCTTGTGGATAACGCAAAGACTGTAGCTTTACATGGCAGACACATGGCTCCAAGGGAGAGAAAGGAGCTCAGTAAGCAGGTTAAAGAACTCCTCGAAAAAGGGTTCATTAGATGGACCATTTCGGAATGGGGTGCTCCAGTGGTGTTCGCAACCAAAGCGGACGGTTCGCTTCGCCTTTGCGTCGACTATAGGGAGTTAAACAAATTGACCAAGAAAAATAGGCACCCTCTTCCTCGAATCGATGATTTGTTTGATCAGCTTGTTGGTGCGACTGTCTTCTCCCAACTTGATCTGGCAATTGGGTTCCATCAGCTAAGAGTAGCTGAAGATAGTATTGATAAGACAACATTCAGAACCCCAGACGGTTTCTTCGAGTGGCTTTTCATGCCTTTCGGCTTGACAAACGCACCCGCTTATTTCGTAGACCTAATGAGCAGGGTGTTCAGAGAATTCCTCAACAAATTTGTGGTTGTCTTCGTAGATGATATCTTAATCTTCTCAAAGAATGAGGAAGGGCATGCTCAGCATCTGAAAGAAATCATAGAAACTCTTTGAGCTCATCAACTAAAAGCCAAATTCTCCAAGTGTCACTTCTGGAGAAAAGAAGTAAGATTTCTGGGGCATATAGTGTCCAAAGAGGGGTTGGCTGTGGACCCCGCGAAAGTGGTAGCAGTGCAAGATTGGAAGACACCAAGAAATGCAACCGAAGTTCGAAACTTTCTTGGGCTAGCCGGTTTTTACCGAAAGTTTATTAGGGATTTCACGAAAATCTCAGCCCCACTCACAAGGCTAACAAAGAAGAATCTGGCGTTCACTTAGGATTTGGACTACGAGTTTGCTTTCCAACGATTAAAAAGGGCTCTCACAACAACCCCAGTTCTGACCTTGCCAGATGGAAGAAAAATGTTCACAGTATACTCGGATGCATGTGGAACGGGACTAGGCGTTGTTCTAATGCTAGAAGGAAGGGTAGTAGCATATGGTGGAAGACACTTAAAAGTTCAAGAAAAGAACTACCCAATGCATGATCTTGAGTTATCCACCATCGTCTTTGCGCTTAAGTCTTGGCGCCATTATCTCCTAGGTAAGAAGTTTGAATTATACACTGACCATAAATCGTTGAAATATCTCTTCTCGTAGAAGGATCTTAACTTGAGGCAGCAAAGATGGATGGAGTTTCTTGCCTTGTATGACTTTGAAATTTCCTATACTCCTGGAAAAGGCAATGTGGTAGCAGATGCGTTGAGCCGAAAGAAAATGACCTTAAGCCCTCTCTTTGTGGAAAGGGAAAGCCTGGAGTATATAGCCAGTTTTAACTTAGGCCCTCCTCAGATTTTGTACCGGGTTTGTTAGCATCTCTCGGAGTACGCCCTTCTCTCTTGGACTCGATAGGGGCTGCACAACGTGAAGACCCTCAGCTTGTTGATGTGATTGATAGACTTATTAGGGGTGAGACTTCTAGTCACCTCAGTAGGTACGCCATCGATGATAAGGGTTGGCTGAGGCGAGATGGAAGATTATGCGTCCCACAAGCAAAGGAGTTGACAAAGAAGGTTCTCGAGGAAGCACATCATTCCAAGATGACTATACACCCTGGCGGTGATAAGATGTACAAGGATATAAAAAGGACTTTCTTTTGGAGCGGCATGAAGCAAGACGTGGCAGATTTCGTCTCTAAGTGCATGATCTGCCAACGGGTCAAGGCGGAACAGAAAAAACCTGGAGGACTACTTCATCCTTTAGAGGTACCACAGTGGAAGTGGGATAGCATTTCAATGGACTACCTAGGTCGAGAAGTGGCTACACTAGCATTTGGGTAATAGTGGATAGGCTTACTAAGAGCGCCCACTTCATACCTATCAAGAGTAGAAGGACCGCCTCATCTCTTTATCTCAAGGAAATAGTTCGACTTCATGGGATACCCTTCAACATTGTTAGTGACCAAGACCCTATCTTCACAAGTGAGTTTTGGTGGAGTCTACAAGAAGCTGTAGGCACACAGTTATGTTTGAGCACGGCCTATCACCCCCAAACCGATGGCCAGACGGAAAGGGTGAATAGAGTTTTAGAGGATCTTTTGAGACTTTGCGTTCTTGACTTTGGAGGGAATTGGGAGGATCACCTTCCTTTAGTGGAATTTGCCTACAACAACAGCTACCAAGCTACCATCGGTATGGCACCCTTCGAAGCCTTGTACGGAAGACCGTGCAAATCACCAACTTGTTGGTGAGAGTCTACAGATAAGCTTATACTTGGGCCAGATATGATTCGAGAGACTTCGAAGAAAGTGGACTTGATACGTAGGAGAATGAAGACTGCCCAAGACAGACAGAAATCCTACGCCGAAAAAAGAAGGACCGACCTTGAGTTTGAGGTTGGGGACAGGGTTTTCCTTAAGGTATCTGTAACACCCCACCTCCGCCAGGGTGGCTCTTGCAAGCACTCTGACTTTGGAGGGGCGTTTGTACCGGGTAAACATGCATAATGATATATCAAGGCAGAACAAGAACATATGTATATATGTAAACAGAGTAAATAAGATAAGTAAAACAGCGGAAGATTTCAAACTATTTCAAAACAAGTCTGGTACAACATAATGTCAACTTTCCAAATACACAAGTCTAGATAAAAACAACATCACTGAAAAACTGAAATACATAAGTACTATCCCAAAAATAAGTGATAACCATAGCTAGCTTCATGTCAAGACCGTACATGAGCTAAAATCCCACAAGCAAGCGATCAGAAATCCAAGCTAAGCTCCAATATTCCCACCCTGAGAACCTGGGGGGGGGGGGAACGGAAGAAAAGAGGCGAAAGAAAACAGGTCAGTCAAAAAGACTGAGTAAGCCCTACTACCATCAGTCTATAAACTAATAAAGTTAACTGGCATGATGAAAACTGAGATGAACATAAGGATAACTACATACTGGCATGATAGATAAAAGGTGTCATCGCATAATCAGGTTTAAGGTTTTGCACCACAGGTGTACTAGCAAACTAACATGACTTAAATAAACAAGTATTGATCCCTTGGCCCAAGCTTTGGCCCAATAACATGAAGTGACCCTAATACGAGGTCCAATAACATGAAGTGACCCTAATACGAGGTCCAATAACATGAAGTGACCCTAATACGAGGTCCAATAACATGAAGTGACCCTAATACGAGGTCCAATAACATGAAGTGACCCTAATACGAGGTCCAACCAAACGGTCTAGTCGATCGGCTCCCTATAAGCCTAACTCGTCACGTGTTGGTGTCGATACGGCCCAAACATAATTGTAGTCAGACTGTGCTGGGTCTCCCGTCGGGTGTATCAAGCCCTAGGGTGTCAACCTCGGGACACCATAAACATAAGTGCACAGTCTAGATCTACTGGTACCCGTGCTTGATTTTCTCTGGCTACGGACTACGTGCACGACCGTAGTCCGTCCGGAACTACACCGGCGTACCACTCTGCCGTCGTTTTGGTCACTTACCTCAAGTCCAGTAATCGTGCCCCACCCTAGCCTAGTCCCTAGGGTCATGATGATACAAACTTGGGATTACTGCTGGAGTGGACCCCCGTTGCTAGGATTTTCTAGTGGGTTAAGTACGGTTTAACCCTCTTGCTAATCATGGATTAACTTGGTTAAGTGTAATGATGAGTTCACGACTTAACCCTGATTAATCTACCAAGCCCACATTGATTAAGTATTAAGTGGACCATGACTTAAACCCTAACCATGAGGCATTAATTAATTAATGTGCCTTAACCTCTCACATTAGACTTCGTTGCGGTTACTAGTTAAGCCGGTCGGTTCCGGGTAGCTTTATACCACAACTTGGGCTAACCTCGGGTTCAAGGTACAACATGACCAACTTCTCACATTGGGTCCTATTGTTTGTAGCAACTAGTTAAGCCGGTCGGTTCCGGGTAGGTTTACGCTACAAACTCAACCCAACCTCGAGTTGGTCACACTTATATTTTCTAAGTGTCATGTCCATTATGTTTCCAAAACATATTACAAGTTTTCAAGCATTTGGGTAGACCTAACTTAATAGGTAAATTCCTAATGGGTAGACCTAACTTAATAGGTAAATTCCCAATCTTATGTTTTTATGTCTTTTAAGTTTACCCAACCCCAAACGCAATCCCATCACTTACATATCGCAATAGCGCATAAAGGATAGAAAGAGGGAACTTGGCATAATCATGACATAAAGGTGTTGAAGCCACAAGTTTAACATGGTGGCATATGAAATGTACATATGTTCATATACTTGCATATTACATTTTTAGGCCTCAAAAGCATGCATAAAACCAAACTTAGCATATTGGTGATACATGGTGATAAATGACATGTAGAAATGGCCATAAGTTCGCATTTAGCCTCACATGCAAGTTATCATAAGAGATATGATAACTTACATGTTGCCAAAATGCAACCTTTAGCATAAAGCTTGAAGCTTTATGTTCATATACTCAAGGTAAGCTTGCATAACATGATAACATGAGTAAATGATCAACCCAACTTGCATAACATAACATGGAAAACTTGCATAACATAACATGATAAACTTGCATACCATAACATGATAAACTTGCATATCATAACATGGCCAACTTGCATAACATAACATGATAAACTTGCATATCATAACATACCAAACTTGCATAACATGACATAGTAAACTTGCATATCACGGCAAACTTGCATATCATAATGATCAAACACAACTTGCATCATTCATTAACTTTAGAGTTTTAAAAAGAAGGTAAAAGGGCTTACAAATTCTTATGAAGACACAAAAATATATATATATATATATAGATTGAAACGAAGCCCTTATGCAATCAAATAAACCCAAAATGCAAGCTCCAATAGAAAAACCCTTGAGCCAAAATGAATCAAAACTCTTGCTTTATGATGTAAATATGGAAACTTGACTTGAATGCAAGCTAATGATGCTCATACAAGCTTGAAAACACTTGTATGCATTGAAAATCTCTCATAGAAATAACTTAGGAATTTTATGAAGAGAGTGGAGGCCATGAGAGGAATGATTTTGCCATAGTTTAGTTACTTGAATGAATAATGATGATTTAGGGTTAGGTTAGGGGCTTATTTATAGAGATTAGGATTAGTTTTAGCCTTAGGATTAAACCCTAATTCCAATCTCAGCCCTCAAAACCGAATCTGGCCCCCAAACTCAACACAACTCCAAAATGGTGCACCAGGCAAAACTGCCCGGCTGAACCAAGTCGACAGCCAAGTCGACAGGGCTGTCGACTTGGGTCCAACCAAGTCGACTGCCAAGTCGATAGGCCTCTCGACTTGGTTGGCTTTGGCGGGAAATTTCCCGCCTAGCCTTCCAGGCCCGAAATTCGAAATTTGAACTTGAAATCCAAATCTGTTTTTAACTTGGAAATTTCTAAAAACTTCATTGGGCCTTAATCGGGTCATACGGACTCCGATTTTCGAAAACTCGGACTCTATTTCGCGTATTTTTCCGAGATGAACGCAATGGCATAGCCCGTTTCCCTTGATTCAGATTTTAGAATTAAATTCTGCCTCGATTTACGTTATAACAGGTTATTGAAAATACGGATTATTACATTCTCCCCTCCTTAAAGGATTTCGTCCCCGAAATCTTCAAGTTAGGAAAACGTATCCTACCATCCAACATCCATCTACTCAAAACATCATCCACGAGCAATCATTGTCCTTACAAGATTCTAAATGTTGTATGAACATATGCAAAGGTGTGTGTATATGTACTTATCTAATGCAAATATCATCAATGCAAATTATGTTAGTGAAATGAATCCATATGTATGCAATTTCTAACATAATGTATAACATCTATATGTGTGCACATAACATACATCCATATGCAACATCCATGTGATAACACAAAAATTTTCATCCATGAATAAGCATAAACACTCATGCATATGCAATATGAGGAGTGTGTGAGCCGATCTAGTGCCTAACGTGTATAATGCATCCACGAGTAACCACTTGCAACCACTTGCAACCATCAAGCATAACATGTTTCAAACACATGTTTCATCCAAAGGGTTTCTACCTAAGGTTCTCATGACAAGATTAACATGATAAACTAGATAATCAAGACAAACATGGATAGCAAAAGATATGCTACAAAGAGATCGGGAAGATAAGCAGGATATACTCCTTTCGGATTACAAGAAATCCCTTCCTAACCCAACCCATATTCTATAAAAGCCCAAAAGGTTTAGTCAACCTAACGGACCCCTCCAAACCCTGACATGTATTACTAGCCAATAAGTCATACCTCCCGACAGAAATAGGACCGAGAATGGGACCGAGAGGATATACGTAAAAAGATAACATGCGAGTAAGTTCCACAGGAAAACAAGGATCAAGGATATGCTCTTAAAAAGAGATATGATGCGCGTATCTAGCCTTCAGTCTTCTAAGTCACGTTTCCTTGAGCTTAACTCCACTGTGCTTTGACCGTCTTTTACCTCATGATTTCTTAGCTTCTTAACTCTTATTTCCAAATATGAGTTGGAACCCATTTCATTGTCGCCTCTCGTCTTCCTCTTTCACTTACTCTTCTATCATTCTTGGCTTAAACATAACTATGACCTCATGGTTTCATGCAAGCTCTCCAAAATTCACCAGTGAATCCTGGATCTCGTTTACTTACTATAAAGTATTCCACGCAGCAGAACTTTTCTTGAAAATACCAATCCACATAGCCAATTGCTCTTACTAACGTGATTTTCTATAACTCATGCTTGAACGAAATGAACCATCCGCCTGTGAATGATAGGCCGTACTTAGATTCAGTCGCTTGCCCATGACTTCCCGTAGACTATTACAAACTGGCTAGTGAAAATTGAGTCATGGTTACTAACTATCCTTTAGGGAACCCCGTGCAACCACTTTATTTCTTGAAAGTAAACTGTCGCTAGTTATGATGCAGTCCTTTCGCTCTTTACCGGAGTGAAATGAGCACTCTTCGTGAGTCTACCTACTATGACCCACATGCTCTTATTCCCTTTCTTGATCTAGGCAGTCCATCCACGAAATCCTTCGTGACGCTTTTCCCTCTTCCATTGCGGGGACCTCCAATGGATATAATTGCCCACCGGGCTTCTATGACTCGACCTTTAACCTGTTGGCACAACATGCACCTTGGGACAAACTCGGCCACCTCCTCGGGTGATGTGCATCTTCAAGAACCTTCTTTCTCTCATCGCGTCTTAGCCATCCCTTGTCATCTATAGCGAGGTGACTTACCATCTCGCCTCGAATCAACTTGTCCATGATCTCGACTAACTGCGGGTCTTCTTTCTGTGAAGTCCCTACTTGATCCAGAAGGGTAGGTCTAAGCTCAAGGGACGCTAACTAACTAATTAAACTGAGAGAACTTCTTACTTCAATTGTCCTCGTCGGAGCTTTTCGGTTTTGAACCGCGACCACTTTAGCAGGATCCACCACTAAGCCTTGCTTAGAAACTATGTGCCCAAGAAATCTAACTCCTTTTTCTCCAAAATGACATTTGGAGGACTTGGCTTTCAACTGATGCGCTCTAAGCGTATCCATCACCTCCTTGAGATGTCTAGCATGTTCTTCCTCGTTCTTTAAGAAAGTCAGGATATCGTCTACAAAGACTACCACAAACTCGTTCAGGAACTCCCTAGACACCCTACTCATCAAGTCCACGAAGTAGGCGGGTGCATTAGTCAAACCGAATGGCATGACCAGCCATTCTAAGAATCCATCTGGAGTTCTGAACGCAGTTTTGCCTATACTATCCTCAGCTACTCTGAGCTGATGGAATCTAGTAGCAAGATCAAGAAAAAACTGATGTTCCTACAAGCTGATCAAACAAATCATCGATCCTTGGCAATGGTTGTCTATTCTCTTTGTTTAACTCACGATAATCAACACAAAGTCGAAGAGAACCATCTGCCTTGGTAGTAAATACTACAGGCGCTCCCCATTCAGATATACTTCGTCTAATGAAGTTCTTCTCAAGCAACTCCTTGACTTGCTTTCTTAACTCTCATCTTGCGGGGCCATGTGCCTAACCGGCCACGAAACTATCTTGGCATTATCAACCAGATAAATGCGGAAATCTATCTCTCGTTTAGGGGTAACCCCCTTCACTTCACCCAAGATATCAGGATATTATCGGACCACCCTCACTGATTGCAAACTATCGATAGACAAGTTGAGGGATTCAAGATAACACAACATGACGGGACTCATAGGGTTACTAGAAATTTTTAGGGTATTACCGAGGCGAGTCATGAGCCTCTCAACCCTATGCTCAAAAATCAAGAATGGCTCCAAAACTGGACAACCAATCCATGCCCAAAATCAACCCATACCCCAGGAAACCGAGAATATAAGCATCACGCGAGAATTCTATACTCAAGATAGAGATTTTCAAATCCACGTAGATAATAGACAAATGGGCGGAACCCCCAATTGGATTTGAAACACACACGGGATCATTAACTAGACTAGTACTTAGGTGCAAACTTTCAACTAAACCAGATGAAATAAACTATGCGATGCGCCAGAATCAAACAAAGTACGAACAGGAAAATCAGAAATGTAAACAAGACTTTCAACAGAAATACTACCTCGATCGGGAACTGGAGCGGCATTGAGAGCATGAACTTGCCCTCCCGAAGGTCCAGCACGCTGAGTCTGACCCTGGCCTTGCCCTTGCTTCTTTGGGCAATCCCTAGTGAAGTGTCCCATTTCTCCACAGTTAAAGCAAGTGCCCTTCCTTTTTCTGCAATCCTTGTTTAGATGAGTCGAGCTTCCACAAGTAAAGCACCTTTTTTCCTTCTTATCTTCCTCTTGAAGCAGGGCCATATTTACCAAACTCTCGAAGGTTGCTCCGATGGGTATATGAGATATGGCCAAACCGCGCAATGGCTCGTTTAGTCCTAGAGCAAAGTGCATGGCCTTCTTCTGAGCTGTGTTAACCAAGTCTAAACCGAACCGAGCAAGTTGTTTAAACTTATCCACGTATTCCCTAATAGTCATGTCCCCTTGCTTTAGTGATAGGAACCTCTCCATCTGAAGGTTCTCCTCTGCTGACGATAAAAACCTCAGTCCAAACCTTCTTTTGAACTCATCCCAAGTCTCAATTGGTCTAGTAGTGGTGGTGACTACCCACCAATAAGCAGCTTCCCCTTTCAATAACCATACCGCCAACAGAACTTTCCTACGATCTTCTACATCTAAGATAGCAAAGAGGTCTTCAGTTTCCTTTAACCAGTTTCTTGCCTCAACAGAAGTCTCCATCCCAACAAAATTCCTGCAACCCATCGCCTTAAAGTCTTTGCAAATCTCCGCGAAATCCGCTTGTGGATGCTGAGGGAGAGGAGGAATGTCCGCGGGGTCGGCTTCACTTGCCCTTTCCCCCATGTATCTCCTAAACCAAATAGGTACTTGAGCGCCTTCCGGAATGGCAAAGTTATCGGCCATACTGAAAACGAAGAAAAAGATAGATTCAAAATGGAGAAAAACGAAGGAATTTTTGCTAATGGCTTTTTGGGGAATAGCCTTTAAAATAAACTAGACTTTTCTTTGGAAAATACTTTATACTTGGTTTTGAAAATAGTTTTCCAAATGTTTTCTAAAAACCTTTTTGTTCCTTCTCGTAAACCATACGCTCTGATACCAAATGTAACACCCCACCTCCGACAGGGTGGCTCTTGCAAGCACTCTGACTTTGGAGGGGCATTTGTACCGGGTAAACATGCATAATGATATATAAAGGCAGAACAAGAACATATGTATATATGTAAACAGAGTAAATAAGATAAGTAAAACAGCGGAAGATTCCAAACTATTTCAAAACAAGTCTGGTACAACAAATGTCAACTTTCCAAATACACAAGTCTAGGTAAAAACAACATCACTGAAAAACTGAAATACATAAGTACTATCCCCAAAATAAGTGATAACCATAGCTAGCTTCATGTCAAGACCATACATGAGCTAAAATCCCACAATCAAGCGATCAGAAATCCAAGCTAAGCTCCAATATTCCCACCCTGAGAACCTGGGGGGGAACGGAAGAAAAGAGGCGAAAGAAAACAGGTCAGTCAAAAAGACTGAGTAAGCCCTACTACCATCAGTCTATAAACTAATAAAGTTAACTGGCATGATGAAAACTGAGATGAACATAAGGATAACTACATACTGGCATGATAGATAAAAGGTGTCATCGCATAATCAGGTTTAAGGTTTTGCACCACAGGTGTACTAGCAAACTAACATGACTTGAATAAACAAGTATTGATCCCTTGGCCCAAGCTTTGGCCCAATAACATGAAGTGACCCTAATACGAGGTCCAATAACATGAAGTGACCCTAATACGAGGTCTAATAACATGAAGTGACCCTAATACGAGGTCCAATAACATGAAGTGACCCTAATACGAGGTCCAACCAAACGGTCTAGTCGATCGGCTCCCTATAAGCCTAACTCGTCACGTGTTGGTGTCAATACGGCCCAAACATAATTGTAGTCAGACTGTGCTGGGTCTCCCGTCGGGTGTATCAAGCCCTAGGGTGTCAACCCCTGGACACCATAAACATAAGTGCACAGTCTAGATCTACTGGTACCCGTGCTTGATTTTCTCCGGCTACGGACTACGTGCACGACCGTAGTCCGTCCGGAACTACACCGGCGTACCACTCTGTCGTCGTTTTGGTCACTTACCTCAAGTCCAGTAATCGTGCCCCACCCTAGCCTAGTCCCTAGGGTCATGATGATACAAACTTGGGATTACTGCTGGAGTGGACCCCCGTTGCTAGGATTTTCTAGTGGGTTAAGTACGGTTTAACCCTCTTTCTAATCATGGATTAACTTGGTTAAGTGTAATGATGAGTTCACGACTTAACCCTGATTAATCTACCAAGCCCACATTGATTAAGTATTAAGTGGACCATGACTTAAACCCTAACCATGAGGCATTAATTAATTAATGTGCCTTAACCTCTCACATTAGACTTCGTTGCGGTTACTAGTTAAGCCGGTCGGTTCCGGGTAGCTTTATACCACAACTTGGTCTAACATCGGGTTCAAGGTACAACATGACCAACTTCTCACATTGGGTCCTATTGTTTGTAGCAACTAGTTAAGCCGGTCGGTTCCGGGTAGGTTTACGCTACAAACTCAACCCAACCTAGAGTTGGTCACACTTATATTTTCTAAGTGTCATGTCTATTATGTTTCCAAAACATATTACAAGTTTTCAAGCATTTGGGTAGACCTAACTTAATAGGTAAATTCCCAATGGGTAGACCTAACTTAATAGGTAAATTCCCAATCTTATGTTTTTATGTCTTTTAAGTTTACCCAACCCCAAACGCAATCCCATCGCTTACATATCGCAATAGCGCATAAAGGATAGAAAGAGGGAACTTGGCATAATCATGACATAAAGGTGTTGAAGCCACAAGTTTAACATGGTGGCATATGAAATGTACATATGTTCATATACTTGCATATTACATTTTTAGGCCTCAAAAGCATGCATAAAACCAAACTTAGCATATTGGTGATACATGGTGATAAATGACATGTAGAAATGGCCATAAGTTCGCATTTAGCCTCACATGCAAGTTATCATAAGAGATATGATAACTTACATGTTGCCAAAATGAAACCTTTAGCATAAAGCTTGAAGCTTTATGTTCATATACTCAAGGTAAGCTTGCATAACATGATAACATGAGTAAATGATCAACCCAACTTGCATAACATAACATGGCAAACTTGCATAACATAACATGATAAACTTGCATATCATAACATGATAAACTTGCATATCATAACATGGCCAACTTGCATAACATAACATGATAAACTTGCATATCATAACATACCAAACTTGCATAACATGACATAGTAAACTTGCATATCATGGCAAACTTGCATATCATAATGATCAAACACAACTTGCATCATTCATTAACTTTAGAGGTTTAAAAAGAAGGTAAAAGGGCTTACAAATTCTTATGAAGACACAAAAATATATATATATATATATAGATTGAAACGAAGCCCTTATGCAATCAAATAAACCCAAAATGCAAGCTCCAATAGAAAAACCCTTGAGCCAAAATGAATCAAAACTATTGCTTTATGATGTAAATATGGAAACTTGACTTGAATGCAAGCTAATGATGCTCATACAAGCTTGAAAACACTTGTATGCATTGAAAATCTCTCATAGAAATAACTTAGGAATTTTATGAAGAGAGTGGAGGCCATGAGAGGAATGATTTTGCCATAGTTTAGTTATTTGAATAAATAATGATGATTTAGGGTTAGGTTAGGGGCTTATTTATAGAGATTAGGAATAGTTTTAGCCTTAGGATTAAACCCTAATTCCAATCTCAGCCCTCAAAACCGAATCTGGCCCCCAAACTCAACACAACTCCAAAATGGTGCACCAGGCAAAACTGCCCGGTTGAACCAAGTCGACAGCCAAGTCGATAGGGCTGTCGACTTGGGTCCAACCAAGTCGACTGCCAAGTCGACAGGCCTGTCGACTTGGTTGGCTTGGCGGGAAATTTCCCGCCTAGCCTTCCAGGCCCGAAATTCGAAATTTGAACTTGAAATCCAAATCTGTTTTTAACTTGGAAATTTCTGAAAACTTCATTGGGCCTTAATCGGGTCATACGGACTCCGATTTTCGAAAACTCGGACTCTATTTCGCGTATTTTTCCGAGACGAACGCAATGGCATAGCCCGTTTCCCTTGATTCAGATTTTAGAATTAACTTCTGCCTCGATTTACGTTTATTGAAAATACGGGTTGTTACAGTATCACCTTTAAGGAACGTCGTTCACTTTGGATCCGCAGGAAAGCTAGCACCAAGATTTGTA
The DNA here is from genome assembly GCA_030737875.1 of Allium sativum. Lineage (NCBI taxonomy): Eukaryota > Viridiplantae > Streptophyta > Magnoliopsida > Asparagales > Amaryllidaceae > Allium > Allium sativum. Next base: position 287,999,293 of record CM060913.1, read on the forward strand.
GGACCGTTTCCTATCATCAAGAAGGTTGGAAAGGTGGCCTATAGATTAGAGCTACCCGAGAGACTGGCCGGAGTTCACAACGTCTTTCATGTTTCTCACCTCCGGAAGTGTTTGCATGAGTCTGCGGAAGTGGTGGAACCTAGCATTCTAGAAGAAGCCGAAGTGGAACGTGAAGCAACTATGAGGAGAGTTCCAACCCGCATCCTAGGAACTAAAGTGAAAAAGCTATGCAACCGCGAAGTCAAACTCGTTAAAGTCCAGTGGAGCGACGCCGAGGAAGACGCGACTTGGGAAACTGAGGACAAAATACGCACTGCCTACCCTCTTCTTTTTAAGGGTACACCTTTGATCTCTCTTTTTCCTTAAGTTATGCTTTATCTATCTTTTTAGGTATATCTCCTCGGTCTTTTTCCTAACTCCTTAGGTAGAAAACAAATGGATGCAAACATGTATTTGAAAACATGTTATGGATGATGGCTGCGGATGGTTGCTAGTGGTTGCTCGTGGATGCATATACACACACACACCCCCCCTAGGTTATAAATCGGCTCAGTCACTTCATATTGCATATGCATATATGTATTCTCATTTGTATATGGTTGAAACTTGATATGCTGTCATATGGTTGTCGCATTTGTATGAACAGTTGTGCACTCATGTAGAATTATGAGTAGGGAAATTTGCATACATAATGGATTCATGACACTTACATGATTCGCATTAAGGAGGTCAACTGAATCAGTAGACCGCCTGATTTCTGCATTGGATAAGGACATGTACACACACTATGCATATGATCATGAAGCATTAGAAGACTTTTAAGGACAATGGACGCCTGTGTTTGTTGGTTGAGTAGATGGACTGTTGGATGGTAGGATATACATTCTTCCTAACTTGAAGATTTCGGGGACGAAATACTTTTAAGGGGGGGAGAATGTAACACCCCGTGAATTCTATAACGTTAAGCTTCACAAATTAAAGTATAATTAATTCTAAATGAAAGAATTAAGGGAAATGAGTTACGCCATTGCGTTCGTCTCAGAATTTTGCTTGAGATAGAGTCCGAGTTTGCGCGAATCGGACTCCGTATGAAGGAGTTATGGCCTTCGGAAGTTTCAGAATAAAATTTAAATTCAAACAGCTCAATTTAAAATTCAAAAATCGAATTTCAGGTTCAAACTGGGCTGGGCGGGAAAATTCCCGCCCAGAAGATCAGGTCGACCATAGGGTCGACCATGGTGTCGACCTGGCCTCCCCAGGTCGACCACAGTGTCGACCTGGCCCCCCCAGGTCGACCTGCCTGGTCGACCTGGCTGGCCAGGTCTGGCTCTGGCTCGAATTTTTGTGGCTCTGTGTATCACTAGGGCTGACGTGTCACCTCTTGATTGGCTCTATGAACTTTGAATGGCCTAGATTCCTCCAGTCTTCATCTGACGGCTCAAAACAACTTAAAAATCTATAAATACACCCTAAGTCTCAATTGAAAATTCACAACAACAAAAAATGAGAAAGGAGCCGTCATGCTGCTAGGGAGGAATTGAACATAGCCGTCAAGAGAGAAAAGCCTAGAGATGAATCAAATTAAGAAGAAGATTAAAGTTTAATCAAACTAATCAACGCAACGTTAGTCTACCCAAAGGAGCGCATCTCAATTTTAGAATTCAGAATCCAGAATTCAAGATTCTGCATTCGTTGTAAGTATAGTGACCTTTCAGAATATGAATAAAAATTGTGATGTGATTCGATGTAAATGAAAAGAGAATTGTGTTATTGTATTGTATAAATTTTATGTATGGCGATGGTTCTATCATGACTTGTGTATTGATGTTTGTGGCATAAATTGATTGATGCAAGCCTATTGAACAATTGTATATGAAAAACAATGGCACTTGTAAGTTTGTGGCAAAAACTAGAAATTGATCCCTTTTTGTTTATGTCTATGACATGGACCTTATACATTCATTAAGCCTAAACTAAAGCTTATGTAAACATGATTTAGACTTGAAACCTTTTATGCCTACATGACCCAAAACATATGATATCACTTCCATGTTTATTTGCAAGTATAATTGGATCTATGTTAAGTATCGTTTGGGTTTCAGAAACTATGAAAGTTCATGTTTATTTGCAAGAATAATTGGATCTATGTTAAGTATCATTTGGGTTTCAGAAACTATGCAAGTTCATGTTGAAATAGGCTATGTGATTAAATGTTATAATTGGACCTTTTGGTGAATATACATCATGCTAGTTTTGTGTTTGACCTTATGCCAAGTTAAACATACTTAAACACAAGTTGTGTAAGCCTAAACTATGCCACTTCATATGTCCCCTACTTAGTTATACTTTGATTTTAATGCAAGTTCACATGACCCATCATTTATGTTAATATCGCTAAATTGCAAGTTCATGCGCCACACACCCTTATATGTTGTCAACTAATACATGTTCTTGAATTCCCCTTTTCTTACGCTTATAAAGTTGGGTTGAATTGTGTCGAGTCCAACATTTGTTATAACGTTGTGAACGTATAAACGGGGGTAATAACGTTGGGTGTAAAACATGAAAATATATGTTGGCATGGTTGGCACATGCCAACGACAATGACATTTAAAGCGGTATGAACTAATATACCCAAGAATAAAAGATATGACATTTACATGTATAATTGAGAAGTAATAAAATATGTAAATTTAGAAAACACGATATGCTTAACCCGAGGTTGGATTGAGTTGTGATGTAAACCTGCCCGGAACCACCCGACTGTCCAGTAGTCACAACAATACCTATCCAATGTGGGTGGTTAAGCATTGAGCCCAATAATGACCCGAAGTTAGACTGATCTACGGTGTAAACCTGCCCGGGACTGACCAGCATATCCTGTAACCGTAGCAATACCTGTCTAATGTGAGTGGTCAGGTGCTCCTAAGAGGGTAAGGACAGATGGTAGGGTTAAGTCAACTATAACACTTAACCAAATTCAACATGTTAACTAGAATTGATGGGTGGGGTTAGGTAAATACATACACTTAACCACTTAACATGTTTGACTAGAAAATCCTGGTAACGTGGGACCCGTTTCAGCAGTAAATCAAGTTAGGTATCAACGGTACCCTGAAACTTGGCAGGGTGGGGCACGATTACTGGGCTGATTGTAAGCGGTCAAAACAATGGCGGTGGGTGCACAGTGTAGGTCTAACGGGGTGCGGGCGTGCACACACTCCGGAGCAGACAACCAGGGCACTGGGGACACCAGTAGTATAACCTATGCCTTCTAGATTTGTGTCGGGGACGCCACCGTGGGTCTTGATACACCCCATGGTGGGACCAACATAGGTATCTACAATTCTTGGGGGTCGTATGACACATGTTAACGCGAGTAGGAGCCGATCTTTGAATAAAGTTGGGGATCACTTCACTCTCACCATGGGGTGCCAGCTAGAATAAACTCAAGTAGACGTAGAGATATAGTATGAGTACGATAGTACATTCGACACTCCCTTAGCTTGTGACACCATCCTATTTTCAGTATATATTTGTCATGCCCTTTTCTTATTCACATACTGAAGAGTTACTAGATTTACTTAGGCTTTATGTCTGACCCTACTTTCTTTTCGTCTTCTTTTCTTTCGTTTCACCCCAGATCCTCATGGAGGAAACATCTCAGCTCAGTCAGGCTCTGTACAAGCTCCAAGAACGTAGATGTATGATTTGGGTCTCTTTTGCTTGGACTATGGCTTTGGATACCACTATGGGGATTTTTGTCACTTTATTTATGTTTTCTGCTTCTTTAATTATCAAGACAGTAATGATGTTGTAATGTTGGAAGTATTTTGAGACAATTATGGAATGTTTGGTTTTGAACACATATTGATGAAATAAAAGTCTGTTTGGTTTTCCGTTGTTTAAAATATGTGTATTTATATTTGTCTTGAGTTTATCTGTGGCTTTTACTTATAAACCTCCACCAAAATTAAGGCATTCCCTTTGTGAGTGACCTTAATGGAGGTGGGGTGTTTCAGAGGTGTTTTGTACAGACTCTTATGATGTTTTCCAATGACGTATGGATCTTTCTAGTTGATACGAAAGTTTTAAAATTCGGCTCAATTTTGCTTCACTATTATATGCTTGTTGTATATGTTCTATTATATTTTATCTCTACACTGTGAGTTATACGATAGGTTCTTTTTATGATTATCTTACTTTTATGGTCGTCCATAGGCACACCTCTCAGCTCATTATTCCTCTTGTTAAGTGCATGAGTTAAGCGCGGTTGTCACATTTGGTATCAGAGCTCTGGCTAATAGATTTTTGCCAAAGTTCAAAGTGTAATGACGTATTAGAGACGTATTTGCAGATTTCTGATGGATGTTTATTATATATTACAGTATAGTATAATAATGCTTGAACTCGATTGCAGTTTTTCTCGGGTGCGTACAAATCATTCTATATTACAAATTCAGAATGAGTCATTGATCATCGAGACACATTGCTAGGGAGGAGACTGTTCCTGGAAGGGGTGATGGAGGTATACCAGATTAGCCAACTATGTTCGAGGCTATGATGGCAGCGATCATGAGGATTGTACCCGCTCCAAGAGCAACAGCGGTAGATGTTGGGGTTCCGGGAAGGTATCTAGTGTTGTGGACTTCGTAAAGTTGTGCAAGGACTTCACTTCTCTAGGAGGAAAGTCATTCAAAGGGACATAGCCTACTATGGAGATTCAAGGGTGGCTAGATACTTTCATTCGGATTTTTGGAGAATTGGGTATTGAGGATGTAGCTAAAAGGAAGCTTGCATCAAGGCAGCTACAAGGCAGAACTATGGATTGATGGAACTCTGTCACTCTTGATACTCCTAAAGATGAGATCACGTGGGATTAGTTCCAAGTCAAATTCGAGACAAAGTTCATCTCTATTGCCCAAAAGTCAGTTCTGTTCAAAAAGTTTGTGGATTTCAAGCAGAATGGTCGACCAGTGTTGGATTATGTTGCTAACTTTGAAGCCTTATCCAAGTATTCTCATTCATATATTGACTCTCCTTATCAAAAAAAGAGAAGTTCGTTATGGGATTGGATAATTATCTTGGGAATCAGTTGGTTGATCATCTGAATGATACTTATGAAGATCATGGAAAAAGCTTTGAGGCACGAGAGTTTGTTTCCTAAGGAAGAAGTCATTTTTGTTGCATCCAAAAAGGAACTGAAACCACAGGAAGGTGGTCATAACAAGAAGAGGAAGCAACTATAGCAGAAAGGAAAAGACGGCCAAAAGAAATCAAAAGGTGAGGTGACCTGCTTTAACTGCGATCAAAAGGGCCATTTCTCCAAGGATTGCAAGAATCCGAAAGCTGAAAAAAAGTGCTTCAAGTATGGTAAGCCCCGGCATGACAAGAAGGATTGTCCTGAACTGGAAAAGGAAAGCAGATAGTGAAGGCATATGCTTTGGAAGTCATTCCATCTTCTTCAGGAGCTCCTATGGCAGAGGATAAAGGGAAGGGTGTCGGCGTCCAAGGTATTCTTTCTATTAGAGATGGTTTAGTTCGATTGTTGTTTGATACTGGAGCACCACATTCTTTTATTTGCAATGTGCTTGTGAACCGCTTTGGTTTGGAACCCGAAATATGTGATAAACCTTTGGTTGTGACAAATCCAATTGGGGGTTTGTCCAGCCTTTGTATGCTTTGTTGTGATCTTGTGTTGTCAAGTCATAGTTTCTCTTTTGTGTGTGATTGCTTTGTGTTGAAATTCATTTGGTTTGGGATCATCTTGGGTATGGACTGGCTCAAGAGGTATGCAGCAAAAGTGGATTGCGAGAAGCTCGAGGTGACAATTGGGAATGTGTGAAGGGCGAGTGGTTGTAATTTGATGTAAGCCAGAAGTTTGTGATCTTTTTGTATTCGTTTGTGATTCCACGAGAATATTTTCATCTTTATTGATCGCTAGTGAGTTCGATGATGTCTTTGAAGAGATCAAAGGTTTTCTGCCGCATCTCGAGATTGAGTTCAAGATCGATTTGGTCGAAGGCGTTAGACCTATCATTATGGCCCTTACACGGATGAAGCCTAGAGAATAGTGAAATTTAGAGGTACAGGTTCATGACCTTTTGGGAAAAGGATTCATTCGAAGGAGTACGTTCGAATGGGGTGCACCAGTTGTGTTTGCAACCAAGGATGATGGACCTTTGAGATTGTGTGTGGAACATCGTTAGCTAAACAAGGTGACAAAGAAAAATAAGCATCTATTGCCAAGGATAAATGACTTGTTTGATCAGTTTCATGAAGCCAAAGTGTTTTCTCATATGGATTTGGCAACGGGATTTCACTTGTTGAGAGTGGCAAAGGATAGTGTGTCAAATACTACTTTTCGGACACCATCCGGTTTTTTAAGTGGCTGGTGATGCCATTTTGATTGACCAATGCACCAGCATATTTCGTGGATCTTATGAATAGGGTTTTCAGAGATCAATTAAACATGTTCATGCTTGCGTTCGTGGACGAAATTCTGGCTTACTCCCGGAATGAGGAAGAGCATAAGACGCACTTGCGAGTTGTTTTGGAAATCTTGTGAAAGCATCAGCTAAGAGATAAGTTTTCTAAGTGTCACTTCTGGAAGAGTAAAGTAAGGTTTTTATACCATGTTGTATATGGAAATCGAATAGCGGTTGATCCCGCTAAGGTGGCAGCAATCTAAGGTTGGGATAGACCTAAGAATGCAACGGACGTTAGTAGTTTCCTTGGATTGGCAGGATATTATCGTCGGTTTATCAAGGACTTCTCCAAGATAGCTGCACCAATGATAAGATTGACGACGAAGAACTAAGTGTTCACATGGGATGCGAAGTGAGAGCAAGCTTTTGGAATCCTAAAAGAGAGACTGATGAGCGCTTCGGTTTTGACTATTCTAAGTGGGAATGAAGATATGGTGGTATACACCGATGAATGTGGTACTAGACTTGGAGCAGTGTTAATGTAGAAAGATAGAGTTATTTCATATGCAAGTCTAAAACTGAATCCACACAAAAGAAATTATCCAACTCATGATTTAGAGTTAGCGGCGATCATGGTTTCTTTGAAGATGTGGAGACATTACTTGTTGGGATTTTGATTCAAGTTATTAACAGATCACAAATCGTTGAAATACCTTTTCTCCCAAAAGGATTTGAATCTTCGGCAACAATAGTGGTTAGAGTTTTTGGCATCATATGATTTTGGTATAGCCTATACTCTTGGTAAAGGTAACGCTGTGGCAGATGCGTTAACATGCAGGTTTTGGAGCTATATTTTCGGAATGGAAGCTCTTTAGTACTTAGCAGGATTTGATTTCAGACCACGCTGTGAGTTGGAACCTGAAATGTTGGCAAAGTCATCGATAAGACCTACTCTCATCAAAAGGATTGGCGAGAGCCAAAAGTGTGATGTAAAGCTTGTTGAGGTCATCTGGAACTTGGAACCAAAAGATAAGGAATTCGAAGTTGATCGAGATGGCTGGCTTCAAAAGAAAGAACGATTGGTTGTTCTTGATATAGATGGATTGAGAGATGAGGTTCTGAGAGAATGCCATCACTCAAAGTTGACCATTCATCCTAGTGGTAATAAGATGTATCAGGACATGAAGCTACTACTGGGAAGGAATGAAGAGGGATGTTGGAAAGTTCATTTCCAAGTGTATGAACTGTCAATTAGTGAAAGCTAAACAAAAGAAGCCGAGTGGATTGTTTCAGCCATTGGAAGTTCCTACGTGGAGACGGGAGCAAATATCAATGGATTTTATCGATGGACTACCTAGGACCAGGGCAAGAAATGAAGGGATTTGGGTCATCGTGGATCGCTTGACCAAAAGTGCTAGGTTTACTCCTGTCAGATCGACTAGGATAGCGTCGAGGTTGGTTGAGCTATATATTAAATGGATAGTTCGATTCCATGGTATCCCGAAGAGCATAGTGAGTGATCGAGATGCCTTGTTTACAAGTGGATTTTTGAAGAATTTGCAAGAGACTTTGGGAACCGGGTTGTGTTTGAGTACGGCTTATCATCCCCAAACTGATGGTCACACCGAGAGGGTTAACCGAATTTTGGAAGATATCCTAAGAGCTTATGTATTAGACTTCGAGGGATCGTGGGAAGACCATCTACATTTAGTCGAGTTCACGTATAACAACAGCTACCAGTCGAGCATCGGAATGGCACCATACGAGGCGTCATATGGTGGACCGCGTAATTCTCCAGCATGTTGGCTATAAATTGGAGATAAGATGATAGTTGCGTTAGAGACGATAAGAGAAACATCAAATTGTATCGAAATTGTTCAGCAACGAATGAAGGCAGCCCAAGATCGTCAAAAGAGTCACGCAAGCATCATATGGATTAGGAATTCGACGTTGGCGATATGGTTTTCGTGAAGATTTCTCCTTTGAAGAATGTTGTTTGGTTCGGAAGTAAGGGAAAGTTAGCTCCATGGTTTGTTGGGCCATTTTCGATAGTCGAGTGGATTGGAAAGCTTGCGTATAGACTGGATTTACCTAAGAAGTTGTCGAGTGTGCACAATGATTTCTATATGTCATTTCAACTGACGTATGTACACGAATTGAATGTGGTAGTGTCTCTGGATCAGTAAGAAGACTTAGAAGTCGAGTCTGTAGTTTTGAAACCTCATAAGCTACTTCATGTTATAGGGGATGACACGAAATAGCTTAGGAGGAAGATGATTAAGCTAGTCAAGATACAATGGAGTGAGGATGATGATGATTGTATGTAGGAAATGGAAGAGAGTATGAAAATGATCCATCTAGAGCTCTTTGTTGGATGACCCATTAGTGTCGTGTCATTCTTACACGATTGTAGCTCATACTATTTGTTAGAATTATGCATGCTAGGTTAAGGCTACGGACGCATGACTTGATGGATGCTAGTTTGGTTGGTAAATTGGTTGCTCATGGATGATAGGCATGCAGAATGGTTTTGGTTGCTTATGATTGCTTGGAATTTCAAAGACGAAATTTCTAAGGGGAAGAATGTAATGACCCACATTTTACGTATATGAGGATCATAAAATATTTCTATTTGATTCCCCAAGGCTCTCATTCTCATATTTTGATATGTTGGTTATAGGGATGTGGGACGTATCCATAATTTTTTTTAATTTTGTTTGAGGCAATTTTTCCCCTATCAGTTTTGTATCGGGAATAACTTTTGATTGGGATCGAATCAAGTGCTGGAATCAATTTCATTGTAAAGGAAATGGTGTTGCCAATTCTGTAGAGTGGTCATATTAAAGATTTGGTCTAGCGGTTTGGAAGGAATCGCTGTTTTAGTCTTACACAATTTCTGAATAGGTTAACTCGTCATTAGTGGGTTGATTTGTGTAGCCCATTAGTTGGCTGGTTAGATGGCCATAAATAGGGGGTAGAGGCATAGAGAATGGTTTACTTTCTTCATTTATTATTTGGTTGGGTTTGTGATTTTCCATACTTCAATCAAATACATTTCTCTTCCATTAAAATCTTAGATCTAGATTAGGAGGTTGAACATTAACATCAAGAGAGAGTAGATCGCCTCAAATTAAGAGATTCAGATATCATTCTTCGCTGTCCAGATTTGTAGAGCATTGATTTGAAGATAATTTAAATTTTTGGTTAGTGATAAGCATCTCTCATATAGATTCAATCAAGTTTATGGGTTGTCTGATCTTATTTTTCATCATTTCAAGTTGTTTTCACCTAGATCTACATCATGGTAAGTATATATATTTTCATTCGAATTACCAAAGGATCTAATCTAGCAACTTAAATCGGTGAATTCATGTGTTAATTTTATGTTTAGATCCATTTGTTTCATTCATTTAATTGTTTAATCAGGAGTTGGCGAATTTCATATGTTGTTTTATGTGTTAATGTTTGATTGATGATTGTATGATTCGTTGTTGAATCATTATTTGTAAACATATGAGATTGAAATAGAATGGTTAGTTGAGATAGCATGTGTGTAGATCGTGTCTTCTTTTGCAACCATGGATGGATCAACATTAATTTGCGATGGATCGGAGGTGGATCGGCCACGTTTTGGAAGGTGGATCGAGCGAGTACAAGATAATGGATCGGCATGATTTCGTGGTGGATTGAGCTAGTTTCTCGATGGATCGACACAAAGGAACATGGATTGGATCATTTGAGGTTCCATAACACTTGGAAAACACTGTGAAAAGCATGGATCGGGCAAGAAAAATTGATGGATCGGCTAAGTTCTGGAGGCGGATCTGATGGATCGGGCAATTCTAGACCATAACGTTTCTGAAACGCTATGGAATGATGGATCGGGCTTGGTAAATTGGCATGGATAGGCCGAGGAATCTGAAGGGGAGCGCACATGGAAAAGTGTGATCGGGCAAGGGGCACTTCGATGGATTAAACACGGTTGACAAACAACAGCGGTTGCGAAAAGCTGTGGGATGAAAAACGAACGTTGTTAAAAGTTATTCACAGCAAAAAACTGAAACGTTGTGAATCAAAAATCGACCAAATGAAGTATGTTTTTGGTCCGATAATGGTTGTGGCTTTGAAGTGAATTCAAGACGGGATGTTCGAAGTGTTTTGAAGTGTTCATTGATCATCGTATTACAACGTATGTGTAGACGACTCAAAGTTGTGAGTTCGTGAATAATGGTTTCTCAAAAAATCTCTTGAGCTTATGGATTGTCATCAAGTCGGATGACTAGTGATATCGACGGTTGAGGGATTATCGTTAATCGGAGATTCTAGCAAACTTAAACCAAGGTTATAATGGGGACGCCCAAAATACTAGAACTTAGTTGGGCGAGTAGCTTGGGTATCGTTGAAAGGCCCAGATGTGGTCATGATGGCATATGAAGTTTTGATAGAACCGGTGTTACCATTAGCCCTTGATGGATGGCAAGGTCGGCCAGTCATGCGATTAACGATGGTTCCAAGGCAGGATTGGCGGTGATAGCCAGAGTCATGGATGTTGAATATTTTTCTTGCATCATCTAGTGTAGATTATTCGATTCCAAAGGAGACATCTCTTGGGTGCTTGTCTGATTGTTGGTTTAGGCCTTTGAGGCTTGTGTTTGGGGAATGTCGGTATCGATTTGAATGGTCAAAGTTGGATAACTGGCTCTTATGTCTACTATGTTTTCCGGTTTTTATTATTGTAAACATTATAACTGTCATGTGGAGGAGACAGGTTGGGTTCTTCTCTGATGCGTTGGTAGATTAGTTGATTGATCTACCTATTTCTCATTTACTTTATTGATGATGTTAGATAGTTGTTTTATCACTCATTAAGACTGTTGTCGGACTTAAGATTTTATGTTTCCTCTTATTACCTTGGGACATTCATCCATTGTGTGGATGGGTAAACTAAGTTGTAGTAATAGGTAGTTCATCTTGATGAGGACGATGTTGCTAAGCGATGACTGTAACACCCCGCATTTTTTTTTCAATATAAATAAAAAAATTAAAATAAAATATATGAAAATATTCTTAGATAGGTAAATAATGGTGATGCATAAGAAGAATTAATTAATACATGGAGGAGAAGAAAAATTAGTTCGATAACGGTGTGTGTAATGAAAAGATAGTAAAATAAGGATAATTAATTTAAGAATTAGTAATTAGGTAAAATGGACATCACCATTGCGTTCCTCTAGATATTCTACATGAAATAGAATCCAAGTTTTCGAAAATCGGAGTTCGTATGACCAAGATATGGCCAAAACAAGATTCAGCAGACTTTCAGGCAGACTGAGCCCAGGTCGACTGTAGTGTCGACTGCATAGTCGACTTGCCCCCCCCCCCCAGGTCGATTGTAGTGTTGACCCCCCCCTTGTATAGGTCGACCTGGTCGGCCTGGTGTGGCTCAGAACCCATTTTTGAGGCCCGGGATGAGTTTTGATGGTCCGGATTGACTCTAGGGATGATCTAAGGGCCTAAATGAGTTCCTACATCTATAAATACAACCTAAGGCCTAACCCTAATTCACTACAACATGTCTAGCCACCATTATACTACTAAAATCCCTCTTGGTCATGGCCGCCGTCTCTAATCTTCTTCTTAAGCTTTCATACGCAATCCAATGCAAAGATGAAGACTTTTACAACAATTCAAGGAGATGAATTAACAACTCTACAACGTTTCAACATTGATTTCAGTTCTTAAATTCGCTAGCCATGCTAAGTAAGTTCTAGTTACTTTTTAGATTAAAATACTTAACTTTAATATGGCTATGGAATAAAGTGTAATTGGATATAAGCATGTTTATCAATTCAGATCTATTCCTGTTTATCTTTGAACCTTGAGTTTTGAGACTTGTTCGCCTCCATTCTTATGTCTAGTTCATGCTCTATTCAGTCGTTGTAAATCAGTTTCTTGGATTCATGTTGATATTTTTATCAAGATCTAATCTTTATGCCTATCATGATGATTTATGCTGTTTTCTTTCTGATCTTGTTTTATTGCAAAAGTCTACCTTTCCCCTATTTATTTTCTTTTGATGAACCTAGATCAATTTCGGATCTAGGCCTAAAACACGATTTTGCGTACGATTGAATACGGGGAAAAGTATGGGAATATTACCTATTTGGATATATGCGATTGGTGGAATTGATGGCATAACATGAAAATTGGATATATGGGTATTATTGCCATTAATATGAAATTTGATAATTGGGGTATCGCCATTAAAATGGTAATTGCAAGAATTGGGATTGGCATATGTAATTTGGCTAGAACTTGATAGGTGTAAATTGGCATAAATTGGGCATACATATAAAATGGCATGAACTGAACATGTGTAAATTTGGTATGAATTTGGCATATGTAAAATGGACATGTAATCTAGAACTTGGGCATATGTTGATTAGGTGAGATTTGTAGTTGAAACACATATGATAATTTATGTCTTGAAAAGGGGCTAATATGAACACGCCTAAGTGGATTTTGGGTAGTTGGAATGTAATAGCCTTAAAGGAGGGATAAATATAAATTGGGTTAAGTTGCCTTTAATGGCATAAGATAAATTGTGGTAAAATTGGTATGATTTTTGCATACCATTAATTGATGAACATAATTGAGTCAATTATGGACATCGTTAAATTAGGAATTAATTAATAATTTGAATAGGGAAATCATTAAGACTGGGGTAAATGATTATAAGTGATAATCAATGCTTAGGACACGAGGTTGGACTCATTTGTGACGTAAAACTGCCCGGAGCCGCCCGACAAATCCAGTAGTCACAAATGGTAGCCCAATGTGAGAGGTCCTAGGCCCAAATTAAAAGCGTAACAGTTGTAAAGACACGAGGTTAGACTCTTTTATGGTGTAAGACTTCCCGGACCCGCCCGGCAAATCCAGCTGCCATAAATGTCAGTCTAATGTGAGAGGTCTTTATAGGGTTACGGCCTTAATGAATTAAGAAATACTTAACCAGATAAACATGTGGTGGGACATGGGGGTTAAGTGGGTGACATGTGGGTGACATGCGGAAATACGAATAGTAATACTTAACCAACATAACATGGTAATTAGACCAGTGGGTAGGGTTAAGTAAACTAAGAACACTTAACCAATATGGTATGAATGGGTGTGTTAAACCAATATGGTATGAATGGGTGGGTTAAGTAATATGACCAGGCTAATGACACTTAACTGTTATGACATGAATGGTTGAGTTAAGTAAATCTTAATTAATGCCTAAGTGGGAATGATAACTTATGGAATAAAGTAAGTTAGGCGGAACAATAGATAAGATGAGATAACTTATGTAATAAGGAAAGATGTGCTTCATTGTAGATAAAGCAATATGTAAAGACAAGAATGAATTTACAATTGAAGGTGACATAAGTTATATTATAAAAAGGAACAAAACATTGGTTAGGTTGGATAATCCTCTGAGTATCAATCTGATGTTGATTACGGTCTTCGGGGTTGGTATTTAGGGAATTATTCTCTCTCCAGTGAGTTTGTAAGTTAAGGGGTACTTGGTTGTAAAGGTTGAATAAGAACATGTTATTGTACCATAACGGGGGTTAATGTATGAATCATAGGAATAACATGTTGTGGGCTTATTAATGGACTTAATATAGTGCAAGTTAAGAATTGAATTAATAAGCAAAGTTGAAGGATGGTATAAATGGAAATAACCAAGTTAAATGATAAGACTGATGAGGCAGCACAAGCGCATAGTTCATGGATAGACATAGGGTCTAATGGCAGATAAAAGCCAAGGCGCTTGGTTAAACCCAGACGTAGGGGGTAATATGAATGACATGTAAAATATAACCTATAAGCACTTAACCAAAATAAAGCATGTATTAAGACATGAGGACGATGTAGGGGTTAAGTGGGGGACATGGGTAACATGTAAGACATAACTGGTGTATACTTAACCAAAATTAAGCATGTAAGTGGACATGAATAAGAAGGGGTTAAGTAAGAATTACTAGAGGGGACCAAGCATAGGAGGGAAGCTTGTGTCGAGGAAAGGGGACCCTTTTCAGACCAGTAGCCCATTACGTATCTTTGTGAGCTCGACCCATGTCGAGGACGGGACACGCATACTGGGTTTGATTGTAAGAGGTCAAAACGGGTTAGCGGTGGCAACGCAAGTCCAACGGGTTTCATATGCGTGTGTGAACCCGGGCTGGTAGGTAAGACGTTGTTGCATCGTGTAGGTATAAGCCGTGCATCTCTGTTGTATCGGGTTGCCACTTTGGGTAGTGATACACCCCACTGTGGGGCCAGCACGGGTATCTACGAGTTAGGGAGCCGATCGAATGGGGAGGGTAGTGGGTACGACTAGTGGAGATAGGAGCAGGCGGCACCTATGACAGCAGCTAGGAGTACAGCTACCATATTATGAATATTGTAATTAGAATGGGGAGGGTAGTGGGTACCACTAGTGGAGATAGGAGCAGGCGACACCTATGACAGAAGCTAGGGGTACACGAAACTACCATTATTATTATCACTTATGTTCAGTAGGCAGGATCACCTTATTATATAACACGGGCTACTAGTTGGGACACTAGTATGGGGTAAGGATCCTTGTTACATAGGACACTAGTTGGAGTACTAGTAAGAATACGGATCATTCCTTGTAAGACACTTGTGAGGATGCTAGTTAGGTGGTGCAGAGCAAGTAGATATCACAGAAATCTTTTAATGGCGAAGCAGAGGAATCGTGATATGCTTGATAGGAATCTTACGAAATTATACTTAGTTTATCTTGAATGGGAACCTTGCGATGTTACTTGAAAAAAATCACATCATGTTATCCTTAGTTATCTTGCCTGTTGCTTATCTTGACATCATGCTTATGTTTACTTTCAGTTTACTCATGCCATATTATCTTTACCTATTTTTGTGCTGGAAGTCACTAGGACTTACTCAGTCTTTATGACTGACCCGTTTTGTTTCGCCTCTTTTTCTTCTGTTCCCCCCCCCCCCAAGGTTCACAAGGTGGGAATACAGCTGAGTTCAGATCTTACCAAGCTCCAAGGTTCTTTCATGTATGGCTTGGATTTCTCTTGGCTATGGCTTGCTTTGCTTTATTAGGGAATACTACAGTTTGTTTTTATACTTCTTTGTTTTTGAGCAAGACAGATATTTTAACTATGTAATTGGGTATTGGAAGTTGATGGGCTTTTCTTGTAAACACTTATATTTAATAAATGATTTGAAGTACTTCCACTTTACTTTTCGCTATTTTATATATGTCTGTCTTGTAATATTTCTGTTCCAGTACCCATAATGCTCCATTGAAGTTAAGGCATTCCCTTTGTGAGTGACCTTAACGGATGTAGGGTGTTACAATGACGAGCAAAAGGCTTACATATTACCATATACTACTTGTTGTTTCCGCTGTTATGTTGATATATGCTTCTCTGAGTGACTTGTAGTAAGGCATTTTGTACAGACTTTTACGTTGTATTCCAACGATGTATGGATCTTTCTAGTTGATACGAAAGTTTTAAGATTCTGCTCAATTTTGCTTCACTATTATATGCTTGTTGTAAATGTTCTATTATATTTTATCTCTGCACTGCGAGTTATACGACAGGTTCCGCTTTGGTTTATCCTACTTTGATGATCGTCCATAGCTGCCTGGCACAACTCTCAACGCATTATTCCTCTTGTTAAGTGCGGGAGCTATGGGCAGTCATCACATCAACAATTAAAAATATGAGTCGTTACATTCTTCTTTCGTTAAAATATTTCATCCTCAAAATCCTAAAGGATGAAACAAACAATACGGTACTCTCGAATAAGTAATGAGGTTACTCATCTCTCTTAGGGATAGCCACTGAAAATGATTTGATAAAGGAAATGGACTCGGAATTTGGCATGCAACCATAATTCCCTTCCCCACTACAATCACTCTTGATTCAGAATAGAACTAGTTAAGCTAAACATCTACATTGTACACTTATTTCCGAATAAATGAGTAATGAAAAATAAACAAAAACCTCTTGCTGTGAGACAAATTAACTAAACATTCTATCTTGACTTTATTCCCAAGTTCAGCTCAGTTCATGAAAAATTTCGACAAAACCTCATTTGCTCTGCTCGATCTAAAAAAAATTAATGTGCCAAAAATAGCTCAACCAAACAAAAGAATGACAAAGCCTAAAAGTGCCCCTCCATATTTAGGGCATAAAATAAAAAAAAGTGCACCAAGTGTATAAAGTACAATTATACATCTGCTACACACCTTTTTAATATAAATATTAGTATTTAGATGCAAACAGAAGTGAGTAACCATTCAAACAATCAAATCTTGCCACTTTGTTCCAGAATATGTGCTCAACAAAGAAGGTCAAGTATAACAGTAGTAATAATCAGAAGAAAATGGGCATGTTAAATAAATGGAATTTATCAAACATAGTTATGTCAATCCATGAACGGAATTAAATAGGATATAATAAAATTCAACTATTTTGCATGCCTAAAAATCATATAAGCATAGTAATCATGTCAAACATTAACAATCAAAAATACGTAGGTAAAATAAGAGCAACTGTCAAAAATATCAACCCTGCCTAACGTAGCATAAAAAACACTAAACTATACAGTATAAGACATCAATTATGATATCCAATCCTTATATGACTCAAAAAAATGGTTGTTATCCTATTGAGACCGAGGAACTATAATTTAGCATCTCAGCGAATCTGATATAACTTGAATGCAGAAAATCATATATGGGTTGAGCACTATCACGTTTCCTCAACACTTTGAAAAACTATCGATGATTGTTCCTGCATCCACATGCAAATATCATGTAGTTATAGGGGACTAGTAGACACTCCACATTTATAATTAGCTAACTAATAGATCATTCATCAAGAAATGAATGTCCAACCATCCTCTTCCAACAATATCGGGAACAAGCAACACCTCTTTCATAACCACCTTGGTCGAATCCATAGCATGTCATCTTAAGTTATGGCTTCATAACTAGTAACAAACATGAGCAACAAATGCTAATAGGAACATACCTAAACCGATAGATCTCCACTCAAACAAAAAAAACTATGCTAGGGGGCCAGAGACACTAATCGTCACTGCTGGCCAAGGTCATAATCCCTCATGGAGCGAAGAATCCCTTGATGTAACATCACTAAATGAATCTATCTTCTTTCCAAACAAAGGGTACCTCCAATTCTTCTAGAACAAACATCGTAGC
This sequence comes from Allium sativum, assembly GCA_030737875.1. Taxonomy (NCBI): domain Eukaryota; kingdom Viridiplantae; phylum Streptophyta; class Magnoliopsida; order Asparagales; family Amaryllidaceae; genus Allium; species Allium sativum. Next base: position 288,016,993 of record CM060913.1, read on the forward strand.
CACAGACTTTGAATCAATGTTCGGATACTCCTTCTTATGTGGTTTTGGTCATCGAATAAAATGCCACAACCATCCCATTCGATAAAAACACCACACTTAGTTAAGCAATAAAAACATGCACGTATTATTGGCTCTTCATTCCCTCTCTGTAATGGTAACCAATACGCTTTTAGCTCAACTTCAAATTCCAACCCATTGTAACTTTCATAGGATCTACAATGTCATTGTATGTAAATCAACATGACCATGAACATAACTTCTACAATCTAGAAGTGATACTTCAACCGACTAACCATTAATTGGTGTCTTCTCAACACCAACTACACAATCGTCTATCTTGCCTTGTGCTATATTTTCATCCATAGGGAGACAATGTTATAATTGGGAGCATAAGCATAACTCACACAAATGATATCTCATATTACGATCCAAGGAATCAATGAGATATGCTGACTCATTGGTAATTTTGAATCGCGTAACCAACAAATCAATATCAAAACAACATGTCGAGCACTGTAACCAACACACATCATTCAACTCTCTGCCACGGAAATCCTCTCAACAAGTCCAACCGAAAGAACACTATCGCATCCTAGAGCTGATTAGAAAAGCCTTCTAGGAATGAGAAAGAATACTTGCATATCTCCCACTCTTTGTGTGTCATATGCTTCAAAGGCATAACTATTGGTCTAACATATATAACCAGATCAATACGAAATTCAAGCAATATGTAATTTAGTTACCCATCAAATGTGTTAGGAGTCTCTCAAACTACAGGTTTAAATGACGACTCCTCATTTGGGATATCAAGAAAACATAAAAAATTAACACCACCTCATCATCAAATGTGTAGCCCAATAATACCCTTCGCTCATCACTAGTCTATATCATCACCAACAACTCCTCGCTATCCACCACTATTCTATATCCCTCCAACTAATCAATTCCTAGATCTATATTAAATCTATTCAAACGTAGGGCATTTAATAGCAACCAACCATTACATAAGAAAAATTGACTCAATGAAATTAATTTTTGATGAAACATGTTTAATGCGAGCTAAGTACAAACCATTATGTAAATCTCCCGCCTCGAAGCCCGAAACTAAGTGTTATGGTTGATGTAGTTATCCACAATATTTATTTCTGGTGACCAAACATGGGAAGATACACATATATAGTCTAGCCAAGCGATTAACATGGTAAATCACAATCAAGAAATGCAAATTAACTATCTCCATTCCCAATTCCTATTCCATCGACCAAACCACAAGATCAGATAAAACAATAAAATCTCAACGTCAAAATAAAAACATATGGAAAGACCATTGGTGAAAAGTATATCTCAAGTGGTAATGTCATTTCCCTTCTCTTTCATTGAGGAGCGCTCCACGAAAAAGAAATGACAATCAATGCATATTCTTTCACGATTTTCCCCCTATGTAACAGGATGATCTTATATACTGGATATAAGCTTGCATATTATGAGCTTTTCCAGTCAACTTTCCAAGGTCAACATCTTCTCTCTGAATGAAATTGATCACTTTCTCAGTTCATCACTCAACTTAGTGACAGAGTTCTGTCCTTCTTATAAGGAATGTTCAGGGGAAATGAACCATACTTCGATCGAATATCAGATTCAATAAAGTACTCCGATGTAGACATGTTTCCATGCTTAAGTTCGGAGAACTTCTTACTCAACGTTGACTTATAAGATGTTGAGACAAATTTCTTCAATGTGAACCACGAACCAATCTCAAGCGAATTGATGCATAAGGAATCGAAGAAATAAGGACTATTAATCAATTCAGGTTCATCTTTGGGGATTTCTAAAGGCAAATTTCTACTTTGCTACACTACTCAAGTCCATGTCATTGAAGAACATCTTGTAAGAAACCAAATAGCTCTTCATGGTCAACTCTATTCTAAGGAACAATTTTCTAATGAACTACTAAGTGTCTATACAACTCGGCATAGTCAACTCCTTTCACTTGAGCATCATACTTATCTAGAGAGAATAGTGTGTCGCAGGCAGTGGTTTGCACCATCACTACAAACAAATCCTACAAACCATGGTTAGCGTTCCTTGAATCTGCCCAATTCTTAACTCTGAAGATGGACCAAATAGCAGTACTTCTCATTAGCTATGTCATCTCAAGCTAGTGGTTAGGATGATCAATCGCTACTAGAGAGAACTACTTCAATGATATTCATGTGCAAAACAACCTAAACTACATGTATATTACTAATATACAGTTTTAAAGATCAAAATGTATATTGTTAGATCAAAATTTGGCTTTAACACCCAAATTGTTCTGATTCGTAGGGAATTACAACTGAAAAATGAGAAAAAAGCAGAAGAAACACACGGTTTATAGTGGTTAGGCGTTAACGAGCCTACGTCCACTTTATATGCTATTGATTATACTTTGGATGCTAGTACAACCAATGATTTCTCTCAAACTCACTCTTACAATTACGATCTCTCTCAGTTATCTCGAAGTAAATCTGGTATGAAATAGTGGTATGACAGTAATGGTGGAATAAATCCTTAAAACTGCCAAAAAGATCCTAAAAATTGCCAAGCTCTGGACTATTTATAGCTGATTATATCGGGCGGATCGCGGTCATACGTGGCGCAAATCCCGAGAATATCGGATCGGATCGTAGCTTCATGAAGAATTAGTCAAATTAGCCGTTGTGGACAGGTGTTGCGATCTCCTTAAACATCGGATCGTGGATGACCAAGTCCGTGGCCATCATCGTGTCTTCCAGCTCGGATCGGATCGCGGTTGACTTAGTTAAGGTCTTCACGTGATGGTTCGTGGGATCTGATCGGATCGTGATCGTTAGTGCGACTCGCGCAAGGTTGGAGATCCGCGATCCATGATCCGTGTGGTCTGAACTTGATAGCTTCTATATCTGAGACTGTGTGGACTGCATATATCGATCTTGGTGGCTTGGTTCAAAATCTAGCCAACATTTTGCCCCATCGAACTATGTTTTATCGAGGATGGAACATGCTTCGAAATTTCTGAACTTTCTTTTCCTGAAGCGATGCAAAGCGAAGGTTGTGTCTGTCTGTAGTGTCGCACCGTTTCCAAAAAGTTGTGTCTCTCAATTGGTGTAAATACCCCGTTAGATCTTTGACCATTTCTTTGGTTGTCCAGAATTTTTCTTTTGGAGATTTCATTGCAAAGTTGTCGGGCGATTGTCGGGTAAACTTTTTAACCCTCCAAACTTCGTTCATATTCTTCTATTAACGATCATTCTAGGGCTTAGATCGTCATCACGTGATGCGGATCGGGTGAAGGGGGCTCGTCGCGAACCGGCATTCAAATGGGTCTTCAGTGAAACGGGCCGCGATCTTTTTCTCGATGGGCTTGGACTCGTGGCTCAACAGGCCCCCACGGTTCGGACGAGACAAAAAACGGAAGGGCAAAGGCCACGGGTTTCCCTATATAAGCCGAACCCTTCTTCCTCCTTTTCTTCTTCCTTTTCCGCAGCCGCCGTCAACCCTTCCTTCTATCCAAACTTGCACATTCTTCTGCCGATTCAAGTTAGATAAAATAGGTGATTACGCTGCTGAGGCTTTAATGTGCCTTCTTTTTCGTTTCTTTCCAATTTCCACTAATTTAAGAGAGCAAAGCGACGATATTTTGCGGCGTTCAAGGCTTTAGAGGTTGATCTGGCGCCATAGGTGCTGGCTATCCTAGCTCGGAGGTGGAAGGGAGGAAAAAAGGAAGAAGGAGGAGAAGCACGATGGGATGGAACAGATCAATAACGAGGTAGCGGATCGTGGTGGACGGAAGGAGTGGGTTTCGGAGAACGGATCGGGTCGTAGTAGCAAGGGCGGATCGGATCGAGGGGAATAAACGAATGCTCCCAAGTTTGAATGTCGGGTCGGATCGATATAATAGAGGCGGATCGTGAGGGGTCAGTGCGACCCGCTTCGTTTTTCACGATCCGACGTTCATACTTGAACTGATGTTTTCGCTACAGATCTGTGCTTGCTTCGCGATTCGCTGATGCTCTACAATCCGAATCCTGACTTGCGATTCGGAAAGCTGTGCGATCTGATTTACTTGCTACACAAACAATGCGACTTAACTTTGATACACCAATGGACAGTTAGGTTAGAGCCTACGAGATGATCCCTCTGGACTAAATGACAGCGTAACTTGATGGCGCATTATGACCAATACCTTGCTTATATAGCTAATCTTTATGCTTTTCTCCTATGTATGCACAGGCACACACTTGCACTTACACACACGGGGGGCAGGTAATTATATTCTTATTTCTCATGTTTACTCGCCTAAAAAGTAATGTCGGATAATTGTTCCCCTTCAAGATCTGATACAGAGATGGATCCCGAGGCGTTTGAGCACCACAACCCCGAGGTTCTTCCAATTAATCCAGAGGGTGAGGATTCTGGATCCGAATATGAGGCAGAAACGGAATCGGATTCATCTGAGAGTACTTCGCTTGATGAGGAGTCTGAAGTAGACGACCGAGCTCCCGACGAGATTCCTAGTGCACTAGAAATAGAGAAATTCACTGACTCTTTAGCTTCTAAACTTGATGACATAAAGCTTAAGAAAATTTGCTTTAAACACGGGATCCCCTGGGATGATGTGAGGACACCTGGTAGCGAAGATAGACCTCATCTGGCTCCGGAGGGGTATATGACAGTTAGCCGATTCATGTGCTGGGTAGGCGCTATTCCTCCGTTTCCTCCAATCGTCATTGAAACCTTAAAACGATTGGGTATTGCTCCGATGCAGCTTCATCCCAATGCCTACGCAGCCCTATACACTCTATACATCGCATATGCGGAAATCCTGCAAACTGAGCTCACGTTTAAAGATTTGAAATTCTATTACCTTTTCAAGCATCGCTCTACGGCAACCCCAAATTTTTCTTTCTTCGAATCGGTAGCAAATAGAAAGGTCTTACCTGACGGTTACAACAACATAGGGGATCCCAAGGCCGATTGGTTCTATATAAAGAGACTGGCTGGGTGTGCAAGAAGATGGCCTAAATCAAGTAAATTTTAAACCTTTGAATAAATAACCTGTTTAAGAAATCGAAGCGCTAACATGCTTCTTTTCTCTATGCAGATCACACCTTTCCAAAGACGGAAGGCTCGGTGTACAGTAATCGACTATCTCTTTTTCTGAAAAGCAAATCCGACTTCCTAAAGATCAATAAATGTATTATTGATGAGAATCTTCACAAGAACCACCTTCTGGATACAAGGTTTGGACTTGGCACGGGTGGCAAACCTTACAAATACGTGCCCCCGACCGAGGGAGAAGGAACGTCATAGGCAGCAGAGACAACTAAACTTCATAAGAGTCCTTCGCCGATAATTAACCAGGACGACGAAGATTTAAATGTATATATAGGAGATGAGGCCCGTGCTGATGAGTCTAAGGAAATCCCAGCCTCTCCGAGGGGTTTCCCCTCAAGGTCCACTCTACCGGTTGAACCTGCCACTCCCGATGATTTAACAGAGGAGCAGTTGTTTAAAGAATTGAGCAAGATTCCTACACAAGACGATGTATATACACAGGAAGACTTCGAAGAAGAGCCATTTTTTCATATCTCTGAGGAAACAACTGTTCCAGTTGAAGAACGAGAGACTACCCAGACGAGCCTAACTTCGGGCCCTGGTCTGTTAGGGGGAATTATATGGGATGCACAAATCACATGCACTGTTTGACCCCACACTTCTATACCAACAGTATTCAAGGTTTTAATATGTACTTGCTTCTTTTGCAGGAAAGATGTCTCGCAAACGATCTTATTCTTATCGCTCTCTTTGTGAAGGCACACCTAGTCTTCATCCAAATCCTGAGCGTGTTCGTAGCAGCAGCCCAGAGGGAGACAACCATTGGTCCCGGGATTCTCACAAGCCTCCTTCTTCACGGTCCAGATCTCCGTCAAAACAAACCTCTAGAAAGCGTCATAGTCATCCAGTGCCACCTACAGGGGGGAAAACAACTTCCCAAAGACTTAACTCCTCCGAAGAGCGCGCCATCTCACAGCAGATCATCCAAAAAACACCACGAGCCTAAGGATAAAAACAAAGATCCAAAGAAGGATTCTGAGAAGGAGAAAATTGACATCGTCCCCTCCAGTCAACAAAGTTTAAGTGCCCCCGGGGCACGAGACTATGTCCATGGTCCTGAGGCTTAAGCTAAACTGGGGAAATTACGAGAATAATTCCCCAATATCTTCTTCGAGAGGATGATGTTCATTCCAGCTCTGGAACCAGTTCCTAGGAATTGGGATACTGAAGTCATCGGACATGTTCGCCACGTAGCCAAGCAATATGAGGCGATGAAGAAACACGCTGCCAACCTTTCAGACGTCATCCGAATGCTAGAGATGGAAGCGCACAGGTCCAAAGTGAGGATAGATAACAATGAAAGGGCCAGGGTGAAAATGGAAAAGGACGTGGAAGATGCACAATCTTAGCTTGCCTTGGCTCAACGAGATGCTAAAAATTACAAGACAGAGTTGGAGAAGGCCAGGCAACATTTTCATAATGAGCTCGATTCTAACAGCAAAGAGCGTGCGTCATTGAAGAAGGAGGTGGAAGATCTCAAGATGGCCAACACCGAACTGAAAACAGCACAGGATCATTTCAAAGCTGAAAAAGCTGCTTGGGAGAAAGAAAAGGCAAGCTTGAAAGATAGTTTAGCTTTGGCCGAGAAAGAGAGGGCGATTCTGAATGATCAACTCGCGCGTGCAGAGAAGCGCGCGGTTCTTGCTGAAAATAATGTGGAAAGTGCCATTGAAATGGCTACTGTTTCTAATGAAAAGCTCCTCGAAAGAGAGAAAGATATTAAAGGATTTGAAGAAATGCTGTTTGACTTCCTTGGCCAGGTCATCAAGACCAGTAACATCTCCTGGATCCCGGACTACCATGTCACTTTAGCCAACATATGGGATGCAATCGTCCAGAGCGAGAAACAGCGATTAGGAGTCGATGAGATTGATGAGAATGAGTTGATGTGGACCATTCTTAAGGATAATGAACCTGAGGATTTAGAGAAAGGCAGACGCCTACTCCAAGAAGAGATGGATAAGGAGAAAACTCTGGCCAAGGGAAAAAATAAAATTGAAGAAGGCTCGAGCTCTGCTGTAGAGCCCAAGGCCTCTGAAATTGAGGAATACAGTCCCGATGATCCATTGATTACTCTGGGTCTGACTTCTTCAGTTGTCGGAGCTTCTGCTGCTAGCTTGGATGAAGGATCAACGGAAGGTATCTCTATATTCTCTCCGCAATTTATCAAATCAATCGTCACTTTTCACTGTCTTGCCGAACAATCAACTGAGCAAACCGCATTCTCTCCTGAAATAACATTTGTTTCTCATGTTACAGATGGCGGGCCAGCCGATAAGGATGCTGAGAAGAAGACAGAGGCGGAGAAGGTTGTCATCCCGCCAAGTGCTAGTACTGACGCTCCCAAGCAGTCCGAAGGTGCGATGATGGAGAAAGTCATTCTCGCACCCAGTGCTGATATTTCCCGAGATGCCGAGCCCGTCGAGGCTTTGAGAGATATGGATGGGCACCACGAAGATGATGAAGTCGCCATTACCAAAGAAATCAAAGGTGATGATGAGGAAACCTTAGCTGAACAACAGGATGAAGAGGAGAGGCAGTTGCTCCTTATGAAAGGGGAACAGGATCCAGTATATGTGCCCCCTATTTCCGAGATCGATCCCAAAACTGGGTTGGTCATAAGATTTTCCTCCCCATCAATAACTTCACAACTAGCCTCTCAATCCTCTAGTTCTTCGCCAGAGCCTCTTATTGATAAGAGGAAGAGGAAAAAAGGTGATCGTTCGGATGTTGATAAGGAGGAGTCGGGGAGGCAGAAGAAGAGCAAGAAGCCAACATAGCCCCCCCCAGCATGAGTAGGATGCAGATATTAGTTCATATTTTGTCCTTAGGATTTTTAGGCTTTCCACTGACCATGAAATGTAATTGTGAGAATGGCCCTCACTTTTGTTTAGGTTCCTCTTTATCTTGTAAGCTTGCAGTTTATGAATGAAAGTTTATTTCTTTTGCGTCATCGTGTACCTGCATTCAATTAACTCTTCACACTTAGTCACAAGTCATTTGATTATAATCAAGTTGAAATTATATTACAAATCCTTCAAGCGACAGAAAAAATTTCTATGCACGTTACCCCATATCTCTGAATACGGGGGACTTGGAATTTTTAGTAGGATTATAGTCCTTGAGGCGCCAAATCTCCGGTACCTCTATACTTTCCCGATCCATCAGCGGGTTAAAGTTCGAACTCGTACCATGATCCGCTCACCAATCCTTCAGCGGGGCAGAAATTCTGGGGGTGCAGAGTCTCCAGCATCCTTCCCAGCGCTTAATCATAGACGCCTTTATACTCTCCTGGCGGTCGCCAAGGTTAGAGTTTGAGCTCAGTTGTTCAGTCGCCCCCCGATCCTTCAGCGGGGTAAGAACTCTTTCTCAGCGCTTAATCATAGACGCCTTTATACTCTCCTGGCGGTCGCCAAGGTTAGAGTTCGAGCTCAGCTGTTCAGTCGCCCCCCGATCCGTCAACGGGGTAAGAGCTCTTTCTCAGCGCATAATCATAGACGCTTTTATACTCTCCTGGCGGTCGCCAAGGTTAGAGTTCGAGCTCAGCTGTTCAGTCGCCCCCCGATCCTTCAGCGGGGTAAGAGCTCTTTCTCAGCGCTTAATCATAGATGCTTTTGTACTCTCCTAGCGGTCGCCAAGGTTAGAGTTCGAGCTCAGCTGTTCAGTCGCCCCCCGATCCTTCAGCGGGGTAAGAGCTCTTTCTCAGCGCTTAATCATAGACGCTTTTATAATCTCCTGGCGGTCGCCAAGGTTAGAGTTCAAGCTCAGTTGTTCAGTCGCCCCCCGATCCTTCAGCGGGGTAAGAGCTCTTTCTCAGCGCTTAATCATAGATGCTTTTATACTTTCGTTCGAGGTCAGCTGTTCAGTCACCCCCCGATCCTTCAGTGGGGTAAGAACTCTTTCTCAGCGCTTAATCATAGACGCCTTTATACTCTCCTGGCGGTCGCCAAGGTTAGAGTTCTGTCAAGGCGGTTCTTATCATGGTGCGTCGCCTTGCCATGTGGACGTTATTTTCGCATCCTTTACGTTCTCTCTCGGCTCTGGAGAGTTAGAGTGCAATCAATGGTGTGATTCACTTTATTGCACCTTCAGCGTTTTGGCTGTGGATTACTCTCTATTCTGATGGAAGGCACTTAGAATTACACGTTTCTGTGATCGCTATATGGTTTTACAGCAAACTTTATAAACATAGAAGAGCAGATAAATAATAGTGCCAATAAAGGTAAACGACACACAATATTTTTATAGTGGTTCGGTCGAATCGTGACCTCGTCCACTTTATAATCCTTTGCTCAAAACATTGGACTATTCTAGGCAAGTCATGCCTTTTACATGGTCCTATGAAACAAAAGGGTAAATCTGACAACTTTACATCAGATAGGGCCGCAAGTGTTGGGCATTCCACACTCTGGGGATTTCTTCTCCATCTACGGTTGCTAGCTTGAAGGTTCCATTATCAAGCCTTCGTAGAACGGAGTATGGTCCTTCCCACTTCGCACCCATATGAGTTGGGGGTGGAAAGACACGCTTCAGAACCAAGTCTCCGGGTTCAAAGGTTCGGGCTCGAACTCTTTTGTTGTAGTATCTAGCGACATGTTGCTTGTGTCTCAAGGCACGCAGGTCTGCTTCATCCTTTTCTCCTCTATTGTATCTAGTGATTCAAGGAGCAACTCGTCATTAGTCATCGGATCATAGTAAGTGACTCGGTGAGATGGTACTTTTAGCTCAACCGGGATGACTGCCTCTGCTCCTAAAGCAAGAGAGAAGGGAGTATGGCCTGTCGCCGATTTTACGTTGTCCTGTAGGCCCATAATGCCAAGGGTAATTCATCAACCCACATGTCTTTGGCCCACTTCAATCTATAATGGACTTAATCACTTTATTTGCTGCTTCGACCTGTCCATTCGACTGCGGATGTGCCACAGAGGTGTACCATTTCTAAATGTGGTACTTCTGGCAGAAGTCCCTAAACACATTGCTATCAAACTGGGTTCCATTGTCAGTTATGACGATCTTCGGGACCCCAAACCGGCAAATAATGTTCCTAACAACAAAATTAATCACTCGCTTGGTTGTGATTGTAGTTAACGGCTCAGCCTCGACCCATTTGGTGAAGTAGTCTACAGCTACAATAACGAACTTTGCTCCGCCCTTTGCTATAGGGAGGCTTCCGATGATATCAATTCCCCACATAGCGAAAGGCCATGGACTCGCCATTGTCTTTAAATGGCCAGGAGGTGCTCTGGGAATTTTTGAAAATCTTTGGCATGCATCACTATGTCGTGCGTATTTTGCCGCATCTTTGTTTATGGTAGGCCAGAAGTAACCATACCGCAACACCTTTTTTGCCAATGTTTGTCCTCCAGTATGGTCACCACATTCACCCTCATGTACTTCCTGCAGTACACGCCTGATGTCGTCATGGGCTATACATCGGAGAAGAGGCATCGAAAATCCCTGTCTGTATAGGACTCCGCCTTGCAGAACGTATCGGGAAGCTTTACGGATTATTTTACGCCTCTCGCTCTTCTTGGTCGGAAGCGTTCCATTCATCAAGAAATTCTTTAGAGGGGTCATCCATGACTCCCTTTCTGGCTCAGTCTCTAGTATCGGATCAATTTCCATCTGACCTACGCTAGGGAACTGAAGTACTTCAACTGGGGCTAGCCCGGCTTCTTCAGGATCGTCGGAACTAGCCATCTTCGCTAACTTGTCTGCCTGTTGGTTCTCTGACCGAATAATATGGGATATACTGTAGTGATCAAAGCCAGTCAGCAACTCCTTCACTTTCTCCAAATACGAAATCAATCTTGGGCTCTTAGCTCGGAACTTTCAAGTGACCTGATTTACAACCAACTTGGAATCACAAAATATGTCCAGCTTCGCGATCTCTAATTCCTTTGCGATCCTCAGCCCGGCTATCAGGGCTTCATATTCGGAGTCGTTGTTAGTGGCGTGAAATTCCAACCAGATAGCATAGAATATCAGTCGTTTCTCAGAAGTTTCCAGCACCACTCTGGCACCGGATCGTTTATCATTCCTAGCACCATCAATATCCAATTTCCATGCACTAGGATCGAGAAGTAATTTTGGTGGGTCAGCCTCTTCGTTTACTATGTCATCCTCCAGGACAGTAAATTCTGCTATGAAATCTGCCAGCACTTGCCCCCGTATCGATCGTCGGGGCTGAAAATTCAGATCAAATTGACTCAATTCAATGTTCCATTTGAGCAGTCTTCCAGAAGCTTCTGGTCTTTGTAGAACTTGCTTGAGCGGATGATCAGTGTACACGGTGATAGGATGAGATTGGAAATAATGTCGAAGCTTCCTAGATGCAATCAATAAACTGTACTCCAGCTTTTCTATCCTCGGATGATTGCGCTCAGCTGCCGCCAATTTTTTACTCACGTAGTACACTGGCATTTGAACCTTGTCTTCTTCTCTCACTAATGCTGAGCTGATCGCGTGGGACGACACTGCTAAGTACACGAATAAATCCTCGTGGTCCACTGGCTTAGACAGTATCGGAGGCCTCTCCAGATGATTCAACAGGTTCTGAAATGCTTCTATGCAATCAGGAGTCCATTTAAAATTGCGTTTTCCTCGCTTTATCAATTCAAAGAATGGAATGCATTTGTCTGTCGCTCTAGAGATGAATCTGCTTAATGCTGCTACTTTCCCTGCAAGGCTTTGCACACCTTTGATATGTCTAGGCTCCTAAATGCCTCTGATTGCTGCGATCTGGTCTGGATTAATCTCAATCCCGCGCGAGCTGACAATGAATCCCAAGAATTTTCCGGAGGCAACCCCAAATGAGCATTTTGTTGGGTCGAGTTTCATCCCATACTTTCGAAGGATACCAAACATCTCTGCCAAGTCTGTAGTATGATTGGATGATTGTCTGGACTTAACCAACATGTCGTCAACGTACACCTCCATCGTTTTCCCAATCTAGTTATAGAACATTCTGTTCACTAACCATTGATATGTAGCGCCTGCGTTCTTCAAACCAAAAGGCATTACCACATAGCAGTATAATCCCAGATCCGTAATGAAGCTAGTGTGTTCTTGATCTGGAACATGCATAAGGATCTGGTTATATCCTGAATAAGCATCCATGAAAGAGAGAAGCACATGACCCGCCGTTGAATCTACCAACTGATCAATTCTGGGTAACGGAAAGCTATCTTTTGGGCAGGCTTTATTCAAATCCGAAAAATCAATACACGTACGCCACTTCCCATTGGCCTTCTTTACCAAAACTGGATTTGAAATCCAATCTGGGTAGTTTGAGTCTCTGATGAATCCGTTACTTCTTAACTTTTCAACTTCTTCTTTCAAGGCTGCGGACCTCTTTGGGCCCAGCATTCGCCTTTTTTGTTTTACAGGGGGATGCTTTGGGTTAATGCTCAATGAGTGGCTCATGATTGATGGAGATATCCCACACATGTCCGCGTGGGTCCAAGCAAATACATCCAAGTTATCTTTCAGGAAATCCGTTAGTTCTTTAGCTCGAACTGGATCCAACTGGGATCCAATCTTCAGGACCTTCTCTGGGTCACTATCATCGATCGGTACATCCACAGTCGTTTCGTTGGCAGCCGCCATTCTGCCCCCAGTCTCTTCGTCCTCTCTGGGATCTATATCCTCGGGCAGTTCTCTGGGCGACTCACCCATAGTCATTCTCTTTAATTGCTATTACCTCTCCTCCCTTGTGGGGGAAGAAGCGTCTTTAGTTTTATATCTCTTCCTTTACGGAGTAGCTTTAGCTTTGCAATGTAACATGCTCGTGCAGCAACCTGATCTCCTCTGACTATGCCAACACCAGCTTCCGTAGGAAACTTCAATAACAAGCACCAGGGGGCTATCCAAACTCTAAACTTTGCTAGGGTCGGTCGGCCTAAGAAGGCATTATAAGGCGATTCAATACCCAAAACCACGAAGGGAAGAATTCTCACTCTCTGGCGTTCTCCTTCCCCAAGTGTTACCGGCAGCTCTACATATCCCATTGGAGCAGTTGAAGCTCCGTTAAATCCATGGATCCATCCTTCACACGGCTTTAAATCTTTTAATTCAAGGTTCATTTGATCGAACGTCTTTTTGAATAGAATGTTGACTGAACTCCCGTTATCCACTAAAACTTTATGGACATTGGCCAGGCCAATAGGAACTGTGATTACAAATGGATCTTCGGTCGGAGCGTGGACTCCAATACTCTCTCGGTTGCGGAAAATGTCGTCATTTGACATCATCTTTTGTTGTTTTACCGGGACATTGTCCTCAGGGTTGCTACACTCTCCTGCCTTAAGATGCTGCTTTGCTGCGTTTACGTACTGATCCATCGCCTTGATATTATTCCCGGCTAGGTGAAGCCCTTCGATTATGGTATTGATAACAAGATCCTTTCCTTTTTGCTGGATAGTTGGCCTGGTAGTAGGTTGATTCTGGTTTTGGTTCGGGGTCTGAATAGCTTGCCCCCTGTCTCTAGGAGTCACCCGGTACTCATCCAACTTCCCTTCCCGGAGCAGCCTCTCAACTACGTCTCTCAGATGATGACATTCGTTTGTAGAGTGGCCGTGAGTCTGATGGAAGAGACAAAACTTCCCCGTCTCACGTTCTTTCTTCGTTGAATCTCTTGGAGGAGGCCTTTTATGTTGGAGAACGTTGTACGAGTCTACGAATATATTTTCCAAAGTATCATTTATTGGCGTATAAATTTCGAAAGACCTGGGACGGGTCCTTCTCTTGGAGTCGTTCCCCCAATTTCTTTTCCGATTATTGCCATTACTGTTGTTACCATTGTTTCCTGACTGGTGGCCGCCGCCCTGGTTTCAGTTTCCAACATTGACTTCGACCTTTCCCGAGCTGTCTCCGGTTTGCTTGATGGCCACATTACTTTGGATTTCCTCCTTATTTGCCATTTTCATCTTCCAGTTAGCATATACCTCCTCCTAACGTAAGCGTACGTTTGCTTTCTCGTAGAACAATTCTCTAGTATGAGGTGGCTTGCCGGCCAGGTATCTCCCAAATTCAGTATCTTTATCTACCCCATCAATCAGGGCTGCCACAACAGTTGGCCCATGGGGATCCTTTACTTTGGTGGCGGCTAGGTTGAAACGATCCAGATACACCCTCAAGCTCTTGCCTGGTTGTTGTTTGACAAGGAACAGATCAATCACACCCTTTGACCTCTGTGCATAAATGCAGAACTGTTCCACGAACCTTTCACTCAACTCCCTGAAACTGGAAATTGATCTTGCTGGTAAGCGAGTAAACCATAATAACGCTACATCCTCCAGGAATATAGGAAATGCTTTGCACTTTACAGCGTCAGAGGTTGCGGCAACGGTCATTGACCAAGAATATCTCATTAGATGTTGGATTGGATCAGATCTACCCGCGTAACGATTCATCTGAGGCATGTTGAAGCACCTCGGGAAAGTTACGTCTAGAATGTCATCAGTAAAAGGGGTGTGTCTATGGTCAATTCCCCAATCTTCATTCCTTTGTCCATGGCTATCCGCCAGGATTTGATGGACCATAGCTGCAACATTTGCACTGGTCATCGGAGGCTCGGGATCAGCGCTTCTCGCTCGGTGGAATTCTCCGATCTCTCTTCTAGGAACATCCACGAAGTCCAGAGCTCGGATTGGGCTTCGTTGCCCCCTGTTACCATGAGTATTTATACGGCGAAGGGGCTGAGGTGGTCTATTCTCAACAGGATTGTCCACAACTCGAGCTCTAGGAGTAACGGCACGATTATTCAAGTTGCAGTTTGAGGGTCCTACACCAAGTGTCTCTTCCTCTCGTGATGGCAAGGTTCCAAATCGAAGCTTCTCTATGTTTTCAGCCCTCTCATACGGTCGCCGCAGAGGTCTTGGCGATTCCTCTGACGAAGAAGAGTACTCTGGGGTGAGTGGGTGAACTGGGAGTGTTCTTTTTCTTGCGAGATCATCGATCCTTCTATCCGTAGCAGTTAAATTCTGCTGCAGCACAGAGCTTTGTTGCCTTTGAGCAGCTAATTCATCAAACAGCCTATCCCACATTTCAGAGAAGCGAGAGAGATCTGCTTCAGTGACCGGAGCAGAGGGTTCATATTGATCATCAACATTTTCTCTGATGCGCAGAGAACTTGAGTCAGGTCGAACAGAGGTACCGGGACGGGAAGAGTGAGCCATAACCTCCTTTCCAGGTCGAGTTGTAGTCTGGTCATCACTTCGGATCGCAGTGGACCTGTGTCTATGGCTCGTAGTGTCCCCCGGGGTCGGATCGTGGTAACATTAGGGGGAGGGTTCGCGGCGTTGTCGTGGGATCGAGTGACGACCCCTTCAGTTCGGATCGTGGCGCCGCGTCCGGATCGGTCCACCCCTATGTCACCGCGATCCGCGAGGCCCTCCTCAACCTGCTCATGTACACTTTCTTCAACTGCTTCATTCGCGACTTCAATCGCCTGCGAAGTTCGTACTTCCTTAGACTTCTTTCCGGCCATGATATCAGATGCCGTTGGAATCTTCAAAAATCTGAACAGTGAAGTTTCGGGATTGCTTCCTTCGGACTTGAATATCCAAACAACGGAGCAACAATACAATATGCCGAGAAATCAATTCTCAGTGAAAGCACCAAAATGTTAGATCAAAATTTGGCTCTAACACCCAAATTGTTCTAATTCGTAGGGAATTATAACTGAAAAATGAGAAAAAAGCAGAAGACACACACGGTTTATAGTGGTTCGGCGTTAACGAGCCTATGTCCACTTTATATGCTATTGATTATACTTTGGATGCTAGTACAACCAATGATTTATCTCAAACTCACTCTTACAATTATGATCTCTCTCAGTTATCTCGAAGTAAATCTGGTATGAAATAGTGGTATGACAGTAATGGTGGAATCAATCCTTAAAACTGCCAAAAAGATCCTGAAAATTGCCAAGCTCTAGGCTATTTATAGCTGATTATATCGGGCGGATCGCGGTCATATGTGGCGCAAATCCCGAGAATATCGGATCGGATCGTAGCTTCATGAAGAATTAGTCAAATTAGCCGTTGTGGACAGGTGTCGCGATCTCCTTAAACATCGGATCGTGGATGACCAAGTCCGTGGCCATCATCGTGTCTTCCAGCTCGGATCGGATCGCTGTTGATTTAGTCAAGGTCTTCATGTGGTGGTTCGTGGGATCTGATCGGATCGTGATCGTTAGTGCGACTCGCGCAAGGGGGGCGATCCGCGATCCATGATCCGTGTGGTCTGAACTTGATAGCTTCTATATTTGAGACTGTGTGGACTACATATATCGATCTTGGTGGCTTGGTTCAAAAAGCTAGCCAACATATATGAAAATGTACTCTTATATATTTTAACTCTTGATTTTGAGACTACCTAGGTAAAACAATGCAACCTTAACTCTGGTACCAAACGTGACGACTACCCTATATCATTAATGCTCATATAACCAAATAGTGCATTATATAGACACTCGATTAATATGAACCGATTGTCAAGGGAAAATATTAAAATAAATCAGAGAAATAGAAAAGAAGAGGACAAAAGGAAAGAAACACAAAGTAAAATCATGAAACCTATCATATATCTCGTAGCACATCAAATAACATATAATAATAATCATAGATATAAAACAAGCAAGAAAGTAATGACCATATAAACTATTTAATCAGAGTACATAAGCTCATAAAGTTATACAAAATAGTGATAGATTCTATACACATGAGAAGTAAACTCAACTGATAAATTGTTCCTAATAATAAATAGTCAACACTGTCAAGGTTCCATAGTGTCACGCAACAAAATAAACAATAAGGATAAAATCATAAATATGAAATAATGTCACCTTTTGCTAATCCACATGTGCAACTCCAGATAATGATTAAACCTGTTACCTAGCCTTTTGCAACACCCCGCATTTTCATAATATTAATTCAATTAAATAAATACAGAAAACGATGAATAGAAAGTGGACATTTTTTGAATTTTCATAATTGGACTTCGGAACCAGTACTTCTGCATTCGTTGCATTTTTCTGATAAATTTACATATATAATATGTTCCGAACAGAGTTCATATGGCAAAATTACGAACATAAGAAATTTAGCATCAGAAAATATTTGTATTGTTGACACCAAAAATTGGCACAACACTCAAAGAAAGGGTTTTATAGAGAATAAATGAAGATAAGTGATTGCAAAACTAAAAATAGATGGAATCACACTCATGTTTAAAGTGGTTCAACGTTAACGAGCCTACGTCCACTTTATAATCTCTTAAATACTTTATTAACTATTACAGTCGGAATAGTTACAACAACAATATAAGAGATTGGCAACTATCTAAGAAGAGAAAATTCTACCAGTTCTCCCAAAAAAAGTCCTTTCTTTAGAGTCTAGAAAGGGTATTTTTAGATGATCCACTATATACGCTGGCTGGAATACATGTATCATGATCCAAGATAGTAGGAAAGCATGAAGAGGTGTTCTTCCCCTATGGAATCGGTATGACTTGAATCTATGATAACAGGTGGTAGTCGATCCGACCTATGTGGACAACGTGGAATAGATGAAGTCGGGCATGAGCTATTCCTCATGCAGATATTCCGTTTGAATCAAGTATGGCTTAACTCATTCAGTCCGATAATGGCGGGTTCCAATTGGATTGCGTGTCAACTTTCTGTATCAAGTTTAAAGGAGCTCGGGTCAGATCGTCCACTATCTGACCCATCTCTAAATAATAGCCATTCCGTTCAGGTTCCCTTGACACGGGTCCGTAATACCAATGAGCTTTGATGGGCTCGCCAAAAGTCCCATTAATATTTTGCCTCCCAAAGTATGCTGCGTTGGAGAACGGGGAATACTTTATGTCGGTTCAACCTGAATTATCTTCTTTACACGGATTTGAAAGTCTCATAAAGGCTGGCTCAAGCTATCTCTCCATGAACCTTGTGGACCGATGCTTACCTACCAAATTCCTTGGAAACCGATGTCGGCTCAGGTAATAATGAAGCTCTACTGCCACATATTCCTTCAGTAAAAATTGGTGCATTTATGGCTTGACACGTCGACTGAATCTGATTCGGCAGTCATATCATCTGAATATGAAGAGTTACCCCGTTGTATTTAAAAAGGATGGCCCACTTCACATTGTTCACTTCTGCTTTTTACCATTTTTCTCTTTTTCATTTACCCTAAATTGATTTACTGCCTCGAAGGAAGAAATAGCGATATTTCCTTCGTCTTCAACCGAGATCGTTTCTAGTACCGATTTTTCAGGTATGAAATGATTCCTCCTTCCCATTTTTCCAATGCATTTTGACGTGATTTCAGTGCATAATCTCTCTTCTTTCCACCTTTTTGTTATAACTCAAGTTCCAAATAGTCCACGGCCGGAGTCACCGGTGTCGGATCGCAAGAGTCAGAAGCGATGCGGCTGTCTGTAGTGATCCCGATACCATTATAGCAAAACTCGATGGTAATGGAGTTGCTATTCAGAATGATATGATGGTGGAAAAAGTTTCCCACCTTTTCAAAACGTCATGTGTTCCAGGGAGTCGTTAAACTCTTGAACATGTTGCAATGTTTGAAAGGATGGCTATAATGACAACATTATTTACACAGTTTCTCACATAAGGACAAGAGTGATTTTGTGATTGTCGTTTACCATGATAGCACTAAAAAGTGGGGTTAACTGTTTCTAAAACAATTCTTTACTTTTGCTCGATAATCTTTCCGCTCGACCTTATTCTTTTTCGTAGAGTTACGTCTTCAAATGACGGTTTTTTTCTTTATATATATAGGTCGATCACAGTGGTCAGATACTAGATCTTCGCGGCCAAGGACCCGACAAGGGTAAAGAATTGTCCACCCTAGTAACAATAGACACCACTCCTGAACCTTCCGCTAGTTCTAAATCTGAGTCGCACATCGGTACCTAAGAAAGGTCGATACATTCGTCCCCTTGTCTAGGGGGAATAGTTGACTTGAGCGGGGCTGTGACAATACTAGCAGCTCCCGACACACTCCCAAATGCACCGATCTTGAGAAACCTCATAGATGTCGAGGAGAACAAAATGGCCCTTAAACAATAACAGAATCTGTTTGCTAAGCATAGTATCCCTTGGCGAAATCTCCACCTTCCTGGAGAACATGATCGTCTCTATAATCCTCCTAATG
The DNA here is from genome assembly GCA_030737875.1 of Allium sativum. Classification (NCBI taxonomy): domain Eukaryota; kingdom Viridiplantae; phylum Streptophyta; class Magnoliopsida; order Asparagales; family Amaryllidaceae; genus Allium; species Allium sativum. The sequence continues at coordinate 288,036,309 of CM060913.1, forward strand.
GTTACATGGCGATATCTCGTCCTATGTGTACCATTGGAGCAATCCCTACTTTTCCTTCATTTATTGTCGACTTTCTACGACAGATGAACTTGCCTTCCATACAGTTTCATCTGATTGCTTATGGAAACTTGTTATCGCTGTTTTACCTGTATATGAGGTATCTAGGTTAACCTCCGACCTTTGATGATATAGCCTTCTTTTTTACCTTCAAACATAACGAGAAGAATTCCCCCTCCTATCTTTATTCCGAAGCTGCCAGAGATTGTAAAGTTATTGAGAAATTAGGAGCAAGGTGGGGGGATAACAAGCATGACTGGTACTTTATTAAAAATTGAGGGGTTTGTGCTCGTCATTGTCTTTAATGCAGTAAGTTATCCACTTTTCTTGTCACATCTATAATGAAATTTTCTTATATCAGTTGTTTCTTTTGCACGAGAAAAGCCGAAAAGGCCAGAGGGGAATTTTTTTGAAAGGCACTCCAACAAACTATCCAAGCTGACGCTCAAGCAAAGAAAGTTTTAGAATTGTCTGACCGACGCTCATCTACATCAGTACAGTTTCCTTAACGAGGACATAACACTGGGGTCTCGGAAGAAGAAATCTTCTTCAACAACGCCTAGCCAGAAGGGATCATCTGACGATACACGGGCTGCACCCCTAATCGGGGAGTCATCTGTCCATCCCTTTCCTGAAGGGAAAAGGGAATCTCGTGCTCCGAAGAAGAGGCATGTTCCAAAAAGGTTGTTCTGGGAGGCTGTCTGCTTGAGGAGGCAACAGAGTTCGATCGTAAAAACTCGGGAAGTGAACCAAGAGAGGTTAGCTGAGCAACATCCTGGTGAACATCATGGCTCACAGGAGGAGGAAGTCACATCCCTTTTCATGGCCTAAAGGGCCTGAAGTTACCCGACACTACTATTTCTTCGCAAAATCTGGATCCCGACAACTTTTTCGCCACTAAGACGGGGAAGTTTTGCCCCTGCGAGCCTGAAGTCACTAAAGTTATGGGACCTAATTTAATCATACAACATTGATACTGCATGTCACAGTACCATTTTCACTTATGTAGTTGAATATTGGTCATATTCATTGTCTTGTTATTGTTGTCTTTCACAGGGGAAATAAACACTGAATATTATCATGATCTCTTTGCTTCCCTTTCGACAGATGGCAGACCGGTTAGACCGGCCTTACAACAAGTTGGGCAAGGCAGTAAAGGTAGAGGCAACAGCGAGGAGGAGAAAGAAGAGAAGGAAAAGGAAAAAAATCGAGAGAAAGAGAAGCAGAGAAAAAGGGATTCGAAAAAGCACAAGCGAGTGCACGGGGAGGAAGAAGGGGATGGGAGAGAGTCCAAAAAGAGATAAGAGCATAAGTCCCCCGAGCATAGAATTCTTCCTTATGCTAAGAGTAAGACCCCAAAGGAACGCGACAAGGCTGAACACTCTCAGGCTGCTCTAATCGTCCCAGACCTCCGATCGACCCTTCTCTTGACATGTTTCCCATCGATCAAATTAGAGAATTAGAGGAAGCCTTCCCTGATCTGATTTTCACTGAAATCGAGCCTACCCCCGAGTTGCAACCGCTCCCATCAAGCTTCCTCCATCGTATCCGAAATAACCTTGACCACTCCTTATCCCAATATGATGCAGTGTATGAATATGTCAAGCAAGTATGCGTGGTATTAAAGAGCAAGCTTGCAGAGAACATTGGTTTGAAGAGAGAGGTTGAGTGCGATAAGAGGACGTTCGGGTTTCTTGAGAGGAGGATAAGAGAGTTTGAGTCGCAGGTGGTGACCACTAAAGAAGAGTACAAGAAAGCTTCCGAGGACTTAAATGCTTATATTTGGTCAAAGAACCAAGAGTGTGATTCTTTGAAGGCAGAGGTTAAAAAATTGAAGGACAAGAAAGGTTGACTTGTCCTAGAAGTCCAAAATCTGAAAGCCCTTCTTGGTTCATCCGAGTAAGATAAAAAGCGGACACACACTACTACAAAAGTGGGCATATTCGACACTATTTTTCTATTGCCGTGGATCAAAAAAGCGTTGTCGTAGACTATTTTTTCAAATAGGCAACACGAAGGGGGCGTGGCATCCGCGGCCTTGCATTTGCCATCTAATGCAACGCTTTTGCCCATCAACAGCAACAGAAAGAAAGTGTTGCATTATAACCCTATTGCAACCTATTGCAACAGTATATGCATGTAATGCAACAACATACGGCGCTGCCTTAAGTAGAAGCCAGAGCCTGGCGTCCAAGTCATGGTAGTGGGGTCCACATGTACACGCCACGTCAGCTGCACATGTGTCATATGCCACGTCAGCTGTGGGCCCCACATGCCATACCATTGTAGGATTAATAATATTACACTTAATGCAACACCACATTACAGTATAATGCAACACCACATCACTGTCTAATGCAACACCACAGCACAGTCTAATGCAACACCAGAAAACATCAACTGCAATGGTAAAAAATCAAATGCAACACCAGAAAAAAATCAAATGCAGATGTAATACAACCCTGTAATTACAAATTCTGCACTACATATATTCAATCCAAAACATTGTGCCACATTTATAAATATATACCAAATATTCATACAGTAAATCCTCCTAAAACATTCATAACCACAGTCAGACCAACCAATTATATATACCTACTCAAAAGTGTCATCACCAACACTTACCACAAGTGCCATCATCCAAACATACCACAAGTGCTATCACGAACACATACCACATGTGCCATAATTTAAAAGAACAGAATATCACAAGTGCTAAAACATACCATCCAAATACTTCAGTCAGTTGCTGGGGTTACAGAGGTAACAATGTCATCTTCATCACTTATTGTGGTGACACAAAAGTCTCCACCATCTAAATTAAGATATGGATTGGCTTCACCTGGCTTTTTTAACACCCATGACACGTTCTTTTTCACTTTTCTGTTCACCTTTTCTTCCAAATCCGCCTCAAGCTCTTGCCTTATTTCTTGGGTCAGCTCTTGCACATAACTGTCCGAAGAACCAGGAGTTGTTGGAGACTTATCGGCCATTTTACCTCACCTTCCTACAAGCCAGTTCCGCGTGTGGCTCTTCCCCCTAGAAACAAGTGCATCTGCCTCAACAATGTTTCCTGCATCCACCTTTGCTTGAACCTTCGCCTACAAAATGAAAACCAGGCAAGCATTTATGTAAGTAGGCAGCTGGTAGGAATGAATTTATTAACAGAACTGGTTTTCTTTCAAGCTAACTATGTGTTTGATTTAATAAGCAGCTCCAACAAACGTACAATGTGCCAATTATACTGACATAAGTACTGCTATTTCAGTATCTAATTTTATATGTACTCACGTATCTGGCCTTTAGTTCATCCGTATTAGTCTTGTAACTTCTACCCGACTCTCGTTTATATGTTTCCAAATAAACCAAGGCAGTGGATGGGGAGGATTTTTCTGGGTCCTTCTTTCTCTGTCAAGTATTAGGATTATCAAAAATTAAACACAATTTGTGACATTCAATGTTAAGAATTTACAGATCTAGCTGTTTCCTATGAACATTGTGATAATGATATATAAAATATAGTCCAATGATATAACAAAGTAGAACTATCATGTGGCCAATTCAACTCAATAAAAAAATAACTTAAGTTCAAAAAAACACTTAGTATCTTTTCTTTTGCTACTGCATGAGTTTTGGGACCCATGGTATGTGTCTCATTTAATGAATTACGATGCACAGAATTAGTATCAGCTAGGGCCTAGAAATCCAAAAAAAATAGCACTAAACAAGGATAATGCGAACCACTAAAGAAAAGATTAGCACTAAACAGTCTAATGTGAAGCACTAAACATTATACAAATGTGAATATCATTAAAGCCGTACCTGAACTGCTTCATCCCTCCAGTATTCCAAGAGTATTTTAAAATCCTCCAACGGAATTGTATGGGCCTATTTGCAAGCCTTTCCTCATCAATTGAATATTTTTTATAATACATTGCTTTGATGCGAGACTTGTACTGCCTCCAAGAGTCGTTAAGCATGTTTAGGACCCACTTGTGCCCTTCTTCAGGAATGACATACCTAGCCTACAATATATCAATCACAAAATTCAGGAAACAAACTTATTAATTAAAACCAAACATTTAGGAACAGTTGAACTGTATATGGTTAAGGAAATTAGATTGTACGAGAGCATATTCCAACATTTGTCGCTTTAACTGATCAGGAACAACATGCCAATTGATGTAAGTAAGAGACACATTATCCTTTGCTAGTGTCCTAAGAAAATTGCTTAACTCTGTAATATTATCAAATTCAGGCTGGCCATCCTCATTCAACTCAGTGACTACTTTATCATCAGGGGTTCTAGAATGCACCTTGGTCATTTTTGACTTCCCTCTAGGTTTTTTTGGACCTTGTACTTTATCTACCAGGTTCAAAAAAATGAATAGAAAATAGGCACACTCAACAGTGCAGTGCAGTGCACAGATAAAGAAACATTATATTGTACCTGTACTTGCTTCATCTGCCTATGCAATCCATTCCTGCTCTAATCAATCAGTAAGATTTTCCATTGTTGGAGGCGCTTCAACATTCTGCTTTTGACGTTTCCGCATCGCTAAATAAGTAGCAACTGAATAAGCAGCATAACATGAATTGGTTGATTGTTTGAACAATTTGCTACATGTTGGTTTTAAAATGGATGGACGAGACGTTGTAGGTTTTAAAATTCCTGAAAAAGACTGTGTAGGTTTCGTCAATTTCTGTAATTTTTCTGCGAATTTCTCCCTATTACTGAGTTTCGTTGGACCCGGAGTGTGTGTCACGATCAAATACCTGTTGGAGCCAGCTTTCTTTGTAGAGGGTGCAGGTCATCGATTCCTTCTCAATTTCAATGGCTGCATTGGTTCACGAATGAGTTCTCGGTCCAGGTAAAGGATCCTTTGACTTAACAATTTTGATTCTCTATAATTAAGTCTAAGTTCAGGATTTTTTACGTTCCTAAAGGCAAAGACAATAAGTAATAAACAAATAACTTCTTTATACCTCCGAATCCAATGAATCATCAATGACGTCTTCACTAGCATTTTCTGGGATGTATTCATCACATCCAGCAACATCTTTACCTTTATCTTTCTTATTTCGTGCGGCTGCCTTTTGCATACAAGTAACCAATGAAGGCACCCCAAGTGATCTACTAACTGCATCGTTTTCTTGCATTCACGTGATTTGCTCTTGTTCATACTTCGTCAAAACTGATGGTTGTGAGAACTACAAGAAGATTAGCATTGTTACTCACCTTTGATGATAAATTTAAGCTAGTTAACCAAATAGAGTCGACGTATAAGCAGTTCTTGATATTTTGACAGAATGCATGCATAATTTTTTTAATAAAAAGTAGTTTGAAATAAAAAGATTTCATCCGGATTAATAAAAGTGAAACGAAAACTGAAAAATATACGAACATCAGCTTCAGTCTCTCGGGTATCATCATCATTATCTGTTTCATTTTCTACATTTAATTTCCTCCTGGTTCCTTTATCTGTTTCCTTCTGACCCACTTGAGTTGGGCTGTTTTTCATCATTTTGTGTTGCTGCTGAAGTCTATGTGCAGTAGTATACTTGCGCTTTTCAACCGGCTTCCTAGCAGAACCTGTAACTTAATAAAAATAATAACGACGGCCTCCTTCATAGTTCTTTACACACAGATATATATATATATATATATATATATATAAGAATAATGGATCTATATTACATATACATATATACCTTGAATTATGTTTTTCCTTGGCCGTATGATTACATGTGGCTACAGTTGACTCAATGGCTCACTGTCTTTGTCAGTGGTGTTGTCGATGTAAAAAACCACTTCTCCTTACTTTTGTAGGCCTGTACGTACTCGATTACGTCCTTGTCATTCAATATTAGCTGCCAGCTACCCCTCGTTCCTTTGCTGATGATATAGACTCCTCCTATTTCAGTGTAATGGAGAGCATCTTCAATAAAGTCCATAAGCACACTGTAAGAAAAGCGGTCTACATCATATTTTGTTACCGTGAAGGATTCTCCACCGACGTAACATGTCCTTCGAAACTGTCCGCCATGTTGCAGTCGGATATTAATAACTTCATCCATCCTGTACAAAATGAATACATTAGAACAAGGCACATGCATGTTTAAGTGGACAAAAACCAACAACTATAACATTTTGGTCTATAACCAATTTAGATGACAGTAACGAAAGATATTAAATCATAAAACATGTGAACAGTGTAGATTGCATTATGAGAAAAAAGTGCCAAATACGTTCAGCAAAGATAATAATTTCCAGCTAAAACAAAAATTGCCAAATACATCATAAACTAGACCAAATTAAAGCAATAAGAAAGAGGAATTTTTTGTCTTAACAAGACGGAACAGGATCAGGAACTTCTAGTACTGTTTCAAGTTGTATTACGTGGACGTCATCCCTAATCCAACCCCCATCTACAACTTCTGGTTCTTGTTCACCACCTATGCCCATATCATGTGAATGTGTATTGCTCATGTCTTCTTCCATTTCATTCTGAATTTGAGTATCACACCAATCTTTCGGCTATTTTTTAATAACGTAATGACTGTTCTTTTCAACTGAATCTTCCACATAAAATACTTGTTGCACTTGCGAACACAGGTCATAAGGATCAGTTTTATGGCACTTGCTAAAATTTACTCGAGTTAGACCATATGAATCTTTTCCCTCTTGGTACCAGCAACACTTAAAAAAGACCACTGTGAAAGCTCACCAATAATGAAGCTCAAAAATTTCTTCGATTGATCCGTAGTAATTGACATCACCCACTATTGGGTTTTGGTCTTTCGAACATGCAAAGTTGGTGGTTTTGGCAGTCAAAAATACACCACTATTTTGTGTGGTACATCAAGAGTCTCTAAATTTTGTGTGGAATCTATATCCATTTACTATATAACCGGTAAACTTCCTAGCTACTCGATTAGGACCTAATGCAAACACCTCTAAATCTGTTGAAATATTGTCCTTTTTCAGAACCTCTTCTTTAAGCCAATTCCAAAACTCTTCAAAATGTTCTCGTTCCCTCTTGTATCTTCTTGGATTTGCAAGACCATCCACAAAAGCTCGATGAACCCTAAATAATAATTAAGGTCAAAAAACTACGAAATGCAGGTGTTAATTTATAGGTAAGGAAAATGATATAGGAACTTAAAAACTTACTCGATCAAACTCTCAATTTCTTTATTACCGGAATTGAACAGAATACACGATGCGTTGCCTTCCAATCTGCATCTTTCAAGGTGAACATCTTCCCATCTTTATTCTTCTTTGTTCCAATATGATATTCCAAATCTGTTGGACATCTTCCAAAATCAGACGACGTGTTTTCTGTTCCTCTATCAACGCCTAAAAATCTTGAACGGAAGGTCACACACTCTTCTGCCAAGTAACCTTCTACAATCGAACCTTCTAGTCTATTTCTATTTCGCACATAAGATTTCAACTTTCCTAGATATCGCTCAACTGGATACATGCATCTAAGATGTTCAGGCCCGCCGTATTCGATTTCTCTGCATAAATGAACATGCAAGTGTACGATTATATCGAAAAAAGCTTGTAGAAAAATCATTTCAAAATGACAAAGTATCTCGATGATTTCTTTTTGCAGCCTCTTGATTTCGTCCGCTTCGTTAAATTTACTTCATAGTTCTCTAAGGAATGCACTAAATCTGATTATTGATAACGCAACCTTGGGTTTTGACGCTTTCTTCACGGTAAATTATAATAAATATTGGAGTATGTAATGAGCATCATGGCTCTTATATCCCACAACCGTTCTCACTTTTATGTGCATGTACCGACTAATATTCGAGGCACAACCGTAGGGCAGTTTGGCGTTCTTCAATACAGAGCAAAAGATTTATTTTTCCTTATTTGTCATATCAAATATTGCAGCTCTAATTTCAACATGCTTTCCGTCACCACATTCAACCGGATGAGGCGCTTCCTTATGCCCAATTCCTGTAAATCCAAACGAGCATTTAGGTGATCCTTCGACATGCGACCTATATTAATTAAGTACCTAATATTTTGTCGCATATGTTCTTCTCTATGTGCATGGCATCCGGGTTGTGTCGAAGGGGATTATGACACCAATATGGTAAGTCAAACAGTATTGACCTTTTTTTAAAAGGGCCGTCACTTTTACCAGGTTTCTTCGTCTTATCCCCAAACCGATTTTTGAACCTCTACAATAACTCTTCAATATCAGTTCCTGATTATATTTATGGAATGCTCCCCATTTCAGTTTTGCCATTAAATCTCCTCGTATCCATCCTCCACTTATGTGTCAGATCAAGAAACTTTCTATGGTGCATATAACACATTTTTTTGCTACGCTTCAAATAATTTGAAGAAGTTTCATAATGGCATACTGGACATGCTAGTTTCCCCTTCATGCCCCAACCTGACAACATGGCATATCCTGGAAAATCACTAATGGTCCATAAGGCGCTTGCGCATAAATTAAAATTCCCATCAGTCAAGGAGTCATGTGTCTCGACGCCAACATTCCATAATGCTTTCAGTTCCGCAATTAAAGGCTGCATATATACGTCAATACTGTTCTTTGGAGAATCTGGACCAGATATTAATGTTGAAAGAATCAAATTCTCTTGTTTCATACGTAACCAAGGCGAAAGATTGTAGTTTAACAACACAATTGGTCATGTACTATAACTTGAATTCATCGAACGATATGGATTAAATCCATCAGATGCTAGACCCAATCTAACATTACGACTTTCTGATGAAAAATCAGGATAGCGAGCATCCATCATCTTCCGTGGCACACCATCAATCGGATGTCTTAGTTTTCCATATTCTTTTCATTCCACTTGATGCCATCTCATAAGTTTGGAAAATTCTTTGCACATAAACATCCTTTGTAACCTTGGTCTTAGAGGAAAGTACCTCATAACATTTGCCAGCACTTTGGGAATCGACTTTGGTGGACCATTATTATCAACGATGCCTTCTTTTTCTTTTACAGCCCACCTCGAAAAATCACAAATGTCACAAGCCTCTTTATCTTTATTCTCTGCCCAATATAAAATGCAATGGTTTGGGTAGGCATGTATTTTATGGTAATCAAGACCTAAATCCTTAATGACATTCTTTGCAGCGTAGGAAGACAAAGGCAGCTGGGCATCAGGAAAGGCTTCTTTTCTAAGCTTTAGTAATTCCCCAAACACAGAATCGTTAATTCCATAAGCACACTTTAAATGATAAAGCCTGATCAAGAAACTTAGTCGAGAAAATCTAGTGCAGCTAGGATATAACGGTTTTTTTTTCTTCTTTAACATGCCGATAAATTTCTCGGCCTCTGGATTTGGTTCTACTAAAAAGTCCCTGGGATTTTGACCAAATTTGTCACCCTCACATTTGAACATCACATCAAATTATCCTCAAAATCCATCTCCATTGCACAATCCATATGGTCATCAACACCTGTTAATTTTGTTTGTGAAACTTCACAAATCCACCCGGTATGTAATGGAGAAGGGCCATTAAAAATAAGATGATCGTATATGACATTTTCACAATACCAATTACATTTTGTACATTTTTTGTAGGGGCACTTCATCTCATCACCTACTTCATAAATGGGAAATGCATTTCTTAGAAAAGCTGTTACTCCTCTTACATATTCTGCACTCGATCTCGGAAGTCCTATCCATATGTAATACTCACTATCCATTGCTACAATCTAACCACGACCTGGTCAGACCAAATTTGATACCACTATAGTTTCAAGACACGAACAAGGGCTACCCTGTAAGGTTTAACTAAATTAGAAATAAAAACAAAACAAGTTAATAATTTACAAATATACATAATCAGTGGTATGATACAAACACGATTGTTTTGATATGAATTATCACTAACTTTTGGAACTGAGTTATCAGGAGAATACATAACACAAGAACCTAAGGATATTGAACACAAATTCATAACATTTCAAGACTACACCTAAACATAACAGTACAGATACAAAGACTATACAGGTGATACAAAGACGATACAATTGTACCTAATACAATGAACGATGCAATAAATTAATTTTATCTTCTAATGTTTAGCCCTTGAAGCTGGTCGTTAAGTCTATTAATGTCAGTTCGAAAACCAATAACACGATTTTGCAACGTTGTAAGTTGATGTTGTAATTCATTTGCGTACTCAGTGGCTTGACTTGGAAACTGTTGGTCAATCCACTTCCAAAAGGTACACCCTGCGGGATAAACACAACATCTAATATAACGATGACTAATGTTGAATCCAATCGAAATAACATATTCTACAGCGGCATAGCCACAATCGCACATTATGATTGGTGAGTCAGCTTGTTGTTCGTTAACCCTTGGTTGTTTTGATGCTGATGATGCAAGCAACATGACTTTGCTGTCGCATTACCCTTTCTTCACGTCGTTTTTCTTCTCGCCATTGTCTTTGGAATTCTTCTTGCTTTAGTTCATACTCGCACCAATCATCGTAGTGCCTTTCTTGCATCTCTATATAAAATCAATAGGAGTTTCTGGTGATGATGAGTTTGACAGTCGTAGATCACCAATGCCCAGGGTATCTTCGTAGTCATATGATGTAGGAAGAGAAATAGGCATTATTTAACTACAAACAAAAATAGACATTTAAACATTTAAATTGGATTTCTTTTGTCCTCTAAATTTTGTTTCCACCTGTCGAAAGAAGCATTATTTACCAAAACATCAATGATTTGGCAAACATAAAAATCAGAACTTGCACAATTTCAACACATGCAAACATATAAATACAGCACTTCAAGTATGAAAAACCCTAATTTATGGCAATCGGTATACTCCTACTACCCAGAGACGTTGAATGTTAGACCAATATAAGTTAGAGATGAAATCATCTAATTAAGCCGAAATGATGAAGCCCTAACTAGCTATAATTATCCTAAATGATCCAAATCAGAGGTGTAAAGTTTGTAAAATAGGAGCAATCAGAGGTTTATAGTTTGTACCGGCGGTAGAGTAGCAATCGGAGGTCTTCGTGGACAGATTTCATGGAGAGAGAAACGAATAGAAGGTGGAGTATGGGAGAAATTTAATTTGGGGGGAAGTATTTTGTGAATGGGAAAGATCGCGCCAAAATTTTCACTTAACTGAAGCAGGGATACGTTTGACCCGTTGGATGAATCAAAGATCTACGTTATTTATTTGTTTAAATTGATAACGCGCATCGCTGACCTAGCATGTATTTATGTAAAACAACACTTTGAACTGGTGTTGCAAGTCATAGCATAAGAATTCCAACTGCAACACTACATTCATATCTAATGCAACAACATATGACTGTTGTTGCAGAAGGTCAAAAAAACATTGCTTTTGCCACACTTTTCATGCAACGCACACAAATCAGTGTCGAATATGCCCACGTTTGTAGTAGTGCCAGGAGAATGTTGCTATTGTAATCGAGTTTGCCAACAACCTTCGACTTTAACATGATATAGACATTCGCATAATCAAAGCCGAGCATGCTTTGGAGATACAATACAAAGAATAAATATGGAGCCCAAGCCCTTACATTTTTTGCAAGGGTCCTCTATCATAGGAACTTGGCCGGGATAATGGGCTACCAAAAGGTGTTGGTAGGCACTTGGAAAGTTTTTATGAAACAGGAGAGGGATGCATCAGAAGGACAGCAGGTAAAGGAGGTAGCTTTAATGAACAGGTTTCTACATGACGACGAACGAGCGGTGCTAGCCGAAGGAAAGAGAAAGGAGGATGAGGCAGTAGATGTTGAATATCACAAAGCAAATAGGAAGTCAGTCCCGAAAGAGAGGTTGGTAGCAGCCAGGCTAAGACGCCCTTTCAAATTCCTTCTGCAAACATAGAAGCGGGCTCGGCTTCTGTTCCTCCTGATCCATCCAAGGCTGTGGATAGGCAGCCGACCAAGTTCGATGTTGAAGTTAAACTTGTTCATTTCTTCCCAACTCCATGTTTACCCATTTAGTCATAATTCACGTCTTCTGTTATAGATTACATTGGCAAAGGAGATGTCGAGGAAGAAACTATATTGGTGGAGAAAGATGGCGTTGAAGGGACAGTTAAATGTCGGAGGAGAAAGGAGATGACAAAGACCCGTCAAAGGTCGACGATGTGGAGTTGATACGGGAGATTAAGGGGGGTAACCACCCTTCCATGGTTGAGATCAAAGCCAAAGGCGAGAAAGACGTTTTGTCTATGAACCCCGAGCCACTTGAAGAGCCTTTGAACATTCATTCCCTTCAAGCTATTCCCCCAACCATCCTTTCATCAGTCAACGTTCTCCCTTTTACAGATTCAATCAATCCAAACAAGTGAGATGCAACATCAGTTACTAGTCGTTCTGGTTCCTTTGGCAACACACTCAAAGGATCAAGACCTAGGTTGACCACTGAGAAGGCATTGAAGATGGTCAAGCAAAAGGAGTTGGAAGATATGATTGAACGTAGGCACATACCACCTTCAACTTAAAGTCTTTTTTATCGGAATTTTACTTTAGGCACTTTGGAAGTTTTATGTGAGTGCATCCCTCGCATTTTTGCCATTGTCAAGTCTTGTACTTTTGTGGACGATGTTTAACTATACTAGTATGCAACATTGTTTTGTAAGCACGTTATGTTAATATTAACATGTTGATATTAACTGAATTTTGTTCATTTTCTTTTAAGTATTTGTTGCTAATACGTTGGAATGGGAATCGTGTAAACATTCTTGACTTGTTTCGACCTTCGAGGGCTATTCGTCAACCTTCATGTCCCTAGTGTTGTGGGGAGTTGGCATGGTCGTCAAGCTCTCTAATCGTATTTAAGATATTCATCCCAGTCTAGGAGTCAGGTGTTCCTAAGTAGGAATACTTTGTCCTTTATACTCATCCTCTAGTCAGAGGGTTAGAGTTTAAGGATTGAGTGCTCTTTTGTCGGGGTGCACCTTTTACACTCGTTCGCCATTTACACTCTTCCCCAAATTGAGTGAATTAGAGTCTTTTTCCAACAATCAGTCATTTTTCTTGTATCGGTGTCGTCCTCACTTTTAGTGAATAAAGTGGGATCTGAAAGTTGATCGATCAGTCGGAGTTTACGAACAACTTTTATTGTTTTCCCAACGAAGCCGTCCCAGATTGTCAGGGGTTGGCATATAAAGTTGTCAATATTTGACCTAATGTCGGTCGAATCACAACATTCAGCCATTATAGTTAATAAGTCAAAGCAGGAAAGGAGCCTTTTATTCACAAATTATTACAAGCGATAAGTCACTGCTTATTACAAGAATAAAACAAATAAAATAGTAATGAAACTAAAAAATATCCTAAGAAATATAAGGTTGTAAATGTTCTGCGTTCCTTGCTCTATGAAAACGCTCGCCATCAATTGTTGATAGCTAGAAGGTTCCGTTATCAAGCTTACATTGAATGACGTAGGTTCCTTCCCACTTGGGTCTTATATTTACAGGAGTCGGAAAAATCCGCTTTAGGACAAGATCTCCAACATCAAAGGTTTTGTGTCGAACCTTCTTGTTGTAAAATCGAGCAATCCTCCTTCAGTGAGCTTCGGTGCGGAGGTTTGCCTCATCTCTTTTTTCGTCAATCATATCCAGTGAGCGCGGAAGACGGGATTTGTTTAATAACGGATTATAGTATGTGGTTCTGTAGGAAGGAACTTCAAGTTCAATGGGAATTACAGCTTCGGATCCGTAAGACAAAGCGAAAGGAGTGTGCCCAGTAGCGGTCTTAGGTGTGGTCCGATATGCCCAAAGAGCTAGAGAAAGCTCATCTACCGATTTTCCTTTAGCTCGTTCCAGTTGCTTTTTCAGGATGGATTTAATGATTTTATTAATCTCTTCGATTTTTCCATTAGACTGTGGATGAGTGACCGCGGTGTATTTCTTCTCAATGCTATATTTTAACAAAAGTCCCTGAATTCCTAACTATTGAACCGAGTCCCATTATCCATAATAATAGTCTGAGGTATCCCATATCGTCATATGATATTGCTGACAATGAAGTTAATGACCCGCTTTGTTGTGATCATGGTCATCTGTTTAGCTTTCGCCCACTTTGTAAATCCACCGCCACAATCACATACCTTGCCCCCCTTTCGAAATGGGTAGGGTTCCAATGATGGCTATCCCCCACATGGAGAATGGCCAAGGACTGATCATTTGGGTGATCTTAGTTTGTTGGGCTCGCGGAATCTGTGCAAACCTCTGGCACTTATCACATCGTTTAGAATAATCGGTCGCATCCTTGCGGAGAGTCGGCAAGAAGTACCCATACCGCAGTATTTCCTGGCCGGAGTCCCCCCCTCCCAAGTGTTCGTGCCTTATTCCCATTCATGCACTTTTTTTATTATTCTTTTGATATCATCACGGGCCACACACCGGAACATGGGCACAGAAAAACCCCGTCTGTAGAGCTGATCTTGTTGGATAACATACCTAGATGCCTGCCATACGACAACCCGTCTTTCATTTCTTTTTTCAGGAAGTGTCCCGTGTAGGAGGAAATTCTTGATGGGAGTCATCCCGGATTCTCTTTCATGCTCGGCTTCAACTTGGTCGATCTCCATCTGTTCGATGCCCAGGTTGCCCAAATTCTCTATGGGAACCAGCTCCGTTTCACTTGGGTTGTTTGAAATAGCGAGCTTTGCCAACTTATACATTTTCTGGTTTTCTTTCCTGGGAATGTGAGAGATGCTATATCGGTCAAAGTTATGTAACAATTTCTCTACCTTCTTAAGGTAGGAGGTCAATCAATCTCCTTTGGTTTGATATTCTTTCCGAACCTGGAATACAACAAGTTGTGAATCACAAAAGATGTCAAGTGATGTTATTCTTAGGTCCTTCGTTAGTTTGAGCCGGACAATCAGGGCCTCATACTCGGAGTCATTGTTGGTTACCAAAAACTCTGATCTTAAGGTGTAATAAATCGATCGCCCCTCAAGAGATAATAACACTATGCCAGAGCCAGAGCGCTAGTTATTACGAGCTCCATTTTTGTACAGTTTCCAGGTGTTCGACTTTGACCCTACATCTGGGGGATCTGTAATAACCTCCAAGTTGTCATTATTTGGAGTCGTAAATTTAGATATGGAATCAACCAGTGCTTGCCCTCGGATGAATTTTCTTGGAACAAAAGTCAGATCAAATTGGCTTAATTCAATATTCCATTTAAGCAGTCTCCCACTTGCCTCGGGTCGTTGTAGAACTGGTTGAAGAGGTTGGTCGGTGAATATTTTAATGGGAAGAGCTTGGAAGTAATGTTGAAGCTTTCTTGATGCAATCAATAAACTATAGGCAAGTTTCTCAATCTTCGGATAGTTGCGTTCGGCCCTTGTCAATTTCTTGCTGACATAATAAACTGGTCGTTGCACCCGGTCCTCTTCACGGATTAGGACCGAGCTGAGGGCGTGTGCGGATACTGTTAAATATACAAACAGATCTTCGTGATCGATCGGTTTAGATAAGATGGAGGGTTTCTCCAAATGGTCGAGCAGGTGTTGGAAGACTTCGACATAGTCAAGTGTCCAAGCGAAGTTCCGTTTTCCTCTTTTAATCACACCTTGGAAATAAATCGACCCATCACTACTACCTTATCTGCTAGGCTCTGAACATCCTTGATCCTTCTAGGTTCCTGAATTCTTTTAATGGCCAAAATCTAGTCAGGATTGATTTGGATCCCTCGAGAACTAACTATGAAACCCAGAAACTTGCTTGGCACTACTCCAATAGAACACTTCAATGGATTTAATTTCATTCCATACCTTCGGAGTATGCTGAACATCTTTGATAAGTCGTTGATGTAGTCGGATGACTGTTTCGACTTTACCAGCATGTCATCCATGTATACCTTCATCGTCTTTCCTATCTGATCTTGGAATATCCGGTTGACAAGATACTGGTATGTGGCCCCCGCATTCTTCAAGCCGAACGACATATCTACATAGCAGTATAGTCCAAGATCTGTTATGAAACTAGTATGCTCTTGATTTGGGATGTGCATAGCAATCTGATTATACCCTAAGTAAGCATCCATAAATGAGAGGAGTTCATGACCTTCCTTGAATCGACCAATTAATCGATCCTAGCGAACGGAAAGCTGTCCTTAGGGAAGGCTTTGTTCAAGTTAGAAAAATCGATGCAAGTCCGCCACTTCTAATTAGCCTTTTTCACAAGCACCAGGTTGGCCATCAAATCAGGATAGGTCTATTCTCGGATAAACACATTGGCTTGTAGCTTTCGAACTTCCTACTTTAGGGCTGTGGATCTCATGGGTTCGAGCATCCACCGCTTCTGCTTTATAGGGCTGTACTTCGGATTAATGCTGAGGGAATGAATTATGATTTAGGGTGAGATTCCACACATGTCAGCGTAGGTCCATGAAAACACGTTAAGGTTTGCACGGAGAAATTCAGTCAATTCCCTCGTCCGGAGGGGATCAAGATAAAACCCAATCTTCAAAACTCTGGTGGGGTCGCTCTTATCAATCGAAATCTCTACGGTAGCCTCATTCGGGGATGCCTTACTACACCCCGGTTCTTCGTCCTCTCTTGGGTCGATATCCTCGACTTCATAGAAGGATGGTCCCAACCGGGATGTTCTTTGTAGTTGTTATGCTTCTTTCCCCTCCATAAGGGGAGAGGATTCTTCAGGTTCTTTGCTACTCTTGCTTCATAGCTCCTTCCATTGTGCCAAGTAGAAGGCTCGTCCTGTTACCTGATCTCCTCTTACTGTCCCAATTCCACCATCAGTTGGGAATTTCAAAAGCAAACACCAAGGAGCAATACATATCCTGAAATCTGTGAGAGCCGACCGCCCCAAAAATGCATTATACTGAGAGCTAATGTTCACTACAACAAACGACATAATTCTAATTCTTCGGCGGTCTCCATCTCCCAATTCTACTGATAGCTTAACCTGGCCAACTGGTTCACTGGGAGTTCCATTGAAACCACGTATCTAGCTAGCACATGGCTCCAAGTCTTTCAACTCCAGCTTCATTCGGTCATAGGCTTGTTTAAATAAAATGTTCACCGAGCTTCCATTGTCAACCAGAAACTTGTGCACCGTTGTTGGGCCGATAATGGCTGTTATCATCAGTGGGTCAATGGTTGGAGCCTCTATGTCGATCGACACCCGATCATGGAAGATAATATCATCGACCATCGTCTTTCTTTGCTTTACAGGACTTGTAGCTTCGGATAGGATTAATTTTGCAACATCCAGATGCTTTGCAAAATTTACATAATGCTCCATGGACCAGATGTTGTAGCCTACGGGATGTGGTCCTCCGACAATAGCGTTAATCACAGTCCCCATTCCCTTCTCCTGGGCGGTGGATCGAGGCATTGCCTGACTTTGTTTGGGTGCTGAAGTCCCTTGCCCCTGTCTCTCGGGACTACTTTGTATTCGTCGAGTTTTCCTTCTCGTATCAACTTCTCGACGATGTCCTAAAGATATCGACATTTATTGGTCGTATGTCCGCAAAATTTCACGAAATAAGCAAAACTTTCCAGTCGCCCGCTCCTTCTCAGTAGGTTCGCGCAAGGGCGACTTTAGTACTGGACTGTACTACAAGTATCGAGATAAATATTCTCCAGTGTGTCGTTTAGCGATGTGTAAGTTTTGAAAACCTGGAACCGGGGTCGTTTTATGGAATTCCCTTATGGTCCCGGGTTTCCATTGGCTTCCTTTGATCCATCTTTATTTCTCTTACCATAATTCCCAATGTTCACTTCTACCTTCCTTGAGTTATCCCCAGATTGCTTGACTACGACATTGCTTTGGAATTGTTTGATAGATACATCTTTCGGCTAGTCCTCCTCATCTAGCTGTGCGTCTTCCTGCCTTACCAGATGTTGGCATTTTCATAGAATGTTCCAATCGATTTGGGCTGCTTCCTGATTAAATATTTTCCGAACTCTATCCGCTTATCAATGCCATCGACCATGGCCATCAGGATGGTTTCATGATTAGGGTTGCTTACTTCGGTAGCAGCCCGGTTGAATTGATGGAGATAGTTTCTAAGGGACTCGCCTCTTCCCTGTTTGACTGTTGAAAGAGCCATGACATGCTTCGATTTGAAGGCATGGAGACGGAATTGATTCAAGAATTTCTCACTCAAGTCTTTAAAGCTCGGAATTGATCTTGGAGGTAGACAGACGAAACCCATGAGTGCCATCCCGCTCAAGAAAATTGGAAAGGCTTTGCATTTGATAGTGTTGGGAGCTACTACAACTTCCTTATGCCATGAGTATCTCATCAAATGTTGTTGCAGATCGGTGGTTCATCCAGGGCATATTGAATCTCCTGGGGAATTCATCTCGTAAGATGTCATCAGTGAATGGCGTATGGCTTCGTCGACTACCCAGTCCTCATTCTTGTGTCCTCTGCTATCATACGTGATCTGCCATACCATGGCGGTCAGATTTGGAGGAATGACCGCGTCACAATCAGTTTCCTAAACCGACTAACCTCTCCTGGCTATTTCCACAGGCAACGTTGTTAGACTTGCTGTCCGGGCAGTCCTTCCTCCTTCTCGAGTATCTTGGTCAATCACAAGATGTCGAGGAGTACAAACAGGGGCTCGATCTATTTGTGCAGCGTTTTGATGAGTGAGTGGAGGGGCGTCTTGGTATTGTTGGGCTGAAGGGGCGATAACTTCTATCTCGTCCTGATTGGCCTAGGTCTGACCTCCTGCCTCCAGCTGGTCAGTACGTTCTCCCAGATTCAATTGATGAATTTTCGGTTCTTTCTAATGGACGCTGAGGTTGAGTTGATCTTTGCTTCTCTCGGATGATGATAAGCTCTCCAAGATGTGGTCTAACTAAGGAGGGGAAGTTGACGATCCAAAGCTTGTTGATTCCTGAACTCCTCTCATTGTCTTGACACATGATTCATATCCTGTCGCATTATAGCATTCTCCCAAGCATGAACCTTTAAGGCATTCGTAGTTTCCCAAAGCTGATTTAACACGGTCATAAACTCATCTCGGGTGGCGAAAGCTGAGGATAGAGCTGGATCTATTGCGGGGGTTAATGCAGGTTGATTTGAAGTAGTTCTAGGAGTTGTCAATCCCCCGGCTGTGTCCGCAGATGTCCCGACCTGCAGTTGTTTCCTGGTATTGCGAGTCATTTTTCCATCCATAACTCAACAATATAGGAATAAGCTGGGTAGGATTCCACTTCGGACTTGGTAATCCAAAAGTAGATCAAAAATCCGTCTTAGGCTAAGAATATCAATTCTCAGTGAAAGCACCAAAGAAAGTGTTGACACTAAAAATTGGCACAACACCTAAAGAAAGGGTTTTATAGAGAATAAATGAAGATAAATGATTGCAAAACTAAAAATAAAGGGAATCATACTCACGTTTATAGTGGTTCGACGTTAACGAGCCTACGTCCACTATATAATCTCTGAATACTTTATCAACTATTATAGTCAGAAGAGTTACAACTGCAATATAAGAGAATGGCAACTATCTAAGAAAAGAAAATACTGTTAGTTCTCCCAAAAAAGTCCGTTCTTTAGAGTCCAGAAAGGGAATTAATATATGATGCACTACATATGCTGGTTGGAATACATGTAACGTGATCCAAGATAGTAGGAAAGCATGAAGAGGTGTTCTCCGCCTATGGAATCAACATGATTTGAATCTATGATAACAGGCAGTAGCTGATCTGATCTATGTGGACAACATGTGTAACACCCCGTAATTTTAAAGGACATTATAACAATAAACTAAGGAATACTTAATTAAATATTGGGAATTAATTAAAATGGACTAAACCATTGCGTTCGTCTCGGAATTCTACTTAAAATAGACTTCGAGTTTATGTAAAACGAACATCATATGAGGTAGTTACAAAGGTTAGAAGTTTGTAGACATATAAGAGTTTTATATATATACAAATCGACCTAGAAATTCAAATTCATGAAGAACGAAAACTAGGGGAAAATGACTCGTTGGGTTTGACCCATACCTGGGCTGGGTCGACCTATAGGTCGACCCAAGGCGACGTGGGTCGACAAAGGTGAGGGTGGGTCGACCCAACATGGATCCAGGCGAATTCGTTTTGCTGAATGTGGACGTTTTGATGGCTTGGTTCATTGGCAGTAGGCTATATATAGGACATTTTTATTGTTTTTATTCATCTAAAATAATGGAGACAAAGAGATGATGCCCCAGCTTGGATTGAATTAGCCTATTTTCTTTAACAACAACTTATACGCATATGAGAATTTCTTCTGCAACTTCAGCCTAATTATTCTCGGTTCATTAGATCCAGTCAATGTGAGTTCATGTGACTTTTAGATATAAACATTTAACAAGAAATCCTGACATTTTTGTAAATCTGGATCTAAACCTATACGTGTTAAGAATCTGATTCATACCTAAACAATTTTTACACTTGATTTGTTGTTCAGTTCTTATATGCCTATTTCTGATATGCCTATTTCTTCTATCATATGCCCATCTCTGCTATCATACGCTTATTTTATTTCATATGCTTATTCTTGTTCTTCTCTCCCATTCCCTTTTTATTTTTATAGCCTAGACTACCTTCGAGCCTAGGCCGATATCGCTGAAATATGCGTACGAACAAAATTGGGTTAAAACTGAGAATGATTGGGAATGGTAATTTGAGGTATAACTTGTACTATGACTCATGACTAGGATTCAGAGGCATAAAATATACTGTGAAGTATGACTAAAGTTTGGGGCACAACATAGACTGTGAATTATGACTTGTGGTTTATGACATATAAACCTGTAGGCTTAATTTAAAGATTAAGAGGAATATGGAAATGAAACTGTAATACTTAACCTGTTTAATCTGTGGGGGTTATATACATATAAACTTATTAATCTGTTGCTTGTTTAATCTGTGGGTGGGGTTAAGTAAACATGTTGAAACTGTGGGGTTAAGTAAAACTGTTAACACTGTGGGGATTATACAAACCCGTTAAACTTAACCTGTGTTATTTGTTGGGGTTATGCAGGCTTGTTAATCTATCAGGAGTAACCTGTCGAAATCCTAGTTAGCTGGGGGTACAAGCCTAAGTGGTGGCTTGTGTCATATATTGTGTGGGACCCATATCAGTCAGTAACCCATTCTGGTATTAAATGAGGGACCCCGCACTAGGTAAGGTTCATGGCATGCTTACTGGACGGGTTATAAGAGGTTCATTTGGGGAGAGCTATTCTGATGGCGCATTCCAACGGAGTCATGTGCGTGCATGGGTCCGGTTTGCTTGAGAAAATAAGCCGTCGTAACACCTATAAATTGGTCTATGTCCTTCTAGTGGTTGCCACCTTAGGAAGTAATACACTCTACTGTGGGGCCGACACAGGGTATTTACGTGGTAGGGAGTTGATCGTAGGGGGTAGTAATTAGGGTACATCTGGTCCTGTTTAGGGTAACACCCGTTATTTCTATTTAGGTGCATGTTATTTTTGTTCGGGGTAAAACCCGTTACTAGAAGTACATCTAAGTCTATTATTTATGTTTATATTGGGGATCATTATGTTTCTGTTAAGTAACTGGAAACACTTAATGCGCTATACTAGTATTGATGCAGAGAAAAGTATTTGAGAAGCATAACCTATTCTGTTTATCCTTCTTATTCTGTTCAGCCTGTTCATACCTGTTATATGATACTGTTATCTCTCATCTAGTTTATATGTGTGTCGTTATAATTTTACTTATTTTTATGCTAAAGGTCACTGAACTCGCCAGAGTCTATGTCTGACCCGTTTTGTTTCCTTTTCTCTCTCTTCCTTTCTTACCACCAGGTTCTTAGGGTGGGACACTCAGGCTTGATTAGGATTCTCTCTTCTGTTTCTACTTGGATTTGGACTTGCTTTGATGTATCGCTTTTAGTACTTGTCCACTTGTTTATGGCTACTTATGGGGATTATGATTTTGCACTTCTGTACTCTGATGGTTTTTAGCGCAAGACAGATGTTTTATTTGAGGGATTTTTTTCTAGTATTTTAGTCTGATGTTGTAACTGGATTTTGAGGCCACGATGTTTTCTATTGGAAAATAAAGTTTTAAATTTCCGCTACTCTTTAATATATCTGTCTTATGAGATTCTTAACTGTTTACCTATAACGCTTCATAGAACTTAATGATTCTGTTAAAGAGTGACATTAACAGACGTAGGGTGCCACATTTGGTATCAGAGCTGAAGGTTACAAGATCGGATAAAAGGTTTTGAAAATTGTTTTCAAAAGGTTTCAAAAAGAAAGTATTTTCAATGAAAAGAATGTTTTTGAAAATCATATTACCCAAGCCATATAAATATCTTTCGACTCTCTGTTTGAATCCCTTTCCTTTTCTTTTCAGCATGTTTGGGGAACCGAATATTCCCGAGGGCGTTCAGATACTGGCTTGGTTCCGTAGGTATCTTGAGGCTACGACGCCTGCCAAAGGCCAAGCATACGCCTCTACCCCAGCTACAGTCGTTGTTCCTCCTCCTCCACGAGTGGATAATTTCTCTAAGATATGCAAGGATTTCTGTGCTATGGGAGGAAAGCCATTCCGAGGAACTGAGAATTTTGTGGAAGCACAGAATTGGCTAAAATAGATAGAGAACTTATTTGGGCTTTTTGAGGTTGATGACCTCATAAAGATACAGTTGGCTGCATGTCAGCTTAAGGGTGAGGCTTCATTCTGGTGGGAAGTGACACAAGTGGGGCGTCCAGTGGAAACTTAGGATGATTTCCAATGGAGGTTCGAGACGAAGTTTCTTTCTCAGGAAGAAGAGAGTATGCAGATGAAGATGTTTCTGGCACTTAAGCAAGGAAATATGTCTGCTAGAGAGTATGTCAATAAGTTCAATCAGTCGGCAAGGTTTGGTTTGGAGCTGGTGAATACTCTGTAAAAGAAAGCTTTAAGATTTGCAAGAGGATTGAATCATCCCCTTTAAGCAGTGACATTATCTCACATTCCGATGGGGGCTACTTTTGAGAGACTGGTTGATATGGCACTGATGCACGAAGATGGAAAAGAGGAGAAAAAGGAGGCTAAAACTAACGAGATACAAAACAAGAAAATGTGGCCCAAGAAAGAAGAAGAAAAGAAGGGTGGAAAGAACAAAAAGCTCAAGGCAAGAAGAAATGTCATGGTTGTGGAAGCTTGGGTCATTTTGTCAAAGATTGAAAAAAAGGAAGAATGCTTGTTTCCAATGTGGTGAATTTGGAAACCATTCTAGGAGCGCCCGAAGAAGAAGGACAGGGCCAAAGAGCAAGATCTTCTGGAGGGCAGGTGCATGCTCTCAAGGCCAGTGTACCAGATAGAGGTATGAATGTTTCTGTTGAAGGTTTGATTTCTCTTTCTGATCATCCTGTTAGGACTCTTTTTTATGTTGATTCATGAGGTTTTTTGATTCATGACAATGAAGAAATGAAGATCGATTGAAGAGTTGGTATATATGTTTATGTATGTGTGTGTGTGTGTTTTTTTTTTGAAATAAAGGTACTTTATTTACAACAGGAGATTAAGTACAAATAAAAGGTTCGGGAAGAACAAATATACAACCAAACCAAAGTAACAAACACTATACAAACAAAAATAAACAGATCTCCCCAAACCTAAAGAAGAGCAAAAAGACAAAAAAAAAAAGGACAACATGCACTTCAAAAAATTGAATAACAGTAGAAGCCCACGTGCTCTATCTTGTATTCCCAAAGAAAGAAAACTTCGAATTTCAGGATAATAAAACATTCATGGCGGATAAACAATCTCGTTTTCCAGAGTAGACGGTTGGTGATTAAGATCTCCACACATAAAACTTCTGGTATTCCTCATCTCCTTCTTTCTCTTATATTCAAAAGCTTGAATAATGGCTTCGATTTCTGAAAAAAGAAAATCGGTCTTGAGATGGAGAGGAATCGAAATATTATTGAAGATTCTCTCACATCTCTCATTCCAGATCTAATGAATAGTAGTAGTTACAACGATTCTGAGAACCTTAATCTGATTGCAATCTCCAGAATATCGAATGATCGGCTCAGATAACTCAGTAAGTAGTATGTTAGAATATTGTTAAAATCTATCCTTAAGTAATTCTTAAAATGCACGAAAAAACTATGAACTTATGAAAAGAACTAGTCAACTAGTTAAAAATCTACTAGTCAACTAGCAAGCAACTACTAGTGAACTTGTCAGAAATCAACTAGTCAACTAGTAAGTTTCAGAATTGCACAATTTTCTACTAACTAATCGACTAGTTGATTTTCTACCAGTCAACTAGTTACATAAAAATGTACAATTCTGTCCTCTTATGAATACATTTACATATATATTTTCAACCAGTTGACTAGTGATTTTTGACTAGTTGTTAGATCCAAAAATGGTTCCAACACCCAAACTAATGATAATTCTAAATGAACTGAAAATAAAAATGGAGAAAACACACGATTTATAGTGGTTCGGCGTTAAAGAGCCTACATCCACTTTGAACTTCTTTGATTGATGATGGGAATACAAGTACAATGAATGTTTTTGCTCAATCTCACTTTTACAATGGATAATTTCACTCAACACTCACTGAAATGTTCTTCAAATATTGATGGTGATCTGATTAAAGTGATGAAATACGGATATAGTAGGTGTTTGAGTCAAGAATTTGCCAACTGATCCTTCAAATGATGTTCGGTGGTGTATTTATAAGTGAATAATCTCTCTGAAATGGCTCCGGTTCGGATACACATGGATTTCATTCCTTGAAAGTCGAGGTCGGAGGCGCCATAGTGGGACAGCTCATTAAGTTAGTGGGTGATCATGGGATAATGGGTAAGTAACTCCTCCGCACTTTAAGGAATCGTGGAGAGTATTTTCAGTCCAATCTCTCTGGGGTTCGGTTCGAAAATGCAGAGAAAAAGGGGAGCGGGTTGGATGCTTCCGAACCGATCTGATTCTGCCTTCATACTTCAATTTTCTGCTTCATAATATATGGGTTCAGTTCGGGTCTCCGAACCGATCTGGGCTTCTAACGTGCACTCTTCCAGTCATCACTCTTCATCAATTGTTCTTTTTGCTTTGTGTAGCCTAGTTCACAAAATAGGCTAACATTTTCCCCCTCGAAATGCGCTTTTATCGAAGATGAAGCGTGCTTCGAAATAATCTGTTCATTGACTTCTGAATTAGCATCATTGAATAGCTGCTTCCATTCATTTGTAGAGATTTGTTTCTTCATCAAGTCGCATCTTTCATTGTCTATAAATACGTCGCGGAATACATAAATTGCTTTTGTTATTTGAAATAGCTTTGAGAACTTCGTTTAGTGTCCAAGTGATGATCCCAGGTAAGCTTTTGTATATTCCTCATTGGATTCATTTCGTATGCTAAATTTATACTAATGACCCTGATTTGTTTCGGATCAGATCCAACTGACCTTGCCAACTCCTCAACACCTTCATGCTAACGGACTAAGCGGCCATGGGTCTGCTTTCTGCCTCGACCAGAGAGGAGTGTCACATCAGTTGGAATACAAGGAGCCACTTCCTAAACATATAAATTCACCTCTTCTTCGATCCTCACTTCTTTCTTTTATTTCCTCCCTTCTCCAAAATCTTACGTGAGAAAACCTAATTTCAAAAACTCCAGGATTCCTTCTAGTTTTCCAATTGAATATATACGTAGGTTAATAGCTTTGACTAATCGCCGCTTTAATTGATTTAACCTGAATTCAAGAGCGATTTGATTGATTTTTCCTGCCATCATTTCCACCTCGAAATTGCACCCCTCTTCCCTTCACCATCATCATTGGTAGCCTTGTCGCTGCCTCGAAATGGTTGTGGAGGAGTTCGAAGTCAGCATTGGCCATGTCAATTCGTAGATGCTCAGTTACGAGTTGATTTTTTGGCAAGTCCGAAGAGATCTAGTAGTGCTAAAGGAGCGTAAAGGAAGGAGAAGGGAGAAGCGGGACCAGTTTGGTTGAATTACTTAAAAGGACAAGGTGGAGCAGCCAATGGTGGAGGGTGAATACGGTTTAGATCGGATGACAGTGCAGGGAATTGATGTAAGGTCAGTCCAGATCGGGGGGATCTCTTAAAAGAGAATGTTAGCTTCTAAGGGTGTGCTCCGATCCGAATAGGTGTCAATTAATTTGAATTGCTTTGAACTTGCCAGATTCGATCTGGATCTGTTCTGTTTCCATCCTCGAACTGATCGCATACGTGGTGAACATCCGAACCGATTCGAATACAAAGGAATAAAAATCCGAACTGAATTACACTTGTACATCATGCCACGCAACCATGCTATAAATGACTTAGCCAATACTAAGCATGGTTTGCGATTTCATGAACAGTTAGGATAGAGCCTTATGATCATGAACTAACTTTTAAAACTATCATGAACACATAGTTGCTTCGTCAATCTCTTGCATTGTATCCATACATGCTTACTGTGTACTTCTTTAATTCTGTCACTGCATACACATTGCACACATATGCACGGGGGGACATGCGCAATTTTACTCTAACTCCTGCTATTGCTTCTTCAATGGTTAAACAACCATGGCTAAGAGACGCTCGTATAGATTAGCTAAAAGGGGAGAAGCTTCCAGGTCATCTGAGAATCCACCCGCTAAAGACATATCTTCCACTTCGGATTCGGGTTGGAATAGTATAGGTCCAAACTATGAAATGGAAACTCATGAAAATGGTGTATCATCCGGGGGTGATGTATCTCTAGGCAAGGAAGAAGAAGGAGGGGTCGGAGATAACCGTGCCCTTGATGAGTTCGGGAATGTTACTATCTTAGAACCGCCTAAGGATTCAGTTGAATCAATGATCGACAATGACAGACTTTCACGGATATGCTTAAAGCATGGGATTCTTTGAAGAGATACTGAGTTGCCTTCGAAAACAGATCGTCCTCATAATCCACCGGAAGGGTATATGGCTATCAAAAAATTAATGTGCCTTGTTGGGGAAGTACCTCCATTTCCTCCATTCGTCGTCGATTATCTGAGACAATTACGGATTTCCCCCATGCAGCTTTATCCCAACTCCTACGCTTAACTGTATACTCTGCACATAGCTTATAAAGAAATTGTAGGTGTAGAGCTAACTTTTGAGGATGTTCATTTCTTTTACAATTTCAAGCATCAAACAAATGACACCCTGTCTTTTGTATACTTTGAATCGGTGCCAAAAAGGAAAATCATCACTATTCCGTTTAGCAATAAAGCCGAGGACCCGAATCCTGAATGGTTTTATATCAGGCAATAGCCCGGGTGTGCCAGTAGATGGCTTAAGTCAAGTAAGGACATCGGTTATTGAGTTTTAGTCCCAGCCTCTATCATAAATTCATTAAGCATTGCTTGTTTTCACTTGCAATTCCTAACCCACCACAAGAGAAGCATCCGATACAATTTGATCGTTTAAATCAGTTACTCAATGGTGATCAAAATTTTTTGACTATCAAGGAGTGCTTAGTAGATTAATATCTCCATCGGCATCGTCTAATTGCTATAACTCGTAGCATAGGCCACGGGGAATGCCCTTACGTGTACATACCTCCAGTTGAAAGGCCAATCGACACCCCACTTGAGAGGGGAGAAAGTTCAAAAGATCTGATAGTGCCCCTCAGGGATCCTCCTTCTCCCTTCACGACTCAAGATGATATTTAGCAAATATAGCAGAAAAAGATAAGGATAAGTACATTACTCCTGAGGATGCTGCCACTCCTGAAAAATCGATATCTCCAAAAGAGTTTCCGTTAGATGCTCCTCAAGGAGATGCCCCCACTATGGATGACTCTACATTTTGGGGTTTGGGAAATATTCCCTTGCCCAAGACCCTTTACACTTTAGAAGATTTCAGAACAAATCCTTTGACCTTTACTTCCTTAGAAGAAACCACTCCTATGGAGGCTAAGGAGACCACACATACTGGCCTAACTTCGGGCTTTGGTTGGTTGGTGGGAATATCAATTAGGATGTGCACAACACATTAGCACTGCATGTTACAGCACTTATGCTTTGTATAAACATTAGTTCTGAAGTTTACATACCTTGTTTTGCAGGAACCATGGTATGTTCCCGCTACGATGTTAGGAAAGTCTGCACCAGCATGCCTAGATATGATTCTGACACCGAGCATGATCATCGCGAGAGCCGCGATAGGGATGATAGGAGGCATTATGATTCCAACCGTCCTCATTCTTCGCGGTCTCTTTCTCCTCGTCGGTCTGATGCAGACAAATACAAGAGCCATCAAGATCGTCATGAAGGGGACAAACAATTTTCCAAATCTTAAAGAGAAGCATCCTCAAGAGAGGCCATTGTTAAAGCATGCTGGTTTACAGGATAAACCTAAAATCCCTGAGAAGAGGCCGGGCAAAGATGATACGTCCATTGTACCTGCCGAGCGGAGAAATATTGAATTATCCGTACCAAGCCCATGTTGCTCGATTTCAAGAGCAATGCGAGACTAGCATATCTGAAAAAACAATTTCCAGATCATTATTTTGATCATATGGCATTTGTTCCCGCGCTTGAGCCTATTCCTTCGAAGTGGGCGGATGATGCTAAAGCAAAAATAGATTTGGTGGATAAGCAATATACAGAGATGTATAGATATTCACACAATCTTTCTAAGATTATCCGGGACCTAATCACTGATATTGGCCACATGAAGGAAATGGATGATTATGACGATAGCATCTTGAAAAATTCAGAGAAAGACTTGGAAGATGCATAGGCTCAGCTTGCTCTCATTCAACGGGACGCCGACAACTACAAAAAAACAGCATGAAGAACTACAAAGACGTTATCACACTTTCTTGGAATCTCATAGCCAAGAGCGCCTAGATCTAAAGAAGCAAGCTGAGGATGCTAAATCTGAGAGTGTCAAAGTACAGTTGGCTTGCTCTACCCTTGAACGGGAGAAGGATGAGTTAGAGAATAAAAACGCTGATTTGGTAAAGTGAAATGCCGAATTGGGAGCAAAACTACTGGAGGTTGAATCCAGATCAGTCTTGGCCGAGGGGAATACAAGCATCGCCACTAAATCTGCCAAAGAGGTACAAGAGAAACTTTCCGCGGCCCAGAAGAAATTGGATGGCTATGGTGAGATGATGATAGAGTTCTTTGCTCAGGAGATCCGTCGTCAGGACATTTCTTGGATCGAGGATTACCCGACAATTTCGGTTTATGTATGGGACCAAATCATCGAATGGGAGAAGAAAGAGCTCAAGGTGGATTCCGTCGACAAAAACAAACCTATGGAGAAGTTCCTTAGGGGCGAGGGGCTGGCATGTCTAGCTGAAGGGCGTCGACTTATTGATGTTGCCATGGAGGAAGAGTGACGTCAGGACAAAGGAAAAGATATCATTGAAACTGGTTCTTCTTCTGCTGTCTCCGGGGCTACCGGAATAGAGGGATATGATCCCGAAAATCTAGGAATTCCTAAGGCATCCCTTTTGTCTCCTATACCCGAATCGGCACCAAAGACTCTAGCCACCCCAATCGAGAAATCATCCGAAGGTATCTCTACCTTTTCACCCCAATTTGTCAGGCCTATTTCGACCTTTCGTCATATTACTGGACAATCAATTGAAGATCCCTCGTTTTTTCTTGGTTTAATAACTGTCACCTCTCATTCTGTAGGTACAGAGCCAACTGAAAAGACTAATGGACAACAGAAGACAGTCATCGGTGAGAAGTCTGTCGAAGAGACTCGGGAGAAACGAGATGAGGTCACTACTGCAAAATCTGGGGGGAGATGAGGGCAAGGAGGAGGAGGTTACCGATAAAGCTCTTATGTCACCTAACACCGAGACTCCTCATGCTGGGGAGATGATAGATGCTCTGAAAGACGACGGCGGCGACGATGGACATGAAGAAGATATTGATGTTGTTATGACTAAGGATTCCGGGAATGTCGATGATCTAACTTTGGCCGAGATGAAGGCCAAGTAGGATAAGCGTATGCAGCTAAAAGTTAAGGAAATAGATCCCGAAAGTTTTAAGCCTCTTGCGATAGTACCCACTGGGTCAAGGTTAGTTGTTAAACTTTCAACTCGATCAATCAATGAAGAGCTTGCTAAAAAATCTGCTACTAATCCCAGCGCTCCAGTTCTAGGGAAGAAGAAACCAAAGCGGATCCAGACCGAGGCTGAAAAAGAGGAGAAAGAAAAACATAAAGCTACCAAGAAGGCGAAGTCTACTCCGAAGTCCAAATAAAAGGCGGCTTGTCCTTTGTTTTATTTATCTCCTGGCCCGTTGTTGTTGTAGCGAGTGGGGCCCTCGCATTGTTTGTTGTTTAGTCCTTTTGTATGAACCTACATTTATGTAAATAAAATATTTTGTTTCCCACTATGTCAAATGCTTGCAAGTTCATCATTTGTTTCCATTAGTGTCGAGAAATTAACAAACATAAGTAATAATTCAAGTCACAGTTGCGATTTCCTGCAAATGCATAAACCAAGAAAATATCATTCACAAAAATTGTCGTTTAATTACAAAAAATGAATGATTATAAAATGAATGATTGATGGAGGGGTGCATGATGTATGTGCCCCCAATCAATCTTGAATATAGGACTTGGCCAAGGCTTATTCAAGATTGATTAAATTGCCCCCAGCTCTTTCGGCGGGACCAAAAAAAATTTCATTATTGGTATTCATTCTTTGTTCCTTTATACTCTCCTGTCGCATGGTCAGGTTAGAGTGGATTCGAGGCAGCCTTTTGTCATGGTGCGCCTTCATGCCTCGAGGATGTCGTCTTCCCGTCCTTTATACTTTCTCTCAACTCATGAGAGTTAGAGTTCGGGACGTCGTCTTCCCGTCCTTTTTATGTCGTTAGGCAAATCGTCATTTCATTTGCTTTTGTATCGACTCAAATGTCTGATATTTCGACTTACGTTATGACAAACATAGAAAAAAAATACAAAACAAGATTCGAACGGATAAAGTAAATCACACACAATATTTTATAGTGGTTTAGCCAAGTCGTGACCTTCGTCCACTTCATAATCTTTTGTTTATACTAACCAGACTTTTCTAGGCAAGTCATGCCTTTTTACATGGCCTATAAAACAAAAGAAAATAGTATAATTTCAAGTCAAGTATCACCGCAAATGTCGGGCGTTCCAAGCTCTAGGAATTTCTTCACATCCACAGTCGCTAACTTGAAAGCTTCCGTGTCAAGTTTCCATCGGATGGTGAATGGTCCTTCCCACTTTGGGCCTAGTGAATAGGAGGTGGAAAGACTCGCTTCGGTACCAAGTCTCCAGGTTCGAAAGTTCTAAAGCGAACCCTTTTGTCATAATAACGTGCCACTTAGAGTCGATGCCTTGAAGCATGCAAGTCTTCTTCATCTCTCTTCTCTTCAACCATGTCCAGGGGCTCTAGGAGGAGTGCTTTGTTCGTCATTGTGTCATAATATGTCACCCTATGAGAGGGGGCTTTAAGCTCCACTGGAATTACCGCTTCTGACCCGAAGGAGAGTGAAAAAGGAGTATGACTAGTAGCCGTCTTAAAGGTTGTTTGATAGGCCCACAAGCTAGCGGCAATTCATCAACCCACATAGCTTTTGCTCGCTCCAACTGCTTTTTAAGAATAGACTTGATAACTTTTTTTATTGCTTCAACCTGTCCATTCGACTGCGGGTGAGCTACAACGGTATACCACTTATCAATTTTATACTTCTGATAGAAGTTTCTAAATTTCGCGCTATCAAATTGGGTTCCATTATCGGTTATAATGGTTTTCAGTTCCAAATCGACAAATAATATTTCTGACCACAAAGCTTATCACCTTTCTTTTCGTTATCGTGGTTAAGGGTTCGACCTCGACCCATTTTATGAAATAATCCACAGCCACGATCGCGTATTTAGCTCCTCCTTTAGCAATCGCTAGGGTCCCGATGATGTCTAATCCCCACATTGCGAATGGCCATGGACTGACCATTGACTTGCGATGCCTTGTGGTTGCTCTCGGAACTTTAGCGAATCTCTGGCATTGTTCACAGCGTTCGGAGTGATCAGTTGCATCTTTATTCACGGTACGCAAAAAATAACCATATCGCAATACTTTCTTTGCCAGAGTTTGACTCCCGGTGTGATCTCCACACTCACCTTCATTTACTTCTTTCAGTACACGCCTGATGTCGTCGTGTGCTATACACCATAACAGAGGCATGGACAACCCTTGGCGATAAAGGACGTCGTCCTATAAAACGTATCTTGCATCTTTATGTGTTACAGCTCGTCTCTCGCTCTTCTTTGATGGGAGAATTCCGCTCTTAAGGAAGTTCTTAATCAGTGTCATCCATGACTCCCTTTTTGTTTCAGCTTCCAGGGCTAATTTGACTTCCATTAGGTCAAAGCTTGGTGATTCCAATATCTCTATTGGAACCATTTCGGTTTCCTCAGGGTTGTCAAAACTTGCTAGCTTAGCCAGTCGATCTACCTTCTGATTTTCTACTCTTGGAATGTGTGTTATACTGTAATGCTCCAGGTTGCCTAGTAACTCCTCTACTTTTTCAAGATAAGTAACAAGTCGAGGTCCCCTGGTCACAAATTCCTTTCGAACTTGGCAGACAACTGTCTTGGAGACACAGAATATGCCCAATGTTCTTACCCCTAATTCCTTAGCGAGTTTTAGCCCGGCAATCAAGGCCTCGTACTCGGAATCATTATTGGTGGTAGAAAATTCCAATCGCAGGGCGTAGTAAATGGATCGTCCTTCAGGAGTGGTTAAGACGACTCTGGGGCCGGATCTTCAATCATTTTTGGCCCCGTCCATATATAATTTCCACGGACTAAGCTCTAACTTATGCTCTGAAATAACAACTTTGTCATCCACTGTTTCTTCTTCGGTAATCGTAAATTCTGCTATGAAGTCTGCTAAGGCCTGCCCCCTTATTGATCTCCTTGGTTGAAAATTTAAATCAAATTGGCTCAACTCAATATTCCACTTAAGTAATCGCCCCAATGCTTTGGGTCTTTGTAATACTTGTTTTAGAGGTTGATCAGTGTATATGACTATCGGATGAGCTTGGAAATAATGACGGAGCTTTCGGGAGGCAATCAAGAGGCTATAAGAAAGCTTTTCTATTCTTTAATAATTGTGTTCCGCAGCTGCTAACTTCTTACTTACATAATATACTAGCCTCTGGACCTTGTCTTCTTTACGCACCAAGGCTGTGCTGACAGCTTGAGATGACACCGTCAGATAGATGAACAGATCTTCATGATCCATCGGTTTTGACAATATCGGGGGTTTCTCCAATAAGTCCAACGGATTTTGGAAGGCCTCTACACAGTCGGGATTCCATTCGAAATTACGTTTCCCCGTTTGATTAAATCGAAGAATGGGACACACTTGTCTGTGGCTTTTGAAATGAATCTGCTTAATGCGGCAACCTTCCCTGCCAGGCTTTGAACGTCCCTAATCTTCCGTGGCTCTTCTATGTTCCTTATTACTGCGATATGGCTAGGATTAATCTCAATCCCTCGAGAACTTATGATGAACCCGAGGAATTTCCCTGACGCAACCCCAAATGAGCATTTTAAGGGGTTCAACTTCATCCCGTAACTCCGTAGGATGTCAAACATCTCTGCCAGATCTTATGTATGACTAGAGGATTGCCTAGATTTCACGAGCATGTCATCTACATAAACTTCCATGCTTTTTCCATATTGGTTATAGAACATTCGATTCACCAGGCGTTGATACATGGCTCCGGCATTCTTTAGTTCGAACGGCATCATCACATAGCAGTGCAATCCCAAGTTTGTTATAAAACTCGTGTGCTCTTGATCCGGCAGATGCATGGGGATCTGGTTATACAGAGTATACGTCCATGAAGGAAAGAAGTTCGTGTCCGGCTGTTGAGTCCACCAGCTGGTCAATCCTAGGAAGTGGGAAACTATCTTTTGGACAAGCTTTGTTTAAGTCCAAAAAATCAATGCACGTTCGTCATTACCCATTTGATTTCTTGACTAAGACAGGATTCAATATCCAGTATGGATACGCCGAATCTCTAGTGAACCCATTATCTTTCAACTTCTCCACTTCTTCCTTTAGGGTTGCCGACCTCTCCGGGCCTAACATACGTCTCTTCTGTTTAATGGGCGGATGCTTTGGATTAATACTCAATGAGTTACTTATAACAAAGGGAGATATCCCAACATATCAGCATGGATCCAGGCAAATACATCCAAATTTGCCTTTAAAATGTCAGCCAGTTCCTTTGCTCGGAACGGATCCAGTTGAGATCCAACCTTTAAAACCTTTGTCGGATCAACATCGTCAATGGAGATGTCTAAAGTCGTTTCATTGTCGGTCGCCTTTCTGTCCCCAGGATCTTCATCCTCTCTGGGATCTATGTCCTCGGGCAGTTCTCTGGGCGACTCCCCTGGGGCTAGTCCCTTTAATTGCAATACCGAACCATCCTTCGCAGGGGAGGAGGTGCCTTTAGCTTCGATGCTTAATCCCTTCAGCAACATCTTCAGTTCGGCCATGTAGCAAGCTAGTCCGGTGGCTTGATCACCTCTCATTACTCCCACTCCAGCTTCGGTCGGGAATTTCAACAATAAGCACCAGGGCGCAATGCAAGCCCTGAATTTTGCGAGGGCTGGTCGGCTAAAAAAGGCGTTACAGGGGGAGTCGATGTCCAAAACCACAAACGGGAGGATTCTCACTCTCTGGCATTCCCCTTGTCCTAATGAATTCTACATATCCCATTAGAGATATTGAGGCCCCATTGAAGCCACGTATCCATCCCTCGCAAGGCTTCAAGTCTTTCGCTTCGAGTCTCATCTGATCGAATGTTTTTTAAATAGAATATTAACTGAACTCCCATTATCCACTAACAACTTATGAACCAGAGCCGGACCGATAGTGGTAGTTATCACCAATGGGTCTTCGGTGGATGATTGGACTCCAATATCGTCTTTATCACGAAATATGACATCATCTAACGTCGTTTTTTGTTGCTTCACTGGAGCAGTGTCCTCGAAGTTACTACATTCCCCTACTTCAAGGTGTTTGACTGTGTTCACATATTGGTCCATTGCCCTGTAGCTATGGCCAGCCGGAGGGGCCCCCCACTAGTGTTGATGACAATTCCTTTACCTTTTTGTTGAGCTGTGGATTTGGGAGCGGCTTGATTTTGACTCGGGGTCTGCCCTCCTAGCCCCCTATCTCTTGGGTCAACCTTATATTCATCTAACTTTCCTTACTGTAATAGCTTTTCAACAACGTCTCTCAAATTCCGACACTCATTAGTAGAGTGTCCGTGGGTTCCATGAAATGGACAAAATTTTCCAGTTGCCACCTCCTTCTTCGTAGAGTCTCTGGGCGGAGGCTTTTTATATTGCAAGACGTTGTAAGTATCCAGGTAGATGTTTCCAACGTGTCATTTAGTGACGAATAGTTTTCAAAGGTTTGGAATCGAGGTCTTTTGCCGGAGTTTTTCCCTCGGTTCCTATTCCTCCTATTGACGTTTCCATTCCTGTTGTTACTTCCTTCATTTTTGTTACCAACATTTACTTCAACTTTCCCTGGACTGTCTCTGGACTGTTTCACATCAACATTACTTTGAATGTCTTCTCTCGAAGCTCCATCAAACTTTCTCTTTCGATTGGCGTGTATCTCTTCTCGCCGTAGATGAATATTTGCCTTTTCATAGAAAGCCTCCCTAGTCAATGGTGGCTTCCCAACTAGATAACCTCCGAATTCAGTATCTGGATCGACCCCATCAATCAAGGCCATCAAAATAGTTGGTTCGTGGGGATCGCTTATTTCAGTAACTGCTAAGTTTAAGCGACCTAAGTACGATTTCAGAGATTCTCCAAGGGCCTATTTGATTCTGGACTATTCGATAACACTTTTAGCTTTTCGGGTATGGAGTCGGAACTGTTTCATAAAAAGCTCGCTCAGTTCTTGAAAACTCGACACCGATCGCGGGGGAAGTCGCGTAAACCACATTAATGCATCATCTTCTAAATATATCGGGAAGGCTTTACATTTTATAGCGTTAGGTGCAACTGCAACATTCACATACCATGTATACCTCATCAGATGTTGTTTCGGATATGTCCTTCCGGCATATCTATCCATTTGTGGCAAATTGAACCTTCGAGGGAATTAGAAGTTTAGGATGTCATCAGTAAATGGAGTATGACAGCATTCAATGCCCCAATCTTCATTGGTATATCAATGACTATCGGCCATGATTTGACACACCATCGTTTCTACTTCTGCGTTGGTTAGAGCCAGTTCAGGATCCATGCTTCTTTCCCTTCTGACACGTCTATCGCCTACTTCTGGTGATGCCCTTCGGTTTTGGTTGGTAGTTGAACCTCCTCGCCTCCTGCGGTCCCGGTCATTCACAGGACGAACAAGATGAAGGAGTTGTCCTTGGGTGAGAATGGTAATATTTGGATCTTTGTGGAGAACACGTGATCCTTGCATCGGTAACAACATTGGTTCCCTCAAACTCGGATCGTCAGGCCCTAGAACACGGGTCGCATCCTCACGGGATCCAAATGATCCGAATGTCAACTAGTCCAGATTTTTGAGCCTTTCGTATGGCCTCCTTTCACGTGGGCGCTCTTTTTTTGAAGATGATGAATGGTCCATGATAGGATGACGAATTGGAGAGGATACTCTTTGTCTGCGGAGTTCACTTATTTCTTCGCTCATAACCTTCATATTTTCCCTCATGAGAACACTATCGTGTTTGTGATCCTCCAAAGCATCCCTAGTACTCTCAAGCATGTCAAGAAAACGGGAAAATTCCCCATGGGTTACGAGTGCAGAAGGTGTAGGCTGATCATCAGTTGCCATGGCTGGTATCGGAGCATTTGTAGGAGCTCGAGTAGAGGTACCAACTTCAGCCAGATTCGGTTTGGATCAGCCTTCCCCTGCTACTGCAGGTCAGATCGGTGGAGAGTTGCCAACAACATTCCGGGAAGCAGATCAGATCGATTTGGAGCCACCGAGTCTGATCGGAGCGTGTACAGATGGAGATGTTCTGCCGGATCGGCTAGCTCCTGAGCCTTGTCCTCTCAACCTAGTAATAATCATAGCTTGCTGATCCTCACCTACTCCGCTTTCCCGCGCATTCCGCACTACTTTTCCTTTTCCTTGGTCATAGTAATGAATTTGTCGAAATCTTTTTTGAAGAAAATTTCAGAAATATTGACTGTACGAACTATCTTCTTCGGATATACAAACCCAAATAGTAGAATGGTAGCCTATAATATGGAGAATTTGAGAATCTTCTCAGTGAAAGCACCAAAATGTTAGATTCAAAAATGGTTCCAACACCCAAACTAATGATGATTCTAAATGAAATGAAAATAAAAATGGAGAAAACACACGATTTATAGTGGCTCGGCGTTAAAGAGCCTATGTCCACTTTGAACTACCTTGATTGATGATAGGAAAACAAGTACAATGATTGTTTTCGCTCAATCTCACTTTTATGATGAATAATTTCACTCAAAACTCACTGAAATGTTCTAGAAAGATTGATGGTGATATGATTAAAGTGATGAAATTCGGATATAGCAGGTGTTTGAGTCAAGAATTTGCCAAAAGATCCTTCAAATGATGTTCGGTGGTGTATTTATAGGTAAATAATCTCTCTGAAATGGCTCCGGTTCGGATACATGTGGATTTCGTTCCTTGAAAGTCGGGGTCGGAGGCGCCATAGTGGTGACAACTCATTAAGCTGGTGGGTGATCGTGGGATAATGGGTAAGTAACTGCTCCGCACTATAAGGGATCATGGAGAGTATTTGCAATCCAATCGCTCTGGAGTTCGGATCGGAAATGCAGAGGAAAAGGGGAGCGGGTTGGATACTTCCAAACCAATCTGATTCTGCCTTCACACTTCAATATTCTGCTTCATAATATATGGGTTCAATTCGGGTCTCCGAACCGATCCGAGCCTCTAACATGCACTCTTCCAGTCAGCACTCTTCATCAAGTGTTCTTTTGGCCTTGTGTAGCCTAGTTCACAAAGTAGGCTAACACCAGTCAACTAGTTACTTATAACAGCTATTTTCAGCAAAGAGACACTTCCTTTCACCAAAAGTTTTCAATACATTTTCAAGAGTAATAGTCGCTTCTTTTCACTAAATTTTTTTATGAATAATTACTACTCTTCGATCACTCTTTAAACACTAAAAACATCACTTTCAGATCACCGATTCTTGCTCTAATTTCCGATCTTACTTTCTAAATACTCTTGCTTTCAAAGGCTCTATAATATTCAAGTTGCTTATTGAATCATTGAATTTATTTCATATCTCTTAATTCAATAAGTAATATACCGCCTTCAATCTTCAAATACACTTTCAAATACTTGAGGAAAAGATTTTAGGAAGGGTGTACTCAATCGTTGGCTAATCAGTGTTGAAAGAAGAACACATCCAGAAGTCAAACTCTTTGTAATTGTTGAAGTCTTGTATTGGTGCTCAGGCGAGAGACATCCTTGTTGGGGCTTGGGATTACTGACCTATTCCTCCGGGTTAAGAGAGGGGGTTATTAGTGAATTCCGAAGTGGAGCTTGGGGACTAGACGTAGGATAGGAAGTCCGAACCAGTATCAAATTCTTGGTGTCACTTTACTTTATTTACTAATTTTATCTACTTGTGATATATCATATCAGTTCTTATTTATTTTTATAACTATTGTATATTAGCTAGTTGGTATATCATCTACATTTCCGCTATATCAA
Source organism: Allium sativum (assembly GCA_030737875.1). Lineage (NCBI taxonomy): Eukaryota > Viridiplantae > Streptophyta > Magnoliopsida > Asparagales > Amaryllidaceae > Allium > Allium sativum. The sequence continues at coordinate 288,075,119 of CM060913.1, forward strand.
TATAGATCCTGCTTAAGTCATACACACCAACTTTTCATTTGGTATCAGAGCCTAGTAGTCTAGAGATCGTAACAACGTCCTAGAATAAACGGTAGTAAAGAAATATAGTCAAGGCATTAGAAAATGGAAGAACAACAAAGCAGAATCAAAGGAGCAAGAAAGCAAATGTCTCATGGTTAAAGTCAGATCACAATCAGTATGTGTAGATTCATTATATAAAGATCTTTTGTTAGACCATGAAAAATTGTTAAAAGAATTTAAAAGTTTGGGTAAACTTAGTAAAATTATTTTAATCAAGTCCAAAGATTTTGAACAAGAAAATTCCAAATTAAAAGAAGAAAACAATTTTTTTGTAAAACAAGCCAACTGTTTTGAAAATACCTTAGAAGAGCTTGTTTTTCAAAAAGATTTCCTTCAAAAAGAAAATGAGCGGTTAATAGAAAAAACAATGATCTTTTAAAAGGAAATCGATGTTTTACATAGTAGAAATAAATCATTAGAAGATTCTTTAAATAACTCTAGTTCATTAATTTTGTCTCTTGAAAAAGAAAACGAAGCATTAACTAAAAAGAATTTAGAATTATCTAAAGAATATGAGATTTTAATGGTTAAAATAATATACTGCAAAATGAAATGTCTGATTCAAAAGAAAATTTTGAAAAATTACAATCTTCTTTTAATTCAGAATCTCAAATTTTTGATCTAAAAAATGATAACGGTACTTTGAAAAGAAAGAATTCTGAATTAAATAAGGAAATTGATAATAACAAAATTTCTTTTGAAATTGTCACTCGCGACTTTGGAATCAAATTTGATAAATGTACAAGTAAGTTCGCGAAAGTTAATAAAGGTCAAAATGATTTAAATAAAATTTTATCTTACTCTAGACCTTTACACGATAAAAGTGGCTTAGGGTACAATAAAGCTAATCATAGAACTAGTACTAGATATGCTTTCATGTATTATAAAAGTTTAACTGCTAGTACTAAAGCATGTGTAACTCAAAGGTCCAATTTCTATAGAAATTCAAATACTTCTATGACTAGAAATATTTATAATAGAAGTACAATAGGAAATAATAGAAATTATCTAAGTATTTGTGTTCCTGTAAATTGGAAAAACAGAGAAAAATATATCGATGATTATTTTGATTCAGTAGTTAATAATGAAGAATTTATTTTCAAAGGTACCATTAAACCCTCATGGATATGGTTACCTTCCATCTAACCCCCGGACCCTAACAGAGGAAGTGGTACCAAAGTGTATATAATATTTGTTGTGGGTACTCCACAACAAAAAGGAGGTTATTTCAGTATCTTTGGAAATAGTGCTCAAAACTAAATCAGAGAATATGGTAATCTTTATTCATTTCTATACTATCATATGGTAATACTGAGTAAAAATAGAAATAAAATTATTATTATTATATGTCATGATCTTATTTCACAAGTCATGCTTATATAATTAGTTCATGTATGCTTAAATTTTTTTTCCATATAATTTAATCCGTGAACTATGCACAAAATCTTTATTAGATAATACTTTTTGATAACAAAGGGAAATAGATTAATAGATTTTTTTTAGATATCTTCCCTAAATCATTATTGAAAATACATTTATTAATCTTCGAAGAGAGCTAGGAATTGTTTCGTATAAAGATTTAAAAGCCTGCATAATTCCCTTTGTATATCGATGCATCATGTTATTTAATGTTTTTAATCGATGACAAAGGGGGAGATTATTGAGAATATGCTTATATGATATGCTTATATTCTTATAATAATGAATTCTGCACATGTATGTATTAAATTTATCTATGAATACTATGCATGAATATATACACGGTTACAAACATATTGTTACAAGAAACCGAATGGTAAGTAAATTTTTTATGAACTAACAAAATGTTGCAGAAATTCAGGGGGGGGCTAAAAATATATACAAGCATATTTTTAGGCAGAGCAACTCAATATATCAACAAAAATTGCAAGAGGTTCTCATCAATCAAAAAAAGGGGGAGAATGTTGATTCATGAGATTTTTTGATTCATAGCAATGAAGAAATGATGATGGATTGAAGAGTTGGTATATATGTTTATGTGTGTGTTTAGTATGTTAGAATATTGTTAAAATCTATCATCAAGTAATTCTAACAAATGCACGAAGAAACTATGAACTTATGAAAAGAACTAGTCAACTAGTCAAAAATCTACTAGTTAACTAGTAAGCAACTACTGGTCAACTAGTCAGAAACCCACTAGTCAACTAGTAAGTTTCAAAATTGCATATTTTGTACTAACTAGTCGACTAGTTGATTTTTTACCAGTCGACTAGTTAGCATAAAAATGTACAATTCTAGCCTCTTATAAATACATTTACGTATACATTTTCAACCAGTTGACTAGTGATTTTTGACCAGTTGACTAGTTACTTATAACGGCTATTTTTAGCAAAGAGGCACTTCCCTTCACCAAAAGTTTTCAATCCATTTTCAAGAGAAATATTCACTTCTTTTCACTGAATCTTTTCATGAATAATTACTACTCTTCAATCACTATTTAAACACTACAAACACCACTTTCCATAACACCGATTCTTGCTCTAATTTCCGATCTTACTTTCTAAATACTCTTGCCTTCAAAGGCTCTCTAATATTCAAGTTGCTTATTGAATCATTGAATTTATTTCATATCGCTTGATTCAATAAGTAATATACCTCCTTTAATCTTCACATACACTTTCAAATATTTGAGGATAAGATTATAGGAAGGGTGTACTCAATAGTTGGAAAATCAGTGTTGAAAGAAGAACACATCCAGAAGTCAAACTCTTTGTAATTGTTGAAGTCCTATGTTGGTGCTCAGGCGAGAGGCATCCTTGTTGGAGCTCGGATGTACTGACCTATTCCTCCGGGTTAAGAGAGGGCGTTGTTAGTGAATTCCGAAGAGGAGCTTCAGGACTGGACGTAGGACAGGAAGTCGGAACCAGTATAAAATTCCTGGTGTCACTTTACTTTACTTTACTAATTTTATCTACTTGTGATATATCATATCAGTTCTTATTTATTTGTATAACTATTGTATATTAGCTAGTTAATATATCATCTACATTTTCGCTATATCCATATAGATCCTGCTTAAGTCATACACACTGACTTTTCATTTTATTAGGGTGTTTCTCACTCTTTTATATCTGATTCTGTGGTTGAGTATCTACACCTTAGTATTAGTATTATTTCTGATCCCGTTATTGTCTCAAACCCCATTGGGGGCACGACTCATTTGTCTATGATTTGTTGAGGTTTGAGGATATCTGTGTTGGGAATGCATATGTGCTTGGTTTTGTGGGCTATGGTCTGATTCTAGGGATGGATTGGCTATCCATGTATGTTGCCATTCTGAATGTGAAAGGAGGGTCGTTAGACTTTTGCCTTGCCGAGGGAGGCTCTCAAGATTTCCTATGACCCAAAGGGTTCAGTTATGCTTAGTTTCCTAAAATCACTTGATGCTTCTGTCAATGATTTGCGATCTGTACCTGTTGTCTATGGGTATCTAGATGTTTTTGAAGAGATTAGGGGATTACCTTTGAGGCGCGAGATTGATTTCCAAATATACTTGGTGGATAATGCGAAGCCAGTAGCATTACCGGTGAACCACGTGGCTCTTAGGGAAAGGAGGGAGCTCTGCAAGCAAGTAGGGGAGCTACTTTAGAAGGGGTTTATTAGGCAAAGCATATCATAATAGGGTGCTCTAGTTATCTTTGCAACTAAGGAGTATGGTTCGCTTCGCTTATGTATGGATTACAGAGAGTTAAATATGCTCACTAAGAAGAATAAGCACCCATTTCCGAGGATTGATGATCTGTTTGACTATCTAGTTAGTGCATCTGTTTTCTCTCAGGTAGACTTGGCCATGGGGTTTCATCAGTTGAGGGTGGCCGAGGACAGTATAGACAATAACGCTTTTAGAACTCCAGATGGTTTCTTCGAGTGGCTAGTCATGCCTTTCGGGTTGAGGAATGCACCCGCATATTTTATGGACCTGATGAGTAGGGTTTCCAGGAGTTTCTAAATAAGTCTGTGGTGGTCTTTGTGGATGACATCCTTATCTTCTCGAAGAGCAAGGAAGAGCATGCCCTATATTTAGGGGAGGTTTTGAGGACTCTCCGAACGCACCAGCTTAAGGCGAAATTATCCAAATGTCACTTTTGGAGAGAGGAAGTAAGATTTCTAAGGCATGTGGTCTCTAAGGAAGGGATAGTGGTGGATCCTGCGAAAATAGTTGCAGATCAAGATTGGAAGGTTCTGAAGAATGCAATGAAGGTGAGGATTTTTCTCGGTTTAGCGGGCTATTATAAGAAGTTTATCAAGGACTTTGGAAAGATATTAGCCCCTTTTACCATTCTGACGAAGAAAAATCTGACCCTTTCTTGGAGCATTGACTGTAAGGATTCTTTTTAGCGATTAAAGAGGGCTCTGACAACATCCCCAGTCTTGACTTTGCCTGTTGGGAATATAACGTTTAGTGTGTACACTGATGCATATGGTACAGGACTTAGTGTCGTTCTAATGCAAGAAGGAAGGATAGTATGTTACGGTGGTAGACAGTTTAGAGTTCATTGGAAGAACTACCCTACCCATGATTTGGCATTGGCTGCTATAGTATTTTCCCTTAAGACTTGGCGACATTATCTATTTGGAGAGAGATTCGAGTTGCACACAGATCATAAATCTCTCATGTATCTGTTCTCGCAAAGGGATCTCAACTTGAGACAGCAGAGATGGATGGAGTTCCTAGCGTCCTATGATTTTGAGATTGCTTATACCCTTGGCAAGGGTAATGTGGAAGCGGACGCATTGAGTAGGCAGAGGATGACTTTGAGTCCTCTATTCGTAGAGGCAGAGCTTGGAGTATATATCGACCATTGATTTTAGGCGATCCACGGATCTTACACCTAGTTTGTTGGCATCCTTAGAGGTGCGACCTACTCTTATGGATCAGATAGGATCTTCGCAGTGAGAGGACCCACGGATAGCAGACACCTTGGATAGGCTCAGTGGAGGGGATACTTTTAGTCACCTCAGTAGACATTTCATGGATGATAGAGGGTGGTTGCGACAGGATGGAAGGCTTTGTGTTTCCCAAATTAGGAGTCTGTTGAAGACATTCCTTGAGGAGGCCCATCGTTCTAGGGTGACTATTCATACGGGCGGTGATAAGATGTATATAGATATGAAGAGGGTTTTCTTTTTGGGTGGGATGAAGAAAGATGTAGCAAAGTTTGTCTCTCCGTGTTTAGTTTGCCAGCAAGTTAAAGCTAAGTAGAGGAAGCCTGGTGGCTTGCTTCATCCTTTGGAGCTCCCACAGTGGAAGTGGGAGGGCATCTCTATGGATTCCATCGATGTTTTTCCTAGATCAAGGAAAGGCAACACCAGTACTTAGGTTATAGTAGACATGCTTACTAAGAGCGCCCATTTCATTCCTGTTAAGAGCAAGAGAACGACAGCATGGTTGGCATCAGTTTATCTTCGTGAGATAATCTGTTTACATGGAGTATCTTCTAGCATTGTGAGTGAACGTGACCCCATCTTCACTAGTGAGTCCTGGAAGAGCCTACAAGAGGCATTAGGTACATGGTTATGTTTAAGCACTGCGTATCACTCTCAGACAGATGGGCAGACTTAGAGGGTGAATAGAGTTCTTAAGGATCTTTTGAGGCTGTGTATCCTAGACTTCAGAGGGACTTGGGAGGAGCATCTTCCGTTGGTTGAGTTCGCATACAACAGTTATCAGGCTAGTATAGGTACGACAACCTTCGAGGCATTGTATGGACAAATGTGTATATCACCTACTTGTTGGTGGGAGTCTACAGATAGGCTTCTACTTGGACATGAGATGGTTAGAGAAACTTCAGAAAAGATTGATCTTATCCGCAGATGCATGAAGACAGCTTAGGATAGGCAGAAGTTCTACGCAGATAAGAGAAGGACTGATATTGAGTTTGAGGTGGGAGACATGGTTTTCATCAAAGTATCACCTTTGAGGAATGTGGTTCGCTTTGGATCTGTAGGGAAGTTGGCACCAAGGTTTGTAGGGCCATTTCCCATAATGATAAGGATAGGTCAGATGTCTTATAGGGTGAGAATACCAGAGAGATTGGCGGGTGTTCATGATGTTTTCCATGTTTCTCATTTGTGGAAGTGTCTGCACGATACAACAGAGGTAGTTAACCCGAGCATGCTTGAGGAAAAAGAAATAGAATGGGAGGCGACGGTTAGACGATTTCCTACCCTTATCCTTGGATCAGAGGTTAACAAGCTTCGCAACCGAGAAGTCAAATTGATGAAAGTTCAATGGGGAGAAAACCGCAAAGATGCAACTTGGGAGATTGAAGATAAGATTCGCGCTTCGTACCCTTTCCTTTTCAAGGGTATGTTCTTAACTTCTTTTTCCAAGCTTTTATTCATACTTGCTTCTATCATTTGAGTATATCCTGTCAATCGAATCTTCGATAGGGAAACCAATGGATGTAAACATGTGTTCGAAACATGTTATGTTTGATGGATGCAAGTGTTTGCTAGTGGTTTCTCGTGGATGCATACACACACACTAAGCACTAGATTGACTCAATAACTTACATAATTCATATGGATGCGTGTGCATTTTAAATTTTTGTGGATGAAAATGGATGTATCATCATATAGATGTATCATCATATGGATGTTGCATTTGGATGGATGATTGTGCACACATATAGAGTTTACATGATATATTAGGACTCTTTGCATACATGTTGGATTCATGACACTAACATACATTGCATTGAGGAGGTCGACTGAATCAGTAGACCGCCTGATTTTCGCATTAGCATAGGGACATATAGACACACCTTTGAATATGTTCATACAAGCATTAGAAATCTTTTAAGGACAATGAATGCCTATGATTGATAGATAAGTAGATGGTTGATGGATGTTAGGATAAACATTCTTCTCAACTTAGAGATTTCGGGGATGAAATCCTTTAAGTAGGGGAGAATGTAACACCTTGTAATTTTAAAGGACATTATAATGATAAACTAAATAATACTTAATTAAATATTGGGAATTAAGTAAAACAGACTGCACCATTGCGTTCATCTCGGAATTCTGCTTAAGATAGACTCCTAGTTTGTGTAAAACAGACATTGTATGAGGTAGTTATAAAGGTTAGAAGTTTGTATACATATAAGAGTTATGTATATATATACACACACACAAATAAAACTAGAAATTCAAATTCACGAAGCAGGAAAACTAGGGGGAAATGACCCATTGCGTCGGACCTACACTTGGGCTGGGTCGACCTATGGGTCGATCCATGACCACGTGGGTCGACCAAGGTGAGGGTGGGCCGACCCAACGTGGATCCGGGCGAATTCGTTTTTCTGAACGTGGACGTTTAGATGGCTTGGTTCGTTGGCGGTAGGCTATATATAGGACATCATTTCTATTATTTTTATTCACCTAAAACAACGGAGACAATGAGATGCTACCCCAGTTTGAATTGAATTAGCCTATTTTCTTCAACAACATCTTATATGTATATGAGAATTTTTCTACAACTTCAGCGTAATTATTCTCTGTTCTTTAGATCCAGTCTCCGTGAGTTCATATTACTTTTACATATAAACATTTAAAAGGCAATCCTGACATATTTATAAATCTGGATCTAAACCTATACTTGTTAAGAATAAGATTTATACCTAAACAGTTTTTACACATGATCTGTTGTTCAATTCTTATACGCCTATTTTTGATATGCCTATTTCTGCTATCATATGTCCATCTCTGTTATCTTATGCTTATTTTATTTCATATGCCTTTTCTGTTCTTCTCTCTCATTCCCTTTTTATTTTTATAGCCTAGACTACCTTCGAGCCTAGGCCGATATCGCTGAAATATGAGTACGAACGAAATTGATTTAAAATTGGGAATGATTGGGAATGGTAATTTGGGGGCATAACTTGTACTATGAATCATGACTGGGATTCGGGGGCATAAACTATACTGTGAAATATGACTAAAGTTTGTGGAATATCTTAGACAGTGAATTATGACTTGTGGTTTGGGGCATATAAACCTGTAGGCTTAATTTAAAGATTAAGCAGAATGTGTTAATTAAACTGTAATACTTAACCTGTTTAATATATGGGGATTATATACATATAAACCTGTTAATATGTGGCTTGTTTAATCTGTGGGTGGGGTTAAGTAAACATGTTAAGATTGTGGGGTTAAGTAAAACTGTTAAATCTGTGGGGGTTATACGAACCCATTAAAAGTTAACCTGTTTTATCTGTCGGGGTTATGCGGGTTTGTTAATCTGTTAGGCATAACCTGTCAAAATCCTAGTTAGTTGGGGGTACAAGCCTAAGGGGTGGCTTGTGTTATCTATTGTGTGGGACCCATATCAGTCAGTAACCCATTCTGGTATTAAAGAGGGGACCCCGCACTAGGTAGGGGTCAGGGCACGCTTACTGAACTGGTTATAAGAGGTTCACTTGGGGAGAGGTGTTCTGATGGCGCATTCCCGTGGAGTCATGGGAATGCACGGGTCCGGCTTGCTTGGGAAAATAAGTCGACGTAACACTTGTAAATAGGTCTGTATCCTTTTGGTAGTTACCACTTTAGGAAGTAATACACCCTACTGTGGGGTCGATGCAGGGTACTTACGTATAGGGAGCCGCTCGCAGGGGGTAGTAATTGTTGACGGGCAAAATTGTCGCACGCCAACACCCAAATGTGTGTCTGAACAATTATCCAAATAAGCGGTAAAGTATGTAAATGCGGGGAGACACAGCTTTTGTAGTGGTTCGGCAATAACGCCTACATCCACTTTATAATCATTACTCATCATATCTTTCTTTGATTACAAGGTTGTAAAAGTTCGGACAATAGCTAAGTTCAAAGTGTTACAATGGAATAGCAAATCATAGGCTTGTTCTACACTTTGACTAAATTGCCCTTCTTCTTCTTCATTGAGAAGTGTTGACTCGATCAACAATATCCAAGTTTGGTGTTCATGTCCATGAAGTTCAAAAGTAGCATAACAATCCTTGTTAATGTTCAAGTGTTGAAGGAAAACATGCATGCCACGTTCTAATTATCCATGTCATCTTCCAAGGCCATGGTGGAGGTGTTGGAAGCCATTAATGAGTGTTTGGAGCTCTCAAGGTCCAAAAATTCCAAGGGAGAAAGATCCAAATGAAGGTCAAGGCTGGGGGCATTTATAGGAGGGAAGTTAGGTGGGAGTAGGTGAGCAGCGGGGCCCACCAGAGCAATTTTCGCACCCTAAAACAAGCCATATGCAGAAAATTTGCACCCCTTGGTACGGGTTTCGAAATTTTGACCCCACCAGGGGGGTTCGAAGGGGTCGAAATTTCGAACCCACAAGTGGGTTCGAAATTTCGACCCCACCGGTGGGTTCGAACCCCACCAGGGGGTACAAAATTTCGAGTACCCTGAAGTGGTTCGAAATTAATAGAGTGTGAGGCGAAAATCATGCTACAGATGGAGTTGAAATTCCTGAATGCGAAGTGAAGGAATCCGCATTTTCGTGAGACTGAACTAAAGGGATCTGAGCTTCCTACGTTGAGAAAATTGGACGAATAGTGCGGTGCCCACAGTTTCGACCTAACCGGTTAGGTCGATCGCCGCCGGGACTATGGGGCCCCGGCCCCCCACCGGCACTGCGCCCGGACCCGCTTAACGGCTCGCTTATGGCTTGGAGCACGGCTCGCCTTTGGGTCGGAACACGACTCGACTAAGAGTTCATTGGACCCGACAGAGGCCACTTGATATAGGCTTCGGGTCTCCTTGCGTTTGCGACGCGACTTCGACCCTGCTGCTTCGTGTTTTTTGACACTTGAGTGCATTGCTCAGCAAATACTTGAAGTGGGACAACTTCGACAAAAAGCGTGTCAACAGTAATTAGGGTACATTTAGTCCTATTTAGGTACATGTTATTTCTGTTTGGGATAACACTCGTTATTCCTATTTAGGTACCTGTTATTTCTGCTTAGGGTAAAACCTGTTACTAGAAGTACACCTAAGTCTACCATTTGTGTTTCTGTTTAGGGATCATTCTATTTCTGTTAAGTAATTGGAAAACACTTAATGCAGTATACTAGTTTTAGTTCAGAGAAAAGTATTTGAGAAGAATAACCTACTTTGTTTATCCTGCTTATTTTGTTCAGCCTTTTCATACCTGTTATATGATACTATTTCTCCCTACTAGCTTATATGCATGTCATGATACTTTTACATATTTATATGTTAAAAGTCATTGGACTCGCCAGACTTTATGTCTGACCCGTTTTGTTTCCTTTTCTCTCTCTTCCTTTCACCCCTTAGGTTCTCAGGGTGGGAAGCTCAAGCTGGATTAGGATTCTCTCTTTTGTTTCTGCTTGGATTTGGACTTGCTTTGATGTATCGCTTTAACTACTTATCTACTTGTTTATGGCTACTTATGAGGATTATGATTTTACACTTCTGTACTCTGATGGTTTTTAGCGTAAGACAGATGTTTTTATTTGATGTATTTTGTTCTAGTATTTTGGTCTGATGTCGTAATTGGGTTTTGAGACCACAATGTTTTCTATTGGAAAATAAAGTTTTAATTTTCCGATGCTATTTTATATATTTATCTTGTGAGATTTTGTTATGTTTACCTATAAAGCTTCACGGAACTTAATGTATTCCACTAAAGAGTGACATTAACGGACGTGGGGTGTCACATCATGGAATAGATGAAGCCGAGTACGAGCTATTCCTCATGCAGATATTCAATTTAGGATCAAGTATGGCTTGACTCATTCAGTCCGATAATGGCAGGGTCCAACTGGGTTGCGTGCCAACTTTCTGTATCTAGTTTAAAGGAGGTCGGGTCGGATCGTCCGCTGTCCGACCCATCTCTAAAAAATACTATTTCGTTCAGGTTCCCTTGACACAGTCCGCAATAGCAATGAGTCTTGATGGGCTAGCCAAAAAAATCCCATCAACATGTATGTAAATGTGTGCAAATAAAATTTATATTTTTAAATTATGTATGCACATAAATTCCCAGAATACAGTCGCTTGAAATTGAAATAAATGACAGTCAGGAAGAGAAAGTAATTGATATTAAAATTGAATCATTCCTATTATTTGACAATGCATGTCAACACTAACAAGGAAATAATATATTTGGATATAAATTATAGAAGAAACGCACAAAATAAACGCATGTCTTAAATGGTATAAAACTGTGCAATAATAGGAAGTTTGTAACAACATTAATTAAGTAGCATTTCAATTTAGAATACATATATGCATATTAATATATTAATGGTGCGCAATTGAAATTGAATTAATGCTTGTTAAAAATAAGGTTTATTGAATTAAAAAGGGATTAAACACGCAGAAAGTTAAAATGGAAGAAATTATATGCTTGTATTGATTTTGCGTTTGAAACTTGAAATGAATAAGGCTAAAGAATGGGGTAAGAAATAAATTATAATGTTAAGAACAAATTTAGGAAGGAATTAATCACGATGTTTAAAGGATTATACACATTTTTTCCAATCGTGTATGGGTTGACCCATAATCGTGCTTGGGTCGAGCCTGTATCGACCCAAGGAGGGTCTGGATTGACCTAGTGTCGACCTAGGCAGCATATGGGTCAACCTATAAGGCCTGGGTGACATGATTTATTTAAAGGTTATGATGTGGTTTTCTTTCGAGTGACGATTCTGATTTTTTATCGACGAATCTAACGAATCGGGTTCTTTTGTGCGACTATCAATAAACGTCTAGGGCATCGTAAAACTCATTATTTTCTAAGTAGACACGGAGGCCTTGCCGTTTCATTTTTTCTCCAAACCTTTTCTGAATCAAATTTACGCTTCTGGAAACAAGAATTAGAGAATGAAATTCAAAGCTTAGGATTGTAGGCGCTCATAGTTCCTTTTTGTATGAGGTAAGTACTGTGGACCTGATTCCAATTCAATTCTTTTGTTTTCTTTTGGGTTCTGAATTGTAAACTTGTGGTTATTATAGTATTGAATCAAATTAGGGAGAAATCACGGTTAATAATTCTGAATCAGATTTTGGAATTGAAAAGCTTATAGGTGAGTGGATTTAAATTATGCCTTTTGGTAAAGGTACATTTATCATTTAATTCCCCATAATTCTTAACATAATAAATAAATGAAATTGTGGTACACTACGCCAGAAAAGGCTTTTCTAGCATTGAAAAAATGCTGCTAAAGCTTTTAGTAGCATTTCAATAAACGCTGCGACACGACATGCAAATAAAAGTCTGAAAGTTTTAGTTGCGTTGTAGCAAACGTTACCAAAAATGAATATATTGCAGCGTTCCTGAAATCCTACAAAAAGTTTTTTGGTAGCGTCTTAAAAATGCAACCAAAGTGATATTTACATCCTTCTTTTTTTATTTTCTGTAGCATTTTATCTCTCCTACTATATACATTTTGTTGTGTTTTACTTCTACTACAGTATCTTTTTCTAATTTGCATCATTTTTTCTGTAGCACTTTTGAAACGCTACTAAAACTTATTGATTAATGTACGTGTTTTAATTGCCGCTATTTACTATTAATAGCTTGTATCATATCCAACAATCACTTGTATATGATAGTCATATTAAAATCAACAATCAGTCACATAATTATCATTTTCAAACCAACATTGATAATCATCATATTCAAATAATTAAAAGAACACATTAACTACGTAATAAAGTTTGATATCCATAATCATTTCAATAATAGTATTTAGAAAAAATAAATGAATCTACATACCACAACCGTTTAAAGACATGTCTACACAACTAGTATAAACAAAATATTATAATACATAATTGTTAAAGTCTCGTTCATAGCTTAGTTACCGACTGTTCTTTTATACGACTGTTCTTCACTTCGGAAATGCTAACAACCTATACATAAATATAACGGTTAAATGTTAGAATTATATACAAGTCCTGATAATTTACATACAAGTATAATTTACTATATATCAGTTTTAAATGGACTGGGTTTCAAAATATGTGTCAGTATTCATATGAATAGTTTCATATATACAGATCAGTTTTGTATTCATATCAAACTTTGAATACAAGTTAGATCCAATTTCAAAAGTTTCAAATGCACATATTATGATTTATGAGTAAAGACTAAAGATAAGCGCAGTTCACATATCACGCATGAGCAAAAAAAACATCACATGCTAACTTTTGTTTAAGCATCTGCATTATAAATTAATTTATTATCCCACAATCAAACTATTCCATACAAAGATAATCAATGCATTGACTACGTTCACATTCATAGTTAATTGTAATACAAAATCAAGCCAACAATGAAAAAAATCTGAACTATTCTGGTTGATGAAGAACTACTCGTAAACGCATTATCAAACTGAAATTAGAAAATATGTAGGACATACCTCACTAGTGCAGCATAAAAAGTTTGGTGTAACAACTAACAAGTCTGATAATTCAGTTCTCTGCCATGGAAGACGAGAGGAAAGAAGTTGAAAACTTTTTAAATATCAGGGGTCACATATATACATGTATGTATGTATGAGTATATGTATGTATGTATGTATGTATGAAAGCTGCATCTCTGAATTTCCCTCGTGTTGATGAAGCTGTAGTTCGTGTGATGCTGATTGGAGGCTTATAAGAGAGAATTGTATATTATATTTTCTTTTTTTTGGTTTTTGTGTGTAATATTAGTGTACATGTAGTTGTTTTGTTGCTGATTGTAGAACTTATACATGTATATACTGATGTAACTGTAAACTCTTTCATAGTGTAAATAATTTTTTTTTTCCTTGCCTTTCAAAAAAAAGTGTTATGTATTATCTATAATGTAGATGTTGCTCATTATTCAATTGTTCGTCTGATTCTGAATTGGTATGAAGATATTTGGATGGTTTGAACAGAAGATAATGACTTCTACCTTGTTTTGGTTTTAGACATAGGGTTATGGCATATTATTTCCTAAGTATAAGATTGTACAATAAAGCTTAAAGTGTGATGATTATGGAATTTATAATATCTCACAGACAAACAAGTAAATAGTGGGGAAATGCAAAAAAATATTAAGAAAAAAGGGGAAACCAAGTCGCCATTTCAATGACAGTTTTCTTGTTCCTTGACCCTCCCACTTTCCAGCCTCATCATTTTGTCCCTCCAACTGCACCAACCATGACCCTTAACACTTGTTTCAGCTCAATTAACATTAGCATCCAAAATCTACATGACAAATAAGACATACCATTTCAAAAGAGGCCGAGCACCATCTCTAAAAAAAGAGTTAGAAGAAAAGAGTACATAATCCAATAAGCCAACCACAGTTCATTGTCAAATTCTGATGGACTCTCTATAGCCACAAAATATTCCCTCAAATAAACGAATCAAAGCAGACCTATTCAGGAATTTACTAGAAAGAATTCTCTTATAGAGTCTATAGCATATACAAGAAAAACAGTTAATTCATCATGTTTGCACTTTCACCGGTTTAACTTGATTTTAAAACAGCAGCATATGCAAGTTTTTTCTGAAGATTATTAAAATGACATACTACAAATAGTTTTCACCTGTAAGCTATATTTATTTACTTCTAATTCCTAGATATACCATAATCAAAACGTTTTATTGGGCCACTAAGCAATGCAAACCAACAATGAGTTGCTCATTGTCAGTATGTCCCTTACAATTTAGGGATACGCCAGCAAAAGGATAAATGATCCAAAACATAGCATAAACAATGAATATACATATCCTTGTATGAAACAACATATTGTTGTATTTTATTGCATGTGTAAATGCAAATTCCTGAGGGAATAAAACAAAGTAAGCGTACCTCTGTTGGATTCATTTATCCCATAAATTTTCACAGTAACATTACTGTCCCCTATGTGCTATCATGGTGTCATTTCTAGCAATTAACGTCACTGTTTTCATATAAAGCTCACTCATAGTTACATGTCAATGCACATATAGAACAAACAGTGTAATAGTGATACACTTCATATGCATCATTTTAGGACAAGGTTGAAATTTTCAGTAAACATTCTAGGAATCTAGACACTTGTTCGAATGGACTCTTGTCTTAAAATAGACTAGACATATATAATTGCGTTGCTCGTAGCCCTTAGTTTTGAACATTTGACAGCTAGTCTCATGAAAATAGAATGGAAGGACTTGACAATGTACCCAATAGGCAGATATTAGCAATTTACAACTGCGAAAGGAAAGTGCTCCAATATGTTCTAAAAATTACAACTTTCATTAGATTTTTAAAATACTATGCACATCATTACAACTTTAGTCCCAAAATCAATGTGGTTCTATTGCAGTTTTGAACAGTCATCATTAAACATCACAACAAAATTAACCATAAAACTGCATGCTAATAACAGCAACACAGTTCTTTGTACTCTACTAAATATAGGAAGAAGGAAATGTTGTGCCCTTAACAATCCTTTAAATCAGAGACAAGTCAATATATCAAATGGAAAAGAAATGACCAATAATCTCTAAGATCCCTAAATTAAAAAATTAAATGCATCCCACACTCCTATTATACAAATTCATAAACTGATAATAGATCACAAAACCACCGAATCGAAAATCAAATCAAAACATTTAGGGGGAAAATAGCAGATAAACAGTCACCAGAAGAATCCTGACAAACTGGTCCTAATCAATTGCATTCACACCCAAAAAAATCAGTTTGAAGCGTATCTAATCGGAAAAGATTTAAAATAAATTACCACTATCATCGATCAAAAGAATCTTGATTAAATAATCGTAATCAGCGCAAGCTCTGGCGGGTGGAGCAGCCATTAAACTAAAAGGATGAGGAAAATTGCAATAATTTACAGCGACAATATTATTTTAAGACAATGAATAAGATACTCTTTTCTTTTCTTTCAAATATAATGCTCTGTTTTCACAATGCGAATTCAGTCAATAGAACGTCAAATGGTACAGGGAAACCTGCCATTTGTCTAATAAAGTATGTAACATTTAATGTGCTTAACAAAGGCATCATTCAAATTTTACATCCTAATCATGATATTGATTCCTAGTTTCAATATTTTCAATACCAACCTGTCCACTCAATTTGTCAATGCTAAACATTTTAATTATCAATGGCTACAAGAGTGTAGGCTAAGCATAGAGAAACCAAAGTAACACTAGGAAGCATGCAATAAACAAGAGATTTTTCACTGATCCATTAGATGATTGATTTATATAGACATTAAAGAAATATGTACATCATATCATTATATAGTATAAAGCTTACAATAGGGATTTTTAAATATTTAATATGTGTGTATGATTAATTTGTGTAGACATTTGAATATTTAAAAATACTTGCGTAAATCATGATTATATTTTCATATTGTTGTCATTAGTGCAATGAATGAGTTTTGATGCTTTACACTATACAATATCTATACATAGTGCCTTTGAATAAAGATCCAAGGTAATTAAGGCATTTTCTTTACCAAAATAATATAATCTACTATCCTTATGCATCTATTCACAATTACCATTTTCATATAACATTGAGGTAAGATTACAAGTTTTACACGTGTCCCTTCATCACATTTCCTCTAACACAATTTTTCATTTCACTAACGTGAACGCACCCAATGACCTTCAAGGTAGAGCTGAAACATGGCAATATTGTCACAACCTGTCACAAAATATAAATGAACCTTGGATAATTGGAGGTGACTTTAACACAACTCGTTCACTTGATGATCGTGATTCAGGCAACTTATCCTCTGATTCTTCTCACTTCAATGCATTTATTCAATCCTGTTCTCTTATTGAGCCGCCTATCTGTAACCGTCGTTTTACATGGTCAAGTAGAAGAGAAATCCCCTCATTGTCTAAACTAGATCGCTTTTTCTTCAACCTCAGCTGGGATGATGATTTTCCTCTATCATTGGTCAATGGTCTTGCCACCACCATTTCAGATCACTGCCCAATTCTTCTAAACACCTGTCCAAACACTCATATTAAACGCCCATTCAGATTTGAACGTCTCTGGCTATTATTAGAACCATCTTTTGAGAACTTCATCAAACTCAACTGGGAGCAAATACCAACTTATCAATCTGTCATGGTTAGAATAGTTTGCAAACTTTAATCTCTTCGTAAATTGATTCGCCCATGGGCTGAGAATGTCAGGAATTCCTTAAAAAGCCGTATCTCATCCATAAAATATGCTATTCTCAATCTTAATATCATTGAAGAGCTTTGACCTTTAACTGAATCTGAATGTCATGAATTGAAAGAGCATGAATTAGAACTAGACAGGCTAATTAAGCAAGAGGAGATTGGATGGAAACAAAGATCGAAAGCTAAATGGATTAAAGAAGGTGACAAAACACTGCTTACTTTCACAGAATTGCAAATTTCCATAGGCGTTCCTCATTCATTTTAGAGATTGTTCATAATAACATTACGTTCAATGACTTTAAAGATATATGCCAACAATTTACAATCTTCTACAGGGACCTTCTTGGTTCATCTCCACCCTCTTCTCCAGATATTGATTGGCATTGTTTATATCCAAACCCACCCCCATCAACATTGATCAACCCTTCTCAGAAGAGGAAATCTAGAATGTTGTTAATGATATGGCAGATGACAAGGCCCCTGGGCCTGATGGTTTTGGCCCAACCTTCGTTAAACATTTTTGGCCCACTCTGAAAAATGACATCATTGACATGTGTTCGGAATTCTATTTGAACCCTTCATCAATTGCCAAATTGAATTATGCCAATATTATCCTCATTCGAAAGTTTCCTGGTGCTAACAATGTCTCCTCCTTTAGACCTATTAGTCTTCTTAATACAACCTTCAAGATCATCACTAAAATTTTATCTAATAGACTCCAACAACATATTGATTCCCTTGTTGGCAATGAACAATCTGCATTCATCACAGGAAGAAACATCCTTGACTGTGTGGCAGCTACTCAAGAAGTAATTTCTTTTTTCCATTTTTCTAATACCCCTGGTGTCCTCCTTAAACTCGATTTTTCAAAAGCCTTTGACTCAGTTAATTGGGAATTCATTCAGTCTCCCATGACACATAGGGGTTTCCCATTGAGGTTATGTAACTGGATCAAAGAAATATTACACACTAGCCTTTCTACAGTCTTTATCAATGGTAAATATGAAGGCAAAATAAGAGGATTAAGGCAAGGAGACCCTCTCTCCCCTCTCATTTTTGTTTTAATTACCGATGTCTTTAACCAAATGGTGAAACAATCCCTCTTTCATAATACTTTTTCTGGTATCCCACTCCCAAATTCAGAAATTTGCACATCCAATTTGTAATTTGCAGATGATACAATCATTTTCACCACTCCAACCCCCAAAAACATTCATTTCCTCAAGGTCCTACTATATTCATTTGAAATGATTTCAGGTTTCTCTATTAACTTCAATAAAAGTTTCATTATTATGCTTGGTAATTGTACTCACCTGGGACCTGTTATAGCTGATTGCCTTAACTGTAAGCTTGATTCATTCCTATTATCTATCTGGGCATTCCTCTTCGTCCCACAAGACTTCACAAGACGGACTGGCAACCACTCATTTCTAAGATTGAAAACAGACTCTCAAGCTGGAAAGCGAACTCACTATCCTCTGCTGGTCGTCTTATACTTGTTAAGAATGTCCTCTTATCACTTCCAATATATTGGATGTCATTCCACAAACTCCCTATCTAGGTTATCAACAAAATTGATTCAATTCGAAGCACGTTTCTTTGGAATGGGGGTAATCTGAAAAAACTTATCAACTGGCAAACTTTTGTCTCCCAACTAATCATGGTGGCCTTGGAATTCCAAACCTCTCGACCTTTAACATTGCATTACTTGCCAAATGGCTATGGCGAACCTTCTTGCCTGGACAATTCATCTGAAAAGACTGGATCTTGACTCGTCTGTATAACTCTAATCCTTTCCTCATCCTCCACTTTAAACCAGATGCTAGACCCTCACCGTTCTGGAAAGGAATTTTATCTAACATCGCGAGTGTTAAACCCCTTTTTCATGTAAAAATTGGTAATGGCGAATCATGTCTCTTTTGGTTGGATATTTGGAATGAACAGATCCCATTATACTTTATTTTTCCTGTCCTTGCATCATCAAACAAACATAACCTGCTTACCGTAACCTTGGCCCATGAACTTGGTCCAATAGGCTTTTTTTCTCCAACATTCCTGGGCATTAAATCCCTAAATGAGATCAATTCAATTGGTTATATTTGCAGCAATACTCAATTATCGTTAGAACCAGATTCATTCTTTTGGGCTTTAGGACCATCTAACATCTACTCGGTTGCATCATGTTATAAATACTTGATCCATCTTGGCCGAAGCTTCTCTTTCTCTTGCATCTGGAAATGCCACTTACCTCCTCGCATAACCTTCTTTCAATGGCTTCTTATCCACAATCGCATCAACACAAGAGACAGACTTCATCGCTTCAATATCAATATTGATCCTATATGCGTACTCTGTAATCAATTCAATGAATCCCTTTCACATGTTTTCTTCGAATGCGATTTCTTCTATGTAGTGTTGGCTGTAACCAGTTCCTTCATCTTTGGCTTCATCCCCTCCATCAGTTCATTTTTCGAATACTGGCAGCATAATCCCCCTGATCCCTTAATGGATTCCTTAGTGGCTTTTTTTCATGGTGTATTTGGTTAGAGCGTAATGCAATCATCTTTGGCAGACCCTCGAAACTTTTGATGGGTACCTGTTATCATATCCTGCATCTCTTCGAATCATGGACAGGAACAGCTAGGCATGCTCACTTTAGGCTTTCTCTTCCAATGTCGCAATCACATGGCTCATAGGATAGCATCTCCTTTTTCCCTCTTTGATCCAGAAGTAGCTAAGTACTATTATCTATGGTTTATTTTGGCTGTGTACCTATGTGTTATGTTTAGTCCTCTACGATGTACATATTCTGCTTAGCACTTGTATTATCTTTATTGACTTGCTGGGTCTAGACTTACTATGCCACTGGTTGGCCTTGTCAACCATATTATATTATTAGCTACTATGACTACGCGTAACCGGCTGTTTAGCATCACGCTACACACCCATCTTCCTCAAAAAAAAGGTGAAGAGGCTAACTTACGTCAACATATGAAATAGTAATGATCAAGCATTCATATTGTAAGTAATGATATTAATAATGAGTTCACTAAAAGAGGTCGATATGATAGAACTTGAAGTGTAAATCAACCCATATTATGCTGATCACCTATCCCAAATAAATTCTTATTGTAATCCACCATTTGCATCCTTGCCACATCCACCATTCAGAAAGCGTCACTCAATCAAAGTACATGATGACTGAAATGTAAATTGTTTAATATATGTTGACTGAGATTTAACACAATCAGAACTGACCATAGAGTTGTTGCAATGTACGTTTACATTGTTTTCTGTTTCCTATACTTAAAAAATTATTATGTTGCATCTTGGGTGACTGGGGAGTTTGCCCCCGGTAAGATGCAGAAGATAACATAAACTTCCCATTTAATTTCCTTAAAGATTAAAAACCCGTTTTCATCGAAATTGTTAGAAAGTTTCCTTTTCTCAAAGTTAATACCTTATCTCAAATGAAATGCATATATTCACATTCAAAACAAAAGGAGAAAAGAGAGATGTTCTGATGTTTCAGCAATCTTGTTGCATATAATACAAGAGCAGTCATGTATTACACCTCTGTTACAAAGATTGACCTTTGTACTCATCGCATATTGACCAAAGTAATTCTTGTTTTGTTTTGGGATATGTACCATATTCTACAATTCCAAAGGAAATAACTAATTAAATAATTTGTGGTTATCAACTTGTAAACACGCTTTATATAATTATGTTTCCCACCGTAAAGAAAATTGTCGACATATGAATTTCTGAAACTATTTGGTTGGGTATAATTCCAAATATTTCTTACAACTGGACCACTTGAATGATGAGTTTACTGTAGGAATATGCTGACATGAAGAATTTGAGAAGATCTATTGTTTAGAATTAACATGCATTATAGTTTTACTCCTCTATCGTAGTTTGTGCTCGATAAACTAGCATGACCAGTTTGTTAATATCTGATTCTATGACTTTTAAAACTGTATTATTTTCAACATTAAATTTCAAACTCAAAGCACTATGCTTAACGATCAACATAGGAAATTAGATGTCAAATAGTTACCTGTTTATATCTCTGGTCCATTTACTGATCGCATCATCAGCATGTTTCTTCACTTACTCTGATCACATCATATTCCTCTTCGGTTTGATGCTCACTCAATCATGCCATCCTTCAAAGGCTTTAAATCAAAAACTCAAAGAATCAATCTTAACAAAAATACGACAGTCCTAACATTTAGTCAAGTATGTTTAAAATTATTTTACATGGTCGAGATTAAGAATTAAACTAAGAAAAATTGAGAATCAATGATTAAATGACCTGGCCAGCTTTCCTAGCTGGTGATCGAGTAGCAAACTCACAATTCTTGATCATCCTCTTCTACCTCCTTTAAGCAGTCTTATCCTCGTCAACCTTCCTTATTCAACTTTTCCTACCCTGATTTGTATTCATAACTGTTGTTCACATCATCTAGTGCGTTTTTGCTGCCGCCGCTGGTACTATTTGTTCTTTCGCAAAGCTAAAATTGCCGTTTTTGTAGAATCTACACCGTTCTCATCCTCAGCCAGTAGCATTCGCTAGACAAATCTTCCAAAGTAATTTCTCCAAATGTTCTGTTCATACTTCTTCCTTGGATGCTCTTCTATTACTGTATAATTGTCCATACTTCATCAATTGTCTTTTTGCTCAATGTCATATTCATTCCAATGTTTCCTTGCTGGTTAAGATCATATCTTATCATTGAATTATCCATATCAAGCATTATATTTCTTAAAAAATCATTGAGGTTCATGCTATGTAATGTTCTCCCAAATGGTTCTCACTTCTCAACTTATTCTGGTGTGAGGCTGTAAAGTGACCCCGACCTGCTTATGATTTCTCCATATTTCCCATTATTTGAGTGCCCATTCACAATATATTGAATAAAAATAACTAGACGTGGGTTTCTTCAAGCTATATGATTCCAAACCTAGATATGGCAGAAAAATGAAATTGATGTATTTATAGTATAAGTAAATCTTAGAACCCAACAAATAACGGGATGTTTAATTTGATTTGGCACCTCAGTGTGTTCAAAATAAAATTGATCACTGAGCCAAAAGAGATGAAAGCAGGCTACAACAAAAGAAAATAAATATGAGTATAGGATAAGAGGGTTCAAAAAATATAAGTTCACAGAATATTAGATGAAACTGTTTTTACTAAAACAAGAGGGAGAGAATCTCAGACTACTCAGTAAAATTATCTGATGAGTCATGATGGTACTTACTATTAGAAAAACAACACATCACATTTCATGGTTAGTCGACTAAGTTTGGAGCAAAAATGCCTTTGGGAAAGAAGAAATTTAAAAAGTACAAATATCATAGTTGCTGCATTGCATGGAGCTCGGCTTAGGCCCATCCAAAAATGATATTGTGCTTGGAAATTTTTTCAACTCCTTTGGTCGTCAGTACACGAAAGTACAAGGGTAAGCAAATCTAAATATGATATATATATATATATATGTTAATGTCCAATTAGATTGATGACAGATATTATGTTCAGTTTACTACTCTGTAAAATCGAAAAACCAATTGAAATTGTAATGGATTTCTCATTTCTACAACCGACAGCCATACACTGATTAAAGCTATAGTTTGATATGCATAGTAAGGTATGAAAGCTCTATAATGAAACAAAAATCATTAATATGAAGAAATTACAAAAATCATCAATATGTAGCAATTACAAAAATCATTAATATGAACTAATTACCCTCTAACCAAAGCATTTCATAGTTATTATATGTACTAGTTCTTATACACAACTTACCTTCGAAGTTTGAATAGCTTGGTGCTAGAAATTAGCATAATTACTACGAGTGTTACTAGTTTGTCTTGTTTGTTAATTATGTGCCTCTAAACAAAGGAAAAGTGAAAAACATAGTATAATAAATGGTTACTTCGTCTTTTTTATATTTTCTCTGTAATAACCCGAAAATCTGGGCTAGTTTAAATTTTTTATTTTGGCAAATTTAGTGAATTTTGAACATTTAAAATAGATTATTTTAAATAATATCGACGAAAATTTATTTTGAATGAATTCGAACGTATATATTATATACGTCGTCATTAGAATATAAATAATTATATATAATTATAAAAGGAAATGAAAATGGCGCGGTAGTTCGATAATTCGATTTCAAACTTCAATTGAATGTACCGGGTGCAAAATAAACCGGATTTTAATGAAACCAAAAATAATGGAATTTAATTGGGAATATCTTTCCAACGAATCCGATTAATCGAAATTTCATAGCGGGAATCAAAAGATATGTCCAGTTGAAAATTCTGAATAGTCGCTATGGAATTCAGGCCCTTAAAAATGGAAATTTTGCAAACGACCTCGGATTTCGATGAAACTACTTTTGTTGGATCCGTGATATCAAGTTATTGCTAGATTCCAAATTTCATAATTTTTCGAATCAATATGTGAGCGTGGCAAAGGAAAACGCGTTTGACCAGTTTTAGTTGATTTTAATCGACTGGGAAATGACCATTTTTCAAACAGTCTCAGAATTTGATGAAATTAGTTTTGTTAGGACCGTATCATCAATACGAAGCTAGAAATAATTTTTTGGGAATTTTTAGAGTTAATATGTGGCCCCGGTAAATTGAAATGCGCGTTCAAATTCAATATATAGAAGTATATGTCGATTTTGACGAAAACTGATCGAAACGATCGAATCAGCTTACGATACATATCCCATTGTGTTCGGAATGGGGGTGAAACGCTATGGACTACAGGCGGTGGGCCTCGTTTAGAGGTCGTATGTAAAAGTCAACTTTTTGGGTGGAAAAATAAAATAATTAAATTAAAAAAAACCTTCTCCTTATCCACGTCAGACCCCCCCCCCCCCCGATTCATTTCAGAAACAAAAAAAAGGAAATAGGAGGAGAGCGACGGAGGGGAGCCGCCGCTGCATCCCCCCCCCCCCGATGAGTCGCCGCCGCCCCAGGTGGGGAGCCACCACTGCCGCCGCCTCCCTCTTCTCTTCTTCCTCCACTTCCTTTCTTCCCTGACTGAATTTGCGAGCCCCTCCACGCCACGACCCACCGCCGCACCTCCCCTCGCCTGGCGCCACTGCTGCTGGCCAGCCCCTCCTCCTCCGCAACCTCTCTCCTCCCTCCTCCTTCCCCAGTCGCAGAAACTCCCACCAAACCCCTCGAGCTGTAAGTTTTTTTTATTTTATTATTTATTTTTCAATTTTCAGTTATCGTTCTATTTGATTTTAAAACTGATTTTATTTGATTTGAAAACTGAAATTTATTTGATTTTAAAATTGATTTTTAACTAAGTAAAAAGGCGGTGTTTTTAAAATAGAAAAGATTAGATTTTTAAAATAGAAAAGATTATATTTTTAAAATAGAAAAGATTAGATTTTTAAAATAGAAAAGATTAGATTTTTAAAATATAAAAGACTAGATTTTTAAAATAGAAAAGATTAGGTTTTTAAAACAGAAGAGATTAGATTTTTAAAATAGAAAAGATTAGAATCTTTATATTTGAAAAGGTGAAATCTTTATATTTGAAAGGGTGAAATCTTTATATTTGAAAAGGTGAAATCTTTAAATTTGAAAGGGCGAAATCTTTAAAAATGAAAAGGCGAAATCTTTATATTTAAAAAGACGAAATCTCTATGTAGAGTAAAGCGTGATAAAAATAGAATTTTTATTTATATAGTAACGAAGTAAAAATTCGATTTTTATACATTGAATAGCGAAGTAAAAATTCGATTTTTATATATTGAATAGCGAAGTAAAAAAATTCGATTTTTATATATTGAATAGCGAAGTAAAAATTCGATTTTTATATATTGAATAGCGAAGTAAAAAAATTAGATTTTTATATATTGTATAGCAAAGCAAAAATTCGATTTTTATATAGAGAGGAGCGTTATAAAAATATAATCTTTATTATATGAACATCGATGTAAAAATAGAATTTACATATATATAGAAGCGTGGTAAAAATAGAATTTTTATCTATATAGTAGCGATATAAAAATGTGATTTTTATATATGTAGTTGCTACGGGCAACGAAAGTGACAAAAGGCGACAACGACGAAGACTTCTACAAAAGAAGGATCGAGATGATTGGATTAGCTAATCGGTGAGAACTTCTCACTCTTCAATTTCTTTTTCTAGTTATATATATATATACTAGGATGCAGACGGTGTTTAGTAGCACCCGACACAATCGTCCACAGACCATGGACTTGTTTGTTTGGTTGTGTAGTTGGTTAGATTATTTGGGTTGAATTGAATTGTTTGGTGAAATGAAATTGATTTGATTGATGTGTGAATGGCGTGGGCCATCACTAGACCGGGGATAAGGCTAGGCCTCGTTCCGTTTCTAGTATCGTGTCGTTATGCCGCCGAAATTTTCTAAAATAAATTAGAAAAAAATATATAAAGATATCATTTTATTTAATAAATGAACCGAATAGAATATTCATAGGTTGAATAAAATAATATGGTCGTTAAAAATATAATTTTTAACGTGAATGTGAATAAATGAATATTTATAAACAAATCGGCCGACTTGTTTATATACACCTATTTGAAGGACATTGATTGGGACGATAAATTTTACACATCGCCCAACTGCACAAATGAAATCTGTGTTTGATTGTTTGAAACCCCACACGGGTATTGGGATAATATACGACATACACTAATCCCAATAATTAGTTGTATGTCGATAGATGGATTGACAGGCTGTTATAAGCGTTAGATATCTATATTTGATGCTTATACAGTGTAGTGCACTTTGGATGATGGTTGATTATTTATCGTTGCTATTATATACATGTGTTGTATGGAATCCATATAATTAACTTTATATGGTAATTGATTGGGCCTCATTCCAATCGGGAAAATAAAGAATATTATAAAATAAAGGTTCATGTGTTGACAGTACTCATCCGTTGAGATTAGTCATGTGTTGAACGAAATATTTTAACCATAAAATTTACATCTTTATATTATAAAATAAAGGTTCATGTGTTGACAGTACTCATCCGTTGAGATTAGTCATGTGTTGAACGAAATATTTTAACAATAAAATTTACATCTTTATCATATAGAAATTAGAAACTAACTGGAAAATAGATAAGATGAGTGGTCTCCTGGATATTGATCTGATGTTGGTTTCGACCTTCGGGGTTAATATTCAGGGAATCGTTCTCTTACTAATTTACGGTTGGAGTCTGATTTGAAATCAAACGATAGATACCATAATTTTTATAAAATATATTAAATAACAAAAATAGTCACACGTGGACAGTACTCATTCGTTGAGATTAGTCATGTGTTGACAAAAATATAGATTCATTTGTCGAATAGAAAAATGGAATTATTGAAATATATAAAGCTGTATTGATTAGAGATGCGCTATTTTGACGCGAACGATATTTATATCGATTATATTCGTTTTTAAATTTGAATTGAATCGAATAGAAAACCAATTTGAATTGAATCGAATAGGAAACAAATTTGAATTGAATCGACTAGAAAACCAATTTGAATTGAATCGAATAGAAAACCAATTTGAATTGAATCGAATAGAAAACCAATTTGAATTGAATCGAATAGAAAACCAATTAGAATTGAATCGAATAGAAAACCAATTTGAATTGAATCGAATAGAAAACAAATTTGAATTGAATCGAATAGAAAATAAATTTGAATTGAATCGAATAGAAAACAAATTTGAATTAAATCGAATAGAAAACAAATTTGAATTGAATCGAATAGAAAACCAATTCGAATTGAATTGAAAATCAATTCAAATTGAATTGAAAACGAATTCGAATTGAATTGGAAACGAATTGAAATGAATTCAAATTGAATTGAAATTTGAATTGAATAGAAATGAATTTTAAAACGAATTTATAAGGAAGAATTCAATTTTGATTTGAATTGAAATGGAAGTTGAAATTGTTTTTGAAACGAATTTAAAATGATTTATAAAATTCGTTTTAAATAAGAAATCGACGAAATATATATAATATATATATTATATATAATGGCCTGAATAGAACGCGCCGCGCCGCGGTAGTTCATAAATTTCGACCATTGGCTTCGAACGGACATTACGGGAGATCCGACCGTCGGATTCTCCTAAAACCGGAGCTGTTGGGTTCGCATCGAAAAGAGCTTTCTAACGAATATTAGAAATTTGAAATCTAACGGTTGGATTTGGAGATACGTCCAAACCAAATTTGGAAAAGGTCGCTGTAAGTGCAGTTCGATGGCCGTTGATGGAAATCGACTGTACGGGCCTTGATAAAATTATTAAAAATATCAATAATTTGTATAAAATCATAAGAAATGATTTCGGAAAAATTGGGATGAAAAACTCCATATTTGAAAATATAAAAATAGATTTTTATCGAAATGAACTAGTTTTGAACTAAAATTAAAACCCATTTATTTTTAAATAAATAAATTGGATTTGAAATGGGTTGTAAATAGAATTGATTTGTGGGTTTATCGTGAACAGTGTATTAAACAACACTTGTTCTTTAACCCGATAATAAATAGAATGTGATTTGGGTTTATCGTGAACTATGTTTTAAATAACACTAGTTCTTTAACCCAGTAAAAGGAGTTTTAATGAATCTGCAATTAGATTGAAATGTAAATTGATAATTTAAAATTATCAAATTAGGAAAATGAGCGAGAATGGAGTATCACTAGTTTTGCTCCAAAGCGATAGTTAAATCTTTAATTAGATTTGAACGTGAAATGGTAATTAATTTTACCGATAGCACCGTGGTATTAGGTATGGAGTATTACCAGTTTTGCTTCATGGGATGAATAGGTTGGGATTGGGAAATAAAATAAATAATTACTTCGGTGTGGTTCGCTAATCTCGACTAGTTTGGAAAACCATAATTTGGTTTGAAATGACATCCAAAGGAAGATTAAAGAATAAATTTAAAGAATTTATCTTTGATAAAATTAATGGGAACCTTTCCCTAAGAATTGAAATTTAGAAACTAGCTGTAGGTTAGTTAAGAAGAATGGTTTCCTGGGTATTGATCTGATGTTGTTTTCGGCCTTCGGGGTTAATATTTGGGGAATTGCTCTCTTACTGATTTACGGTTAGTGACTGATGAATTGGAATGAGGCGTATGTTGTGTTTGTGTAACATTTGTTTTTAATATATGCGGGTTGTTCGGAAAGGCCGGGTTTATACCCATTCTGAATAACCGATTCGACGATAAGTCGATGATGAAGACGGTGGTCGAAGACCGGAAGTCTTCACATCGTTTAGATAATTACTGACGATCCTGATTGGGCTGTACACCCAAGAGGATGGAAACAGTTGGTGATCGTCCAGACGTACTTGGAGATGGATGGATATGCGAGGAAAGTGCCTCCGGTTTCGTTCAGACCCAGTACGAACTTGTAAATGGATTGTGTGTCTGACACTGTATTTTATTCTGTGTTGATTGATTTCTGTTAAATATATATCTGTTTGGCGGCGGAGAATTTATTCTCTTGCTTAACGCCCTTCTCTGAGACGTACGAGCTTAGAGGTTATATATCGATAGATATCAATCGCATGGCATGAATTGCCTGTGTGGCACGCTGAGTTGCAAGGATCAAGGCTTCTGTTGAAAAGCAAAGTCTTGTGGTTGATGATCAAAGCACGGCCTTTGTGGCGTAGCTTTGTATATAACGTGAATTCGCGAGCCTCACACCTCGGTATGAGTCAAAAACAGGATGAGGACCCAAGGAGTGCACGGCGTTTCTTTCTAGCTATGGGTGGTGTCAGTGACCTACCAGCCCTGACATTTATATACTTTTCACCTTTGTGGTTTGGATGCGAGGCGCCTCGATTATAGGTCCTATAGGGCCGGGAAACGTGTGTTCAGGAATAACTAATCCTCAAACGTAAGAGAGGACCGGTCTTGGAGGATCCCAGGGTTACCCAGAGTGTGTAGTCCTGAGGCATTTGCTAGAGTGTCTCGAAGCGGAGAGGAGCTTGCCCTTGCCTCTACTCATGGCGGAAATCCAATTTCCAATACATGTATTTCAGCTTTATTTGTAGAGCCTAGTATGGTGACATAGTGGTATGGGGCACTTATGCCGTCTATGATTTATATTTATGATTGAAAATGTTTTGACACTATACACTTATTATAGTTTCAAATGATTTGTTTTAAACGTACCAAGCATGTTTGGCTGTTATAAGTTAAAACCCTATCCTCCGGCTTGCATTGCATTGTGTGATGGGACCTAGGTCTTATAATAGCTTCATTTTTCGAAATAGCATTGCGCTGTTTTTCTGTGCACTGGTATTCTTGGGAGGAAACCCGTTCCGTGTTATACGGCGTGGTCCCTTGAATTACTCTCTTTTAAAGTAAAGTTTTAAATAACTATTTTAGTTCTCACACCAGTCACATGACTGACCTGGAGTTTATTGTTTTAACCTAAACTCTGGGTGCCCTTATTTTCAACACGGGCAGCTAGTAGTTTTGGTTTTGCAGATTTATATTCACAGGACCCTGATTTACAGCTGGAACGATGCTCGGAAAGCTCTGTATCCGTGTATTACTTTCAGTTGTGTTTTATATTATTTTTCCGCTGCTATGTAATTTATTGTAATCTCTGATATTTATCAAATGTGATTTATTCAATTATACTCTGCATATTCTTGTATCTGATGGAATTGTTGTAATAGCAATGAAATGTTCTTCCGTCTGCGTTCATTTGTGTGTTGTTCTCAAAGTATCCGCTCTTTCCTTCACGGGGAAGTAACGGGTTCTTACAGTTGGTATCAGAGCTTTGGTTTACAGAGCTCGTGACCAAGACACATTAGAACCATACGAAAGAATTCATCAGATATTGGGTTAGTAATATCCAATTAGAATGACTCGTTAGAGATAGGATCAGTAGTATCCTAGAACGAGTGTGAAGAGTATATTTTTAAAATGAAACCAATTTTTGTTTTGAAAATTTAAATCAATTCTACGTATTTGAATATTTATTTATTTTGAATTTGGACAATCTGCTATATAAAGATTTTGCATATACGCGTCATGAACGTATATTCGAAGTTTTAATATACCAGATAGATATAGAACCGCACTCTAGTCGCCCGGACGTGATTCTGATGATGGCGCGCCATCACCAGTATTTATTTTCGTGTTTCGAAGGTGTGATATCTATATATTTCCTATTGACTGGTGTGAGAACCAAAATTAGATAGGGCCTATTGTTGTGATTTGACATCAAAAATCTGATTTTTGACTATGTATCAAAGTTATGAATTTGAAAAGCTAATCAACTAATTGATTGATAGTTGTGTTGTTTGATTATTGTTTGATTAATTAAAATTTGTACCATACAGCCCAATTGAATCAAATAGTGAATTGTATAGAAAATTTGTCGCATTTGCTTGCATATACATCTACTTACATTGAACAGGTTATAGCAAGGAGGCTAGAGCAGAGAATAAAATTTGGTTGACCGACAAATAAGTACATGTTTACTACATAATTTACTGTTTTGTTTGGGTGATGATGATTTTATGAGCCGCTTGGCTGTTTCTTTTTCTTTTTGGGATCAGAAGGCCTGTATGGCAATTTCGGGATTTTCCCGTGGCTCCCGGTGCAGGGGAGGTTATGGCGAAATTTTTCGAAAATTTAGGGTGTTAGCCAAATTTTTGAAGAATTTGAAAATTCTCAGAAACTGAAAAGTTGGAGAAAGGAAGCCAGATCGAACGTAGAGTTGATTAATCAAACCACTTTCGACTTTGTTCCTTTTCGGGGACGAAAAGTTTTAAGTGGGGGAGATTGTAACAACCCAAAAATCTGGGCCAGTTTAAAATTTTTATTTTGGCAAATTTAGTGAATTTTGAACATTTAAAATAGATTATTTTAAATAATATCGACGAAAATTTATTTTGAATGAATTCGAACGTATATATTATATACGTCGTCGTTAGAATATAAATAATTATATATAATTATAAAAGGAATTGAAAATGGCGCGCTAGTTCGATAATTCGATTTCAAACTTCAATTGAATATACCGGGTACAAAATAAACCGGATTTTAGTGAAACCAAAAATAATGGAATTTAATTGGGAATATCTTTCCAACGAATCCGAATAATCGAAATTTCATAGCGGGAATCAAAAGATATGTCCAGTTGAAAATTCTGAATAGTCGCTATGGAATTCAGGCCCTTAAAAATGGAAATTTTGCAAATGACCTCGGATTTCGACGAAACTACTTTTGTTGGATCCGTGATGTCAAGTTATTGATAGATTCCAAATTTCATAATTTTTCGAATCAATATGTGAGCGTGGCAAAGGAAAACGCGTTTGACCAGTTTCAGTTGATTTTAATTGACTGGGAAATGGCTATTTTTCAAACAGTCTCAGAATTCGATGGAATTAGTTTTGTTAGGACCGTATCGTCAATACGAAGCTAGAAATAATTTTTCGGGAATTTTTAGAGTTAATATGTGGCCCCGGTAAATTGAAATGCGCGTTCAAATTCAATATATAGAAGTATATGTCGATTTTGACGAAAACTGATCGAAACGATCGAATCAGCTTATGATACATATCCCATTGTGTTCGGAATGGGGGTGAAACGCTATGGACGACAGGCGATGGGCCTCGTTTAGAGGTCGTATGTAAAAGTCAACTTTTTGGGTGGAAAAATAAAATAATTAAACAAAAAAAACTTCTCCTTATCCATGTCAGACCCCCCCTCCCCGATTCATTTCAGAAACAAAAAAAAGGAAATAGGAGGAGAGCGACGGGGGGAGCCGCCACTGCATCCCCTCCCCCCCCCCCCCCCCCTCGATGAGTCGCCGCCGCCCCAGGTGGGGCGCCACCACTACCGCCTCCTCCCTCTTCTCTTCTTCCTCCTCTTCCTTTCTTCCCTGACTGAATTCGCGAGCCCCTCCACGCCACGACCCACCGCCGCACCTCCCCTCGCCTGGCGCCACCGCTGCTAGCCAGCCCCTCCTCCTCCGCAACCTCTCTCCTCCCTCCTCCTTCCCCAGTCGCAGAAACTCCCACCAAACCCCTCGAGCTGTAAGTTTTTTTTTTTTTTTTCAATTTTCAGTTATCATTGTATTTGATTTTAAAACTGATTTTATTTGATTTGAAAACTGAAATTTATTTGATTTTAAAATTGCTTTTTAACTAAGTAAAAAGGCGGTGTTTTTAAAATAGAAAAGATTAGATTTTTAAAATAGAAAAGATTAGTTTTTTAAAATAGAAAAGATTAGATTTTTAAAATAGAAAAGATTAGATTTTTAAAATAGAAAAGATTAGGTTTTTTAAATAGAAGAGATTAGATTTTTAAAATAGAAAAGATTAGAATCTTTATATTTGAAAAGGTGAAATCTTTATATTTGAAAGGGTGAAATCTTTATATTTGAAAAGGTGAAATCTTTAAATTTGAAAGGGCGAAATCTTTAAAAATGAAAAGGCGAAATCTTTATATTTAAAAAGACGAAATCTCTATGTAGAGTATAGCGTGATAAAAATAGAATTTTTATCTATATAGTAACGAAGTAAAAATTCGATTTTTATATATTGAATAGCGAAGTAAAAATTCGATTTTTATATATTGAATAGCGAAGTAAAAAAATTCGATTTTTATATATTGAATAGCGAAGTAAAAATTTGATTTTTATATATTGAATAGCGAAGTAAAAAAATTCGATTTTTATATATTGTATAGCAAAGTAAAAATTCGATTTTTATATAGAGAGGAGCGTTATAAAAATATAATCTTTATTATATGAACATCGATGTAAAAATAGAATTTTTATCTATATAGTAGCGTGGTAAAAATAGAATTTTTATCTATATAGTAGCAATATAAAAATGTGATTTTTATATATGTAGTGGCTACGGGCAACGAAAGTGACGAAAGGCGACAACGACGAAGACTTCTACAAAAGAAGGGTCGAGATGATTGGATTAGCTAATCGGTGAGAACTTCTCACTCTTCAATTTCTTTTTCTAGTTATATATATATATACTAGGATGTAGACGGTGTTTAGTAGCATCCGACACAATCGTCCATAGACCATGGACTTGTTTGTTTGGCTGTGTAGTTGGTTAGATTATTTGGGTTGAATTGAATTGTTTGGTGAAATGAAATTGATTTGATTGATGTGTGAATGGCGTGGGCCATCACTAGACCGGGGATAAGGCTATGCCTCATCCCGTTTCTAGTATCGTATCGTTATGCCGCCGAAATTTTCTAAAATAAATTAGAAAAAAAATATAAAGATATCATTTTATTTAATAAATGAACCGAATAGAATATTCATAGGTTGAATAAAATAATTTGGTCGTTAAAAATATAATTTTTAACGTGAATGTGAATAAATGAATATTTATAAACAAATCGGCCGATTTGTTTATATACACCTATTTGAAGGACATTGATTGGGACGATAAATTTTACACATCGCCCAACTGCACAAATAAAATCTGTGTTTGATTGTTTGAAACCCCACACGGGTATTGGGATAATATACGACATACACTAATCCCAATAATTAGTTGTATGTCGATCGATGGATTGACATGCTGTTATAAGCGTTAGATATCTATATTTGATGCTTATACAGTGTAGTGCACTTTGGATGATGGTTGATTATTTATCGTTGCTATTATATACATGTGTTGTATGGAATCCATATAATTAACTTTATATGGTAATTGATTGGGCCTCATTCCAATCGGGAAAATAAAGAATATTATAAAATAAAGGTTCATGTGTTGACAGTACTCATCCGTTGAGATTAGTCATGTGTTGAACGAAATATTTTAACCATAAAATTTACATCTTTATATTATAAAATAAAGGTTCATGTGTTGACAGTACGCATCCGTTGAGATTAGTCATGTGTTGAACGAAATATTTTAACAATAAAATTTACATCTTTATCATATAGAAAATTAGAAACTAATTGGAAAATAGATAAGATGAGTGGTCTCCTGGATATTGATCTGATGTTGGTTTCGGCCTTCGGGGTTAATATTCAGGGAATCGTTCTCTTACTAATTTACGGTTGGAGTCTGATTTGAAATCAAACGATAGATACCATAATTTTTATAAAATATATTAAATAACAAAAATAGTCACACGTGGACAGTTTCATTCGTTGTGATTAGTCATGTGTTGACAAAAATATAGATTCATTTATCGAATAGAAAAATGGAATTATTGAAATATATAAAGCCGTATTGATTAGAGATGCGCTATTTTGACGCGAACGATATTTATATCGATTATATTCGTTTTTAAATTTGAATTGAATCGAATAGAAAACCAATTTGAATTGAATCGAATAGAAAACAAATTTGAATTGAATCGACTAGAAAACCAATATGAATTGAATCGAATAGAAAACCAATTTGAATTGAATCGAATAGAAAACCAATTTGAATTGAATCGAATAGAAAACCAATTTGAATTGAATCGAATAGAAAACCAATTTGAATTGAATCGAATAGAAAACAAATTTGAATTGAATCGAATAGAAAACAAATTTGAATTGAATCGAATAGAAAACAAATTTGAATTGAATCGAATAGAAAACAAATTTGAATTGAATCGAATAGAAAACCAATTCGAATTGAATTGAAAACCAATTCGAATTGAATTGAAAACGAATTCGAATTGAATTGGAAACGAATTGAAATGAATTCAAATTGAATTGAAATTTGAATTGAATAGAAATGATTTTTAAAACGAATTTATAAGGAAGAATTCAATTTTGATTTGAATTGAAATGGAAGTTGAAATTGTTTTTGAAACGAATTTAAATCAATTTATAAAATTCGTTTTAAGTAAGAAATCGACGAAATATATATAATATATATATATATATATTATATATAATGGCCTGAATAGAACGCGTCGCGCCGCGGCAGTTCGTAAATTTCGACCATTGACTTCGAACGGACATTACGGGAGATCCGATCGTCGGATTCTCCTAAAACCTGAACCGTTGGGTCCGTATCGAAAAGAGCTTTCTAAGGAATATTAGAAATTTGAAATCTAATTGTTGGATTTGGAGATACATCAAATCAAATTTGGAAAAGGTCGCTGTAAGTGCAGTTCGGTGGCCGTTGATGGAAATCGACTGTACGGGCCTTGATAAAATTATTGAAAATATCAATAATTTGTATAAAATCATAAGAAATGATTTGGGAAAAATTGGGATGAAAAACTCCATATTTGAAAAGATAAAAATAGATTTTTATCGAAATGAACTAGTTTTGAACTAAAATTAAAACCTATTTATTTTTAAATAAATAAATTGGATTTGAAATGGGTTGTAAATAGAATTGATTTGTGGGTTTATCGTGAACAGTGTATTAAACAACACTTGTTCTTTAACCCGATAATAAATAGAATGTGATTTGGGTTTATCGTGAACTGTGTTTTAAATAACACTAGTTCTTTAACCCAGTAAAAGGAGTTTTAATGAATCTGCAATTAGATTGAAATGTAAATTGATAATTTAAAATTATCAAATTAGGAAAATGAGCGAGAATGGAGTATCACTAGTTTTGCTCCAAAGCGATAGTTAAATCTTTAATTAGATTTGAACGTGAAATGGTAATTAATTTTACCGATAGCACCGTGGTATTAGGTATGGAGTATTACCAGTTTTTCTTCATGGGATGAATAGGTTGGGATTGGGAAATAAAATAAATAATTACTTCGGTGTGGTTCGCTAATCTCGACTAGTTTGGAAAACCATAATTTGGTTTGAAATGACATCCAAAGGAAGATTAAAGAATAAATTTAAAGAATTTATCTTTGATAAAATTAATGGGAACCTTTCCCTAAGAATTGAAATTTAGAAACTAGCTGTAGGTTAGTTAAGAAGAATGGTTTCCTGGGTATTGATCTGATGTTGGTTTCGGCCTTCGGGGTTAATATTTGGGGAATTGCTCTCTTACTGATTTACGGTTAGTGACTGATGAATTGGAATGAGGCGTATGTTGTGTTTGTGTAACATTTGTTTTTAATATACGCGGGTTGTTCCGAAAGGTCGAGTTTATACCCATTCTGAATAACTGATTCGACGATAAGTCAAAGATGAAGACGGTGGTCGAAGACCGGAAGTCTTCACATCGTTTGGATAATTACTGACGATCCTGATTGGGCTGTACACCCAAGAGGATGGAAACAGTTGGTGATCGTCCAAACGTACTTGGAGATGGATGGATATGCGAGGAAAGTGCCTCCGGTTTCGTTCAGACCCAGTACGAACTTGTAAATGGATTGTGTGTCTGACACTGGATTTTATTCTGTGTTGATTGATTTCTGTTAAATATATATCTATTTGGTGGCGGAGAATTTATTCTCTTGCTTAACGCCCTTCTCTGAGACGTACGAGCTTAGAGGTTATATATCGATAGATATCAATCGCATGGCATGAATTGCCTGTGTGACACGCTGAGTTGCAAGGATCAAGGCTTCTGTTGAAAAGCAAAGTCTTGTGGTTGATGATCAAAGCACGGCCTTTATGGCGTACCTTTGTGTATAACGTGAATTCGCGAGCCTCACACCTCGGTATGAGTCAAAAACAGGATGAGGACCCAAGGAGTGCACGACGTTTCTTTCTAGCTATGGGTGGTGTCAGTGACCTACCAGCCCTGACATTTATATACTTTTCACCTTTGTGGTTTGGATGCGAGGCGCCTCGATTATAGATCCTATAGGGCCGGGAAACGTGTGTTCAGGAATAACTAATCCTCAAACGTAAGAGAGGACCGGTCTTGGAGGATCCCAGGGTTACCCAGAGTGTGTAGTCTTGAGGCAATTGCTAGAGTGTCCCGAAGCGGAGAGGAGCTTGCCCCTTGCCTCGACTCATGACGGAAATCCAATTTCCAATACGTGTATTTCGGCTTTATTTGTAGAGCCTAGTATGGCGACATAGTGGTATGGGGCACTTATGCCGTCTATGATTTATATTTATGATTGAAAATATTTTGACACTGTACACTTATTATAGTATCAAATGATTTGTTTTAAACGTACCAAGCATGTTTGGCTGTTATAAGGTAAAACCCTATCCTTCGGCTTGCGTTGCATTGTGTGATGGGACCTGGGTCTTATAATAGCTTCATTTTTCGAAAAAGCATTGCGCTGTTTATTCTATGCACTGGTATTCTTGGGAGGAAACCCGTTCCGTGTTATACGGCGTGGTCCCTTGAATTACTCTCTTTTAAAGTAATGTTTTAAATAACTATTTTAGTTCTCACACCATTCACATGACTGACCTGGAGTTTATTGTTTTAACCTAAACTCTGGGTGCCCTTATTTTCGACACGGGCAGCTAGTAGTTTTGGTTTTGTAGATTTATATTCACAGGACCCTGATTTACAGCTGGAACGATGCTCGGAAAGCTCTGTATCCGTGTATTACTTTCAGTTGTGTTTTATATTATTTTTCCGCTGCTATGTAATTTATTGTAATCTCTGATATTTATCAAATGTAATTTATTCAATTATACTCTGCATATTCTTGTATCTGATGGAATTGTTGTAATAGCAATGAAATGTTTTTCCGTCTGCGTTCATTTGTGTGTTGTTCTCAAAGTATCCGCTCTTTCCTTCACGAGGAAATAACGGGTTCTTACATTCACTATCTATAATACAAAAAAATATCAAAATTTATTTCTTCATCTTTTCTATGATTGTTGGATTGATTATGATGTTCCGACTACTCCATTTTAACGTTGCTAGTATTGAAACCTCAATAAAATTTATTTCCACACTAAATAGCATCAGTGATTTATCTTAAATTAAATGTATTTGAACCACCGGTAGTGAAAGCTTGTCGAAAAGGACGAAATTTGATTGTAAACTTGTTTAAAATCTGCTTAGACTATACATAATATGATC
Organism: Allium sativum; assembly: GCA_030737875.1. Lineage (NCBI taxonomy): Eukaryota > Viridiplantae > Streptophyta > Magnoliopsida > Asparagales > Amaryllidaceae > Allium > Allium sativum. The sequence continues at coordinate 288,113,326 of CM060913.1, forward strand.
CATGTTATAAAAGGAAATATATTTGAATTGTTTAATGCCATGACATCATTGACATTTGAGGAATATCAAGCCCACCCTACATATTTTTATATATTAAATGCAGAACATTCATGTTTTATGTTATTGTTTACATTTAAGGATAAGTTAGACTATTTATAGGAAAGTGTTGTAATATAAAAAATAAATTGATTATTGAATGGGAAAAAATGGAGGACAAACCAAAGGATAAGTTATACCTTCTAAAGATGGATAAGTGTAATGATCCGAAGATTATAAGTGGAATAAACACACATGTTAGCTCACAGCCTCTGGCATGAGGTCATGACCTATATAAAATGCATTATTTCAAATCTAACTATCAATTAAATGATTATTTATTTTCACATGCTAATTTTATATCACATTTGTCAGTTAAATTTTTATAACTTCCAGTCAATCATGACTAGCATATTGTGATTTACGCAATCATATACATAACAGTTGTCCCTACTATAAATTTGAAGGGACCTGGTAACATTTATATTCATTTAAATACATAACATTTATAATCATAAACATGATTATGCCAAAATTATTTACTACTTAGTAATAACTAAGTGATTCTGTGTATTGCCTTCCAAATCTTTAAAGAAATAACTTTATTAACTGCTTATTAATAATGACATAATGACCATGTTTATGATTTAAGACTGAATGTAATGACAGAACAGGCAACGTGATTCCTACAATAATTTATCCTTACATTTTTGTTGTTTGATAAAATACATTGGATGATACAACCAATGCTAATGAATGTAAGAAGATTTAAGAAGAGAGGGAAAGGGACTGAAAGAAGAAGATTTAATAGTATGTGAACTTATATCAATGACATCATCACCAACCCAATAAAGGAAGTCCCATTTGGGATCGTTGAAGAGTCACCTTCAATGATTACGAACCTCCTGCTGCTTCTTTCTACATCTTCCCTTCTTCTCAAATTACACAAAAACATCATCTTAAATTAATATCAAAACAACTGACAGTACTCAGATTGAATTCCAGCTATATAGCTAGAAAAGTTGAACCGAAAATATAGCTAGTAAAATAAATCAAATCAAATGAGCACCAAATTCAAATTCTCAATTCAAATTGGATTTTTTAAAATAAATAAATCAATGAAAAGCTCACTGATGTAGCGTGGCAGGAGAGGATGAGAAGTGAAATAATGTGCGGCAGTAGGCAAGGTGGATGCTCAAGTGGTAACGGGATGAGATTCCCAAGCTTAAGAAAAAAGAAGGATGATTTTTACAGATCAGGAAGAATATATTTTGTGTTATGTGGGGAAGATGTTTGATTTTAGGGATTTGGTTATCTCCGAAAAAGACAAGGGATAATGAAAATGAGAGTGGGTAACGAAAACATTGGCAGAATAAATAAAGAAGCATTTAATATCATAATTCATGTAATTTTATACAATTGGATGCACATAGCCGTCAGATGCTGCCATATATTGTAACCGAAAACAGATTTTCTTGTACTGTAATTATGATGTAATTCATTCCCTAAAGCATTAACAATATTACTGTTGTTTGAATTCATTCCTATGTACTATTCTTTTGGGGCTTAAGAAATTACTGTAATAATAAGAGTGTAAATTTGACGAAGATTATGTGTATAATCCCAAAGTATATTGTTTAGAATATAATTATAACATTAGTTGGGAAAAATTATAGTAAAATATGAATAAATGGAATATGAAATAGTAAGCCTAATTATGTATAGAAATTTACCATAATTAAATTGGATTTAGGAATTATGTAAGAGAACAGAAAATAACATATAACTCAAAAAAGAAGGAATTAGTAGTGGACTGAGTAGTTAAGGGAGGAAAGGGGATGCATTTCCATAATTACCATTACGGTAAATTAGAAAGAACGTAATTGTGAGAAAAAGAAGGGTAATAAGGATTAGTGTGAAATAGGGATTTTTTTTTCCCTATTGTACACTAATCAAATATATGTACACATGAGGTAATAAAGCGAAATAGCTTGCAAATATGGAACTTAATTGATGTATATTATGGAAATAGATTTATGTATATTTCCACTAACCAATTTAATGAAGTGTGTGAAATATTTCCTGTAATAATAAATTATACAACTGTAAATAAAGAAAGGTTGCAAAAGCAAAGGTTCGCTCAAATAACAAAAAACCAAGGGAAAATGCAGTGAATGGGGAATATAACATATTATAATTAATCAGATGAATGGTAATGAAATATAATGGGTAGGCTTGTCCTATAAACAAGTGGAATTATAACGTAGATTATAATTATTGATGAAAAGAGAACTTATTAATAAATCTTATTTATGGGAAACTAAGTTAATATGTAAACCCATAACAACGGTTATGGTAACATTATTTAAAATTACACTAAAAAGGAGAAAAGGCTTATTATTAGTAAACTTATGAATGGGGGAAATATTAAGTTTAATGAGTGTAATAATAATAAGCAGAAGTCCATTCCAGCAGAAAAGGGCTAAATAGGGAAAATAAGTGGCTCATAGATATGGCCTGTTCCAGCAGCGTCGGGCTGATTAGGGAAAGTAACTGGCCAAATATAAGCGAATAAAGTAATAACTCGAATAGAAAATGAATGTGTAAATAATCAGGTTAATTAGTAATGTGATAATTTAAAGCAAGTGCATGATTAATAGATTAGGTATAGGGTCTAATAATGCGATTATGTGGTGTGCTTGAACAGTCCGTACGTATGGAGATAAAGAACCCAACGGGATAGATCATCGCAGTGTCTGAAGACACTAGAGGAGCATGTCCAACTGATTATTTTATGGGACTGGATGGAAGCACGAAGCTTCTATGCGACGTGGTAGGATACTCTGAGATAACCATCCGAGGAACAAGCAGACGAAGCCGTCACACGAGTGTAGGTTTGTTGCACCATCTAGAGTATATCTTGACTACAACTATGGTGTTGCAGTCAAAATGTTGTAGCAAACATTGTTGGGTGATTCAGCGGGTTTCCTCGCTCCGGGAGGAGGTGGTCAGAACCAAATTAAGGATAGTAATTGTCAGATACCTATCATCGACAGTAAGTGGGATGCAAAAAGACTAGAGCTAAACCAACATATCAACGATCTTTCACTATCGGGATGTTGGTTGAGGGTTATGCCAAATTAGATGTTAGATTGGTTAATAGGGGCATGTCATTAGCTCTTAATGTAGTCTTTCATTAGTTGAGGGAGGGGTCGGGTGGGACCACAGCCACAGTAAAGAGAGACAGACCATATGTGGATATCTATAATGTAGACCTAACGAAGTTATCCTTTGCAAATATCAAAAGACCCCAACTGAGTTTCGTGCATTGGATGCAGCCATATTACGGAACACAGGTTATAGTAGGCAGTATGTTCATGTGAGGGTCTAGAAACACGCATTGGGTGGTGTATTATAAATGTTAGGTCATTATGCTGTGTCCAGACATGGTTTGACTGAGGAGTTTGGATATATGGATATGTACACTTACGTGGCATAGGATGGTGATTTTGTGCGATTATGTAGCGTAACGATGGAGATTTTCGTACGCGGTTCGGAGTAGGACAGAAGTTGTTCATGCTTCCGTGGCGTGATGGTGGAGACCGTACGAGGAGGGTACTATGGGAAGTACCTGGAGATGTCATACATAGCTACATATATATTATATAAGGTTTAATCTATAGGGGAGTAAATAGGTGCTACGTGTGTATAGAGCCTAAAGTGTTGTTAACTCGAGTAACCTAATAATTAAGAAAATGTAACTAAATAGTATATGTGGTGTTATTTCAGAATGTATAATTTTTCCTCTCATCAGAACTTGTGTTCTGATACCCCTCCTTATAAATACTCGTAGTATAGATTTATGATGGAGATTTGATACCTCTGGACACTTGTTGGGTAGTGTCATTATTTCGGTAAGGCTATATTTGATTATTATATTTTATCCATTCCGTTGTGAGATATTTTTTTCGACCTCTGATATATTTATTATCTTTGTCTTTTCAGCAGGATACTAGACAACCCAACTCAAGTTTTAGTGGTTTCGAATTTAGCATTTTTGAAATATCCAGGCCCACTGAAATTTAGGTTGGTACACCTGCTCAACAACATCGTCGATGAGTACTGAAGATAATAAGAGGGAACATAAAACCTTAGGTCGGAAAATAGTTTGATGTGAGCGAAAAACCTCTCAAAATAATGTAAAATTAATAACAGTAAATGCATAGAGTTTATGGATAATCATAGCTGTCTCGCCCTGCATCCACAAAGTTAACACATGTAAATAAATATACTACTCAATGGTAATCATCATGGGTGTATCCTACATCAGAGTGTCCAGATATACGAATTGGTAATATCCTTTTCACATGGCATCCCTAAGGTGACAAATGATTTAAGAAACATAGAATGCATCATCCATCCTCATATTCTCTCAATTAGTACATTAGACATAAGATAATGATCTTTTTTGTTGATACACAAAACCCATGCAACTCAGTCAACTAGGACCCAAGCTGCACTAACGTACAATCTAAAGTAAGGACCCACACAGGTGTAAGTGGATTTTATAAGTTCCCTACACTTAGAAACAATCCCCTGCACTTTGTCCGATGGACACTACACACACTACCCTTTTTCTACCAGTACCCAATGTACCTGCATATCGATGATCCCTTTGCATAAGGTATCCACAGTCGAGTCTACTCTTGAACAACTTTAATGACTCCTATAGGAATTTCCTTTAGTTAGGACTGTCCTAGACAACCATCTTGTCATCAAACTCACTTCTGTCCTTCTACCCATCTAGTAGTTCCCATGACTAATTATCGCATGCTTTACATCTCAGTATACATCAATTCATCATCGAAGCCATCACTTTCGACAATGTAATCACCATAGTTGAATGAAGATATCACTGCGATGAAGCACCACTTCCTTGCCTTAGAACCATACCACTGGTCGATGATTCATTGTGTCGAAATACTATCGAATGAACCATTATATCCTGCTCCTCAAAATCGCTTCGTCGTCCACTTCAAAATGGATAATATAACCATCATCTATTGTTGATATTTCCGACTACATAGCAATTCATAAAGACCAGTCTGATCATGTATTTAACCAAGATAGGTCAAATATACGTCAAGGGAATACATATGGCATTTGTCTCAAAATCCTAGCTTGTTGCAAAGTCCATCATCCATCTTCAGTTCTGTTGCCAAGCTCTAATGTTGTTCTATATTCAAATTAGCCTACATGCTTCAATGCTCTTTCAGGATTTTATCTCATCCATTTGATTTTATCATCCTTATGCGCTCAATCAATATGCACCTACTTGTACGCCTGATAAGTAAGCATAAAACTCTAGTGAATGAGATTTTCTTAATACTATATCATATACAAATGATATTTTTAACTAAACTAAGCAAACAAGCAATCATGCAATCAATAATCAAGAAATAACCTAAACTAGTATACAAACATCAACAATAACATTAATAAAATTGGTAGATCCTATCTAAAGATACGGAGGTGGAATAAGTGCCATAATTGCCCAAATCTAGCGATAATATCAAATAGCACATAATAGCGTGTAAATAAGTAAAATATGGTATTTCAGTTAAAGCAAATTAAATCACTTTTTAACCCTTTTATTTATTAAGAACTAAGTTATATTATCTTAGGAATTTAGTATTATGGTTAGGAATATCTTAGAAACATTAGTTATATATTACATCAACAATTACAGTTTAGTGGGAAATAATATCACTCATCTTAGCCTAATCAGTCCATGCCGCAATATAGACCTCTCCGATACGAGTTCAACACAAAAAACTACGTTCAAAACGGACCTTGTATGCAAAACTTACACAAGTTGGAAGGTTAGAATTTGGAAAGCAAATTGAAAATTAGACCAAACTCACTAGCCAATCTGAAGCTGTCCTGTCACTCTTACATCTCCCCCAAAAAACCATGGTCTACATCTAGTGGAAACCCATACATTCATCCTCGAATCGTGTCGATGCCGACTTCCAAGCCATCGTACCGCCACCAAAGGCTTACCAACCTCAAACGTCGAGACGCTGACTAGCCGTGCTCACTTTCAACGTGTTGTTTGCTAGAAAATTGCTAAAAACCTTAGGTGGTTCGGTCGAGCTTTCTCACCATCCGACCACCAAAGGTCATGCCGCCACCACTGTCCTCTTCGTCTGTCTCCCTTTTATACTTTCTCAATAGACTACATCACACAAAATCCAATAACGATGATTTCAATGAAAAAATAAAACTATTCAGTTTGGATTCAAACTGATTTTCCAGCGATGTCGATGATCCGATCGATGCCCAACAATCAAGGATAGGTTTGTATCGATGATATAAATAACTTTCATGTTATAAATATTAGCTTAAAATGGATGGATTGAGAGGAGAAATACAAGCCATTGAATGAGGTATGGTCATGGCGGCTAGTGTTAGAGTTTTTGAATAAAATAATATCATTCTCGAAAATCTTTCCCGTTTTTAAAATAGACAGTTCAAAATAGGCCACTTACGTAAACTCAGAATTAGATGTGTCGATAGGCAATCTAAATGTAAAAAGACCTTCCATATGCAGTGGAATATATCTAAAGGACTAGTTCCATCATCTTTGACACTTAGCCCTTTTCCGATTGTTTAATTCTTTAATTGAAGTCAATGAACATTTAGAGCTCGTTCAATCAAATTGTACATTTAATCGCCACGTAACTCGCTTATGCACATCACCCTTACCGTTGCATTCTGATTCTATTACTCTAATTGTGATCCAAAACTGCACCTTGAAATGATAGTTTTCGCACGTTTCAAGGCCTTTTTGACACTTAAGTCGCTTAGTCTCAAAATGTAGCAATTCTGATACTTTTCTTCACGTAGCGAATTTTCCTAACTCAGTGGATGTAGTCCTGAATCTAGATTTGATCGTTTGAGAAAAGGCACATTTTAGATTCGTTAGTCTAAATAAAGATTAATATCTAGATAATATATTTAAATATCTAATCGTTAAAAATATAGATCCTTACAACAAAATTTCACCAATGGAGGATAACATATTATAGTATTATATTGAAGGTTATTCAAACAAGATATGGTTTTATGAGTAGTTGGTCATGACACTCAGATTAAATATTGCTACTAGATTTTTTGCAGACTTTATGCATTAGATTTCCCGATAGCACTTGCATAGGTTCATATTGGTTATTATAAATGATACCTTGATATATTCTTATAGTAAGAAGCATTATGAAGAACTTCATAGGACAATGCTTGAACCTTACGACAACAACAGTTGAAGATTGAGTTCTCGAAGTGCCACTTCTGGAAAACAAAAGTGAAATTTATTATTCATGTTGTTTTAGGAAGAGGATTAGCAGTTGATCTATACAAGATAGAGACCACTAGTAATTGGAAAAAACTAGATAAGACTACGGTGATAAAAAATTCTCCTTGACTAACTGGCTATTATAGGAGATTTGCTAATGATTTCTTCTGTATTGCACTACCGATTAATAAGCTTATCAGGAAGGATGTTAAGTTTGTTTGGACCAACAAATGCAAAGAATCATAATAGAGATAGAAACATTTGCTGACCAATACACCCATGTTAGTTGCACTTGAAGGGATTTAGTTATTTACGCTGATGCATGCGGAACTGGATGCATTGTTTCAACGAGGCAAAGTGATTGCATATGCTACTAGATAGCTTAGGACACATGAAGTCAGTTGCCCTACTCATGATTTCGAGTTTGCGGTGGTTATCTTCACTTTGAAGGTATAAAGAAATTACTTACTAGTTGAGAGAGTCGATTCTTTTATAGATCATAAGTCTCTAAGATGCTGCTCTCTTAGAAAGAACTAAGCATAAGACAACAACGATGGTTAGAGTTCATTGCTGCCTTTGATTTTGGAATTATGTATACATCTGGAAAAGGAAATTACATTGCAGATGCTCTTAGTAGGAAACACCAGAATGTAATGTTAGCTATGCAATAAGAATGGAAAGATTTAGAGCCATCAACTACTTACGATGTACTATCAAGATAGATGGTTAGTATGAGCCAAAGTATTACTATGCTATCTTGTTTAGAAGTTCGACTAGTTTTGATCAACAAAATTACTTTTAAGATAAAAGAAAACCCGGTGTTAGACAATAGGATTAAAAATCTTATAGAGGGAATTGAGTTTGATGACTTTAAAGATTCCAGTCTTGTCCATAAGGATGGTCACGATAAAAAGAAAGATTGTATTCCCTAAACATCGAAAACCTAAGGATGGAAATTCTTAGGGAATGACATATATCGAAATTCATTATTCATCAGGGAGGAATCAAGATGTATCATGACATGAAGAGGTGTTTCTTTTGAGAAGGAATGAAGAAGTATGAGGCTTATTATTAAATCTATGTTTGAACTATCAACAAGTGAAAGATGAACATTAAAAGCCAAGTGGATTACTTTAGCCTTTAAATATTTTAGTTTAAAAGTTGGATTTTATATCCATGGATTTCATTAATGGGTTTCCAGGGTCAAGGAATGAAAATGAAAGTATATAAGTTGTGGTGGACAGATTAACCAAGAGTGCTCGTTTCATTCCTGTGAGGTAAATCTGAACGACGCATGTATTTGAAGAGTTATTCATTAGTCAAACTACATGGGGTTCCAAATAGTATCATCAGTGATCAAGATTCTTTTTAATTAGAAAATTCTTAAAGAGTTTGCAAGAGGCACTAGATACGAACCTCAAGATGAATACCACATATCATCCACAAACCGACGGGAACACGGTGAATTTACGAAGACTTGCAAGAATTTTTAAGAGCTTGCACGCTAGAATTTGGAGACATATGGGAGGTCCATCTATGTTTAGTTAAATTTTCCTATAATAACAGCTATGAGGCTAGTATAGGTATGACACCATTTGAAGCTTTTTACGGAAGGCTATGCAAATCTTCGGTTTGTTGTATAGAGGCTAGAGATATAGTATGCTTGGACCAGATTTGGTAAGATATGTTATTGAAAAGGGAGTTAATTTGGGATAGAATGAAAGAAGCTTAATCAAGGAAATTTTTTTTGGAGATAGCGATGGAAAGACTTATATTTCTTAGTTGGGGATCAATTTTTTGTCAAAGGATCATCGATGAAGGTGTAATCCGATTCGGAAAATTGGGGAAGTTAGCACTGAGGTTTATTGGATCATTCCCTATCTTGGAAGGGATCGGGAGACTCACACATCAAGTAGAGTTGTCAAGCAGACTAGTTAGGTTCCATAAAGTCATGGAAAGGATCGAGAAATTCAAACGTCGAGTAGAGTTACCGAGCAGACTAGCAAGGTTGCATAATGCTTTTCTTATGCTTTCCATCTTGGAAAGTTTGTTTGAGATTCAGCTACTACTATAGATTTGAAGGCATTAGAAGTCATAGTAGTGGAAATTAAGATGACCACTATTATGCATTCAATCGGGATCTTCATTAGAGATGAGTAGAAGTTTAGGAACAAGATGGTAATAATGGAGAGAGTTTAATAGAGTGAAAATGATAGACACTGCACTTGGGAATCGAGACTAGGATTAATGCTATTTATCGTGGTTTGCTTGATGATATGTTTACCTTTATGCATGTTCAGTTGTTGAGTGATTCCTTGTAATGATTACGAGGACAAAGTTCCTTATGGAAAGAAGCATGTAACATCCCTATTAACAAGATATTATTAGGACAGTTAATTCGACAAATAAAATAAAATAATGTATATATTAGATAAGGGAAAAACATTTCGTATACCCATAACCATTAGTTCCTCTCATATCTCACTTTACACTTTTATTTACAAACTGTACACAATAGAGAGACCGACCATTGCTAGGGAAAAGAAGGGGGGAAACAAGCTAGCAGAAGGGAATCAGGTTTAGAAACAAATCTTAAGTTTTCTTCTAAACCATTCAAGGTGAATAAAGCTATTCACTCATGTTTATATGCTTGTTTATTCAGTTTTGTGTTCGAATCCAAATTATTGCTTGTTGATATGTGTTATTGTGCCATTTTTGGATGGTAGAAGATCATTTATATATGATTCTTGATGATAAGTTGCATTTTCATGCTGTTTTCATGCAGTATTGAATAAAATCCCTACATCACAACACCAAAATGCCTTCAGACTGTAGTATAAGAGGAGAAGTAATATTTTAGAGATGAATTTTAAATTTCAGAATTTTCTAATCTAGTATAAATATTTGATAAATTATCTAAATTAATAAATCCATTTAATTTGGGTTAGTTAAAGCTATTAAATAATATTTACTTTTTTGGATTTTATGCAATGTTTTTATAGAGGTCTCGTACCTCTTTATGTTAACCAAATAATAAAGGTACACATAAGAAGACTATATAGGCTAGGAATAAATACGAAAAACTAGCCATCTCCCGAAAATAAAACTATCATTACCATCATTAAGGATAATACGCCTTCATAAAAATATACTTTTATTTACTAGTTAAATGCATTTGAAGATAACCTCATTTCCTCTTTTACTTATTCCTTCAAAAATCATGCAGTTTCTTACAAACCAAATTTCTTGTACCACATATTTTAAAATAACAATGTACTCACGTTTTATTACACTCTTTTACCTGATTGCAAAAAAGTAGTATACAATTCAACTTCATAGCATGGGCTCAGCCTATGGCATCCCCTAATTTCCAAAATACGATTCCATACCCCAAAAGCCAAAACTATAGTTGAAGAACATATGCAAATTAGACTCAGAGCCCATATGACATAAAACACATCAAGGGTTATCGATCTTCTCATAAGCACCGATTTGTTTCAAGTCAGAAGTGCGTTTTTAATGACTCGCCATAGGAATAGGTTTTGATTATAAGTGCTGGAGTTGTCTTATAACCTGTTGAACAACAGGCCTTTAGATCGTAAAGAGGCCTGAATACTTAGATCAAGGTTCGAAATCTCGTTTTCCGGTTCCGTTCCGGTCACGCGGAAACCTTAAAGTTCCGATTCCGTTCCGGAAATTCCGGAAGTTCCAATTTAATTCCGGTTTGACAATTCCGGTGTTTTTTTAAATACACAAATAAATATGCAGTATTATCAAACTTTAGAATTTTGCTTTGCCTTTTTTATTTCGATCATTGAGAAATTTTAATATTTCAATTCAGTCATGGTCAAAACCGGACTAAAATGAACGGGTTTCAGATGGTTCGGTAAAAACTTAGAACCATGGTATTTCTTTTCTATATGCGTCAAGGTTGGGAGAAACGATTTCAATCTATTCATACAAAAATTTGAATATAAAACAAATCGGGAGAAATGATTTGTTAAATTTTTATAACAGCAGCTCACATTATATTTCGTATGGTCCAGCCCAGTAAAATGAAAATTAAAAACCAAATAAAACACACGCTGTCTTTCTTCCTGCTGAAGTCGAATAGCTTCCTTCTACCCAAAACCCTAACAAAAAATCTCCAAATCCAAATATTGTGACTTCCCTTTTCATTCGTTGCTTCCTCCTTCTTTCTTTCTTGAGCATATGCCTCTCTTTCCATCTTCATGTATCTCTTCAACTAGTTTAATACTAATAAATCGTGTTTTTTTTAAATCATCGTCGGAACCGGAATTTTGAGCATATTCCGGCCCGATCACCACCGGATCCAGGACGGAATGGCCGAAATTCCGGCCAGAATCTCGAACTATGACTCAGATGACTAATGAGGCATGTAGAGTGCTAGGCAGTAGGATTTCCCCAACGAAGGTTAGCAACATCAGACCTAATGATATTTGAGTCTTAAATAGCTAGCTAGGCGGCATTAACTCCAGTGTTACTAATATTCGAGAGCACAACATGACCAAGGAAAATCCTATTTAAACCACTGAAAACGCTGAGTTGCCCCCCTTTTAGAAAGAGGGGGGAGGGGGCGAACTCAGAGTTTTCGGTGGTTTAAATAGAACTTGCGCATGACCAAAACAAGCACAGTTAGAAATCTTAGCGTGCATTCGGGTACCCATTTGCAATGTTACTAAAACTCTTCATTCAGGACAAAGCATCTGCTGCTCCGAAGCGAATTCCATAAAGAAGTTTGCAAGTTCGTAGAGATAACAATCTGAACATGTTGTTTAAGGTTATTCCTCGAGTTAATGACATATTTCCAGAATCTACCAACATTTTGTTTCTTTTGCAATGACCAGATATCCCTACTCCTAATGTAGAATTTTTTGCACTAATTTAACAAAATAGAATTCCTGTTTGAAAATATCATTCAGAAAAGAGGAAAAAGACACTTTGTTCCATCGGTGTAGATTCAATATACCCAGCCCACCATATTTCAAAGGTTTGCATTATTAAAAGGGAGATGGGAAATGGTTTCCCAGAGAAAGGGTTACTAGACTAGAGGAAGTGGTTGCATGCTTTGTTAATCATATCGTGGAGCTTAGTAGGAAGAATAAAGATTCTAACATAGTAAACTTGAAAAAGATAAAATAATCAATTAATAATGGTTAAACGCGCAACATGAGTAAGGAACTTATTGTGCCACATGCGATAGATGGAATGGGGCTACTTAATCATATTACATACGAAAGCAAATCCTTTGTACTCAAACTTATCTATTCTCCCGTACCTAGTCAATCAAGATACCTAATTTTCACCTTTTTATAATTAACTCAGAAAGAGAAAGAGCACTTAATTGCAAAAAGATGGAAATCGAGGGTCCTGACTGGTTAGATACAAAGACATAAATAGTTTTGGGTACAGGGGATTTCATTTGATCACATATAGATCAATCAACCAGCAAAGTTAATATGAGTGACAATAAAACTTGAAATATCCGAATCACCAGAAGTAGCAATGTAACGGTAGAAAACTGAAAGAATAAAACAACCAGCAGCACACACAAGATTTTTACGTCGAAAACTCTTTCGATGAGAAGGATAAAAACCAAGAGACTGTTAACGGAGGCCACCCATACTTCTCTTATTGATTAACTGTAGGAAAAAGAACCCCAAAATTGCTTATAAAGGATTCACTACCCATCTGCGATTTCAAAGCAATAAGAGATTAAAAAAACAGAGTACCAAAGTGAATTAACAACTTTGTTTACGATACTTCTAGCCAGCAAAGATTCAGATCAAACTGAGCTTAAGAAGAGGATCGGGTTGTGTTGAAATAGATGCCATGATTTCAAAAGCAGCTATTCATCTTGAACCAGTTCCCATGTCCTCCATGCCAAAAATGTTGGAAGTAAACTTGGTTTTTAAGGAAATACTGATTATGTGACAAATTTAATTATTGTACTTAGGAAAGGGCAAGATAAATGGAAATAAATGATAGACTTATCAAAATAAGATTAGAGAATAATCTAGACTAAACAAATATGTAAAAAGAAGAAAAGTCTAGAAAAAGAAGAGTCTAGATATTCTCTCTTATATAAATTTTGATGTAATCACTCATTTGTATGAAGCAATATCAAGCAGTGTATTAAACTGATGCATGAAATCAAGTTGAAAGAAAATAAATAAAAATAAACATTTCCTCCTCATACATTATTTTCTCAAAATTCCTCTTCTTCTAAGATTTTCTAACAGTGGTATCAGAGCTAGAAGATCCTTTCAACAAGAGCAAGTTTGAAATCATGAGATTTCTATTTTCTTCATCAATTGTTCTCCCAAAAGAGAATTACGAGGAATGGAGCAGTAGAAAAAAAAGGAGCTAATCTCCAAAGGTTTATGGGAGATTATTGAAAATGGCTATGAATGGCATAATGACTTCGAGAGCATGTCGCAAATGGACAAGAAAGCCTTTGTGAAATTAAAACGGAATAATTACTGTTCTTTTTATGTGATTGCTGAGAACGTCGATGAGAAAGCTTCAGATCTCATTTTTGGAGAAAGTTGTGCAAAAGATTCATGGAATCTCTTGAAAAAGGTATATGGAAAAGATGTTGCAAAAATAATTAATGAAGATAAGTTGATTGATGAGGAAGATCAAAAGCAGGATAGCGAGAGTGTGAATGAGAAGGAGCAAGAGAAGAAGAAAGAAGAGACTGTGCCAGAGCCTATGGAAGAAGAGATGATGGATGAGATAGAGAAGGAGAAGGAGCGGAAAAAGAAGTCCCTGAAACAAAAGGAAGCTGGGAATGTTGTTTATAAAAGGAAGGATTTTGATAAGGAAGTTGAGTGTTATAACAAAGCTTTGGAGCTTGATGATGAGGATATTTCCTTCTTGAATAATTGTGCCGCTGTATACTGGGGGATAGGAAAGTATAAAGAGTGCATCAAAGACTGCGGCAAATCTATGGAGAGGGGGAAAGAGCTTCGTTCTGACTTCAAGATTATAGCAAGAGCACTGACAAGAAAAGGAAGCGCATTGGTGAAACTTGCAAAGACCTCGAAGGATTTTGATCCAACCATAGGAACATTTCAGAATGCACTGACAGAGCATCGTAATCCAGAGACATTGAGAAAACTGAATGATGAAAAGAAAGCAAAGAAGAAGCTAGAACAACAGGAATACTTCGACCCCCAGCTAGCTGACGAAGAGCGTGAGAAAGCTAATGAAAATGAAGAACATATGAAACAAGGAGAAATTGAAGAGCTTAGAGAAAATTTGAAGCACAAGCAAAATTTTGAAGAAATTTCGAAAACAAATAAAAAATTTGAATTGGCCAAAGATTGCAAAAATGAATTTTTGGAAGAATTCAAAGACGCCATATATGACTCATTCAAAATTCATTGTACGGGAATAAGATGGAAGATAAAACATATACTTTTTGGAGTGTTCTACGGCAGCAAAGAAAGACAAAATGAAAGGAGTCCAACAAAGATCTGTATAATCGTATTGAAGACCATAACAATGACAAAGAAGAAAAAAATAAAAAAGAAAGCTCGCATAATTACTTTGTTTCTGCCAAAGCACATAAAATACAAAGAACCAAAAATCTTGCATCAATTTGCAAAACCAAGTTTACGGGGGGATGTTGGAAATAAACTTGGTTTTTAAGGAAATATTGATTATGTGACAAATTTAATTATTGTACTTAGGAAAGGGCAAGATAAATGGAAACAAATTATAGACTTATCAAAATAAGATTAGAGAATAATCTAGACTAAACAAATATGTAAAAAGAAGAAAAGTCTAGAAAAAGAAGAGTCTAGATATTCTCTCTTATATAAATTATGATGTAATCACTCATTTGTATGAAGCAATATCAAGCAGTGTATTAAACTGATGCATGAAATCAAGTTGAAATAAAATAAATAAAAATAAACATTTCCTCCTCGTACATTTTTAAAATTCTTCTTCTTCTAAAATTTTCTAACAAAAAACATGTGTTGTGTTGTATTATATTTATATGTGCATGCTTTTGTTGTTATATATTTGATTATTTTCTATGTGTCCCACTGACAAAGTGCTTCTGCCTAAAAATATTGTTGCTGCTAAAAGTATGCGTGCGCAGCAATATAGCCTTCATAGAAAAGACAAAACCAAAAAAAATGGCCACACAAAAAAGAAAACTGAATATATGCCATTCTCAACTACAGCCCACTAGCAACAAATACATGTCCAGAATAGCAAGAAAGATTGTTGTGTGTGAATCTATTATGGACTACCCAACAACATGGTCAGCCTTTTAGTTATTCTTTCAGAGAGTTGTATGTAAAGCTGGTTTTAATACCATTAGTCATGAGAGAAATCCCTGAGTAAATACAATCCGAAAGGGCCAAAGGCACGCCATATGTTTCAGCAAAAATGATCTTGACTGCCATGGAAACACCCAAAACAAATAGAGAGGTTTTTCCTGGGATTGATGTCAAGACCAGAGAACATCCTGAAGTCATATAAGGATTTAAAGAAACTGTCCAAATACTTGGAGTTAGGTTTGGTGAAAATAATCAAATTGTCGGCAAAATGGACAAAAGAGATAGGCGGATCACAGAATTTCGGGTGGAAGTCAATCTTTTTTGTAGAACCGATCCTCTGTTGGTCTAAATTCATTGTCGATTCTCCAAAATTTCTGAGGCAGGATGTGTTCATCGCTATCCTAAAACAGTATTTGCCCTCTTATCTTGTGTGCACGAGTAATGGCAAATCTGTCCAAGGATACAACGGAGTAGATATAGAATATCTTTAATCGACGTGGTTGCACAAATACGACGATTCACTATCGTAGATTAGATCGCTGCAGTGATAAGATAGTAGAATCAGAGCCTGCAGAACTATAGCTCAATTGCTTTTATATTCAGAAAAGTGGTAGAGAATTATAGAAAGAAGAAGATGTAGTTAGGAAATCAATTGAATTAAAACTTGAGTCTGGTCTGGTTTTTATAGAATTGAGGAGATACTGGTGTATTTATTACCAGTCGACTGATAATGGTAAAACCCTAACCCTGCACCAGTTGACTGGTGCAAACAGCACCAGTCGACTAGTAACGACTGCAATTCTTGTGAGCAAAGCAAAAACGGTCTGCTTATCTCTCCTCCTCCTCCTCTTTCATTTGATATAACACAACATGCTTTTGAATATATAGTTGCATACCATGTTATATTTTATGATGTGGGACAAATCAAAATTTTCCTTTATTTCAAATTTCCTCTAACATCCTCTAGAAGAGTAGTTAGCATTTCCATAATAAGCAAAAAGGGTAAGGATTCATGAGGTCACTTGTCAAATACCATTAGTGCCAGAAAAATAACCTTTAGCCTGGCCATTCACCTGAACTGAGTAGCTTGGGAAGGAGATACAATTATTCACCCATTTCACGAATCTCAAGGGGTGACCATCTTGTTGAGAGAATAGGTGATCACTTTCCACTTTATTGAACCGCAAGCTTTCTTAAGATCAATTTTGAGGCTGCATCTAGGACTTTGAGCATTTATACCGTATCGGCGTAGCTATTCCACAGATATTCATATGTTATCAACAATTATACAACCACTTATGATTGCATTTTGATTTAGAGATACAAGGGAAGGTAAGATAATCATGAGCCTGTTTGCAATATTTTCAAAATCCATTTATAAGTTATATTGCAATAGCTTATAGGTCGGAAACCATGGACCGAATCGAGATTAGTAATTTTTGAAACAAGATAGATGTTGGTTTCGTTTATACCTTTTAACATTTTGTACTTAGAGAAAAAGTTTTTAATCTATTTGATGAAAAGTCCCCCTTGATAATGTCCCAACCCGAAATGAAGAAGACAACATTAGATTATGATACCTGATGGGGGTGGAGGTTCTTCGGAACACTATGAAGTCTCTTTTGAGACATGATGATGAACTACGGCAGCTTGATCCCCATAGGTACGTAGGCAGCTATTTTTGGTGCAGCTGATTATGAGGCAACTTAGAGTGGTATGTATGTGATCATCTCATGTTTTTTAGCATGATCTGAGGGGGAGAATTATGGAATATGGTGCAGCCTTGGTGCAGCCTGAAGCATGCAAATGCAGTAAAATGCTTATTTTGTGTAATGTTTTCATGTGGGCCAGATACTAATTAGAGCCCATGTGAACCCAGTCATATATATGTGTTGTTTTGTTCACACAAAATGTGTGAGAGGGTTTTATGTATGGCTGAGAGTCCAAAAATGGAAGAGCTTCAGCAACCATGAGAGAGATGTGAAAATCTTTGTATGTATCTCTCTTTTGTTTCACTACCGTGGAAAATAAAAATCATTCTCTCTTGCCCGAGGACGTAGGCTATTGCTGAACCTCGTTAAATCTTGTGTGTTCTTTCATTTTCAGTTTTTTTTGGTACTTTATAGTAACAATATAGATACTATCAAAGTATACTTCCGCTGTGTATAAATCCTCTGATCAACAATTGGTATCAGAGCACCCGGTTTCAGTTTCTGGAGTTGTGTTGCTGTTTTGTTTAGTGCACTGAAGTTGTTTGTGTTTATTCCTGAAAGCTATTTGTGTTGAATATGAACGAATCGAGTCAATCTGAGACTGTTGAAACCGTTCAAGCACCAAAAGAGGAGAGAATGGTTTATCAGCAAGGCTAGAAGTAGACAAGTTCAATGGTACCAATAACTTCGGCTTATGGAGGACTGATGTGGCCGATGCTCTTGAACACTTGGATCTACAAGCTTTCTAGGGAACAAAAAAGCCTGATTACTGGTCTGACAAATAATGGGAGAAGAAGTAGCGACTTTGTTTGGCCACAATCCGAGGCTGTCTAGAAACACATATTAGAGTAAACTATCAACATGAAACCTTGTCAAAAGTGTTGTGGGAGAAGCTTGAAGCAAAATACCTTGTGAAAAATGTGGCAAACCGAATTCATTTGAAGAGAAATTTGTATCGGTTTAATATGAAGAAGGATGCAACTCTAATGGAGCACATAGATTCCTTCAATAAGCTTTTAACTGGCCTGGTCAATTATGATGAGGTCATTCCGGATGAAGAAAAGGCTATATGTTTGGTGAATTCTCTTTCAGAGAAATATGAGCCCGTAATCAAGTCATTGATTCATGGCAAAGACAAGCTCACTTATGATGAAGTTGTCACTGCATTATGTAGTGAAGAATTTTGTAAGATGCATAGAGATGACATCTGTAGAGAAGATAGTGGTGGCACTCTAGTAGTGAGGGGTAAGAAAAATGACTGCAAGAAAAATATCGGCCAAAATCATGATAAAAGTAGAGGACCGTCTAAAGGAAAAAGGCATTTAGCTAAAGATGAATGTGCATGGTGTCATGTGAAATGCCATTGGGCTAAAGATTGTCCGAAAGTAAAGGAGCGGGACAAGAAAAAGAAAAATGCAGCAAATGTTGCGCAGTCCAACAAAGATGTAGGGGTTGAATCTAATTTTTCCTTAATCACAATGCCTTCAATTCTTTTGGCAGAAGATGATGAGTGGGTACTAGACTCGGGAGAAACTTTTCATGTGACTCCAAATAGGGAATGGTTTTCAAGTTTTACAAAATTTGAAGGTAAAGTATTGATGGGAAACCATCGTTCTTGTAGCATTGTGGGTATTGGAAGCATATTCAGCTAAAGTTGCATGATGGGATAATTAGAGAATTGAAAAATGTGAGATGTGTGCCAAGTATGAAAAAAAAAATTGATTTCTTTAGGAATGCTTGAATCCAAGGGGCTTAGACTTGATGGTCGAAATGGTGTTATGAAGGTGATTTTTGGTGCTATGGTTATCATGAAAGGTACACGTCGTCACAACTTATACTACTTAAATGGAAATACGGTGATTGGAGATGTTGCTATGGTTGAACAAAGTGAAGTTGCAGCTAAAGAAATGTCAATGATATGGCATATGAGACTTGCACATCCAAGTGAGAAGTCATTAAACACTTTGATACAACAAAATTTGTTAAAAGGGGTTGCTGCTAGTAAGTTTGGTTTCTGTGAACATTGTGTGAAAGGCAAGAAGACCAGGTCTCGTTTCAGCAAAAAAATGCATAAATCTAGTGGTGTTTTATGTACACTCGGATGTATAGAGTCCTTCCAAAAGTCCATCTTTGGGAGGTAAGCATTGATTTGTGTCTTTTAATATTGATGACTATTCTAGGCATGTATGGGTGTATGTTATGAAATAGAAAAGTGACGTTTTGGAAATATTTGTGAGATGGAAGAAAGCTGTTGAGACTCAAAGGGGTAGAAAACTCAAAGTGCTTCGTTCCGATAACGGTGGAGAGTACACGAGTGATCCATTTACAAAGTATGTCAAGATGAGGGAATCAAAAGACACTTTACTGTTAGAGAAACACCACAGCAGAACGGAGTCATAGAAAGAATGAATTGTACATTGCTAGAGACAGTACGATGTATGTTATCAAATTCTGGTTTGAGTAAAGCATTTTGGGCTGAAGCTATTACGTATGCATGTTTCATTATCAATCGGTTGCCTTCATCCGCACTGAAAGGAAAAACACCTATGGAGGTATGGTATGGTAAGCCCGCTTATGACCATGATATGATTCATATATTTGGTTATCCTGCTTGTTATCATGTGAAGGACAATAAGCTTGGTGTACGTGCCACTAAATCAATATTTGTTGGCATGAAGAGTGGTGTCAAAGGATTCAAACTATGGAATCCTGTTGAAAAGAAGATGATCGTAAGTAGAGATGTTACATTCAATGAAGCTGCTATGTTGAAGTCAAATGATGCTAAATCGAAAAAAAACTAGTAACAGCAGCCCTAACAGCCCCAACAGCTCCAACAGTCCTAAAAATGTGCAACGTGTGAAGTTTGATGTTGTATCGCAAGCTCCAAGTGATGCTGAACTGTCAAAAACTGCTGCTGAAAGGTCAAAAACTGCTGCTGAAAGGTCAAAAACTGCTTCTGAACTATCAAAAGCTGCTCCTGAAACATCAAAAATTGCTGCAGAAATGACAGAAATTGATGCTGAAATTGATGAAAACACTGCTGATCCGAGTAGTGCTGATGATTTAGAAGAAGAAACAGAAAGGAGTGTTCAGGAATCGATTGCTACTAGCAGACAAAGAAGAGGTATCAAGAAACCGGAGTGGTTTCGAGACTGTGTAACCTATGCTTTGTTTGTTAATGATGAAGGAATTCCTGAAACATATATGCAAGCTATTTATAGTGTTGAATGTGAGGAATGGTAAGAGGCTATGAGTGAAGAAGTGACATCTCTTCATAAGAATGACACTTGGGTTCTTACCAAACTTCCAAAAGGCAAGAAACCAGTTGGATGTAAGTGGGTATATGCGAAGAAAGAAGGAGCAAAGAAGAATGAGGTGCGCTACAATGTGAGACTAGTTGCAAAAGGTTATGCACAAAAGGAGGGAATTGACTATAATGAAGTGTTTTCTCTGGTTGTGAAACACTCCTCTATTCTCATTTTGTTAGCCTTGGTAGCACAACATGATTTGAATCTTGTTCAAATGGATGTAAAAACAGCGTTTTTACATGGAGACTTAGAGGAGGAAATTTATATGTCTCAACCAAATGGATTCAAAGCTTTCGATGGAGAGGATCTTGTGTGCAAGTTGAAAAGATCATTGTATGGATTGAAACAATCTCCAAGGCAATGGTATAAACAATTTGATCGTTTTATGTTAGATCAAGGATACACTAGAAGCCACCATGATCATTGTGTTTATTTAAAAAAGCTTAGTGATGGTTCTTTCATTTATTTGTTTAATATGCAGTTGATATGCTCATTGCATCGGCTTGCAAATCTGAAATTGACAAATTAAAATGCAGGTTTTCGGCTGAATTTGAAATGAAGGATCTTGGAGATGCTAAAAAAATTCTTGGCATGGAAATTCGAAGAGATAAGATGAATGACAAAGTATGTTTATCTCAAAAGGCATATTTGAAGAAGGTATTAAAGAAGATTTGCATTAGTGAGAGCACCAAAACAGTGAGTATACCTTTGGCTGCTCATTTTAAGTTAAATGCAACTATGTGTCCTTCTTCCAATAATGAAATTCAATTTATGGCAAATGTACCATATGCTAATGCCATGGGGAGCCTTATGTATGCGATGGTGTGTACATGACCTGACATTTCACATTCCGTGAGTATGGTTAGTCGTTACATGCATGCTCCTGGAAAAGAGCATTGGAATGCCGTAAAATGGATTTTGAGATATCTTTTGGGAACTATTGATGTGGGTTTAGAATTTGTAAGAGACATGAACAACAATCATTTATGTGTTGGATATGTAGACTCGGATTATGCGGGTGATTTGGATAAGAGACGTCCCACTACTGGATATGTGTTTACATTGGCAGGTGGTCCTATATGTTGGAGATCGATTTTGCAATCGACAGTAGCATTGTCTACTACTGAGACGGAATATATGGCTGTAACCGAAGCTTTTAAAGAGGCAATATGGCTACATGGCTTGTTGAATGACTTGGGAGTGGTGCAAAATCAACTTGTTGTGCATTGTGATAGCATGAGTGCTATACACCTTGCAAAGAATCAAGTTCATCATGCAAGAACAAAGCACATAAATGTGCATTATCATTTCATTTGAGAAGTGTTGGCTGAAAATCAAATTTTGTTGGTGAAAATTGATACAAAAGAGAATCCAGCTGACATGTTGACGAAAGTAGTTCCGAGTATCAAGTTCAAGCATTGTCTTGACTTGATTAATGTTCTTGATATTTGATGTATGATACCCGATGGGGTGGAGGTTCTTCGAATCACTATGAAGTCTCTTTTGAGACATGATGATGAACTACGGCAGCTTGATCCCCATGGGTACGTAGGAAGCTATTTTTGGTGCAGCTGATTATGAGGCAACTTAGAGTGGTGTGTATGTGATCATCTCATGCTTTTGAGCATGATCTGAGGTGGAGAATTGTGGAATATGGTGCAGCCTTGGTGTAGCCTGAAGCATGCAAATGCTTATTTTGTGTAATGTTTTCATGTGGGCATGATACTAGTTGAAGCCCATGTGAACCTAGTCATATATATGTGTTGTTTTGTTAACACAAAATGTATGAGAGGGTTTTATGTATGGCTAAGAATTCAAAAATGGAAGAGCTTCAGCAACCATGAGAGAGTTGTGAAAATCTTTGTATGTATCTCTCTTTTGTTTCTCCGTCGTGGTAAATAAAAATCATTCTCTCTTACCCGAGGACGTAGGCTATTACTGAACCTCGTTAAATCTTGTGTGTTCTTTCTTTTTCAGTTTTGTTTTTGTTACTTTATAGTTACAATATAGATACTATCAAAGTATACTCCCGCTGTTTATAGATCCTCTGATCTACATTAGACTCATCCAGTCCTCCAACGCTGGGTTTAGGAATAGAAAAGAGTGCGGACTTGATATTTTCTTTAGAAATGTCTTTCTTAATATCTGCAACTTGAGAAAGGGATAAGCCAGAAAAGTTTGCTTGTCAAAATCATACGTGCAGATGTTTTCATTGCCTGGGCAACTAAGAGTTTTAGAAAAATGTTCATTATAATGACCTTCCCTATCAACATTTTCATCAAACAAGGATAAATAGAGTTTTCCTTGGCTTTGGACTTCAGAAAATTATGGTAGTAGGTCGTGTTTTTATCCTTTTGTTCTTCTTGTTTAACCCTGCATTCAAGATGCATCATATTTACTTCTGTACAATGAGCGTTGATCAGATTTTCTGTTAGAGACAGTTCCTGTAACGGAAGAGAGATATCATTAGGTGTAACATTTAAGTCAAGTTGAACTTGTGCAAGTTTTGATTGGATTATTGAGGAGAGTTTGAAACTGTTACCAAAAATGCTCCAAGTGTGAAGGGAAGATCTGGTGTGTTTTAAGTTTAGATTAGAGAATGAACATGGGATTAACAAAGAATTTGTGGATCGGGCTTTAGAAATAGTCTATATGTATTTTGGTTCTAAAAATTACATATTTGAAATATATATAATAAATAGGGTTTATGATTTTTGAGGATTTTCCCGATGGAATTATTACTTAATATGATTTTTTTATGCTACAAAAGATTAAAGATTTAATTAAAGATTAAAGTAATAATGGTTGTGAAAATCTTGGACTCACAATATTTTGATGCTTAAAAGTTTCAGATCTATGACACAAGACTAAAAAAAATTCATAAGCCAATAGGATTTTTCAGAATATTAAGGGGTTGATGAAAAGTATTTCTTTGAATGAAAATTTTGTAGTTTTTAAAATTTTCACAGTTCTTCCACTTCAAAGGAGTGTTTCGCTTCGATTCATTGACTTCGAACGAAGTCACTTTGATGCTTCGACCTATGGAGAAGCGCATGATGCTAAGACAACTTAGCATGTAGTATTTTGAAGCCAAGGAGATGCAAGGAATGCTTCAAAGTTAGTTGATTTGATTCGCAAGGAAAACCGACTTTTCTATTGGTTTCAAATATATCCAGCTCCCTCATTACATGTGCTTAGAAGCCATTTCTTCAAACTATTTTAAAATTGGATTTATTGGTTTTAAGTGATTGTGTTAATTATTTCGAAAGCTCACGTATTTTCGGCCTTGAAGCCACACACACACACACATATGGCCCCCCTAAATTCCAATTTTCATTTATATTAGTTTAATTTAGTGGAAGGTGAGAGACAGAGTGAAAGGAGAGAGAGAGAGAATGTGTGGTGGAAAAGAGAGAGGCTAAAGGGGTGCTCCACTGTCTGAGGTGTCATTGAACCTGCCATATATATATATATATCGAAGCATCCTTAGCATTTTATACTGCTCTGAAGCCACATTTCGAAAGCTCACACATTTTCGGCCTTGAAGCCACACACACACACACACACACACACACACACACACACATATATATATATATATATATATATGACAAGCGTTCGGTTGCACCCCAAAATTCAGCAGCCCTTTGGCCCCCTTAAATTTCACCTTTCATTTATATTAGTTTAAGTTAGTGCGAGGTGAGAGATTGAGTGAAAGGAGAGAGAGGGAGAATGTGTGGTGGAAAAGAGGGAGGCTAAAGGGATGCTCCACTGTTTGAGGTGTCACTGAACCTACCTCATATATATATATATATATATATATATATATATATATATATAGCATCCTTGGCATTTTATACTGCTCTGAATCCATATTTTGAAACCTCACATATTTTCGGCCTTGAAGCCACACACACACACACACACACACACACACACACACACACACATATATATATATATATATATATATATATATATATGGCAAACATTAGGTTGCACCCAGAAAATGCAGCAACCCTTTGGCCCCTCTAAATTCCACCTTTCATTTATATTAGTTTAAGTTAGTGGGAGGTAAGAGATTGAGTGAAAGGAGATAGAGGGCACTGCACCATATATGCTGATTAAGCTACGTTTTTAGCCGTATCTATAGCTCTTAAACACGGCCAAAAGCCGTATCAAAAAACGGCATGTTAAATTTTTAGATACGGCTATTAACTATATCTCACTAGTAATAACATATGGCTTATAGCCGTATCTAAACCATATTCAGACCCAGCCTCTGACTGTATCTAATTATATCTGTGTGTGCACATATATATACATGCATATATATATATATATATATATATATATATATATATATATATATATATATATATATATACTCAAAGCATTACAAGATTTTTCATAACACGAACACAATGTAACATACAAACATATACAAAGGAAAATTTTCAAAGATTTTCATAACAGTATGAACTAACAAAAAAAGGTAAAAACATTTGATCATCCCGATATATATAACTCCAGTCGAGGCCGGGAAGATTGAGCATATGTGCTGATCATGCCGATGAAATCCATGTGTTTGTTGTAAATCAAAGCAGTACTATAAGAATAAGGTAGCTCATGATGCTGATCATTAAGTTTTATATATAGCATAAATATTTATATATGTACACAGTTTAAAACAAAAGCTTAAAAGGCCAACTTGATGATTGGCAGTAAAACTGAATAGTGATAGCCAGCGCCTGAGTTTCAGCAGCACAAAAGCACCAAAATCTACATGTTTATGTATAACATGTTTATATGTATAACAAAATCTACATGTTTATGTATAACAAAAGCCCCAAAATCGTGTGTGCATAGTTGTCAATTATATGTAAAACATGTTTATGTAATGCTACTGACATGATTTCATTCCCCAAAACAATTCCTTTGCTTTGAACCAGTTTATTTTTCATTCTCCGAAATCTCCGCAAACATGATTTTCATGTAATGGCTCACTAATTCGCTCTAAAAGTATTAAACCACAAACTTATTATAATTCTCCTTGTCACTTGGCTGCAATGTAGATATAACATTACTATAGCCTTTTCCTTTCTATTCTACCACCCTTATCTAATGTAGTGTATCCGAAATGAGGGGATGGAAAAAAGCGAGATATTACCTTAAGTTTATATAAAAAATGCTCTGATTTTTCCTACTAAGTACCATGATAGAAATCCCAATCCAGCAGACCCTGCACATGTGGTTTTACTGCATAGTTATAACCTATACGGTTCAAAACACTAACAATTTCTCGTATTACATGAAGGGTTGTCCCATGACAGAATTACCTGAATAAATTTTTTATTGAAATAGACATCACCAACAAAATGACCATATTGATCGCTACCATAGATATTAACCTTAAGCCTCTTTCCTTCCACTAATTTTAACAATTCCTACTTCGACTCCTTCCCATATGGCATTGCACTCTCAGCTCATCAACCCACACAGGCTCAACAAAAAGCCATAGAAAGAATAAATAATAAGTAAGAGTGTTCTGATAAGCATGCATATATCCTAGCATTATTATATGAATGGAAGTATCTCATACATCATCGAACTAGAAACCTCTGTAAGTATGTTGAGATATGAACAAGTAAAAAAAATCAAAAGTTAGAGTGACATTAAGAGAATATAAACAAGTAAAAAAGAATTACCTGAATGTAACGATACAAATTAAGAATAAGTTGATCTTCAGATTACCCAAATTACCCAAATCTTGCTTTGTGCTAGTAGATCATTGGCATCATTTACATTTACAGTGGCAAATTAAATTCCACTTTATAGCTAAATTAGGTAAAGCACGACTATTTATAATTATACCTGAGACTTTGATGAAGGTTGATTAGCACATCGGAATGCTGCCAATGATCTAACTAGTGCAAAGCTGGAGACACACAAATCGAATCATCTCTGCCAGAGGAGGAGATTCCAAAGAAAGGTGGAGGCACGATTTGGTGACCGAAAACCCTAATTCGGGTTTTCGGTCACCATTAATTTAAAACAGAAGGAAAAGGGAGCAGCCAAAATTTGTGTTTGGAGTGCCTAAAGTGGTGCACAATATGATATGCATTAGATTTGGCCAAAGTCCATGTCAGATTAACTGATCCGGAGCTTCCTTGATGGACGGTCAAATTTAAGGTGTTTAGGGTGGTGCGGATCGCAAAATGCAGTCTGATATGGCTCTAAGCACTATCAAATATGATAGGGCTATAACCCGTATTTTATCTCCACAGCGTACTGTGCCAAATTGGCTGTTATGGTGTAGTGGGGAGAATGTGTGGTGGAAAAGAGAGAGCCTAAAGAGGTGCTCCACTGTTTGAGGTGTCATTGAACCTGACTCATATATATATATATATATATATATATATATACACACACACACACACATACATACATATATTGAAGCATCCTTGGCATTTTATACTGCTCCAGAGTTATATAGGCTTAAAGCTAAAGGTTTATATATATTTTGTTTCAAAGCCATAATAGATTGAAACTCTGTTTTGTTTCATTTTGAAGCCAGAGAGGATAAAAATCAATGGTTTCACGATAGTGCATAGAAATCCATGTTTATTCATGTGTTTGATACTGTTCTAAATAGCTTCAAACCAAAGCAAGTAACTGATTTTTTTTTTATTTTGAATGATTTGAAAGGGTTTGAAGGACTTTGATAGAATACATGTTTGAAAAGATTTTAGCTTTGTCGCTACATGTTCTGAAGTATATAATTTGAAAATCTTGGAATATCATCAACATTGATTTGAAAGCATATATTTGGCATAATTGTTTTATTTAATAACAAATTATGGATTTCTTTGTTTTAAAAGATGATATCCAAAAGGTTTAATTATAAAGCCTTATATTTCAAGGAAATGTTTATAGAGTATTTAATCCAATGTTTCAAGGAAATTTCCGATGGTACATTATATATCAAGTAAATGATTGCTAAAATAAAGTAGGTGACAGAACTATATCAAGTAAATGAGTGAAGTGCTAGATTAGTTAATACATAGTAGCTGCCACTGTAAATAAAGAGAGAGGACTTAATAATGTACGGGTTAAAAAAAGTAAACTTAAAACAGCGCACAACTTTGGGTTGATTGATGGGCCTCACTCGTTATTTAATGAAAAGTAGGAGGCATATAGAATTGGCATGCAAACAGAGTCTGATGTTCATTGACCTGTAACCAATTGCAACAAGTTGACTTTTTCTTTCATTCTTCATGCTCCATTCAATGAGTTTGCGGCTCCTAAGAGACAAAAAAAGGAGCATGACCTTAATGAATTTGACAACTAAACAAACACAAAAACAATAACCCCACCTCTCTTTTCTGTTTCAAAAATTCTGCACTGATTTCTGGTTACTTCTTCACTAATTTATGCAAAAAAAATTGAAATTTTTGTTTTTTTAAATACACACTTTATACTTGGCACTTGAGTTTGAAACTAATCTTGATCCTGCACCAGCCAGAACCAAACCAAAATGGCAGAAATCATGGTTCACGACTGAAACGCTTGACCATCGATTCAAATTAAAAATTTGTTTTGTCGATTAATTTGAAAAGTGAAATCAGTGAGAGCTCTCACTAATTGATCTGTCTTGGCATCACGACATTCTATACTTCGAATTGAACAAATAATTTGTTTTGTTTGTTCACTTCAACAGTTTTCTATAAAACTCAAAAAATTTAATCAACGCTGAACAGGTTTAATCAACGCTGGGTCATCGTTAAGAACAATCTCCAAGAATATAGATCCGTCTTCTACCTAGGTAGAACTCAAAACATTTATTCGCGCAACTGTAACAATATCCATGTCCAGTTTCAAATTTTAAACCACTCTCCATGTAAAAGTCATCGTATATCTGGCACAAATAATTTAAAACCAACGATGAATCAAATGACAGTACCTAAAAAAATGCAGTACAATATAACATGTCACACAACAATGGTGTAAGATCGATAAGTACTTGTGGACTGCATGGCTTAATCTTTGGAAAAAAGAAAGCAGTCTGTCAAATGTTTGGATCTAACCAAAGAGGTGACATGCAAAAATATTCACAAAATGTGGAGTTGCCAATACATTAATTAGAAATTTATGGAAATTGGTCTACTAAACTGCAGTCAATGCGAATGAACGAGTACAGTGTTACAGTGCTTGACAAGGTTGTTAATTTTACTACACTTGATCGACATCAACAGATCTATTACCAAGATCGACAACATATAGTTTATGGGTTACTGAGACCGAATCGACGACAGTAGATACTCTATGAGTTATTGATTATATTAATGAAACCAATAATCAGAAATTAAAGTAGGTCAAGCAAGACGTTCACCTGAAGACAAAATCCAAGATCTGAAATCGCAACTCCTTAACTCAACATCGAGTAACCTATCATTTGAAACACCCCACCTCCGTTAGGGTCACTCTCAAAGGGAATGCCCTAATTTTGGTGGAGGTTTATAAGTATAAGTCACAGATATACAAGACAGATATAATAACACATATTTTTGAACAGCGGAAAACAACAACTTTTATTTCTTCAAAATACGTGTTACACAAACCATGCCATAATACTTCCCAAAATCATAACTGTCTTGATTACATTATTTAAAGAAGCATGAAGAAAACATAAATAAACTGCAAAAGTCCCCTAATTGCTGTCCAAAGCCATAGTCCAAAATGGAAAAGATCCAAGCAATACATTCTTTCTCTTCAAGCTGGATGTGAAAACTGGTCAAGCTGCGGTATTCCCTCCCTGAGAACCTGGGGGGGGGGGGGGGGGAAACGGAAGAAAAAGAGGCGAAAGGAAAAGGGTCAGTCATAAAGACTGAGTAAGTTCTAGTGACTTTCAGGGTAGAAACGGTTAAAACAACCTGTCATGTATGAACTGGAACTAAACTTAAGAATGGTGTCAAGGTGAACAAGATAGACTAAGGTGATCAGGATAAGTCAAGACAAGTCAAGTAAAGCATCACATGTTCGAGATTCGTTGCATCGACTGTACTAGTATACTAAGCCCATATCATAAGTTAATCACGAAATAAATCCCACGGCCCAATGTCATGAAATGACCCTGAAACGGGGTCTGACCCAAGTACGGGGTCCTACGGAGCGATTATCTAGTCGATCGGCTCCCTACAAGTTCTAGCTCGTCAAGTGTCCGTGTCATACGGCTAATCACGAATGTAGTCACCTGTGCTGGGTCCACCTTCGGGTGTATCAACCCTAGGGTGTCAACCCCTGACACGATTCAAGATGCACAGATAAATCTACGGATACCCAGTGTCTGCCCCGGATACGTGCACGATCGTAGTCCACCGAACCTACACTGGCGTACCCCACTGCCGTCGTTCACCTCTTACAATCAGCCCAGTAATCGTGCCCCACCCGGCCTAGCCCCAGGGTACCTTGATACATCTAGAGGGTCACTGCTGAAAGGGGTCGTGTCTAGGGTTTCGCATAATAGATTAGGTTATGTAATTCGTGACCTAACCAGCCTAACAGATTAAGTCATGTAATTCGTGACTTAATCATTTTCTAGTCTAGTCATGTCAAGATGGTTAAGTATGTCATTTCAGTTCACGACTTAACCCGCCTACGTGTCATGTCAAGTTGGCTAAGTGTTGTCGTTTTCAAGTTCATGACTTAGCCCTACAAATCGTGTTCAAGTTGGTTAAGTTGTCTTTTCATGTTCATGACTTAACCCTAATTGGCATTAATTGATTCGTTAATGCACCGAACCACTCACATTGGATCCTATTGTTCGTAGCCACTGGATTTGCCGGGCGGTTCCGGGCAGGTTTACGCTACGAACTCAACCCAACCTCGGGTTTCAAGCGCGATGTGACCAACTACCCACATTGGATCCTATTGTTTGTAGCAACTGGATTTGCCGGGCGGTTCCGGGCAGATTTACACTACAAACTCAACCCAACCTCGAGTTGGCCACTTTCTTGTTTTCTAAAGTCATGCCCATGTTCTTATCAGATTTTGCTATTTCCACATCATGTTCATATGTCAACTTCATGCCCAACTAAGGCATGTTTTAAGTCAAGTTATGGCATGTTCAAGTCAAGTTTTCGTGCCATATTTCATGTTCTACTTATGCCAAATTTCACGGTTTATGATTATAATCAATTCAAGTTTTGCCTATTCTACCCAATCGTATCCCCAACGTATATAAACGTACTTCGTTCACAAGCATAAACAATTCAAGAGATAGAGGGGAATAACACCAAACATGTGGTAGGCATATGTGATAATTCCAACATCACTGGCATAATAAACAGGCTATACATAACACATGGTTTCAATACTAACATGATGATAACTTGGCATAGTAATGGTTCCAACTTAGTTTAACATGATGATTTCAACTTTACATCATAGGCATAATAATCATTGCGGCATAATAATAATTTTATTACAAACATGAAACATTAAAGGCATAGCAATCCCAATAGGCATAGTGGATTCCAATTTAGCATTTTTAACATAATGATTCTCATAGACATAATGATTCCAATTTATCATTTTTAACATAATGATTCTCATCTAACATTATAAACATAATGGTTCCTACTTAGCATTTTTAACATAATGATCTTCAACTAACATTATAGACATAATGATTCCAATTTAGCATTTTTAACATAATGATTCTCAACTAACATTATAGACATAATGATTCCAATTTAGCGTTTTTAACATAATGATTCTCAACTAACATGATAGACATAATGATTCCAATTTAGCGTTTTTAACATAATGATTCTCAATTAACATTATAGACATAATGATTCCAATTTAGCATTTTTAACATATCTAACATTATAAACATAATAACTCCAACTTTTCATCATAACCTAGCAATACCCAATTTTTCATTAATCATGATGGGTATATTAACATCACGGGCATAATTCCATCAATAGTCATAGCCATGGTTTAATTAGCATCATAGGCATGGTTTAATCAATCATAAAAATTTCAATAAACATAGTGATTCCATGGACATGTATTAGTCCAACTTGCCAAACAATTAAGCCCAAGTGATTCATAACAACATCAAAATCATGACAAGTTTAACTTGCAACGTTGCCATAGCAATATCCCCAAATTATAATTCAAAGACAAACAATATAAACAATGGATTAACAATAGTTCCTAAATCCGGTTTCAATTCATGGCATGCCCATATTGTTTTAGCGTTTTTGCCTAAAAAGTAACATAGAACTTACAATATGAAGCAAATAATCCAAATAAAAATCCCAAATCAATTAGTCCCAAATTCGTTGTCTAAAGCGTCGTAGTTGTTGTAGCTTCTAGTTGTAGCCTTCAAGAATCGTCCTCCATCTTCTATAATTTTATTCTTTGTATTTTTAATTCAGAGCTCTAGGTTTAATGGCGGCGGCCTGAGGCTAAAATGAAATAGTTTGATTTAGGCTAGGTCTAGGTGTTATTTTATAGGTGAATAGGGTGATTTAGAGCCTTTAGATCAGTCCAGAAGTCATCAGAATCGCACAGCTCGAATACACATCATCTAGCCACTCAAAAGAAGACACGTCACCTCATAACACTCCAGAATTCGGTGCTGGATTTGTACGGGCGCACTTGGCAGGTGCGCCAGTGTATTTTTGTACTGGCGCACTTCACAAGTGCGCCAGTGTATTCTGGACTGTTTTCGGTTTTTCTGCCTAACTTCGTTCGTCCATATCTTCTTCATACGGTATCCGATTTTCGAAAACTCGGACTCTATTTCGCGTATTTTTCCGAGACGAACGCAATGGAGTAACCCATTTCCCTTGATTTCATCATTTATAATTAATTATACTTTAATTCGTGAAGCTTAATGTTATAGAATTCACGGGGTGTTACATTCTCCCCCACTTAAAAGGATTTCGTCCCCAAAATCTTTAAGTTCAGGAAGAATGTACATCCTAACATCCAAACATCCATCTACTCATCCATCAAACACAAGCATCCATTGTCCTTAAAAAAACTTCTAATGCTTTATGATCATATGCGAAGTGTGTGTATATGTTCCTTAGCTAATGCTAATGATCAGGCCTGATTGATCTTCTAAATGCAAAATATGTTTAGTGAAATGAATCCAATATGTATGCAAATTTTTCCTATTATAATTCATAATTTCTACATGAGTGCTCGAACATTCAATCATATGCAACAACCAAATGATAGCACAACAAGTTTCCAAAATAAACACTCATGCATATGCAACATGAAAATGTGTCTGAGCCGATCTAGTGCCTAATGTGTATTCATGCATCCACGAGCAACCACTTGCGACCACTTGCAACCATTTCGCAATCATAACATGTTTCAATTACATGTTTACATCCAAAAAGATTCTAACTATGGTTCTCAAGATAGGATCGAGGAGAGAAATAAGATAAAACAAAGCATTTAGAATAAGTTAACGATGTACCGCCAGAAGGTCCGGTCTGCTTCTCAGGGCAGTCTTTGCTGATGTGTCCAGTCTTCCCATAATGAAAACATTCACCTTGCTTTCTCTTCCTCTTTCTACAATCCTTGGCTATGTGCCCTTCCGTACCACAGTAATTGCATTTCCTTTTATCACGTGAGCTGTTGTTCTTGCCTCCTTTCTCGGAGTCTACCTTCTTATTCTTAGAATCGTTGGGCTTGACCTCTTTCTTCCCTTGAGAGTTTTCTGCCTCTGTCTCCTTCTTGCCCTTATCTTCCTCGTTCAGCAATGCCATCTGCACCAACCTTTCGTACGTAGCTCCCATGGGTATATGGGTCATGGCCAAACTGTGTAATGGCTCATTCAACCCTTTGACAAAGCGGAGAGCCTTCTTGTGCGGGGTGTTGACTAGGTCCAGTCCGAACCTAGCCAACTCATCGAACTGATTAACATACTCTTTGACTGTCATATTCCCTTGCTTAAGAAATAAGAATTTTTCCAACTGAAGACTCCTTTCAGCTTTTGAGAGAAATTTAGCCTCAAACCTTGCCCTAAAGTCCTCCCATGTTTCCACTGGTCTTTCTGCATTAGTGACTTCCCACCAGTAGGAAGCCTCGCCCTTTAGTAGCCACACTGCCAGTTGTACTTTCTGCCTATCTTCTACCTCAAAGATGACGAATAAGTCCTCGGTTTCCTTTAACCAATTCCTAGCTGCCACGAAGGACTCAGTTCCATGAAAGTCCTTTCCTCCCATAGCCTTAAAATCTTTACATATCTTAGCAAAAGTGTTTCCCCGCGGAGGAGGTGGAGGAAGAGGTGCTGCTGCAGCTGGATGATTTCCTGCAGCTGGGGGAGGAGGAACGGTAGGACCTGGCTGGGTGGCCCTTGCTTCTAAGAATCGTCTAAACCAACCAGGTATTGGTACACCCTCTGGCAAGTTAAGTTCTTCGGACATACTGAAACAAAATGATAGATTCAAAACGAAGGATAAGAGATAGTACCTATGGCTTTGGGGGACTTTGCCTTTTTAAAATAAAATAATATTTTATCTTTTAAAAATGCTTCTTTAAATTTTCTTTTGAAAATAATTTTTCAAAACTTTTTATCTTATCTGGTAAACCTATGCTCTGATACCAAGTGAAACACCCCACCTCCGTTAGGGTCACTCTCAAAGGGAATGCCCTAATTTTGGTGGAGGTTTATAAGTATAAGTCACAGATATACAAGACAGATATAATAACACATATTTTTGAACAGCGGAAAACAACAACTTTTATTTCTTCAAAATACGTGTTACACAAATCATGCCATAATACTTCCCAAAATCATAACTGTCTTGATTACATTATTTAAAGAAGCATGAAGAAAACATAAATAAACTGCAAAAGTCCCCTAATTGCTGTCCAAAGCCATAGTCCAAAACGGAAAAGATCCAAGCAATACATTCTTTCTCTTCAAGCTGGATGTGAAAACTGGTCAAGCTGCGGTATTCCCTCCCTGAGAACCTGGGGGGAAACGGAAGAAAAAGAGGCGAAAGGAAAAGGGTCAGTCATAAAGACTGAGTAAGTTCTAGTGAATTTCAGTGTAGAAACGGTTAAAACAACCTGTCATGTATGAACTGGAACTAAACTTAAGAATGGTGTCAAGGTGAACAAGATAGACTAAGGTGATCAGGATAAGTCAAGACAAGTCAAGTAAAGCATCACATGTTCGAGATTCGTTGCATCGACTGTACTAGTATACTAAGCCCATATCATAAGTTAATCACGAAATAAATCCCACGACCCAATGTCATGAAATGACCCTGAAACGGGGTCTGACCCAAGTACGGGTCCTACGGAGTGATTATCTAGTCGATCGGCTCCCTACAAGTTCTAGCTCGTCAAGTGTCCGTGTCATATGGCTAATCACGAATGTAGTCACCTGTGCTGGGTCCACCTTCGGGTGTATCAGCCCTAGGGTGTCAACCCCTGACACGATTCAAGATGCACAGATAAATCTACGGATACCCAGTGTCTGCCCCGGATACGAGCACGATCGTAGTCCACCGAACCTACACTGGCGTACCCCACTGCCGTCGTTCACCTCTTACAATCAGCCCAGTAATCGTGCCCCACCCGGCCTAGCCCCAGGGTACCTTGATACATCTAGAGGGTCACTGCTGAAAGGGGTCGTGTCTAGGGTTTTGCCTAATAGATTAGGTTATGTAATTCGTGACCTAACCAGCCTAACAGATTAAGTCATGTAATTCGTGACTTAATCCTTTTCTAGTCTAGTCATGTCAAGATGGTTAAGTATGTCATTTCAGTTCACGACTTAACCCGCCTACGTGTCATGTCAAGTTGGCTAAGTGTTGTCGTTTTCAAGTTCATGACTTAGCCCTACAAATCATGTTCAAGTTGGTTAAGTTGTCTTTTCATGTTCATGACTTAACCCTAATTGGCATTAATTGATTCGTTAATGCACCGAACCACTCACATTGGATCCTATTGTTCGTAGCCACTGGATTTGCCGGGCGGTTCCGGGCAGGTTTACGCTACGAACTCAACCCAACCTCGGGTTCCAAGCGCGATGTGACCAACTACCCACATTGGATCCTATTGTTTGTAGCAACTGGATTTGTCGGGCGGTTCCAGGCAGATTTACACTACAAACTCAACCCAACCTCGAGTTGGCCACTTTCTTGTTTTCTAAAGTCATGCCCATGTTCTTTTCAGATTTTGCTATTTCCACATCATGTTCATATGTCAACTTCGTGCCCAACTAAGGCATGTTTTAAGTCAAGTTATGGCATGTTCAAGTCAAGTTTTCGTGCCATATTTCATGTTCTACTTATGCCAAATTTCACGGTTTATGATTATAATCAATTCAAGTTTTGCCTATTCTACCCAATCGTATCCCCAACGTATATAAACGTACTTCGTTCACAAGCATAAACAATTCAAGAGATAGAGAGGAATAACACCAAACATGTGGTAGGCATATGTGACAATTCCAACATCACTGGCATAATAAACAGGCTATACATAACACATGGTTTCAATACTAACATGATGATAACTTGGCATAGTAATGGTTCCAACTTAGTTTAACATGATGATTTCAACTTTACATCATAGGCATAATAATCATTGCGGCATAATAATAATTTTATTACAAACATGAAACATTAAAGGCATAGCAATCCCAATAGGCATAGTGGATTCCAATTTAGCATTTTTAACATAATGATTCTCATAGACATAATGATTCCAATTTATCATTTTTAACATAATGATTCTCATCTAACATTATAAACATAATGGTTCCTACTTAGCATTTTTAACATAATGATCTTCAACTAACATTATAGACATAATGATTCCAATTTAGCATTTTTAACATAATGATTCTCAACTAACATTATAGACATAATGATTCCAATTTAGCGTTTTTAACATAATGATTCTCAACTAACATGATAGACATAATGATTCCAATTTAGCGTTTTTAACATAATGATTCTCAATTAACATTATAGACATAATGATTCCAATTTAGCATTTTTAACATATCTAACATTATAAACATAATAATTCCAACTTTTCATCATAACCTAGCAATACCCAATTTTTCATTAATCATGATGGGTATATTAACATCACGGGCATAATTCCATCAATAGTCATAGCCATGGTTTAATTAGCATCATAGGCATGGTTTAATCAATCATAAAAATTTCAATAAACATAGTGATTCCATGGACATGTATTAGTCCAACTTGCCAAACAATTAAGCCCAAGTGATTCATAACAACATCAAAATCATGACAAGTTTAACTTGCAACGTTGCCATAGCAATATCCCCAAATTATAATTCAAAGACAAACAATATAAACAATGGATTAACAATAGTTCCTAAATCCGGTTTCAATTCATGGCATGCCCATATTGTTTTAGCGTTTTTGCCTAAAAAGTAACATAGAACTTACAATATGAAGCAAATAATCCAAATAAAAATCCCAAATCAATTAGTCCCAAATTCGTTGTCTAAAGCGTCGTAGTTGTTGTAGCTTCTAGTTGTAGCCTTCAAGAATCGTCCTCCATCTTCTATAATTTTATTCTTTGTATTTTTAATTCAGAGCTCTAGGTTTAATGGCGGCGGTCTGAGGCTAAAATGAAATAGTTTGATTTAGGCTAGGTCTAGGTGTTATTTTATAGGTGAATAGGGTGATTTAGAGCCTTCAGATCAGTCCAGAAGTCATCAGAATCGCACAGCTCGAATACACATCATCTAGCCACTCAAAAGAAGACACGTCACCTCATAACACTCCAGAATTCGGTGCTGGATTTGTACGGGCGCACTTGGCAGGTGCGCCAGTGTATTTTTGTACTGGCGCACTTCACAAGTGCGCCAGTGTATTCTGGACTGTTTTCGGTTTTTCTGCCTAACTTCGTTCGTCCATATCTTCTTCATACGGTATCCGATTTTCGAAAACTCAGACTCTATTTCGCGTATTTTTCCGAGACGAACGCAATGGCGTAACCCATTTCCCTTGATTTCATCATTTATAATTAATTATACTTTAATTCGTGAAGCTTAATGTTATAGAATTCACGGGGTGTTACATTATTGGTCCACACGAATCTAAAGTCGAAGATGAGGAGTCGATTCTCTAAAGCCACAGTCAATTGCCTAGATTCGAAGAAGGGATCTGAACTCGACGTGCCCAAATTTGCCAAGCTCAAGTCGTGGAGTCTGAAGCCGATGTCGATTTCCCTGAGTTCGAAGTTGATCAGAAATGGATGGATTGAGAAATAGGATCAGAAATCGATCAATTAGTCGCTTTTTTTTTCTTTTCCAAAGAAGAAGTCGCTTTTTTCTTTTTCAAAGAAGCGGCCTTGTAAGTGAAAAGCGTTTAGAAAGGGGACGAGAGAGGGGTTAGGGTTTAGCGTGCAGAAAATAATAGGTTGTTTACCTTTTTGCCCCTAGGACGTCGGCATAGCAATGCATATAAGTGTTGGTAATGAAAAGATTATAATTATGTATTTTTGGTGACACATAATTAATATAGCAACACTTATTATTGTCACTGCTCCACAACACAAATAAGTGTTGGCAATTGAAAAAAATAAGGGTTACCAAATGACCATTATGGTGTAGTGGTACAGATATCCTTTGAATTTCCGAGACCTAAACCCCGTTCACTTTTAGGACGAAAAATGATGTCCCAAGAAATCTAATGGTGATGATTAACATTGTCTTTTTTACCCCAGAAAAAGGACGAAGCCAACGAACGATAAGAACAGAAGAAAGAAGAAGTAGGAGTCATAGCAGCAAAGACATGCAATCTTATAGAGTCTAGTATAGACTTTATGAGAATCAGTAACTGCATGAGAGAGAAAAAACGCATTCCAACGAATTGCTATTTCCTGTAGCTCTACCAGTAAGGGGATCAAAAATGGCATTGAGCTTCTGACATCTGTATAGCACAATATCGGGGTAAAGTAAGGGAAAGGGGGAAGCCTTGAAACTGGTGAAGGTTTCAATCCACAAGGATCTAACCGGAGACAAGTCTTTCGTTGGGACGAAACAACTTTTACCAGAATTAACGAGTTGTCCCGAGTACGTCTCGTACTGCTGAATGAAGCTAACAAGACAACAAAATGAGTGATGGCTATACTACAAGAAAACATAGAATTAGCGTCATATATTTAGAAGCGGAAATTTCCGTTGCTAATTTGCGACGAATTTCCATGTGATCTACAAGGGAACTTTTTTTTTTGTTTTTTCAACTTTTTATTCCTTTATTTATTATCATCGTCTTGTGTCATCCCTCACTAAGCCATTGCAAATTGCGTCAAATTATCGAGAGAAAAATTGTGTCGCTATTTTCCGCTGCAAATCCAGGCAGAATACCGATGAATATTTATTGAAGCTATTTTACAGCAGAATTCCAACAGATTTGCAAGAGATGATTATTTTATTTTATTAAGGTATATTTTAGTGTTATTTTTTTAATAATTGTTAACATGTTTAATAATTAATAATTAATTTGTTCTAATTAATGATTTATAAGTAATAATAAATAATAATTTATGTTCTATAATAAGTAACTTATTATCATTGCTTATTTAGAATTTGCAAAATAATCTTTGCTCATAACCAGTGTAATTACTAAATTCTTAATTAATTTCTTTGCTATCATCCCAAATTTCAGTC
Source organism: Allium sativum (assembly GCA_030737875.1). NCBI lineage: Eukaryota > Viridiplantae > Streptophyta > Magnoliopsida > Asparagales > Amaryllidaceae > Allium > Allium sativum. Next base: position 288,152,760 of record CM060913.1, read on the forward strand.
AGTATGCCAATATATTTTACACTAAATCCAAAAAAATTAAATTGTTCTTTTATAATTATTCGCTTACATGAAAATATCAGTTTATTATAATAATTATTTAATAATTAATAATAAAATTTAATACTTATGAAATGATATCTAGTATTCAATAATTAATTTCAAACAATTGTATTTAATAATTACAGTTGATAAATACATTTAGTACTCATATTTTATAATTATAGTTGATAATTATAGTTTATATTTTGAAAATTTGAAATCCTCTTGAATAAATTTGAAATAAATCATAAAGTTTATAAAATCAAACACGAATGAAGCTATCGCTGGGTGAGAGATTGGGCTACACAATTACAAATATTGAGTTGCACATGGATTGCTGATTACCAATAAAAATATAGCACTTTGATATGGATTGCTAATTTAAACCGTTAGAGTTTATCCAACCGTAGATATTAGCTAACATTGCACAAGTTAACCTATTACGAGGAGACATCACAATATTTATCCTAATTCTCCTTTTATTTCTATTCTAGGTCTTATTCAAAATCCCTAATCCAACATCCTTTGCCTCAATGATTTCAGATTATGTCAATGGAATCGTTTCTTTATCAAATATTCAATTTCTTCCCTACAGAAATTGTCGAATATGGGTTCTAGACATATGTTTGAGTAGTTTTAAGATCCGACAACCAAGCAGTTCGGCAAGAGGGCTGAAGGAATAAAGGGGATTTGATTTTATTAACAACAAGTTACTGGTGGATTTGGAAGGATACGAGTTTGTTATAAGTGTTCGAAATAAGGTACTTTCTCGATCCGAATTTTTGGATCTGCCGAAATTCCTGTTGTTTACTTTCTCGATCCGAATTTTTGGATCTGACTTTCTGGATTTAAATCGTTGACTGCTTCCTTTCTCTTCATCTAAAATTGTTTCTCGTAGCTTAATATAATTTTCAGTAAATATGGCTAAGTAAGTCCGTGCATCGGGGGTTTCACGGGAGGAGTGCGCAGTGGATTTAGGGATGAGGTAGGGATGCTGATGAGGCAGCATATGCTGGAGATGGTCGATCGAATTATGGATCAAACAGTTCAAGTTGATCGCATTTTCTTTTTATTTGAAGAATTGTTTGCTTGCAAGGAAACATTTTGCTTCAATAATTTCTTGTAGTTTGAGAACAGTATTCTTCTCATCAATAACCTGTAGATGGTAGCAGTATGAATTCACCTAAACTGTAGTCCAATTGTGCTGGTAGAAGAGGCCGTTCTCCGTCACCACCACCTAAAAAGGGATCATTGCCACCTAAAAAGGTGTCTCCACTGCTTAGGAACACACTCCCACCAAGGTAGTTGATTCCTAACATTTTGCCTTCTTCTCATAAACTCATATGTCATATTTCAACTTTGATTTATTGGTAACTTCAGGAAAGCATCTCAAATTCCAGAGTCTTTGGTGCTTCATGTTGACCATTTAACTAGGAATGTCAATGAAGGACGTCAGAAGGAAATATCTAGTATGTTATTCTGTTATTCTTGTCACTATAAATGTCATATAGTATTTGAATTATGCCTTTTACCTATAAATATCTATGTTAGTTTCAATTGCTTCTTTTACTGCTTACATGAAATATGTCACACACCCCACTAGTTTTATCCTTTTGACTCTTTTTGTGTGTGTAGGTGATGACGCGCTGATGTATCCTGTCAGCAGTTATATTTTCACATGTTGTGGAGTCATCAACGAAAATGGGCATTAGAATTTCTTTTTCACTTGCTGTGGAGTCATCAGCAGCAAGGTAAAATGGATACATTCTTTATTTCCTAAACTACCTATCATCTTCATATTCCTCTGATAGTCTTCTTTTTCTTTGCTACAGTTTGAAGATAAAGACTCCAAATGTCATAAGAAGTCCTAAGTTGGCAATTGCAACTATAACCTCAATAATAACACCAGTGCTTTTACTTTTCAAACAACTAGGCTTGTTTGAAACAGTGGGAGTTAAATTTGGAATTGACAATTATATTACTTATTAAGTTGTGGAAATATTATTCCTTACAATGTACATGAGTACTTTTTTTTGCTGAAAATTACAACGTATGTGAGAGTATTGTTTCAATTATTTATATCATAAGGAGTTACACTAAAAAAAGAAATGGTTGAGTAGAAACGCAACATGTGCCCTTTTGCCGTCCAAAAGAAATGCATCTGCAGAAAATTATTTGTGAACAGGAGCTACATGTTTCTTTACTACATACAGCTCTAAAAGATTTGCCACCAGGTTTCTTTTCTATGTTTAAATCTTTTTCTACTAAATTTCCCTGAAATATTATATGTGTAAGATGAATGTGATCTTATATAAAAATAAAAAATAAAACTAACTTCTTTTTCTTTACCTGAATTAAAATATCAAACATCCTTCTCCAAGTATTTGTGCTGCTACTTTGCCTAAGACTTTTTTAGTCTGGAATTGTATTCAAATGCTTAACGCTGTATAAGTTGCATTATAAGCGTCTTTCTTAAAAAAAAAACAGTGTATTGTTCATTCTCGCTTTCTGGTAGAAGGAAAGCATTTCAATCTTTGTATGCAACAAATTCATCTATGGTTATCGATTACCACCATAGAACTTTTACTTGTTTATGCTACCAGTTTCTCTTAGTTTTGAGTTTCTCTTGATTTCTTATCTTTTGTGTGTTTATGCTATCAGTTTGTCCTCTCCTTTTTTCCAGTATATCTATATTTTTATTTTTTATTCATCCTTTTAATTATTATATAATTTTACATGTACAATATAGTATTACATAGGGTTGTTAATGAGTCGGTTCGGGCCGGGTCAAGTCAGGTTCAGGTTGATTTATAAACGGGTCAGGTTAACAGGTTTACTAAATGGGTCATTTTTCCCTAATCCTAACCCAACTTGTTTATAAACAGGTTGACCCGACCCAACCCGTGTAACCTGTTTAACTAAACGGACTGTGTCGGGTCATGTTGGGTTTACCTGTTTAACCCATTAACAAATATTGTCCACTAATATAAACAACAAAAGAACCAAATCATCATCATCATGCAACACTATTATATAATCACGAACATGCATCAAGTTACAAAATCACCAACAAACAACAAATTATGAAATACCAATAGGAAACACATATATAAAGCATGAAATCACCATACCCAAAAATCATTCTCCATATATAAGAATATATGAGCATACTGCATACATAAAAGACTAACAATATGGAAGATAACAGTTGTTATAAGTAAAATATAACTAACAACACACAAGAATAAATTAATAAAATATAACAAGTTACACAAGATTATATGAAAATGCTGATTATAATCGGGTTTGGCAGGTCAAAATCGGGTCAGCGGGTCAACCCTAAACCCACCCGTTTATAATCGGGTTAAATTCGGGTTGACCCGAAAATGACTCGCTAACTAAACGGATTAGGTTAACCTGCTAATTTCATGCGGGTTGCGGGTCGGGTTTCAGGTTGTGTAGGAAATTGACAACCCTAGTATTACATGTATAACAATTTCTATACTTAATTATTAATTATTTTTTATTAAACATTTTTCATGATATTTTTTACTTTTATTTTTAGTGATGCAACTAATACTTTATTATATGCCTCACGTTGTATGTTTGTTTGAAATTTATGTAAAATTGGAATATTTCAAATGATTCAATTAAACGGTCGGTTTTCCCATCGTTGTGCGGTAGCACTAGTTTTTTATAATGCCACTGGCTTAATTTGTTTAGACTAATCTTCCAAATTAAGATTGCTCTCTGTAATTTATGATGGAGGTATGAAGTCTTAAGGAGTAATATTAGGAACCTTATCTGAATTAATTTGGATATGTTAGAGGTAGACATATAACTCTCAGTTTGAATCTGTTGATGAAACCTTAGCTGTTTATATACTAAAAGTACGTATATAGAGTTATAAAAGATAACGGGTTGCCAAGATTTTGTAAAATTTAAATGAATGTGTGTGCGCCAATGAACCTCAATTATAAACAAAATTTTCTATGCATTGACTACTAAAGGATGTTATACGAGGCGATAGCAAATAAAGAGAAAAACATACAAAGACGCATATTTTAGTTGGCTCTTAAGTGTATACATATAATAATAAAAGACTGGAGTAGTAAACTGTAACATCCCATATTTTTAACAATTGAATAATTAATTAATTTAATTATTTAAATATCTATTTAGCGATATTGATAACTTGAGTTAAATAATTTTGATTATTTAATTATTATAAATAGTGGAATAATAATTTAGTTTCTTAAACAGTTAGAAATAGCTGAACTGATAATATTGCGTGAATCGGATAATTTAAGATATTTAATCGGGTTTATATTTGAGTTATAGTAACGAATTTATTTATAAACGATACGTATTAAATATAACCGAGCTAGCAACGTCGCGGCAGTTCGTAATATTGAGTTTTGAACATTAACTGAATGTACATGATTCGTTATAAGTTGGAATTTTGTGAAACAAGAAACGTTAGAATCTATTAAACTCTATTTTTCTAATGAAAATGAAAATTGGAGATTTCGTCTTATAGATTACGAGTTATGTTCAAATCAAATTTTTAAATAGTCGCTATGGAATTGTATATAAGCCATAACGATTCATTTAATATAATTAAATATTGGTTTCAAATTTGGACAAGATTTCTGAGATGTATATTTAATTTAATTTATAGAATTTTTCTAAAAAATTTTATTTTGGAAAATAAACAGCTTTTTATTTGAAGTATTTTACACCACAAACCAGCATTTCGGGGTTTTATAGAATAAGTTATCTTGTCTATTTTTTTATATTTTTGGGGTCGTGACACATTGCTTGACACGATAGTATTTTTATTTTTGTCTGGAATGGTTCGTATGTTAATGGAATTTTACGTAATCAGGTACGTAATACTCTACAATCTAAATTTTTGTTTGAAAGGATTGTTGTGGGTTCATTTGGTTTTCCACTTCGATTTATATTTTTTTTTCTTGAGGAACCGACTATTTTGAGCAACATTATAAATACACGCAAATTTTAAGTGAGAAACCCACTAAGTTTATAATATAATCCACTTTGATTTTGAAGTTCAAAATCTTTTCGAAAAAAAAGGATAATCGTAAGACCAAATACACACATAAATACGGATGATTTTACCTTACGATAACACAAAACATTTTTGAAATCAATAATTTTTCTGATATTATAATAGTGCCTAAATACACATAAATATCAATCTAGCATAACGCTTTCATCTCACGCTCCACATAAATAGTATACAATCAAAACCTCAGGCGCTTATTGGAGATTGGATTCCGACTATGACAAGGTATGGAACCACCTGCCGATAGTGTATCTCTAAAGGGGAATACACTGGGTTCAACAAGAACGTCTTGCAATCCGACCCACACATGACCGACCATTCATTTCGCTTGAGTGTATCGAATGTATATCACCAACAGTTGGGATCAACAACCGTTTCCCGAAAAGGGACAACATCGATAGATTAAAAAAGCAAAAAGAATTTCTCTATATAGGTGATTATACACCCTAATGGGAGCGATCCACACAGCAATGCTGCCTGCCCTATTTTTGTCATTTTCCGGTTGTGAGGCTTGAGGTCAAAATTAATTAATTAATGAATTTTTTTATTTAATGTAGAGCGTTTGGGTTATCCTTCAGAACAGCACATATCCATCCACTTTGAATGCCACATCGTCAGATCCGCTGGATATCACTAATTGACGTCCATAAAAATACTCTAGTCGTTAAACTAAGAGAACGACCATTCTCCACCACAATTATTGTACGTTTGAAGAAATCAACATGTGCGACCCCTTTGGAAATACTCTGTTAGACACTCGTCCATACAAGTTGTCCTGAGACTGGACAAACCGAAGGCACTCTCCTACTACATCCTAGGAATCACCCTATAGATCAGTAGTGAGTAGTCCTTGCAATCCGTAGGTTTCAATTACGTCAAAATCACCAATCAAATAACTCTGGATGCATGCGAGAGAGATTCGATAGGTTGTTCTTTCGCTTATGAAGATCAACGGTCTTCACTGCTCCATCTTCAATCTGCATCTTCGATGATTCGTATTCGCTGGTTCGGAATGGTTTTCGAATATAAATTTGATTCCGGTCTTTCCGTACCTACAATTGTATTGATTAAATTTGATAGTCGGTTATTTAACTATCATATAAACCATCATTCAATCATGAAAATAAATATGAATTTACTAGTTCAGTACTCAGCATCACTTGGCCTTTTTTAAAATTAAAACTAATTAACTCCTTAATCTTTTAATAATTGAAACACCACATTTACTTCTTATTACATTATAACTTAAAACTGTTTTTAATTACTTTTAGAACTAAATCATATACATATCCTCACTTTGGGTTTTAACAAATTTCACGTATAACAACGTTACAGAAAACTCTCTTGTTTCATTTCTCGAAACAATAACTGACACTTCCCTTTTTTAATAAACTTATTCAAACTCTTCTCATTTATTCCTTGAATCTCGAAAACATCATTATATTATCAGAATCTCTCTTTATTCTCATTACTTCAACATTCATTAGTCCTTAACCGAAAACTAATAAGCGGACAACTCCCTAGATATCAACCCCGAAGGCCAAAACCAACATCAGATCGATACTCAAGAAGTCATTCAACTCAACTGATTCCAATCAGTTTCTAATTTTCTTAACTCCATTCTAACCTGCAAAATGTTTGCTTTAAGCCAATTCTCGCTTTGAAAATCTCGATTCAATCCCATTGATTTCACTTAATTTCTTTATTAAGTATTTCCAACTCAAAATCATCATCTTAACTTCACTGGTCCTTTATAAACCTTATTTATAAACTCGGTTTTAATATAAAAAACCCTTTGACCTCAATTCCATCTTTCTTAATTCAAATGTTATATAAACATTTATTTCAAATCATTGTATTCGCTTAAAAAACCATTTTTATTCATAAAACTCGGGTTTTAATATAAACCCATTCATAAACCCTTTCAACTACATAACTTTATTTCATTACCAGTCTGATTACTTATTTAAATAAAAATCTCTTAAATTATTATTAATTAAAATAATAATTTACTTCCTTCATTAATTGAAAAATAAATGTTAAATTCCCTTTTTAAATTCTTATCTTAAGATTAAAACAAATATTCATTAAATCCCTTCATTAGAGTAATTAAAACAAACTAATCCAGAAATCAATCTTAATTATACGGTCGACTTAGTTAACTCAAATTATGGTAATTCCGTTAACCAATTCTAATTAATTCTTCATTACATTAATTAATAATAAAATTACTTTAAATAATCTCATTTAAATGTTTCTTAGAAATAATTAATCCATTCTTTACCGTTATGTTAATTTTTGTTCATTTGCTTATAAACCTGATTAATATAAGTATTTTCAACATAAAACTATTTAAAAAATCACTTATATCTTAAAATAATAAATAATAAATAATTATTTCCTTTTAATATACTTTTATTCAAAATAACAGGTTTATAAAAAATCCATCTTCAGTTATAAATAAATTTTATAACTTTATCTCTGTCGATTCACCTGACGGTAAATCACTATTTATAAAACGATTGATTTTTAGGCCAACTACTGCTAATTACCTAACCAATTCTGCCCATTGGTTAAAACAAAACAAACGTTGAATTTCTAGTCAACGATCAACACCCAAATCAATCATCCAATAAGAACAGTTCATATAATGATGATATGAAAATAAATAACATATAATATATTTGAGGAATCCAGTTGGATCCCTCCAACCTGTTTTTTCATGCATCCAAATACGTAATCGCAAATAAAATCATATATTTATAATCTAAATAATCAACCAAAAATTTAAACATTAGATTCTAAATTTATATGTTTATATTATTATAAACGTGACCGACAAGGTAAGTTACCTTGATTGGTTATGGCTGTTAAAACAACGATCGATTTCAATTATATTAAATAAACGTTTAATTTAACCAGTTTAGTTAATATCAACAAACATATGCAGTAATCATCCAAAATAAACAACAATAGCACACAAAAATTAAACTCGGCTTATATAAATATAAGTGGGATAAAAACTGAGTGAGTTGGACTCACCTTGATATCCATTCGTCGAGCTAAGCACTGATTTCAGTTAAATTAAGCACACGTTTAATTTAACTAAAAACTCCAACTGCATCCAAATCTGTTCCATAATGTCACGCTCATTGACACGGTTCCGACATCTCCTTGTCTTGTCTGGTTCTGTGTACGTACGACACTGTTATAGATTTCATACGGTATTCCATATTAAAATTAATATTTATTAAATCTTAAAAAATATTTTGTTTAACCTAACCATTTATTACTATTTAATAAACTTGATTGGGTACAAGTAACCTATTGGCAAAAATCGAATTGAACCGGGTCACTTTGATATACTACGGCATGTTACGTTACAGGTATATAATGAATTATTTACTTTGGACATGTGCCAAATTGTCACTTTTACATGCTAAAGTCACTTTAGTAAACCTGACTTAGCACGTTACAGATACTAAACAACTATTTATTCTGGCCATGTTATATTATAGATGTTAGTAAAGATTAGGCAAAAATAAAAAAGGACTAAGGCATATTGGAACCTAATTTAACATAATCATGTTATGATATAATTAGGCAATTATACTCCCCAGGCCAGCAACGTTAAACACTCAGGCCAAACTACCAGTTTAGGCATCTTTATATTATAACTGAGCTAGGCCAAAAATACACCCACGCATGCAACAGTTTAGTTTAGCACATTATTATATATTCGATTAAGCATTTACTAAACATCATTAGGCACCTAATAAAAGGCGGTTAAGGAACATTTTAGTTACAGTATCATATTTCATTAGGCATACTCAAAACGTCACCTGGGCATGTTGTAAACCTACTTGGCATATTCGAAAAACAGGCATTATTACATAAAAGGGATTAGGCAGTATTTAGGATATTAAATAATCCTCACCACTGTAGCGTTAATCTTCCCCATTTGAATAACTTCAGCAGCTCCACCGTTGAAACCGCCCTCTTCCCTTACTTGCTTTTCTAGTCATGGCGCCGCATATTTTCTTTTCATTACTGTTCCTATTCCCACTGCAGATCTTCTTAATTCACTCATCACACAACCGTCACCTCTGATCCAAACTTCTCACCTTCCTACATCACGCTAGTGCCCTCCCAGTTCGAATTGTATGAAGCACGTTTTCCCCCAGTATGCCATCCATCGAACTGCCAGTCTGCCATCCCCACCGCACGCCGCCAACGTCCACCGGCCATGCTTCTAAGACTTGTGCTACCCACTAACGCCTAATGCCACATGAGCCCATCGACCATCCTCTCCGGTCTGTCCTCTTTTTCTTCTTCTTTGTTACTGCATTTCGTTACAATGAACACATGCATGCATTATACTCCGTCCACCCATCATTTGCTCACATCTCCTCACGTCAGCATACCCATCTCCTGTTATAACTCCTCACGCTTGTACCCAAACACCGACCCATGTTCTGTTTTCATTTCAGACTTCACTTCTCTCCAACACTCTACAACAATTTCCCTCCCCCTTGTCTTCTTATTTTGTTTGATTAAAATTTTCAAAGGCCTTGAAATGTTTTTTGGTTCACTGTTCTCTGGCTTCCTGGAGATGAACAAATGCGCTGTGTTTATAGAATACAGTTCCTTAGCCATCACGTAGTAGGCAAACATAGGTTGGTATTTCTATTATAGGGTATGGCGGTTTGAAAGACAACAACAGTTTTGTATATGTTTTTTATCTTTCCTGGCATGAGTTGTGCATGTCCCTTCAATAGGTTAGCGCCAAAGTTGTTCTATCACAATAGCTGCGTGATGTGTTTCCGTGGGGACTGTATGTGTTTTGAAAGGTGTTTGCATAAATTGTTTAGGCTAGGACATACATTGAGTTTTCATTTCAAAGATAGGCTGATTGATTTGTAAACACACATAGGGAAGAAGAAAAGTCTATGTAGGGTGCATGTGCGTTGAGGCAGAAAAGTGAAGACAGGGTGTTTTCTTTTCAAGTGCATCGTACTGATATGGGTAGGCTTGGGAAGTGCAGAACTTAAAGCGTACAAGTCTCTTTTTCCTTAAACAAGAAGTTGTTTATAAAATAATACTTTATTTTATATTTTACTTTTGTTAGATTTTGGTGTGTTGGTTTATACACGGTTATCAAATCATGCTGCTATTTACATTGAACGTTCTATATTCATACCATCATGAATGACATCTAACCACCACGGAAATGGACGCATCGCTACGTCTTGACGTTTTGGTCCCAATGAAATTAATTTTGTTGAGAACTGACCCCGTTTGCACAACGACGTTATTTTAGTTTATCGGTTCACCTTAAAAATGCACATACTGATAAAATAACTCTGACTGGCTCTAAACTGTAAATTTAGAAATAACTAGTTATACATATTCCAATAAAATTCGTTTCGACGAAAACAGAGATCGTCTGAAAGAAAAACATTTTTAAGGCCTATATAATATATCGAACAATTTCCCGTGTGCGAAGCTCGAGCCTCATCATAAGGTAAGCAACACATTGATTTGAACGTTCTATTTCGTATGATTTTTTTAATTTCATCATCAATTGTTGTTGAGCGTTTTATATCTGTACCCATGTATATGCATTTCAAATCGTAAATTATGAAATACCGCGATGTTTCGAGTTCATTTTACAATTATATATAAATTATAGGTTCAAACATCGTTTTATAAACAAATTATAAATCCATTTATAATCCAAATCAGTATTTAAAATAATAAAATATATTAAACATTTGACTACAAAAATACGGGACGTTACATTCCTTCCCCCTTAAAAGAATTTCGTCCCCCGAAATTACTAAGGTCGAAGAAATGTTACAAATCTCATTAACTTTCAAAAAAAAAAACAATTTAACATGAATCGGAAACCATTTCATTCAACCCTATTATTAAATCATTTGATAAATTTATATTTAACCAAATCAAGCAAACAATCAACAAACAATTTACAACAAATGCACAACCAACTTAATCAAATCTATTGAATTTATATTCAACCTTAATATTCACTTTGGTATTAACCAATTTTAATTATCAATCAATTATCAACCAATTGACTTTCATTCGATTGCCAAATTTCAAATCGATCTTATTTAATTTCCAAATCCAAATCTTAATTCTAATATCCATTCTTAACTTAACCAAGTTAAGTTTTCAACTCCATATCAATTAACTAATCAATCTTCTAATTAGTTTTCTTCGATTTCACAACTCCAATTATAATTATATTCAAAAATCATCCATTATCTCTTTCTAATCTGGTTTTATTTAACTTATCTCCAAGTTAAATTCTGATTCACACCTTCCTATTTAACCTTTATTAGTTAAATCTCATTTATTTATTCCATAATATCTACTAATTTCATATATGAAATTTCTGGTTAGATTAAACCAATTCAAATTTCTAATCCAATTTGAATTCCGTCCAATCAAACAAACAACTTAATATCTCAATAATTTTATAAAATTATTTCCTTTCTATACAAAATATAATACGGCCAAAACTATTTCATTTGACCATTTTTATAAAACGATATCGGGTCAGTTGCCAGTTCAAAATTGAACCGATCAAATAACACAATATAAAACATTTTTATTTAAAATCTACAAATACGCTCTCGTATATATATACTCAAGCTCAATCTAGGGTATCACTAACCCCATCTCCATCGAGTTATGTCACAGAGCCAAGGTTATTACTAAACCATTGCTCTGATACCACTATAACGAACCAGCGGGTTCGATGCCCGAATTTCGACAATAAAACATAAAAATCGTACTACTTGCCAAAATCCAAGTATCTAAATCACAGTTAGTTAATAGAAAAAAGTTAGAGGGTGGGATAAGAAAGAAAGAATTATTAGAATAGAAGAAGAAGAAGAACCAACACAACATAGAGTCTCACATCGCAGCGTAACAAAACATAATATAGAAATAAATCTTTATTGAGAGCTTTAAATAAAACTTACAATCATCGGAGTACATTAACACATCTGGACAATTATAATAATATGTCCTCATATACAACACATAGCTGAATAAATATTAATACGCCTGAACTCCTTCAACACATCTCTAGACTTCGCAGCATCTGATAACCTAGACCTGCACAACCCGGTCTAATCCGAGCATTACAAATATCGGGTCAGTCTGGTGAACCAGAGCAAGAAACCCACTAAGTTTATAATATCATCCAACTTGATTTTAAAGTCAGAATCTTTTCGAAATGAAAGGATAATCAAAGACCAAATCCACACATAAATACGGACGGTTTTTACCTTACGATAACCCAAAACATTTTTGAAATCAATAATTTTTCTGATATTATAATAGTGTCTAAATACAAATAAATATCAATCTAGCAGAACGCTTGCATCTCACGCTCCACATATATAGTATACAATCAAAACCGCGGGCGCTTATTGGAGATTGGATTCTGACTATGACAAGGTATGGAACCACCATGCCGATAGTGTATCTCTAGAGGGGAATACACTGGGTTCAACAAGAACGTCTTGAAACCTGGCCCACACATGACCGACCACTCATTTCTCTTGAGTGTATCAAATATATATCACCAACAGTTGGGATCAACAACCGTTTCACGAAAAGGAACAGCATCGATAGATTAAAGAAGCAAAAAAAAATTCTCTAGATAGGTGATTATACACCCTAATGGTGGCGACCCACATAGCCATGCTGCCTGCCCGATTTTTGTCATTTCCCGGTTGTGAGGCTTAAGATCAAAATTAATTAATTAATATTTTTTTATTGTAGAGCATTTGGGTTATCCTTCAGAACACACATCTCCATCCACTTTGAATGCCACACTGTCAGATCCGTTGGATATCATTAATTGACGTCCACAAAATTACTCTAGCCGTTAAACTAAGAGAACGACCATTCTCCACCACAACTTAGAATATGATGCACCATGTTATATTTCTATTTTATCTTTATAAACGGCTTTTTAAAAGTCATACGCTGCTATTTTATTTTTTGGAACAGATATAGCACCTCAAAAGATTGATGGTGCACTCTACGAACAATTACTACTCCATCAGTCATAACTTTAGATTCGTGTTGGGTTACTTGAGAAATAACCAGTTAAAATTAAGGTCTTTCGTAGATCTACTGCTCTGGATTGTTCCACTAATCCCAATTAAGTTTAATAACAAAAAAAACAATTTTAATGTCTTATGGGAGCTCAATAGCTTAGTTAAATAAATTTTTTCACGTGCGGTTATATTGGTCCAAGAGGGGTTGACCGAGGTCGGAGTTTGATTTACTGTTGCTGGAATGTGATGCACCATGTATGTTTCTATTTCATCCCCAATAAAAGGCTTTTTAAAGGTCATATGGTGCTATTTTGGCTTTTCGAATAGATGTTGCCCCACAAAACATAGATGTTGTACTCTACAAACATTGGATGTTCGGTCAACCATAACTTTTGATTCGTTTTGAGTTAGTGGAGACGTAACCTGTCAAAACAAAGGGATCTCCTAGCTCTAATTTTTTGAAACATTCCAGAAATTCCAACTTTGTTTAACGACCAAAAAAATCGATCTTGATGTCTTCCGGGAGCTTAATAGCTTTTTAGCTCATTTTTCACATGCGGTTTTATTGGTCAAAGAAAGGTCAATTGCTGTCAACGTTCGAATTCTATTATTGTAATATAATGCACCTGTTACACTTCTATTTCATCCCTGGTAAACAAAGTTTTGAGAGTCCAACAATGTAATTTTGGCTTTCCAAACTCATGCTGCACCCCAAAACCTTGATGTTGCACCCTAAGGGCATAGGCTTTTCCATCAACTATAACTTTTAATCCATTTTGAATTACTAGAGACATAACCAGTCAAAACGAAGGTCCCTCGTAGCTATACAACTCTGAAAGATTCTATCGTTCTGATCCTAATTTAGTTTAATAAACAAAAAATCAATCTTAATATCTTTTGGAAGATCTAAAGCCTTTTAAGCTCAATTACATGTGTGGTTTTATTGGCCAAAGGGGGGTTGACCGTGGTCGGCATTCGATTTAATGTTGCTAGAATATGATGCACCATGTTATATTTTTATTTCATCCCCATAAATGGCTTTTTAAAAGTCATACAGTGCTATTTTATATTTCGAACAGATGTCGCACCTCAAAAAGTCGATGTTGCACACATGGACGTATGGTTGTTCTATCAACATTAACTTTTGACCTGTTTTGACTTACTGAAACCATTAATAGTCAAAACAAAGGTCTCTCGTAGCTCTATAGATCTGAAAGGTTCCACCGATCCCAACTTGCTTATTAACCAGAAAAAGAATCTTAATGTCTTATGGGAGCTCAACAGCATTTTCACCTTAAAATTTTCACGTGAGGTTTTATTGGCCAACAAGAGATTGACTGAGGCATTCGATTTATTGTTGTTGGAATATGATGCACTACGTATATTTCTATTTCATCCCCCATAAACGACTTTTTTAATGTTGTATGGTGCAATTTGGTTTTTCGAACGGATGTTGCACCTCAAAAGGTCGATGTTGCCGCCTATGGACAATGATTGTTTAGTCAGCCAAAACTTTTGACCCATTTTGAGCTACTGAAGCCATAACCGATCAAAACAACAGTCTCTTGAAATTTTACAGCACTGAAACATTCTAGGGGTCCAAACTTAGTTAAATGACCAAAAAATTCATTCTTAACGTCTTAGGGGAGCTCAATAGCATTTTTAACTTAATATTTTCACATGCAGTTTTATTGATCAAAGAGGGGTGGACCGTGGTCGACGTTCGATTTACTGTTGTTGGAATATGATGCACCACGTTGTATTTCTCTTTCATTCTCAATAAACAACCTTTTAAAAGTTATACGGTGCTATTTTGGTTTTTCGAACATATGTTGCACCTTATGGACATAGGTTGTTTCGTCAACCATAACTTTTGGTCCATTTTGAGTTACTGGAGCCATAGTCGGTCAAAATGAAGGTTTCTCATAACTCTACTAGTTTGATAGGGTCCACCTATTACGACTTAGTTTAATAACCAAAAAAATAAATCTTAATGTCTTTTGCGACCCTGAAAGCTTTTTAAGCTCAATTTTTCACATGCGGTTTTAATGGTCAAAGAGCGGTGACCGTAGTCGGCGTTCGGTTTACTATTGCTGAAATATGATGCACCATATTATATTTTTATTTCAACCCCAATAAATGTCTTTTTAAAAGTCTTACGGTGCTATTTTGGCTTTTCGAACAGATGTTTCACCCCGAAGCGTTGACGTTGCACCCTGCAGACATATAGACTGTTCCATCACCTATAACTTTTTACCCATTTTGAGTTACTGGAGCCTTAACAAGTCAAAACGAATGTCTCTCATAGCTCTACAGCTCTGAATGATTCTGCTTATGCCAACTTAGATTAATAACCAAAAAATCAATCTTAATGTCTTTTGGGAGCTCTATAGTTTTTTAGTATAATTTTTTCTTGTGCGGCTTTATTGTTCTAAGAGGGGTTGACCATGGTCGACGTTTGAATTACTTTTGATAGAATATGATGCACTATATTGTATTTATATTTCATTTCTAATAAACAACTTTTTAAAAGTTATGTGTGCTATTTTGGTTTTTCAAACAGATGTTGCACCTCAAAACGTCAATGTTGCACCTTACGGACATAGTCTGTTCGGTCAACCATAACTTTTGATCAGTCTTGAGTTACAAAAACCATAACCAATCAAAATGAAGGTCTCTCAAATCTCTACAACTATGAAAGGTTCCACCTATCCCAACTTAGTTTAATAACCAAAAAATCAATCTTAATGTCTTATGGGAGCTGTAACACCCCACACTTATCTGAACTCGAATTTCGACAAAAATTGAAATTCAACCCCATCAAAGAATAGAGAGTAAATCCGATACTAGTAAATAATGAGTATGATCATACACTACACCATACAAACAATTCTGGAACACACTATTGCGGAAAATTTGCAACGACTTTGAGCAGTTGCGAAATAGCAGCGGTTAAAGTCGACTGCAAAATCATTTAATATGGTCACTAACCGTTTCACATTTTAGAACGGACTTAACCCTTTTTAAAATTAACTACTAACTTCAATACACCCATGTCCCCACTTTTCCAAAATAAATATTCATGACAAAAAGAAAACCCTAAAGATGATGCACTCTAGATCCGGAGAACTCGAGCCCCTGATTTAATCCTAGTTGTTCTCACCTGATGGTAGTCACCCTCTCCTGATCATCTCATGAACTGGTTTGGAGGCTGTAGATTGAGTGATCACGTGAGGAATTTTATTCTTGGTGCGATTAAGAGCAGACGATTTTGGTTGCGATTTGGGTGAACTGACGGTGGATCGATTGCAGTTTAGTGGAGGTGGAAGTTGTGCGGGTGGATTTGGTTATTCGTGGTTTCATGATTGTAGATGATGACGGCGGGTTTGAGGATTATCTTGCTTGAAGTAATTTGGTCTGTGGATGAGTTGCGGGAGGGAAGTGGTGGAATCTATTGTAGGAATTCGGTGGTTGTTTGCAGTTTTTGGGAGGGTGGAACGTAAATGGTTTGGGTATGACATCAAACTAAAGGAGAAGGCAGTTAAACTGAAGGTGAATGCTGTTATGATTTGGTGTGCAGGTGTTTGTACATGTAATGAATGGAGGTATTGTGTTAGCTGTATGAAATTGTATTTCAAATTTTAGATAGGTATATTTTATACACCTGACCCATTATAAATAATTCAGATTATATAATGGGATATAACCCAAAGAATGCAAATAAATGATCATCTGATAATAAATATTTTATAAATATGGAAGCAACATTCTGATATTTAGTTTGTTAAGGTTTTTCTTAGCTAAACAAGGTTGTACTGTAAATTGTGTACACATTTATGTAACGTAATGAATTGAGGTATTGTGTTAGCTGTATGAAATTGTATTTCAAATTTAGATAGGTATATTGTATACACCTGACCCATTATAAATAATTCAGATTATATAATGGGATATAACCCAAAGAATGCATATAAATGATCATCTGACAATAAATATTTTATAAATATGGAAGCAACATTCTGATATTTAGTTTGTTAAGGTTTTTCTTAGCTAAACAAGGTTGTACTGTAAATTGTGTACACATTTATGTAACGTTAGCTTTTAAATATCCACGCATTCATATTACTTACCCGATGCTATCAAATATTGAACCTTAAAAATTGATTTTATATCAACCAACTTTTTATAGGTAATTCATTCCAGATGAGACATAAATCTAGGTGCTAGATGAACATTTTCAAGGCCTAATATAGTATATTGAGGTTTGTTATGGAGAGTGGTGCCAAAGACTGTAAGAGAATCCCTAACGCGGGGTCGGTTGAAAAATAACTGACCCCCAACGCGGGGATGAAAGGGGGATGGGGGCCAGGGTTGCTTTGGCAACCCTGGAGGTTGCTGGAGCAACCGGCCATAGCCGGCTTGGGGGAAGCCGGCTATGGCATGGCCGGCTTCTAAGAAGTCGGCCATGGTGGGGGGAGTTAATTTATCTCTCCCCCCATGGTCGGCTTCTATGAAGCCGGTTTAATTTATTTTTTTATAAATTTGGCCGTTGCATATTATGACCGTTGCATTATTTTACATCTATATGTACAACACTCCTTTGTACATTATAACACACAACATTTCTACATCAAACCACACCTCTATTCCTTCTTCAATTTCTGTTTAACTTATTTGCAATGTCAAACATTGGTAAAGGAAAGAAGGGTGTCTCCAATTCTGCATAGAAGCAACACACTAATCAATCCGACAACAATTAGTTTCCTATCCATTCGTCGTTTCAGCAGAATCAACAATCCAGTTATGGTAACTTCCCGAATGTTCCGAACTATAATTATCCTCAACAAAGCCCGAATTTCTATCAATCCCAACAAAACTCCAATCATTATCATAGTACTCAAAATTTTGGTTCCGGTCAAAACGCGTATTTTCAGCAAAACTGCAGTGAGCATCACTACGCTTCTCCAAGCAGCCAACAACGGTTAATCCCGCCTGAAACTTCTCCAAATCTGTCAAGAAATTTGAATTGTATGTTTGGAGATAACAATGGCTTGAATGAAGAAACAGAAGTCGATGATACTGAAAATCCAGATGTTTTTCCCACAGCACAACTGAGAAGATCAAACAAAATAGTGAAATGGTTTCCAAAAGAACAAGCAGAACTAGCATTTTGTTGGGTGGAGTGCTCCAGAGACAATCTTAAAGGGACTAGTCAGTCCGATAATTCATTTTGGAGTTCTGTTTCAAGACTATTTAACGGCCGTAGTCCCGAAAACCCACCGAGAACAGTCGACTCTTTGAAACAGTCGTGAAGAGAATCAACGCTAACTGTCAAAGTTGGAATCAGATTATGGCTGGACTAAAAAGTAGACAACAAAGCGGTGCCAACGAGACGGACTTGGTAAATTTTGATTACTTAAATAATGGTTAATATGTTTTACTGTATAATAATACCACCTTACGTTTCTTCAACACATACAGCTAAAGAGTGCGAATGAAGCTTATATGGCAGAGCACAAAAATCAACCATTCAATTTGCATAATTGCTACGCCATCTTATCTAGAGAGGAAAAATGGAGCACTATACACCAAGAACATTCTGCAGCGCGATTTATGCCAAGAAGGTCAATGGAGGAATCAAGCCCGGGAAGTCCAGATCCTCAAGAAAACACACCCTTTTCTACAAGTTCTGGTGGTAGGCCTCCTGGTAAATACAAAGGTAAGAAAAAAACCGTTGCAGATTACAGTCGGTACTACGAACAACTACACAGTCGAATGGTAGCTTCAGAGGAATCAAACCGACTTTTGGCGGAAGCGAGGGAAGCTAAGAGAGATGAGAGATCCAAGGAGAAGCAGCGTAGACACGAAGAACTTCAAATATCAAGAGAGCGTGAGTTGGATGTTAGGGAGCATGAATTAGCTCGACTCGAACGAATTGATGACAGGGCACTAATGACTGTCAATTTGGATACATTAAATCCAATGCAACGATTGTTAATGGAGCAAGAACTAGAAGCGTGCCGCAGAAGACGCATGGGATAGGACGTATTTATATTTTGATCGTTTCCTTGTAGTTGTTTGTTGCTATGTTGTTATTTAGTTTTTAATTACTAAGTACTAATGTTGTAGGAGTAAAAGATTATTAAATGAGCATGAATTTCCTTTCTTAATTGTCACTAGAAATCTTGCAAGCATGAACTTGTAATACGAGAACATTAACGTAATATTTCATCACTGTAGCAAACAAAGGTACATATAAGCATTAAGGAAAACATATAACTAAACAACGAACGTAATTTAACTTAAACATCGAAATAGAGTTCACCACTTCCTATTGATTGCCAGCATGCTCCCAATAGTGTTCAATTAATTCGTCCCTTAATTGAGATGTGCTTGGGGATCTCTAACATCCTGGATACGCTGCAAGTACTCGGCAAAAGTATTCGGGTCCTTGTACGGCTTACTTCTAAACGCCACTGCTATATCCAGGTAGTTTTTAAGTTGCAGTTCGAATCCCCCCTTTCTTCTTCAACTATCATATTATGTAGTATAATACAACATTACATGATATCTGATATAACTGCTTGTTCGTGATAGTGCACCTCATTTCTTAAAATATGAAACCGTCCCTGTAGAACTCCAAATGCTCGTTCTACGTCCTTTCTCAGACTCTCTTGTTGTTGCGTAAATTTCGCCTCTTTGGCATTTTTCGGCTTTTTAAATGTCTGCACAAGTGTCTTCCATTTTGGGTATATACCATCAACCAAATAATAACCAACAAAATGGTCTGTATCACCAATTTTATAGTTGCATGGCGGTGACAGATCGTTGTACAAATCATTAAACAAGTATGATTGACGAAGAACATTAATATCGTTTAATGATCCAGGAACACCAAAATTTGCGTGTCATATGTACAAATCGAAAGAAGCGACCTCTTTTAACACCAACGTTGCCTTTTTTATGTGGCCTCTGTATTGGCCTTGTAGTGCAACTGGACAGTTTTTCCACGTCCATTGCATACAATCTAAGTTGCCCAACATACCCGGGAAACCACGTTGATCTCCCATTTTTAACAATCGTTCGACGTCGCGTGCAGTGGGGGATCGTAGATACTCTTCACCGAAGACACGAACAACTGTTTTGCAGAACTCTTTCAAGCATATAATTATCGCTAGTTCACCAATTCGTAATTTATCATCTAACGAATCAGCTGAACTTCCGCATGAAATCATACGAAGTGCCGCTGTTACTTTTTTTAGCGGTGAAATTCCTAGTTCTTTGATAGCATTTCTTCGGTGAGTAAAAAAAACATTGGACTCAGAAACCTTGTTGAGAACTCAATCAAACACTGTTCGCGACATACGAAATCTACGACGAAAGTAAACGTCGCAATATACTGGGTTTGGGACAAAGTAGTCCTTCATCAACTGATTGTGCCCCCTCCGATAGTCACGTCCATAGCGTATATCTCTTCTACCCACTTGGCTGCCACCTTGGGTTGATTTGGAGCTCTCTGCTATATCACGTTGCATCGCGTTTAAAGTTTCTCGTTGGTACGTTAGCCGCTGTTTGTTGTAGTTTTCTTCGACTTCATCTGAACTAGAAGACGAAGATGTTGAGGAATTTGTGAAGCACCATAATCGCTTTAAACCATTCATGGTATGAACGATGATTTCAAAGCAATGATAATTGGATGAGTTGGAAGAACAACACTACGGTTATTATAAAGCAAACCTAGGGTCCCACAACATGACATAATTGGACTAAGTTAAAAGTGTCGGAATTTTGGCTACTTTTTAATGTTTGAAGAAGTCACGGGTGAAGAAGAAGTGTTAAAGGTAGGGGGGCCTACGGAGGATGGTTGATAAAGTGAAAATGTTAACTAGGAGACGAAACATTGATATGTTTTATATGCCAGTGTATAGTGTATAGTGTGGATTCATACAACATGAATGATGGCATTACTTTATCTTTAAGTCACTTTATTGCAAAGTTATGTTGTATCACTGTCATGAAGGTAACGTAGGTGTACAGAGAGAAGACAATTACTCACTAGAAATTGCAACAAATCATTGTACATGAAGTATGCCCTTTCAGTGTCCATAGTTATACAGTGAACACTGATGCCTACTGTTAGTGAACAGTTTGGATTCCATCAACCAGAAATATGGATTCACTTCACCTTTCTGTCACTTTATCACATTTCTCCAGAGCTTGGACCAGTCTTTATTTGAATTTGATACGACAAAGTTTACAAATTAAACCCTACGCAGTTGAATTAAAAGTTCCTATTAAGTGTTGTTTTGAATGTGTTAACGTCTGAACCTATTGTTGAACAAGATTGCTGTAACACCCCACACCCGCTATTGTCACTCTCTAAGGGAATGCCATAACATCGGTGGAGTATTTTGAGTGAATATAGAACAGAGTAATTACAGCAAGACAGATATAAGTAATACTTGAAAATTTAAAACATCATTTCAATTGCAGCGGAAAGCAAAACATGTCTGGTTACATCACAAAAGCCATAATAGAAGTCAAGTACAAATATCCATCCTACTAAATAAAAATACATAATCCCAATACATGAACTGATAGCCATAAAAGAAAAGGGTAAGCTGAGCTCTACATCTAGGGTCCAAGCTCCAAGAGAGTAATAAAAGCAGCCTGATCAAAGCCCACTCGTGCTGGGCCCACTCTGAGAACCTGAGGGTTGGGAAAAAGATAAAAACAACGGGGTCAGACATAAGTCTGAGCGAGTCCTATAACTTTAACAATGCAATCATTAAAGTAATAAGGATATGATATAACTTGGTACGGTGTGACTGGGGATAAATGACTATACTCAGTAGCCAATCAGACTTAGAATGAACTAAGGTAACGATAAAGACGCATTTACCCACCCAAGGATAATTACTACACTGCACCACACCAGTCATTCCTACTTAAAGGTTGATCCCTCCCAAGGACTTAGAAAATTTACCCAGTAGTCTCGTGTACCCCTAGCTCACTACATAGGTGCCGTCTGCCCCTATCTCCACTAGGTGTACCCACTACTCCCAAGCGATCGGCTCCCTACCGTAGATATCCGTGCTGGCCCCACAATGGGGTGTATCACTCCCCAGAGTGGCTAGCCCGATACAACAAATGGTGCACGGGTTATATCTACACGATGCAAAACGTCTTACCAACCAGCCCGGGTCCACACACGCATATGAAACCCGCTGGACTCGCGTTGCCACCGCTACCCCGTTTTTGGCCTCTTATAGTCAAGCCCGACATGCGTGTCCCGTCACTCGACTAGAGTCGAGCCCACTAAGATACGTTTGGGATATTGGTTGAAATGGGCCCCCACAAGCTACCACCTAAGCTTGTTATTTCTAGTGTATACCACTTAACCCTTTAATCATGTTTTAATTACATGTTCCACTTTGGTTAAGTATTCTAATCGTATTTTCTATTGCCACCCAAGGCAACCACTAGATTTCCACATGCCACCCAAGGCACCCACTTAACCCCTCATGTCCCTCTACATGCTAATATGGTTAAGTGTTTCTTAATTAATTAATTAAGATCATGACCTCATAAAGACCTCTCACATTAGACCATCTTTTATGACTGCTGGATATGCCGGTTGGTTCCGGGCAGACTTCTGTCATAAAGAGGGTCTAACCTCGTGTCTTTACTTTAACCACGTATTTAATTTATGACTAAGACCTCTCACATTGGGCCAATCATTTGTAGCCGCTGGATGGCCGGTCGGTTCCGGGCAGACTTCCGCTACAAAAGGGTCCAACCTCGTGTCTTAGTTGATTAATTACACCTAATTAATCACCCCCATAATTAATTATCCCTAATTAATTACACATTTTTAAGAATATGGGTAGACCTAACTTAATAGGTAAATTCCCAATTCCATAGTATGGGTAGACCTAACTTAATAGGTAAATTCCCAACTCCATAATGTGGGTAGACCTAACTTAATAGGTAAATTCCCAATTATGTCCATTCATTTTATGTTATGCTTAATCATAACAACTTTACACCTTTTTATAATCATGCATATTAACCCCATCGTTTCCCACGTAATTTGTTTACATAACATGTCATACATAGGGACAACCTTGCATATGTTATGCATGTCATAAAAAGAGACAAACTTGCATATGAACTTGCATATAAACTTGCATAAAACTTGCATAAAACTTGCATATGAACTTGCATATGAACTTGCATAAAACATGCATATGAACTTGCATAAAACTTGCATTTGAACTTGCATACCATGTCATATCACAAAGGCAAACTTGCATATGTTATGCACATCATAGAAAGAGGCTAACTTGCACATGAACTTGCATATCAACTTGCATATCATGTCATATTACAAAGGCAAACTTGCATATGTTATGCATATCATAAAAAGAGATTATCTTGCACATGAATCTTGCATATAAACTTGCATATCATGTCATATCACAAAGGCAAACTCGCATATGTTATGCATATCATAAAAAGAGACTAACTTGCATATGATCTTGCATATAAACTTGCATAAAACTTGCATATGAACTTACATGACACATCATATCATAAAAAGAGGCAAGTTTACATATGAACTTATAACATATGACAACCACAACTTGCATAATCCACATTTACATCCATAGCCTCCTAATATCCTATCCTAATTAGTTTAGCAATTACTTGCTAAAGGCATAGGAACTCACCAAAACCAAGATTAGCAAACTTATGAAGTAGAACTAGTTGCAATATTTGAAGGAGATGATGATTAGAGGTTGATTAGCTTGCAACTTCCTTCATAAACTAGTGGAGGCTCCTCTTAAGTTTGATTTTGGCGGCATGAGGCCATCATTTCTATTTTTAGTATGCATTAGGCTTGCATTAGGGTGTATTTATAGGATTAGGGTGTGTTTTAGACCATAGGATTAACCCTAGGTTAGATTAGGTCCGTCAGATTTAGGAAGTCTCTAGAACACAGCCCAGCCCTAGCCAGAAAACCAGACCTGGTGCACCCAGGCCATCTGGCTCGACACCCTGTGTCGACAGGCAAGTCGACAGGGCAGTCGACCTCCCAGTCGACAGGCCTGTCGACATGGCTAGGGCGGGAACTTTCCCGCCTGCCCCGCTATTTCTAATTTTTTTATAATCTGAATTTGAATTTTAAATCTGTTTTTAACTTTAAATTTTCTGCAAACTTCATTGGGCCATACGGACTCCGATTTACAAAATTTCGGACTCTATTTCGCGTATTTTTCCGAGACGAACATAGTGACGCAGCCCGTTTCCCCCAATTCTTACATTTGAGATTATTTATTCTGCAATTAGTGAATTTTAGCATTAACTGAAATACGGGGTGTTACATTCTCCCCTCCTTAAAGGATTTCGTCCCCGAAATCTCTAAGCTAAGGAGAATGCATATCCTACCATCCAAACAACCATCTACTCAATCCATCAACCACGGGCATCCATTGTCCTTAAAACAGTTTCTAATGATGTATGAGCATATGCAAAAAGTGTGTGTATATGTTCCCTATCTAATGTATGAACATATGCAAACCATGATAGTGCCATGCATCCATTATGTATGCGAGAGAATCCTATCGACACATACAATATCTACATGAGTGCACAATCATTCACCAAAATGCATCATCCATATGATAATACAATCATTATACATCCATAAATATAGCTTCCTACACACAATTTTATGCAATATGCAATATGAAGTGATTGAGCCGATCTAGTGCCTAGAGTGTGTGTATATGCATCCACGAGCAACCACTTGCATCCACGTTCATCCACCAAACATAACATGTCTCAAACACATGTTTCAACCAAAGGTTTACCCTATCTAAAGGTCAAAGGTACTAATGAGAGGACATACTAAAGATAAGATAAGTACTAGACAAACGATAAAGGAGAAGTTAAAAGACATACCCTCAAAAAGGAACGGGTACAATGAATGCATCTTTGCTTCCGTCTCCCAAGTAGCGTTGCCCTCGTCTTCTCCCCATTGTACTTTGACTAGTTCAACCTCTCGATTCCTCAATTTCCTAGTCTCTGACCCAAGGATGCGGGTAGGAGCTCGTCGAATAGTCGCATCACGCTCTACTTCCACTTCTTTAAGCAAGCTCGGCTCTACCACCTCTGCGGTCTCATGTAAGCACTTCCTCAAATGGGACACATGGAATACATCATGTACACCACTAAGTCTGTCGGGCAACTCCACTCTATATGCCACCCGTCCAATCCTTTCCTTTATAGGAAACGGCCCTACGAACCTTGGTGCTAACTTCCCAACAGATCCAAAGCGAACCACATTTCGTAACGGAGACACTTTGACAAAGACCATGTCCCCAACTTCAAACTCAAGATCTGTCCTCCTCTTGTCCGCATAAGATTTTTGCCTATCCTGCGCTGCTTTCATCCTTCTTCGAATCAAGTCAATCTTCTCAGAAGTCTCCCTAACCATATCAGGCCCAAGCAAGATCTTATCCGTAGATTCCCACCAACATGTAGGTGATCGACAAGGCCTTCTATAAAGAGCTTCAAAAGGAGCCATACCAATACTGGACTGAAAGCTGTTATTATATGCGAACTCCACCAATGGAAGATGCTCTTCCCATGTACCTCCAAAATCTAAGATACAAAGCCTCAAAAGGTCTTCCAGGACACGATTCACCCTCTCAGTCTGGTCGTCCGTCTGAAGATGATATGCGGTGCTCAGACACAATTGAGTCCCCACTGCTTCTTGCAAACCTTTCCAGAACTCGCTAGTGAAGATAGGATCTCGATCACTCACTATACTAGAGGGTACCCCATGCAATCGAACTATCTCTCGAAGATATACTGAAGCTAGCCATGGAGCCGTCCTCTTGCTCTTCACAGGTATGAAATGGGCGCTCTTAGTAAGTCTGTCTACCACCACCCAAATTCCCGTATTACCCTTTCTCGATCTGGGTAACCCGTCAATAAAATCCATCGAGACGCTATCCCACTTCCATTGCGGAACTTCCAATGGGTGAAGCAACCCACCAGGTTTCTTTTGCTCCGCTTTCACCTGTTGGCATACCAAGCACCGAGCAACATATTCAGCCACATCTTTCTTCATACCGGCCCAGAAGAAAACCCGCCTCATGTCTTGGTACATCTTGTCCCCACCGGGATGAATGGTCATCCTAGAACGGTGTGCATCATCAAGAATAACCTTCCTCAAACCCTCGTCTTGCGGTACACAAAGTCTACCGTCTCTACGCAAGCACCCCCTATTGTCTAGGGTGTACCTACTCAAATGGCTGGACGACTCCCCCCTTATGAGCTTCTCTACCAACTCAACCAACTGTGGGTCGTCCCTCTTTGCTTCCCCAATCCTCCCCAAAAGAGTAGGTCTGACCTCCAAGGATGCTAGCAAACCGGGTACATAATCAATGGAAGGTCTGAAATCAAACATCGAGATAAATTCCAAGCTTCGTTGTTCCACGAACAATGGACTTAAGGACAACCTTTTTCTGCTCAAGGCGTCCGCCACCACATTACCCTTGCCAGGGGTATACGCTATCTCGAAATCATAGGATGCTAAGAACTCCATCCACCTTTGCTGTCTCAAATTCAAATCCTTCTGAGAAAACAAGTACTTCAATGATTTGTGGTCTGTGAACAATTCGAACCTCTCACCAAGAAGATAATGGCGCCAAATCTTAAGCGCAAAAACAATAGCGGCCAACTCTAAATCATGGGTAGGGTAATTTTTCTCATGCACTCTCAACTGCCTTCCACCATAGGCTATTACCCTTCCCTCTTGCATTAAGACTGCGCCTAGTCCTGTCCCACAAGCATCGGTATAGACAACAAATGGCTTGCTCCCATCTGGCAACACTAAAACTGGAGCAGTGGTTAAAGCTCTCTTTAACCGTCGGAACGCATCATCACAATCTACGTCCCATGTGAAAATAAGATTCTTCTTCGTTAAGCGGGTTAATGGGGCTGATATTTTCGCGAAGTCCTTGATAAACTTCCTATAATAACCCGCCAAACCCAAGAAACTTCTCACTTCGGTAGCATTCTTTGGAACCCTCCAATCCTGAATTGATACTACCTTCGCGGGATCCACAGCTATCCCTTCCTTGGAGACCACGTGCCCCAAGAATCGCACTTCCTTCCTCCAGAAGTGACATTTAGAGAATTTAGCCCTAAGGCTATGTGCTCGAAGAGTCTTCAACACCTCCCCAAGATGTAGGGCATGCTCTTCTTCACTCTTAGAAAATACTAAGATATCATCCACAAAGACCACCACGAACTTATTAAGGAACTCCCTGAACACCCTACTCATCAAATCAACAAAGTATGCAAGGGCGTTCGTCAACCCAAATGGCATCACCAGCCACTCATAGAAACCATCCGGAGTCCTAAAGGCAGTTTTGTCTATGCTATCCTCAGCCACCCTCAACTGATGAAACCCCGTGGCTAAGTCCAACTGAGAAAATACTGAAGCGCCAACCAACTGATCGAAAAGATCATCAATCCTCGGCAATGGGTGTCTATTCTTCTTTGTGAGCTTGTTGAGTTCTCTATAGTCTACACAAAGTCTGAGGGGCCCATCCGCCTTCGTAGCAAAAACTACTGGAGCACCCCACTCCGATATACTTCGTCTTATGAACCCCTTCTCAAGCAACTCCCCTACTTGCTTATGGAGTTCCCTCCTCTCACGAGGAGCCATGTGGCGCACTGGTAAAGATACAGGTTTAGCATTATCCACCAGATATATTCGGAAGTCAATCTCCCGCTTCGGAGGTAAGCCCTTCACCTCCTCAAACACATCCGAGTATTCCCGGACCACTCTGACAGATTGCAAACTCTCGACCGAAGCGTCAAGCGATTCAAGATAACTTAGCATAACAGAATCCATGGGATTACAAGAGATCTCGAGAGTGTTACCCAAGCGGGTCATGAGCCTAACAACTCTCCTTTCGCAATCAAGAACAGCACCATTACTGGATAACCAGTCCATGCCCAAAATTAACCCATAGCCCGTGAAGCCCAAAACAAAAGCATCACATCTAAACTCAATGCTAAGTATAGAAATCTTCAAACCCAAACATATCATGGACAAATAAGTGGAGCCCCCAATTGGGTTTGAAACAACCAAGGGATCATCTACCAGACTGGTGTCTAAGTGCAGTGACTCAACTAATGATGATGAGATAAACGAATGCGATGAGCCTGAATCAAACAATGTACGGACAGGATGATCAAATAGAAAAACCAGACTTTCAACGGAAATAGTTCTACCTCTTTCCTGAATCGGTGGGACTGCGAGAGCCTATACTTGCCCCCTAGCCTGACCCGGTGCCATAAGAGCTTGCACCTGTCCTCCTGAGGTAGATCCCGTCCTTTGCCCCTTCTTAGGGCATTCCTTCACTAGATGCCCTGCTTCGCCACAGTGAAAGCAACCAGTCTTCTTCTTCTTTCTACAATCTTTGCTTATGTGGCCTGGTATCCCACAATTGAAGCACTTCTTCTTCCCCTTGCCACCGCTGCCTTTCCCACCTTTGTTTTGCTGTTGTTGCTGAGGTCTCTTTTGATCTCCCTTCTTCTCGGGTGCCTTATTAGCATTGGGACCCTTCTCTTCTTCATGCATGAGTGCCATGTCAACTAGCTTCTCAAAGGTGGCCCCCATAGGGATATGAGTCATAGCCAACACATGCATTGGTTCATTCAAGCCTTTCACGAACCTCAAAGCCTTCTTCTCCGGTGTATTCACCATGTCTAGGCCAAACCTTGCCAATTGATTAAACTTGTTGACATATTCCTTCACTGAGAGATTTCCTTGCTTTAGAGTCAATAATCTTTCCATATACAAGTTTTCCTCCGCCCTTGAGAGAAACTTTGCCACAAATCTTTGCCTAAAATCCGCCCAAGAGTCAACGAGGCGTTCTCCATTAGTGACCTCCCACCAGAATGAGGCCTCTCCCTTCATTAACCAAGCAGCTAACTTGACTTTCTTTCCTTCTTCCATCTCAAAAATATCTATCAACTCTTCCACCTCCTTAAGCCAATCTCTAGCCTCCACAAAAGTTTCAGATCCTTGAAAAGGTTTTCCTCCCATAGCTTTGAATTCCTTGCAAGTCTTAGCAAAAGTATCTGTGCGAGGAGGAGGGGGAGGAGGAAGGTCGGGTGCTACGGTTGGTGGAGGAACATTTGCTGGACCTGCAGTGGTGGCTCTAGCCTCCATCAATCTCCTATACCATACTGGTATCGTCACACCCTCCGGAAAGTTAAGATCCTCAGCCATGCTGAAACGAAAAAGGAAAGATTCAAAACGGAGAATTCGAAGGATAAAGATATGGCTATTGGGGATTATGCTTTTCTTTCAAAAACTTTTCTCTTTAAAGACATGTTTTTGAAAATATTTCTTCCAAAAATGTTTTTAGAAAAATAGTTTTCTAAAAATTTTATCTGTTCCGGTAACCTCGCTCTGATACCACGTGTAACACCCCACGCCCGCTATGGTCACTCTCTAAGGGAATGCCATAACATCGGTGGAGTATTTTGAGTGAATATAGAACAGAGTAATTACAGCAAGACATATATAAGTAATACTTGAAAATTTAAAACATCATTTCAATTGCAGCGGAAAGCA
The DNA here is from genome assembly GCA_030737875.1 of Allium sativum. Lineage (NCBI taxonomy): Eukaryota > Viridiplantae > Streptophyta > Magnoliopsida > Asparagales > Amaryllidaceae > Allium > Allium sativum. The sequence goes on from CM060913.1 coordinate 288,182,656, forward strand.
AAACATGTCTGGTTACATCACAAAAGCCATAATAGAAGTCAAGTACAAATATCCATCCTACTAAATAAAAATACATAATCCCAATACATGAACTGATAGCCATAAAAGAAAAGGGTAAGCTGAGCTCTACATCTAGGGTCCAAGCTCCAAGAGAGTAATAAAAGCAGTCTGATCAAAGCCCACTCGTGCTGGGCCCACTCTGAGAACCTGAGGGTTGGGAAAAAGATAAAAACAACGGGGTCAGACATAAGTCGGAGCGAGTCCTATAACTTTAACAATGCAATCATTAAAGTAATAAGGATATGATATAACTTGGTACGGTGTGACTGGGGATAAATGACTACACTCAGTAGCCAATCAGACTTAGAATGAACTAAGGTAACGATAAAGACGCATTTACCCACCCAAGGATAATTACTACACTGCACCACACCAGTCATTCCTACTTAAAGGTTGATCCCTCCCAAGGACTTAGAAAATTTACCCAGTAGTCTCGTGTACCCCTAGCTCACTACATAGGTGCCGTCTGCCCCTATCTCCACTAGGTGTACCCACTACTCCCAGGCGATCGGCTCCCTACCGTAATATCCGTGCTGGCCCCACAATGGGGTGTATCACTCCCCAGAGTGGCTAGCCCGATACAACAAATGGTGCACGGGTTATATCTACACGATGCAACAACGTCTTACCTACCAGCCCGGGTCCACACACGCATATGAAACCCGTTGGACTCGCGTTGCCACCGCTACCCCATTTTTGGCCTCTTATGGTCAAGCCCGACATGCGTGTCCCATCACTCGACTAGAGTCGAGCCCACTAAGATACGTTTGGGATATTGGTTGAAATGGGCCCCCACAAGCTACCACCTAAGCTTGTTATTTCTAGTGTATACCACTTAACCCTTTAATCATGTTTTAATTACATGTTCCACTTTGGTTAAGTATTCTAATCGTATTTTCTATTGCCACCCAAGGCAACCACTAGATTTCCACATGCCACCCAAGGCACCCACTTAACCCCTCATGTCCCTCTACATGCTAATATGGTTAAGTGTTTCTTAATTAATTAATTAAGATCATGACCTCATAAAGACCTCTCACATTAGACCGTCTTTTATGACTGCTGGATATACCGGTTGGTTCCGGGCAGACTTCTGTCATAAAGAGGGTCTAACCTCGTGTCTTTACTTTAACCACGTATTTAATTTATGACTAAGACCTCTCACATTGGGCCAATCATTTGTAGCCGCTGGATGGCCGGTCGGTTCCGGGCAGACTTCCGCTACAAAAGGGTCCAACCTCGTGTCTTAGTTGATTAATTACACCTAATTAATCACCCCCATAATTAATTATCCCTAATTAATTACACATTTTTAAGAATATGGGTAGACCTAACTTAATAGGTAAATTCCCAATTCCATAGTATGGGTAGACCTAACTTAATAGGTAAATTCCCAACTCCATAATGTGGGTAGACCTAACTTAATAGGTAAATTCCCAATTATGTCCATTCATTTTATGTTATGCTTAATCATAACAACTTTACACCTTTTTATAATCATGCATATTAACCCCATCGTTTCCCACGTAATTTGTTTACATAACATGTCATACATAGGGACAACCTTGCATATGTTATGCATGTCATAAAAAGAGACAAACTTGCATATGAACTTGCATATAAACTTGCATAAAACTTGCATAAAACTTGCATATGAACTTGCATATGAACTTGCATAAAACTTGCATATGAACTTGCATAAAACTTGCATATGAACTTGCATACCATGTCATATCACAAAGGCAAACTTGCATATGTTATGCACATCATAGAAAGAGGCTAACTTGCACATGAACTTGCATATCAACTTGCATATCATGTCATATCACAAAGGCAAACTTGCATATGTTATGCATATCATAAAAAGAGACTATCTTGCACATGAATCTTGCATATAAACTTGCATATCATGTCATATCACAAAGGCAAACTCGCATATGTTATGCATATCATAAAAAGAGACTAACTTGCATATGATCTTGCATATAAACTTGCATAAAACTTGCATATGAACTTACATGACACATCATATCATAAAAAGAGGCAAGTTTACATATGAACTTATAACATATGACAACCACAACTTGCATAATCCACATTTACATCCATAGCCTCCTAATATCCTATCCTAATTAGTTTAGCAATTACTTGCTAAAGGCATAGGAACTCACCAAAACCAAGATTAGCAAACTTATGAAGTAGAACTAGTTGCAATATTTGAAGGAGATGATGATTAGAGGTTGATTAGCTTGCAACTTCCTTCATAAACTAGTGGAGGCTCCTCTTAAGTTTGATTTTGGCGGCATGAGGCCATCATTTCTATTTTTAGTATGCATTAGGCTTGCATTAGGGTGTATTTATAGGATTAGGGTGTGTTTTAGACCATAGGATTAACCCTAGGTTAGATTAGGTCCGTCAGATTTAGGAAGTCTCTAGAACACAGCCCAGCCCTAGCCAGAAAACCAGACCTGGTGCACCCAGGCCATCTGGCTCGACACCCTGTGTCGACAGGCAAGTCGACAGGGCAGTCGACCTCCCAGTCGACAGGCCTGTCGACATGGCTAGGGCGGGAACTTTCCCGCCTGCCCCGCTATTTCTAATTTTTTTATAATCTGAATTTGAATTTTAAATCTGTTTTTAACTTTAAATTTTCTGCAAACTTCATTGGGCCATACGGACTCCGATTTACAAAATTTCGGACTCTATTTCGCGTATTTTTCCGAGACGAACATAGTGACGCAGCCCGTTTCCCCCAATTCTTACATTTGAGATTATTTATTCTGCAATTAGTGAATTTTAGCATTAACTGAAATACGGGGTGTTACAATTGCCCTATTGTCATATAGAAATGCAAAATAGTTAAATATCACGTTGACATAACAAGGATTACATATAACTCCATACTCTACGTACGCACATCAAATTAAACATACGTTCAAACAACATTAAAATCATAATACTGTAAGACTACTCCGTTCCATAGCAGGAAACCAACTGTAGCGGAGTTTATATGCTTTGTAGCCAACAAATTCCTCACCGTACTCGAAAAGGTAACGAGAATCATATGTTGCTTGGTTTGTTTTAAAAATATTTTCGTCTTCAACAGTTTCGATAATTTTTGTGTACCGATCACAATCATCTGCAAAACGATGATTAGCTGTTTGGAGTTCAACTGATGTTCGTCTATTAGGCCGGGAACAATGGTTGTTGTACAACCTCGTGATCATGGCCCATCTTTCTTCATATGTTAAACCCCATCCACCTTGCATTAGTAGCTCATCCCTTTTTTCAACGACAATATAGACTTTTACGAGGGCTAGCAAATCCTTGGAAGAAAATTCTCGATTTGCAGAATTCATTGTTTGAACACTATCACTAGGTCGTTGATTTACTGGAGAAGGACGCGGAGCTGTACTCAACGCTCGATGCTGATTCGGTCCAGGCACCTCTTCGATTTGTGTAGCTTGAACTACTCCAACTCCGTTAGCGTTGAGTAGGCTCCGTTCGTACTCATCAAAAATCCTTCCCATATGTTCATCACTTATTTCGGAATCATCCATGTAACCTATGCATCAGTAATATAACTGGATTTACTAGAAGTACAAAGTATGTTGATAACAAAGATTACCTTTCAACAAACAAGGAAATAGATTTCTCACTTCAGTCAGAAACGGTGATGCTTGAAGATATAAAAGGAATAGGAAGGATTATCAAATATGCAGTACTTATAAGGATAATGTACTGCCTATAGCTACAGTTCAACAAGGTGGACTACTCCTTACTGCGTTCTTGTGATATTTTATGGTAGATTCCCTGCAGTGACCATTCACATCATAAGAAATGTAGGTAGTGACTAGTAATTTCGTATACTGTTGTCATTTATGTGGGATAGGACTTGTCAATGCAGCTAACAATAACATCACAAAAACTTTTGGCATTTATTTTTACCATCAACGGTCGCCTTCTACTACAACTAAACACAGGGACAACAAATTCAACGCACAACAACAATGAATCTTACAAGCATACAACAACAACAGTTTTACAAACTACAACAACATTCAAATAAACTTCAACAACAACAACTTAGAAGCGTACGACCAAACCACAGTCATAGAAACTAAGACAACTAAACACACGAACAGAAATTCCGAAATAAAATTAATATTAAACATGTACTAAACACAAACATCTACCACGGCCTAGGGAAAGGTCCTGCTCAAGATTTATCAGCAACAATCTTGTTCAAGCGTCTTATTTCGGCTTGCGCTTGCAGTGCATATTGACGTCCACGTTCGCACATGGCAGGGTCAATCCACTGCTTAAAGTTACAACATTCAATTTGATCAGGACAAACCTTGTGATTCTTGTAGGATTCACAAGCAAAAAAACGATGACCAACATTTTTCTCAGTATTGGCAACAACCACGACCGATTCCTTTCCGCATCGGCAGAGAGGGTTGGATCCGATTGTACGTAGCGGCTGGGAAACCTTCCCTTCATGCACAATTTCTTTGCCAGGTCGTTGAGTAATAGAAACCTGGTCGTCATTTTCCCAGCTATTCATATCTCAAATTGTGATTGTGTGGTAATTTACTTATGAGTTAATATAGCATAAAACTGGGCCATATAAATAGATCTTCAAAGCCTATAGTGAGTCATGCTCATTAACTGCTCCAGTCTTGCACAGTTCCCATAATGCAGTCATGCTTTATCAGTCAGTTGTCCTGTTAGGGTCGTCCTCAAAATATTCGAAAGGAGATTACCTACAGTTGTATCAGTGTCCAATTACATCAGTAATTATTTTACTGCCGACTTAAGCTTTGATGTGTAGTGTATAGTGTACAGTGTATAGTGTTCAGTGGATATGTTGGATTCCTTCTACTTGGAAATTGGCGTTACTTTATCTTTATGTCACTTTATTACATAGTTTGGTTGTATCACTTTCACCTTTCTGTCACTTTATCACGTTTGTCCAGAGAATGGACCAGTCTTTATTGGAATTTGAAACGATAAAGTTTACAAATTTAACCCTACAACGTTGAATGGTAAACGGATTCCCATAATAGACAAGTCCTTATTAGGAAATGCAACATTTCATGTTTACTCCACATGTTGTCTCTATAAATATATACAGTTACTACGTTGTAGTTAGCTTGTACCAAAATTTTCACCAAAATAAAAAAATGTCTTCATAGTCATGGCCCTCGTCAATGGATTCGAACTATGATCAAAACTTTCCTGAGCGTCCTCCTTCAAGTCCAAGAACAGATATTGATTGGATACCGAATACCAAGAGCGTCACTATAAGGAATTGCGTCAAGTCTACTCGGAGTTGGCCCGCATGACGATTCATCCACCGGTTGCTCATGTTCCAGATGTAGGTCATCAAGTAGTCCAAACTGTAAATGAAGAACGCTTACAAGCGGCTAAAGTCCCTCGTCCTCCGACTGTTCCAGATGAAGGTTATCAAGAGGTACGACGAGTTTCAGTAAACCAGTCTCCTAAGGAGGAGGTAGTTAACTCCTATCCCGTTTGTTGCCACTGTGGTTATGCGGTAGAGGTGGTAGTCTGGGCGGACGGAGAGAATATTGGTCGCAGGATCCAGTTATGCTCGCTATGGCCTAACGGATGCAATTATTTCGAGGGGATAGACGAGCGTTTCCCTCCAAGGGCAATTTCTTACGCCAACGAGTTAGAGCAAGAGAATAGGCGACTTCGAACCTCTTTGAATGAGAGTAACGATTAATGTGTTTGCGTACTGAATCTACTATCGTTAGTTGTTGTGTCTTTACAAGCTTTTGTATCTTTACGCTTATTGTTGAATGTATCGGTGTTGTATCCTTAAGTTTATTGTTTGATCTATTGGTGCTATTGATAAAAATAAACAATACGAGTATTAACAATAACAAGATAAGTTACAAGGTACAACAGAAAGAGACATGAAGATAAAAATACAGTACAACCACTAAACCCAAACGAGATGCTTTTTACACACATATAACTACAATACAACCATCACAGTCTAACAAATAAGATAACAACAAGATCGCACATACTACATAAAATTACTACTACACCACACTAAAGGATAACGTACGAATACATATAGCAATACTAACATATCACGTAAACTAAATCTAAGGTATATCACCAAATATCCACGAATCATCCGCAAGAGGTGCTGCTTGTCCACTATAGCCATGGTCATCGTCGTCATCATCGTCGTCATCTACTCGTCATGTAGGATGATATCGCTCGTCATCCGCAGCAGTTAGCTCGGTAATGCGAGCCGTCAACTCATCAACTGCGCGCTTATGCTCTCTATACATCGTATCTCGAAGACCAACATGCATAAGATATAGTTCCTCATAAGGAAGAACAACGGGATCTGGAAACTGTGAGACAGTAGGCCGTGAAATATCAACATACGTATCCGGACCGGATGTCCCAGAAATGCCCACGGTCCAACCATAACTCGTCGGCGTAGTTGAGTGAGGTGGATGAGGAGGGTGTTGACGAGGAGGCTGAGGAGGCTGACAAGGATAGCGAGGCGGCTGATGACGAGGAGGCCTATGCAAAGTAAGGGTACTCTGAGACATGTCGCGTAAAACACATGGATCACCAAAAAGAGTGTAGGCGGAAGGACAAACAAAATCAACTCCGGCGGCATGTACAAACGTTGTCGTATTAGTACGCTCATAAAAAGATCCCCAAAAAGTAATGTAATCTCTACCGGTAATGATAAATCTATCAGCTGGCCACCACTCACCGGCATACTGTTGTAAATCAACACTAGAATAGACCCGTAGATGACTTGTATCAGGGTGGGGATCATCGGGAACAGAGTCGACATCGAGTAATTGCCGCCAACAGCGCTCCCCCAAGTACCAATAACATCCTAAAGCGGGTGGTGACGATACCAAAGGAAATCGTCTACCAGACAGAAATAGAGCGTGTTGTTGCACTGGGCCTAGCAAGAACGGGAAATTGACAAACGGACGCTATAGAACTGACTCTCGTGTGGTCCTCATCTCTATCTGAGTACGAGCCACTGCAAATACATGACGGCAACCACCTCCTGGTACAACCCGCCGATTCTCGGGCGCCCAAGCTTTCGTACGAGGGTAGAAATGTGATAGTGTAGGATCCAATGTCGGAAATGCCATGTTATGAAAGTACTCAAAATACCAATACTGCAGAACCTCCCAAAAACCAATAATCGACGAACCACGAGTCCTAACAGTGCACTGCTGGTCCAAACCCCAATACAAATGAGCTAAAATCGGCGTACCCAGTCATATGTAATGGGAGTACTGTCGAATGACATGCCCGCAACAACAACTACATATCCACATGGCAATGTGTTTGATGAATTCGTGAAGAATAAATTACCCATCATATATAATATAAACAATCTAAGAATCTCTAAGTGGTGAACTGCAGGCTGACGTTCCACTAAGTCCATTACGGCTTGCTTCATGAAAGAGGTTCTGATATGATGATTGTTTGTTAAGCCTCCCCCTTGTAAGTTCAAATGTGGAAATATACTAGCCAATAAATCATACCGCTGATATAGCTCATCATATGGTAAAGTGGCACCCTGACCAATTGGTATGCCAGTAAGCATGGTAAAATCCAGTGGCGTAATACTCATCTCTCCAAAACTAAAGTGAAATGTATGTGTCGTTTTCCACCAACACACGGCTAAAGCACTACATAATTGAACATCATTATTGTACAGGTTTCCAATACCTAAGGATGCAAATTAAAAATATTTAAATCAAGAAAATATATTTCATTTTCTAACATACGTAATATGTAAGTGGGGGCATAAAAATTACGTACTCAAGAAATCTCCAAAACCAATACTTCTAAGATATCCTGCAATAATTATGTCTGTGTCGTACGCACGAATCGTCTTATACAAACGGACGATACTAACCCACGATCCTCGTGTACGATCAGTACGAGCCTAAAACATACAAAAAAATAACTAATGTTCATACGACACACTTATGGATCAAATACCGTCTAATACACTAACCAGATTAAGAAGTTATACCTCAAACAACGACTTCAAGTTATCAGCAAGGTGTCTTTCCCCTTCAGGTAGTTCGCGAAAATCAGCCAACGTTTTATCTGCAGACAAATTAACATCGATGTGTGGATCCAATGCAGCATAAACATCGGCTTTAGCAAGCCGTCTTCTCTGAACGGGTTTTGAACGACGAGCGTCGGTTGGACAAGTGTCTTCAACCGGTTCATTCTCCCCTTGTGCATTGTTGTTGGAGGCAATTCGACTTCCAGAACAAAAAATAGCTTTACCCAATCTTCTCATTTTTTTATTTTTTTTAGAGGAATGGAGCTTTCGGCGGAGGAAGAAGGAAGGAGTGGCGGCTGCGAGGATTTGAGAGCAAAAGTGAGACGGTGCAAACAAATAGGGGAGGGGGGGACCGACACGCGGCGGTTAAGGGTTAAAACCCTTAACCGGTGTTGGGAAAACCGATTAAGGGTAACCGGCTTTCCCAACACCGGCCAAGGGTTTTAACCCTTGGCCGCGTTGGGGGAGTTGCTCGTGTCAACCCCCTCGAATTGACCACGAGCAAACCCCCCCCCTGTTGGGGATGCTCTAAGGTACGTAACTACTTGACTTCTTCCATGATCAATATATTATAATGATGTAAACATCTTACTACGTGTAGTTTGTAGATGATTACGAGTGGAAAATTGCGCAGCGTGTTAAAATACACAAAGCTCAAGTATGGATACTACTATTTTTATTTTTGCACGATGCTAGAACGATCGAAAAATTTACGGTGAAATTCACCGTATTTCAAATTTACGGTAGGAATTGAGCGAAATTCATGAAGGAGGAGAAAGAATGGTGCAACTCCCCTTGCTACCGCGTTTTTTGACCTACTAATTACCGGTTGCTGCAGCATTTTCGATTATTTTTGGGGTCAGGCTGTGAAACAAAACATGGATTCTACGGTAGGCACACACCATCAAGAGGCAATTAAGCTTCTTATTTCAATTCACTTCAAGACATGTATTATGTTCTTCTGCATGGTTAGCTCTAGGTGATAGTGTAAGAATTTTTTAGTCATACTTACTTCATTTGTATGGTTAGTTCGTAATTCATGAGGAAGCTAGCCAAATCTATACAGAGAACTAAATCAACCCCAAAATCCAAAAAGAAAAAAAAAAATGAATCCATCCCTTCCTTCTCTGCACAATTGAATTCCATGGAATTGAGTTTGAAGCTGAATTTTCCCACTTTCTTTTTAGTTAGAATATGGTTTATATGCGAAATTCACACTCAAACAGTCCATGAATTTGTACCCAACAACATTTTCTTTCTTTATGTATTCGTTACCGAGCCGGATATGGTGTATCATAGCGGATTTGCCTTTTCTATTGATTCCTACGGATTGGATCAGAAAAATTCTTGAATGAGGCATTCAACTCCAGAGATGAATCGAAAAAGAAATCTTTATTGGTTCTATCTCCTCTAGAAATACAGCATCCCGCTTCTTTTTACTACGCAAGACTTTGAGATATTTCGAAACCGAGAAATCTCTACAGAAGCAGGTGCTATCAGAGAACAATTAGCCGATTTAGATTTGCGAATTATTATAGAAAATTCATTGGTAGAATGGAAGAAATTAGAAGACGAATAATCCACTGGCAATCACTAACATCTCATATATAAAATCAAACTAACTCTCATATATTCTTCTTATATAATTTATTATTCCCGGCCAGTCGACCCAAACTATACACCAATATTTACAACCACGCATTAATGTCCCAAACTATACACCGATATTTACAACCACGCATTAATGTTTACAACTCCTTCCTATGCTCTTCTTATATAAATCGATTTTAAAGCAATGGATCTGGGTTTGATAAAATGGGATGAGGCTGTTACTTTTAGAATGGGCTAATAACATCTGAACTGAAGGACATTGGACTAGAACAATGGCATTTACGGTGATGGGCTAAGTGGAGGATAGGTTGCAGGCTTGCCACCTTTGGGTTTGGGACCAAAGTGCCTGTTGTATAGGGATCTAGTCACATAGAATATAAATTGTTATATTAGGCTTTGGGTTTTGGGCTTAGCGTATGAAATCCGAAATATTGGGCTCTGTGGAATATGCAAATTCCATAGAGCGCAAGTTAAGGCCCGTTCGCAGCAGTTTCTAGCCCCGCTCACGTTTGAGCCACGTCCGACGCAACAACGATGGAAAAGGGACGATAGGCGGATGGCAAAAATTGGTCCGTTGGCTTTGTGAACGGCGTGGGAAGCCGTGTCGTTTAGCTAGAACACACCATAATCGAGTGTGTGCATGTACATGACCTCGTGCCCCAAGTGCCCATCTTTGACATTTTTAATATTATATGTGTACATATCAAGCCTTATGTTTATTTTAGGCTATTTGATTTCATTTCAATTGTGTTTATAGCTTGCATGCTTATATATGTATCAAACTACTTTTAATTTTTTGGCAATGTGAGACTAATATTACAATGTAGGGTGGAATCGGCTCGGTACCGAAACTTTGTATTTAAAACCATTACCGTACAGGCTTGTATGGTAATAGAAAAATCATACCATTACCAGCCAAAGAAATCGGTTACCAACAGTTCGGTTTATGGTTGACAATGGTTGGTAGAGGTCGGTAATAAGTTTTTACCGTTTACTAATATGAGATTTTTATTTACAATATTTCACGTTAAAATATTAAATACTAAAATTGATTATTTTTTTGTTATTATATTATTATTTATCTATCTTATTTTACATAGTCTAACATGAAAGAAAAAATTATGGATGAACTAAAATATCAAATAAATTATACCATTTCTAAGATAGATGATAAAAATTGCATTCAATCTTGTAGCATAAAAGTATTTTCTTAGGTATTTCATTAAATCATTACATATTAGAAGTTCATTGTTATGTAATAAACGTATACAATGAAATATAAGAATATACATTTGTATTGTTTAAGATATGTGGTAGGTGTGACAATTACCATTGTTAATGCTCAATTACCATTACCGTATCACATATTTCATGTGGTTTGGCATACCATACCAATTAAATCGGTTACCAATTGTTCGGTACCACTTTCGTTGGTAGAAGTTGGTAATCGTATGTAAATGGTAATATGGTAAAAATATCCAGCCTTGTTATGCACATAAGAAACATAAATTAAAATTAAACGGATGAATTTAATCCAAAACAATTAAATTAACAATTAAATACCTCGTTCAAATACCACGCTCAAATACCCCGTTCGTAGCTAAAAACGCATTTCCCGTTAGTTACAGTACCACGTTCAAATGCCCTGCTCGAATGCCCCGTTTTCGTTCGTCAAGAACGCGCCCTTAGACTTAGCATAGTATATTTGAACTAAGGGAAGTGGCCTTGCCTCAAGTAAAATTTTCAACCACAGCAAGTAGGGAAATCAGTTTCAGGGATGATCCATGGAGTAGATATAAATGCATACCAAGTTAAGTAGACTGCTGAATCATCATAAAATAATTAAATCAGGGGTACATGTTAATGTCGAAGTTAATGAAATGTTGCAATTTAACCACTTGGTGCTCCCATACAACTCTAACCAAAGAATTGCCAGCTTTGGAATTATCTCCTGCCATCAAGCTTGCATATTCAGCTACAAAATAATATAAAACGGCAGGATACTGGAGGCAGTCTTGGAATGCGCAGTTTCTTCAACGTCCTGGGCAACAGCAGTGATAAGGAAAACTGTAAATGGTATAAAAGAACATGGAGAAGTGATGATGGTGCCAAGGAAAATCTTCTTTTGGAAAGCAACCAAGAAACCACCCACCAAACTGCATTGAACACAGTTACAGAAAATTTGGCAGAAGTAGAAACTAAATGAAGCCCAAATTTTTGACGTTAACAGGAATTTCTTAGAAATAGATATGAACAAAAAGAAATAATCAACTATGTTAAATATTCTAATACCTTGAGTTGGAATTGAGCTTGAAAATCCTGTGCCCTAACAAACTGTCTCATACGTTTAACCTTCAATCTCATCAGTTCTTTATCATAATTTCATTAGCAGGAGTAGTTGAACTGAAAAATATAACGGATCAGGAAGATGCTATTTGGAAACAAAGAATTAAAGCTCACAGGCTAAAAAAGAGACGATATAACACGTGTAATTATACAAATCTGTGTAAGTATAAAACTGACACTAGAGACAAGGAAAGCCTTAAGTCAAGTTTTTGCTGTTATCACAAGGATACATTTGGCAACGATATTTAGTGCAGAACTTGTATAGGCTGACTTAAATTGTATTCTAATAATAACAATTAAACTTCCGGTGATACTGAAACTGTTTTTAACTGAAAAAGAAATTACGGAAGCCTTCAATGAAATGCCAAAGGATGAAAGCTTCCACGCCAGTTATTTCTCCAAGATCCTCCCTCAATGTTACAGGCGTAGTTTTGTAAAACATTTCATTGCAAAAATGTTTCAATAATTACATATGCCTGCTTTCACTCTCCTACAATTGTGCCTATCATATTTCTGACATTGAGTCTTCCAGCTTGCCGTGTTGTAATTCGAAATATTTTTGAATTTCAGGTGAAGGCAAAAGAAAAAGATGGAGATGTTAATCATGAAGCATCAACCAGCTATGATCTATTTTGTATGCGATCACATAAGCCTACTTATACATCAGCTACGACCTATATGGAACCACTGATTACAAACATATGTTTTGTCATGAAATTAACATTATTATTTGTATTTGGAACATGAAATCCAATTGAATTACCAACTATTATTGGTGGACTCTTGCATTAGAGAACTTGTATAAAGCTTTAGCTGTTTGGAGAAGATATGCTGAAATGGAGTTGCATTAAAACATAGTCCTTGACAGATCTTCATTGAAAGACGTCTAGATTTTGAGGAGTTTTAGTGCCTCAACATAAGTTGGTTCATTTTTTTTTTTTTCCGCAAAATTATCCCTAGAATCATTTAGTTTTTAGTCCAGACAAATGTCGTAAGCTCCTATAAGTAATAAGAAATATATAGAATAGTCAATATGCTATATTGATTGATGCTGTGGAACATAAATGCAAGGCTTAGGGTATGTTTGATTTTGAACAGGAAGAGTTATTTGAAAGGGATATTTGAAGGGGAATTGTTACGAACGGGAAATACGTTTTTTAACGAAAGGAGCAAATTAGAAGGGGCAAAGTTATTATTTTATTGTTTTTGTAGTTATTATTTTATTGTTTGTGTTTGTATTTGTGTTTATGTTTATTGTCGAACAAAATAAATAGAATGCAGAATACAAATTGCAGAACTGAAAATGCTAAAATAAAATACACAATACATTGCAAAATTTAAAATGCTAAAATAAAATTGAAATACGATCCATTTGCTAAACTATGCTAAATTAAGAAACCCGTAAAATGACACATTTAAAACGCTAAAATAAAATTGAAATACGATCCATGAAGCTTTTCAAGTTTTGTACTCGAAACGTTACATTTCAACCCATGCAGCTTGTATTAAAAGCCACAATGCATTGGACGTTTCAACCCATGCGGCTTTTCAAGTTTTGTATTAAAAGCCACAATGCTTGTATTAAAAGCCACAATGCATTGGACGTTTCAACCCATGCAGCTTGTATTAAAAGCCACAATGCATTGGACGTTTCAACCCATGCGGCTTTTCAAGTTTTGTATTAAAAGCCACAATGCTTGTATTAAAAGCCACAATGCATTGGACGTTTCAACCCATGCAGCTTGTATTAAAAGCCACGGTGCTTGTACTCCAAACGTTACGTTTCAGCCCATGCAGCTTTTCAAGTTTTGTACTCCAAACGTTTCAAAACGTCCTATATTTCGAGATGCAGCATTAATTTCTTCAGCGTCAGAAGCCGCACCCGACGCGTCGGACGCTTCAGACGCAAAAGCTTCTTTTCCAACCGTTCGTCTTGAATGAGTATTTTGTGTGGGTCCCACGTCGACGCTTCGGACGCGTCCGACGCGGACACGAACTTAACTTGCCCCTTTCAAAAATCAAACGCTACCTTAAGGTAGTCCATAAAATAAAATAACGTAGGCTTGTATAAGTAACTTAAAAACTCAAAATCGACCAATATGGAAATTCTAGCATTGTAACCACATGATAATAAACGATTCACAAAACTTTGACTGAATATCTTTTGTAGGTATATCATGTCAAATTGCTAAACACGGTCAGTCATATATTTATATCTTACATTATACTAAAGCAAAGTATAGCTAAGGTCACGTGTCGCTCTCACAATCACTATGTACACATGTCGCTCTCACGTTAATTGTTTTCCCTCCAAAACAATAATAATAAATAAATAATAAAACAGATATATAATAAATATACTTACTAATAATTACCCGGTTTGATTTCCAAGGCTTTGGGGCATTCTCGAGATTATGTACCTAATAATAACAATACTAAAAGCTCTCAGCCATCTATACTATATTAACTTTATTTATTTATATAGGTTTAGTTTCCAACACAAGGCAATAAAATATACCAACTAATAATTACTGAGACAGATTTCCAACGCGTACAGACTTCCACGTGTATATTTAACACATTACACAATGCGGGTTAATTAATTTACTTCATATTCGAGGCATTCATTGAAAAGCAGCGTCATGATGACGGATTTATTTAAAAGTCACCGCTCTCCTTTCCCTTCACCAAGCATATTACTTACCATCTCCTTCCCCGAAACTGGCTATTCCCCACATTAGATATTTCTCCCCATTTTTTAACGTTTCATGCATCCCCTTTTCCGTCTTCCTTTTCCCTCTCTTCGAATATCGTTATCCAAAACGGAATTTTAGATCCAGGCTTAAGTTTTCAGCATCACTCCTCTTATGTCCCCTGCAGCACTCCTCAAACCTAAACTCCTGAGTTCACTTCCATGCTCAAATCCAAGCCCGTCAAATGATCCCATGTTCCAATTTGAAAATGAAAAACAAACTCGAATACCTACTAAAAACCCCCTATGTCACTGTGTTAGTCTGCCCTAAAGCCAAAACATATGCATAATGCAGATGATAGGTTCTTAAAGAAAATTAATATTGTTGTCACTAATGATAAGAAATGGAATATGGTATTCAATAAAACATGCAAAATTTTCAGGAGAACCTTTTATGCATGAACAGTCCTTAATTTGTAAATGCAAACTATAGTTCAAGCAACATTAATTTAGGTCTCCAAATTAATGCAAAACATATCTGGGAAAAAACTCAAAACGGATAATCATATCTCCTTTGGCAGCGATTTTCTCAAATTTCCATGTTCCAATTAGAGGAGGTTGTTGGAAAATGAATGAGCAAAGAAAGAGGAAAGTGGGAAGAAGAAGAGGTGGAAAGAAGAAGGGATAGCAACATTTAAAGTCCCACATCATAGAAATATTAGCACAATCTCTCCTTATATATTAGAAGCCAAATAGGCTTATGTAAAATAAAAAAGAGAGGGATGATAAAAGTATGTGGACTTGGCCAAATTAAATACATTAAAAAGTCAAAGATAAGGGCCTTGGGCCTTGGGGCTCTTGGGGTCTCCTGATTGGATATGGCCGGCGTTGCTGATTGGGCTAGTGCACTGACATGAGAATATTTTTTTTAAGGTGTGTCTGTTCAGTACAGAATTCGAAAGGAATGTCTGTTAACTGAACGAGTACAACCATTTGGATTCTCAGCGTATACATATTAATAACTGAGCGGTTAAAGGGTCGCAACCTTTCCTATTCTGACGGTTACTAATGCATGCGAACAGGCACTCCTCCTTGCCTATATATGCACTGCCCAAAACAAGACAGAATTCACTTTTCTGCTTGCATTGCTTCTTCTTCTTCAAAGTAATTCTCTGATCTAGTTTCTGTAATCAACTTCAGTTCATCAGAGCTCCGTTTGCTGGCACTACGCAACGGAGTTGGTCCGTTTTATCCTGGGAAACAAATTGCAACTACGTCGATTGGTGCATACGACGGCAATATTGTTTCAAGGAAACAGAAAATATCTAGACTCGGACATTAGTGAAACAGAATACTTTCTGTTTATCTTCTATTTTGCGCACAAATCGGTTACACTTTCTGTGATTAATGTAAACACAGTTTGACGTGACAATTGTGGCACAATTGATTAACGTTCATTTTGTTGCTGTCTGTTTGTAATACAATTGTGTAATTACAAAAGTTCTAACATCTTGAAACAATATTTTGTTGCAGATGACGAAAACCAGCAGCACTGATTCTGCACCGATTCAGACGGTGAAAACTGCTCAGCCAGCGCCTGTGCTTCCAACAATGGCTCTGTCTCATGGCGAAAGGCCAGAGAAGTTCAATGGAATCAATTTCAAGCGCTGGCAATAGAAAATGCTGTTTTATCTAACAACATTAAGCCTTGCAAAGTTTCCGACTGAAGAGGCTCCTGTGGTAGACGAACTCGAACCTGACGCTACTAAAGTAGAGGCACTTAATATCTGGACAAATTCAGATTTCATGTGCAAAAACTATATTCTGAATGGTCTGGATGATAGCCTCTACAATGTCTATTGTACTTTTGCAACGTCCAAACAACTCTGCTTGGCTCTGGAAAAGAAGTACAAAACTGAAGAAGCAGGCTTGAAGAAATTCATTGCTGGAAAATTTCTAGACTTCAAAATGGTTGACTTAAAGACGGTGATAAGTCAAGCTCAAGAACTGCAACTTATCATCCGTCAATTAGAAGATGAAAAGATGACTCTTAGCGAGACTTTTCAAGTTGCTGCAACTATTGAGAAATTGCCTCCTTCTTGGAAGGACTTTAAAAATTACCTTAAGCACAAGCGTAAGGAAATGACAATGGAAGATCTCATAATTCGGCTACGCATTGAGGAAGATAACAGAAATTCTGAGAAAAAGATTTCTTAGAATATTGCTGCCAAAGCAAATGTTGTTGAGTCAGACAAAACTAACAAAAGAAAAAGGGAAAATGCTCCTAAGAAGTCAAAGAAATTTCTGGGTTCTTGCCACAACTGTGGAAAGAAGCGCCACAAAGTAGCCGAATGTCGTGCGCCTAAAAAGAAGAAGTTGGAAGCAAATACGGCTGATGTTTCGAAAGGCATTTCTGATCTTGATTTGTGTGCAGTAATATCAGAATGCAACCTTATTGGTAACTCAAAGGAATGGTTTGTAGACACTGGAGCCACTCGACACATATGTGCTAACAAGTGGATGTTTACAACCTATAAAACTGCAACTGATGCTGAACAACTTTTTATGGGCAATTCTTCCACTTCAAAGGTCGAAGGCAAAGGAAAAGTTGTGCTGAAACTGACTTCTGGAAAGGAACTAACTTTAAATGATGTTCTCCATGTTCCAGAAATTCGCAAGAACCTGATTTCAGGATCGTTGCTGAGCAAGCATGGCTTCAAATTGATCTTTGAAGCTGACAAATTTGTTCTTTCCAAGAATGGGGTGTATGTTGGAAGAGGATATGTGTGTGATGATTTATTTAAAGCAAATGTAACCACTATTGTACCACGCACTGAAATGAATGAAAGTGAATCTTTTGCTTATATTGTTGAATCTTCTAACATATGGCATTCTAGATTAGGGCATGTAAACTTTGATACATTGCGAAAATTGATTAATCTAGAATTTATACCAAAATGCAATATAGATTCCAACTATAAATGTCAAGTTTGTGCAGAAGCAAAATTGACAAGAACCTCGTTTCATCATGTTGAACGAGTGGCAGAACATCTAGACTTAATACATACTGATATATGCGATTTGAAAATGTGTCAAACTAGAGGTGGAAAAAGGTACTTTATTACATTCATTGATGATTGTACCAGATACTGTCATGTATATCTCCTTAGAAGTAAGGACGAAGCATTCGAAATGTTTAAACAGTATAAGGTAGAAGTTGAGAATCAACTCAACAAGAAAATAAAATCTTTAAGAAGTGATAGAGGAGGAGAATACGAGTCTCCATTTGAGGAATTCTGTGCTGAACATGGAATTATACATCAAACTACAACCCCGTATTCACCTCAATCCAACGGTATAGCCGAACGGAAAAATAGAACTCTTAAAGAAATGATGAATGCCTTACTAATTAGCTCTGGCTTGCCAGATAACTATTGGGGAGAAGCTATTCTTTCGGCAAATCATATTTTAAATAAAATACCCCGAAAGAAAATATCTAAATCTCCTCATGAACTTTGGAAAAACGGACCACCATCTTACAAATACCTAAAAGTGTGGGGGTGTCTTGCCAAAGTAGAGGTACCAAAACCAAAGA
This sequence comes from Allium sativum, assembly GCA_030737875.1. Taxonomy (NCBI): domain Eukaryota; kingdom Viridiplantae; phylum Streptophyta; class Magnoliopsida; order Asparagales; family Amaryllidaceae; genus Allium; species Allium sativum. The sequence goes on from CM060913.1 coordinate 288,201,064, forward strand.
AGGTCAAAATTGGACCAAAAACAATTGATTGTGTATTCATTGGATATGCACAAAACAGTGCTGCATATCGATTTTTGGTACACAAATCTGAAATTGATGATATTCATGAAAATACCATCATTGAGTCGAGAAATGCTAGATTTTTCGAACATGTATTTCCCTTGAAACATGGTACTGAAAATCATGCACCTAAGAGACCAAGGGAAAATGAAGTTCCTTACTCTATTGAGGATGCTGAACAAAATAACACTCAGCAAAGTAGTGTTGAGCAGCAAGTGGAGGAACCAAGAAAAAGTAAAAGGTCAAGGACTTTGAAAACCTTTGGACCGGACTTCTATACATTTATGTTAGAAGATGATCCATTGACATACAAACAGGCTATGTCTTCCAGCGATGCCCCTTATTGGAAGGAGGCAATTAACAATGAAATTGAATCCATTATGTCGAATCATGCATGGGAATTGGTTGATTTACCTCAAGGATGTAAGGCCTTAGGTAATAAATGGATATTTAAAAAGAAATTGAAACCTGATGGTTCAATAGACAAGTACAAAGCTCATCTGGCAGTCCAAGTATTTAGACAAAAGGAAGACTTGGACTATTTTGATACATATTCACCTGTAACGAGGATAACGTCAATTAGAATGCTCATTGCAATTGCATCCGTACATGACTTGGAAATACATCATATGGATGTTAAAACTGCATTCTTGAATGGTGAACTAGAGGAGGAAATCTATATGAAACAACCTGAAGGATTTCTAAGCTCAGAAAATGAGCATAAAGTTTGCAAACAGGAAAAATCACTTTACGGCCTTAAGCAAGCTCCAAAACAGTGGCATGAGAAGTTTGATAATACTATGTTATCAAATGGATTCACGATAAATGAATCAGATAAATGTGTGTACATAAAACATACACACATTGGATATGTCATTTTTTGTCTTTATGTTGATGACCTATTGATCCTAGGCAACAACAAGGCCATAATAACATTTACAAAGGATATGTTATCCTCTAGATTCGATATGAAAGACCTAGGACTGGCTGATGTGATATTGGGTGTAAAAATTCTGAGAACACCACAGGGATATGCATTATCCCAATCGCATTACATCACTAAAATACTTGAGAAATTCAAGCAATATAATGTAACTATTGCAAAATCACCAGTAGATATGAACCAAAATTGGGTAAAGAACACTGGTGATGGTATTTACCAATTGGAATACTCTCGTATACTAGGAAGTATCATGTATGTTATGAACTGTAATAGGCCTGATATCGCATATGCTGTAAGCAAACTAAGTAGATTTACCAGCAATCCTGGTAAACATCATTGGAAAGCGATAATCAGAGTTCTAGGATATCTAAAGTATACACAGAGTTATGGTCTATACTATACAAACTATCCTTCATTAGTGGAAGGATACAGTGATGCAAATTGGATCACTGGATCAAATGATACAAAGTCTACAAGTGGATACGTGTTCACATTAGGAAATGGAGCAATTTCATGGAAATCATCCAAACAGACTTGTATCGCTAGATCTACGATGGAATCAGAGTTTATTGCACTAGATAAGACTGCAGAAGAAGCAGAATGGATTCGAAGCTTCTTGGAAGACATTCCTAATTGGAGCAAACCTATGCCTCCAATATGTATACATTGTGATAGTCAATCAACTATTGGAAGAGCTAATAGTACACTATACAATGGTAAATCTAGGCATATTCGTCGTAGACATAAAACGATAAGACAACTTCCCTCTAATGGGGTTATCACAATAGATTACATTCGATCTAAAGATAACTTATCGGATCCACTTACAAAAGGCTTGCCAAGAGAGAAAGTTCAAACCTTATCGAAGGGAATGGGGCTAAGGCCTATAAACTAAAGGTTTTTCTAAAATGGAAACCCCACCTAGTTGACTGGAGATCCCAAGATCTAGGTTCAAAGGGACAACGAAGTTTTAGAGAAACTTGATGGCACTGTTATACACAAACCATTCCTATGATAAGTCAGTGCATTATATGTTGAATAAGGATAAGTATTAGTACTTTTAATGATGTCTGTATTTGAGGAATTAGAGAATACCCTTTACAGAATCACCTACGTAAGTGCGAAGGCGCCGCTTCAAAGAGAATTATGAGGCCAAATTCTCTAAGCACTTATGAGACCAGGCAGGTGTTCAAGGCGAAAACGAACACATACAGAGAACGAAGGGTTATAAGAAACATTTATCGTGTGTTATCTTCTTTGGAATTACACAAAAGGCTTACATTTCAAGGACAGTCTATGTCTACTGATTCACCTGTGATTCAAATTGGTAATCACTAGGAAAGTTCAAAGCCCTTGTGCTACTTTAACCGATGCGATAAATGGCTCGTGAAACTAAGATCGATTGCTCATTCATATGGGGGATTGTTGGAAAATGAATGAGCAAAGAAAGAGGAAAGTGGGAAGAAGAAGAGGTGGGAAGAAGAAGGGATAGCAACATTTAAAGTCCCACATCATAGAAATATTAGCACAATTTCTCCTTATATATTAGAAGCCAAATAGGCTTATGTAAAATAAAAAAGAGAGGGATGATAAAAGGATGTGGACTTGGCCATATTAAATACATTAAAAAGTCAAAGACAAGGGCCTTGGGCCTTGGGGCTCTTGGGGTCTCCTGATTGGATATGGCCGACGTTGCTGATTGGGCTAGTGCACTAACATGAGAATATTTTTTCTCAGAATTTTAAAAGGTGTGTCTGTTCAGTCCAGAATTCGAAAGGAATGTCTGTTAACTGAACGAGTACAATCATTTGGATTCTCAGCGTATGCATATTAATTACTGAGCGGTTAAAGGGTCGCAACCTTTCCTATTCTGACGGTTACTGATGCATGCGAACAGGCACTCCTCCTTGCCTATATATGCAATGCCCAAAACAAGACAGAATTCACTTTTCTGCTTGCATTGCTTCTTCTTCTTCAAAGTAATTCTCTGATCTAGTTTCTGTAATCAACTTCAGTTCATCAGAGCTCCGTTTGCTGGCACTACGCAACAGAGTTTGTCTGTTTTATCCTAGAAAACAAATTGCAACTACGTCGATTGGTGCATACGACGGCAATATTGTTTCAAGGAAACAGAAAATATCTGGACTCGGACATTAGTGAAACAGAATACTTTCTGTTTATCTTCTATTTTGCGCACAAATCGGTTACACTTTCTGTGATTAATGTAAACACGGTTTGACGTGACAATTGTGGCACAATTGATTAACGTTCATTTTGTTGTTGTCTGTTTGTAATACAATTGTGTAATTACAAAAGTTCTAACATCTTGAAACAATATTTTGTTGCAGATGACGAAAACCAGCAGCACTGATTCTGCACCGATTCAGATGGTGAAAACTGCTCAGCCAGTGCCTGTGCTTCCAACAATGGCTCTGTCTCATGGCGAAAGGCCAGAGAAGTTCAATGGAATCAATTTCAAGCGCTGGCAACAGAAAATGCTGTTTTATCTAACAACATTAAGCCTTGCAAAGTTTCCGACTGTAGAGGCTCCTGTGGTAGACGAACTCGAACCTGACACTACTAAAGTAGAGGCACTTAATATCTGGACAAATTCAGATTTCATGTGCAAAAACTATATTCTGAATGGTCTAGATGATAGCCTCTACAGTGTCTATTGTACTTTTGCAACGTCCAAACAACTCTGGTTGGCTCTGGAAAAGAAGTACAAAACCGAAGAAGCAGGCATGAAGAAATTCATTGCTGGAAAATTTCTAGACTTCAAAATGGTTGACTCAAAGACGGTGATAAGTCAAGCTCAAGAACTGCAACTTATCATCCGTCAATTAGAAGATGAAAAGATGACTCTTAGCGGGACTTTTCAAGTTGCTGCAACTATTGAGAAATTGCCTCCTTCTTGGAAGGACTTTAAAAATTACCTTAACCACAAGCGTAAGGAAATGACAATGGAAGATCTCATAGTTCGGCTACGCATTGAGGAAGATAACAGAAATTCTGAGAAAACGATTTCTCAGAATATTGCTGCCAAAGCAAATGTTGTTGAGTCAGACAAAACTAACAAAAGAAAAAGGGAGAATGCTCCTAAGAAGTCAAAGAAATTTCTGGGTTCTTGCCACAACTGTGGAAAGAAGGGGCACAAAGCAGCCGAATGTCGTGCGCCTAAAAAGAAGAAGTTGGAAGCAAATACGGCTGATGTTTCGAAAGGCATTTCTGATCTTGATTTATGTGCAGTAATATCAGAATGCAACCATATTGGTAACTCAAAGGAATGGTTTGTAGACACTGGAGCCGCTCGACACATATGTGCTAACAAGTGGATGTTTACAACCTATAAAACTGCAACTAATGCTGAACAACTTTTTATGGGAAATTCTTCCACTTCAAAGGTCGAATGCAAAGGAAAAGTTGTGCTGAAACTGACTTCTGGAAAGGAACTAACTTTAAATGATGTTCTCCATGTTCCAGAAATTCGCAAGAACCTGATTTCAGGATCGTTGCTGAGCAAGCATGGCTTCAAATTGATCTTTGAAGCTGACAAATTTGTTCTTTCCAAGAATGGGGTGTATGTTGGAAGAGGATATGTGTGTGATGGTTTATTTAAAGCAAATGTAACCACTATTGTACCACGCACTGAAATGAATGAAAGTGAATCTTCTGGTTATATTGTTGAATCTTCTAACATATGGCAATCTAGATTAGGGCATGTAAACTTTGATACATTACGAAAATTGATTAATCTAGAATTTATACCAAAATGCAATATAGATTCCAACTATAAATGTCAAGTTTGTGCAGAAGCAAAATTGACAAGAACCTCGTTTCATCATGTTGAACGAGTGACAGAACCTCTAGACTTTATACATACTGATATATGCGATTTGAAAATGTGTCAAACTAGAGGTGGAAAAAGGTACTTTATTACATTCATTGATGATTGTACCAGATACTGTCATGTATATCTCCTTAGAAGTAAGGACGAAGCATTCGAAATGTTTAAACAGTATAAGGCAGAAGTTGAGAATCAACTCAACAAGAAAATAAAATCTTTAAGAAGTGATAGAGGAGGAGAATACGAGTCTCCATTTGAGGAATTCTGTGCTGAACATGGAATTATACATCAAACTTCAGCCCCGTATTCACCTTAATTCAACGGTATAGCCGAACGGAAAAATAGAACTCTTAAAGAAATGATGAATGCCTTACTAATTAGCTCTGGCTTGCCAGATAACTATTGGGGAGAAGCTATTCTTTCGGCAAATCATATTTTAAATAAAATACCCTGAAAGAAAATATCTAAATCTCCTCATGAACTTTGGAAAAACAGACCACCATCTTACAAATACCTAAAAGTGTTGGGGTGTCTTGCCAAAGTAGAGGCACCAAAACCAAAGAAGGTCAACATTGGACCAAAAACAATTGATTGTGTATTCATTGGATATGCACAAAACAGTGCTGCATATCGATTTTTGGTACACAAATCTGAAATTGATGATATTCATGAAAATACCATCATTGAGTCGAGAAATGCTAGATTTTTCGAACATGTATTTCCCTTGAAACATGGTACAGAAAATCATGCACCTAAGAGACCAAGGGAAAATGAAGTTCTTTACTCTATTGAGGATGCTGAACAAAATAACACTCAGCAAAGTAGTGTTGAGCAGCAAGTGGAGGAACCAAGAAAAAGTAAAAGGTCAAGGACTTTGAAAACCTTTGGACCAGACTTCTATACATTTATGTTAGAAGATGATCCATTGACATACAAAAAGGCCATGTCTTCCAGCGATGCCCCTTATTGGAAGGAGGCAATTAACAATGAAATTGAATCCATTATGTCGAATCATACATGGGAATTGGTTGATTTACCTCAAGGATGTAAGGCCTTAGGTAATAAATTGATATTTAAAAAGAAATTGAAACCTGATGGTTCAATAGACAAGTACAAAGCTCGTCTGGCACTCCAAGGATTTAGACAAAAGGAAGACTTGGACTATTTTGATACATATTCACCTGTAACGAGGATAACGTCAATTAGAATGCTCATTGCAATTGCATCCGTACATGACTTGGAAATACATCAAATGGATGTTAAAACTGCATTCTTGAATGGTGAACTAGAGGAGGAAATCTATATGAAACAACCTGAAGGATTTCTAAGCTCAGAAAATGAGCATAAAGTTTGCAAACTGGTAAAATCACTTTATGGCCTTAAGCAAGCTCCAAAACAGTGGCATGAGAAGTTTGATAATACTATGTTATCAAATGGATTCACGATAAATGAATCAGATAAATGTGTGTACATAAAACATACACACATTGGATATGTCATTGTTTGTCTTTATGTTGATGACCTATTGATCCTAGGCAACAACAAGGCCGTAATAACATCTACAAAGGATATGTTATCCTCTAGATTCGATATGAAAGACCTAGGACTGGCTGATGTGATATTGGGTGTAAAAATTCTGAGAACACCACAGGGATATGCATTATCCCAATCGCATTACATCACTAAAATACTTGAGAAATTCAAGCAATATAATGTAACTATTGCAAAATCACCAGTAGATATGAACCAAAATTGGGTAAAGAACACTGGTGATGGTATTTACCAATTGGAATACTCTCGTATACTAGGAAGTATCATGTATGTTATGAACTGTACTAGGCCTGATATCGCATATGCTGTAAGCAAACTAAGTAGATTTACCAGCAATCCTGGTAAACATCATTGGAAAGCGATAATCAGAGTTCTAGGATATCTAAAGTATACACAGAGTTATGGTCTATACTATACAAACTATCCTTCAATAGTGGAAGGATACAGTGATGCAAATTGGATCACTGGATCAAATGATACAAAGTCTACAAGTGGATACGTGTTCACATTAAATCATCCAAACAGACTTGTATCGCTAGATCTACGATGGAATCATAGTTTATTGCACTAGATAAGACTGCAGAAGAAGCAGAATGGATTCGAAGCTTCTTGGAAGACATTCCTAATTGGAGCAAACCTATGCCTCCAATATGTATACATTGTGATAGTCAATCAGCTATTGGAAGAGCTAATAGTACATTATACAATGGTAAATCTAGGCATATTCGTCGTAGACATAAAACGATAAGACAACTTCTCTCTAATGGGGTTATCACAATAGATTACATTCGATCTAAAGATAACTTAGCGGATCCACTTACAAATGGCTTGCCAAGAGAGAAAGTTCAAACCTTATCGAAGGGAATAGGGCTAATGCCTATAAACTAAAGGTTTTTCTAAAATGGAAACCCCACCTAGTTGACTGGAGATCCCAAGATCTAGGTTCAAAGGGACAACGAAGTTTTAGAGAAACTTGATGGCACGGTTATACACAAACCATTCCTATGATAAGTCAGTGCATTATATGTTGAATAAGGATACGTATTAGTACTTTTAATGATGTCTGTATTTGAGGAATTAGAGATTACCCTTTACAGAATAACCTACGTAAGTGCGAAGGCGCCGCTTCAAAGAGAATTATGAGGCCAAATTCTCTAAGCACTTATGAGACCAGGCAGGTGTTCAAGGCGAAAACGAACACATACAGAGAACTAAGGGTTATAAGAAACATTTATCATGTGTTATCTACTTTGGAATTACACAAAAGGCTTACAGTTCAAGGACAGTCTATGTCTACTGATTCGCCTGTGATTCAAATAGGTAATCACTAGGAAAGTTCAAAGCCCTTGTGCTACTTTAACCGATGCGATAAATGGTTCGTGAAACTAAGATCGATTGCTCATTCATGTGGGGGATTGTTGGAAAATGAATGAACAAAGAAAGAGGAACGTGGGAAGAAGAAGAGGTGAAAAGAAGAAGGGATAGCAACATTTAAAGTCCCACATCATAGAAATATTAGCACAATCTCTCCTTATATATTAGAAGCCAAATAGGCTTATGTAAAATAAAAAAGAGAGGGATGATAAAAGGATGTGGACTTGGCCATATTAAATACATTAAAAAGTCAAAGATAAGGGCCTTGGGCCTTGGGGCTCTTGGGGTCTCCTGATTGGATATGGCCGACGTTGCTGATTGGGCTAGTGCACTGACATGAGAATATTTTTTCTCAGAATTTTAAAAGGTGTGTCTGTTCAATCCAGAATTCGAAAGGAATGTCTGTTAACTGAACGAGTGCAACCATTTGGATTCTCAGCGTATGCATATTAACAACTGAGCGGTTAAAGGGTCGCAACCTTTCCTATTCTGACGGTTACTAATGCATGCGAACAGGCACTCCTCCTTGCCTATATATGCACTGCCAAAAACAAGACAGAATTCACTTTTCTGCTTGCATTGCTTCTTCTTCTTCAAAGTAATTCTCTGATCTAGTTTCTGTAATCAACTTCAGTTCATCAGAGCTCCGTTTGCTGGCACTACGCAACGGAGTTGGTCCGTTTTATCCTGGGAAACAAATTGCAACTACGTCGATTGGTGCATACGACGGCAATATTGTTTCAAGGAAACAGAAAATATCTGGACTCGGACATTAGTGAAACAGAATACTTTCTGTTTATCTTCTATTTTGCGCACAAATCGGTTACACTTTCTGTGATTAATGTAAACACGGTTTGACGTGACAATTGTGGCACAATTGATTAACGTTCATTTTGTTGCTGTCTGTTTGTAATACAATTGTGTAATTACAAAGGTTCTAACATCTGGAAACAATATTTTGTTGCAGATGACGAAAACCAGCAACACTGATTCTGCACCGATTCAGACGGTGAAAACTGCTCAGCCAGCGTCTGTGCTTCCAACAATGGCTCTGTCTCATGGCGAAAGGCCAGAGAAGTTCAATGGAATCAATTTCAAGCGCTGGCAACAGAAAATGCTGTTTTATCTAACAACATTAAGCCTTGCAAAGTTTCCGACTGAAGAGGCTCCTGTGGTAGACGAACTCGAACCTGACGCTACTAAAGTAGAGGCACTTAATATCTGGACAAATTCAGATTTCATGTGCAAAAACTATATTCTGAATGGTCTGGATGATAGCCTCTACAATGTCTATTGTACTTTTGCAACGTCCAAACAACTCTGCTTGGCTCTGGAAAAGAAGTACAAAACTGAAGAAGCAGGCATGAAGAAATTCATAGCTGGAAAATTTCTAGACTTCAAAATGGTTGACTCAAAGACGGTGAAAAGTCAATCTCAAGAACTGCAACTTATCATCCATCAATTAGAAGATGAAAAGATGACTCTTAGCGAGACTTTTCAAGTTGCTGCAACTATTGAGAAATTGCCTCCTTCTTGGAAGGACTTTAAAAATTACCTTAAGCACAAGCGTAAGGAAATGACAATGGAAGATCTCATAGTTCGGCTACGCATTGAGGAAGATAACAGAAATTTTGAGAAAAAGATTTCTCAGAATATTTCTGCCAAAGCAAATGTTGTTGAGTCAGACAAAACTAACAAAAGAAAAAGGGAGAATGCTCCTAAGAAGTCAAAGAAATTTCTGGGTTCTTGCCACAACTGTGGAAAGAAGGGGCACAAAGCAGCCGAATGTCGTGCGCCTAAAAAGAAGAAGTTGGAAGCAAATACGGCTGATGTTTCGAAAGGCATTTCTGATCTTGATTTATGTGCAGTAATATCAGAATGCAACCTTATTGGTAACTCAAAGGAATGGTTTGTAGACACTGGAGCCACTCGACACATATGTGCTAACAAGTGGATGTTTACAACCTATAAAACTGCAACTGATGCTGAACAACTTTTTATGGGCAATTCTTCCACTTCAAAGGTCGAAGGCAAAGGAAAAGTTGTGCTGAAACTGACTTTTGGAAAGGAACTAACTTTAAATGATGTTCTCCATGTTCCAGAAATTCGCAAGAACCTGATTTCAAGATCGTTGCTGAGCAAGCATGGCTTCAAATTGATCTTTGAAGCTGACAAATTTGTTCTTTCCAAGAATGGGGTGTATGTTGGAAGAGGATATGTGTGTGATGGTTTATTTAAAGCAAATGTAACCACTATTGTACCATGCACTGAAATGAATGAAAGTGAATCTTCTGCTTATATTGTTGAATCTTCTAACATATGACATTCTAGATTAGGGCATGTAAACTTTGATACATTACGAAAATTGATTAATCTAGAATTTATACCAAAATGCAATATAGATTCTAACTGTAAATGTCAAGTTTGTGCAGAAGCAAAATTGACAAGAACCTCGTTTCATCATGTTGAACGAGTGACAGAACCTCTAGACTTAATACATACTGATATATGCGATTTGAAAATGTGTCAAACTAGAGGTGGAAAAAGGTACTTTATTACATTCATTGATGATTGTACCAGATACTGTCATGTATATCTCCTTAGAAGTAAGGACGAAGCATTCGAAATGTTTAAACAGTATAAGGCAGAAGTTGAGAATCAACTCAACAAGAAAATAAAATCTTTAAGAAGTGATAGAGGAGGAGAATAAGAGTCTCAATTTGAGGAATTCTGTGCTGAACATGGAATTATACATCAAACTACAGCCCCATATTCACCTCAATCCAACGGTATCGCCGAACGGAAAAATAGAACTCTTAAAGAAATGATGAATGCCTTACTAATTAGCTCTGGCTTGCCAGATAACTATTGGGGAGAAGCTATTCTTTCGGCAAATCATATTTTAAATAAAATACCCCGAAAGAAAATATCTAAATCTCCTCATGAACTTTGGAAAAACAGACCACCATCTTACAAATACCTAAAAGTGTGGGGGTGTCTTACCAAAGTAGAGGTACCAAAACCAAAGAAGGTCAAAATTGGACCAAAATCAATTGATTGTCTATTCATTGGATATGCACAAAACAGTGCTGCATATCGATTTTTGGTACACAAATCTGAAATTGATGATATTCATGAAAATACCATCATTGAGTCGAGAAATGCTAGATTTTTCGAACATGTATTTCCCTTGAAACATGGTACTGAAAATCATGCACTTAAGAGACCAAGGAAAAATGAAGTTCCTTACTCTATTGAGGATGCTGAACAAAATAACACTCAGCAAAGTAGTGTTGAGCAGCAAGTGGAGGAACCAAGAAAAAGTAAAAGGTCAAGGACTTTGAAAAACTTTGGACCGGACTTCTATACATTTATGTTAGAAGATGATCCATTGACATACAAACAGGCTATGTCTTCCAGCGATGCCCCTTATTGGAAGGAGGCAATTAACAATGAAATTGAATCCATTATGTCGAATCATACATGGGAATTGGTTGATTTACCTCAAGGATGTAAGGCCTTAGGTAATAAATGGATATTTAAAAAGAAATTGAAACCTGATGATTCAATAGACAAGTACAAAGCTCGTCTGGTAGTCCAAGGATTTAGACAAAAGGAAGACTTGGACTATTTTGATACATATTCACCTTTAACGAGGATAACGTCGATTAGAATGCACATTGCAATTGCATCCGTACATGACTTGGAAGTACATCAAATGGATGTTAAAACTGCATACTTGAATGGTGAACTAGAGGAGGAAATCTATATGAAACAACCTGAAGGATTTCTAAGCTCAGAAAATGAGCATAAAGTTTGCAAACTGGTAAAATCATTTTATGACCTTAAGCAAGCTCCAAAACAGTGGCATGAGAAGTTTGATAATACTATGTTATCAAATGGATTCACGATAAATGAATCAGATAAATGTGTGTACATAAAACATACACACATTGGATATGTCATTGTTTGTCTTTATGTTGATGACCTATTGATCCTAGGCAACAACAAGACCATAATAACATCTGCAAAGGATATGTTATCCCCTAGATTCGATATGAAAGACCTAGGACTGGCTGATGTGATATTGGGTGTAAAAATTCTGAGAACACCACAGGGATATGCATTATCCCAATCGCATTACATCACTGAAATACTTGATAAATTCAAGCAATATAATGTAAATATTACAAAATCACCAGTAGATATGAACCAAAATTGGGTAAAGAACACTGGTGATGGAATTTACCAATTGGAATACTCTCGTATACTAGGAAGTATCATGTATGTTACGAACTGTACTAGGCCTGATATCGCATATGCTGTAAGCAAACTAAGTAGATTTACCAGCAATCCTGGTAAACATCATTGGAAAGCGATAATCAGAGTTCTAGGATATCTAAAGTATACACAGAGTTATGGTCTATACTATACAAACTATCCTTCAATAGTGGAAGGATACAGTGATGCAAATTGGATCACTGGATCAAATGATACAAAGTCTACAAGTGGATACGTGTTCACATTAGGAAATGGAGCAATTTCATGGAAATCATCCAAACAGACTTGTATCGGTAGATCTACGATATTATCAGAGTTTATTGCACTAGATAAGACTGCAGAAGAAGCAAAATGGATTTGAAGCTTCTTGGAAGACATTCCTAATTGGAGCAAACCTATGCCTCAAATATGTATACATTGTGATAGTCAATCAGCTATTGGAAGAGCTAATAGTACACTATACAATGGTAAATCTAGGCATATTCGTCGTAGACATAAAATGATAAGACAACTTCTCTCTAATGGGGTTATCACAATAGATTACATTCGATCTAAAGATAACTTAGCGGATCCACTTACAAAAGGCTTGCCAAGAGAGAAAGTTCAAACCTTATCGAAGGGAATGGGGCTAAGGCCTATAAACTAAAGGTTTTTCTAAAATGGAAACCCCACCTAGTTGACTGGAGATCCCAAGATCTAGGTTCAAAGGGACAACGAAGTTTTAGAGAAACTTGATGGCACTGTTATACACAAACCATTCCTATGATAAGTCAGTGCATTATATGTTGAATAAGGATAAGTATTAGTACTTTTAATGGTGTCCGTATTTGAGGAATTAGAGAATACCCTTTACAGAATCACCTACGTAAGTGCGAAGGCGCCGCTTCAAAGAGAATTATGAGGCCAAATTCTCTAAGCACTTATGAGACCAGGCAGGTGTTCAAGGCGAAAACGAACACATACAGAGAATGAAGGGTTATAAGAAACATTTATCGTGTGTTATCTACTTTGGAATTACACAAAAGGCTTACAGTTCAAGGACAGTCTATGTCTACTGATTCGCCTGTGATTCAAATAGGTAATCACTAGGAAAGTTCAAAGCCCTTGTACTACTTTAACCGATGCGATAAATGGTTCGTGAAACTAAGATCGATTGCTCATTCATGTGGGGGATTGTTGGAAAATGAATGAGCAAAGAAAGAGGAAAGTGGGAATAAGAAGAGGTGGGAAGAAGAAGGGATAACAACATTTAAAGTCCCACATCATAGAAATATTAGCACAATCACTCCTTATATATTAGAAACCAAATAGGCTTATGTAAAATAAAAAGAGAGGGATGATAAAAGGATGTGGACTTGGCCATATTAAATACATTAAAAAGTCAAAGATAAGGGCCTTGGGCCTTGGGGCTCTTGGGGTCTCCTGATTGGATATGGCCGACGTTGCTGATTGGGCTAGTGCACTGACATAAGAATATTTTTTCTCAGAATTTTAAAAGGTGTGTCTGTTCAGTCCAAAATTCGAAAGGAATGTCTGTTAACTGAACGAGTACAACCATTTGGATTCTCAGCGTATGCATATTAATAACTGAGCGGTTAAAGGGTCGCAACCTTTCATATTCTGACGGTTACTGATGCATGCGAACAGGCACTCCTCCTTGCCTATATATGCACTGCCCAAAACAAGACAGAATTCTCTTTTCTGCTTGCATTGCTTCTTCTTCTTCAAAGTAATTCTCTGATCTAGTTTCTGTAATCAACTTCAGTTCATCAGAGCTCCGTTTGCTGGCACTACGCAACGGAGTTGGTCCGTTTTATCCTAGGAAACAAATTGCAACTACGTCGATTGGTGCATACGACGGCAATATTGTTTCAAGGAAACAGAAAATATCTGGACTCGGACATTAGTGAAACAGAATACTTTCTGTTTATCTTCTATTTTGCGCACAAATCGGTTACACTTTCTGTGATTAATGTAAACACGGTTTGACGTGACAATTGTGGCACAATTGATTAACGTTCATTTTGTTGCTGTCTGTTTGTAATACAATTGTGTAATTACAAAAGTTCTAACATCTTGAAACAATATTTTGTTGCAGATGACGAAAACCAGCAGCACTGATTCTGCACCGATTCAGACGGTGAAAACTGCTCAGCCAGCGCCTGTGCTTCCAACAATGGCTCTGTCTCATGGCGAAAGGCCAGAGAAGTTCAATGGAATCAATTTCAAGTGCTGGCAACAGAAAATGCTGTTTTATCTAACAACATTAAGCCTTGCAAAGTTTTCAACTGAAGAGGCTCCTGTGGTAGACGAACTCGAACCTGACGCTACTAAAGTAGAGGCACTTAATATCTGGACAAATTCAGATTTCATGTGCAAAAACTATATTCTGAATGGTCTGGATGATAGCCTCTACAATGTCTATTGTACTTTTGCAACGTCCAAACAACTCTGGTTGGCTCTGAAAAAGAAGTACAAAACTGAAGAAGCAGGCATGAAGAAATTCATTGCTGGAAAATTTCTAGACTTCAAAATGGTTGACTCAAAGACGGTGATAAGTCAAGCTCAAGAACTGCAACTTATCATCCGTCAATTAGAAGATGAAAAGATGACTCTTAGCGAGACTTTTCAAGTTGCTGCAACTATTGAGAAATTGCCTCCTTCTTGGAAGGACTTTAAAAATTACCTTAAGCACAAGCGTAAGGAAATGACAATGGAAGATCTCATAGTTCGGTTACGCATTGAGGAAGATAACAGAAATTCTGAGAAAAAGATTTCTCAGAATATTGCTGCCAAAGCAAATGTTGTTTAGTCAGACAAAACTAACAAAAGAAAAAGGGAGAATGCTCCTAAGAAGTCAAAGAAATTTCTGGGTTCTTGCCACAACTGTGGAATGAAGCGGTACAAAGCAGCCGAATGTCGTGCGCCTAAAAAGAAGAAGTTGGAAGCAAATAAGGCTGATGTTTCGAAAGGCATTTCTTATCTTGATTTATGTGCAGTAATATCAGAATGCAACCTTATTGGTAACTCAAAGGAATGGTTTGTAGACACTGGAGCCACTCGACACATATGTGCTAACAAGTGGATGTTTACAACCTATAAAACTGCAACTGATGCTGAACAACTTTTTATGGGCAATTCTTCCACTTCAAAGGTCGAAGGCAAAGGAAAAGTTGTGCTGAAACTGACTTCTGGAAAGGAACTAACTTTAAATGATGTTCTCCATGTTCCAGAAATTCGCAAGAACCTGATTTCAGGATCGTTGCTGAGCAAGCATGGCTTCAAATTGATCTTTGAAGCTGACAAATTTGTTCTTTCCAAGAATGGGGTGTATGTTGGAAGAGGATATGTGTGTGATGGTTTATTTAAAGCAAATGTAACCACTATTGTACCACGCACTGAAATGAATGAAAGTAAATCTTCTGCTTATATTGTTGAATCTTCTAACATATGGCATTCTAGATTAGGGCATGTAAACTTTGATACATTGCGAAAATTGATTAATCTAGAATTTATACCAAAATGCAATATAGATTCCAACTATAAATGTCAAGTTTGTGCAGAAGCAAAATTGACAAGAACCTCGTTTCATCATGTTGAACGAGTGACAGAACCTCTAGACTTAATACATACTGATATATGCGATTTGAAAATGTGTCAAACTAGAGGTGGAAAAAGGTACTTTATTACATTCATTGATGATTGTACCAGATACTGTCATGTATATCTCCTTAGAAGTAAGGACGAAGCATTCGAAATGTTTAAACAGTATAAGGCAGAAGTTGAGAATCAACTCAACAAGAAAATAAAATCTTTAAGAAGTGATAGAGGAGGAGAATACGAGTCTCCATTTGAGGAATTCTGTGCTGAACATGGAATTATACATCAAACTACAGCCCCGTATTCACCTCAATCCAACGGTATAGCTGAATGGAAAAATAGAACTCTTAAAGAAATGATGAATGCCTTACTAATTAGCTCTGGCTTGCCAGATAACTATTGGGGAGAAGCTATTCTTTCGGCAAATCATATTTTAAATAAAATACCCCAAAAGAAAATATCTAAATCTCCTCATGAACTTTGGAAAAACAGACCACCATCTTACTAATACCTAAAAGTGTGGGGGTGTTTTGCCAAAGTAGAGGTACCAAAACCAAAGAAGGTCAAAATTGGACCAAAAACAATTGATTGTGTATTCATTGGATATGCACAAAACAGTGCTGCATATCGATTTTTGGTACACAAATATGAAATTGATGATATTCATGAAAATACCATCATTGAGTCGAGAAATGCTAGATTTTTCGAACATGTATTTCCCTTGAAACATGGTACTGAAAATCATGCACCTAAGAGACCAAGGGAAAATGAAGTTCCTTACTCTATTGAGGATGCTGAACAAAATAACACTCAGCAAAGTAGTGTTGAGCAGCAAGTGGAGGAACCAAGAAAAAGTAAAATGTAATAACCCGGAAATTCTGAGCCAGTTTAAAATTTTTATTTTGGCAATTTTAACGAATTTTGAATATTTAAAATAGATTATTTTAAATAATAACAACGAGAAATTTATTTTGAATATAATTCGAACGTATATATTATACGCGTCGTCGTTTGAATATAAATATTTATTTATAATTATAAATAGAATTGAAAATGACGCGGTAGTTCGATAATTCGATTTCAAACTTCAATTGAATGTACCGGGTGCAAAACAATCCGGATTTTAGTGAAACCAAAAACTTTAGGATCTAATTGTGAATATCTTTCCAACGAATCCGAAAAATCGAAATTTCATAGCGGAAATCAAAAGTTATGCCGAGTTGAAAATTCAGAATAGTCGCTATGTAAATTATACATGGCCCAAAAAGTCATATTTTGCATACGGATGAATTTGGACTCGAAACCACTTCCATTGAGTTCAAAAGGTCGTTTAGAACTCCGAAAAGTATAAGCTTCGATATATTCCGATATCCGGAATAGTGGCTATAGGCTGGAGTTGTTCGGTTAACAATACATAGCCCTTAAAAAGTGAAATTTTGCATACGAGCTCAGAATTCGACGAGATAAATTTTTATGGATTCACAATGACAAATCATTGTTGAGTTCCAAATGGCGCGTCGAACGGAGTTAATATGTGGCCGTGCGAGCTGAAACAGTTCCGGGTAAAACGAGTAGTCATTTTACAAAGGAACATTATTGATACGACCTCGGAATTCAATTCTATTTTTTTTTCTAGATTCGTATGGTCCAATAATGGTTAAATCTAAGAGGGCATGATTTTTTGAGTTAGCATGTGAGCGTGCGAGAAGAAAAGGTGCGCCAAAATCGCATTTTTAGAGCTTATCTGAGCATTTTTGTGATTTTTAACGGACGGTCAAACGAACTCGGAATTCGACGAAACTTGTTTCGTTGGACTCGTCTTCACGTCTACTATCTCGTGCCCGAAATCCGCGGCCATCGGAGATCGCTAGCGTTCAGGCGATACGCGAGAAACTAGCATATAAACACTTTTACTTCCTTTTCTTCTTCACTTTCTTCCTCTTCCTCTTTCTTCACAAAAACTCAAAAATGGAGTCTCACCTCCTCCTTGCCGCTGCCGCACCCCATCAGCCCCCTCCCCTCCACCGCTGGCCGCCGCTCCTCTTCCACCTCCTCCTCCTCTTCCTCCTCCTCTCTCTCTCCTCCTCTTCCTCTCTTCCAATTTGCAAACCCTAGGAGCCACCACCACCGTAGGCCCCACCTCCACCGCCGCCGCCCCCTAGCCGCCTCCCCACGCCACCTCAGGCCCCACGCCCCCCTTTCCCTCCCCCAATTCCGACCGTGGGCCCCACATAGCCAATATCCTCCTTTTCACCAAAAATCCCGTTATTACATAAAAGTCCCTGACCGTTTTTGGTCAATAACTCCCAAACCGTGTACTTTTGGCCAAAGTCCCTCAAGACCAAAGTCGTAGAGCACGAAATTCTCTTCGATTTGGTATATGATAAGTCCTATTTTGCATTGCGGAGTTGTCGGGAAAACGCGTCCGAAGTCTTCTGTTCAAACACTGTCAAAATGCTGTCTTTTCGCGATTTCCGGCGAAATGGCATATTTTCGGCAAGAAGACCACTAGGAAAAAGTTGTTCAGAATGGCGTGCTTGTGCTAGAAAAAAAGATAGTGTGAAGATTGAAGCTCGTTTGCAAATTCTGGAGTCAGAACAACAAATCCGGGCGATAGAAAATATTGGCTACGGGCAACGAAAGTGACAAAAGGCGAGAACGGCAAGATTTTCTACATAAAAAGAGTCGAGATGATTGGATTAGCTAGTTGGTGAGAACTTCTCACTCAAATTTTCTTTTTCTAGTTATATATATATACTAGGATGCAGACGGTGTTTAGTAGCACCCGACACAATCGTCCACAGACCATGGACTTGTTTGATTGGTTGTGTAGTTGGTTAGATTATTTGGTTTGAATTGAATTGTTTGGTGAAATGGAATGGATTTGATTGATTTGTGAATGGCGTGGGCCTTCACTAGACCGGGGATAAGGCTAGGCCTCGTCCCGTTTCTAGTATCGTGCCGTTATGCCGCCGAAATTTTCTAAAATATGTTAGAAAAATAAAAAATATCATTTTTATTGAGTAAATGAACTGAATAGAAATTCATGTGTTGAAATAAAATATTTTATCGTTAAAAATATAATTTTTAACGTGGAAGTGAATAAAATAAAATATTCATTTACAAACCGGACGGTTTGTTTATGTACACCTATTTGAAGGACATTGATTGGGACGATAAATTTTACACGTCGCCCAACTGCACAACTAAAATCTGTGTTGGATTGTTTGAAACCCCACACGGGTGTTGGGATGAAATTTGAAGTTCGCTCATCCTGATTGATTAAATATGTCGATCGATTGATTGACAGACTGTTATAAGCGTAAGATATCTATATTTGATGCTTATACAGTGTAGTGCACTTTGGTTGATGGTTGATTGTTTATTATTGCTATTATATACATGTGTTGTATGGAATCCATATAATTAACATTATATGGTGATTGATTGGGCCTCATTCCAATCGGGACAACAATGAATATTATAAAAGAAAATTCATGTGTAGAATATAAAAATAGTCATGTGTTGACGATGTTCATGTGTTGAGTGAAATATTTTATACATTGAAATTTACATCTTTATCATATTTAAAATTAGAACTACTTCACGGTGGAGTCTAATTAAAATCAAACGATAGATACCATAGTTTTATAAAATATTTTACATAACAAAAATAGTGATGTGTTGACAGTACTCATGTGTTGAGATTATTCGTGTATTGAAAGAAATATAGATTCATGTGTTGAATGGGATAAATATTCATTTGTTGAATAGAATAAATAATTTATTGAAATATATAAAGCCGTGTTGATTAGAGTTGCGCTATTTTGACGTGAACGATATTTATATCGATTATATTCATTTTTATAATGAATATAGAAAAGGTAGTGATTTTAAAATATAACGTTTTGAAAATATTATCATTTATATAGTAATGATATGAAATATTCAATTTTGATTTGAAATGGAATATAGAGTTGAAATGGTTTTGAAAATGAATTTAAAACATTTTATAAAATACGTTTTAAAAAGGAAATTGACGAAATATATATAATATATATATATATATTATATATAATGGCCTGAATAGAACGCGCCGCGCCGCGGCAATTCGTGAATTTCGACCATTGACTTCGAATTGACGTTGCGGGAGATCCGACCGTCGGATTCTCCTAAAACCAGAACCGTTGGGTTCGTATCGAAAAGAGCTTTCCAATGAATATTAGAAATTTGAAATCTAACGGTTGGATTTGGAATTATGTCCAAATCAAATTTGAAAAAGGTCGCTGTAAGTGCAGTTCGATGGCCGTTGATGGAAATCGACTGTATGAGCCTTGATAAAATTATTAAAAATATCTATAATTTGTGTAAAATCATAATATATGAATTGGAAAGAATTGAGCTGGAAAACTCCATATTTGAAAAGATAAAAATATATTTTTATCGGAATAAACTAGTTTTGAACTAGGACTAAAATCAATTTATTTTTGAAATAAATAAATTGAATTTGAAGGTGATTTTAAAAATAATCAATATTCCCAATACGTGGATTGGACTGGAGTTGAATCGAAAATATCTTCGGGATATTTCGATGTTGGATTTCGTGACTATACAGATATTGTTATGGGAATTTGAAAGATATATTTTATATCGTTATTTCCAATACGATATTTATTGGTTTCAGAATTTGATATTGAATATAAGCCGGTATATTTTCTATTCAGAGCCTTGTATTTAATATCAAATGTGATTTGGGTTTATCGTGAGTCGTGTTTTAGATGACATTGGTTCTTTAACCCAGTTAAAGGCAAGATATCGATTTCTGAAAAGATTAAAACTAAGTGGAGTTTTAATGAATCTTTAATTAGATTAAAATGTGAATTGATAAATTAAATTATCAAATCTGAAAAGTGATCGAGAGTGGAGTATCACCAGTTTTGCTCCAAAGCGATAGTTAAATCTTTAATTAGATTTGAACGTGAAATGGTAATTAATTTTACCGATAGCACCGTGGTGTTAGGAATGGAGTATCACCAGTTTTGCTCCATGGGATATATAGCTTGGGATTGGGAAATAAAATAAATAATTACTTCGGTGTGGTTCGCTAATCCCGACTAGTTAGGAAAAACCATAAAATGGTTTGAAATGATATCCAAAGGAAGATTTTAGGATAAATTTAGAAGAATTTATCTTGGATAAAATTAATGGGAACATTTCCCTAAGAATGTGATTTTGTGAATAAAAGAATATTCTGAATTGGAATGAGGCGTTTGTTGTGTTTGTGTAACATTCGTTTATTATATACGTGGGTTATTCAGAAAGGCCGGGTTATACCCATTCTGAATAACCGATTCGACGAGATGTCGAAGATGAAGACGGTGGTTGAAGACCGGAAGTCTTCACATCATTTGGGTGATTACTGATGATCTTGATTGGGCTGTACACCCAGGATGAGGGAATCAGTTGGTGATCGTCCAGACATACCTGGAGATGGATGGATATGCGAGGAAAGTGCCTCCGGTTTCGTTCAGACCCAGAACGAACTTGTAAATGGATTGTCTGTCTGACATTGAATTTTATTCTGTGTTGATTGATCTCTATTAAATATACATCTGTTTGGCGGCGGAGAATTTATTCTCTTGCTTAACGCCCTTCTCAGAGACATACGAGCTCAGAGGTTGTATATCGATGGACATCAGTCGCATGGAGTGAATTGCCTATGTGGCACGCATAAGTGGCAATTGATCAAGGCTTCTGTTGAAAAGCAAAGTCTTGTGGTTGATGATCAAAGTACGGTCTGTGTGGCGTAGCTTTGTGTATAACGTGAATTCGCGAGCCTCACACCTCGGTATGAGTCAAAAACGGGATAGTGACTGCAGGGAGAGCACGACGTTTCTTTCTAGCTAGGGTGGTGTCAGTGACCTACCAGCCCTGACATTTATATACTTTTCACCTGTGTGGTTGTTGGATACGAGGCGCCTCGGATATAGGTCTGTAAAGACCGGGAAACGTGTGTTCAGGAATAATTAATCCTCAAAAGTAAGAGAGGACCGGCCCTGAAGATCCAAGGATCATAGTGGGGTCCTGAGACATTTGCTAGAGTGTCTCGAATCGGAGAGGAGCTTGCCCCTTGCCTCGGCTCATGACGGAAATCCAATTTCCAATACGTGTGCTTCGGTTTTATTTGTAGAACCTAGTATGGCGACATAGTGGTATGGGTCATTCATGCCGCCTATGATTGATATTTATGATTGAAATTGTTTTGACACTATGCACCTATATTAGTATCAAATAATGTGTTTTAAACGTATCAAGCATGCTTTGGCTGTTATAAGGTAAAAACCCTATCCTCCGGCTTGCGTTGCATTGTGTGATGGGACCTGGGTCTTATAACAGCTTCATTTTTCTTTATTTAGCATTGCGCTGTTTGTTTTATGCACTGGTATTCTTGGGAGGAAACCCGTTCCGTGTTATACGGCGTGGTCCCTTGATTTACCGAACTTTAAAATAAAGAATTATAACTGTTTTAGTTCTCACACCAGTCCCATGACTGACCTGGAGTTTATTGTTTTAACCTAAACTCTGGGTGCCCCTATTTTTCACACGGGCAGCTAGTACTTTTGGTTTTGCAGATTTATATTCACAGGGTCCTGATTTACAGCTGGAACGATGTTCGGAAAACTCTGTATCCGTGTATCACTTCTAGTTGTGTTTTGTATATTTTTCCGCTGCTATGTAATTTATTGTAATCTCTGATATTTGTCGAATGTAATTTAATCATTTATACTCTGTTTATTCTTGTATCTGATGGAATTGTTGTAATAACAATGAAATGTTCTTCCGTATGCGCTCATTTGTGTGTTGTTCTCAAAGTATTCGTGCTTTCCTTCACGGGGAAGTTACAGGTCCTTACAGTTGGTATCAGAGCTTTGGTTTACAGAGCTCGAGAATAAGACACATTAGAACAATACGAAAGAATTCATCAGATATTGGATTAGAAAAATCCAATTAGAATGACTCGTTAGAGATAGGATCAGTAGTATCCTAGAACGAGTGTGAAGAGTATATTTTTCAAATGAAAACAATTTTGTTTTGAAAATTTAAATCGTTTTATACGTATTCGATTATTTATTTATTTTGAATATGGACAATCTAGTATATAAAGGTTTTGCATATACGCGTCATGAACGTATATTCGAAGTTTTAATATATTAGATAGATACAGAATCACATTCTAGTTGCTCGGGAATGATTCTGATAATGCTGCAGCGTTACCAGTATTTATTTTCGAGTTACGAAGGTATGATTTTCTATATATTTCCATTAGGCTGGTGTGAGAACCAAAACTAATATAGCTAGAATACATTGTTGTGATTGACAACAAAAACATGATTTTTTGTATATATATCAAATTTATGAATTTGAAACTCTAATTCACTAATTGATTGATGTTTGTGTTGGTTGTTTATCTGTTTGCTATTTTTGAACCATTATGCCTAATTGAACCAAATATTGAATTGTATTGAAAATTGGTCGCATATGCATGCATACATATACTTACATTGAACAGGTCATAGCAAGGAGGCTAGAGCCGGAGAATAAAATTTGTTTGCCCGACAAATAGGTACATGTTTACTATAATTTACTGTTTTGTTTGGGTGATGATGATTTTATGAGCCTATTGGCTAGCCGCTGGGCTTTTTCTTTTTCTTTTTGAGATCAGAAGGCCTATATGGCAATTTCGGGATTTTCCCGTGGCTCCCGGTGCAGGGGAGGTTATGGCGAAATTTTTCGAAAATTTAGGGTGTTAGCCAAATTTTTGAAAATTTGAAAATTCTCAGAAACTGAAAAGTTGGAGAATGGAAGCCAGATTGAACGTAGAGTTGATTAATCAAACCACTTTCGACTTTGTTCCTTTTCGGGGAGGAAAAGTTTTAAGTGGGGGAGATTGTAATAACCCGGAAATTCTGAGCCAGTTTAAATTTTTTATTTTGGCAATTTTAACGAATTATGAATATTTAAAATAGATTATTTTAAATAATAACAACGAGAAATTTATTTTGAATATAATTCGAACGTATATATTATACGCGTCGTCGTTTGAATATAAATATTTATTTATAATTATAAATAGAATTGAAAATGGCGCGGTAGTTCGATAATTCGATTTCAAACTTCAATTGAATGTACCGGGTGCAAAACAATCCGGATTTTAGTGAAACCAAAAACATTAGGATCTAATTGTGAATATCTTTCCAACGAATCCGAAAAATCGAAATTTCATAGCGGGAATCAAAAGTTATGCCCAATTGAAAATTCAGAATAGTCGCTATGTAAATTATACATGGCCCAAAAAGTCATATTTTGCATACGGATGAATTTGGACTCGAAACCACTTCCATTGAGTTCAAAAGGCCGTTTAGAACTCCGAAAAGTATAAGTTTTGATATATTCCGATATCCGGAATAGTGGCTATAGGCTGGAGTTGTTCGGTTAACAATACATAGCCCTTAAAAAGTGAAATTTTGCATACGAGCTCAGAATTCGACGAGATAAATTTTTATGGATTCACAATGATAAATCATTGTTGAGTTCCAAATAGCGCGTCGAACGGAGTTAATATGTGGCCGTGCGAGCTGAAACAGTTCCGGGTAAAACAAGCAGTCATTTTACAAAGGAACATTATTGATACGACCTCAGAATTCAATTCTACTTTTTTTTCTAGATTCGTATGGTCCAATAATGGTTAAATCCAAGAGGGCATGATTTTTTGAGTTAGCATGTGAGCGTGCGAGAAGAAAAGGTGCGCCAAAATCGCATTTTTAGAGCTTATCTGAGCATTTTTGTGATTTTTAACGGACGGTCAAACGAACTCGGAATTCGACGAAACTTGTTTCGTTGGACTCGTCTTCACGTCTACTATCTCGTGCCCGAAATCCGCGGCCATCGGAGATCGCTAGCGTTCAGGCGATACGCGAGAAACTAGCATATAAACACTTTTACTTCCTTTTCTTCTTCACTTTCTTCCTCTTCCTCTTTCTTCACAAAAACTCAAAAATGGAGTCTCACCTCCTCCTTGCCGCTGCCGCACCCCATCAGCCCCCTCCCCTCCACCGCTGGCCGCCGCTCCTCTTCCACCTCCTCTTCCTCCTCCTCTCTCTCTCCTCCTCTTCCTCTCTTCCAATTTGCAAACCCTAGGAGCCACCACCACCGTGGGCCCCACCTCCACCGCCGCCGCCCCCTAGCCGCCTCCCCACGCCACCTCAGGCCCCACGCCCCCCTTTCCCTCCCCCAATTCCGACCGTGGGCCCCACATGGCCAATATCCCCTTTTTCACCAAAAATCCCGTTTTTACATAAAAGTCCCTACGTTTTTCGTCAATAACTCCCAAACCGTGTACTTTTGGCCAAAGTCCCTCAAGACCAAAGTCGTAGAGCACGAAATTCTCTTCGATTTGGTATATGATATGTCCTATTTTGCATTGCGGAGTTGTCGGGAAAACGCGTCCGAAGTCTGCTGTTCAAACACTGTCAAAATGCTGTCTTTTCGCGATTTCCGGCGAAATGGCATATTTTCGGCAAGAAGACCACTAGGAAAAAGTTGTTCAGAATGGCGTGCTTGTGCTAGAAAAAAAGATGGTGTGAAGATTGAAGCTCGTTTGCAAATTCTGGAGTCAGAACAACAAATCCGGGCGATAGAAAATATTGGCTACGGGCAACGAAAGTGACAAAAGGCGAGAACGACAAGATTTTCTACATAAGAAGAGTCGAGATGATTGGATTAGCTAGTTGGTGAGAACTTCTCACTCAAATTTTCTTTTTCTAGTTATATATATATACTAGGATGTAGACGGTGTTTATTAGCACCCGACACAATCGTCCACATACCATGGACTTGTTTGATTGGTTGTGTAGTTGGTTAGATTATTTGGTTTGAATTGAATTGTTTGGTGAAATGGAATGGATTTGATTGATGTGTGAATGACGTGGGCCTTCACTAGACCGGGGATAAGGCTAGGCCTCGTCCCGTTTCTAGTATCGTGCCGTTATGCCGCCGAAATTTTCTAAAATATGTTAGAAAAATAAAAAATATCATTTTTATTGAGTAAATGAACTGAATAGAAATTCATGTGTTGAAATAAAATATTTTATCGTTAAAAATATAATTTTTAACGTGGAAGTGAATAAAATAAAATATTCATTTACAAACCGGACGGTTTGTTTATGTACACCTATTTGAAGGACATTGATTGGGACGATAAATTTTACACGTCGCCCAACTGCACAACTAAAATCTGTGTTGGATTGTTTGAAACCCCACACGGGTGTTGGTATGAAATTTGAAGTTCACTCATCCTGATTGATTAAATATGTCGATTGATTGATTGACAGACTGTTATAAGCGTAAGATATCTATATTTGATGCTTATACAGTGTAGTGCACTTTGGTTGATGGTTGATTGTTTATTATTGCTATTATATACATGTGTTGTATGGAATCCATATAATTAACATTATATGGTGATTGATTGGGCCTCATTCCAATCGGGACAACAATGAATATTATAAAAGAAAATTCATGTGTAGAATATAAAAATAGTCATGTGTTGACGATGTTCATGTGTTGAGTGAAATATTTCATACATTGAAATTTACATCTTTATCATATTTAAAATTAGAACTACTTCACGGTGGAGTCTAATTAAAATCAAACGATAGATACCATAGTTTTATAAAATATTTTACATAACAAAAATAGTGATGTGTTGACGGTACTCATGTGTTGAGATTATTCGTGTGTTGAAAGAAATATAGATTCATGTGTTGAATGGGATAAATATTCATTTGTTGAATAGAATAAAGAATTTATTGAAATATATAAAGCCGTGTTGATTAGAGTTGCGCTATTTTGACGTGAACGATATTTATATCGATTATATTCGTTTTTATAATGAATATAGAAAAGGTAGTGATTTCAAAATATAACGTTTTGAAAATATTATCATTTATATAGTAATGATATGAAATATTCAATTTTGATTTGAAATGGAATATAGAGTTGAAATGGTTTTGAAAATGAATTTAAAACATTTTATAAAATACGTTTTAAAAAGGAAATTGACGAAATATATATAATATATATATAATATATATATAATGGCCTGAATAGAACGCGCCGCGCCGCGGCAATTCGTGAATTTCGACCATTGACTTCGAATTGACGTTGCGGGAGATCCGACCGTCGGATTCTCCTAAAACCAGAACCGTTGGGTTCGTATCGAAAAGAGCTTTCCAATGAAAATTAGAAATTTGAAATCTAACGGTTGGATTTGGAATTATGTCCAAATCAAATTTGAAAAAGGTTGCTGTAAGTGCAGTTCGATGGCCGTTGATGGAAATCGACTGTACGAGCCTTGATAAAATTATTAAAAATATCTATAATTTGTGTAAAATCATAATATATGAATTGGAAAGAATTGAGCTGGAAAACTCCATATTTGAAAAGATAAAAATATATTTTTATCGGAATAAACTAGTTTTGAACTAGGACTAAAATCAATTTATTTTTGAAATAAATAAATTGAATTTGAAGGTGATTTTAAAAATAATCAATATTCCCAATACGTGGATTGGACTGGAGTTGAATCGAAAATATCTTCGGGATATTTCGATGTTGGATTTCGTGACTATACAGATATTGTTATGGGAATTTGAAAGATATATTTTATATCGTTATTTCCAATACGATATTTATTGGTTTCAGAATTTGATATTGAATATAAGCCGGTATATTTTCTATTCAGAGCCTTGTATTTAATATCAAATGTGATTTGGGTTTATCGTGAGTCGTGTTTTAGATGACATTGGTTCTTTAACCCAGTTAAAGGCAAGATATCGATTTCTGAAAAGATTAAAACTAAGTGGAGTTTTAATGAATCTTTAATTAGATTAAAATGTGAATTGATAAATTAAATTATCAAATCTGAAAAGTGATCGAGAGTGGAGTATCACCAGTTTTGCTCCAAAGCGATAGTTAAATCTTTAATTAGATTTGAACGTGAAATGGTAATTAATTTTACCGATAGCACCGTGGTGTTAGGAATGGAGTATCCCCAGTTTTGCTCCATGGGATATATAGCTTGGGATTGGGAAATAAAATAAATAATTACTTCGGTGTGGTTCGCTAATCCCGACTAGTTAGGAAAAACCATAAAATGGTTTGAAATGATATCCAAAGGAAGATTTTAGGATAAATTTAGAAGAATTTATCTTGGATAAAATTAATGGGAACATTTCCCTAAGAATGTGATTTTGTGAATAAAAGAATATTCTGAATTGGAATGAGGCGTTTGTTGTGTTTGTGTAACATTCGTTTATTATATACGTGGGTTATTCAGAAAGGCCGGGTTATACCCATTCTGAATAACCGATTCGACGAGATGTCGAAGATGAAGACGGTGGTTGAAGACCGGAAGTCTTCACATCATTTGGGTGATTACTGATGATCTTGATTGGGCTGTACACCCAGGATGAGGGAATCAGTTGGTGATCGTCCAGACGTACCTGGAGATGGATGGATATGCGAGGAAAGTGCCTCCGGTTTCGTTCAGACCCAGAACGAACTTGTAAATGGATTGTGTGTCTGACATTGGATTTTATTCTGTGTTGATTGATCTCTATTAAATATACATCTGTTTGGCGGCGAAGAATTTATTCTCTTGCTTAACGCCCTTCTCTGAGACATACGAGCTCAGAGGTTGTATATCGATGGACATTAGTCGCACGGAGTGAATTGCCTGTGTGACACGCATAAGTGGTAATTGATCAAGGCTTCTGTTGAAAAGCAAAGTCTTGTGGTTGATGATCAAAGCACGGCCTGTGTGGCGTAGCTTTGTGTATAACGTGAATTCGCGAGCCTCACACCTCGGTATGAGTCAAAAACGGGATAGTGACTGCAGTGAGAGCACGACGTTTCTTTCTAGCTAGGGTGGTGTCAGTGACCTACCAGCCCTGACATTTATATACTTTTCACCCGTGTGGTTGTTGGATACGAGGCGCCTCGGATATAGGTCTGTAAAGACCGGGAAACGTATGCTCAGGAATAATTAATCCTCAAAAGTAAGAGAGGACCGGCCCTGAAGATCCAAGGATCATAGTGGGGTCCTGAGACATTTGCTAGAGTGTCTCGAATCGGAGAGGAGCTTGCCCCTTGCCTCGGCTCATGACGGAAATCCAATTTCCAATACGTGTGCTTCGGTTTTATTTGTAGAACCTAGTATGGCGACATAGTGGTATGGGTCATTCATGCCGCCTATGATTGATATTTATGATTGAAATTGTTTTGACACTATGCACCTATATTAGTATCAAATAATGTGTTTTAAACGTATCAAGCATGCTTTGGCTGTTATAAGGTAAAAACCCTATCCTCCGGCTTGCGTTGCATTGTGTGATGGGACCTGGGTCTTATAACAGCTTCATTTTTCTTTATTTAGCATTGCGCTGTTTGTTTTATGCACTAGTATTCTTGGGAGGAAACCCGTTCCGTGTTATACGGCGTGGTCCCTTGATTTACCGAACTTTAAAATAAAGAATTATAACTGTTTTAGTTCTCACACCAGTCCCATGACTGACCTGGAGTTTATTGTTTTAACCTAAACTCTGGATGCCCCTATTTTCCACACGGGCAGCTAGTAGTTTTGGTTTTGCAGATTTATATTCACAGGGTCCTGATTTACAGCTGGAACGATGTTCGGAAAGCTCTGTATCCGTGTATCACTTCTAGTTGTGTTTTGTATATTTTTCCGCTGCTATGTAATTTATTGTAATCTCTGATATTTGTCGAATGTAATTTAATCATTTATAATCTGTATATTCTTGTATCTGATGGAATTGTTGTAATAACAATGAAATGTTCTTACGTATGCGCTCATTTGTGTGTTGTTCTCAAAGTATTCATGCTTTCCTTCACGGGGAAGTTACGGGTCCTTACATAAAAGGTCAAGGACTTTGAAAACCTTTGGACCGGACTTCTATACATTTATGTTAGAAGATGATCCATTGACATACAAACAGGCTATGTCTTCCAGCGATGCCCCTTATTGGAAGGAGGCAATTAACAATGAAATTGAATCCATTATGTCGAATCATACATGGGAATTGGTTGATTTACCTCAAGGATGTAAGGCCTTAGGTAATAAATGGATATTTAAAAAGAAATTGAAACCTAATGGTTCAATAGACAAGTACAAAGCTCGTCTGGTAGTCCAAGGATTTAGACAAAAGGAAGAATTGGACTATTTTGATACATATTCACCTGTAACGAGGATAACGTCAATTAGAATGCTCATTGCAATTGCATCCGTACATGAATTGGAAATACATCAAATGGATGTTAAAACTGCATTCTTGAATGGTGAACTAGAGGAGGAAATCTATATGAAACAACCTGAAG
The DNA here is from genome assembly GCA_030737875.1 of Allium sativum. NCBI lineage: Eukaryota > Viridiplantae > Streptophyta > Magnoliopsida > Asparagales > Amaryllidaceae > Allium > Allium sativum. The sequence goes on from CM060913.1 coordinate 288,231,174, forward strand.
GATTTCTAAGCTCAGAAAATGAGCATAAAGTTTGCAAACTGGTAAAATTACTTTATGACCTTAAGCAAGCTCCAAAACAGTGGCATGAGAAGTTTGATAATACTATGTTATCAAATGGATTCACGACAAATGAATCAGATAAATGTGTGTACGTAAAACATACACACATTGGATATGTCATTGTTTGTCTTTATGTTGATGACCTATTGATCCTAGGCAACAACAAGACCATAATAACATCTACAAAGTATATGTTATCCTCTATATTCGATATGAAAGACCTAGGACTGGCTGATGTGATATTGGGTGTAAAAATTCTGAGAACACCACAGGGATATGCATTATCCCAATCGCATTACATCACTAAAATACTTGAGAAATTCAAGCAATATAATGTAACTATTGCAAAATCACCAGTAGATATGAACCAAAATTGGGTAAAGAACACTGGTGATGGTATTTACCAATTGGAATACTCTCGTATACTAGGAAGTATCATGTATGTTACGAACTGTACTAGGCCTGATATCGCATATGCTGTAAGCAAACTAAGTAGATTTACCAGCAATCCTGGTAAACATCATTGGAAAGCGATAATCAGAGTTCTAGGATATCTAAAGTATACACAGAGTTATGGTCTATACTATACAAACTATCCTTCAATAGTGGAAGGATACAGTGATGCAAATTGGATCACTGGATCAAATGATACAAAGTCTACAAGTGGATACGTGTTCACATTAGGAAATGGAGCAATTTCATGGAAATCATCCAAACAGACTTGTATCGCTAGATCTACGATGGAATCAGAGTTTATTGCACTAGATAAGACTGCAGAAGAAGCAGAATGGATTCGAAGCTTCTTGGAAGACATTCCTAATTGGAGCAAACCTATGTCTCCAATATGTATACATTGTGATAGTCAATCAGCTATTGGAAGAGCTAATAGTACACTATACAATGGTAAATCTAGGCATATTCGTCGTAGACATAAAACGATAAGACAACTTCTCTCTAATGGGGTTATCACAATAGATTACATTCGATCTAAAGATAACTTAGCGGATCCACTTACAAAAGGCTTGCCAAGAGAGAAAGTTCAAACCTTATCGAAGGGAATGGGGCTAAGGCCTATAAACTAAAGGTTTTTCTAAAATGGAAACCCCACCTAGTTGACTGGAGATCCCAAGATCTAGGTTCAAAGGGACAACGAAGTTTTAGAGAAACTTGATGGCACTGTTATACACAAACCATTCCTATGATAAGTCAGTGCATTATATGTTGAATAAGGATAAGTATTAGTACTTTTAATGATGTCTGTATTTGAGGAATTAGAGAATACTCTTTACAGAATCACCTACGTAAGTGCGAAGGCGCCGCTTCAAAAAGAATTATGAGGCCAAATTCTCTAAGCACTTATGAGACCAGACAGGTCTTCAAGGCGAAAACGAACACATACAGAGAACGAAGGGTTATAAGAAACATTTATCGTGTGTTATCTACTTTGGAATTACACAAAAGGCTTACAGTTCAAGGACAGTCTATGTCTACTGATTCGCCTGTGATTCAAATAGGTAATCACTAGGAAAGTTCAAAGCCCTTGTGCTACTTTAACCGATGCGATAAATGGTTCGTGAAACTAAGATCGATTGCTCATTCATGTGGGGGATTGTTGGAAAATGAATGAGCAAAGAAAGAGGAAAGTGGGAAGAAGAAGAGGTGGGAAGAAGAAGGGATAGCAACATTTAAAGTCCCACATCATAGAAATATTAGCACAATCTCTCCTTATATATTAGAAGCCAAATAGGCTTATGTAAAATAAAAAAGAGAGGGATGATAAAAGGATGTGGACTTGGCCAAATTAAATACATTAAAAAGTCAAAGATAAGGGCCTTGGGCCTTGGGGCTCTTGGGGTCTCCTGATTGGATATGGCCGACGTTGCTGATTGGGCTAGTGCACTGACATGAGAATATTTTTTCTCAGAATTTTAAAAGGTGTGTCTGTTCAGTCCAGAATTCGAAAGGAATGTCTGTTAACTGAACGAGTACAACCATTTGGATTCTCAGCGTATGCATATTAATAACTGAGCGGTTAAAGGGTCGCAACCTTTCCTACTCTGACGGTTACTGATGCATGCGAACAGGCACTCCTCCTTGCTTATATATGCACTGCCCAAAATAAGACAGAATTCACTTTTCTGCTTGCATTGCTTCTTCTTCTTCAAAGTAATTCTCTGATCTAGTTTCTGTAATCAACTTCAGTTCATCAGAGCTCCGTTTGCTGGCACTACGCAACAAAGTTGGTCCGTTTTATCCTGGGAAACAAATTGCAACTACGTCGATTGGTGCATACGACGGCAATATTGTTTCAACGAAACAGAAAATATCTGGACTCGGACATTAGTGAAACAGAATACTTTCTGTTTATCTTCTATTTTGCGCACAAATCGGTTACACTTTCTGTGATTAATGTAAACACGGTTTGACGTGACAATTGTGGCACAATTGATTAACGTTCATTTTGTTGCTGTCTGTTTGTAATACAATTGTGTAATTACAAAAGTTCTAACAGAGGTTGCAGCTGGTTCTGGAATTCAGTGGCTGTGAGGTTCAGCTTTGTGTCGTATTGCAGATCTCAGTGAAGGTGAATAACACTGCAAAGAGGTGGTAGTGCGTGGAATGCTCAGGTGATGGTTAAAGTTTTTTTTCTCCATCGATTTTGATCATTTTTGGCCATTGATAGTAATGAAATCAACAACAGATACCATAAGTACAAACCAAATTCTAAAGTTTTAAGTTTCCTTAGTCACTGATCTGACACGGTTATAAAATGAGCTAGTCAGTGAACTGTGTAGCCGCGAAACAAATCGGCTAATACTTGAAATACTAATAGCCTAAAGTTTCTGGCCATTGTGAAGTGTGAATCTGCCTTTGTCCTGCTGCTCACATCTTGCCTTCTACATCCATCCATTTGATTTAGCCAATATAGTATACATTCTCTTTTTGTCCATCCAATTCAATTTTATACTTCAGTTTCCATGAACAACTAAAGTCGGATGTTTGCATTTAGATCCATTTCTATTTTATACTAAATCAATTTCAGTTACTTCATCAATTTTTGTTTGGACTGCTGTTACTTATGCCCATTTAATTCATTGATTGAATGCAATTTATTGGTATAGCTTCAATGCATGTTACCAAAATAATTATTCCCAAGGTAACAGTTGAGTTTGGTGCACAAAAGTAACCACTGGCATTATGTGAAATATAACATGGTTGGCTTATCCATTCGAATGAAAGTAGAATCATTTGCTGGTTAGATTGGTTAATGTTTTGATCCTGCATTTTCACTCATAATCAGGTTTTTGGTACATGCATAAAAAGTCATATAATGCTTTCTCAGGCTAAGTTTTAGGTGTCTATATGTTCATATTATCTATTTTATGGACTGTGTCTTCCACCAATATTTTACTCAGCTCAACCCTCTAAAATTGACTGAGCCTTGGATATGGTAATGTTGCAAACATAGATCCAAAACAAAAGAAGGTTATATATGTTTCTAATGAAGATCTGTATATGGTTTTCTATTTTGATATCTTTTGAAAAGCGATTTCTGTCCAACTCATCCTTAAGTGCTTCAACATTAATTTTAGCTGCTCATAGTAATTTGGTAATTGATATGTACAAGCAAATGTAAGGTGGTGTCTGACGCAACGGTAAGGTTACCCGACTGGTAAGTCCTACCAGGACGGGAGACAGACCTGGGAAGTCCTCGCGCTTGAGTACGAGAGCATTTGACACTGGGTATCCATCTATATGTACAAGCAAATACACACAGACGTTTTGAAGATAAATGTCCGTAATATATGAATGTAGTCCGGTTTGAAAATGCATTAAACAGTTATGTTTAATTAGCGTCACAAATTGTTTTTCCATGATTTTCCTTTTTCTGTTTGTCCCATTCAAATATTCATAGTTTATAAGTTATGTGTTTTGGTTACAATATATAATCAGTTGCTTGGATTTGTACTCAAGTTTTGTAACCACGCTTAAAGAAATGCTTGGTCATAGGTTACTGCAGCACAATTTGACTCAGAAGCCTATACTGGAAAGCATTGTCCTTTATGCATGATGCATGTGCACCGCTTCACACATATGATCTTGCATGGTTATTTGATGTTTTGATTTGCCAATGATTACAAATAACAACTGTTAACCCTACAAAATATGTTTTGTCTCATTTTTACAATGACATGTAAAGTTTTACTTATGTCTTTTTTCCAGAGTTTTTGGCAGATAGTTTGAGTGAATAATTTTACCTACTGCAGCGGATGCACATCACTCTATGGAGAAAGGTACTAGATTGGTAATTCTAATTTTTATGCAAATTTACAACTACTCTTTGTTTTCACAATATTCTTAGTTTTCGTTAGATATTTTGATTTGTGAATGGCTCATGTATCATCTGATTACAAATAATAGTTGTCAACCCCACAAAAGTTGTTTTGATTTCATTTTTACCATGATTGCTAATTTAGGTTAATATACTACATATAAAAAACATGAATAAATAATTGTAGTTTATGTTTAAGAAAAAAGAAAAATTCATCTTGATTTAGTTTATTAACAGCCTATGATATTTTCATCATTAAGGTTTACTATAATTTATTAGATTCATTTCTCAAACTATTCAGGATACATGTAAGTAAGCAGCTAATACATTATTGTTCATAATTTCAGTCGCATGCAATTGCTCGGTTTCTTTGTTTATTGGTTTAATTTTAATTTCCGATTAATGATGTCATTAAAGGTATGTGAGCTGCATATGTTGCTAGACATAGATCAAAGCCTAGAGCCATTCTTAGATGCATGAGATCTGGTAAGGTTCCTTTCAATAAGTAATTACAAATACGCTAATGAATATATGTCTTGTTTCTTCATTTTTTTTGATTAAAAATGCAACCCATATTATATAAGCACGTAGAGATTGCTTGAAACTGATGTTGCCAAGCTTTTGACCAGAGTAGCAATGCTGATTTTATGAAGAATCTGTCATATTTTTTCTTTTAATAAAAAACCTGCAGTTTGTACAATGCATTCTGATATTAGTCAATGGTTTAGTGGCTAATTTATTGGGTATCTCAACAGGACGAAGGGTATAGTATGTTAAAAGAAACTTCTCCCTAAATACTATACAATGCATTTCACATCACTATTTTATAAATAACAATTTTGTTAAGAATTTGACAGAAACAAACATATAACATATAGTTTTTTTGTTGTTTTACATGAAAACTCTATATAACTCTAATCATTAAAATATATGGATATAAACGAAATTGATGATATAAAGGAAACTGATGCTTGGCTTTATTATATCAATTTTATTTCCAGAAAGGAGCATTCTGATATTCGAGATAGGGTCTAATAACAAATTTATATATTTCTGTGCTGGGATTGGTAGTTTCTGCTAGGGCCTTAGCCTAAGTGGCCAATGTCTGCCTTTGCCCCTGTGTACAAGTATCTTGATTGATATCATTTTCAGTTTGCAAATTCTCAAAGAAAGATGCTTATTAATATTTTTACCTTTTTTTTTGGCCCATTCAAGTATCATATCAGTGAACTATTATTAAGCGCATGGAGATAATTTGCCGATGATAATTGCAGGGCCATTGTAGAATGGGATTTAAAGTGTTGGCGACATATGGAGAAGATGGAGAAGTTTGCAGAAAAGGAGTTCATGGGAAGCCATTTTTGATGTAGAGGAGGGCCCTAGGACTAAACTTCCTTTCTGTGGACAAAACATCTAAAAGTAGCATGGTTTGATATTCAGTACTGTGACTGGAGGGCTTGATAAGGTTTCCTAACTATTACGTTATCCATAAAAAGGGGTGTGTGTGTGTATATAATATATATATATATATATATATATATATATATATATATATATATATATATATATATATATATATATTACCTGTTATGGATATGTTCCATTTTGAAACTTATAAACAGAAACATACAACACTTTCGTACAAAAAGGTATATCTTACTAGACTTATGAAGAAACAGATCACCTTGAAACATATTTCAATCATAAACCAGTTTCTGTTAATATGTCCACAAAATGGTGTACTGGTGCAGTTGTTAAAAAAAAACTTGCATCATTATAATTTTTCTCTCAAAATTTATGTGTGGCAACTGTTTTAACTAACCAATGTAAGTTCAAAAACTAAAATAAAAAACAATTGTGTTATCATGATATGAAACCGCACCCTTGCAAATGTCTTTTTGATGCTGATAGGTGTATATTGGTAGTACGTGTTTAAAAATGTTTGAATTTGTAATTAGTTTGGAAAATTGTCTAAACATGAAAAATAAGCTATTTATTTACTGTAAGCTGTTTGTTTGGGAATTTTTTCCTTCCCAACTAATCTGCTGGTCTTATGAAGTGAGGTTTAACTAACTAAATTGATTATCTTTTGTTTTGAATGTACCCAAAAATATATAAATGAACTATACAATATTTCAACTAAATGTTAACATAATGACTTAGAAACTGTAGTATTTTCTAAATGAGACGTGTAGTAACTAATTTTATATAGCCATGCCCACCACATAGCTATTTAACCTCTACATCTTATTGTTTTGGCTTTGTTACAAGCTAAGCTTGACTAAAATATTCTTCTCTGTTTGTTCACTACACAGTGAGGAATGTACAAGCTTGCCAACAGTTTTAGCACGAGAATTCAACCGTGTTGGAACAATAAGAAACAGCTTGCGTCGTTGCAGGAAGAACTAGCACAGACTCACCAGCATATTTTTATATTTCTGCATTTTCTATTTTTGTTTTTCTCCAACTTTATTGGAAAAAAATCTTGGAACAAACACTAGCTATGAATCATTTGCATCAGGTTCATGGATTAGAAACAAGGATAGGAACAGCCGTCGGTAAGATGGCCTGTGTCGAGAGCTTTGTTAATGAAAAACTACTTAACGATAAAATTATCATAGAAACCAGTTTTGAAACTACTAACTGTGCATCGCTTACACTTCGTACTTCTTCATATTCCATGATTCAACTTAAACCACCAAAAAGGCTTAATGTGTCAGCTACTGTTAAGCAATATCACCTAAATTTGAAGAATTTTTGTTTCCTGATTGCCTTTTGTAGTGATTCGAAAACTGCAACACTATAACCATTCGCATTTCTGAACAATTTGGAATCAAGCATATGTTAAATAGACGTCTGAAACTTAGGCATCTGTTGAGCAGATGACTGAACATTTTAATATGTATAAACCAAATAGGAGAAGCATGCAGCAGTTATTATTCGTTTTGGCAACATATGTAACTACTCTATTCCAGTTAAATCAATTATTGGCAATTATGTCAAAAAAACTATGTATGGTATATCTATTTCCATAGTTGTATCCAATACTTAATAGAAATATATACGATTATATGGTTAACATAATAGATATTAACTTTATTACTAACAGCTAAGCATAATAACTGATGGAGTTTTTGGCAATGAGTGGCATACAAATATTATTATTTATTAATTATACTATAGAATGATTCTTGAGGTAAGCTTTAGTGAAGAAATAGCATGAAATCTCTATCTCCACTTACTATATGACAGAATTACTAAAAATTTATAAAACTCTCACTGTTAATTATTTTTCCTCATTAAGTTAATTCTATTTAATTATAATCTTTCATCCTTTATATTCCAGTTTTTATTTAGATACCATTGGCTTTTGTGCATATCCAACTGCTTATTTTGTAAATATGAAAATATATTTTCATTACTTTGCTACGTTGATTGTGTCTCTTTACACTATTTGATGTAAACATCGACTTCTGTTTAATGACATGTAATGTATTTTAGCAACTACAGTTACCATATTGATGTATTAGCGTGTAATCATGCACCGACAATTATATATATATATATATATATATATATATATATTTTTAAAAGTATTAATACAAAATTATATATTTTTTTACAACCGTACATCTGCACTGGTACTAACCTACACACACACACATATACACACACACACACACATGGTATCATAGTTATAAAGTGTATTGGTATTTTGTTTTATAACTAGTTTCATATATGAAGACTAGAGTAAAACAGCCTTTTTTGACGATGAAAGAACCCATTTATAAAGAAAACTGGGTTACATATTTCAAAAAATTCAGTTCTTTTACTATTTTCAAAAATAGCCTTCTAGACTGTTACATAAGTGAGTTAAATATTTTTTCAGTTGCTCATGCCGGTTGATTTTTATAAAAAGTCAATTATGATTGGTTGTTGACCCGTTTGTACCAAATTTAAGTAATGTGACAATATACATTACTTAGTAATAACACTAAGGTATTTCTTTGACATAAAGATTCAGTAGAAAAAAATAGGGACAATCACCAGAAATGAAAAGCTTTGACTTTGTAACTCAAAATGCTTGATTTCCACTTTCCCTTTGTAGCAACCCCTTTTTTAATTTATTTGGTTTAATATTATTTGATAAACTAACTATAACAAGCAAGATTTAGATCCACGTTTTAATGCATGTTAGTGCTTTAACAGCTTCATATAACATAAGAATTGATCAAAACTGCAAACCAGTAACAAGGATCAGGGAACCTAAGAGTACAACTGTTGGTTGGTTTGCTGACCTTCGGTTCTTAAACAACTCTAAAAAATCTAATGGAAGTACAACATAATAGTATTGTTTTTCAGGTAATTGTTTTGGATTTTAAGTTACTTATATTTTGCATTTTGAAATTACACCTTTAGGTTGCATTCTACATGTATTTGTTGTTCTGGTAATCAGTACAGTACAAGTCTTTTTGGATTATGGTTTGAGTAACTCAGATAGTCACATGAGGAATTGAATAAGTGAAATTGACATAATGAGTTCTTTCTCTTAATGCATTATGGTATATTTTCATTGCAATTTTGAACTAAACCTCTTCGAGTCGTACTTCAGAATTCTCATGACAGTTAACCGTATTACATGGAATTATGAATATCTTATGATGTTTTGGTTTATACAGATTGATCTGTTCTTCATTTATGGATCGAGGTGTTGCAGAAGAGGCATTTAATGCATTTCTACTATTATAGATGAATGTTAACAAATTAAAGAGTTTCTGTCCAATACCTCATTCCTTCACAACTGAAAATAAAGGAGAAGACTGATATTGCCTGAGGATTATAATCGAGTTTGTTACTTCGTTAGTCATATGCTACTAATCAGTGAATTTTTAGAAATGGACGAGAAGCATGAGCCTACAATGGAGTTAATTCCAGGCTATCTTTGCATGCCATGGTAATAAAAATATGCATAGTGCACCTTTCAAAGCTATTTGTTCCTATGAGAATAATGCAGGATTTTCAGTTTAAGATGAATGTTTCAAGTTATGACCAAGACGAGCATATACAATAGAGTTTTGGCCGTTGTGAAATAGTCCAAAAATATATCTTGCTGCTGCGTGCTTCAATTTACAGTTTAACTTATTTGATTTTTTTTTTTTTTTTTTTTTTTTTTTTTTTCATTTTGCCGGTCTGATAACGCCATGAAAACATTGTGAAGTTTTTGTCCATAATTTGTTTAGCTTCTGCTTAGATCTGAATACTATTCGGCCGATTGCCCACTCATTCGTCCGCGTGTTTCTCTCTGTCTATGGTTATTGTTCCCCACTTGGTTCTACGTGTTTGAACTTGAAGTTTGCTTGCTTCTTTAATTTTGCGGCTGCTATGATAAAGCAGAAAAACATGATCATTTTGTTTGTCCTTTGTTCAGCTACTGGTTTCAAGATCAGGGAATTTTAGAATTAATCTTAATTTCTGAGTTGTTTTTATCCATTCTGTCAGGTAGCCTATCGAATTGTTCTTGAGCGCATATTTATATTTCTAAAAGTATTTATACAAAATTATATTAGTTACAACCGTGCATCTGCACGGGTACTAACCTAGTATACACACACACACACCAAAAAAAAACGATGAAGAGAAAAAAGAGTCAATTACTTGACCAAAAGATAAAATCTACATGCATGTAATAATATTCTAGATATGCAACCTGGTCAGAAATAGTCATTATCCAAAATAATTTGATGGCAAAGAGGCAAGTGCCTTTAGCCTATTTTCCAACTATTCATATAGTTAAAAAAAAGAACTCAAAACAGAACATCTATAATATAACCACAATTAAGTAATTCATTACAAAAACGATCATCTAGTGATTTTCCTTTCTTCTACTTTTTTAAAACAAATCCAATTATAGCACAATTCTTATCATCTGAAATTGTTCAAGTTGAGTTTTTCATATTTTGAAGCAATCAATAATTTCATTATTTCTACTTCGATTAGGTATACCTTTCTCCATGCATGCACCGCAATATAATCATCAATTCAATTTCGTAATAGCAGAAAATAATGTCCACTATTGTACTACAAAATAGTGGAATATAAGTAATAAAGCTATGCGCTTCTAAAGCTATTATATACCAAAATACATTGATAATTTTTCTTACCAAGGCCATCTTTTTTTTAATATATAAATCCATCAAGCTCTTTAAAAGTATTTCCACAAACCGATCAATTAAATAATAATAGTGGAAAATATTACTATTATGTCCACTGATTCTTGGATGTCTCTTTTATCTTTTGTTTTTCTCTTATAATTTTACATTTAAATACCTATAGTTAACGATGTCCACTATTATTCATAAGCTTCCCATAAGTTCTTTTACTATTTATATAAAGGTCAAATAATTATTTTGTTTTCAAAATAATTGATATTCTATTCATACATAATAAATATTTATGCACGCATATTAAATCCTTGAATTTATTAAATAATATTTACTCGTTCTCATTTTCGTTTCTCTTTAATTCTCCAGTCACTTTACAGTAAAAACACCTAAAAGTTCAAAATTTTCATATAATTTTAATTACATTGAAATATACATTTGCTGATATATTTTTCAGTTAGAGTAGTTTTTCTATATTTTACTCTTTATAATTTTTCGGTTACTCACAGCTGGAAAACAATTAAATAAAACAATAAATTCATTCATGTTATATCTTACTTTGAGATAAATAACCGATTGATTATTTAAAAATGAACATCGCAAATAAACTTATTGAAATATATGAAATAACGAGCAAAAAAAATAAAACATCAATCTAACAGAATTAAAATATAGTACATTTTCTCCATAGATACCAGATATAAATATTTTCAAAACAAAACCAAAAATAAAATGATTTTTCACACTTCAAAATTTCTAGTCTCGAATTTCATGATCAACATTTAATTATTTCGTTTAGACTATTAGAACAATAATATATCTATTTCAGAAGAGCATGTTTATATTTGTTACAAACATTTTAAATGCATAAAATATATCAAGTGTTTTTAGCAAACTGTCACTTCAAAAAAAAAATCCAAATGCATATCCAAAATATAATTTGAACATTGGATATACAATAAATTTAAAGAAAAATTGAATATCAAATTTAATTATTATTTCAAAAATAAATATTGATCCAAACAAAACGGATATACATTGAAATTCAAATTTGCCAAATAAACAGGTTTAATATTCATTACCAATTGTAGAATTCTTAAAAAAAAATTGACAAATGTGGTTATATCTTATTAGTATCAGCAAAGAAGATAATACTCAAACTTTTTCAAAAATTTAAATTATATAACAAAAATTATGTAATAAAACAAAAGTGACATGTCTACTTTTGAATTTGCTTATTTCAACATTTCACTACATAACAGATTATATATTTTAATGGCATAGCTGATGTTTAAGCATTATACTTTACATTTTTGCTGTATGTGACGCAGGGATTACACAGTTGATTAAATTCAGAAGTTTATCAACTTGCTTATTAGCAAATTGACAGGCTAAATTCAGCAGCTTGTGTTCAGCAAACTTAAATTCAGAAACATTTTTTTAGCATCTACACATTTGTTTATCAGTTTGCTGCAAATTTGCTAACAGATTCACTGCATGCTATTTTGCTGTGAATAGCATTTAACTTCAGAAATACTTCATTAACATTTACATATACATTAATTGGGTAAATTTGCTACTGCTAATTTACCAATATTCACAAATTAAAAGACAATGTAGCTACAAGTTAAATGTTTTGACAACTAAAATTGGAAAAGAAAAAGAAAATACCTTAGAACTCCACTAATCAAGTCATCTTTATACCGTTCACTAATACATGTTCTGCGTACATCATTTGAACTGAAGACGATTTCTGAACCCCAAGTTTCTATAATATAGAACAAGAAAAAACATTGATCATTACAGAGCCAGTGATTCACTAGCAACACAGATATATGCACAACTTACTTTTGCACTGTAGCCAATCTCTCCTGTAATATATAGCATGCACTTTGTTATGTCTTCATTTCAGAACTCAAAATTCAATACAGATAAGTTTCAGTGTATGTTGGTAAGCTCGATCACATCAACTTGCAAGCAACGCTACTGATGATATATGATAAACAAGTAGTATGGTCATATCACACAAGTAAATGAGCTACACAACAATAAAAGGCCATAAAGTGTCAAATAAACTAAACATATAAAGAGGCAAATGATTATCCAAATAACACTTACTGGAGAAACATCAAACTACTTAACTATGTATCCCAACCCATAACCGAATTGTGCAAATCACAATTGATGTAAGAGAAATGCAAGTGATGTGAAATAAAACAGCATTAAACATATTATAGCGATGTCACAAGGTTAACCGGAATTAGTACACGAGCACCTAAGGATTCATTCAAGCAAAATAAAAGTACCTTAGAACATTAATTGTCCCAGAGTAACCAAATCAAGAGCAAAATACTAATGTGCAAACACTGTATCATTCCTTCTCGGTGGTCTATCTGGGATAGTCCCAGGCTTAAACTTAGAAGCCTCATGCCTTGCAAGCTCTGGTGGGACCGAACTATTGCTCTGAATAAGCATCTGCTTTAAATCATAAAATACCTCTGTATCATACATAGTAAGAAATGTGGTTGCAACACCAGTTTTCCCTGCTCTACCAGTACGTCCAATCCTATGTGTGTACATGTCAATACTAGCAGGCATTTCATAGTTTATAACATGTGCTACGTCTGGAATATCAATACCACGACCCGCAACATCAGTGGCCACAAGCACATTGAACCTTTTGTTCCTAAACCCTTCTAGACTAATCTCTCTTTGCTCTTGAGATTTTCCACCATGCAAAGTTGTAACCCTATAGCCCAACTTATCCAAATCCTTAGCACGTGCATCTGCAGACTTTTTAGTGTTGCAAAACACAATTGCGGTTTTATCTCCCATGTCATTAAGCAACTTCTGAAGCCTTGGAAGTTTCTCTGATTCTTTAAGCATGATGACATGTTGTGAAATAAGATCAGTAGCTTTTCCTGCAGTACCAATAGTAACAACTACAGGGTTTCGTAAATACTTTCTAGCAAGTCTTTCAACTGATGGAGGCATTGTAGCACTAAACATGTAAGTTGTCCTATAAATCTTCTTCTCGTCAAGTTCTTCATCCTCGTTTTCAGGTTTCAAATTACTTGAAGGCATCGCATCCAACACACCCACTACTTGAGGTTCAAAACCCATATCAATCATTCTATCAGCTTCATCAAGAACAACATAATTACACTGATTAAGAACTGCATACCTCCTTTCTAGACAGTCAATTAATCTACCGGGTGTAGCAATCACAACCTCGCACCCTTGCCTAAGCTTAAAGCCTTGCTCTTCAATGGATTGACCACCCACAATGGAAACGACCTTAATCCCTAAATAGTGCGCAAACTTCATGGTTTCATCTTCGATTTGCTGAGCCAACTCTCTAGTAGGTGCCATAACAACAGCATAAGGACCTTCTGCTTCATTCTCTTCTGTCATTGGTGGCAGTCTAGTGATATAAGTAAGCATGGGAAGTACGAAAGCAGCAGTTTTTCCTGATCCCGTTTCTGCAATTCCAATCACATCCCTCTGCTGCAACCCAAGTGGAATAGCAGCCATTTGAATCGGGGATGGAGTTTTGTATCCAACCTTCTCTACTGCACGTAACAAGTCGGGATGCAACCTACTTTCTGCCCAGTTACGCATCGGCCTGGGAAGCTTAGACCCTTTGAAAGAAATATTGAAATCTTCTCTAAATATTCTCCAATCTCTTTCAGTCATCTCTTCCAATTTCTTTTCTGACCAATGCCTATCAACTCTCATGTCAAATGCATCATATATTTCTGCTGCTGCTTCTTTCTGCTTCTGAGCTGCAGTTTCTTCGTAGCTCTCCTCCAACCTCCCTTCTTTCTTCCTGATCTCATCACGAGTTTCTTTTTCATGTTTTGCTGCCATTTTCTTCTGCTCTCTTCTATCTATACCTGCAAGCAATCCTCTCCCAAATAATAATCTTGCTTCATGTGGATTCTGATACAATGAGTTCATGTCCCTTGAAGTGTCTTCTGTATTCTCCCAATCGAAGGAAAATCTGAACTTTTCACTTGGTTTTATCACTCTCTTCTTTGGCTTCTTTGAACCCAAATACTGCTCTTTGATTGCTTCCAATTCCTTCTCACGCTCGCGCTCTGCTATTTTCTCAAGGCGGGCATATTCCCTAGGCTTAGAAGAAGAAGAGTCGTCTTTCCTCAGATCTCTGTCACGGTCCTCTCGGTCCCTGTGATCTCTGTGACTCCTGTGCTCTCGATCTCTTCGATCGCGATCTCCATCACGATCGCGGCGGTCGCTGATGCGGTCAGAGTCACGTCGATCACGATCGCGACGGTCACCGTTGCGGTCGGTGTATCGAGAATCGGAGTTCGGGGCCGAAGAAGGGGGCTTGGAGGTTGTGGATGCAGAAGCTACGGCGGCATGGCGGCGCTCGAGGGCTAGTCGTTCGCGTTCGGCGCGGGAGATGAAAACGGGTTTGGCAGGATCTTTAGGGTTTGCAGAAGGTGCAGGTTTGCTGATGTCGTCAATTGAGCGCTTCAAACTCATGATTTTGGTAGGAACTGAGAAAATAAATAAATTAGGGTTTTGAATTCGGAGAATAAGCTCAGGATGGCGAAGAGAGGAAACCACCAGGACCTTTATCTTCTTCGGGTAAATCAGCTATCAAGCGAAGAAAGGTGAATTAAGTTTTTTTTTCTGGGCTCTTTCAAATCGTGAATGGGCTCGCCAAACGATTTTCCAAAGGGGACTTTTGCGTTTATACAGTGCACATCCCCCTGCCCATTTCTTTTGCTGAATAAAAAAATAATATATATATCTATTAAAATGAAGATAATTCAATAAACGTTATTTTTTTACTAGTTATTAATGAAGAAAATTCAATTAAATAAAAAGTTAATATCCATAGCTATTAATGAAGATAATTCAATAAACGTTTTTTTACTAGTTATTAATGAAGATAATTCAATAAATAGATTTTCCCAGTGTTTTTATTAACTTCAAAATTACCCATAATCATGAATGAAGTCTCATCGTTGATTTATAAACTTCACATCATTCTTTTTTCGATTGTTCATCAGTAGAGTTTAAATTTGAATTTGTCACCGACACCGCCAACAAAAACAACTTGAAATAAATGTAATGCGACTATAAAAAGCTTTTGATCGAGCTTGCAACAGGGACATGCTAACTCGTTTTTTTATTAAATAAAAAGTGAATATTCTTACCTTTTAAATACACGGACATGCATTTTACGCTAGTAACATATGGTTAATGATTGACGGACTTGTATCATCCACCAATTAGGTGTAGGTACAAGCTTACTGTTCCTAGAGTCGAATGAGTTTCGCAAATTAGCATTCCTCTATCATTGTGTACTAGTGTATAACTCGCATGTTGCACACACAATTTTTTTAAATGTAACTTTGTACTATTAACGGTAAAAAAAAAAAAAGTTTGGTATGCATTGTCCAATAATTTAAATAAAACAGTTGCTTTTTGAAATAATTTTTTTAAAATTGTGATGTATAATTTTATGCTATTAATCTTACACTTTGTGTTTGAGCATAAAAAATAGCTTTGTTATTTTTACTTATTTAATCATGTGATTTTTTTTAAAATATGTTAAATTTTTAGTTGTGCTATCAGTTTAAGTAATGGAATCAAATGCAGATAGTAAGAAAAAACAAAGAATGGATTAGTAGGAAATTGAATAATTTGATATTATTGGTTAAATTTATACTTTTTGTTATGTATTTAATAAGTTTTTATATTTGACAGAAAATTTAATTGTCTTTTTAGTTGATTTGAAAGTGGTATGCAAATTGGAATTGTCGTTTTTGAAATAATTTAACAAATAAGTTAATACAAATAACATAATTAATTTGATACATCCACTTTTTCTCATCAAAATCATTCGATTAATACATCTTCAATATTAGATAAATCTCATTCAAATGCAACTGTGAAGCCTTTATCAGCATCAGATCTAGTTTCGGATCAGAGTAGTAGGAAGCTCGAGTTTGTTCAACCGGCTTCAAATCATGTCTTCATTCCTGAAAATATATACAATAAATCTGAGATCTCATGGAAGAATACTATAGCTTTGATTCCGATACATTTCAGGTTATCAACTATAAAACTGAAGGAATATGTTTCAAAGGTTTGGAAGCCTATTGGTACTTTTAATGTTCATGTAACTCCTAACATCAACTTTGTAGTTTAGTTTGATCATAAAGAGGATTTTGATCGACTTACAGAGTGTTCAACATATTCATACTTTGGTAGATTATTGTATGTAGAGGTTTGGTACCCTGCCTTTGATTTTAATAGTAAACAAAGTTCAATGGTCCAAATCTGGGTTAGATTAATAGATCTACCTTTACAGTTGTGGACAAATGATGCTATTCAAATGTTGGCTAGTTTTATATCAAAACCTCTTTTGATTGATGTTAATACAGCAGAGAAAAGGTATACGAAATATGCGAGAGTTCTATTATTAGTGGATACCTCTACTGAGCTAAAAACTGAAATTCATATTCATCTACACAATGGTCAAAAATTAGTAATAGCAGTTGATATGAATTTGTACCTATGAAATGTCTTCATTGCTGTTTATTTGGACATGATGATGTATACCATGAAGAATCCACTGATCCTCGCTGGAAACCTCCTGATATTCATAATGAAACCCAAAATAATGTCCCTGGATTTCAAAATGATGTCTCTGAACCTCAAAATAATGTTTCTGAACCTCAAATAATAGAAAAATCAGATAACAATGAAGCTCAAGAACCTAATATAGTTCAATCTATCCATCCTTCTTCTGAAAATATCGATGATCTGAATTCTTTAAATTCTAAGCTTCCAGATGATCTGATTCCTGATATATTAAATAATGTAGCTGATCATTTAGAGGAAACAGATAAAGTGCAGAATCAAGATAAAGGAAAACAAGTTGGAACTTCCTCTTTAGTTGACAAAAATACAAGTTATTTGCAAAGTTCAAAACCAAAAAACCCAACTCCTACTAAAAGAGCTACGAGGAATTCTTCATCTGTTAAATGACACTGATTTCTTGGAATGTTAGGGGTATGAATACATCTTTCCGTATGAAAGAAGTATTCACACTCCTAAATATGACTAAATCAACTATGGTTGGTTTAGTTGAAACCAAACTATCTTCAGTAAATTTGGTTTTATTTTCTTCTTTGTTGCATAATGATTGGAAGTACTTGACTAATAATTCTGCTTTGAGTACAGGTAGAATCTTATTAATTTGGGATTCTAATGTTTGGAACTTAGATCTAATCTCTTTCTTTCCTCAGCATTTGACAGTGAATGCATTAAATAAAGGTGGATTTATGATGACTTTTACAGTTATATATGGAAGTAATACATTTGCAGAAAGACTAGTCCTTTGGGAAACACTTGTTAGAGAATCAATCTCCTTTTCAACTGCTTGGATCTTAATGGGGGATTTTAGTAATCCATTGTCACCAAATGATAAGAAAGGAGGATCTCCAATTCCATATCAACACATAAGAGAATTCCAATTTTTTTTTAATTCAAACAGGTTTGACAGATTTAAAGCCTTTGGGATTTAATTTTACTTGGCGAAGAAGAGGAGTAGCTACTAATATTGATAAAATTTTGGTGAATAATGTGTGTTTACATCAGTTCCTCAACATGAAAGCTCTTTCTTTCCCACAAAAATCAAGTGATTATAACCCAATTCTTTTGGATCTTGTTCCTACTCAAGAGGTAAAGGGATTCTCTTTTAGATATAGAAATGATTGGTGTTGTTATGCAGGTTATAATGATGCAATTCATAGAGGGTTAAACTCCAATGTTTGGGGTTTCCATAGCTATCAGTTTCAGCAGAAATTAAAAAACTGTAAGACAGAGCTTAAAAACTGGAATAGAATCAGAAGCAGAAATGATTCAAACCTCAAACAGGCAGAACAGCAAGTTACCCTTTTAGAATTTGAAGTAGATCTCAATCCAGAGGATCTCCAATTATATGATGATTATTTGCAAGCTAAAAGAGATTTTTCTAAATATTCAGTTTATAGTTTTCAAAGGTCTTAAACAGCAAGCAAAAATTTCTTGGCTTCAACAAGGTGATACAAATTCTAAATTTTTCTATTCTTGTATGTCAAACAGAAGATATTTCAACTAGATTAGAGCTTTGATTAATTCAAATGGTTACCTGTTTTATAAGCCTAATGATATAGAAATTGAAGCCATTAATTATTCTTCCTCTATGTTTAATGGTTCAAGTTCATATGGTTTTCCAAGTTTTCAGCCAATTTCATTCATTAATGATCAAGGTCAAAGGAATTTACTGAGGAAAGTTGAACTAGATGAGATTAAAGAAGCAGTTTTCTCTATTCATGATGAGTCTAGTCCACGACCTGATAGTATAAGTGTAAAAAAATTTAAAGTGCATTGGGAAAATATAAAATTTGATTTGTTGAAAGCTATATCAGATATTTTTCAGTCATGAAAACTACCCAAAGCTCTAAATCATACTTTTATAACACTAATACCAAAAAATGATAGACCATCAAAAATTGCTCATTACAGGCCTATTTTTGCTGTAATGTTTATTACAAAAAAAATTCAAAATTTTATGTAATAGACTAAAACCTTTTCTCCCTCATCTGATTTCTGAAAATCAGAGTGCATTTATAAAAGGAAGATTACAAAAACTTAAATATTTTTTAGTGCTTCAGTTATGAATCCTTCATAAATAAAGAATATTTTGGGTTTTGAACAAGGTACTTTGCCAGTTAAATACCTCGGTGTTCCATTTTCCTCTAATTATCTGCACTATCCTGAGTGTAATTCACTGATGCAAAGAATACAGAGTAAGATTCAAGGATGGGAGACTAAATAACTGAGTTTTGTTGGTCGTCCAGAGCTTATAAATTCAGTAATAACCCCAATCATTCTATATTGGCTATTGATATATCAAATTCCAGAGTTTACTTTGGATAAAATACAGTCCTTATGTGCTGATTTTTTTGGGGGGAACTGCACAGAAAGTAGCTTGGTCTACATTATGTAAGCCTAAGAATGAAGGGGGAATTGGTCTAAAGAAATTTTCTAATTTGAAAAAAGTTGCATGCATTAAATTGCTTTGGAATTTCCTTTCTAATTCATCTTTATGGAGCAAATGGATACATAATAGATACTGTAAGAATGACTTTTTTTGGTCAATGGCTAGTGACTCAAATGCTTCTAGTACATGGAAATCAATTCTAAAATTAAGATTGAATTCAAAGCAATTATTTAATAGGAAAATTTCCAGTGGAGAAAATACATCTCTGGTTTGATCCATGGATTAACTGCAAATGTATGGTTGATCTACTGGGATATGATAGACTTCAAATTATTGGGCACTCTGAGTAAACAGTGGACATGATTATTAGAAATGAAGCCTTCCATCCTGAAATTCACCCTGCAATGAGAGGATTAATTGAAGAAATTAGCTCGATTTCAGCTCATACTAATCAAAGTCAGGATTTTTATGAGTGGTGTGAAGGTGGTGATTTTTCTTTCCATAAAACATAGGAATACATAAGATCGAGGGATACATCTTATACTTTATTCTCAGTGGTTTGGCATAAGAAAAATAGTAGAAGAATGTCATTTATTTCTTACCTTGCAGTGATGAGTAGATTAAATACAAAGGATCGTCTGCTTCGTTTTAGTACTGTGGAGAACATCATATGTTCCTTATGCGACAATCATCCAGAATCAATTCCTCATCTACTATTTCAGTGTGATTTTTCCTCTTTCATTTGGAAATCTTTGAAAGGAAAGCTGGATTTACCACTGGATCTTCACGGTGATGTTAAAGAGGATGCTAGGTTCCTCTTTTCAAGGTTTTCTAACAAGGATCAACTCAGAGACATAGCTTTTGGAGCTTTCACCACTGCAATTTACTTCCTTTAGAGAGAGAGAAACATGCAGATTTTTCAGAACAAAAGATCAGTTGCTTCAATGTTGTTACTGAGAATTGAAAAGGAAATTGTAGATCTAGTTCGAAATAATGGATCGAAGACTGCACGGAGTTCGAGGAATGAACAGCTGTTAGAAAGGTGGGGTATCGAGCTAAATGATACAGGCTAAAGTGATGGAGTTTGAATAAGTTTGAGGCGGTTGGTTTTCTTTGAGCTCATTGTGGGCTGGGCTGATGGACTTCTGTATTTTTCTGTTTTTATTTTGTTGTATTTGCTTTCGAATATGTTTGTTTAGCTTTATCTTTGTATTTCCTACTTTATGAGTACTCTTTTTTCCTTGTAAGGTGCCCATTAGGGGGATTGCAAGGTTTTAACGAGGCTTGTAAAGTAGGTTTAATTGGTTTAGCAATAAAGAGAACCAATTTTCAAAAAAAAAACATAATTAATTTGAATATGTAACATTTTATAATTTCTAGTTAAATAAAATATATGCACCTAAATGTCAAAATTCAAAAGTGAGTTGTGGAGAACATTCTTAATTTAAGTTGGAATGTAGGACTCAAAAGGTAGTTCTCAGTCAGAAGAAAATATATTTGATTACTGCTAATTTTTATGTTTACATACATATATCATAATGCACATTTTGAATTTGTACTGGTTATTTTTTTCATAATGTTTTGCCATAATTTTTTAATTTATGAGATAATAACAATAACCATAATCATAAGTTTTAGTTTCTTTACAAAAAAAAAGGAAGGTATCTTTTTAAACTAAATGCATTTATAAAATTTAAAATATAATAGTAACATCATTTATCAAATAGACAACTTGGTTTGTGTTAATATTACCTCAATTACATAGTAATACATCAGGACGAATTTCATAAGTAAGTCACACAAGAAATTCAAGTTCAAATTTAATAATTGATTTTTTTTTTTTTGTTGATTTTATTCTTAATCTGTGTCTAGTAAATTATCAGTAATATGGAAAAGAAGGTTAATAATATATAACTTTGTAAAATTCAATGAAATGGAAGGAAAAAAAGATTCTAAAGATCAATCTTATTTAAAACTACATAGTTAAAGTTCATGAAAGTTTGCATAGCCTAGCCTAACTGAAGCAATTAGTAAAGCAGATACATCTAGTTGCAGCAGTGCAAACATATGAAGTCAGAATAGCATCAAACATACGAAATCCCTAGATGTAACCTAAAAGGAAACCCTAAGGATAAAACGAAAATTTAGCAAGTGAAAAAAAAACGTTTGTTATTTCTCCTGCCAAATAATTCACCGCCTCTCTCTATTATTCATGGTGAAGACTGATTCCAGACATCAGCCGCAATTTTCGTAAATCTGCTCAAAATTCGTATGTTGAAGGTGCTGTCTTTTGATTTTTTAAATATTTTCGTATCATCCTTCAGATTTTGTGTCTTAGTTTAATATTTCAAAGTTATACATGAAATCTATAACATTGTTGTTGCTCTAGATGTTTTCTGAATTTTGGATTGCTATCGCAATTTAGCTAGTATAACTACATTTTTTAATACCCAAATATTCGTAAGAAGCAATGTTTTTCAGGCGACTGAAATAATTTAAATTATTTTTTGCTCGAATTGTAGTTCTTAAAGAAATCATGGATAAAGTTATCACTATAAACTGTAAAATTTAGTTCACAACTAATCTGCTACATCGATTGAGATCTATTTAGTCTACTGTTGACACTAGAATATGGTACAACACCCAATAGATGAAGATGTAGAGAATGAAAGTGAAGATAAATAAATAAAAAATGAAGAAAGATGCAATCTCACACAGGTTTATAGTGTTTCAGTGTTAACGAGCCTACGTCCACTTTATAATCTCTTATTTATGGAATAATTTATTACAAACAAAATTGTCGCAACAATTAAGTGATAAGAGAATCACCAATAAATATATATCCCTTCTTTTGAGTCCATTAGGTCTATTTATAGATGCTACAATGCCCAAATCGGTTGGGAATGTGTTGTTCATTCCAAGATTATAGGAAAACGCAGAGAAGCGTTCTTCTTGCATATAAAAGCATGATTTACGCACGTAATGACAGGTAGCAGCCGATCCAATATTCGAGGGTGGTTGGAAGCAGTCAAGTAAAAGCAGGTTCAGGTCTTCAGGAAAATATCTTGTACATGAATAAGCCCGGTCTGACTCGATCGAACCAAAGGTCATTCGACCCAACTAGCGGGAATATTGGACTTCTATACTCAGCTTAGGTTCTAGGTTCGGGTTGAACCATGCATCGATCGATCTGATCATTCATTAAGGTGAACCAAGGCGATCTAGTACGGTCTTGGCATCAACTTCCTTGGTTGACTAGTTCCTTGATCAAGCTTATATGGTCCTTCATGTCGATTCTGTTGAGATTTGTGATGTCAATGCACCTTGACAACCTTGCTACAAGGTTGGTCAACACTTCGCCCCCCCCCCCCCCCCAAGCATGCCATGTTAAGAACGGGTATGCTTTGAATTCTCCAATTCTAGGTTACTTCTCTAATATCGGGAAATCAAAAGACCGCATTCATATTAGCTTAGAGGTTCTTCCATGAGTTACTTAGAACTGAAAGTCAAAAATTGGGAAGTCAATCACTTGAAATCGACATTGGTCTTGAAGAGAACACAGCTTTGCAATCATACACCGATTCATTTTGGGCTGGCTTATCGTTGGGTCGGCATGTCAGCCCAATAGTCACAGTCAATGGTCATGTCAATAGAACACGAAGAGTCCCTTTCTCACTATATATGGCTAGCCCACTCATTATTTTACTTTTACTTTCCTACTTCAGTCGAACCCGTCAGTCCGCAAGAAACAAAAAAAAACTTTCTTTTCTGTTGAAGAACAAGATCGTTCCGTCCGATTATTCTGCAGGTAAGAATTAACTCTCCCCCTTTTCTTCTTTTAACACATATTTTTAAAACAAGCACCTAAACAATGGCATGAAAAATTTGATAACTTAATCATTTCAAATGGTTTTAACATTATTGAAAGTGACAAATGCATTTATTACAAATTTGAGAATGACATTTGCACTATTATATGCCTTTATGTAGATGACCTACTCATCTTTGGGTCAAACATTCATTCCATAAATTCAGTCAAATCCTTATTAAATGCCAATTTTGACATGAAAGATCTAGGTGAGGCGAGTGTAATCCTTTGACAATTTCATATTGGAAAAAAGTCGATGCAAACTTAAAGGAAGATATATGGACTTGTATTCAGGTATGAAATAAGTTATCATACCATTATTATACTAGTTATAATTAAGCTTGATTTTTCATTATATTTTGTAGAGTTTTAATGGACTTGATTTTTCTTCAAACAGTTTGGATCCAAATCCAAAGCATGATATTTGCATAGGGATAGGGATAAAACAGTTTTAATGGACTTATAGTTAGTAACTTTTTAATAGGGATGAAATAATTTGTGATACGATTACCAAAACATGTTGAAATAGTTTTAATAGGGATGAAATGAGGTACTTATTAGTTTTAATAGGGATCCAAAACAGTTATAAAATGAAGTACTTATTAGTTGTTCCACTATTTGGATCCAAAGCATGTTATTTGCATTTCAAAAGATATGTATAATGGACTTGTATCCTGTTTTGTAACCTGTGTGTATAGTACATCCTGTTTTAATGGACTTGTAACCTGTTTTGTATAGAAACGATGTGCCAGTAAACTAAATCTGGAACATCCAATGTACATAGTACATTCTGTTTTAATGGACTGGTAACCTGTTTTGTATGTACACAATGTGCCAGTGAACAAAACACCGGTTAAATTTCGCAGTTTGAATGGACTTGTAACCTGTTTATATACAAACAATGTGCCAGTTAATTTTATGAGAACATCATGTTTATTTCACATTATTTTTGTTGTGCAGTTAGGATTCGCGGTAGACGAAGCAAACAAAGACTTATTGCTTAAGATGGTGGGAGTACGATGGAGAGAGGCAAAATCTAGATTAGTTTCCGCTATTAAATTAGCTTCTACTCGGCTCGAGTATTCCACTAGATTAGCAATGCTAAGACCAGTAACAATAGAAAATGTTCAAGAGTGGAACGACTTTGTTAAGGAAAAGCTGTCGGAAGAATTTGAGGTAATAAGTTTGTATTGTATTCATTACGAAATAAAGGTAAATTATAGTTTATTAATGTATTTCTATGTAGGAAACTAGCAAAAAATTCGAAGCAATGAGAGGTAAAATTAAAATTCCACGTACAACGAGCAGAAAGGGTTATGCGAGATTAGAAGAAGATTTGGTAAGAAAGCACATACATGCACGTCGATGATAATTTATTCTTTGGTATTACTTACTGTTTTATTATTTGCAGAAAAAGGAAAGTGGAGTAACAGATATTAGCAAAGACGAGCTATGGTTCAAAGCCCATACAAAATAATGGAGCCCCACTAAATTCCCTTGATTCCGATTGCATAGTAAGTTTTTTCTCCTTGGTTCTACCTTTAAAATATGTTGAATATATTAGAAGTTTACATCTTATAATGTAATAACAGCTTGAATGTTATCTGTAACTTTGAATAGAATATAAAGAAATTCTTACTATTATTATTAACTCACATCATATTTTTATACCTGAACTTTGGATATGTTCCAATTTATGTCTAAGAGCTGAGTGGCAATGCATTTACCATCGTTGAACATTGATGGGTGGTAGTTTATTCATATTTCGTTTTTCTTGAAATAGTATATTTTAATTTGTAGGCTAAGATAAAAGAGCACCACGATAATGCTCAGAGCTCTCAAGGTACAACATCGGCAAGTGGAGATGGGGTTTCTCAAGTTTTTGGAAATGAACATAGGGGAAGGGTGAGAGGACTAGGTTTTGGTGTACTTCCATCTCGAATGGGTATTTATTCGAGTAATTCAAAAAAAAGTGACTGCATTGGAAAATCAAGTAACTCATTTGTCGGCTAGAGTAGACGAGCTAGCTAATTTGGTTATGATAGTAAGTTTATATATAGTTATTAGCTACTATTTAAAAATGTGATATGTGCTTATGAATCATCGAGTCATCTCTTACACTTTTACAGAGAAGAAGTGATGATAATATGGTGGAAATAGGGACTCTTCATACTCAATCTCATAATAAAACTCCTCATACTCAAACTCCTCAGGTTAGAATATATAATTTTATTTTGTAATTTGTTAGAAAAATAAACTATGTTCACATGTTTGGTGCAAGGAGGCCATAGTGCCATTTTAATAATATGCTTGCCACTATCACAAAAGTCTCTAGATATCATTTCTTCTCACGCTTTGTTTCAAAAAAAGCATTCTATGTTTCTGAATGATGTTGCGGATACGGCTAAATGCACATAAGAGTGTGCATCAAAACTAATCACTTAATTAATGCATCAAAGGATGAGTTGAAAATAAAACCATGCCTAACTAGAACCAGTACTGGGAATGAAGGTACACAGCCAGGTGTTAAGTAAAAAGTAGAGAGATTTCCATATCTAGTTTCGACCCTGTCCGTCAATAAGTAAACATGATAAACCCCTTAATTTCTTCATGCAAATCAAAACTGTACACATGTTTGTAGACCAAGACCTGCTCCAAAATATCAAAGACTCCGTAGTCTTATTCACATATATAATCGTATTATCATTACTGCTTATTTTATTATTGTTTAGTACTAAAATGTAACTAGTGATGCGACAGGTTAAATATTCAGTTAACTGGCTGCACTGCTGTGTATAATCTCTCGAATTAACTTACTGTTGTTTCAGGATTCTGTTGCATGAAATTAACTAATTTAGCCTTTCCTTCATTCCCAGTAGACATGAATTAAATATCAAATCTACTAACAGTGAACTCGAAAATGGAGAAGAATGATGTGTGTGTCTATACATATGAAACAAGCAATATCAAAAATACAGCCGGCCGCAGCCATATATAATGAGGGCATTAATTAAATTTATACTTATTTTACCACTTGCAAGTGCCACTTTTTTTTCTTTTGGGTATGTTATGAAGTATTGTTTTATCCTCTCTGCCTCTGGTGTTAAAATTGCCGAAAAGCATGAGAGACTCAATCTCTTAAGATGTAGATCTTTCCAGATTACTGATCTAAAACTTGTTACTCGTCACCATTTTCAAGAACATGTTCTTGAACACCAAATTAACAAGTTAACGCTAGCAAACATAATTGATCATATGCACGATTTTTGTTTGGGTTACACTAATAAACCCGACCAATGCATCATACGATTTTCGTTTGGGTTACAATAAAGTATGGGTATTACTATTTTGCTACTGTGAGCACTTTCTGCCAATTTTTTGAACTACTTGTGTTTAAGCATATAGTTAAGGACGCTGAGTGTGGGATAACTATTAAGAAATGCTTATTTTTTGCTTGCAGTCGCGCCGCTCGAGTAACAGTCTGCATATTCAAATTGATCCGGTTGCTGTAGATGTGGTGAAAAGGAAGTGCAAGCTGTTGAGCTGGCATATGAACGTAGTAGCAGAGGGGACGATAGCAAGTACTGATCCGGATGCTTCAGTGCATTTCGTTAAGCTTGGAGCAGATGCATGGAAGGTATGGGTGAATGTTGCAGTGGAATCAGACGCCTTTCTGTTTAGGCCAAATTCAGAGATGACCACTATCAAGGAGGCCATTGGATCAACAGTGGCATGGCACAAGGACTTCATCTCCTTAGTCTAGTATGATAGCACGTATAATATATTATATTAGTAGCTCCTACTGTTATAACACTTAATGTTTTGTGTTGCTGTCGTGGAAACTTATCCGATCTTTTGGCTTGTGAATATTATGATTTATGTAAACTTATCAAAGTCTTTTGGGATATAAATATTATGACTACGGAAATTATCTAAATCTTTCGGAATGTGGTGTTTTATCTAATCTTTTCTGTATGTGCTATGCGTATGTGCTATGTGGAATGTACACGTTAATGGTTTGTGGCTGTTACAACATTTTTTTAATCCGTAATTATAGTGCAATGGGCAAATTACGTTGTTAAATTAAATTTCACAATGAAAATAATACGTTGTCAGAACCTATAATGGATTTGTATGGTAGCATGACCCAACAGGCAAAAACAGTTGTAAAAGATTTTTTACAGCAGGCAAAATCACTTGTAATAAAGGCAATTATGGCGTTAAACGTTGTTATAAATGATATTACAACAGTCAAAAGCTGTTGCAAAAAATATTATAACTGGTTCCTACTCCACTAAACGAACATACAACAACACAATAAGATCGTTTAAAAAGTCAATTACAACCGCCTGTTACCGCGTTCTTTGCCCGCTATAAAAGAGGACATATTACAACATAGCCTAAGACGACGGGCTGCCGGCCGCTGTTAAACCCCTATTACAACGGGCGTTGCCTGTTGTAATAGATCATTTTTATTATAGTGTTAGAGGCATGCCTAGGCTCGAAAGCAGCCAGGCTATATAAAACAAAAAGGGAAAGATGGTAGAAATGATCATACTAACTAAATTGACATATAATGGCATAAACATATAGTGGCATAATGACAAGATAGGAACATAGGAATGGATTTGATGAATATATGATAACAGGACTGATCCTAACATAATAGGGATGTCATAACAGGCATGATAAGATCTAAACAATGGGTTAGATATCCAACTAATAACAGATCTAGTTTAACCACAAACATGATAGGGACAAGTATAAGGTGATCTAAACAGTGAAACAATGGCAGATCTGACATGATAAATAGGTTAAAGTTTAGATCTAAGTCGTAATAATGTCATAACATCATAGATACATAGGTTATAGTAGATCTGATTTGATTCAAATGGTCATAGAGATAGATCCAAGTTAATGTCATATCAAGTTTTACTTTTAATTATTCAGATCTAAAAGTAACTTAAACTCAGTGTTTGGATCAAGAAAACAGAAGGAGAATAGTAGATGTTGAATCACAGATCTACACTTGAATAACCATAAATTTGATTAACTCGATTACAAAAGAAGAAAAATGTTTGATTCAATTTGGGCAGCGACAGCATCTAGTCCTCCATTATTTTTAGTGTGAGAAAACTAGAGAAATGAGGCCATATTTATAGCCAAACCCCTGAAACACTAATATACCCAGTCTTCTGCAGAGGGGTCGACACCCCCCTTGAGGGGTCGATCTAGGGGTCGACAACCTCCTTAAGGGGTCGTCACCCCTGGGCGGGATTTTTCTCGCTCACCCCAAACTTCGCGATTTTAAATTTCTGGACCTAATTTTGAATTTCTGTACCCTATATAAATATATATATATATTCTTCTTACGTGTATACAAACTTCAAACCTTCATAACTTCTTCATATGGTGTCCGTTTTATGCAAACATAGTGTTTATCTAAACCAGGATTGCGAGACGGACGCAATGGTGCAGTCCATTTCCGTTAATTCAGAACATATGCAAAGGTGTGTATATATCCCAACACTAATGCGAAGATCAGGCGGTCTACTGATTCAGTCGACCTCCTTAATGCAATGTATGTTGGTGTCATGAATCCAACATGTATGCAACAATCCTATTATAACATGTAAGTTCTATATGTGTGCACAATCATCCGTCCAAATGCAACATCCATATGATGATACATCCATTTCCATCCATTAAAAGAAGAAAAATGCATACACATCCATATGTAGTATGAGATCGATTGAGCCAATCTAGTGCCTAATGTGTCTGTATATGCATCCACGAACAACCACTAGCAAACACTTGCATCGACTTGTATTCATCAAACATAACATGTCTCAAACACATGTTTACATCCATGGGATTCCTACCTAAAGATCGAAGATTTGATTGATAGGACATAGTTTAATGATAGAAACATGCATAAATAAAAGCTTTGGAAAGGAAGTTAAGTACATACCCTCGAAAAGAAAAGGGTAAGAAGCACGAATCTTGTCTTCGTTCTCCCAAGTCGCATCCTCTGGGTTATCTCCCCACTGAACTTTCATTTACTTGACCTCTCTATTTTGTAGCTTCTTAACTTCTGATACAAGAATATAGGAAGGAACTTGTCTGATTGTCGACTCCCGTTCTACCTCTACTTCCTCCAATATACTCGGCTCAACTACTTCTGCGGTATCATGCAAGCACTTCCGCAATTGAGAAACGTGGAAAACATCATGAACGCCGGATAGTCTCTCTGGTAGCTTTATTCTATAGGCCATTTGGCCAATCCTTTCTGTTATGGGAAATGGCCCTACGAATCTTGGTGCCAACTTCCCTACAGATCCAAAGCGAACCACATTCCTCAAAGGTGACACATTAATGAAAAACATGACTCCTGCTTCAAATTCAGTGTCAGTCCTTCTCTTGACTGCATAGGATTTCTACCTATCTTGAACGGTCTTCATTCGTCGTCTAATAAGATCAATCTTCTTGGACGTTTCCATAATCATATCTGGTCCAAGTAATAGTCTTTCTGTAGATTCCCACCAAAGTTGGTGATCTACAGGGTCGTCTGTATAGTGCTTCAAAGGGTGCCATGCCAATGCTAGCTTGAAAGCTGTTTTTGTAGGCAAACTCTACCAAAAGGAAGATGCTCTTCCCAAGTCCCTCCGAAGTCTAGGATACACAGCCTAAAAAGATCCTCAAGAACTCTGTTCACTCTCTCCGTATGTCCATCTGTCTGCGGGTGATAAGCAGCGCTCAAACACAACCGTGTACCTAATACTTCTTGCAAGCTCCTCCAAAATTCACTAGTGAAAATGGGCTCACAATCACTTACGATGCTGGAAGGTATTCCATGAAGACGGACTATCTCACGAACGTAAACTGCTGCCAACCATGCTGCCGTCCTCTTGCTCCTTACCGGAATGAAATGAGAGCTCTTAGTAAGTTTGTCTACTACAACCTAAATACTGGTATTTCCTTTCTTTGATCTAGGAAAACCGTCTATGAAATCCATGGAGATGCTCTCCCACTTCCACTATGGAACCTCCAAAGGATAAAGTAAACCACCGGCTTCTTTTGCTCAGCTTTAACTTGCTGGCAAATCAACAATTGAGAAACAAATTCTGCCACACTTTTCTTCATCCTAGCCCAAAAAACCCTCTTCATGTCCATATACATCTTATCACTTACTGGATGAATAGTCATCTTAGAATGATGGGCTTCCTCTAGGACCGTCTTTAACAAACTTCCAGTTTGGGGAACATAAAGCCTTCCATCTCGTCGCAACCACCCTTTATCGTCTATGGAATATCTATTGAGGTGACTAGAAGTCTCCCCTTTACCGAGTCTATCCAAGATGTCTGAAACCTGTGGATCATCTCGCTGTGAAGCTCCTATCTGATCCATAAGAGTAGGTTGTATCTCTAGCGATGCAAACAAACCAGGCAAAAACTCGGTGGAGGGTCTAAAATCAAAAGTTGATATGAACTCCAAGGTTTTCCTTTCCACAAACAGAGGACTTATGGTCATACTCTGCCTACTTAGTGTGTCTGCCACCACATTACCCTTGCCAGGGGTATAGCAATCTCAAAGTCATGTGATGTTAGGAACTCCATCCACCTTTGTTGCCTTAAATTAAGATCCTTCTGCGAGAACAAATACTTGAGAGATTTATGATCGGTGTACAACTCGAACTTCTCTCAAAGCAAATAATGATGCCATGTCTTAAGTGTGAATACTATGGCAGCAAGCTCTAAATCATGGGTATGGTAGTTCTTCTATTGAACCCTTAGTTGTCTACCTCCATATCATACTACCTTTCCCTCTTGCATCAGAACCGCACCAAGCCCTGTACCACTTGCATCAGTGTATACTGTAAATACTTTGTTCCCATCAGGCGAGGTCAAGATTGGGGCTATTGTCAGAGCCCTCTTCAATCATTGGAAAGCAACATCACAATCTATATCCCATGAAAACGTCAGTTTCTTCTTCGTCGGCTTGGTGAGTGGGGCTGATATCTTTGCGAAATAATAGCCTGCTAGTCCAAGAAAACTTCTCACTTCCATTGCATTCTTGGGAATTTGCCAATCTTGAACTGCAACTACCTTTGCGGGATCTACTGCTATCCTATCTTTAGAAACCACATGCCCTAGAAATCTCACCTCTTTTCTCCAAAAATGGCATTTGGAGAACTTTGCCTTAAGCTGATGTGCACAGAGAGTTTTCAAAACATCTGTCAAATGTTGGGGATTCTATTCTTCTCTCTTTGAGAAGATCAAAATATCATCGACATAGACCACGACGAATTTATTTAGAAACTCCTGAAATACCCTACTCATCGGATCAACAAAATAGGCAGGTGCATTCATCAACCCAAAAGGCATAACTAGCCATTCAAAGAAACCATATGGAGTCCTAAACAGTAGTCTTATCTATACTGTCCTCAGCCACCCTCAACCGATGAAACCCCATTGCCAAGTCTAACTGAGAGAATACTGATGCACCAACAAGCTAGTCAAATAGATCATCTATCCTTGGGAGTACGTGCATGTTCTTCTTTGTGATTTTGTTCAACTCTCTATAGTCCACACATAAGCGAAGCGAACCATCCTCCTTAGTTGGATATACTACTGGAGCACCCCATTTAGATATGCTTTCCTAATAAATCCTTTCTCAAGTAGCTCCTCTACTTGCTTGTTAAGCTCCCTTCTTTCCCTTGGAGCCATATGGCGCACATGTAATGCAACTGGATTTGCATTGTCCACCAAATATATACGAAAATCAATTTCATGCCTCGGAGGTAAGCCTCGTACCTCATTAAAAACATCAGGATAATCTCAGACTACTGGTACAGATCGCAGATCATCGATAGATGCATCAAGAGACTCTAGGAAACTAAGCATGACAGACCCTTACGGGTCACAAGAAATTTCGATGGTCCGCTCATGGTGAGTCAAAAGTCTAAGGACCCCCTTCTCGCAATCTAGAATGGCACCATACATAGTTAGCCAATCCATCCCTAGAATCAAACCATAGCCCATAAAACTGAGCACATATGCATTGCACTCTAATTCAATGCCTAAGACAGATATTATCAAACCCTGACAAATCATACACAAATGAGCCGAATGACCAATGGGGTTTGAGACAATAATGGGATCCACTACCATACTAGTATTTAAGTGCAGAGATTCAACCACGGAACTAGATATAAATGAATGTGAAGCGCCAAAATCAAAAAGAGTTCTAATAGGATGATTGGAAAGAGAAATCAACCTTCCACAGAAACTTTCCTACCTCTATCTGGAGCACTGGTCGCGAGAGCATGCACCTACCCCCCAGAAGCTCCTGCCCTTTGACCTTGTCCCTGTTTCTTCGGGCACTCCTTAGCAAAGTATCTGACTTCTCCACAATTGAAGCATATTCTTCCTTCTTTTTCAGTCCTTTACTAAGTAACCCTCTCGTCCACTATGACACTTCCTCTTATCCTTAGCCTTGTCATTCTTTCCGCCTTTCTTCTGTTGTTATTGTTGCTATCCTTTCTTGGACCATACTTTCTTGTTTTGCATTGTTTCCTCGCCTTAATTGACTTCTTTTCTCCTTTGTCTTCCTCATGCATCAAGGCCATATCAACGAGCCTTTCAAAAGTAGCTCCCATTGGAAAATGGGACATAGCCAACCAATGAAGGTTTTCATTCAGCCCTTTAACAAACCGCAAAGCTTTCTTATGTGGAGTATCTACCAGTTCCAATCCAAACCATGCTAGCTGGTTGAATTAGTTCACATATTCTTTAACAGTCATGTTTCCTTGTTTGAGTGCCAAGAACCTCTCCATTTGCATACTTTTCTCAGCTTGAGAAAGAAATTTCATTTCTAACCTTTGTCTAAAATCATCCCAAGTTTCCACCGGATGCCCCGCTTGGGTTACTTCTCACCAGAACGAAGCTTCATCTTTTAGTAGTCAGGCGGCTAGCTAAGTCTTCCTACGATCTCCACATCGAAAATTCCAAACAAGTCCTCTGTCTCCTTGAGTGAATTCCTTGCTTCTACGAACGTCTCGGTTCCATGGAATGGCCTTCCTTCCATAGCACGTAAATATTTGCAGAACTCAGAGAAGTTGTCTGCACGCGGAGGAGGAGGAGGAGGAACGATGGGTGTAGCCAGGGGAGGAACTAAGCTTGACCATCGGTAGGCGTCGTTCCCTCTAGATACCTATGGAACCAACATGGTATCGTTACGCCCTCTAGAATATAAGGTCCCCTAAACATGCTGTAAAGAAAAGGAAAGAGATTCAGATTAAGGATCGAAAGATATTAAATATATTTTTCAAAACAGACTTTTCTTTTGAAAATGCATCCTTTTTTAAACCTTTTTGAAAATAATTTTCAAAAACTTTTATCTAATCTGGTAACCTTCAGCTCTGATACCAAGTGTGACAACCCACGTCCGTTAATGTCCCTCATTAAGAGAATGCATTAAGTTTCGTGAAGTGTTATAGGTAAACAGAAACATTACAAGACAGATATAAAATAGTAGCGGAATAAAAATCTTTATTAATCATAAAGCATCGTGGTTCAAAACATCATGTATCTGAAAATTTATAAACACAGTACATCATTAAAACTTCTGTCTTGCACTTAAAACATCAGAGTACAAAAATAAAAGAAGCATAATCCCCAAATAAAAACATAGCCATAGTAGCAAAGATAGGAGCTTGAGCAATACATCTAAGAAGCTCCCGCAAAAAGATAGCAGAAACCTGATCAAGCTTGAGTATTCCCACCCTGAGAACCTAGGGGGAACGGAAGAAAGATGAGGAAACAAAAAGGGTCAGACATAAAGTCTGGCGAGTCCAGTTACTTTTAACAAATAAACAAGTAAAAGTATCATGACAAGCATGTAAAGTGGATAAGAAAGATAATATCACAAAAGGTAGATATGACAAGCTAAACATCAAAAATATTATAGAGTGTATACGCTTCTCTAATGGTTATTCTGCACCAATACTAATATAATCAGAATGAGATGATCCCAACAACTATAAGATGGTAGACTTAGGCGTACTTCTGGTGAGAGGTTTTAACCCCATACTATCCACGGGCAGCCCAACCTAACAGGCTCCTAATCTTTACCAGAGTCTAGATGTACCCTAACTGCTACTCTAATCGATCGGCTCCCTACTCCGTAGATACCCTGTGCCGGCCCCACAGTAGGATGTATAGCTTCCTAAAGTGGCAACCATTCGTTGATGTGCACAACCATATCTACAGGTGTCACGGTCGTTTTATCCCCCACTGCTCGGACCAGGCATGCACATGACCCCGGTCGGTTTGCGCTGCCCACACCGTTCTCCACGTTTGGATCTCTAGCAATCAGACGAGTAAGCGTATCCCGACTTCGACCTAGGGCGGAGTACTCATTTGATACCGTTCTATGGGTTACTGACTGAAACGGGTCCGCTACACAAAATGATACAAGCTCTCCCCTTTGTCTTGTATCCCTACTAGGATTTCCACAGGTTACGCTTAACTAACGGTGTCTTTAATTACATAGCCCCAAACGGTTAAGTTTGTGGGCCTATATATAAATATTACCCACCCTACCCAGATATAATTAACCTTCCCACTGTTTCAACCAAGTTCACTTAACCCCTATTCAAATTCACGTTCATACAATCCCTATGGATTTAACTAGGTTAAGTATTCCAGTTCATTACCATGTCCATTTATGGTTATAATGTGCCAGACCTCCCACATTAAGCCTACCACTTGTGGAAGTTGGATATGCCGATCGGTTTTAGGCAGACTTCTTCCACAAGTCGGCTTAACCTCGTGTCTTAGAACGTCTCGTGTTTGTGAACCTAGACCCCTCACATTAGATTCACCACTTGTGGTTGCTGGATATGCCAGGCGGTTCCGGGCAGACTTCCACCACAAGTGTAATCTAATCTCGTGTCTAGGCGCAGCTACAGTTTCTAATTACTCTAATCATAGGAATTTCATTGTTAGCCAATTTTACCTATGTCGTTATAGGTTTTCATGCCCCTTTCCCAAGTTATGTTCATAATGAACCATATGCCCCAAATTATAACATTTTATTCAAGTTATGCCCAATTACCAATTACAAGTTATGCCCAATTTCAATGTGGTTTCCCTCATTCCCAATCTAACGCAAT
Source organism: Allium sativum (assembly GCA_030737875.1). Lineage (NCBI taxonomy): Eukaryota > Viridiplantae > Streptophyta > Magnoliopsida > Asparagales > Amaryllidaceae > Allium > Allium sativum. The sequence goes on from CM060913.1 coordinate 288,266,799, forward strand.
CGCATATTTTAGCAGCATGCCTAGGCTCGAAAGTAGCCAGACCATATAAAATAAAAAAGGAAACATGAAGGGAAGATGACACAAATGATCATACTAACTAAATTAACATATAATGGCATACACATATAGTGGCATAATGACAAGATAGGCACATAGGAATAAATCTGATGAACATATGATAATAGGACTGATCCTAACATGATAAGGACAAGTACAAGGTGATCTAAATAGTGAAACATTGGCAGATCTGACATGATAAATAGGTGAAAGTTTAGATCTAAGTCATAATAATGTCATAACATCATAGATATATATGTTATAGTAGATTTGATTTGATTCAACTGGTCTTAGGCATTGATCCAAGTTAATTTCATATCAAGTTTTACTTTTAATTATTCAAATCTAAAAGTAACTTAAACTCGGTGTTTGGATCTAGAAAATAGAACGCGAATAGCAGATGTTGAATCACATATCTATAATTGAATAACTCTAAATTTGATTAACTCGATTGCAGAAGAATAAAAAGGTTTGATTCAATCCGGGCAGCGACAACATCTAGTCCTCCATTATTTTCAATGTGAGAAAACTAGAGAAATAAGGCCATCTTTATAGCCAAAACCCTGAAACCCTAATCTGCCCAGTCTGCTACAGGGGGGTCGACCCCCCCTCAACTTATGGGGTCGACACCTCCCTTGAGGGATGGACCCAAGGGTCGACACCCCCTTAAGGGGTTGACACCCCTGGGCAGGATTTTTCTCGCTCACCCCAATTTTCGCAATTTTGAATTTCTGGACCTAATTTTGAATTTCTGGACCCTATATAAATGTATATATTCTTCTTATGCACATACAAACTTCAAACCTTCATAACTTCTTCATACGTTGTCCGTTTTACGCAAACCAAGCGTCTACCGTGACCAGAATTTCGAGATGGATGCAATGGCATAGTCTGTTCCCTTAATTCTAAGTATAAAATTAATTATTCTTTAATATTTCCTCTCTAGTGTTATTAAAATTACGGGGTGTTACAATGGGTTTCAAATATTTACCTGTATCTTCTGATTGCTCTAGTCATCGACTTCAACCTGACAAACACTATCAGGCGCTACATGAAGAATGACTAGCTACTTATACAGATGAAAATATGCAAGTATCACGACTTCTCAAAAGAGTTGCGACTATTCAACATCATTTCTCTCCAAATACTGATGATTATTTAGGAGATGCGAGTCAACAAGTCCAAAGCACATCCCGTCAGCAAAGCAATGTAATTTTTGGGGGAAAAGTGTTGACATTCGTTAAGGTCACTCACAAAGGGATTGCCTTAACTTCGGTGGAGAGTTATAGGTAAAAGATACAAGTAAATAACAAGACAAACAAAATTAAAACAGCGGAAAATAGAACTTTACTTTATTGATCAAACAGTTTGTATAACAATTATTTTCCAATACCAGAATATCTGCCTTACAAAATAAAGAAGCATAAAATAACATTTATATTCCCCAATGTAGCGTGAGCCAGCCATAGCAATGGAAAAGAGAATCCCAGCAAAACTTCGACTAATCTTCAGCTTGGAAAGAAAGATGGACTAAGTAGTAATATTCCCTCCCTGCGAACCTGGGGGGGAGGAACGGAAGACAAGAAAGCGAAAGAAAACAGAGTCAGACATAAAGTCTGGTAAGTTCAGTAACTTTCAGCATGTGAACAGGTAAAAGCAACATGACATGAATTTAAGACTACACCATGATGACGGGAATCATATGGTTTGCACAAGATATGATAAGGTAAGATAAACTGGATGCACTTCTATACTTTCTCTGCTTCGCCACTACCTTGTTATTCTAATTTCTATATCCCTGCATCACCTAACTAGTAATCTGTATAAACTGATAAGAACAGATACGTGATCCCAATCCCCGCAATTGTGGTTGTTTCAGGTGTACATCTATTATTTATTACCTAGGTCTAACCTAGGGTTTCCTATCGAGCGCATTCTAGATCCAACCAGGGTTTTCGCTACCCAGGGCTACTAGGGTTTATGCTACCTATTGAACGTTTCTTGGATTTTGGGGTTTACGCGACCTAGGTCTAACTAGGGATTATGCTACCTACCGAACGATGCCCCCTAGTCTAGGACACACTACCTAGAGCGGTATATGTTCCTAGACTTTTCCCACGTATATGTTGCGAATCGTTATCGCTGTTTAGATGCACATGTCCTCCGTATGTGCGACCCGAGTCTCGTGGTAGGGCAAATCAAGAAACACGGAACTCGGTCGGGAGCTTTCTGACATCTGCCGATGCAGATGCTAAGGTCTGTTTTCCAATGGCTATGGTCCCACATGACCCCTCCCTCAACTAATGAAAGGCACAACTTGAAAAATGAGAACTATACGCAGGCCCCCTTATGCCCCCACTAACCTATGGCCATCCGCAACCATAACTAGATAGCAAGTATATGGTCTTTTGGAGTTCTCCGCCTTTCCGCTTCACGTATCTCGATTGACTCAAGATGGTAGGTGGACGACGAGTTGCTATCACAGGGCTACTGGTCTCGCCGAATCACGCTAGTTCATCCTAGTCTTTAGGTTGCCTTATATTGCAACCAAGGCATACCCTTCGTTCTTCTAACGCAGACCTTAACCTCAGTGAGCCCAGGCGGATCATCTGCAGCCTCACAGAGGGATACCAAGAGTACCCTCACGTCCCCTCGAAGCCGCATGCTTCGTACCCCAGTTCGTTGGAGCCTTCTTTAAGATCAGATGGATGTTCGCTCCTTCTCGTATTTTACTAAGGTTTACTACTTAGTTCCCTTAACTAAGATTTACTACTTAGTTTCCTGAACCGTCATTTTCTTAACTAAGGTTTACAACTTAGTCCTCTTAACTAAGGTTTACTACTTAGTTCTCTTTCTCGTCAAGTTGGTTTGGTTAAGTGTCGTTAGTTAATTCAAGTTAACTTAACCCATTCATTTTTCATGTTAAATCGGTTAAGTGTTATCAGTAGTTCATGTTGACTTAACCCTACCGCAAACCAAGTTATATTGGTTAAGTATTTCTTATTACTTAACCCCACCCCTTCATCTTGTATTGGTTAAGTGTTCCCTTAGTTAACTTAACCCTAACATCTGTTTAATTCACATATTCTAATGGTTAAGTATTGTCCCTTCATGTTTTAACTTAACCTTGTTCATTTGTCACACTATGATGGCTAAGTGTTCTAAGTTTACTTAACTCCACTTTCTAGTCTAGTTAACATGTTAAATTGGATAAGTGTATTTTACTTAACCCCACCTTCTAGTCTAGTTAACATGTTATAACGGTTAAACCTTTTCTTAGCCTCACCCACCTGTCTAGTCAACATATTATAACGGTTATTTAACCCCTACAAGTCTTGTCTTGTTAACATGTTAAGTTGGTTAAGTGTTCCTATGGACTTAACCCTCCTATTCTAGCTTATCTGTTTCTTAGCTTTAAATTATTCATTTAAAGCACCAACCACTCACATTAGACAGATATTATTGTGGTCACTAGATGTGCCGGTCGGTTACGGGCAGATTTACACCGCAACTCAGTCTAACCTTGGGTCCTTTTTGGGCTCAATGCTCTAACCACCCACATTAGATAGGTATTGTTACAGTTGCTGGATTTGTCGGGCGGTTCCGGGCAGTCTTATACCGTAACTCAATCTAACCTCGGGTTAGGTATATTCGTCTTTCCTAGATTTACATATTTATCCTTTTTGTCAATATGTAAATTGCTAACAACTCTTTTAAACAAATTTGGCCTATATCATATTATTTGTCATGCCCACTAACATACCTATATTCTAGGCCCAAATCTTGATTTGCGTATCAATTAACCCAACTTGTAGTTTATGCCAAATTAGACTAGTTCATGTCAAAACTAGATTTAATATTCTAGTTTATAGTTTATATCCAAACTTGGCTTACATGCCAATTACATACTTTGCGGTCAATTAACAATTTACTATTTTACGCCCAAGTCTAATATGCATGTAATATTTACTATTATAGTCAATTCAGATTATGCTAACATATTTGTTATACCAAATCATCTTAATTAAGCTACGCCCAAATTCCCCCGCCGTAGTCGTAAGTTTAACATGATTTCACAAGTTTCTAGGTACTCATAAAATGAAACTAACAAAAGGAACAGGGGATAAGCACGAGAATTGACATAGGAGAATAGGCATGAAAAAGCGAACCAAAATACACAAATACAAAGATAATGGATCCAGTGGGTCTGGTGTACATAATAGAGAACCGGAATAAACTAAGAAAATTACACCCTAAGTATGAGATCCAACAAAATCAAGGGAAACATAAGTGATTTGATCCAACATAATGCCAGTTCGGTATACAATCATGATTTGTAACTATAATGTTATGGGTATAAGCAACTAACCATAATAGTCATAGGCAATTAACCACAATAGTCCTAGGCAATTAACCACAAAATAGTCCTAGGCAATTAACCACAATAGTCATAGTCATGGTCCCATAGTTATGAATCTTAGTCATAGGCAATAGTCTTATGTTCATAATCATAGGCATAGTCTTATGTTCGTAGTCATAGGCAATAGTTTCATGTTCGTAGTCATAGGCAATAGTTTCATGGGCCACGGTTTCATAGTCATATTCTTAGGCAAAAAGTCCCATAATCATAGTCATTGACAAATTGCCACAATAAGTTCTAGGCCATAATCGAGAATCAGATCCAAAGGCATATACAAGCACCGATTCAAACGAAAGGATTAGGCATATTCTCATATCCATTTAATTACATGTCACAAATAGATCTAGATGTTCAAATCTAAAAAGTAACTGACTTATATTGATCGGTTTTAGGAAAGGATAATAAGATAACGTTGAGGTGATTTGCTATGATTCGCGTGACGTTGCTCGAAGCCGTTGAATTAGCTTTTGCTTCCCTTCTTGAAGCTTTAACTTTATTTGAATCTCCAATATGCAATTCCTAGCCGTAGTCTTCAAGAATAGTCTTCGTGTTTTATTTTAATTTATTTATTTCAATTATTCCAAAGGCAGCATCAGGAGAGAATAAAATGGTGTAAAGAGAATGGGGCTAGGGGCTGTTTATATAGGATTAGGCGGACGAATCTAGACTGAAAACGAGACCAGAAACATCAGAATGAACCAAGGCTCAAAACTGGGTTTCAGCACCAGGTCGACCCCCAGGTCGACCATAGGGTCGACCTGGTCCCTGGGAGGTCGACCATAGTGTCGACCCCCAGGTTGACCTGGTCCTGGGCGGGAAAATTCCCACCCAGTCTGCGCTGGGTTTTGAATTCGAATTTCGAATTCGAATTGCAGCTGTTTTTCTGTTCTTAAAATCCTTGAAACTTCGGAGGGTCATATCTCCCTCATAAGGACTCCGTTTCTCGAAAACTCAGACTCGTTTCCAAGAAGAATTTCGAGACGAACGCAATGGCGTGACCCATTTCCCTTGATTCTTATTTTAAAATTTAATTATACTTTAATTTGCGAAACTTAGTGTTATAGAATTACGGGGTGTTACATTCTCCCCCTCTTAAAAGTATTTCGTCCCCGAAATCTTCAAGTTAGGAAGAATGTATCCTACCATCCAGTCTCCCATCTACTCAACCATTTAATCATAGGCATTCATTGTCCTTAAAAAGATTTCTAATGCTTTCATGTTCATATGCATAGTGTGTGTATATGTCTTTATCTAATGCAAAATCAGGCGGTCTACTGATCCAGTTGACCTCCTTAATGCGAATTATGTTAGTGCCATGCGTCCAATCATGTATGCAAGCATCGCTAGTTATGTAAATACTACATATGTGCATAGTCATTCATCCATATGCAATATCCATATGATAACATATCCAGTTAAATCCGTTAAGCAAATACATATATGCTAATGCAATATGAAAGTGACTGAGTCGTTCTAGCGCCTATGGTGTGTATATGCATCCACGAGCAACCATTTGCAACCATCAATCATAACATGTTTCAAATACATGTTTACATCCATTGGCTTCTACCTAAGGATCGATGATACACCCTAGAGGATATACCTTAAAAGCCAGAAAGTATGCATAAAATTCCTAGAAAAAAGAGATCAAGGATGTACCCTTATGTAAAAGGGTATGATGTGTGTATCTAGTCTTCAGTCTTCTAAGTCGCATCTTCTTGAGCTTCACTATTCTGTACCTTATCTAAAAAATCTTCACGATTGCGAAGCTTCTTGACCTTCATTTCTAAAACTGTCGTTGATCGGATAACTGGTTTTGTATTGTCAACTGGATATATGCGGAAGTTTATCTCTCGTTTTAGGGGTAAACTCCTAACCTAATCAAAAACATCTGCATACTCATGGACTACCCTAATGGATTGCAAATCGTCGATAAATGCATTAAGCGATTCTAGCTAGCTAAGCCTAACCGATTCTTTACACGGAATCTCAAGGGTATTTCCAGGGCAAGTCAAAAGTCTAACTACCCTCCTTTTAGAATTACTAGCCAACCAACCCATGCCTAGAATCAACTCATAGCCCATGGAACCAAAAACATAAGCATTACGCTTAAACTCAACACTTTATATAGTTATTCTCAAATCCTTACAAACCAAATGTAAACGGGCCAAACCACCAATTAGATTTGAGCCACTAACAAGACCTTCTACTATACAAATACTAAGGTGCAGAGACTCAACTATGGAAGTAGATATGAACAAATGCGAAGCGCTAAGATCAAATGAGTACTAACTGGTTGATATAAACGAAAAGCTAAACTTTTCCAACAGAGACTTTAACTATCTCTCTCTCAGGTATTATGGTGGTGGAAGCATGCACTCTCCCTTCTGAAAATCCTGTCCCTCGTCCTTGCCATTGTCCTTAATTATATGCCCCATTATACCATGGAAAAGATACTTCCTATCGCCTTAGGTTTTATAATCCCTTCTTTCTTCGTGAGTCGAGTTTATATCCATGAATTTCTCATCCTTGCATTGAGCTCCCTAGCCAAACTCCCTCATCCTCATCTTTACCATCCCTGTGTAATCATATTGACAAGTTTCTCAAAAGCTGCCTCCATCGCACGGAAAACCCTTCAAAGCTTGAAAGAAGACTAGCTGCAGGTGAAACTACTATGGCTATAGATGGGAGTCGGGCACTACTTTGCCCTTCGATAGGTATCGTAGTCTTATCAAGCCTACGGAACCGTACCGCGATGAGGTTACCTCCCAGAAAGCCAGGAGCCTCGAAGACTCAAGAAAGAAGGGGATAAGAATTCAAACAGAGAATCAGAAGATAGTGCGTATGGCTTTTGGGGAATATGCCTTTAAAACAAAACTTTTCTTTTGAAAAATGCTTCTTTAAAAACCGTTTTGAAAATATTTTTTTTTCAAATCTTTTATCTGATCCGGTAACCTTCAGCTCTGATACCACGTATAGCACCCCACATCCGTTAAGGTCACTCACAAAGGGAATGCCATAACTTCGGTGGAGAGTTATAGGTAAAAGATACAGATAAATTACAAGACAGACAAAATTAAAACAACGGAAAATAGAACTTTACTTTATTGATCAAATAGTTTGTATAACAATTATTTTCCAATACCAAAATATCTGCCTTATGAAATAAAGAAGCGTAAAATAACATTTATATTCCCCAATGTAGCATGAGCCAGCCATAGCAATGGAAAAGAGAATCCCAGCAAAACTTCGACTAATCTTCAACTTGGAAAGAAAAATGGACTAAGTAGTAATATTCCCTCCCTGCGAACCTGGGGGTGGGGGAACGGAAGCCAAGAAAGCGAAAGAAAACAAAGTCAGACATAAAGTCTGGTAAGTTCAGTAACTTTCAGCATGTGAACAGGTAAAAGCAACATGACATGAATTTAACTGAATACAAGACTACACCATGATGACGGGAATCATAAGGTTAGAACAAGATATGATAAGGTAAGATAAACTGGATGCACTGCTATACTTTCCTTGCTTCGCCACTACCTTGTTATTCTAATTTCTACATCCCTGCACCACCTAACTAGTAATCTGTATAAACTGATAAGAACAGATACGTGATCACAATCCCCGCAATTATGGTTGTTTCAGGTGTACATCTATTATTTATTACCTAGGTCTATCCTAGGGTTTTCTATCGAGCGCATTCTAGATCCAACCAGGGTTTTTAGCTACCCAGGGCTACTGGGGTTTATGCTACCTATTGAACGTTTCTCGGATTTTAGGGTTTACGCGACCTAGGTCCAACTAGGGATTATGCTACCTAGCGAACGATGCCCTCTAGTCTAGGACACACTACCTAGAGCGGTATATGTTCCTAGACTTTTCCCACGTATGTGTCGCGAATCGTTATCGCTATCTAGATGCACATGTCCTCCGTATGTGAAACCCGGGTCTCGTGGCAGGGCAAATCAAGAAACAAGGAACTCGGTCGGGAGCTTTCAGATATCTGCCGATGCGGATGCTAAGGTCTATTTTTCCAGTGGCTATGGTCCCACCTGACCCCTCCCTCAACTAATGAAAGGCACACCTTGAGAAATGAGAACTATACGCAGGCCCCCCTATGCCCCACTAACCTATGGCCATCCATAACCATAACTAGATAGCAAGTATATGGTCTTTTGGAGTTCTCCGCCTTTCCGCTTCACGTATCTCGATTGACTAAAGATGGTAGGTATACGACGAATTGCTATCACAGGGCTACTGGTCTCGCAGAATCACGCAGGTCCATCCTAGTCTTTAGGTTGCCTTATATTGCAACCAAGGCATACCCTCGGTTCTTCTAACGCAGACCTTAACCTCTGTGAGATCAGGCGGATCATCTGCTGCCTCACAGAGGGATACCAAGAGTACCCTCACGTCCCCTCGAACCCGCATGCTTTGTACCCCAGTTCGTTGGAGCCTTCTTTAAGATCATATGGACGTTCGCTCCTTCTCGTATTATACTATGGTTTACTACTTAGTTCCCTTAACTAAGGTTTACTACTTAGTTTCCTGAACCGTCGTTTTCTTAACTAAGGTTTACAACTTAGTCGTCTTATCTAAGCTTTACTACTTAGTTCTCTTTCTCGTCAAGTTGGATTGGTTAAGTGTCATTAGTCAATTCAAGTTAGCTTAACGCAGTCATTTGTCATGTTAAACTGGTTAAGTGTTATCAGTAGTTCATGTTGACTTAACCCTACCACAAATCAAGTTATATTGGTTAAGTATTTCTTATTACTTAACCTCACCCCTTCATCTTGTATTGGTTAAGTGTTCCCTTAGTTAACTTAACCCTAACATCTGTTTAATTCACATGTTCTAATGGTTAAGTATTGTCCCTTCATGTTTTTACTTAACCTTGTTCATTTGTCACACTATGATGGCTAAGTGCTCTAAGTTTACTTAACTCCACCTTCTAATCTAGTTAACATGTTAAATTGGCTAAGTGTATTTTACTTAACCTCACCTTCTAGTCTAGTTAACATGTTATAATGGTCAAACCTTTTCTTAACCTCACCCACTTGTCTAGTCAACATGTTATAACGGTTATTTAACCCCTAAAAGTCTTGTCTTGTTAATATGTTAAGTTGGTTAAATGTTCCTATGGACTTAACCCCCCTATTCTAGCTTAACTGTTTCTTAGCTTTAAATTATTCATTTAAAGCACCAACCACTCACATTAGACAGATATTGTTGCGGTCACTGGATGTGTCGGTCGGTTCCGGGAAGATTTACACCGCAACTCAGTCTAACCTCGGGTCCTTTTTGGGCTCAATGCTCTAACCACCCACATTAGATAGGTATTGTTATGGTTGCTGCATTTGCTGGGCGGTTCCGGATAGTCTTATACCGTAACTCAATCCAACCTCGGGTTAGGCATATTCGTCTTTCCTAGATTTACATATTTATCCTTTTTGTCTATACGTAAATTGCTAATAACCCTTTTAAACAAATTTGGCCTATATCATATTTATTTGTCATGCCCACTAACATACATATATTCTAGGCCCAAATCTTGATTTACCTATCAATTAACCCAACTTGCTGTTTATGCCAAATTCGATCAGTTCATGTCAAAACTAGATTTAATATTCTAGTTTATAGTTTATATCCAAACTTGGCTTACATGCCAATTACATACTTTGCGGTCAATTAACAATTTACCATTTTACGCCCAAGTCTAATATGCATGTAATATTTACTATTATAGCCAATTCAGATTATGCTGACATATTTGTTATGCCAAATCATCTTAATTAAGCTACGCCCAAATTCCCCGGCCGTAGTCGTACGTATAACATGATTTCACAAGTTTCTAGGTACTCATGAAATGAAACTAATAAACGGAACAAAGGATAAGCACGAAAATTGACATAAGAGAATAGGCATGAAAAAGCGAACCAAAATACAAAAATACAAAGATAATGGATCCAGTGGGTCTGGTGTACATAATAGAGAACCAGAATAAACTAAGAAAATTACACCCTAAGTATGAGATCCGACAAAATCAAGGGAGACATAGCTGATTTGTCCAACATAATGCCAGTTCGGTATACAATCATGATTTGTAACTATAATGTTATGGGCATAAGCAACTAACCATAATAGTCATAGGTAATTAACCACAATAGTCCTAGGCAATTAACCACAAAATAGTCCTAGGAAATTAACCACAATAGTCATAGTCACGGTCTCATAGTTATGAATCTTAGTCATAGGCAATAGTTTTATGTTCATAGTCATAGGCATAGTCTTATGTTCGTAGTCATAGGCAATAGTTTCATGTTAGTAGTCATAGGCAATAGTTTCATGGGCCACGGTTTCATAGTCATAGTCTTAGGCAAAAAGTTCTATAATCATAGTCATTGACAAATTTCCACAATAAGTTTTTAGCCATAATCGAGAATCAAATCCAAAGGCATATACAAGCACCGATTCAAACGAAAGGATTAGGCATATTATCATATCCATTTAATTACATGTCACAAATAGATCTAGGCGTTCAAATCTAAAAAGTAACTTACTTACATTGATCGGTTTTAGAAAAGGATAATAAGATAACATTGAGGTGATTTGCTATGATTCGCTCGACGTTGCTCGAAGCCGTTGAATTAGCTTTTGCTTCCCATCTTGAAGCTTTAACTTTATTTGAATCTCCAATATGCAATTCCTAGCCGTAGTCTTCAAGAATAGTATTCGTGTTTTATTTTAATTTATTTATTTCAATTATTCCAGAGGCAGCATAAGGAGAGAATAAAATGTTGTAAAGAGAATGGGGCTAGGGGGCTATTTATATAGGATTAGGCGGACGAATCTGGACTGAAAACGAGACCAGAAACATCAGAATGAACCCAGGCTCAAAACTGGGTTTCAGCACCAGGTCGACCATAGGGTCGACCTGGTCCCTGGGAGGTCGACCATAGTGTCGACCCCCAGGTCGATCTGAACCTGGGCGGGAAAATTCCCACCCAGTCTGCGCTGGGTTTTGAATTCAAATTTCGAATTCGAATTCGAGCCGATTTTCTGTTCTGAAAATCCTTGAAACTTCGGAGGGTCATATCTCCCTTATATGGACTTCGTTCCTTGAAAACTCGGACTCGTTTCCAAGCAGAAGACGAACGCAATGGCGCAACCCATTTCCCTTGATTCTTATTTTAAAATTTATTTATACTTTAATTTGCAAAACTTAATGTTACAGAATTACGATATGTTACAAGTTTAGAGTTGAATTCCAATGGAATAAAGATCAAATATCAAGGAAATTAGAGTTTCAAAGCATGCTGCAATTTCAAAGTGAAATTGAATTTAAAAGGCAAGTAAGTTGATTGTTTTGACTTTCATTAAAAAAAACTATATACTTCTATGAAATGATTTTTTAAAAGAAAACTTTGATTTATGAAAAAAATGTAGCTTAAAATTAACATGGATATCGAATGATTTCAAAAAAATTCATGGTGCGTTGTCATATAAGCAGAAGTTCCTGAATATTATGTTTGTTGAAACTATATGGTAGGTAAAGGATCTTCTACTAATTTTGTGGAATAAAGTATTTGCACAATATTAAAAGTGTCATAGACTTCAAATAATCATCTTCAACGGGCTCGGTCCTAGGCATAGTCTAGAGAGACATCTGACTAGGTTATCAATTTGGATAGGGGCAACAAAATAATCAAATTATGCAAATAAAAGTAGCATTCTTCTTTTCAATGCCATACCTATGAGACTCAAGACCTACTGCCAATCATCCATAACTTACAGCTTAAGCATTCACGGTCGCATTCTACTCCAATGCTACATTGCTTTACTAGTCAAGTTATAGATCCTAGAAGTTATATTTGATATTATTGAACATGCCTCATTTCTAAGCTATGTGTGCCCTACCGTTGAAAATGGTGTGGCTAGCATTTAATAATTCTAACTTATCATATGGCTATTGCGAAAATCATGTCACTTTTTGTTTGAAAATATGAAAATTTAAAATTAGTACTCTTGTTTATTGTTTATTACTGAATCCAAAATTTGAGTTTTCAATTCGTATTCCCCTTTTGAAAAATTAACTAGGTTATCCTTTTTTACCTTTTCAACCTTATTGTATCTTTGAATTCTTAGTTCTCATGATATCGAATTGAAAACATAAACTTGTATACTTTAAACTATGAGGTGAAAACTAACAATTTTCATTCAAAACCACAAGAAGTTTTTCTCATTATTACATATTGATATGTTACGATATTTTAATTCCTTATTTAGATTTTTTACCACATAAATTTTTGGTAACTAATGTAAAATTTTGTAATAAAAATTAAATCTTGTTTTTGTTTAATAGTTGAAATTTTGTTATTTATTTACCAAGTATCGAGACAATAAAAACCAAAAAAATATTATTTGACAAAGGCACTAGTATAGTCAGGCCGATCTTATCTTCAACAACAATAGTTGACAAGCCATAATTTGAAGCTCAATTCACCACCGTTTTAAAATTATATTCATGGGGATTGTAATGACCCGAAATTTCGACCCTCGAAAATCAACACATTCATACCTTCTCGTATTCAAAATGCTGAAGATTCAAGTGTCGGATTGCGGGTTGTCTAGGGATATAATACATTATATTAATCAAAATGAAATAAAACAACTTCTCCTTTATATAACATGAGACTACATCCGAGTTTACAATAATACATATCCATAACCAAAAGAATAGCGGAAACCGACTAACAAGGTAAATCCCATAACAGACTTCATCTTCACCTGAATAGCTCCAGATCACAGAAGCCCACAAAATAATATATTCCAAAGAAATAGATGATACTCCATAGCAACAGCAACTCCACAAAAGCAAGGGATACATAGGAAAAAAAATCTCCAAGTCAGAAGCTCCAAATGTTTCTACTAAACCTGACACTAGGCTGCCCGTGTAAAAATTTATGGGCACCTAGAGTTTTGTGTGAAACCAAAACAACTTCGGGTCAGTCATGGGACTGGTGTGGGAACTCATCATATTTGGTTGTGCATAGAAACTCATAATGACAGTTTGAAAAATGAAACTAACATAAGGTCTCGCGACACACACACAATGCAAACGCACACATGGGCGAGGTTTCTCCTTATGATAGTTAAAAATTCTTTAGTACGCAGAAACCATTTTGATATTATTATTAGTGTATAGTGTGAAAAATAATTTTGAAAGTAAATTTATCAATATTAGCTGGCATAATTCCCCATCCCATTATACTGACGTAATCCTGCTAGTAATCAGCAGTCTATACAATCAAAATCCTATGGGCTCATAGTGGAGATTTGGTTTCCAACAATGACCAGGAAAAGAAACTTCCTTACCAAACCGAATTATGAATAGCTCTAGAGGGATGTCCAAGGATCAACTAATACTCCTCATGCTAACACAAGGACAGTTACCTCTATAACTAGGTAACTTAGAGTATGCCTGAGAATGTCATCTCCCGGTCGTTACCAACCTTTCCGAGCATTCTCCAATAACAACCACAAAAGTAGATGTTTTCCACATAGGTTAATACCTGGGCTCAATTACATTGTACACCTTTTATCTAGAAGGAGACAACACACCCATAATCTAACTGCATTTCTTTCTGTTTTGGCTATTTACCGGGGTGGGAGGCTTGCCGAGGTCATGATACGCACAAAGCTATGCTTGAATAAGCCTTTCTTTGATCATCCATAGCTCACCACATATGTTAAGTACGCCACATTGTCCATTCGCAACGCATCACTGATTTACATCAATATATACCCTATAAGCTCATACGACTTAGAGAAGGGTGTTAAGCAAAGAGAATAAATCCTCCGCCACCAAAAAAAAATATGTTTAACAGAGATCAGTGATATGCAGTCAATTACAATGTCAAACACACAATCCATACATGTCTATTTTGGGTCTGAACGAAACCGCAATTCGGAAATCCTTCATATATGTTAGGGCTTCTAGCCACTAAACTGATATAAAATCCATCTGCGAATGGGAGCTAACCATTCAAGACACTCAGCAAGTCGTCCTTACGATGTGAAGGGTCCCAGTCTTCAATATTTAATGCCTTTAATTCCTTTATAACATCGTATCATTATTCAGAAGGTTTTCAGACCCAGTTCTGATCCCGGTCTTTCCGAATAATAAGTGCAATTTTAAAACCATCACTATGCTATATATGGCCTAATGCAACAAAAATCCAAGCTCTTGCCAGCTATGTTGCCACAACTATACTGTTTTTTGTCTATTGCAATGCACCCTTCAACATGTTAGCATAGATATCAGCAAGATGTTGTAGTAGCTATAATTATATTCATATAAAAAATTAATAAAATTTTACACCTCAGCAATCCACAATCTTGTTTAAAACAAAATCTCAGCCATCTGATCCACATCCGTGATCCACACCTGAACTATTTTATTTCCCAATTTTATTTTCATTATCCCACTTTCCCATTTCATTTCATTCTCACATCCTAACCATAAATCTCTCTCAGTAGAGAAAATCAACGCATACCGAAAGAAAGAGGGGGAAAAACCGACGACGGAATTCCATGGGGATAGAAATCGCGATGTTGATGATTTCCCATAGGGGAGGATTTTCATAATTGAAGAACCGTTGCTTCTGTCAAGATTTTACCTTTTTTGCAAACCGGAAAAATGATGTAGGGTTGATTAATATATTCGGGTAAGACTCCATAAATCGTACATGGAAATTTAGCCTGTTGTTTTTGGGATTTGTCAATTGGTACCCATCGAGATTACTACGATATATTTGGGTTTGTTTTGTTGTTTGATTTCATGGGTAAGATCCGCGAATTGGGACAAGTGAAAGCTTTTTAATTTTTCCTGTCATCACATATCGTGAATATTTGTTTTGGTTTCTTTTTTTAAGGGTAAGAACCCAGAATTGGAAAGATCTGCAAATTGGACCATAATTGATTTGGAAAGATTCGATTTAAAATGGGACCATAATTGATTTAGAAAGGGGAAATGGGATTAAATAATAAGAATTTAAGACTATTGATATTAACAATACATAGTACTTTGCATTCTCCCTTTATTATTTCATATGTCTGACAATGGCTTATTGTGGACAATTCATCACTGTTCTCCCTTTACATAAGCAATACTGAAATTTTGTTTTGGTTTCTTTTTTTATAGTCTTGTTCGCCTCCGTTATCCAGGCTCACGATTATAGGGCTCAATTTCAGATAGGAAACAATGCATTTTATGGCATGTCTGATTTTGTTCTAGAGCATCACACCAAACTTGTCTTAGGAACCGAGATCTTTTTTAGGGGAGTCTTATCTTAGCATGAACCACTAATCATGGAAGTGCATTCGAAGCAAAGCAACAGGTACAGTCTTATCTATTGGTTCATTTTTAGGGGAGTCTGGAGTTAATTTGTTTTTGTGCTATGTCATATCTTAGTTAGGCATTTTTGTCTTAGGGTAAGCCAGAATTTTCTGCCATTCTCATGTTGGAAAGTTTTCTCTGAGCTTTCCTACTGCATTTATATGTGATATGCAACTTAAGCTTATTGTCAGATGCATATGGAATGTCTTAAAAGGAAATATTGATGATTCAGTTACTGATAAGGATATGTTGAGGAAGAGAATAATGTTTCTATTAGTTGTTGATCATCTTGGTTTATAAATCTCTTCTATAGATGTTGGCAAGGATTTGTTGAGTTTAAGCTAGAAGATATTATGCCATTTTAAGATTTTATTCAGTTACTAAGTTTAAACTAGAAGATGTCGGTGTTAAGTATTGTGGTTACCTACTTGGCAACTTCATTTTAAATGATTATTTTAATGACAGTATGTAATATGGATGAGTTAAAGCTATTGTTCTCTTCTTTTTATGCAATCCTGGTCTTTGAATGATCAAATTGAAGAAATAAAGAAAGCTTTAAAGTGGAGCTGTGAATGGCATTTCAATTTCTAAAGAGTACATTATTAGATGAGTTGCTCCAGCAGTTGCTGGTATTATATTCCCTTAGGTTATAAAATGTCAATATACATCATTTTTACCATATATACATTTTATCGTTACTAGCTATGATTGGTCAAGGTGCTATTCTGGTTATAGCACCAGTCTTATTGATCTGAATGAGAGTTGATACATGAATTATTCACTCTGTTTGTTGTCAATATGCTATTCTAGTCAAAGTTGGTAATGTGTTGTTTTAAAATTGGTTCATTTTGGAGAAGTGTGCTGCAATACACAAAGAAGACATACTGGACTAATCGTTTGGTTCAGATGTTGCAAGAGATGCATTGAAGAAATTTTCCGAATTGAGGATGGTGTAGGATTCAGATGTACTAGAGAAAATTATATAGTCAGTGCAAAGCATAGATACTTAACGACATGTGCAGCAAGAGGGGTTGGCTAAAATCAATTCACAGGTAAGTCACGAACCTTGATTATATATGCAATTTTATGTCTGTTGAAATATACAAAGAATATATGATATTTTGATATATTTTGATTATTCTTTATAAAACCCTACACTATGTCCTACGAGAACACAAGGTGTATGATACAAACATTTGAAAGGCAAAGATATGAATATAACATTGTCAAATGCTAGCAATTATATCATTGATGTGTAAATGGTTTTACACATGTCTATCTCCCGGTAATTTTATTTGTCATCCAAGATTTATTTGATGAACCATCATTGCCTTTTGGTATGTAGATAGGGATATTTCTGGTACGTCCAACAAACATAGATATATCTTGATATCTTGTATACATATATCTAATCCTCTGCAGAACATATGAATCTGAGCCAGATATTTTAAATCTTGGATATAGGAGGCATGAGCAGAAGTTGGTGATCGTTTACCCTTCCATTACATTAACCGATATTGAACTTCAGTTTATGATATTTATAGAGGAATTATAGTATGAAGCAACAAAAAAAGTGTGGGATGAGGACATCGTAGATGACAGTCACATGAATCAAACCAACAACAATCTCCACATGACTGAAAATCCATCAAACATTTCATATGACAATGAATTACAGAATGGGGATATGAACACACAGCAAAATCATACTGTATTTTTATGCTTATGATCAAATATTTGTGTAGATTTCAGGCAATGGCATTGGTACTTACTTAGGTGGTTGTAGTGTTAGGGAACTCGGTAACAAGTCCATCGACACCCAAACCAGAAGTGAATGTAGCAACTTCCATTTTAGGTCTGAATATTCCCTTGAAATTTGGAAACTATACTGATTTTAAATATATACTATTTGAGTATATTCATCTCAGATTTTAGAAAAAGCCAATTGTTAGGCTTAACTTTCCTTTTCCCCCCTTATAAGGAGCATTAATTAGTAACACACAACTGGTTGTTTCCTGGAGCCAAGATTGCTTTAGGAGCCATCGCCACCGGTCGACCAACGTGCTCCACCCATCTGTGCTCTTTCCATGCTCTTATGTGATGAACCCGAATGGTATTTTGCCTTTGTACCTTCAGATTATGAAATCTAGTAGTGAATATTACAATGCTTGTGTTGTGTTGTGTAATAACGAAAGTAAAGTAGTCATGAGACCATGTAGAAAACTTCTCATTTAATAAGTGTATGTACTTTTACTAACATATGTAATGAATTCAGTTATTTTCTATAATGAATTTACTAATTCATAAATGGTGTAAACTTAAATTGTTTTTCTCTTAATGTGAGTAAACATTTTTTTCTCTTAATGTGAGTAATTATGTTAGTTGTTAGTGAAATAGCGGTTGTAATTATAATATTATGAAAATTTGATTAATAGCGATTAAGGTATAATTACTTTTAACAGTTGTAAAACAAAATTTAATAACTGCTAGAAACAGTTGTAAAAAAGGTTGACTTTATTATGATTGCAGATATAACTAGTGGCGTATGCCAGTGACATATTACAACTGTTTTTGAAAGTTGTGAAAGGGTGTTTTTTTGTTGTAGTGGTACCTGTGGCAACACCTATACTGATGTTACCGGATGGACGCAAAGGTGTTTCCTTTAACTCTACAGCAACGCGTCAAAATGCCACACCAAGAAAGTGTTTTCACAGATCATTTTTTGCCTATAGCAACACTTTTTGGCACTTCCCGCATCATTTCTCTAGTGTTGCTGTATGCAATCTATAGCGTAGAGCATGTGGATATGCAGGACCAAATCAAATCTCAACCCAAATTTCATGTTTAGAAACTCAAATTATCATTCAAAACACTTTATTACTTGTTATAAATCATTTAATATGGTTTGGAAAAGATTTATAAAGCTAAATTCCTTTAAAACTCAATACTTAACAAATAGCGTTACTAAAGCTTTACAAAACAGTTTATATTGGCTAACTTGATCAAAATAAACTTTATATATTATACAAACCTTAAATTTTCCAATCCAATTTTTTTAATTAATTTTTAATGATTTTAAACAAAAAAATCCATATTTTTAAAACATTTACAAATAGTTGTTTACATTTATGGTTGGCAAATTACACTTACAACATCCTTTTTCCAAAACGGTTATAAACATAACTTGAAATTAATAAGTCGAAATTAAAATCTGCTTTGACTCACTTGAAAGCTCTTGTAAATAGAAATCAAATGTTTTCCGTTTAATGGAAATCCGATTTAAATTGCAAAAGTTCTAAGCGTTTAAAGTTTGTAACTAAAATACGCGAATTGTCGCTGTGCGGCATGCTCTATTTTGACCACAATAAAATTATTCTGCGATACTTCAAAATACCTTAGGAAACCATCATATACTTAATAAATCATTTAAGATCATTTAAATTATTTTAAATTGATTTTTCAAATTATTTCGGGTATAAAACTCAACTTTTATTTTTCACTTAATATTAAAATCCAATTTATTTCTAAATTCAAATAATTTCAAATAAATTTTTAATTAACCATTCTGTCCGTCGGATCAGTTAGCTAGGGAGAGAAGGAAATTATATTTTCTAAACTCAGGCATAGACACTATCCTCTCTGTCATCCTAGAACGTTCCGGTATTTTTTATTTTTGAAAGAAACTTCATTAATACATATGTATTCATACATATGTGCCTTTTCCAACTATTAACCTTCAATTTTCAGATTTAAATGAATAAAATATTCATTTACAATGCCGACTTGGTCCGAGACTTATCCAATATCCATATAAATCCACATATGTGTGTGCAACAAGTATGATACACATATTCTCACTAGTAACAACCATGAAGCATCCATTCATTCATCACACAAGCAAATACGGGTATATATAACAGTGTATACATGTGTAACTATAAGCGTTTGTCTCTAAACGCTTACATTGTAATAATTACTAACTAACCACATCATCAACAATCATTTACATAGCATAAAAGTGAACAAGTGTCGAGTTCTCACCTTAGGGTTCCACTATGTTATCCTTTATTGCTAGGATGCTAGACCGATTATAGCTATTCCGAACTTACTGTTTGACGTTATCGATTTTGTAGCAATTTATATATTTTATAATCGGATGAGGAGGAGAATGTATACCATGGAAGCCATGGATTTTAAGGTAAGGAAGGAGGAGAAATGGAAGAGAAGATGGAATGAATGCTTAAGGAAACAAAGGTGGTATATTTATACTTGAAATGGATGAATATGGTGATGACACCTCATAGGACAAGTGTATTTCATGCATGGAGTGTTGCATGCAACTACAAGTGTCCTAACACTTGTAATTAAGAGAAGGAGAGGTGCATGCAACATTTAAAGTGTCCTAACACTTGTAATAAAGAAAAGGGAGGTGCTTTTGGTAGGATTTTCGCTTTAAATGTTATTAAAAACCATATCCAACACTTAACCAAATGCTACCAAAGGTATATGTAAAATTATATATTTTAACAACACACTTTTCAACTATGTTTTATAATTCTAAATAACTTATTTCAAATTAAATTTATTTTTAAACTACAAATTCGTATAAACTAATTATTCAACTAATCAAAAATCCCAGATCGTTACAGGGATCGATTTCTATTTTTGAAAGACATTTTATTTTAGCTCTATAGAATTTTAGTACTTCTAAATTTTTGTTCATTTTCTTTTACCATCTACATATCTCGCTTTACCGACTTAATCAACCTCAAATTCTCCACCATGGTACAATACAGCTGGAACCATTGACATTAGCTTAAACAAAATTAAAACACTAAATTTGGAAACTTGATTTGTGGAAAACTACTTACTAAAACTTTATAAAATAATACTTTGCTTTAAGAAGAATATGATGATTCCTTGTACAGTCTTCAATTAAAATACTAAAATCTTTGTATTTGATAGCAAGATTTGAATATTATTAAAACAAGACACAAATTAGTTTGGGTTTTGATGATGAAGAAGAAGGAATGAAATGAGAAGGTTTAGAAAGCTTGTTGTTTTATTCATCATAACATTATTAGCGCACTTCAAAAATGTGCAAATTATAGTTTTCATATACATTTACATGTGTGTGTGTGTATACACACATACACATAGAGAAGCGTTCCAGGTCACCCTTCTTTTGTAGCACCCATATCCGTTCATGAGCTCCACTCCAAATACAACAAGAATTTGTAAATGTTCAATCCACATATATATTATCATCTACCTAAAATTTGAGTTCATTCCGACATTCGTAACATTTTCGAAATCATAGCTCAATTATTCACCGTTCAGACATTTACTTGAAACATTAAATTTGAACATCAAATATATTATTCTACTAATGTCGGAATGAGCTCAAATTTTGAACAGCTGATTATATATATATATATATATATATATATATACACACACACGAGTGTAATGGCACGTGCTTCACGCATTATGAAGGCACGCACTTCGCGCGTTATGAAGGCACACGCTTCGCGTATGGACCGCTGTATCTCAAATATTATGTAATATATATATATATATATCTGTGTGTACCCAAGTAATAATATATCGAAATATAATAATATGTATATCTCGTTTTACAGTTTGAGTATTGAGCCTTGTTTTATGAGCCGATGCATCAGTATACCGATTAGGTCAAATGCATGTATATAGAAATAACATACATTCCTTGCTTGAATAGTAAAAGAAATTTTACATTTCTCTAACTCAGGAGAACACATGTTGGCGATGACCGGGATAAGAGGAAGGTAAGTGGTAGTTTAATAACTATTCAAAGAATTGGTTTCGATATCAAAAATTTATACCTAAAAACTCTGTAGTTTCTGGATATAAATTACAATGCATTGCAAATTTCTTTGATATGTGCATCAATAACACACCACTTTATTGTAGATCTCAAACTTGTTCCTAGATCTATGTTAACTAATCTTTGTCTAACCATTTTAGTTTGAAAAAAGATTGCCGAACTATCAGTAAAATTTGATGTAATCGGGAAAAGATCCATCAACTGCATTATATGAGCATTAGTAGATTGAGTCTAATAGCATGCAACACATTTACGTTCATCTCTTACTACCTTTTTATGTTATTTTTCTCAACTCGTTAATTAGGTATATTTCCAAAATAGTTATTTCACACTAAATATAAGATCACAAAACTTTTCTAACGGTACAACTATTTCTTTATACTTTTTTCATGTATCTTCTAGAAATTTGTAATAAATATTGTATTTGAGAGAAGTTTCCTATTTCAAAAGATTGTTTCTTTTATTTCTCAGAAATAATATATCTTTTATTTTATTTTTAGACCGATGATGGGATCTTCCTTTATTTTAGTGTCACTGTCTTTTGAGTCAATCAATTACTCCTGCATATGATTAATTTTCAATCGCAATATTATATGATCTGTGACGACCCCAAACCCCGATAGGATGGTGCAAGGGTAATCTTTGGAATATAACACATAAACAGATAACAACAGAACATAAATAATTAAATACACCAGATAATGTACAATAGAATACACTGGTTAAACATAAGCATCAGAGTTACACAGTATACAGGATCATATTTAGTACAAAATACAGTTCAGCTATACATAAATGTTTACAGCGGAAAACAAAACATTATATGTATAACAGGAGCTGAACAACATAAAAAGAGATAAATGGTAGAATCCATCTTCAGCTCCAGCTACCCAGAAAGAGCCTGCTAAAACCTGAATACATGGCTGCCCGTGTAGAAAAAGGGGCACCCGAGTTTGCAAGTGAAACAAACTACGAGTTAGTCATGGGACTGGTATGAGAAATCTACTTAACACATTTTCAAATATGACTAATCACAGGACCACGCCACTTTCGCGGAACAGGTTTACTCCATTGGATTGCCAGTGCTTTAAAACAAATAAATCTTTTAAACATCGCAATGCTTTTTATTAAAATGAAGCCATTATAAGACTCAGTTCCCATCACACAATGCAACACAAACCGGAGAATAGAGTTTTACCTTATAATGGCCAAATATGCTTGATATGAGGAAAATAAATCATTTGAAATGTAAATTTTATCGTTTAATTCTTAATCAGACTCCAACCGTAAACTTGTAAGAGAACGATTCCCTAAGTATAATGGACGAAACCAACATCATACCAATAGCCAGGAAACCATCTGTCCTAACTCGTTTCCAGTTAGTTTCTAATTTTAGATACAATCATAAATATAAATCATAGACGGCATAAGTGCCCCATACCACTATGTCGCCATATATAAGTATACAATCAAAACCGCACGATGTTGTATTTGGAAATTGGATTCCTGTCATGAACCGAGGTCAGGGATCATCCTCACCGCTTCGAGACAATCTAGCCTACCATGTCTCAGGCCCCAGACTCAGGTGGATCCTTGGAGCAACAGGGCCGGTCCACTCGATGTGGATTAAACTTAAACGCTGAACACTATGTTTCCCCGATCTTTGGGGCGTAAATGAGCCAAAAAATTACTCCATCGGCTTCACATAGTCACCGATATATCTGAGGCGCCTCGCAACAGCAACAACCACACAGGTGAAAATAATGTAAATGTTAGCCAGTTTAAGCACTGACACCACCTCTAGCAAGAAAGAAACGCATGTCCTCCCTGAAGTCCTCTCCCGTTTCTGGTCCACACTGGGGTGTGAGGCTCGCGAATTTACGTTATACACAAAGCTATGCCACACAGGCAGTGCTTTGATCATCCACCACAAAGCTCGGCTTTTCAACAAAATCTTTAATCATTGCATCTCAGCATGCCACACAGGCAATTCACGCCATGCAACTAACGTCTATCAATCACACAGAATGAAATCCAATGTCAGACACACGGTCCATTCACAAGTCCGTTCTGGGTCTGAACGAAGCCGGAGGATCTTTATTCCTCGCATATCCGTACAATCAACATGTACGTCCGGACGGCTACAACTTTAACCCCTTCAAGGTAGCTACTCCCATCATGAGCATCAGTAGCACCCATCCATTCGATGTGAAGATCATCGGTCTTGCATCGTCTTCATATCTTCGACTTTCAATCGTCGATCAATTATTTGAAATGAGAACTAACACGGCCTTTTCAAATAATTCACGTATATTTAGAATTTCAAATCAATTCATTTCAATGGTTAAATTATTCGATATCACTAATTCTATTCTTTAGTGTAATTTTCACGCCAAACACACTCAACCATCAAATATCACATAAACTGAGCAAATTCAGTTTATTTCCATTCCATATCATTTATAATATTTTATCACGATTTATCGCTATTTTTATTCATTTTAAAATAGCCAATTTATTCAAAACAATGCTTTAGGCCATAACGCGGCCGTGGCGCTGTTTTTCTCTAAGTTTGATTTACACATATCTGAAAATCTAACCGTTGGATCCTCACAAATTTTATATCTTTAGAAAGATCTTTTCAAAACGAATCCAACGGTTTCAGTTTCGGGAAAATCCGACGGTCGGATCTCCCGCACTAATCGTTTGAAGTTACGATTTCAAGATACGAACTGCAGCTTCGTTATTCGATTTAATTTAATTATATATATATGTATATATATATATATATATAATCGATTCTGGCGCTGTTTTTCTTCAGATTTGAATTAAACATTCCAGACAATCCAACCGTTCGATCTTTACAAAGTTGGTGCCGTTGGAAAGATATTTCCAAGGCGAACCCAACGGTTGTGGTTTCGGGAAAATCCGACGGTCGGATCTCCCGCACTAATCGTTTGAAATCACGGTTTCAAAACACGAACTGCAGCTTTGTTATTCGATTTGTTTTAATTATATATATATAATCCTCTTCCATTTCAAAACCTTATCCATTTCATACATTTGATAAAAATGATGTTTTTATCCAACAAACATTTATTTCCACACTTCACTATTTTTAACAATTCATATATATAATAAAAATGTGATTTCTATTGTAAAACGATTTATTTCAAAACACGACTATTTTATATAGTTCCTATAGATGATAAAAATATGATTTTTATTATAAAACAATTTATTTCAAAACCTGACTATTTTATATAGTTCATATAGATGATAAAAATATGATTTTTATTATAAAACAATTTATTTCAAAACACGACTACTTTATATAGTTCATATAGATGATAAAAATATGATTTTTATAATAAAACAATTTATTTCAAAACACGACTATTTTATATAGTTCATATAGATGATAAAAATATGATTTTTATTATAAAATAATTTATTTCAAAACACGACTATCATTCAACACATGAATTTCTATTCAACGAATGAATTTCTATCCAACACATGAATTCAGTTTCAACACATGAAAATAATTTCACCAAATGAAATTAATTCTAACACATGAATATTTCAGAAAATTTCGATAGCATAACGGCAGGGTAGTTAAAACCGGGACCGTCCCTAGTACGACTCCTCGCTCTACCTTAAAACCTCGCGGTTTTTGACAATAGGGATTTTCATGCATCTAATTCGCACGCAGGCGAGCATGTTTTCTTTCATTTCCACAACCTATTCTAATTTTGTTTTCAACCACAAATGGGTATTTTTCAACCACAGTCAATCATTCTCAACCACAAACAATTCTATCAACCATTCGTATTATTCACCAAATTTCACATCAACCAAATAATCCAAACAATATCACAACCAATAAATATCGTCCATGGTCCGTGGACGAGGGGAGTATATATATATATAATCATATATAAATATATTTCAATTCACTTCAATTCATTTCAATGTCATTTCATCGCATATATAATTTTTACAACACATATATAACTTATACATCGAACATACAACTTATACAACGCTTATACATGAGGCGTACAACGCTTATATAACTCATACATCGACTATATAATTTAACATCGTTGTTTTCCATATCGTTTATAAATTAGAAATCTCACATTCGGTTCCACTCCACCAAAAATAGTAGAAGGCTCAGAAAAATATGCGGTCTCTTCTAGAATGTAGAAGACGTCCACACGAGTCCACTGTCTCTTGTTTAACTGGATTTCGACCACAAACGAAAAAGATATGATTTTTACAGTGGAATCATAAACCGTAGCGCTTTAAAGTGCTATTAACTATAAAATAAATTAAACTGCCGTATACCTTCAAACTTTGTTTAAACTAGGGTTTCAATTTATCACCCAATCCGCGAACTTTGAAGACGATATGAGCATACCCCGTTAACGGGCTAGAAGTGGCGCACCCAAGGGTACCACCCTCGTCGAACTCGACGCCGGATCTGGGGAGGATTCTAGCATCGAACGACGGATGTTTGCGTTGCGAGATCTCACGAAACCCACAGCAGAAATCGATCAAACCTGTATTGATTTGGAGCTGATTCAAATCTCTACAAAATTTGCTGAAGGACCATAGTTTAATTCGAAATGTTTTAAGGGATTTTTTGGGTTCTTCTCTGGAACAAAATCGGCCGTGGAATTGTGTTGGGCGGCGGAAATTAGGGTTAAGGCGAGAAAGAATCTGATTGGTCGGGGGGTTTATATTAAATTTATAATTTATTTAAAGTCCGAAAATACCCCTCGTCATATACGAACTCCAATCCAAACCCAACGACTGTCGTCCTAGCTAAATACCCCCATACCGAACACAATGGGATATGTTTCGTAGGCCCTTTCGACTGTTTCAGTCTATTTCTCTTCAAATTAAAATATAAAACATTCAATATTGAATTTGAACGTACATTTCAATTTGTCGGGGCCACATACTGATTCTAAAAATTCCAGAAAAATAAATCCAGCTATGTTTTGACGATACGGTCTCAATAAAACTAGTTTCGTCGAATTCTGAGACCGTTTGAAAAATGACCATCTTCTGGTCGATCCAATTCAACTGTAATGGACCAAAACACATTTTTCTTCGCCACGCTCACATACTAGCTTCAAAAATTATGAAATTTGAAACCTAGCAATAATTTGACATCCCGGATCCAACAAAAGTGGTTTCGTCGAATTCCGAGGTCGTTTGCAAAATGTCTATTTTCACGGGCTATATAAATTCTATAACGACCATTCTGAAAATTCATTTGGCCATAACTTTTGACTCCCACTACGAAACTTCGATTTTTCAGATTCATTAGAAAGATATTTCCTAACAGGTTTAAATATTTTTTGTTTCACTAAAATCCGTTTTATTTTGCACCCGGTACAGTCATTCAAAGTTTTAATTCGAATTTTGAAACTGCCGCGCCATTTCTGGCCTTGTTTATAATTCAAAATAATTATATTTATTTTCAAACGTCGATTCAAACATACTTTTCGTCATTATTATTTAAAATAATTTATTTTAAATATTTAAAATCCACTAAATTAGCCAAATAAAAAAAATTCAAACTGGTTCAGATTTTCCGGGTAGTTACATGATCAGCGTGTTTTATATATAGACTAAATGAAGATCTCAAGGAAAGGATTTCTAATGTTATACTATGTCCTCACTATTGTAATGGCGCATATATACTCATTTTATAAATTCAGAAGTACGTAAAACTAGTTCTATCAAGAAATAATTTGATAAATAAATGACATTTACAATGATATTAACATGAAGTTGCAAATAATTCCATTCCCTCAAATGTGTTAGTGACTATTCATTTTTATTTTTTTTTGGAAGATACGGTTTAGCTGATATTCATTCTGTCATCTACTCTACTCTGCGGGTCGATTAAAAATGCATTTAGTTTCCATTGTTTAATTTACTCTTTCTAGTAGTATATATGCAAACCGCTATTATATATTTGTATATTATATCTATAACGCACAACCTGATTACATACGTTGTTGCATTTTTAGTGTGACTGGTTTTAATAATAAATTTCTGACTTATTTGTACTATGTTTAATTTGCACTTCTAACGTGACCTGCCTACACATTTATGTACATTTTCTTTTATTTATACATTTCTGGCCTTGCTTCCGTGTATGCCATTTTATTTACACCTGCTTTCATTGGTTTACATTCAATTTTTTTTACTGAAGGATTGATGATATAATTGTCAACATGTATTCTATATGTAACAGACAAAGTGATTCACCCCGTGCATCCATTGCAACATTTTTAATGTGACTGCTTTTATTTAGTAATATATTACTGACTTATTTTCACTATCTTCAATTTGCACTTTTAAAATGATTTGTTTGCACAATTATTTATATCTTCTCGTATTCAAACATTTCTTACATTTCTTCCTTAGATCTTCAATTTTGTATCTGCTCGTATTCAAACGTTCGTCCGGGTAAACACCCCACGGAGTAAACGGACCTATAACCTATTGTTGGTGTTGGTGCTGGATGCCAACAGAAGGTTTTTGAATTTATACTTTGTTTTCATCAAATTAATATTGTATTTACCCTAGTTATCCTGCTTACCACTAATTATTTTATTTGAAAACCCATTGTTATTCTGTTTAAACACTTCGTTTGAATACCTTAAATGCATACCTCATTTATTTTCTGGTTCCATTTAAATACCGGTTTAAATGTCCTATTATTGTTTATCGCAAACGCACCCTAATGCAAGAGATAGCTTAAGAACTTTTACAACGCATATGTATAACTTTTTTTAAGCATTATCTTGATTGAAAACCAAAAAGAATATTAAAAAAATGAGAAAATACGTATAATTTCCAATTGTTAATCAATAGTGTTATAGTCTTTATAATTTAAATTGACAACATGAATATATCAAAACAAAATTTGGCATTATTAACACATGGTAACAAACACTAACAGCATTTTAAAGTTTTTTAAAATAGTTTTTTGGATCTAAATTCAATTTAAGATCTATTATTAACACTCCACCAAAATGGAGATCACATACTGACACTTGGACATTATATTAATAAATAAAAGGAAAAGACAAAAAAGAAAGGAAAAAAACCAACCTTCTGATTAAAAAAAATCAAGTGTTGTTCTCTCCCAAAAACAATGCATCCTTTTATTATTCAAAAAGAAATTTTCTATCCTGAAGTTGTTTTCTTCTACTGAAAATTCAAAACCAAAATAAGAATAGCCACACCGGTGCTTAACGGAGAAAGAACACTGAGAAAAATCTTAAGCGTTTGATTCTTCATCTTACCTATGCTTGGCGTGAACATAAGCTGGATCATTATGGCCATGCTTCTTGCAGTAGCATGAAACCCTCGAAATCCCGATCGGTCCAAGAATTGAAGGCTCGGTCAAATTCCGCCATTAAAAGCCATGAATTATGGAAACGAATTTTCTCCAAATGCTTTGATTTTGTCGGCAGCAATTTTAAGTAAAACAACATGATAAATAAAAAAAATAACAAAAACCACTAATGCAGAAATATATTATTTATAATCATATATTAGCGGTTCCATCCCTGAAATCTAGCATGCACTCTGGCCCGCCATCAAGCACCCATTCAGTTACTCCTTTAGCTAGGATTCCCATGCAGCTTCTCATTTGAAAGCAACAATTAGAGCACTCCCAATAGTGGTAGGAATTCATGAAATGGTGAAGAAAAAACGTCGCTTACGCTATAGCAGTGTCGTGATGAGGGTGGGGAGAGAAATAAAGTGGGAAGTGTCGCCATTTCGAATTGAAAGTAGTGATAGCTAATCGGTTTTCTAAAAACTGAATATACATTAAACGATTTTCATAAAACCATTTAAAGTATAAACGTTTTTATGAAAGCAGTTTAAGGTAAATTTTGGTTTTTAGAAAACCCTTTATATTTTATACGGATTTATGAAAACCGTATAAAACACATATGACTTTATTTTAAAGCAAAGTTTTGATTTTTTTTTAATATATTTAAATTTGTTTGTAAATAAAAGAAAAATGACGTTTTAAAGAATTAAAACTGGCGTATTTTCATGTTTTAAAGTTGGTTGTTTATTATTTTGATTATGTTCTTGCATCAAACAAGTAACGTAAATTTTTATTTACCTTTGTGATATAGTTTTAAAATCATATACATATTTGAAAGCATTGTAAATTAAGTTTGAATCTCATACATGCATCAGTAATGAATACATAAATTACTTAAAACTAGTTAATTTTTTTAATAACCCACAAAACATTAAAGCCGACATAGAAAACTAAAACTAGGATACAACTAGCTAGAAATAACAACATTGCAGCCAACATTGAAATTTAAAACTAGGATACATCAAGCTAGAAATAGCAACATAGAAATAGCCTAAATCTAAGAACTTCCTTGTTCTTCCTGAAATCGTTTCTTTTGAGCCCTCAAAATACTATGTTCTTTTGCTAGAGCATACTCAAGGGCCTCTCCAGTTAAATGAGATACGTCTCTTGCTACATACTCCTCCTCTTTTTCTTCCTTCAAACGTATTTCACGTCTTTCTTTATAATCAGTTCTTTTGTTGAGAGCTTTGGTTACAACAGCATCTTGTTGTAGTTGCGTCTCCAGGATTTACAGCTTCTTATCTTTGCGCCTTTCACGGTCTTCTATGTTGGAGGCAGATCCAAGTGATATATCTCTCAACAACGAAGTTAGTCTATTACTAGATGCTGCCAAATCCGTTGCTTCCTTATTTCTCAATAATGCTCTCTTGCTTGATTTTATTCCTTCCAGCCTTGTTTCAACCCTACCATATAGCATTCCCAAATTAAGTGTCATAGGACTACTGTTATTCCCATCTCCGTCTATATCCATAGGACATTCAACTGAATTTCCCGGGGATGACTCCATCAAAAGTCTAGAAGCTACATTTCTTAAGCTAGAATCTTCGGTGTCTCCAAGGTCTAAAACATTTGTTTCGCATAGATTGGCCCAATGATGAGCAACGAATTCACTTTAATAAGTGTAACGATAGATTGTATCGTAATCCTCCTTTAAATCTCTGAATGTTTGACCGCTTCTAAGCGAATCCCCCCTTAGTGCTTTTATCCCTTTATACTTGGTACACGTAGTATTCAAATTATACCAAGCATTCTTTGTGCTTTCAAATGATCTTCTTGTTACGCATTCAGGATCTCCATTGTATAGATTATTAACCCGGAGATAGGAAAATTACCACCAGAACGGCCTTTTGGAACAACAGACGCGTTTACCCATGCACTAGCTAGCACTTTATAGTCAGCTGCTCTCCATATTTTACCAGTAGCTACAGTTTTCTCCACACTACTTTGAGTTTCTTTTGTCTTTCGCTTGGTGTAATACCGTTTGGCCTTGGTTTGTCCTTTGTCTGGTACTAGGGTCAGAGAAGCCACTTTTTGGTGTATGTTTTGATTAGGATTAATGGATTGTGACCCAAAGTAGTTGTTGGTTTGAGGAAGTTGCTCGTACATGTGACCATTCTGCTGGGCGAGGTTTTAGTAGTGGAGATACTAACTTTTTTGGGAAGTTAGAAAAGGGGGTAGAATCATTGATGGGGCTTCAGCTTGAGATAATAAACTAGTAAAATTACTAATGTTATCATCGGTATAGCTAGAGAAATTGTTGTTGTTGGAATCACCCACTGTTTTTTGTTTAGAATTAGAATTGTTTGCAAGTATGAAGAAAACTATAACCCATACCTCATGTTTATGCAAAGAAAGGACGCAAGTAGACTTGATCATTACAAGAAGCCATTCAATGTTCTGCAACGTATTGTCCAATCAACTATAGAAACGAGGGCAAGTCAAATTGCCCTGTCCAATAAAGTTGTTTAATTAAATCAACTTTAATGATTCCCTTGAAGGGTGAGACATACTTTATTGGTATAAGTGTGCTTGTCGTTTATATATCTAGGTTGTTGTGCCTGAATTGGGAGTGCTCTTAATGACAAAGCTGTTTATATTACTTTAACGATTCCCTTGAAAGGTGTAAGATGCTTTACTTTAATGATTCCCTTGAATGATGCGACATGCTTTATTGGTATAAGTGCACATGCTGTTTATATCTCTTGGTTGTTGTGCCTAAATTGGAAGATGCTTTACTTTACTTGCTTGATGTGCCTAAGATGTACCTTTTATGCCTATATAATCCATTGAAATTTTTGTTTGACTTCACATTTCAAAATGGCAAATGAAAACTAGACTGCTTCAGATTACGTTGTTTTGATAAAGGCTTACATTGAAGTAGATGTACTACATATAGAAGAAGAGGTGAATCAAGATTTTTGGGCAAACCTCAATTAAAAATACAACAATTATACCGGTTGTAGAATACAGAGGACCAACTTAGCCACCAGAATTGCATTCTGTTTATTTACTACTGATTGTGTGAATTACTGCAAAGTAATTGATAAGGTAAAAAAGGATGGTGTTTTTCAACTGAAATGGTCGATGCATAACTCACTCTATCATTTCAAGTACCATTCATACTTCGTTGGTCACGAAGCGTACGGGTTATGGTACAATCATATTATACCGTTTGAGTAGTATATCATTATATTATGTGTTGTATTCAGTAGGTATCTTTTAGTTTATGTATTTGGAAAGTTGGAATGTATCTGTAGAGCATAATTTATATTCATTGCTATATGAAGAGTAAGCGTTGAAATGACTAGTGTATTAACATTAAAAGTCGTGCTTACACATACATTGGACTAAGCCCTGACAAGATTAGTCGGTATTATGCTGGAAATTGACTTTCAATTGATATCAACCAATTAAAGTGGTCAGTATCTTGCTGAAAAAATAGTAAAGAGTTAAAACTTTTGGGTCGTCCTCCAGTGAGTTGGGAGTATTGGCTACAACAGAAAATAGAAATGAGATATATTTAAAGGACATAACACAATACAATCATAGAGTACTACAATGTTACAATAGTTCAAGTAAGGATTTATAACTTTTGGGCCGTCCTCTAGTGAGTTGTGAATATTAGCTACAACAGAAAATAGAAATGAGATATATTTAAAGTACATAGCATAATATAATCATCGAGTACTACAACGTTACAATAGTTCAACAAATGCATAAACTACATCTAAGCATTCCCTTTCAGATGTCATAAATGTTCAACCAGGTTATCTTGTAGATTAGTATGTACCTCCTTAGATCTAATTCTACGTAAATGTCTCAAAAATACCTCAAGAGCCGCTGGATTTTTATCAGCAACAACTGTTGTTGTGTTATTTGGATCATATCCCAAATAAGTTGGAAATTTTCCGCTTTCTTCTTCAGTGATCATGTTATGCATTGTAATACAAGTACACATAATGTTGCTCAAAACCTGTGGCTTAAACAATTTAACACGGTTTTTAACAATGGAAAACCTTGCGTGTAGAACCCCAAATGCGCGTTCTATGTCTTTTCTCGCTGCCTTTTGCCTTTTAGCATAGTATTTTTCTTTTTCTATTTTAGTAGCTGAAATAGTTTTGACGAGAGTACCCCAAGAAGGATAGATGTCATCTGCTAAATAATACCCCATGTCATATGTATTTCCTGCAATATTAAAATCACATGCAGGTGCTTTTCCATGTGTAAAGCTCTTAAACAAATGTGATTAGACACGACCCGAGCTTCCCTGGTAAGGAAAGCCCGGATTGCGTTGAGAACAACACACATCAGAACGCAGACGGAAGAACATTACATTGTTTATTACAACCACTCCATCAGAATACAAGAATATACAGAGTATGAATAAATATACAATCGACAAATATCAGAGATTACAATAAATTACATAGCAGCGGAAAAATATACAAAACACAACTGAAAGTAATACACGGATACAGAGCTTTCCGAGCATCGTTCCAGTTGTAAATCAGGATCCTGTGAATATAAATCTGCAAAACCAAAACTACTAGCTGCCCGTGTAGAAAATAGGGGCACCCAAAGTTTAGGTTAAAACAATTAACTCCAGGTTAGTCATGTGACTGGTGTGAGAACTAAAACAATTATTAATCTTTATTTAAAGTTCGGTAAATCAAGGGACCACGCCGTATTACACGGAACGGGTTTCCTCCTAAGAATATCAGTGCATAAAACAAACAGCGCAATGCTAAATAAAGAAAAATGAAGCTGTTATAAGACCCAGGTCCCATCACACATTGCAACGCAAGCCGTAGGATAGGGTTTTTACCTTATAACAGCCAAAGCATGCTTGATACGTTAAAAACACATTATTTGATACTATAACAAATGTATAGTGTCAAAACAATTTCAATCATAAATATCAATCATAGGAGGCATGAATGACCCATACCACTATGTCGCCATACTAGGCTCTACAAATAAAACCGAATTATCACGTATTGGAAATTGGATTCCATCATGAGTCGAGGCAAGGGGAAAGCTCCTCTCCGTTCGAGACACTCTAGCAAATCTCCCAGGACCCGACTTTGATCCTTGGAATCGGTTGGGCCGGTCCTCACCTAACTGGAGGATTGGCAATTCCTGAACACACGTTTCCCGGTCCTAACAGACCTATATCTGAGGCGCCTCGCATTCCAACATCCACACAGGTAAAAATTATATAAATGTCAGGGCTGGTAGGTCACTGACATCACCCATAGCTAGAAACAAACGTCGTGTTCTCCCAACGGTCTGTATCCCGTTTTTGACTCATACCGAGGTGTGAGGCTCGCGAATTCACGTTATACACAAAGCTACGCCACATAGGCCGTGCTTTGATCATCAACCACAAGACTTTGCTTTTCAACAGAAGTCTTGATCAATTGCCACTTACGCGTGCCACACTGGCAATTCACTCCATGCGACTAATGTCCATCGATATACAACCTCTGAGCTCGTACGTCTCAGAGAAGGGCGTTAAGCAAGAGAATAAATTCTCTGCCGCCAAACAAATGTATATTTAATAGAGATCAATCAACACAAAATAAAATCCAATGTTAGACACACAATCCATTTACAAGTTCGTTATGGGTCTGAACGAAACCGGAGGCACTTTCCTCGTATATCCATCGATCTCCAAGTACGTCTGGACGACCACCAACTCTTTCCCTCATCTTGGGTGTACAGCCCAATCAAGATCATCAGTAATCACCCAAACGATGTGAAGACTTCCGGTCTTCAACCACTGTCTTCATCTTCGACTTATCGTCGAATCGGTTATTCAGAACGGGTATAAACCCGGCCTTTCCAAATAACCCGCGTATACAATAAACACGTGTTACACAAAACAACATACGCCTCATTCCAATTCAGAATATTCTTTTATTCAAAATTTCACATTCTTAGGGAAAGGTTCCCATTAATTTTATCAAAGATAAATTCTTCTAAATTTATTCTTTAATCTTCCTTTGGATATCATTTCAAACCGTATTATGGTTTTCCAAACTAGTCGGGATTAGCGAACCACACCGAAGTAATTATTTATTTTATTTCCCAATCCCAACCTATTCATCCCATGGAGCAAAACTGGCAATACTCCATATCTAACACCACGGTGTTATCGGTAAAGTTAATTACCATTTCACGTTCAAATCTAATTAAAGATTTAACTATCGCTTTGGAGCAAAACTGGCGGTACTCCATTCTCGATCACCTTTCAGATTTGATAATTTAAATTATCAAATCACATTTCAATCTAGTTAAAGATTCATTAAAACTCCACTTAGTTTTAATCTTTTCAAAAATCAATATCCTGTCTTTAACTGGGTTAAAGAACCAATGTCATCTAAAACCCGGTTCACGATAAACCCAAAATCACTTTCAAATTCAATCCCACTTATATTATTTAATTGGTACACTTCATTAAATCCAAATAGAAAGATTTAATCTTTTTCACAACTGGATTTAAGAATAGTGTTAATGAAGACACCATTCACGACAAATCCAAAATCACATTTGATATTAAATACAAGGCTCTGAATAGAAAATATACCGGCTTATATTCAATATCAAATTCTGAAACCAACAAATATCGTATTGGAAATAACGGTATAAAACATATCTTTCAAATTCCCATAACAATATCTGTATAATCACGGAATCCAACATCAAAATATTCCGAAGATAATCTCGATTCAAATCCATTTCAATTCGTATATTGGAAATTCTTATTATTTTTAAAACCACTTTCAAATTCAATTTATTTATTTCAAAACTAAATTGATTTTTAATTCTAGTTCAAAACTAGTTCATTTCGATAAAAACATATTTTATCCTTTCAAATATGGAGTTTTTCATCCTAGTTCTTTCCAAATCATTTCTTATGATTCTACACTAATTATTCATATTTTTAATAATTTTATCAAGGCCCGTACAGTCGATTTCCATCAACGGCCATCGAACTGCACTTACAGCGACCTTTTCCAAATTTGATTTGGACATAATTCCAAATCCAACCATTAGATTTCAAATTTCTAATATTCATTGGAAAGATCTTTTCGATACGAACACAATGGTTTCGGTTTTAGGAGAATCCGATGGTTGGATCTCCCGCAACATCAATTCAAAGTCAATGGTCGAAATTCATGAACTACCGTGGCGCGTTCTATTCCGACCATTATATATATAATATATATATATTTCGTCGATTTCCTTTTAAAACGTATTTTATAAATCGTTTTAAATTCGTTTTCAAAATCATTTCAACTCTGTATTCAATTTCAAATTAAAATTGAATATTACACATCATTACTATACAAATGATAATATTTTCAAAATGTTATATTTTGAAATCACTTCTTTTTCTATACTCATTATAAAAACGAATATAATCGATATAAATATCGTTCACGTCAAAATGGCGCAACTCTAATCAACACGGGTTTATATATTTCAATAAATTCGTTATTCTATTCAACAATTGAATATTTATTCTATTCAACGCATGAATCTATATTTCTTTCAACACACGACTAATCTCAACACATGAGTACTGTCAACACACGACTATTTTTGATATGTAATATATTTTATAAAATTATGGTATCTATCGTTTGATTTTCAATCTGACTCCTACCGTAAAGTAGTTTCTAATTTTAAATATGATAAAGATGAAAATTTTATTATTAAAATATTTTACACAACACATGAATAGTTTCAACACATGAATATCGTCAACACATGACTATTTATTCTATTCAACACATGAATTTTCTTTTATAATATTCATTATTTTCCTGATTGGAATGAGGCCCAATCAATCACCATATAACGTTAATTATATGGATTCCATACAACACATGTATATAATAGCAACGATAAACAATCAACCATCATCCAAAGTGCACCACACAACTGCATAAGCATCAAATATAAATAATTTATGCTTACACAGTCTGTCGACTAATCGATCAACATACAATTAAATAATTGGGATGAGTGTACCCAAATATCATCCCAACACCCGTGTGGGGTTTCAAATCAACAAACACTGAATGTTATTTGTGCAGTTGGGCGATGTGAAAAATTTATCGTCCCAATCAATATCAGTCAAATCAGTGTATATAAACAAATCGGCCAATTTGTTTATAAATATTTATTTATTCACATTCACGTTAAAAATTATATTTTCAACGATAATTAATTTATTTCAACCATCTACAATTTATTATCTATTTCACATCAACATCACAAACAAATTTCACAACACATCAAACAAGCATACAAGCCGTCCATGGTTTGTGGACGACGGGTGTCGGGTGCTACTAAGCACCGTCTGACTCCTGGTATATATTTTTAACTAGGAATGAAGATTTAAAGTGAGAAGTTCTCACCAAAGCTATCCCAAGTCCACGACACTTCAAATGTAGAAGTCTTCGCCATTCCCACCTTTCGTCACTTTCGTTACCCATAGCCACTACATATATAAAAATCACATTTTTATATTCTTGCTATGTATAAAAATCATATTTTATAATTACTCCATATGGATAAAAATTCTATTTTTACACCGCTACGATATAGATAAAAATTCTATTTTTACATCGCTACTACATAGATAAAAATTCTATTTTTACAATGTTATTCATATAATAAAGATTATATCACTACAACAAAAAGGGGATTTCATAGCGTTTTAAAAACGCTATTATATTCAACCATAGCGTTCCAAAGAACGCTATATAACGACATGCTATGTTAGACCTTCAACTATAAATAGCAAATAGAAAAACGCTATGAAAAATCATAATTCTATAGCCTTTTATCTTCGCTATTAAACGTAAACGCTATATGAAATCTTAGCCAACTTCTATCTATTATAGCGTTTTATGCTTTTTTATATAGCGTTTAAACTACTTCTGTTGTAGCGTTTTTTGTTTATTTCTATAGCGTTTATTTCCTATTTCTAATAGCGTTTGTTGGCACAATTTGATAGCGTTTTTAAAACCCTATAATCTTACATATAATTTCATAGCATTTACCATTTGTATACCGCTATTTTAGCTCTTTCGTTACTTTTATCTACAAACAAATTGTTCAAACAACGTTCGTATATATCATTACCGATTTCTCAAAGGTATATAAACATAACATATTTTCACAAACAACAAATATGTAAATTACAATATAGTATTTCATACATCATTCAAACAACGTTCATATATCCAAACTTTAACATTTCATACATATAATTCAAACTACTTTTCGCATATCCAAGCTTAACAATTCATACATATTGTTTGATCAACCTTTCTATGCTCATAATATGTCATACATACTTGCATTAACAAATTACTTACAAAGTATTCGAATACTTAATTTAATCTTGCTTTGCTTTTGATATCTTCTCCAAACATGAGCAATTTGTTCATGTTACAACAAAAATAAGAAATATTTAGTTCAAAATAAGAGATATTTTGAGTTTTAATGCATAAGTAATCCTTTGAAAATGTGTTCAAAAGGTATTTTTATACAACACATGCATGTGTGCTTATCTATAAATAGAATTCTACACAGTGACTAACATTCATTATTATAATACAATAATACAGTTTATGCGTACTATAAAAAATGCATGCCAAATTAATGAAAAACCAACAGCTTGCCTTTTTGGATGGTGGCACTCAGCTGGCTAGTATCAAAACTTCGACGTAACATGTTACAGGAGTTATGTAAATGTTTATGGAAAATACTAGGGCAAATTAAACTAGTCTAGTTGCAGTAAAAGAATTAAAAATAAAATGGAAAATAAAACCAGCGTTGCCTGCAGAGTCAACATTTTATCCTCAATACAAGTATTTTTATCAAGATGGAGAAATTTCATAATTCTATAAGGTGCCTCCTGTCTTAAACCAATGTATATTATCCAATAGAATATTAATATTTTGGTATCAGAAACTTTCATGCAAATACCATGGGATAATAAGGAAATAACATACTAGTATCAATAGCTTCTCTAAGAGCATGGAGTTGTTCCTTTACACCTACGGACACGTACTGCCAACTAAGATCATATTCAGTTTCTCTAAACATAGGAGCATAGCTTTAGGTATCCAATAGAACGAAAATAAATGTAATGATTCAGTTTAATTGAAATATATGCAAACTTTCCACACTAGAAAGCCTAGCCAACCCTTGGCTGCCTAAGTAGAAAACTAGTTACTATCTTGCTAGGCATTAACCAATTATTTAGTTCAATTTCAGCTTCTTTTCTAAGTAAAAGAACCAGAAATGATACTATATTGAATATGGTTGTCAATGGAAATAACCCTACCAGTATTATCCCTGCACTCACTGGAAATATTGGAGTTTATCAGTTTACTGATGCATCAACTTTATTAATGGAGAACACAAGTTTGCAAATATGACAGTAAGCTACAACATGCTAGCTTTGAATTTATCTAATATCAGGTTTCCATCA
This sequence comes from Allium sativum, assembly GCA_030737875.1. Lineage (NCBI taxonomy): Eukaryota > Viridiplantae > Streptophyta > Magnoliopsida > Asparagales > Amaryllidaceae > Allium > Allium sativum. The sequence continues at coordinate 288,306,488 of CM060913.1, forward strand.
ATTCTTGTAGGGTTTCAATTGGACCATTACATGATATTTGACAGCTTCCCAGAACAAATAAATGATTTGGTTAAACCATACTTTTACATGCTAATGATAACAGATCGTTCATGGAATTCCAAGAGAATTAATGGAGCTACCAAGGCTATAGGAATCCATTGCTAACATTTACAATTTTTTCAGGGGAAATACCAAAAAAAAAAAATGACGAAACAATTATCGTACTCTGTTATTAAAAGAACAAATTAAGTGGAATGACTTCAAACAGATTACAGAACTCATGCTGCAGTATCATGTGGATGCGAGCAATATCATTATTATATGTTATTGTAGAGATAAAGACCTGACTATAAAACTGATACTAGGATAATACTTGAAACATTTTTTATTGATATGAAACAAGTAGTTCTAAATAGCCTTATAATGATAAACAATGTTATGAAAATAGTAGTTTAAAAATAATGATAAACACAACGTTACCAAAGTTGCAGTACCCAATAATATTTGTCAACATTACAAATGTTTCAAAATGAAATAGCTTACCTGAACAGTGATAGGTTTCTTAAGTGAAGGTACAGGTAAACAGAGATTTCCGGTAAGAATTTTTTATTTTTCATAATTCAGCAATTCCTATATAAAAAAATTAGAAAAAACAAGAATTAGAAGGGAAAACCAGTTACAGCTTAATGCCAATAAGCTATTTTTAGAACGCCAGTAAATATATAGAGATACATAAATACTAGGTGGTAAGTGCACAAGTTTGCAATAAAAAACCTGTACCAAACCTGCAATGTTGATTTATAAAAAAGTAACATTGATTACTTTTTATAAAAAAACCTGTAATGTTATTATCTATAATTGAAAATGGAACAGGCCCACTGAAGTTGTTATTAGCAAGGTTCCTTCATATTAAGAAATAGAGAACATAAATATAAGTGAAGTAGTGAAAATATTAAAGTGTTTTTATCTAAAGGATCTGAACTTACAGTTCTTTCGAGTTTGGTAATTCACCAAGAAATTCTAGAATCCCTCCACTCATGTTGTTATTTTGCATATCCCTGTGAAGCATTGAAATGGAAAGTGAATCTTGATAGTTGATATTGTTATTTATCTCTGCTTAAATCTCAATATTTTTATTATCAGTGCAGTTTAGTACCATATTGTATAAACTTAGAATCACGTTGAATAAAGTTACATAATTTCCATGGAAGTCAAGAGGCTAAAATCAGGAAGCTCACCAGCAAGTCCAAATCGTCCAAGTTTTCTGTATGACAACAGCATATCATAAATGTTCATAGTTCAAACTAAAATTATTACATGAAATGTGCAGAAGTTTCTGTAACTATTTTCTGAAACTTTTATTCTGTTCAAGGACTTTAAAAGACATATATTTCTAAAAAGAAGCTGGGTTTTTTTTTGGTCAAGGACTTTAAAAGAAATATATTTCTAAAAAGAAGCTGGGTTCTACAGAACAATCATTCTAGAATAGGAAAGTCGTGCTAATACAAACAGATAAATCTTAGATAATTTAGAGAATGAATACATGAAAAGGGTCTCCCACATTGAAAGTTTCAAGCTCATATACAGCAAACAAAGTAGGTTGCAAACTTTTTCCCCGCCGAAGGAGAATGACCACTGCTCTCAGTTGAACTAGGATGATTGAGCTGAGTGTAACTATTATTAGTAGCACCACTAGTGGAAATTTTGTGACTGTTTGCAGCAACGATTTCCTCTTCATTCCCCAAACTAGCCCTTGAAAAATCTGACTTGTTTTGCTTTCTCTGTTCCCTAATTTTTGAAAAATCAACAGAGTAATCTAGAACTCCATTCTTTATATCCCAATCTCCGAATTGGGGAACTGACATCCAACCATTACTTGAATTGTCCTGCTTTTGATGTTCCATTCAGCAGTAAATCCCTGTAAAATCCTGAAGAGATAGATGATTTATTTTAGTCAATCAACTCGGGGGAAAAAGACAGTATATTTTTTGAGGCAAAAAAATGATCTATTTTCTGAAACGTGTTACAGTTTTCTTTTATCTTTTGAAATACATATTTTTTTCCTTATATATATTATGCACATGCACATCGATCAATAGTAACATATAAGGAAAGGAGCTTTACAATGCTATGATCCGAGGAGGGTTATCTGGACTACACTCGACCCAGTGTCAATTCTAAATTTTTCATAAGATAAGAATCCCCAACCCAATAGCTTAAAACATCAAATTTCTCTATTATGGCACTAATCCTATCTACTGTAAATAGATTTACTGTAAACGTTTTATAGTAAGAACATATATTTTTCATTGCACAAGATGCAATATATAGAAGTATATAACAAACCTGTAACGTTGGTTTATTAAAAAGCAATCAAAGTTACAACTTAATGGACACTTTGGACTTTTTTTTCCCTTTTGAAGAAACTTGTACACTGGAAATTTTCTTACAGTAGAATATTATATCGCTCGACAAACACTAATACTAGACACAATATACATTTTAGCATGCATCGGATGTCAGAAGTCTCCCACAGGTGATTTTTTCAGAAATAAGTCATTATCAAACAGAGCATAGAAAAAAGAAATTCAGGCTATAAACTCTGATATTTGTGCCTTCTTAAAAGCATTTATGGCCGCTAGCTGTGCTGCAACTGTTTTGTTAGGGAACAAATTATCTTCTTTCAATCTCTCTCTAAACTCACTTATAGGAACCGTGATACATCCCTAATGTTCCAATGTACCCATATTATCTTGTAATTTGAAATATTTTCTCAGTATTGTGAACATCTCCTCTTTGAGCATACTGCTCCAACAAAAGCATATAAGTTCCATAAAATGACTTGACTTGATGTTGTTGAGCTGCCTTTCTATCCAACACTTTTACTGATAAAAAATGGCAAGATAACTAATAGATGTGGCTATGATAGTTTGAATATGGCACATCTAGTCCAAAAGAAATTAAAGGGTTATTTCGATGCAAAAACCTAACCATCAAAGTCAAATTGCTATATAGGCTACCAAATACTAACCTAAATAGTCATATAGCCTTATTTTTAAGGAAGATATTTGTTTCATGACAAAAAATTGTTGATTCTTATACAGACTACCAAAAACTAAATACTATGGCCTCCATCCTTTTCAGAATCATTCACTAACTACCTTACAGTCTTGACAATAATATTTCAGATCGGTTATTGGCTTGAATTTTTCTTTATTTTATTAATTACAATATGTGTACAAGATATTAATTTGTGTACCTCTTAAGTTTGCACAATGCATGTGTTATCATCAAATAATATGGTAAATACCTTTTATGTCCATCATACCTTGTATTTTTGTACCTTTTGATTTATCAGAGTTTATATTCTTTTTACAAGTGGATATCGTAGTTTACTCATTCTTATGCACCAAGGTTAAGTCACAAATAACTCTTTTTTATTATTGAACTAGGAATGCATGGAGTTTGAGGTTCGAATATTAGTTCCCAAAATCCATATTTATTGTATGATAGATAACATGTGTTTTGCCGTCTTTTGGTGTTATACAGAGCACATAGTTTTTTTTTCATGCGCCAATCAGGTAGAAAATATGGCATGCAGACATCTATATATTATTCAGTGGCAATGCACACAGAAAAAATAGTTAATATTACGCGTAGTCGCTAATTTTTATACATCATACCCTATACAAAAATGTTTATGAGATTGGATTTTGCTTTGCATATTACATTCGACTGTTTAGTACACAGATATATATATATATATATGTATATATGTATATATGTATATATATACATATATATAGTAAAATTAAGAGTGCATGATGCCTATCGGCACTAACATTCATCCACTCCATCATCGATGGCTAATTATTGTACATAACCATCACAGAATATTAAAATGGAATATAGTAAATACGATCCTGCCTTTGGAAAAAGGAGAAATTTAAAACTATGGTTAAACGTTCGGTGTAGATTGAATTTTTAAAAGCAATCAATACAACTATGGTTCTTGTGAACGAAGGGAGAAAAATGATTTTTTAATTACAACTACACTTACACAAAGCAAGGATAAATGATCACACATTGGGTCTGACTGAAGCGGGGAAGTAAACTATTGGGCGATGAGTTAGAGAGCAGTGATAATTGACTACAGAAGCTAAGACAAAAATTCATAACTGATACACAACGTTCAAGGAAATAGGAAAACAGAGGGAGAAAATTAGACATCAGTACATATAACATGCTATTTGTTGTACACAAAAAACATTTTTTTAACATCCTTGACTAAACCCAGTTTCAACATCGAATATATGCTTAAAAAACAATTTCAATCTCTTGTAATGAGCAGAACACAGAGTGGAAAATCCCACATGTTTTTGCACTAAAATAATGTGAAAATGTGGAGTAATAGTAGTCTCATAACATATAAAGGAATTTTACTAATAATGTAATAAAAATGAAATACTTGCATCAAAATAATAATTATGAATGTATGACACAATAAAATAAAAATATATGAGTAAGAAATATCTAGTATCTGAAGTTTCTAATATATTATTGTATACATACTGAATCAGAGCACCAATGAGAATTGAATGGTTTGACAAGCTGCAAGCAGATTTGTTGCACAAGATAAATTAATTAAAGGAATGCTTTTAATACGAGGAAACTTAACACAAAACTATACACGGAATAACAATAAAAACCTACATTATCATTCCCTTCTTTATCAAAAACCAGCGTTATCATTCCCTTCTTTATAGTTGCATGGTTTTGATAGATCATCTATGTATGTTAGTACTTTGCATTGTAAAAAGGTGTTATTTATCATAAAAATTTACAATTAGTTTTAGTCTTTGCAGGCTGCATATGCATATGTAGCCAAGTTTCTTTTGAGTTTTATGTATCATATCATGCTCTTCATGAACCCCTTTTTAGCTACCCTCTCATTCTTTAAATGAATATTAAGCAGTCACTTAAGAGTTCTTTAGTTGAGAAAATTTCTACTAAATAATATTTGTCTCTTATTATATCTGACAGATTCTACTCAACAATAGAGATTCAAGTGGAAAAAACTCGAAATCCTCGTTTTTCTTACAACAAAATATGGCAACCATGAATGTGAACCCAATACTGCAACCGATAAACAACATGTAATGTGCCTAGACAACTTATTTTTCTGTTCTACTGTGTCTAAGTTATATAATTTTGATATAAAGTTAAATAAAAAATTTGGTTTATCCATGAAGCAACTCAATAAATCAGCAAGTAACATTGGACCTAACTGAAAAGAGAAAACAATAGAGGATAAGCTAATACTATTCTAAGTTGATGCTGGCATCAAACGATAATTTATTATGGTGTGAAATTAACCAATGATTCCTCCACTTTTCACCACTGGAATGATAGGACAACAAACACAATGTGGTGGCAAGGCACAGGATTCATGGTTTATATCAGCTACATAGTGATGATGTGGGCAAATGGATCACTTAAGGCCTAAAAACTATATAACTCACACGACCAAAAGGTCCTTTTGAAGAACTTATGCATGTCATCTAACTAGAAGGACCATCACTAGCACTTTAGCTTCTGTTTATGTTGACAATATGGAGTAGCTACCAAATCATTTCGAATAGAAAACTAAATTATTTTTCGATAAAACAAAGAAGTAACTACGAACTATAGTATTGCATTGTTGATGTATTTTGGCAGTGCTTCACTAGGTGGTGCGAACAACATTTTGTAGAATGACCTTCATAAATTGACTGTATTGCACTTTCGTTTTTTGTATCATGTTATATTTATTACAAGTTCATCACCTATACACGTTTAAAAGCTTAAAAAAATATATTTTATCAGCAACTTTGAGCTGGTAATCTTTTATATGGCAGAACATTTATTATATGTATATATGTTATGAATTCAGGTGATTAAATTATAACAATGATATACAACAGAGATATGTAATTCTATACATAAAAGGCCTGTAAAAAAATCTCGACTACCAATATTTGCAAGTACTGAACAAAGAGTACAATGTTATATCTAAAGTACACGAGTTAATGTAAAATTGAAATTATATGAAAATATATAATAATACCTCTAATGAAAGTTTGAATCGAAGATGCTTGTTTAGTTTTTGGGATTGGGATCGAAATCCGAATCGAAGATGCTTGTCTAGGTTTTGGGATTGGGATTGAAATCCGAATCGCAGATGCTTGCCTAGGTTTTGGGATTGGGATCGAAATCTGAATCGAAGATGCTTGTCTAGGTTTTGGGATTGGGATCGACTGTGTAAGAAAAGAGACTGCACCATCAATCGACTGCTGATGGGAGCGGACTGAATTGATTTCGCAGATTTGGTGCTTTCGGATGGTGGATGATGGCTTGGTTAATATTTCTGAAGGAGATAAAGTGACAGAAAGACTGGTTTTTAGAGGCGGAAAAGACAAAAAAATAAAGTTCCCCACATAAATTTTATTTTCTGCCTGCTCTTCACTTAATAGCGTTCTAAACTTGTAAAGTAAATTGATCGAATCAAATAGCGTTAAACCCTTGACGTGGACAACGGACTAAAAGTCCATATGCGGAAACGCTAACTATTGGAGCTATAAAAACCCTTTTTTGTTGTAGTGTATTTTATCATGCTATTCTCTATATAAAGATTTCGCCTTTTCAAATATAAAGATTTCACGTTTTCAAATATAAAGATTTCGCCTTTTCAAATATAAAGATTTAATTTTTATTTTATCACTATAAAAATCACATCTTTATCTCAACATATATATAATAAAAATCAGTTTTTTCTTTCGCTATATTTATAAAGATGATATTTTTACAATCTTACCCATATAAAAAATATATTTTTATACTCCTACAATATAAAAGATTGTATTTTTATACTTCACATATGCTAAGAATCATATTTTTATTCTTTTTATAATATAAAAATTATATCTTTAACCTTTCTATATAATAAAAAATATATTTTTATTCGGTGCTTACATATAGAAAAATCATTTCTTTTATTTTAAAACTCTTCATGTATGTATAAAAATATAAGCTTTTCAAAAATAAAGATATAGTCTTTACCTTTATAAAGATCAAAGCTTTAATTATAAAAATCCGACCTTGTTACTAAATAAAATCAGATTTTTATTTTAATATAAGTAATAAATAAAATAAAATAAAACTTACAGTTTTTGGTGAAGGAGGGTGGTCTTCCGATCAGGGGGAGGGGTTTTGAAATGGCGGTTAGGGCTAGGGGGTGGTTGGCGTTCAACGGAGGAGGGGGGAAATCGAGGGGGTGATGGCGAGATGGGGGAGGGAGTCGACGCAGGTGGAGTAAAGGGGGACGGAGGTGGTTGGATGCGGGTTTGGGGGATGCAGATTAGAAAGGGGAAGGAGAGGAGGAGACAGGAGCGAGAGGAGGGAGGCTGCGGAGGGGGCGCTGCTCCGCCACCTGCAGCGGCGCGGTGGTCCATCGTGGAGGGGCGACGATCGCCTCTCCTTCCCTTTCTCCTTTTTTTTTATTTTTTTCTTCTGAACGAATGAAGAACGAGGTGGGGCCAGAGTGATAAGGGATGAAGGGAGATTTTTTTTAATTATTTAAATTTCAAAATGTTGACTTTTTTATTTCGACCTCGAAACGAGGCCCACCGCCTATCGTCCATAGCTAATTACCCCCATTCCGAACACAATGGGATATGTATCGTAGGCTGATTCGACTGTTTCGATCAGTTTTCGTCAAAATCAAAATATAACTCTATATATTGAATTTGAATGCGTATTTCAATTTACCGGAGCCACATACTAACTCAAAAAATCCCCGAAAAATATTTTCTAGTTTCGTATTGACGATACGGTCCTAAGAAAACTAGCTTCGTCGAATTCTGAGACCGTTTGAAAAATGGCCATTTTCCAGTCGATTAAAATCAACTTAAACTGGTCAAACGCGTTTTCCTTGGCCACGCTCACATATTGATTCGAAAAATTATAAAAATTGGAATCTAGCAATAACTTGACATCACGGATCCAACAAAAGTAGTTTCGTCGAAATCCGAGGTCGTTTTCAAAATGGCTATTTTTAAGGGCTGAAATTTCACAGCGACTATTCTGAAATTTCAACCGGACATATCTTTTGATCCCCGCTATGAAATTTTGATTTTTCGGATTCGTTGAAAAGATATAATCAATTAGATTCAAATATTTCTGGTTTCGCTAAAATCCGGTTTGTTTTGCACCCGATACATTCGTTTGAAGTTTGAAATCGAATTATCGAACTATCGCGCCATTTTCAATTCCTTTTATAATTTAAAATTAATATTTATATTCTAACGACGACGTATATAAATATATACGTTCTAATCTATCCAAAATAAATTTCTCGTCGATATTATTTAAAATAATTCATTTTAAATAATCAAAATCCGCTAAAATTGCCAAAATAAAAATTTTAAATTGGCTCGCATTTCTGGGTTGTTACATTAGTGAAGTACATTAATATCGTTCATCGAACTGGGAAATTCGAAAAATGCATGCCAAAACCATAGATCACGTAAAGCAACATCTTCAAGTATCATTGTCGCTTTGGTGTAATGTCCGATAAATTTACCGTGCCATGCTATGGGACAATTTTTCCATTCCCAATGCATACAGTCTAGGTTGCCTAACATGCCGGGAAATCCTCTTTTGGCTCCTAACCTTTTCAATTTGTTGACATCGCTTTGCGTTGGAGCACATAGATACTCCTCACCTACAATTCAACGATGGCTACACAAAACCTTTTAAGACTTAAGGTAATAGTGCTCTCACCCATTCGGACAACCTCATCAAACTCATCTGGAGCTATCCCATTTGCTATTACACGTAATGCACCTATAATTTTTTGGTATGGTGAACATCATAAAGTAATAGCACTATCACGTTTCTGAACAAAATAATTATCATGTTCAATTACTCCATTGAAAATGCGCATAAACATATTCTTGCTCATACGAAAACGGCGTCGAAAGTCGTCAGGACCATACGTAAAAGGGGTGTTGAAATAATCTTTAAGTAATCTCGCAGTACCTTCTTGACGATCCCGAATCTTGTGTCTGTCTGCATGACCAAACACATTGCCACCTAAAGTGCCGCTAGATGATCCTTCTGTTAGGAATTAGTGAATCTTTAATTGTTGAATGGTAACAGCTTGCACCATAAGCTCTAACTCATAGCTATCGGTCGTGCTATCCGAAGATATCTGAAGATAATTTGTACGCCCTAAAAAATCATCGCCTTTGTCAGAATTGGAATCAGTATCCTTCGGATCATTTTGGCTCAAGTAATTCGAATCATCCCTTTGCACATCTGATTCGTAAACAATGTCGTCATTGTAGACATTACGAAATATTTTTGTATTGTGAATCTAAACATGCACACCATAAGTGGTTTTATAGCTTCTTCAATCCGAAGTTGCAACGGCTATAAGTATATTGTATACAAATATATTCGCCAATGGCTATAAATTTAAACTAAATTTTAATATTCTTCAATAAATATAAATTTGAACTACATTTTACTATTCGGCAACGGTTATAAGTTTAAACTAAATTTTAATATTCGGCAACGACTATATTTATATATGTTATACTTTTATATTCCAAAACGGCTCTATGTATATAACGTATAATTTTATATCCGACAACGACCATAATTATAAATTATTTTTATATTCGTTAACGCTGTAAATAAATTAATTTTACTTAATTTTCATTAAAACGTCTCGACATTTGTACTGGATAAAATTATTTTTTCCTCGACATTTTATAAATAACATATGGGGAAGAAAGGGGAAAAATGGTTTTCTGAAAACCCTTTACGTTAAACGGTTTTCTGAAAACCGTTTAACACCTAAATAGTTTTTAGAAAACCGTTTAGGGTTAGATTAAAAAATAAAAATAAAAAGTATGGAGCATCCCCCCACTAACTGCTGGAACAGTGCGGGGAATCCATGCTCCAAATAACGAATCCCTAATCAAAAATTGATGTGCTGCTAGGAATGCTCTTAAGCTTTGTTATTGAAAAAAAGTTTCTTTTCTTTTTTTGATTATCTATATAACTCTCTAATCTACTCGTCTTTTTCTAGTTGGTTATCTTTGAAATGATTTTGCATTTGCTGGACCCTATGAAACATTCATATGAACATGTATTGTTGATTGTAATTAAATAAAATCCAACTCCTATCATTCTATCAGAGGACTACTCTTTTAAAATAAACAAAAATTAATAACCTTGACAATCAAGACTATTTGGTTTACATTTTCGTTAATAGCATATACTGCATGACTCAATAAAAAGGTAGAATTATGAGTAAATACCTTATTTTGTACATAGGCTCCTATATGTGCCTGTGTATATATAAGCTCACAATAGACCCCTTAGTTTTTTTTGTAAAGGGGATTGCATCAGCAAACGGATGATGCCCAGGCCAAGGTAGTCTATCATGCTTGCTCTTCGCTGTAGTCCATGGAGCAGGCACTTCATTCCTTTAGCTATATGAAGCAGCTCAGGCCAACCTAGATTTCCATGATAACTCATAGTCATCACAATAATCTTTGAGGCCAGCTTCTGTTCGGATCTCTGCCCAGTTCATCATTCCAGTTCAAATTTTCCTAGATGCATCTCGACTGCTCTCTATGTTAGTACACTATCACATTGCAACTTCCCTACCCACTGTGTTCTCCCACTCGTCTTTGTGTTATGCATCGCGACGGGCTTTAGGCTGCATCTCACCTGCTACAACATTGAGGTTGACTGCCTCATTTTCTCAGCACTTGACAGGATGTAGCTTGTTGTTAATTAGGCTTGAATCACCATCTCATTCAATAATTCTGTAACGACCTGGGGATTTCGTGATCCTAGATATTGGCATACAACACTATGTCGACTATTCAAGCATCGGAAATACCAGATAGTCCATGAAAGAAATTAGAGGGTGAGAATAGAAAAGATAGAAACTTAGAATAGATGAAGAAGAAGAACATACAACATCAGAGTAACACGAATCTCACAATGGAACGAACAACATATAATAGATAACATATCTTTGAAATAAAATCAGTATATGTATACAGTAACATTATCAGAGTACAACACTTACAACACAGCGGAAATAACTATAGCTATATAATCCTGAAGCCTCCTACACCAAGCCCTCCTGGTATATCTGTAAAATCCCGACTACTTGACTGTCCATACAAAATTGGGCACCTAAGAGTTTAGGGGAAAAAACAAAATAAACTCCGGGTCAGTCATGGGACTAGTGTGAGTAAAACAATTTAAAACAGTTTGAGCAATAAAACGATATCTCATAAGACCACGCCATATAACGAACGGGTTTTTCCCTTATGAGAATCCAAAGCATTTGATTTGACATCAAAAATCCTTTTGAACGAAATGATAAACTTTATATCAGAACTCTTTGATATTATAATAGTGTCTATCATTCGCAACTAAATAATCAACTAGCAGAAACGTTTTCATCTCACGTTTTACATATGTAGTATACAATGAAACCGCGAGCACTTATTGGAAAATGGATTACCGACTATGACAAGGTATGGAACCACCATCCGATAGTGTACCTCTAGAGAGGAATACACTGGTTTCAACAAGAACATCTTGCAACCCGGCCACACATGACCGACCACTCATTTCGCTTGAGTTTATCGAATGTATATCACCAACGGTTGGGATTAGCAACCGTTTCCCGAATAGGACAGCATCAAATAGATTAAAAAATGAAATGAATATCTCTAGATAGTTGATAATACACCCTACTTGGCAACGAACCTCTTAGCCATGCTGCATGCCTGATTTTTGTCATTTCCCCGGTTGTAAGGCTAGAGGCCTCGCTTATCTCTGACATATCACACAATTATTCACTTTGAATGTCACATCGTCATACCCGCCAAATCAAAAATTGATTTCCCTAAAAATACAATGGGTATACAGCTAAGAGAAACGAATTCCTCTGCCACTAAACATACATACATTTGAAGAGATCAACTTACGTGATCCATTAAATATACTCTATCAGACATTCTTCCATATAGTTTGTCCTGGACAAACCGAAGGCACGATTCTGTAAACAGGACAACCCTTGCATAACTCCGTCTTCAATTATCTTCATCTTATTTGATCGCAATGCTAACGCCCATACAGAGTGGTTTTCAGGTCATGAATCTGATCCCGGACTCTCCATATTGATGACGGAAAAATGGTCAAAAACTTCGATAGTCGGTGATTTAACTATCAAAGAAAAACATTTGTGCAGACAATGATATTATTTCCAGATGGAAATTATATTGATCAATCATCATTTAACATTTATCTCTTTAGTTCATTTTTCATCCCCTGTTTCCATATATGCAACATTTCCTATTTTCCAAATTTAGAAATTATACATTATTAACATTAGGAAACATTTCTATTTTCTTGTTTTCTATATTAGAAAACATTTCTGATTCTGGTTTGGAAAACATTTCCAAAACTCCTATATTGGATTTAAACAGATGTTTATATCGAACATCGCTATGCCAACTCAAAACATTACACTGATTAACTAATTTCACTTAACCAACCTTCACCATCGAACCTTAACCATTCCTTAGTTACAAACGTAGTCAATCAAGTAGGGGTAAAACTACCTCTCAGACCTTAATTGAACAACATTTCTAACTTCGAAATAGACCAAGTTCACCTTCTAAATCTTTAACAAACTTCCTTACGTAACTCTCGGATTCTATTTACGAATCCACTTCTTTATTGTAAAACATTGATTATAACTATAGCGTTATAATCCCTACTTCTGAAATATCTAACTCTAAAATGTAACTCGATTAACTCAAATCAATTAACCCTAACTCCGTTAACTTTAACTTGATTAACTTTAATTCATTAACTCTTATCACATAACTCCTTTCGAATAAATTATATTCAATTAACTCCTTTTGAATAAACTATATTTGATTACTCCTTTAACTCTATTCGAATAAACTGTATTTGATAACTCCTTTAACTCTGTTCGAATAGACTATATTCAATTAACTCATTTCAAATAACTAATATTCGATAACTCCTTTTTTCGAATAACCAATATTCGATAACTCTTTTTGAACAACTAATATTCGATAACTCATTTCGAATAACTAATATTCGACAACTCCTTTTTTCGAATAACCAATATTCGATAACTCTTTTCGAATAACTAATATTCGATAACTCATTTCGAATAACCAATATTCGATTATCTTCTTTCGAATAAACTATATTTGATTTAACTCCTTTTCGAATAACCAATATTAAAAAATCTTTCTTTAAATAACTATAATTGATAACTCTTTTCTTCGAATAAACTATATTCGATTAACACCTTTCAATTAACTCTACTCGAATAACTAATATTCGATTAACTATAATTCGATTAACTCTATTCGACTAACTCTAATTCTATTAACTCTAATTCTAGTCGATTAACTATAATTCGATTAACTCCTCTAACTCATTTTGATTAACACATTTTGATTAACACATTTTGATTAACCCCTTTGATTAACTCTACGTCCATATTCAGTTTCAAATATCGATGTTGAAATCGATTCTTACTTCTCTATATAAGTCCTGACTTATATATTCCATTTATCCAATGACAAATATTTTATTTAATTTATAAAATATTATTTATAAATTAATCTTCTCAATCTATCAGTTAAAACAGATTCTATTTAAAATCCTTGTTTTAAATCCATATCATGTTATACCCGTGTGCGAAGCACAGGTCTAAACTTTCCTGATGTAAAATTCTATTCATTTGCCAAATATTTCCTTATATGACATTCTTTTCATTTTCCAATAAATTCCTTTTGTAACTCTATTTATTTTCTAAATAAATATTTCCTTTTATAATCTATTTATTTTCTCAATAATTCTTTTTCTATAATTCTAAATATTTTATAAATATTTCCTTTTCAATTCTATTTGTAAATGTTATACAAATATTTCCTTTCCAATTTGTTTCACAAATATTTTCCTTTTATATTTGTTTTACAAATATTTTCCTTTCCTGTTTGTTTCACAAATATTTTCCTTTTATATTTGTTTCACAAATAATTTCCTTTCCTATTCTTCTTTGATTTTATAATTTTCTTTTATAAAATTCTTTTCCTTTTATATATAAAATCCATTGATTTTATATAAATACTTTATTTTCAAAATACATTTTGAAAATCCCCTTTTTTACATTCCAATATTTCTTACGGTATTTAAAGTACCCAAATAACAATGATCGAAATCATTCAACACATATGATCAACACAGATTATATATCACATCATATTTTAAATATATGAAAAAAAAAACAGTAAAATAAATGTTGAGAATCCAGTTGGATTCCTCCGACCTATTTCCCTGCATCCACAGATGTTAAACGATATACATAACATCTATTTCATTTCAACATGCAATATTCTGATAACATAATCAATATTTGATTGAAGATTTATATATATAACCATATATATATTTTCAAACAATTTACTAGCAATCCATCAAACAATCATCATACACAGCATTCAATCATTTTTATCAATTCTAAAATATGTTTATAAAAATATAAACTGATCAGAGTTAGTGAGTTTTACTCACATTGTCCGTAATCGTTAAACAACGATTTACGGTCGTTGATTCGGGTCAAGCAATTTATTTCGCTATAAACTGTAATGTTCTCCAATCTACTACCCTTCATTTCCATAGCGAAGTGTCCGTTCATACGATCCTGTTGGATCTGATTTTGTTCGATTCTGATATCGTATGATAAAGTAATGATATGAACACTCTTATATATTATATAATTAGACAAATCTTTTAAACTTTGTATTATTTAAATAAAGGGCTCACTTTTTCTCTTCCTACTTCACCGTGGCCCAAAGCCTTCAACCCACGAACCCGTTGAGCTGCTATTGCCTTTCTTCCTCAATCGATACTCCAGTATTTGCACAAGCCATTTCGGATTTCTTCGATCCCATTTCCTCCTATATCCTCACTCGTATGAACTCCAGTCAACCCCAACATCACCTTAAACATAATCCCGTTTTCCCCTCCAAAAAAATTCAACTTCAGATAACAGTATTCGTACACCATCTTCTCCAACAATGAACGCGACCTGCTCCTCGTTTCTTTGCCATTACCGCCCTTTACCCTCACAAGAACTCATTCATCTCTCTATTTAAATTCAAACTAAAATCACAACAATTCTCCTCTTCCAAAACCCCATCTCCCCATACCATTTGTATACAAACTCGCACACCCACCAAAAAATGTTCCCATGTCCTTGCGAGCTCCTGAGAAAACATCGAACAAAAATCCGAACTTTTAGATCCAAACTTTGCCAAACCGTGCTATTTTCCCCCTGATCTCAACTGCAACCATCATCTCTTCAATCAAATCACTAAAGCCTTATAAACCAAAACCCTAGGCTTCGGTGGAAAATTTCCGCAACCCCAATGAGCATCGCACCCCTCATGAGGCACACTAGAAGGAAGCTTTTCCCTTCACGAGTTCAATGGATTTTGTTTCGAAATTTTAGGAATTTTCTTTGAGTTGTTATGATTTTTGAAGACTCAAGAAATTTGTTTTGAGAAAGAACATGACGGTGCTGAAATGTTTCACCAAATAAAAAGTGAATTTGGGTTTCGAAATGTTTGAGGGATATTTATAGGAAGTTTTTAATTAATTTTATATTCATTATTAAATTCGTTTTTATTCGACCGCTGTCTATATTCATTGTTGAAAATATCTATGAACACACACGGTATCCAAAAATCATGAAAATTGGCATGTAGCTAGAGTTCGACATTACGGACCCAACGAAACAGGTTTCATCAAATTCCGACTCCATTTGCTCACACAACGTATTTTAACCATCAAAATACTGACTGTTTTTCACATTAAAAATCCATACGGCCACATACTGACCCCAAAAATAACGAAAATTGAAATCTAGTAATAATTTAATATTGCGGATCCAACAAAATTAGTTTCGTCGAAAACAGAGGTCGTTTGCAAAACTGGCTATTTTTATAACTCTAAATAACCCATTTAAATATATAAATATATTTAAAAATAATTAAATTAAATATTTATAAATAAATATTATCATATATATATTCACACAGAATATCGTATAGCTCCAATTGGATTTATAACTCGATATTCAAATCCCAGTTGAATCGATATTAAATTTATATTGAAAAATCCATTTATAATATAAATAAATCAATATAAATTATAAAGGAATTCCATAGCGACTTTTCTAAAATTTGATTTGGATATAACTTAAAATCTACACAATGAAATCCTGTTTTTTCTCTTCCATTTAAAAAAATATACTTCACCAGCTCCAAACGTTTCTTGTTTCACAGAAATCAGGCTTGAAACAGATTCTGTATATCCAGTTGAAGTTCAAATCACCAATAGCGAACTGCAGCGCCATTTTGAGCTCGATTGTAATTATATTATAATTCACACATTCAAAATGTCGTTATTTAAATATATTCGTTAATATAATTCAATTTCAAACTGAATTATATATTTTAAATGGTCCAATTCAACAGTATTGCCATTTTAGCTAATTCTGATTATTTCAGAATTAAATATATTATTTAACTATTACCTTAATTAAATATTCAATAGTTATTTTAATTTAAACCATTTAAATTACCAAACCATATTTTAAATAATTAAATAAAATTAATTATTATACCGTATAAAAATACGGGACATTACATTATTTCCCCCTTAAAGTAATTTCATCCCCGAAATTGCTAAGGTAGAAAACAAACCCTATTAGTGGGTAAAAATTATTTGTTCACTTCTTAACTTCGGTTTCAACTGAACCAATTTAATTTTAATTAAATATTAATTAATTCTTATCAATGAAAATTTTCAAAAATCCTGAAAATTTTCTAACATCCGAAATTTTCGAAAAATTTCGCCAGCACCTCTTTGTACTGGTCAATAGTTCAAACACCAACTCGCCTCTCTGGGCCTTCTTCAATCCAAAAGAAAATCAAACAGCCAAGCGGCTTGCCAATTCGGCTAATAAAAAGCTCATACCCAATATAAATATAAACTGGTACCTTTTTGTCGGGCATATCAATACATCTTTAACATATGCTACCAATTCAGCATATACCAATGTCATCCCAATCAATCTCCAATCCATTTTATCTCCAACACAACCATTTGCTTATCCAAGCTAAATTCAATTTCAAATCAAAGTTCCATTCTCGATTTTCAAATTCTTAACTCATCAATTCAATAACATTTCGAATTCCTATGTCACAAATCCAATTTTCTCGATAACATTCTAATTCAATTCAATTTCCACTTAATTGGTTTTCATTCAATTCCAGCTCGGTTTCACAAATTTCCATTAAAATTTGTTTTTAATTCAAGCAATCCGTTTTTGGGAGTTTTTAAACAACTTCGCTTTTCAAAAATCAAATATCCCTTTTTGAAATTCAAAACAACTTGCTTTTCTCAAAATAATTCAAAAATCATGTGTTTGGTAGTAATCCGTCACTTACACCCTTGAAAATGAACACCGATGATGTCATGATCATCATCGGAATCTATTTTCCAGTTATCGAAGTGAGTTCAATACTATATCACTTTTCAAAACCATATTTCAACATTTTCATTTTGAGATCAATTCAAAATATCATTCTCAAAACAATTTAAAATCTCTCAGTAATTTAAAATTCTCATATATTCAATTCAAATTCATTTACAAACTGTTTTCCAATTTCCAGGGTTTTAATTTCAAATTCCGATTTGATTCATTTCGTAACACTTATACGAATTCTACTTGGTTATATATATAACCATTTAATTTATAATCTTACTGAATTATAATTACAACCAATATATCTAATATATTATAATTACAATATGTATATTTTCTCTATATCAAAATATACTATGGGTAAACTTATTTTCATTTACCCTCTTTTCAAAACATATCGTGCCGACCCATCGTATTCGAGTGTTTAGAAACTCCTACCGATACAGTGGATCAAACTGATCGACCAGAATTCATAAGCCACTCAACCAATAAATCTCCACAATATAAAACTATTTTTATATCGAACAACAAATACGTGCTCATATATATACACTCAACTCAATCTAGGGTATTGTTAACCCCGTCCATACTGAGTCACTCCACAGAGACAAGGTAATACTTAACCTTAATATCTGATACCACTGTAATGACCTGGGGATTTCGCGATCCTGGATATCGGCATACAACACTTTGTCATCTATTCAAGCACCGGGAATACCGAATAGTCCATGAAAGAAATTAGAGGGTGAGAATAGATAAGATAGAAACTTAGAATAGAAGAAGAAGAAGAAGAACATACAATATCAGGGTAACAAAAATCTCACAGCGGAACGAACAACATATAATAGATAACATATCTTTGAAATTAAATCAGTATATGTATACATTAACATTATCAGAGTACAACACTTATAACACAACGGAAATAACTATAGCTATATAATCCTAAAGCCTCCTGCTCCAAACCCTCCTGGTATATCTGTAAAATCCTGACTACTTGACTGCCTGTACAAAATTGGGCAACCAAGAGTTTAGGAAAAATAAAACAAGATAAACTCCAGGTCAGTCGTGGGACTGGTGTGAGTAAAACAATTTAAAACAGTTTGAGAAATAAAACGATATCTCATAAGACCATGCCATATAACGGAACGGATTTTTCCCTTATGAGAATCCAAAGCATTTGATTTGACATCAAAAATCCTTTTGAATGAAATGATAAAACTTCATATCAAAACTCTTTGATATTATAATAGTGTTTATCAATCACAACTAAATAATCAACTAGTAGAAACGCTTTCATCTCACGTTCTACATATATAGTAGACAATCAAAACCGCGAGCACTTATTGGAAAACGATTACCAACTATGACAAGGTATGGAACCACCTTCCGATAGTGTACCTCTAGAGAGGAATACACTGAGTTCAACAAGAACATCTTGCAACCCGGCCACACATGACCGACCACTCATTTCGCTTGAGTGTATCGAATGTATATCACCAACGGTTGGGATCAGCAACCGTTTCCCGAATGGGACAACATCGAATAGATTAAATAATGAAATGAATATCTCTAGATAGGTGATAATACACCTACTTGGCAGCCAACCACTTAGCCATGTTGCCTGCCCGATTTTTGTCATTTCCTCGGTTGTGAGGCTAGAGGCCATGCTTATCTCTGACAGATCACACAATTATTCACTTTGAATATCACATCGTCTTACCCGCCAAATAACAAATTGATTTCCACAAAATACAACGGGTATACAGCTAAGAGAAACGAATTCTTCCACCACCAAACATACATACGTTTGAAGAGATCAACTTACGTGATCCATTAAATATACTCTGTCAGACATTCTTCCATACAGGTTGTCCTAGGACTGAACAAACCGAAGGCACTATTCTGTAAACAGGACAGCCCTTGCATAACTCCGTCTTCAATTGTCTTCATCTTATTTGATCGCAACGCTAACGCCCATACAGAGTGGCTTTCAGGTCATGAATCTGATCCCGGTCTCTCCGTATTGACGACGGAAAAATGGTCAAAAACTTCGATGGTCGGTGACTTAACTATCAAAGAAAAACACGTGTGCAAACAATGATATTATTTCCAGATGGAAATTATATTGATCAATCATCATTTAACATTTATCTCTTTAGTTCATTTTTCATCTCATGTTTCCATATATGCAACGTTTCCTATTTTCTAAATTTAGAAATTATACGTTACTAACATTGGGAAACATTTCCATTTTCTTGTTTTATATATTAGAAAACATTTCTGATTCTGGTTTGGAAAACATTTCCAAAACTCCTATATTGGATTTAAACAGAAGTTTAAATCGAACATCGCTATGCCAACTCAAAACATTACACTGATTAACTAATTTCACTTAACCAACCTTAACCATTCCTTAGTTACAAACAAAGTTAATCAAGTTGGGGTATAACTACCTCTCAGACCTTAACTGAACAACATTTCTAACTTCGAAATAGACCAAGTTCACCTTCTAAATCTTTAACAAACTTCCTTACGTAACTCTCGGATTCTATTTACAAATCCAATTATTTATTGTAAAACATTGATTATAACTATAGCGTTATAATCCCTACTTCTGAAATATCTAACTCCAAAATGTAACTCGATTGACTCAAATCAATTAACCCTAACTCCATTAGCTTTAACTCAATTAACTTTAATTCATTAACTCTTATCACATAACTCCTTTCGAATAAACTATATTCGATTAACTCCTTTCGAATAAACTACATTTGATAACTCCTTTTAACTCTACTCGAATAAACTATATTTGATAACTCCTTTAACTCTATTCGAATAAACTATATTCGATTTACTCATTTCGAATAACTAATATTCGATAACTCCTTTTTTCGAATAACCAATATTCGATAACTATTTTCGAACAACTAATATTCAATAACTCATTTCGAATAACTAATATTCGATAAATCCTTTTTTCGAATAACCAATATTCGATAACTCTTTTCGAATAACTAATATTCGATAACTCATTTCGAATAACCAATATTCGATTATCTTCTTCTGAATAAACATACTCGATTTAACTCCTTTTCGAATAACCAGTATTCAAAAATCTTTCTTTGAATAACTATAATTGATAACTCTTTTCTTCGAATAAACTACATTCGATTAACTCCTTTCAATTAACTCTACTCAAATAACTAATATTCAATTAACTATAATTCGATTAACTCTATTCGACTAACTCTAATTCAATTAACTCTAATTCTAATCGATTAACCATATTTCGATTAACTCCTCTAACTCATTTTGATTAACACATTTTGATTAACACATTCGATTAACCCCTTTGATTTACTCTACGTCCATATTCAGTTTCAAATATCGATGTTGAAATTGATTCTTACTTCTCTATATAAGCCCTGACTTATATATTCCATTTATCCAACGATAAATATTTAATTTAATTTATAAAATATCATTTATAAATTAATCTTCTCAATCTATCGGTTAAAACAGATTCTATTTAAAATCCTTGTTTTAAATCCATATCATGTCATACCCGTGTGCGAAGTACGGTTCTAAACTTTCCTGAGGTAAAATTCTATTCATTTGCCAAATATTTCCTTATTTGACATTCTTTTCATTTTCCAATAAATTCCTTTTATAACTCTATTTATTTTCTAAATAAATATTTTCTTTTATAATCTATTTATTTTCTCAATAATTCTTTTTCTATAATTCTAAATATTTTATAAATATTTCCTTTTTAATTCAATTTGTAAATGCTATACATATATTTCCTTTCTAACTTGTTTCACAAATATTTTCCTTTCCTACTCTATTTGTTTCACAAATATTTTCCTTTTATATTTGTTTTACAAATATTTTCCTTTCCTATTTGTTTCATAAATATTTTCCTTTTATATTTGTTTCACAAATATTTTCCTTTTATATTTCTTTCACAAATAATTTCCTTTCCTATTCTTCTTTGATTTTATAATTTTCTTTTATAAAATTCATTTCCTTTTATATATAAAATCCATTGATTTTATATAAATAATTTATTTTCAAAATACACTTTGAAAATCCCCTTTTTTACATTCCAATATTTCTTACGGTATTTAAAATACCGAAATAATAGTCATCGGTATCATTCAACACACGTTATCAACACAGATTATATATCACATCATATTTTACTATATATGAAAAAAACAGTAAAATAAATGTTGAGGAATCCAGTTGGATTCCGTCGACCTGTTTCCCTGCATCCACAGATGTTAAACGATATAAATAACATCTATTTCATTTCAACATGAAATATTATGATAATAGAATCAATATTTGATTGACGATTTATATATATAACTATATCTATATTTTCAAACAATTTACAAGCAATCCATCAGACAATCATCATACACAATATTCAACCATTTTTATCAATTCTAAAATACGTTTATAAAAATATAAACTGATCAGAGTTAGTGAGTTTTACTCACATTTTCCGTAATCGTTAAACGATTTACGGTCGTTGATTCGAGTCAAGCAATTTATTTCGCTATAAATTGTAATGTGCTCCAATCTACTCCCCGTTATTTCCATTGTGAAGTGTCCGTTCATACGATCCTGTCGAAATTGATTTTGTTCGATTCTGATATCGTATGATAAAGTTATGATCTGAACACTCTTATACATTATATAGTTAGACAAATCTTTTAAACTTTGTATTATTTAAATAAAGGCCTCACTTTTTCTCTTCCTACTTCACCGTGGCCCAAATCCTTCAACCCACCAACCCGTTGATCTGCTACTGCCTTTCTTCCTCAATCGATACTCCAGTATTTGCACAAGCCATTTCGGATTTCTTCGATCCCATTTCCTCCTATCTCCTCACTCGTATGTACTCCAGTCAACCCCAACATCACCTTAAACATAATCCCGTTTCCCCCCTCCCCTAAATATGTTCCAACTCCAGATAACAGTATCCACACTTTCTTTGCCATTACCGCCCTTTTACGCTCACAAGAACTCATTCGTCTCTCTATTTAAATTCAAACTAAAATCACAACAATTCTCCTCTTCCAAAACCCAATCTCCCCATACCATTTGTATCAAACTCGCACACCCACCGGAAAATGCATCCCACGTCCTTGCGAGCTCTTGAGAAAACATCGGACAAAAATCCGAACTTTTAGACCCAAACTTTGCCAAACAGTGCTATTTTCCCCCTGATCTAAACTACAACCATCATCTTTTCAATCAAATCACTAAAGCCCTATAAACCCAAACCCTAGGCTTCACTGGAAAATTTCCCTAACCCCAACGAGCATCGCACCCCTCATGAGGCACACCAGAAGGAAGCTTTTTCCCTTCACGAATTCAATGGATTTTGTTTCGAAATTTTAGGAATTTTCTTTGAGTTGTTATGATTTTTGAAGACTTAAAAAATTTGTTTTGAGAAAGAACATGACGGCGCTGAAAAGTTTCACCAGATAAAACGTGAATTAGGGTTTAGAAATGTTTGAGGGATATTTATAGGAAGTTTTTAATTAATTTTATATTCATTATTAAATTCATTTTTATTCGACCGCTGTCTATATTCATTGTTAAAAATCTCTCTGAACACACACGATATCGAAAAATCATGAAAATTGGCATGCAACTAGAGTTCGACATTACGGACCCAACGAAATTGGTTTCGTCAAATTCCGACTTCGTTTGCTCACACAGCGTATTTTTAACTATCAAAATACTAACTGTTTTTCACATTAAAAATCCGTACGACCACTGACCCCAAAAATAACGAAAACTGAAATCTAGCAATAATTTATTATTGCAGATCCAACAAAATTAGTTTCGTTGAAAATGGAGGTCGTTTGCAAAACTAGCTATTTTTAAAGCTCTAAATAACTCATTTAAATATATAAATATGTTTAAAAATAATTAAATTAAATATTTATAAATAAATATTATCGTATATATATTCACACAAAATATCATATAGCTCCAATTGGATTTATAACTCGATATTCAAATCCCAGTTGAATCGATATTCAATTTATATTGAAAAATCCATTTATAATATAAATAAATCGATATAATTTATAAAGGAATTCCATAGCGACTTTTCTAAAATTTGATTTGGACATAACTCAAAATCTACACAATGAATCCCAATTTTTCTCTTCCATTAGAAAAATATACTTCACCGGCTCCAAATGTTTCTTATTTCACAAAAATCTAGCTTGAAACGGATTTTGTATATCCAGTCGAAGTTCAAATTGCCAAATAGCGAACTGCAGTGCCATTTCGAGCTCGATTATAATTATATTATAATTCATATGTTCAAACTGTCGTTACTTAAATGTATTCGTTAATATAATTCAATTTCAAATTGAATTATATATTTTAAATGGTCCAATTCACACAGTATTGCCATTTCAGCTAATTCTGATTATTTCAGAATTAAATATATTAATTAATTATTACCTTAATTAAATATTCAATAGTTATTTTAATTTAAACCATTTAAATTACCAAACCATATTTTAAATAATTAAATAAAATTAATTATTATACCGTATAAAAATATGGGACATTACAAATTCGCCAGCATATCTTATTCGCGGTTAGTCTAGCAAGTTCATTTCTTTACTGGTTATGTGATCAGTCCTAATGAAGAATTATTTGTTTTCATGTAAACAAAAAAACAGTTTCTTATATCTTTGTGAGTGCCTGAACGGAAAACAAAATACAGTTTTGTTAGCACTTTTTAGAGCCCACTTTGACACTGCAATCAAATCAATCATTTGATGGATCATAGTATTCACAACGTAAGAAAACCAATATAACACATCAGACGAATCAATGATTAGAATAAAAAAATGAAACTCTACTTCAACGTAACCTGGTAATGTGCACTGTTAAGGGGATTTAGCAAATGAAATTAAATGAAATATTCGACATTTATACAACTTCAAATGTCTGTTATAGTCTAATAGAAATGGTGTTACCCATTTAATGGTTGTAATCAGTAACTTCTAAGCACTCAGCCTTACCATTAGTGCATCTAAATTATTTGGGGGAACCTCTGAGTGTGAGGCTTCTACAAATAGCATGTTTGGTTTAAGGACAACATATGCAAAAGTAAAAATAAACAAATTTAAAGGTTTGAAAGAATTGAATGATCAAGAAACATTTCAAATTTTAGTATCATACAAGTTCAAATACGAACCATGACCTGAAACTATTAAATTTATATTTTGCATGCCTCAAAAATTTGGAAGCCAGCATCCTTGTATTCTTCTAATAAACTGTTTCACTAAGCTTTATAATGCCAGATATAAAAGATTTTTAAATTATATGTCGACATTTTGTTTTAATAAAAGAGGATGCCATTGCTTTAACAACATTTTCTACGAATGTTTATCCTGGTTCATATGCATTCAAATAAGATACTTGATAATCTTAAAAAATAAAAATAACAATTGGAATGTTTAAATAATTTAATAACCAATGAGAAAATGCTAACAAAAGATTTTATGCCATAGTTAAGAGTTTAAATAAGCAATCATATAACAATGATAATGAGCTGAAATATAATGTGTTTAAAACAATACATGTATCTTTTTCCTTGTGTACAATGCTTATTAGTTGTACAATGCTTATTAGAATAAGCTAATATGTAATGGATTTTGACAGTTATAAACTGAAGAGATATAAATTGTTTCTTCCTCATGATGAAACAAATTGACGTAAGAGTAGATGCATACCTATATGCATATGTTTGACTAATAATTCATGCACTGACATAAGAGTATAGGGGTGGGCATAAACTGCATCGCAATGCGGAAACCGCCCAGACCAAGCCGCAAAAACGGTGCGGAAAACCGCACCAGATTCTCTTTCTAAAGCAAGCATCGCAAATCAAACCGACTCGCAACGATACAATTCGGTTGCGGTTTGAACTATTACCAAACCGTATTAAACCGAACCGAACCGCATAGCTACACTGATAATGCTAAGGTAAAAAAATAAAAAATTCCTATCTAACTATTTATTTTAATGATATATATTCTATTTTCAGCATATGTTGCAGTTATATCAATAATGATCGTTATCACAAAGGAAAAAAATATATATTTTGAATATATTAGTTTCCATATCATTTTTTTGATAATGCTAATTATAATCTTATATGAACTATCTTACTTTATGTTTATACATTGATTAACATTGATGTTTTCTTAATGTATTAAAACAATTTTACTTTTCATTAATTGTGAAATTGAAATATTCATATAGTTAGAAACCAATCTTTCAATTCAAGATAACACCATGTGTTTTAACCTTCAGGTGAAACGAGGTCATATAATCGTAAATTGATTGTTAACAGAAGTAGTTCTCTTTTCATATTTAATACGGGTTCAAACCGGACCGAACAAAAACGGGACCATATTACATCGAAACTGAACTGAAACCGAACCGTTTGAATGGTTTGTATTTTTGATCAACCGTTTGATGCGGTGTGGAAGCGGTTTGAGCTCCAAACTGCACCGAACCACGCCCACCCCTATAAGAGTATATTCATATTCGCTATTCAAAACAATGAAGAAACGGGGGTTTAAATAACAGCAGGCCCAAGTAATCTAATTTTGTAACTGCTAGTTTACATATAAAAAAAATCATAAACAATACAAACAATTGCTAAATTTATGTACATAATTTTCAATGGTAAACTTACAGTTGTTTGCATTGTAGGGATCTGAATAGGCATGAGTTGTCAAATCTTTTTTTGGGTGAATTCCTTCTCTTGCACTGGATAGTTGAAGTCAAGGGAAAAAAATTCCCCGTAGAACATAGGTTAAAAAGTGAAAAGAATGAATTTTTTGTATAAGTCGGGGATTGTTGGTAATAAAATCAGTTAACAAATTAAGGCGTAGAGAGCAAATCAAGCAGCACATGCGTTTTTTCACGTTTAACCGAAAAGATCACAAATTCATAGCAAATAAAAAATAGAGGACAAAAACTTCCAGAAAATTGATACCTAGATCAGTCTAATCGTTGAAGAGATAATATTTTCAAACATTAGTAATACTTGTAATTCAGATCTAAGTGATGTGAAGAGTACCTGCTATTTCAATTTGGGATGTATCTTTTGTCGAGTAGATATTGGTCAAAGCGATAGTACAGATCTACTATGGTCGATCTCCTTAAACTCCAGAAGTGGGAGAAAATGGTATAGAATATGAACCGAACCTACAAAAATAGATCATCATATATATACTGAAAATCTAAAGTTAGTAGCCCAAAAAAGAAACCTAAAGCATAACAGCAGTGATGGATGAAGTCGGTTGGAAGATGAAAGATGGAAGTAGAAGAAGCGGTACTTTGGTTAAGGTAAGTGGATAAAAACGAAAGCAGATAGTTACTCCCACTACGCCTTCCAGAATGACAGAAATAACCCAATATAACTATTCAGGAAGGTCTGGGCGAAGAAGGCAATTGTATAGAAACCAAAAAATGCCATTGTAGGGATTTCATCATCTTGAGATCATTGTTTCTAACCCTTATTTACTTTGCCAAAACTAATAGAGGAGAGGAAGAAACATTAGATTCGGGTAAAACTGAAAAACAGGGAAAGGAATGCGGAAGAAAGTGGGGGTAAAAGATCATGATGACAGCGGGTTGAAAACGTGTCATAGGGAAAAGACAAACCTGACCGTATGAGCTAACTTTCATTTCTAAATCAGCAAGGGTGGTTTGGTCAATCCAAAATAGGCTTCAAAGAGGAAAATATTTTCTTTTCATATATATATATATATGTATATGTATTTATATATATATATATATATATATATATATATATATATATATATATATATATATATAAATTGGACACACACACTTGAAAATTAGTACGGTTTTATTAACTTACGAATAACAGTATAAGACACATTAAATAAAACATGCATGCAAAAGTAAAAATAAATAGTAAATACATAATGTAGAAAGAAAACACAACATAAAAATAATCTAAATAAGACTCATGATGAGGTCGTCTTCCAAGTCTGGAAATTGTCCCGCTTGCTGCACGTCTTGTGCACGTTACTTCTCCACTATTGCAAATTGCTTCAGATGATCAACATATATCATTTTTGGTTGGATTACTTCTATCATCTTAAGGAATACAATTTCGTATTACTGAAAAGAAAATTGTGAAATACCAAATATGACGTTGGAAAACCTGTGCATTGGTTCATTTCCAAATCCTTCTCTATTTCTTCCATGCCTTGTCGAATTCTACCCTGTAGATTACATCTTGAAGCCTAGCAATACGTGAACCCAAACTTCCACCATAAAGACCTCCAAATATTTTTTCCCGAACCCGTAAAATTTTACCCACGAAATTTAGAAAACTGGTATTGAAGCCACAGTGGTAATCTAGGTTTTCCATTACAATCCTTTAGGACGTTGGAAAGGTAGTGGAAGGTTCAATATGCCCAAACATATGATCTGAACTATTACATAGAACTGCATAAGAACATGAAACTTGGAAACTAGTACTTAGACAAGGCTGGGTTGAATAACATCGAAGTAATCCCAATCATCCCCACTGACAAAGAAGAAATCTAGTTCGAACTATCAATAAGATCGGTTGGAGGAAGTTGGAACTGAAGAAGATTCAGTAACATCGGAACATGCCGGAACCCAATTCCTTGGTGGCTTGATCTCACAAGTTTCGAATAGATTCCCTAAACGGACAGTGGTGAAGACTGGGAGTAAGAATGATCATATAGTAACCCTAGCGCTGCAATTTTGGTAGTGATTTATGTTAGAAACTGTGGATCGGATCTGGAAGTAATAATTTCTTCGTGCAAAAAAATAAAAGAAAATAAAAAAATAAGAGAAAGATCTGAGATTTGGATTTCAGTTGTTCTAGCAAATTGAAATTATAAATAGCTTATCAACGAAATGGAATGACATCGTTGAAGGATTACTGAGTCAGGATAGAAACTGCAAAGGTCTTCGTTTCTTTTTTTGGATCGCCTTTCCTCCCTCCATTGGAGAGAGGAAGGGAGCAGTTGTTTTTATCTCTCATATATATATATATATATATATATATATATATATATATATATATATATATATGTGTGTGTGTGTGTGTGTGTGTGTGTGTGTGTGTGTGTGTGTGTGTATACAGACACACACACAAACATACATATATACACATCTCTATGCATGTATGTGTATGTATATATGTGTGAGTGTATGCACAGTTCTATAATGTGCATGTTTACTTTGGAAACTTAATATTTACACACTCTACAAATACACGTATTAATTGATTTTTATAAGTATAGCTTTCAAAAGCAAAGTTTGATACAGCACCATATTTCACCAATACAATACTATATATAACATCATATATCATCAATGTAACACCTACATCACCAATATAATTAGTATCAAAAAATAACCAACATATTTTATCAAACTAAACCTGACTACAGTTCAACATAGTAATTCAACCCATCAAAATAGGAAATATGTTTACATTTCGTCGTTTAATACACATAAAACAAAAGTTTAGTTTTTTTTTTCCGATGCCCTCCTTGTGTATTGAAAGTTAAGGCAAGACGACGGCTCGAACAAAATATTTACCTTTAATATACGATTTTACTTTTTTGAACAACTAATTTTGGCTTGCATTTCAAGTGCATATTCAACTCTCGTAGAACACATAGCAGGATTGAGCATGTCAAAAATAGTAACAGTCGTCGACTTGATCAGAGTTTATCTTATGATCATTATATAGACTACATCCATAAAATTTATGCCTTGCTTTTTTTAGTTCTAGGAACAACTTCACATTCAACTCAACAAAAATAAAACTGGATATAACGGTTGCTCAATTGGCAGAGCGAAAGCAACACATTGACCATCTACACTAACATAAATTTATTAACTCGGCCTTTAATTGGTCATAAATTAGTGTAAATGAGCACTTAAGATTGATGGTCTATAATGGATATTTTGCGATATTAGATCAAACAAAGTCTCGGTAACATTTTCAACTTTAACGTCAATGTTATGCCGCACCAGATTAGTTCTTTACACTTGAATTCATCTCAATATTTTATCAACGCTTCGTCGTTAATCTCTCAATGGTCTGGGTCTCACTTTAGAATAAACAAAACAACAATGATATATATAAATTAACAAGTAAACAAACTATATTAAAAAAAAAAAACGGAACAAAAATAACATACAAAATTTAATTAATAACCAAACTTTGAAACGAAGAAACATCTCAACTATTGATTATTTTAAGAAGGAAAAAAAAAGTACTCAAATACTATTTTTGCACAAATGGGCAAATACAATTTGTATACATGCGGATTTACAAAATGCGCGAGTTATTTTCTTTTTAATATGGCTAACATTCGATAAATGCATAAACTATAACAAGACTATATTTATTTTTAGAATAAGTCGTCAATAAGGCATATGGTTGCAATGACTTTTTCTGGAGCTGCTTTCAACATTTTGTCCTTATTTTGAATATTACATTTTTGTTGTTTTCAGGATTTATAAAGTTTTCAAAAGAAGATAAAGTCAATGTGTGAATGATATTATTGAAATTTAACATATTGAACTTCGAAAAAAGATTCAAAAAAACAAGGTAGTGTTTTTGCAGAATAAAGGCTCTTCTACTGATTTTGCAATATAAAGAAGTGTTTGTATGTCATGGAACTCAAATCGGCATATCTTCAATTCAGATTGGTCCTAAACATGATGAAGAGAAATATTTTACTAAGTTATCAGTTTGGATAAAGATAATCAAATTATGCTATTATTTCGGAAAGAATTTAAAAATGAGCTGATAGTACATGGAAAGAATTTGAATACGTATTGATGAAGGTGTTTAATCGGAAGCCGTCGTTTAATCAGCATTATCTTCAACGATTTCAGTTGAAAATAAAAATAAAAAATGCAACAAAATAATCAAATTATGCTATTATTTCGAAAAGAATCTAAAGGATGATGCTAGAACGACCGAATATTTTACGGTGAAATTCACCGCATCTTCAATTGTGCGGTAGGGAATTCACGTAATTCATGGAGGAAAGAAAATCCAACGGTTTGTATTCATGTCGCAGTTTTTGACCCCTTTAATCCCGAAAAAGCTATTCAAACCGAAGGTACTTCGGTCAATTAATGCGAACAGAAACGTTAATTCAGGGATGGCCCACAACAAGAGGTAATAAATTACAACAATACCTCCACGAATTTAAATTATTGTGCCTGCCGCATTTTTGAACCGAATATATGTCGGTTTGCGTAGCAGTTCTACTTTAATCCCGATTGAATAAGCATTTTCGGAATTTAAAAACGCGCTGATAATACAGGGAAAGAATTTGAATAGGTAACGGATATATAAAAACGCGTATATGCTGTTATTTCGTGGAAGCTCCGAATTAAACGTCACCGGACTTCTATAAATACCGACTTACATTGAAACAATCAACTCATCTCTTCTTCTTTCTCGTTGATTACTTTCTCCGCACGCATATAGCTTAATCGCTCTGATTTCAGTCGGACAAAAAAAAAAAAAAAAAAAGAATGGAAGTGTTTAATCGGAAGCCGTCGTTTGAATTAAGAAAGGTGTACGCTTTCAATTTGGTGAGCGAATTCAGGCTCATCGATTCCTTGATCGAATACCACCCGAATGTTGTGATAAACGCAAAGTTTCCTGGATCGACATCACCCCTTTGTTCTCTTTCTCCTTGCAAAGCATACGAATTGATGAAGGCCACCATCGACGGGATGCAGATAATTCAATTTGGGCTTGCTCTATCCGACAGTTATGGAGAACTTGCTGGCAATCATTACCGCGGCAATCCTTTCGGTCCGGTTCTTTATGTGTGGGAATTCAATTTCAAAGATTTCAACATTTGGAGTGATTTGTATGATGCGAAATCACTGGATCTTCTGTTGAGAAAAGGGATCGATCTTCATATGCACTCGAGCAAAGGAATTGAATCGTCGGATTTTGCACAAGTTTTCATGAAATCCAAGCTGCATACTTTTGCTTTTAAAAACTGGGTCACATTTCAGGGTGCTTACGATTTAGGTTACTTGGTGAAAGTGCTCAACCATGGAAGGTTGCCTGATTCTATTGAGGAGTTTAACGCATGTTTGAGAATGTTTTGCGGAGAACGGGTTTTGGATATAAAGCAGATGATGTACGCTGAATACAGGTTCGTCGGTGATTTGGAGAAATTGGCACAACTGTTGGATGTTGAACGGCCATGGGGCGAACCTCATCAGGCTGCATCGGATTGTTTGCTTACTGCATTAACAGCCACAGAGATGATCATGAAGAAGAGACTTATGGGTGACGATAACGGTGCTCGACATGTTGGTGCTCTATTTGGATTGGGTTCACACTTAGAATTTCCTCCTGCTTATTTGCTTTTGGACTCTGTTTTTGCTTGCGTTTAAATAAATTCGCTATTTTATGGTAAATGATGAACAATGTATGCATGCATTGAAATTTATATGCTTTTAAGTGTTATGTCTAGTCTGTGTTATTATGGAATCTGCTGTCTGTTGCATTGTTCGTTCAATTCAAACTGCAAGATTTAATTAAGAACTGACTACTTGCAACTTTTATTTAAACTTAAATATAATTGTTAAGTTCAATCTTCAATATTGTTATATGATCTAAATTAAATATATGCTACTGAAATGGATTAGTTCATTGAATTTTTCGGTGCAAGGTTGGCTGAATAATCTAATTCACTCAAGTAATCGCAATATTAGATGTCTAATGAGATATGGATTGTTAACATTGAAGTGTTCTTGAGAATGGTATTATGGATTTGAGTAGACAGGTTTTTTTATTATGGATATATAAAAATAGGCAGATTCGCACATGCATTGTGCAAAACTTGGCTGCTTATTTGAACCAGTGTGAGGTTAAAAAGCCTCAGACTACCAAAGCACAAACTTACTACCTGTAGCATTCATTCTGCACTCAAAAAAACAATGCCATTTTCGGTGGCTTAGGCATACGTATATGGTTAACGACTTATTAGCAACAAATCTCATAAGAACGAAGCATAATACCAATAGCAAAAATCATCTCATAAGCACGATACTCTCTGTAACATTGTTCATTAATTATTCCAAACTATATTATTTGAGATTTAAGCACTGCCATACTCGCAACTTCCATTCTCATCGTTATACGCTAGTTGTAACTTGAATGTAAACAGTATTTGTACATGAAGTTGTTTATTCTCTCTTATTCTATTGTAGATTTTGACAGTCTATGTCTTATGATCGAACATAGAGATGATAGTCCAGTACATTGCTGAAATTTGACCTTCTTTCATGCTGAATTCATCACATTTAATGTGGAATACTTCTACCTATCAATAATATGTGCCTAAAGGTAAATCTTTCTTTTTACACAACGGCAAGAGACCGACAGTGAAAGTAGTTCTTGAAATACTTGTACATTGGTTTGTGATAAATCATGTTACACCTATATTCAAGGCAGAAGTTCTAGAAATCTTGCAAATCATCCCACAGACCCTACCACCTCCACTGCCTTCTTTTCCTCTTCACACTTCTTCTCCTTACCATCACTACCATTCACCACTTGTTGGTCTGGAAACCCGAATTGAGCTTAGCTCGGGCACCCTAAACTCAAAGACGGCTCTATCCTAGGCCCTGGCTGCATCATCGGCTGTGTCGAATGCGCCTAACCACTTCCTGGCGGCCTTCCTTGGGTCTCTTATCTCTGCCGCCGATTTGCCCCATGGCCTCTGCGGCTCTGCCTCACTGTCGAATGCGCTTAACCCTAAAATGGATTTCTTGCTGTAACTTACTTGCTTAAGCAGAATCCTTAATGTTTTGTTCTTCTTCTTTTTTGTTAAAAACAGCAATAATAAAATAAAATAAACCGTTGATCATGCAAAACTTACTGTCAGTACCAGTCATAATTAACAGTATTAGGCACTACTTTGTTTTGTGTTAGAAAACACTCAACTTGAATTTGATAGTCAACTCGCAATTTCATCATATTGATATGATTGACCTTCCCGATTGTAATATTTTCTGAACGATCTAAAGGATTAAACTCATTTTTTAACATAATCTTGTTCTTTTCGTGTCTATGTTCTAAAATTTAATGTATGCTAGAACTGATGAACTACATTTTTTTTACATATTGCCACTTTATTAAGAGTGTCACGATATCTCATGACACACTGATACATGCTTGGGTTTTCATATTATCTTTGACAATAATATGTATATTGTACTTGCTTAATGATAATGTTGTAGTAGTGAACATGAACCTTAGGCATTCCATAAAGTTAACCCCCCGTGTAAAGTGTAAACTGATAGTATGTATCACACTATCATGGCAAGAGTTTCAATCAGATCGAACCCATGGCCAAAGAATCAATATTTGGCAGTACACCTATGATTCGGTTTTTTCACATTTATTCATCCAGCTCGTTAAAGAAAAATAACTTGTTAGATAAGAACGAAATAAAGCTAAAATTGAAATATTAAGCATATATTGATCGACTGAAATGCAATCTAGATTTAAAAATTATAATCTTGTAAGTTTGTTTTCTAGTTTTTAGTCGCTTTCAAATTATACTAAATCAAACTGAAAGTTCTAGTTTTGAAAACAATATTAAAGAACTCTGAGAACAAAAAAAATCGAGAATTTTGGAACTTTTCTAATTTTAATTGTATAAAATCCTTCTTTTGCTTAACCAAAAGATCTCAAGTCTACTTTGAATTGTTTACATACATATTTCAAGCAACAGCAATATTCATCATTAATCAAACTCAAACAATCCAATATATATAACAAAATCAATAGATTGACAACACTCATCTAAACAAAATGTGTTAAACATACCAAATTAACATCAAACATCCCCCAAATCAGCATCAAACGTTCATCGTTTCTAAATCGGATAAACCCAAATCAACATCAGATAATATATTACCTCTCATCAAAATGTATCAAACACATCCTCATTATCTTTAAGCGTATATGAACAAATAAATATACAAAAAGGTACCCATCAAGACCGATCATCCCCGCCGGAATCTCATAAGGAAGGAAATGTTTCATGTTGCTCCATATATTCTGCCAAACTCAGGTTCAACTACGCCATCTCCACAGTAGGACGATCGTCATGCTCCTATAGCTCGGCGGTCTCCACCTTATTTGAGCCTTATGATGCGTATTTTAGGAGGTCCCGACATGTGGATCAAAATAAGTTGTTATATAATTTACATAACTTTAATATAAAAAATGAGCAATATTTAAAGTTTAGTTTGTTTTTTTCAATTGTTGCTTGGTTTCCAAATCCACAACACTTGTTTCGGGATGGTGGATTCATGAAGGACTCAAAAATAACGTCTTCCTCATCAACAGTTAACTCATCATATCATGTATCGTCCAACATATGTGCCCATGCTTGCTGGAACTTTTACTGTAATACAAAAAATAATTGAACTTTACACAATATTATTTTAATTCGATATAACTAAATAATTAAACTAATCATTTTTATGTACACTAATCACTATAAATAACAAAAGGCTATAATGACATCAATTTTGTCTTGTATCTAAGTTATTACATGATGGTTGAATACTTGTAAGGAATAGCAATTTATATGGAAACTGAGTACTGGAGACTTATTCATACTAAATGGTCGCATGCATAAATGACACTAATTAAAGTATCTATAGATATGTATTTAACATGTGACTTTTAATGGAAAAAAAATCCTTATTTGTACAAGTTATAACTTAACTATGATATACTTACATATGCAGCAACTGCTTTATCACCATGCTCCCACAATTATATATGTGATTAATTAAGCCCTCTTCGTTGATTTACTTCATGACATAGGTATGAGCAAAAACATCCTAATATGACAAGGGAAACCGAATGCTCTCTCCTGAAGTAATTTGAATATTATTGATGTCCAAAAGTTGGCACAACACCCAAAGAGTTCCAAGATAATGAATAAAAACGAGGAATTAGTAGAGTAAACACAAGAAATGGATGACATAGTGTTTATAGTGGTTCAATTTGTGAGAACCTACGTCCACTCGAAGGTTTTAGCATCACATAAGTATAAGGTGGGATCGGTATTTCCCCACGTCATAGAAGGGAAATGGTGGAACTAGTGCAAAAGAAGCTAAATTTCTTCTTTCTAAAGCTCCAAAGAGCCAATATGCCAAAAGCTCACCAAGGAGCAAAAGATCAAAAAGTCATCTTCTTAATGATGGTTGGGGCCTATTTATAGGCGAAGGAATAGAGGGAAGGTATGTAGGTGCGTGGGAAGGAGTCCATGGAGGTGGCCCAAAGCCCAAGGAAAGACATCGATGGGGTCAGTACCGATCCTTGGATCATTATCGATCCCCAATGCCTTGACTTTTGGGGTTTCGACTTGTGGACACCTTCATCTTGCCTTGCTTCATCTTCGGTTGAAATCAGTTGGGAAGTTACTTCGTGTATCGGGATTCCTAAGGTCTTGACATTTGGTGTGAAGTTGTGGTGATCTGGGATTCATACCAATCCCTATGCTCTTCTCGTGATTCCCACTGATCCTGCATTTCAGCATGATTCTCATCAATCCTCGAATGCCTTTCGTGATTCACACCGATCCAGCACCTCTTAGAGATTTCTTGGTGATTTTGGAAGTTGCACCGATCCCGATTGATTCGCGGATTAATACAATCTTGGACATTTTGGGATCAGTACCTATCTCGGTTGACTTAGACATACTTGTTGAGTAGTTTGGAGTGTGTGGATAAGTATTGTAACAACCCAACCTTGTGTGATTACCTATTAAACCTAATAATGATTTTATAGCAATGTTATAAATTAAAGTACAATTAATAAGCTAGGTGGTAATTTTAATAAAATAAATATTACTCATTGAGATGAATAAAATGTGATAATGGGAAATTGTTGTTTAATGAAAATTTTAAACTTATGAAAAGATAGTTTTAAAAATAAATATCATTTTAACAAAGTTTTATAAATTATTAGTAATGTATCTTTAACCTATGGTACTTAAGGGAAAATTAATCTAAAATTAATGGCGACGTCATGGCGATCGCTTTTTGAAAATTCAAAACACGCTTTTTCTTCTCTCAAATCGTCTCTCTTCTCACAAATCTCTTCTTTACACGTTGATCAGGTTGACAACGCTAAAAACGTTTCTGCTAATCCATCTTTTAAGGATATTCTACTCAGGCCAGCTGTAAAGCGAAATCCAGATCCGATTTTTCTAAATAATAAAAGACCTTTGTCAAAACCGTCTCCTCGCATCCTTCGCAGCTATAATGAAAATCTCAATAATATCAAATCAAAAAATGGCTGCTTCAGATGTGGTTCGACAGATCACTGGGCGAGATCATGCCGTAATCCAGTTATTTGTTTTAAATGTCATAAGACAGGGCACAAGGGTTTTAATTGCAAATCTTTTCGTTCTCCTCCCCCAAAAATGGCTGAAAGTTCCAGAAAACAAATTTCCGCTAATCGCTTCCAAAATTCTTTTGATTGGGCTCGATCGATGGTAATCATCTCTATTGTGAGTGGATCTTTCTCGATACGGCAGATTGAGGAGATTTTGAAAGCCAGATATGGTCGTCGTGCCCCATCCTGGGACTGGAACGTCAAGCGAATGGGTGATGTCTTTGTTGTTCGGTTCCCACAACATCTGCTGACAGTAAACTTCCAATATAACTTCAATTTTACCATGGGGAGAATTAACCTGAGGCAGTGGAGTCCGCGTTTTGGCAGTGTCTCGAGGGAGAAGGAAACCTTTTGGATCCTATTGAAAAATGCTCCGCTTGTATGTCGTAAACTTGACGTCCTCCAAACAGCTCTAGAAGATTATGGAGAAGTGGAGAGAGTCCAGTACGGTGCAATTCATGATGTGGATTATACTTGTTTGCGTGCCAAATTTACGAAGGAGGTGGGCACCCCATTGCCGAATTCAGTGGCAATTCCAATTGATGGTTTTTCCCATGTTGTGCAGATTGAAAGATGCGAGGAAGATTCGCCACCGAAAATCAATGTTCCTCTTTTCAAGCAGAGGGTGTTTGCAACTGATGGAGAGGGGAAGCTTAAAATTTTGAGTAGTAAGGATGGGGGTGCCAAAATGCATGTGGAGGAAGTGATTGCTTCGGTGGCAGATTCGGTTATTGAAGGAGAAGGGGATGTTTTTGCAAGAAGGAATAATGATAATTATGTGGTTCGATTTGATGATGGGGTGGCAGTAGAGGTTGACGAGGTTGGCAATATTGTGGGTGTGGGTGCCAACTCCAGAGAGATCATTGCCGTCGACGAAAATGAGGGAGTAGGTTTACAGGATCTTGGGGAGGAAGGCAACATGCAAGGCGCCAGAGAGGCAGTGGATGAACAAGTCATGGACAACGAATCACAAGACTTAAATTTGGCTGGGGATTTGGCGCTGGCTCCAACCAGCTCAGGGGAATGCTCGGCTACAGGTGGTAAAGGCAAGAGTGCATCGGATCATGGTGTGGTCATGCTACGTCGCAGCGCACGTGGGATGGGTCACCCTTTGGCAGGTAGCATTTTTGTTCCTGCTATACTTAATACTTTGTCTAGTGATCAACTTCATGATATTGCAAGTAAATCTGGTTTTGTGTTAAATGATGATGTGATAAGTGATATTAAGAATAAAGAAAATGAGAGGGTTAATGGTTCAACATGATTATCGTCACTTGGAATGTTAGAGGCCTAAGAACTTTTGATAAGTGCCTTAGGGTTAAAAATTACCTCAAGTCTGTAAAACCTGACATCATCATGCTTCAAGAGACCAAGCCTGAGAATCCTGAACCATTTATTTTCAAATGTCTGGGGTGGGGTGTCATTGATGATTGGGCTTTTATACCTGCTGTGGGAACCTCGGGTGGCATTTTTACTGGTTGGAATAGTAATTCTTGGTTGCTTAAGCAAGAAATCAAACAAACTTACTGTCTGCATTTAGCCCTGGAATGTAAATCTACAAATGTACTTTACTTCTTTTCTAATGTTTATGGACCCAATACAAGACGAGAAAGAATGACATTATGGGCCGAGGGCTTGGACTTTTATAAACTTATGTATGGTCCCTGGGTAATTGGTGGTGACTTTAATGTTACAAGATTTATGTCTGAACGTAATGTTGTGAAAAACGCTGGCTTGGGTGACATGAACGATTTTAGTGACTTTGTTGGAAACTGTGGCCTCATTGACCTACCCATGACTAATAGAAAATATACGTGGACTGACGGTAGGACCCCTCCTACTTTAGTTCGACTCGATCGCTTCTTCATTAATTCTGCTTTTGATGACTTGCACCCCCTAACTCTTCAAAGAGGTCTTACTTCCCTTATTTCTGATCACTGCCCGGTTGTTCTCAACACTAATGTCGATTATAGAAGGAAATCTTTTTTTAAGTTCGAGAATATGTGGTGTATTGAACCAAATTTTGATGTGATGTTGCAGGAGAAGTGGATAGAGTTTCGCAACTTTGGTGATGCAGCTAGTAATTTTTGTAGGAAAATGAGACTTTTGCGTAAATTTTTAGCCAAATGGAATAGAGAAGTCTTTGGAAACATCAGAGTCAAGAAGCAGAGACTTGAATCTGAGATTATGGAGCTCAATGTGCTTGAGGAAGGGCGTAATCTAAGTGAGGCCGAGCGTGCCTTGTTAAAATCAAAAGAAAAGGAGCTTCTAACGGTGATTGATCAAGAAGAGATCTTTTGGAAACAGAGGTCGAGAACTCAGTGGCTTAAGCTTGGTGATAGTAACACAAGTTATTTCCACAAAGTAGCGAACGGTAGACGGCGTACTAACACAATATGTAGCATTTGGAAAGACGGAGTTGAAATTTGTGATCATCAAAGGATAGAGGAGGTTTTTACTGAATTTTATAAGGGAATCTTTGGTGAACGCATTGAGAATCGGGTGAATGTTGATTGGAAGAAGCTGTATCCTTCGTCTGTTGATCTTAGTGGCATTGATTCGGAGTTCTCAAAAGAGGAAATCGTCGCGGCTTTAAACGAAATGCCTGGTGATAAAGCCCCTGGCCCTGATGGTTTTCCAAATTTCTTCTATAAGAAATATTGGGATGTGATTAAATAGGATGTTATTAACATATTCAAAGAATTTCATTCTGGTTCCTTGAGATTGGACATGTTGGGATACGCTAATGTAGTTTTGATCCCTAAGAAAGGAGGAAATGTCTCGGTTGCGGATTTTCGACCTATTAGTCTCTTGAATAGCAGTTTCAAATTGATCACGAAGGTTCTCGCAAACAGACTGAAAGCGAAGATGGATAACCTGATTGATGTTTCGCAGACAGCATTTATTAGAGGAAGATTCATTCTTGATGGTGCGGCTCTTGTCCAGGAAGTTATCTCCCATAGTGATAGACATAACGTGCCTTGCGCAATCCTGAAGTTGGACTTTGCTAAGGCCTTTGACACAGTTGACTGGAGGTTTATCATGGATCTTCTAAGCGCGAGAGGCTTTCC
Organism: Allium sativum; assembly: GCA_030737875.1. Lineage (NCBI taxonomy): Eukaryota > Viridiplantae > Streptophyta > Magnoliopsida > Asparagales > Amaryllidaceae > Allium > Allium sativum. The sequence continues at coordinate 288,346,785 of CM060913.1, forward strand.
TTGTAAATGGATAAACTGGATTCATTGCATTTTAACTTCAAGTAGATCCAATATTTGTGTGAATGGAGTGGCTGGCAAAACTATTGTATCCAAGCGTGGGCTGCGACAGGGTGACCCACTTTCCCCACTCCTCTTTGACTTGGCTGCCGATGTATTTTGTCGGATCCTTCAGGTGGCGAGTTCTAATGAGATTATTCAAAGCTTTGGGCGTGATCACATCATTGGGGGTATTAATTCTCTACAATATGCTGATGACACCATTATTTTTTGCAACCCTGATTGCAAGAATATTGCCTCTTTAAAATTTTTGCTTTATGCTTTTGAAAGTTTATCTGGCTTAAAGATTAATTTTCACAAGAGCAGTGTTTACACTTTGGGTTGTAGCGTTGATGTGCACAGGAATTGCGCTGAAATGCTCAACTGCATGGCTGATTCTTTCCCTCTCAAATACCTTGGTGCTTATATCCGTCCAAAGAGATTGATGAAGAGTGATTGGCAATATGTGATTGATAAAGTGGACAGGCGATTAGCGAGATGGAAAGGAAATTGTCTATCAAAGGCTGGACGCCTGGTGCTGGTGAATTCTGTTCTGGCGGCTATCCCTTTGTACTGGCTCTCTTTTTATTCGTGCCCGGGTTGGGTTGTTCAGAGATTGATGCTGTTCGTCGGAATTTTTTCTGGACCGGTACGAAGGACACGCGCAAAACCTGCTGTCTAGTGTCGTGGGATTAGGTGTGCAAGTCCAAAGATCAAGGAGGCTTAGGTGTCATCAATTTGAAGAATATGAATCATGCATTACTTTGTAAATGGCTTTGGATTATGCTTAGCGAAAAGAAAGTTCTCTGGAAGGAGTGGATCTTAAACACTTGCTATGGTGGTAGATTTGACTGGAATGCGGACATTTCCCATTGCTCAACATTCTGGCGTGGTGTTATGGCAAATGTTCACTGGATGAAGATTGGGACTGAGATTGTAGTTAAAAACGGCCGAAGCGTCTCTTTCTGGTATGACTGTTGGTTGCTTCCTATCCCCTTGCGTAATGAATTTGCCGATCTGTTTGCTATTGCATGCAACAAAGGTGCTTCAGTCTGTGAAATGTTTAATGCGAATTCTGCCAACTTTAAATGGAACCTGTCCTTTAGTCGTATTGTGGCTGGTAATGCTCTGCTTCAACTTTGTGGACTGATTCGTTTGCTTGAAGATGTTCACCTTCATAGCAATGAGGAGGATGACTTTGTGTGGAAGATTGGTGGTAAATTTTGCGTGAGTGCACTTTATAAGTTGATGAACTTCACAGGAAGAAAGTACGATGGATTCATGAGAATGTGGAGTTTTAAAGCTTACCTGCTAAGGTCAGGATACATATGTGGACGATCATGCACAACAAGCTCAATACAGTGAAAAGATTAAGGCTAAAAGGTGTTCATGTTACCGGGGGATGTGTTTTCTGCAATGACGATGACGAGGATTATATGCATCTTTTTCTTGATTGCGATTTCGCCTTTTACGTGTGGACGAAGTGTTTAGTTAGCCTTAATATCTGCTTAGACTGGTCTCACTTCATCTCTGACCAATTTCTCTTCTGGAATAGCACTATTATTACATTACCTGACACTGACATGCGCCATATGTTTGCTCTTTTGAACTTTGCTTATGTTTGGATCCTCTGGCATGAACGCAACTCACGAAAGTTTAAATGCAAAATGAAACGGCCCAACTCAGTTATTTTTCGCATACTTAATTTTGTTTCTCTTTGGTCAGGCAAGGAAGAAATCAGGTTTGTTGACACAATCGGAGCTAGAGTGATGGACAGGGCCCGTGGTAGCAGAGCTTGATGTTGCCATGCTTCACTTTACTGGGTTTGCATGCTGTTTTTTGCTGTAGTTTCATAAAATTTTTGGACTCTATGTAAACATGCCTGCGTGCATGTATTTTGATTGTACATATGTATGTAAATATATGTAACTATTGTAACTAGTAGATAGCTCTATGTATGCTGAACACGATGTACTTGCTCTATGCTTAATGAATGAATGAAGGCGTGAATCTAGCGATTCACTACCTTTTTTGCATCAAAAATAAGGATTTCCAAATTTTACGGCTTTCAAAGATTTTTTAAGAAACTATATTTTTTAAACCATTTTTTAAAGTATGATTTTAATATAAAAATCATATGTAATTCCCCCTTTCGAGGAAGTGTGTTGGTGGTTGAACGATAATGTAAACTTCGCGGCATGGGACGCGATAATATACTGTATCGATTGGATCCGTCCAATCGAAGTGATGATTTTCTATGATTCTCAGTGACACTGATTAACACAATATACTAATACTTCTAATACCAATGATCCTCTTATGCTTGTCTTCAAGTCTTGTTTAAGATCATTCACCTGCATATAGATGATATATATATATATATATATATATATATATATATATATATATATATATATATATTGCATGCTCATGACGGTATAGTTGTTGTCATCGAAAGCATAGAATAAAGGTTCTAACAAATTCAAAAAGAAAATTCAAAATTCAAGTAACTAACTTATGTGTATTCATTTCAAACGACTTTCTATCCCTATAAATACGACTTTAGACACAAGTAATGAATTTAACCAACATTATCTTCTTCCATTTACAATTTTCCGTGATAAAACAAAATAATGGATAGTCTCATATACAATTTAGCCAAAAATTAGAGCAAACACTTGAATCTTCATAAATATACTCTCATTCATTTTTCGAAATTAGATACAATTAGACTTAATTAAGCCAAATGCAGATGATCAAGGAATAATAGAAGTGCTTTGATGGATGATATCTTCTCTTATCAAAGACAATCCCACAGCCAATCCCGAGTGCACCACAAAATAGACGATGATGATTGGAATGCTACAAGGGTAGATCCTATCTTTGGCAAAGGTGGTTGTGTTGAAGATCCTCGTAATGTTTAAATTTGTTTGTTTAAAAATATATTATTTAAGTCTAAATTTATAAAGCATATGATTGTATTGGATTGTTTGGTTGACCTGACTGTGTGAACATATGATTGGTTTGATATATATATATATATATATATATATATATATATATATATATATGATAGAATTGAAAGGCTTATTTCAATTTTATATCCTTAATTTATATCATTCCTTAAGTTTTTCCTTGGATATCTTTATATTCGAGTCAATATTAAAGTCCATAAGCATGTCAATATCCGAGTCAGTGATTGAGTCAAGTTGATAGTCGAGTCGGTATTTAGGACTATTTATACTTGAGTCGTGGTAGTTTTTGGGAAATGTAGTCATTGTTAAAAAAGGATATGCACGGATAGAGGGAGAATATAGACTAATGGGGAGTACTGAAATTAGAGGGAGTTAAGAAAGTATTTTATAAAATGGTTGCGATCATCAAAAAGGGAGAGAGACTTTTTCTCAAAATGAATATATAACAAAAGTGGAGAAAAACAGCTTTTCTCCCATGGCTCACAAAAACAACTACCAAAGTAGAAAGCTTCGAAGACTGGTAATTCACCCAGAATAGTACTACAGAAATACAAACCGACCAGAGCTATACCGAAAGACAAACAAAACACAAAACAGACCCATAAACAATTGTAGAACACCAACACTCAATCTGTAAGGCCTCACAAACCCTAAAGAACAAGAAGATCCAGACTCGACTACTGTCAGTCAAGCCTCGACCACATCTTCTGTCCAGGGTGGGAGAACTGAGGATCCACCACGCAGAACTGCAAAACCTGCCGAGAGGAGGAAATGATCGCTCAAGGAAAGGAGCAAGTCTAATAGCCAAAATCTTTGAGATGACCTTGTTCAAGAAGTTACACAAACTAATCAGACGAAAGTCAGAGCAGGAACTCGGGTTCTCGCACTTAGGTATAAGTGCAAGGTTCATGGACGTCCAGCTCATCGGGAGCAAGGCACTTGATAAGAATGAACGTACCACAAGGGAGCAAGGCACTCGATAAGAATGAACGTACCACAAGGGAGAAGTCTAGCGACATAGTAGGCCAAGCACAACGATAAAAGTCCTCGTTAAAACCATCCAGACCACTACCATTGTCTTGACTAAGCAAGGAGACACTCAAGCGAATTTCGTCCAATGATGGGGAACAATAGAGAGAATCAGTCTCGGAAGACTAAACCAACAAAGGGAAGAAGGAAAGGAGCAAATAATCAGAAAATAACTCCCAAGGGCTTCACAGAAAGGACTGGAAATGAGAAACAATCGTCTCTGCCACCTCAGCAGGATCCGACTCCAATGAACCACCTGGTTGGATAATCTAACGGGTAGCGAGGCAGGTGTTCTTCTTTCTAATGGAAGAATGGAATAATTTAGAATTGGAGTCTCCATCAACAATCCACTTGAGCCTCGCTCGTTGCCTAAGGAAGGCAGTCTCGATGCATAACTCTGAGTTTGAAGCGAGTTGGGCGTCTACAACAAGATGCCTTAAGGGAAGGGGAGGGATTTTCATCGAAAGAGGCCTTGGCAAACACAAGAGACTCTTCAACAGTGTGAACCCGGTCGAATATGTTCTTGAAGACCTGAATATTCCAGATCTTCAGCCACACCTTGAGGCGTTTGAGTTTGGAGGAGAAGATTGCCAACGGACTACCGGAATTAGGAAGAGCCCAAGATTCCTCCACCATTACCATAGATGTTAGTTTTGATTATAACAACATCAAATAACGATATATTTATATTTACCACATGTACTAATTATTACTTAGAGATATAATGTATATAATTTAGGATATCAGACAACTATTGATAATGATAAATATATTGTATCAAGATTAAAGATGCAAACTGGTGGTTTAATGGTCATAGAATGAAGGTTTATGAGTACTGAAGAGTTTAAGAATTCAATATATTATTGAGTTTTAGATTCAAATGTTAAAACTCAAGTTGCACACACTCAATCTCTCTTCATTAATTACTTCAAAGTCTTTTCAAAAGTATTCCTATTTTCAAATCTAGAAATTCTTTTCAAATAATCCCTTCTCTAAAATGATTCTCCAAAGGATTTTCAAATGAAATTCCAAGTTTTAAGTAACTTTACTTTGAAATACTTTTATACATATTATAATTTAGATTTTAATTTTTGATATCTATACCGTATGCTTATACTTTGATTTTAATATTTTGATTTCAAATGCTTATACTATGGGTTTTACATTTATATTCTGATAATACTTATATTTTGGTTTTTACACTAGACTTTTATTTTATATTTCTTAGATTTTGAATTATAATTTACATTTATACTTTTATTACACTTGATATTTTGACTTTAGTCTTAATATTGATGTAATAATATAGTTTGATATTTATATTTTAAAGTTCTATATATTAGTTATATATTGTTTTTGAATACAAATATTATAATTTAGTTTAAATTATTTTTTGATAAGTTTTCTTAAGCTTTACGGTGCTTAAAATGTACATTTACTATGTTTGAATGGTTTCACAAAGTTTCAAATCATTGTACATAGTTTTATATTTTCAAAACATTTAAAAAAATAGTTCTCAAAATAACTATAAATATTTTCAAAATTCAATTTTGAATAGAAGTGTCCATTTGCCATAATCATGCACCAACAGTCATTTCTCTTCACCCCTCATGTGTACTCTTCTTCCAGAAACAAGTTTATGACTACTTTCTCTCATTTTCCTAACTCCTTTCTCTCCTCTTTCATTTTCTAGCAAATCTATACTTGTATTCTGTCAATTTTCAAACCGAATCAAGTCAACTCAACTCCGGTTTGATTCTATTTCAAACTCTCTCCGTTGTATCAAGATTAAAGTGGAAATTTGAGTTATAGAAACAATTGTAATCAAGATTGAAAGATCAAATCTACATTCTTTGTAAAAACAAATGAAGCAACCTTACGGGTGTGACTAAGCGATCCTGAATCAAGTTGGGTTTGATTATGCCATGTAAAAAGCATTTGGGCGTGACTTATTTGTTTGAAAATCAATTTGGTTGTGCCTAGAGGCCGGGATTCTAGAGAATGTCCTCTTATAGCCTTGAAACCAGAAGTGTAATTGGATTAATAGTGATTAAAAGCCGTATAGCATATGGAACTAGATGTAGTGTAACTCCAGAGCAGTATAAAATTTGGTGTTTTCTTTTCTTTTTTACTATACTGCATTTATTTTGCTTGCTTTTTGTTTATTTGGTTAATTCTATGATCATTGTACTCAGACTCATAAGCATAATCCAAGAGATTTCTAAAAAAATCCATAAATTCAAACTACATTATCTACCCTTGCCTCTTTAGTGTTAGTATAGTTCTAATATCATTTATTTGCATCACTTTCAAACAAGAACAAATTTTAATTTAACATGATGAAATAACAAAGAATAATTAAATAAAAATAACTACGGTATAAAAAAACTAGCCTTGAATTCGTATTATTATTGCAAAATAGAAGACAAAGATATCAAAATCTAGTGAAATTAAGTTAAAAAAAAAGATTTAAGCAGCAACAGATCAAGATGTTGAAGAATAAAACATGCCAACAATAGCTCAAGACGTATGCGTAATAACTGAAAGCACGAAAATTCAAATGAAATTATGTGTAGAAATTGGAACAAAAATCATCATGAACGAAATAAGGATTTTTATTTTTGGGCAACAAACGAAATGAAGTTAGACAACATAGACGTTAACTTTAGAATAACAGAGGTAAAAATCGAAAAACAGATTTGAAACATAAGAATAAAAACGTAAAAGATAACATTAAATTGGCAAAGATAAATTTACAAGAATAATAAAAATATAAGTGTGTTATAAATTGCTACTTATTTTGGCAAAGCCAGCCGATTTTTATTGTGGACCGTACCACATTTTCATTATAACAAATAATGAGTACATGATATAATAGGAGATAGGCTGTTTGTCTATCTGCTACAGACATGATTGCTCTAACTACTTCCTAAACTATTATCTATCACCATGCAAAGTGAGATTAATTACACAAAATAGCTAGTAGGCATATATCTATATATTACACTAGCAATACACTTGCAGATCAAATTAGTTGCAGGCTGCAAGCGATCCAAAAGAAGTCATGACAGGTAGAAGCAATATTGACTTACAGCAATCCTTTCAGTCCGGTTCTTTATGTGTGGGAATTCAGTTTCAAAGATTTCAACATTTGGAGTGATTTGTATGATGCGAAATCATTGGATCTTCTATTGAGAAAAGGGATCGATCTTCATATGCACTCGAGCAAAGGAATTGAATCGTCGGCTTTTGCAGAAGTTTTCATGAAATCTAAGTTGCATACTTTTACTTTTAAAAACTAGGTCACATTTCAGGGTGCTTACGATTTAGGTTACTTGGTGAAAGTTCTCAACCATGGAAGGTTGCCTGATTCTATTGAGGATTTTAACGCATGTTTGAGAATGTTTTGCGGAGAACGGGTTTTGGATATAAAGCAAATGATGTACGCTTAATACAGGTTCGTCGGTGATTTGGAGAAATTGGCAAAACTGTTGGATGTTGAACGGCAATGGGGTGAACCTCATCAGGCTGCTTCGGATTGTTTGCTTACTGCAATAACAACCACAAAGATGATCATGAAGAAGAGACTTATGGGTGAAGATAACGGTGCTCGACATGTTGGTGCTCTATTTGGATTGGGTTCACACTTAGAATTTCCTCCTGCTTATTTTCTTTTGCACTCTGCTTTTGCTTGCGTTTAAATGAATTCGCTATTTTATGGTAAATGATGAACAATATATGCATGCATTGAAATTTATATGCCTTTTATCTTTTTCTTGTTTGTCTATAATATGTGGCAATATATTGTGTATACTAATTCTGGTTTTCTCTAAATTTGGTAATACGTCACGATACTCTCTGTAACATTGTTCATTAATTATTCCAAACTATATTATTTGAGATTTAAGCACTGCCATACTCGCAACTTCCATTCTCATCGTTATATGCTAGTTGTAACTTGAATGTAAACAATATTTGTACGGGAAGTTGTTTATAATCTCTTATTCTATTATTGCTTTTGACTCTATGTCTTATGATCGAACATAGAGATGATAGTCCAGTACATTTCTGAAATTTGACCTTCTTTCATGCTGAATTCATCACATTGCTTGCTTTTTTATAAATTTAGTTCCGTTGTTCTATATATAATCAAGGATGGTTGGCATAATATCTCTGTCATTGAGTAGTCAAATCGGGTAGTTGTTGTGATGTGAAAGGTTGGCAATACATATAGGCAAGAATGGTTGGTAATAATGGTGTGGATAATATCTCTGTCATTGAGTATTCAAATGGAGGCAGTTGTTGTGATGTGAAATGTTGGCAATACATGTAGACAAGAATGGTTTGGCAATAATGGTTCCGACATAATGGTTGGGATAATAATCGTTTTGTCATTAAGTAGTCAATTCAGACAGTTTTTGTGATGTGAAAGTAATATAAAATATAATGGAGAATTTTCTTCGTATTTATGTAATAAATGATTTTGTAAATTTTCAGAAATTTACGTTTGAAACGATATCCAAATATATAGAAATTCCTTTATATTCAATTAAATAAACGTTATCGTTTATTAACGAAATTCCATAGCGACTATTTAAAAATTTAAATTGAACATAACTAACAATCTATGTCACGAAATCTCTAATTTTTCCCCCCAACAGATAATTTTAATCTAATCGACCCAAACGATTCTTGTTTCACAGAATTCTGACCTATATCGGATCCGGTATATTCATTTAAAGTTCATATTGAAAATTACGAACTACCGCCGCGTTTCGGCCTCGTTTTTGAATATATTATAAACTATATATATATATATATATATATTCAAACTTCATTTTATATAATAAACTTGATATGAAATCAATTATACCTCCAATATAATATTAACGGCAAAGATTTGTCACAATAGAGTAGGATAAGGAGATACAACAATAAGCACAAAGATAAAATAGTTTATAAAGACACAACAACTGACGATAGTACATGCGAACTAGCTCAATCAAACCATGGAGTAGGAATTAGCAACTTCATTACAATGCATGTTATGTTTAGTATTACGGGCATCGCATGATGTTCAATCGCAACTGCTCATTATCACTTCGAACACGTCTATTTTGTCGTTCGAGTTCGTTACCATATGCTATTCCCCGAGGACACAAAGGTTGGTCTATGCATTTCGTGTAATTGTAACCATTTGGAAAGACCGGGCATTGCTGAATGCGCCGACCTATATTGTTGCCCTCTGCTCGAACCACAACTTCAACCACGTACCTGCAGTAGCAACGAAATGGATAGGAATCAACTACTTGTTCGTGCAATGGTACACGAAAGAATTCTGATTCCTGCGTTGACTGAGTGACCGCTTGTTCAGATGATACTTGAACAGGTAGGACTTGAGTTTCATATGGAGGTTGAACGTTCACCTGTTCGTACGGCAGTCCAGTTTGCGGTCTCATTTGGTTTAGGAACTGGAATTCGCCTTCTAGCTCCTGTAGCCTCATTTCTTTGTACGCTTATTCCTCGGAATCTGAAGATGATGACCACGAAGACATCTTCAGTGAGTTCTTGTGACAACAAGGAATTTCGCTCGATCCGAATCAGTCGCTAAACCGACCCAGACCGTTCGAAACGCCTGATTGTTTTGAGAACAAGACAAAATAGAACGCGGACGGAAGAACATTTAATTGTTTATTACAACAATACATCAGAATACAAGAATATACAGAGTATAAATGAATATTACACAGAAATATCATAAATTTAAATTATATAGCAGCGGAAAATTAATACAATACACAACTAAAAGAGATATACGGATACAAAGCTTTCTGGATATCATTCCAGCTGTAAACCAGGATCCTGTGAATATAAATCTGCAAAACCAAAACTACTAGCTGCCCGTGTCAAAATAAGGGCACCCAGAGTTTAGGTTAAAACAATAAACTCCAGGTCAGTCATGTGACTGGTGTGAGAACTAAAACAGTTATTAATCTTTGTTTTTGAAGTAAGGTAAATCAAGGGACCACGCCGTATAACACGGAACGGGTTTCCTTCCAAGAATACCAGTGCATAAAACAAACAGCGCAATGCAAAATAAAGAAAAATGAAGTTGTTATAAGACCCAGGTCCTATCACACAATGCAACGCAAGCCGGGGGATAGGGTTTTCCCTTATAACAGCCAAGGAATGCTTGATACGTTTTGAAACAAATCATTTGATACTATTATAAGTGCATAGTGTATAAAACAACTTCAAATCATAAGTATCAATCATAGGCGGCATGAATGCCCCATACCACTATGTCGCCATATATAGGTTATACAATCAAAATCGCAATGTCACGTATTTGGAAATTGGGTTTCCATCTATGAACCGAGGCAAAAGATAGTCCTCAACCGATTCGAGACTCTCTAGCCCGAGCCTCAGGACCCAGACTCAGGTGGGCACTTGGAGCGACAGGGCCGGTCCACCGATGTGGATTAAAATGCCTGAACACTGCGTTTCCCCGCCCTTTGGGGCGTAAATGAGCCAATGAATGGCTCCATCGGACCCAGATCGTCCGATCTACCCGAGGCGCCTCGCAACAGCAACAACCACACAGGTGAAAAGTATATAAATGTCAGGGCTGGTAGGTCACTGACACCACCCTAGCTAGAAAGAAACGCATGTCCTCCCTGAGGTCCTCTCCCGTTTTTGGTTCATAACCGGGGGGCGAGGCTCGCGAATCAACGCTACACAAAGCTATGCTACCAAGGCCGTGCTTTGATCATCAACCACAAGACTTTGCTTTTCAACAGAAGCCTTGATCATTTGCATCTTAGCATGCCACACAGGCAAACCATTCTATGCAACCGATATCAGTCACACAGAATGAAATCCGATGTCAGACACCCATTCCATTTACAAGTCCGTTCTGGGTCTGAACGAAACCGGAGGCACCTAGTACCCCGTGTATCCATCGATCTCCAAGCACGTCTGGACGATCACCAACTGTTTCCATCTTCTTGGGTGTACAGCCCAATCAAGATCATCAGTAATCACCCAAACGACGTGAAGACTTCCGGTCTTCAACCACCGTCTTCATCTTCGACTTATCGTCGTATCAGTTATTCAGAATGGGATAAACCCGGCCTTTCCGAATAACTCGTGTATATTTTAAATAAGTGTTACACAAACACAATATACGCCTCACTCCAATTAATCAGTCACTAACCGTAAATTAATCAAGAGAATAATTTCCCAAATATTAACCCCGAAGGCCGAAACCAACATCAGATCAATATCCAGGAAACCATTCTGCTTGGCTAACCGACAGTTAGTTTCTAAATTTCACATTCATAGGGAAAGGTTCCCATTAATTTTATCCAAGATAAATTCCTTGAATTTATTCTCTAATCTTCTTTTGAATTTCGATTTAACTAGTCGGGATTAACGAACCTTACCGAAGTAACCATTTGTTTTAATTTCCCAATCCCAACCTATTCATCCCATGAAGTAAAACTGGTAATACTTCATATCTAACACCATGGTGTTATCGGTAAACTCAATTACCATTTCACGTTCAAATCTAATTAAAGATTTAACTAACGCCTGGAGCAAAACTGGTGATACTCCATCCTCGAGCATTTCAATCTAATTAAAGATTCATTAAAACTCCACTTAGTTTTAATCTTTAACTGGGTTAAAGAATTAGTGTCATTTTAAAACACGGTTCACGATAAATCCAAAAATCACATTCATTAATTATCGGATTAAAGAACAAGTGTTATTTAAAACACTGTTCACGATAAACCTAAAAATCAATACCAATTTGATTCCAATTAAACATTATTTAATTGGTACACTTCATTAAATCTAAATAAAAGATTTAATCTTTTCTCAACTGGGTTCAAGAACAATGTTAATAAAGACACCATTCACGACAAACCCAAATCACATTTGACATTAAATACAAGGCTCTGAATAGAAAATATACCGGCTTATATTCAATATCAAATTCTACGACCAACAAATATCGTATTGGAAATAACGATATATATATATATCTATATCTTTCAAATTCCCATAACAATATCTGTATCATCATGAAATCCAACATCGAAATAATCCAAAGACAATTTCGATTCAAATCCATTCCAATATAATTATTGGAAATTCTGGTTATTTTCAAAACCATTTCAAATCCAGTTTATTTATTTTAAAAATAAATAAATTACTATTCTAGTTCAAAACTAGTACATTTCGATAAAAATCTATTTTTATCTTTTCAAAGATGGAGTTTTTCATCCCAATTCTTTCTAAATCATTTCTTATGATTTTACACAAATTATTACTATTTTTAATAATTTTATCAAGGCCCGTACAGTCGATTTCCATCAACGGCCATCGAACTGCACTTACATCGACCTTTTTCAAATTTGATTTGGACATAATTCCAAATCCAACCGTTAGATTTCCAATATCTAATATTCGTTAGAAAGCTCTTTTCGATACGAACCCAACGGTTCCGGTTTTAGGAGAATCCGACGGTCGGATCTCCCGCAATGTCTATTCGAAGTCAATGGTCGAAATTCGCGAACTGCCGCGGCGTGGCGCGTTCTATTCAGGCCATTATATTATATATATAATATATATATATTATATATACTTCGTCGATTTCAATTCAAAACGTGCTTTATAAATCATTTTAGATTCATTTTCAAAATGGTTTCAACTTCATATTCAATTTCAAATCAAAATTGAATATTCCAATATAGATTCGTTTTAAATTCATTTCAAATCGATTTCAATTCGAATTGATTTCTAATTCAATTTCGATTCGTTTTCAATTCAATTTCGATTCGTATTCAATTCTATTAAATTTCAATTTGAATTCATTTCTATTCAAATTCATTTCTATTCAAATTTAATTCGAATTCATTTCTATTCAAATTTCAAATCATTTCAGTGTATTTCGAATTTCAAATCAATTTAGTTATCATTGAAGAATGAATAAAATCGATATAAATATCGTTCACGTCAAAATGGCGTCAATCTAACCAACACGGCTTCATATGTTTCTATTTTTAAATATTCTATTTCAAATATTTCTATTTCAAATATTTCTATTCGAATATTTCTATTCGAATATTTCTATTTCAAATATTTCTTTTTCGAAACTGGAATGAGGCTCAATCAATTATCATATAATGTTAATTATATGGATTTTCTACAACACTATTATACAATAACAATGATGAATAATCAACCATCATCCAAAGTGCATTCTACACTGTATAAGCATCAAATATAAATATTCAACGCTTATAACAGTCTGTCAATCAATCGATCGACATACAACTAAACAATCGGGATTAGTGTACGTCCAATATCATCCCAATACCCGTGTGGGGTTTCAAACAATCAAACACAGATTTTATTTGTGCAGTTGGGCGATGTGTAAAATTTATCGTCCCAATCAATATCAGTCAAATGTGTGTATATAAACAAATCGTCCGATTTGTTTATTTTTATTTCATTTCATATACACGTTAAAATTTCTAATTTTAACTATAAAATATTTTAACTATATAAATATTTTATTTCATTTCACATCACATCACACAATCAACTACACAGCAAAATCAAGCAAATAAGCATACAAGCCGTCCATGGTCTTTAGACGACGGGTGTCGGGTGCTACTAAACACTATCTGCATCCTAGTATATATTTTAACTAGAAAAATTAAATTAAAAGGTGAGAAGTTCTCACAGAATTGCTAATCCAATCCCACGACTCTTCTTAGGTAGAAATCTTCGTCGTTCTTGCCTCTTGTCACTTTCGTTGTCCGCTTTCACTACATATATAAAAATCACATTTTTACTTCGCTATTTGATATATAAAAATCGAATTTTTTACTATGCTATTCAATATATAAAAATCGAATTTTTACTATGCTATTCAATATATAAAAATCGAATTTTTACTATGCTATTCAATATATAAAAATCGAATTTTTACTATGCTATTCAATATATAAAAATCGAATTCTTACTATGCTATTCAATATATAAAAATCGAATTTTTATCACGCTATGCAATATATAAAAAACGAATTTTTACTTAGTCCATAATATTTCTTATATACGATGAAAAATCATATTTTCTATAATGATGCTTACTTATATATAAATTATATATATAAATATATTTTCAAAACACTATATATACAAAAGATCATACTTTGACCTTTCTAAAAATGTTATCTTTTCATCTCATCTTCATATCTCGGTATAATTAAAAATCAAATATTTTATAAAGTACAAATCAGACCAAATGAAATGCTAGTTCCTCATTCAAAAATCAAAGCTTATATATATATATATATATATACATTTTTTTAACAGATTTTAAACAATGTTATTTAAATTAAATTAGTTAAACTTTATATACACCAAACAAATCGAATTTTATATATACAAATAAGAAAATATAAATAAAAAAACTTACTGTAATCGAGGGAGGAGGGGTCTTGAGCGCGCTGGCGTTGGTCTGCGGAGGTGGGGGCGTCTGTCACCACGGCGGCGGGCTCCAGGGCGTTGGCGGCGGCTCTGGTGTACGGGCGGTGGAGCTGAATCGAGGGGGGGGGGGGTGTTTCGGTTGTTAGAAGAACGGAGGAAGAAGGAGATGGGGGAAGAAGGGGGAGGCGGCGCTTGAGGGGGTGGAGGAGGTCGGCCAGCGGTGGGAGGGCCTGGCGGCGGTGGCTCTGGTGCGTCGCGATTTTAGCTTTAGGTTTTTTTTTCTGTTCTGATTCAATTTAATCGGGGGGGGGGGCAAGGTATAGAGAGAGGGGAGATATTTTTTATTATTATTTAATTTCAAAAAGTTGACTTTTACATACGACCTCTAAACGAGGCCCACCGCCTGTCGTCCATAGCATATTACCCCCATTCCGAACACAATGGGATATGTATCGTAAGCTGATTCGATTGTTTCGATCAGCTTCCGGTAAAATCAACATATAACTCTATATATTGAATTTGAACGCGTATTTCAATTTACTGGGGTCACATACTAACTCGAAAAATCCCAGAAAAATATTTTCTAGCTTCGTATTGACGATACGGTCCTAACAAAACTAGTTTCATCGAATTCTGAGACCGTTGGAAAAATGGCCAATTTCCAGTCGATTAAAATCAACTGAAACCGGTCAAACGCGTTTTCCTTTGCCACGCTCACATATTGATTCGAAAAATTATGAAATTTGAAACCTAGTAATAACTTTACATCACGGACCCAACAAAAGTGGTTTCGTCGAAATCCGAGGTCATTTGCAAAATTCCCATTTTTAAGGGCCTGAATTCCATAGCGACTATTCAGAATTTTCATTTGGACATATCTTTTGGTTCCCGCTATGAAATTTTGATTTCCAGGATTCGTTGGAAAGATATTCACAATTAGATCCTATTATTTTTGGTTTTACTAAAATCCGGATTGTTTTTCACCCGGTACATTCAATTGAAGTTTGAAATCGAATTATCGAACTACAGGGCCATTTTCAATTCCTTTTATAAATATAAATTAATATTTATATTCTATCGTCGATCTATGTAACTATATACGATAGAATTTTATTCAAAAGAAATTTTCTCGTCGATATTATTTAAAATAATTCATTTTAAATAATCAAAATTCGCTAAAAATGCCAAAATAAAAATTTTAAACTGGCACAGATTTTCGGGTTGTTACAATCTCCCCCACTTAAAACTTTTCGCCCTCGAAAAGGAACAAAGTCGAAAGTGGTTTGATTAATCAACTCTACGTTCGATCTGTCTTTCATTCTCCAACTTTTTAGTTTCTGAGAATTTTCAAAAATTTCAAAAATTTGGCTAACACCCTAAATTTTCGGAAAATTTCGCCATAACCTCCCCTGCACCGGGAGCCACGGGAAAATCCCGAAATTGCCATATAGGCCTTCTGATCTCAAAAAGAAAAAGAAAAAAGCCAAGCAGCTAGCCAATCGTCTCATAAAATCATCATTACCCAAACAAAACAGTTAATTATAGTAAACATGTACCTATTTGTCGGGCAAACAAATTTTATTCTCTGCTCTAGCCTCTTTGCTATGACCTGTTCAATGTAAGTACAAGTATATGCAAGAAAATGCGACTAAATTTCAATAATATTCACTATTTGATACAATTTGGCTAAATGGTTTAAATTTTAAGTAATCAACCAATAATCAAACAACACAATCAGCAATCAATTAGTGAATTATCATTTGAAATTCATAACTTTGATATATAGTCAAAAATCAGATTTTTGATGCCAAATCACAACAATAAGCCCTATCTAATTTTGGTTCTCACACCAGTCAATAGGAAATATATAGAAATCTCACTTTCGTCACTCGAATATAAACACTGATGATGAGGCCTCATCATCAGAATCATCTCCGGGCGACTAGAGTGTGATTCTATATCTATCCAATATATTAAAATTTCGAACACACGTTTGCAAGACGTATATGCAAAATCTCTATATACTGGACTATCCTAATCAATATGAAATAATCAAATACGAATAATTGATTTTAAATTTTCGAAACAAAATTTGTTTTCACTTTTAAAAATATACTCTTCACACTCGTTCTAGGATACTACTGATCCCATCTCTAACGAGTCATCCCCATTGGATATTATTAATCCAATCATCTGATGAATTTTTTTCGTATGGTTCTAATGTGCCTTGTTCTCTGAGCTTTGTAAACTAAAGCTCTGATACCAACTGTGACAACAAGGAATTTCGCTCGATCTGAATCAGTCGCTAAACTGACCCAGACCGTTCGAAACGCCTGATTGTTTTGAGAACAAGACAAAATAGAATGCAGACGGAAGAACATTTCATTGTTTATTACAACAATACATCAGAATACAAGAATATACAGAGTATAAATGAATATTACACAGAAATATCAGAGATTTAAATTACATAGCAGCGGAAAATTAATACAATACACAACTAGAAGAGATATACGGATACAAAGCTTTCCGGATATCATTCCAGCTGTAAACCAGGATCCTGTGAATATAAATCTGCAAAACCAAAACTACTAGCTGCCCGTGTCAAAATAAGGGCACCCAGAGTTTAGGTTAAAACAATAAACTCCAGGTCAGTCATGTGACTGGTGTGAGAACTAAAACAGTTATTAATCTTTGTTTTTGAAGTTAGGTAAATCAAGGGACCACGCCGTATAACACGGAACGGGTTTCCTCCCAAGAATACTAGTGCATAAAAGAAACAGCGCAATGCTAAATAAAGAAAAATGAAGCTGTTATAAACCCAGGTCCTATCACACAATGCAACGCAAGCCAGGGGATAGGGTTTTCCCTTATAACAGCCAAAGAATGCTTGATACGTTTTAAAACAAATCATTTGATACTATTATAAGTGCATATTGTATAAAACAACTTCAAATCATAAGTATCAATCATAGGCGGCATGAATGCCCCATACCACTATGTCGCCATATATAGGTTATACAATCAAAATCGCAATGTCACGTATTTCGAAATTGGGTTTCCATCTATGAACCGAGGCAAAAGATAGTCCTCAACCGATTCGAGACTCTCTAGCCCGAGCCTCAGGACCCAGACTCAGGTGGGCCCTTGAAGCGACAGGGCCGGTCCACCGATGTGGATTAAAATGCCTGAACACTGCGTTTCCCCGCCCTTTGGGGCGTAAATGAGCCAACGAATGGCTCCATCGGACCCGGATCGTCCGATCTAACCGAGGCGCCTCGCAACAGCAACAACCACTGTAACACCCCGCCTCCGCCAGGGTGGCTCTTGCAAGGAATCTGACTTTGGAGGGGCGTTTGAATCAGGTAAGCATGCATAATGATATATCAAGGCAGAACAAGAGCATATGTATATATGTAAACAGAGTAAATAACATAGATAAAACAGCGGAAGATTTCAAAACATTTCAAAACAAGTCTGGTACAACATAGCTTTCCAAATAAACAAGTCTAGATAAAACAACATCAACTGAAAAAACTGAAATACATAAGTACTAATCCCCAAAAGAAGTGATAGCCATAGCTAGCTTCATGTCAAACCGTACATGAGCTAAATCCCACAAGCAAGCGGTCAGAAATCCAGCTAAGCTCCAATATTCCCTCCCTGAGAACCTGGGGGGGGGGGGGGAACGGAAGAAAAGAGGCGAAAGAAAACAGGTCAATCAAAAAGACTGAGTAAGCCCTACTACAATCAATGTAAACCGATAAAGTTAACTGGCATGAGCAGCAGGTATGATCATAAGGATACTAGCATGATGATTTACTAAGGTAGATAAAGGTGTCATCGCATAATCAGGATTAAGGTTTTGCACCACAGGTGTACTAGCAAACTAACATGACTGGAATAAACAAGTATTGATCCCTTGGCCCATGCTTTGGCCCAATAACATGAAATGACCCTAATACAAGGTCCAACCCAACGGTCTAGTCGATCGGCTCCCTAAGCCTAACTCGTCACGTGTTGGTGTCAATACGGCCCAAACATAATTGTAGTCGAACTGTGCCGGGTCCACCCTTCGGGTGTATCAAGCCCTAGGGTGCCAACCCCTGGACACCATAAACATGAGTGCACAGTCTCGATCTACTGGTACCCATGGGTGACTTCTCCAAATACGGACTACGTGCACGACCATAGTCCGTCCGGAACTGCATCGGCGTACCACCCGGCCGTTGTTTATTGGGTCGCTTACCTCCAGCCCAGTAATCGTGCCCCCTCCCTAGCCTAGTCCCTAGGGCCTTAATGATACCGATTTTTGGGGATTACTGCGGAGTGGGCCCCCCATTGCTAGGATTTTCTAGTGGGTTAAGTACGGTTTAACCCTCTTGCTAATCATGGGTTAACTTGGTTAAGTGTAACGATGAGTTCACGACTTAACCCCGATTAATTTACCAAGCCCAAATTGGTTAAGTATTAAGTGGACCATGACTTAACCCTAATCATGAGGCATTAATTTATTTAATGCGCCTTAACCTCTCACATTAGACCTTGTTGTGGTTACTAGTTAAGCCGGGCGGGTCCGGGTAGCTTTACACCACAACTTGGTCTAACCTCGGGTCCAAGGTACAACATGGCCAACTTCTCACATTGGGTCCTATTGTTTGTAGCAACTAGTTAAGCCGGTCGGTTCCGGGTAGGTTTACGCTACAAACTCAACCCAACCTCGAGTTGGTCACACTTATCTTTTCTAAGTGTCATGTCCATCATGTTTCCAAAACATGTTACAAATTTTCAAGCAATTGGGTAGACCTAACTTAATAGGTAAATTCCCAATGGGTAGACCTAACTTAATAGGTAAATTCCCAAGCTTATGTTTTTATGTCTTTTAAGTTTACCCAAACCCAAACGCAATCCCATCGCTTACATATCGCCATAGCGCATAAAGGATAGAAAGAGGGAACTTGGCATAATCATGACATAAAGGTGTTGAAGCCACAAGTTCAACATGGTGGCATAAGAAATGTACATATGTTCATATACTTGCATATTACATTTTTAGGCCTCAAAAGCATGCATAAAACCAAACTTGGCATATTGGAGATACATGGTGCTAAATGACATGTAGACATGGCCATAAGTTCGCATTTAGCCTCACATGCAAGTTATCATAAGAGATATGATAACTTACATGTTGCCAAAATGCAACCTTTGGCATAAAGCTTGAAGCTTTATGCTCATAAACCCAAGATAAGCTTGCATAACATGATAGTATGAACAAAGTGTTCAACCCAAACTTGCATAACATAACTTGGCATACTTGCATATAAACTTGCATATCACAACATGATAAACTTGCATATAAACTTGCATATCACAACATAATAAACTTGCATATAAACTTGCATATCACAACATGATAAACTTGCATATCATACATTTAACTTTAGAGTTTAAGTATGAAAGTAGAATAGGGCTTACGATGCTTAAGAAGTCACAAAAATATGACAAAGCCCTTATGAAATCAATCAAACCCAAAATGCAAGCTCTAACATAAAAACCCTTGAGCTAAAATGATCAAAACTCTTTCTTTATGATGCAAATATAAAAACTTGACTTGAATGCAAGCTAATGATGCTCATACAAGTTTGAAAACACTTGTATGCATGGAAAATCTCTTGAAAATTTATTTAGGAATTTTATGAAGAGAGTGGAGGCCATGAGAGGATTGATTTTGCCATAGTTTAGTTGTAGGGTTGATTAATGATGACTTAGGCTAGGTTTAGGGGTCCTTTTATAGAAGTTTAGGTTAGTTTAGGCCATAGGATTAACCCTAGTTTAGATCTAAACCATCAAAAATCGTCATAGGCTAGCAGAACAGACCAGAGAACCAAAACACGTGCACCAAGCCAGCCAGGGTCAAGCCAGAAAGCTGTGCAGGTTTCTGGCTCGACACGAGCGCACTTCCCAAGTGCGCTAGTGTATATTTGTGCTGGCGCATTTCCCAAGTGCGCCAGTGCATTCTGGCTTGTTTTCGGTTTTTCTGCCTAACTTCGTTCGTCCATATCTTCTTCATACGGACTCCGATTTTCGAAAACTCGGACTCTATTTCGCGTATTTTTCCGAGATGAACGCAATGGCACAGCCCGTTTCCCTTGATTCAGAATTTAGAATTAAATTCTGCCTCGATTTATGTTATAACAGGTTATTGAAAATACGGGTTGTTACATTCTCCCCTCCTTAAAGGATTTCGTCCCCGAAATCTTCAAGTTAGGAAGAACGTATCCTACCATCCAACATCCATCTACTCAAAACATCATCCACGAGCAATCATTGTCCTTACAAGATTCTAAATGTTGCATGAACATATGCAAATGTGTGTGTATATGTACTTATCTAATGCAAATATCATCAATGCAAATTATGTTAGTGAAATGAATCCATATGTATGCAATTCCTAACATAATGTATAACATCTATTTGTGTGCACATAACATACATCCATATGCAACATCCATGTGATAACACAAAAATTTTCATCCATGAATAAGCGTAAACACTCATGCATATGCAATATGAGGATAGTATGTTATGAGCTGTTCTTATGCAAGAGGGAAGAGTGATATGCTTTGGCGGTAGACAACTCAAAGTGCATGAGAAGAATTATCCCACTCATGACTTAGAGTTGGCAGCAATAGTATATGCACTCAAGGCTTGGCGCCATTATCTTCTGGGAGAAAGATTTGAGCTTTATACCGATCACAAGTCATTGAAGTATCTTTTTTCTCAGAAGGATCTGAATTTGAGGCGGCAAAGATGGATGGAATTCTTGGCATCCTATGATTTCGAGATAGCTTATACCCCTGGCAAGGGGAATGTGGTAGCTGATGCATTGAGTAGAAGAAGGTTGACTCTGAGTCCTCTATTCGTTGAGATGAAGAATTTAGAGTATGTGGCAACCTTTGATTTCTCTTTGGCGATGGAGTCGATGACCGGTTCTTTAGCATCTCTAGAACTCAGGCCTACCCTTCTTGATCAAGTTGGGGCTTCGCAGAGAGAAGACCCTCAGATAGTTGACATTATGGATAAGCTGACTCGAGGAGAGACGTCTAGTCACCTCGCTCGATATTCTGTGGATGACAAGGGTTGGCTGAGGAGAGATGGAAGGCTATGTGTGCCCATGGTAGAAGATTTAGTAAGAAAAGTTCTGGAGGAAGCGCATCGCTCTAAGTTGACTATACATCCAGGCGGAGATAAGATGTATAAAGATATGAAGCGTATTTTCTTTTGGCCTGGGATGAAGAAGGATGTGGCAGAGTTTGTCTCTAGGTGTATTATTTGCCAGCAGGTTAAGGCTGAGTCAAAGAAGCCCGGTGGGCTATTGCATCCTCTAGACGTTCCACTTTGGAAGTGGGAGAGTATCTCCATGGATTTTATTGATGGGCTACCAAGGTCAAGGAAAGGGAATACGAGCATTTGGGTTATTGTAGATAGACTTATGAAGAGTGCTCATTTCATTCCGGTAAAGAGCAAGAGGACCGCATCTTGGCTAGCGTCCGTATATCTTCGTGAGATTGTGAGACTTCATGGAGTCCCTTCTAGTATTGTCAGTGACCGTGACCCAATCTTTACAAGTCAGTTCTGGAATAGCTTGCAAGAGGCTATGGGCAAGAGGTTGAATTTGAGTACTGCTTATCACCCACAGACGGACGGCCAAACCGAAAGGGTGAATAGGGTACTCGAGGATCTATTGAGGCTTTGTATTCTAGACTTTGGTGGTGCTTGGGAAGACCATCTTCCTCTTGTTGAGTTTGCATATAATAACAGTTATCAGGCAAGCATAGGGATGGCACCATTTGAAGCTTTATATGGGAGGCCGTGCAAGTCGCCTACATGTTGGTGGGAGACTACCGATAAGCTCATAATTGGGCCTGATATGATCAGAGATACATCCGAGAAGATCGAGTTGATTCGGAGACGGATGAAAGCGGCCCAAGATCGACAGAAATCCTATGCTGATAAGCGAAGATCTGATTTGGAGTTTGATGTTGGGGATATGGTTTTCGTAAAGGTTTCTCCTTTGCGAAATGTGGTCCGATTTGGAGCCGTTGGGAAGTTAGCACCGAGATTTGTTGGACCATTCCCTATTATAGAGAGGATCGGGCAGATGGCTTATAGAGTGAAGTTGCCCGAGAAGCTTGCCGGAGTGCACGATGTTTTTCATGTCTCGCATCTCCGGAAGTGTTTGCATGAATCAGTAGAGGTTGTGGAGCCAAGTGTTTTGGAAGATGTGGAAGTAGAGAGAGAGGCTACCTTGAGGAGAGCTCCGATTCGTATCTTGGGGACGGAGACCAAGAAGCTAAGGAATCGAGAGGTCAAATTGGTGAAGGTTCAATGGGGTGAAGCCGAAGAAGACGCAACTTGGGAAACCGAGGAGAAGATGCGTGGGCTTTATCCATTCCTTTTTGAGGGTACACTCTCAATCTCTTTTCTTTGTAGCATATCTTTGCTATCCATGATTATCTAGTTTATCATGTTAATCTTGTCATGAGAACCTTAGGTAGAAACCCTTTGGATGAAACATGTGTTTGAGACATGTTATGCTTGATGGTTGCAAGTGTTTGCAAGTGGTTACTCGTGGATGCATTGTACACGTTAGGCACTAGATCGGCTCGCACACTCCTCATATTGCATATGCATGAGTGTTTATGCTTATTCATGGATGAAAGTTGTGTGTTATCACATGGATGTTGCATATGGGTGTATGTTATGTGCACACATATAGATGATATACATTATGTTAGGAATTGCATACATATGGATTCATTTCACTAACATAATTTGCATTGATGATATTTGCATTAGATAGGTACATATACACACACCTTTGCATATGTTCATACAGCATTTAGAATCTTGTAAGGACAATGATTGCTCAAGGATGATGTTTTGAGTAGATGGATGATTGGATGGTAGGATACGTTCTTCCTAACTTGAAGATTTCGGGGACGAAATCCTTTAAGGAGGGGAGAATGTAACAACCCGTATTTTCAATAACCTGTTATAACATAAATCGAGGCAGAATTTAATTCTAAAATCTGAATCAAGGGAAACGGGCTATGCCATTGCGTTCGTCTCGGAAAAATACGTGAAATAGAGTCCGAGTTTTCGAAAATCGGAGTCCGTATGACCCGATTAAGGCCCAACGAAGTTTTCAAAAAATTCCTAAGTAAAAACAGATTTCAAATTCAAATCTGAATTTGGGAATTGGGCCAGTTTGGGCCAGGCGGGAGAATTCCCGCCACAGTACCCAAGTCGACAGCCCTGTCGACTTGGGAGTCGACTTGGTCTGACCAGGTCGACAGCCCTGTCGACTTGGCTGTCGACTTGGCTCAGACGACAGGTCCTGCCTGGTGCACCATTTTGGGTTTGTGTTGAGCTTGGGGGCCAGATTCGATTTGGAGGGTTGAGATGAGAACTAGGGTTTAATCCTATAGTCTAAATTACTAGCCTAATCTATAAATAAGACCCTAACCTACCCTAAATCCTCATTATTCATCCTAGCAACTAAACTATGGCAAAATCAATCCTCTCATGGCCTCCACTCTCTTCATCAAATTCCTAAATCAATTTCTAAGAGATTTCCATGCATACAAGTGTATTTAGACTTGTATGATCCTCTTTAGCTTGCATTAAAGTCTTGTTTCTCTATTGGCATCATAAAGGAGGAGTCTTGATCAAGTTTTCTTGCATTTTTGGGGTTTTAATTTGTTGCATAAGGGGTTTCTTACATTTGCTATACTCATTTGAGTCCGCATAAGCATTGTAAGCCCTATTCCTCTCATACTTGAACTTTGAAGTTAAATGCATGATATGCAAGTTGTCATAAGTTATGCAAGTTATTTATGCAAGTATGATGTGCAAGTTGTCATAAGTTATGCAAGTTTATTTATGCAAGTATGATATGCAAGTTGTCATAAGTTATGCAAGTTTATTTATGCAAGTATGATATGCAAGTTGTCATATGTTATGCAAGTTTGTTTATGCAAGTATGATATGCAAGTTGTCATATGTTATGCAAGTTTGTTTATGCAAGTATGATATGCAAGTTGTCATATGTTGTGCAAGTTTGTTTATGCAAGTTTGTTATGCAAGTATGATATGCAAGTTGACATATGTTATGCAAGTTTGTTATGCAAGTATGATATGCAAGTTGACATATGTTATGCAAGTTTGTTTATGCAAGTATGATATGCAAGTTGACATATGTTATGCAAGTTTGTTTATGCAAGTATGATATGCAAGTTGACATATGTTATGCAAGTTTTATTATGCAAGTTTGATATGCAAGTTGTCATATGATATGCAAGTATGTTTATGCAAGTTTGGGATGGTCATGTGGTTCATGTTAACATGTTATGCATGCTTTTGGGCCTAAAAATGTAATATGCAAGTGTATGAACACATGAGCCTTTCATATGCCACCATGTTGAACTTGTGGCTCTAACATTTTTATGTCATGATTATGCCAAGTTCCCTCTTTCTATCCTTTATGTGCTATTGCGATATGTAAGCGATGGGATTGCGTTTGGGGTTGGGTAAACTTAAAAGACATAAAAACATGAGCTTGGGAATTTACCTATTAAGTTAGGTCTACCCATTGGGAATTTACCTATTAAGTTAGGTCTACCCAATTGCTTGAAAATTTGTAACATGATGGACATGACACTTAGAGAAGATAAGTGTGGCCAACTCGAGGTTGGGTTGAGAGTGTAGCGTAAACCTACCCGGAACCGACCGGCTTAACTAGTTGCTACAAACAATAGGACCCAATGTGAGAAGTTGGTCATGTTGTACCTTGGACCCGAGGTTAGACCAAGTTGTGGTGTAAAGCTACCCGGACCCGCCCGGCTTAACTAGTAACCACAACAAAGTCTAACGTGAGAGGTTAAGGCGCATTAATTAATTAATGCCTCATGATTAGGGTTAAGTCATGGACCATTTAATACTTAACCAATTTGGGCTCGGTTGATTAATCGAGGTTAAGTCGAGAACTCACCGTTACACTTAACCAAGTTAATCCATGATTAGTGGAGGGGTTAAACCATACTTAACCCACTAGAGAAATCCTAGCAATGGGGGTCCACTCCTTCAGTAATCCCTAGTTGGTATCATCATGGCCCTAGGGA
Organism: Allium sativum; assembly: GCA_030737875.1. Taxonomy (NCBI): domain Eukaryota; kingdom Viridiplantae; phylum Streptophyta; class Magnoliopsida; order Asparagales; family Amaryllidaceae; genus Allium; species Allium sativum. The sequence goes on from CM060913.1 coordinate 288,372,511, forward strand.
CTAGGCTAGGGTGGGGGCACGATTACTGAACTGGAGATAAGGGGCCAAAAAAGCGACGGCCGTGGTACGCCGGTGTAGTTCTGGGCGGACTCTGGTCGTGCACATAGTCCGTAGCCGGAGAAAACAAGCACGGGTACCGGTAGGGCGAGACTGTGCACTCATGTTTATGGTGTCCAGGGGTCGACACCCTAGGGCTTGATACACCCGACGGGTGGACCCGGCACAGTTCGACTACATTCATGGTTGGGCCGTATTGACACCAACACGTGACGAGTTAGGCTTAGGGAGCCGATCGATTAGACCGTTGGGTTGGACCTCGTGGTAGGGTCACTTCATGTTATTGGACCTCGTATGAGGGTCACTTCATGTTATTGGGCCAAAGCTTGGGCCGTGGGATCAATACTTGTATATCCAAGTCATGTTAGTTTGCTAGTACACCCGTGGTGCAAAACCTTAATCCTGATTATGCGATGACACCTTTATCTACCTTGATAGTTAATCATCATGTTGTTATCCTTATGTTCGTACCTGCTGCTCATGTCAGTTAACTTTATCAGTTTACATTGATTGTAGTAGGGCTTACTCAGTCTTTTTGACTGACCTGTTTTCTTTCGCCTCTTTTCTTCCGTTCCCCCCCCCCCCAGGTTCTCAGGGAGGGAATACAGGAGCTTAGCTTGGATCTTACCTGCTTTCTTGGATAGCTCATGTATGCTTTGGACTTGAGCTCGCTATGGTTTTTCTACTTTGGGGATAGTTACTCTATGTTTTGCTTTTCAGTTTCAGATGATGTTGTTTATGTACTAGACTTATTTATTTGGAAAAGTGACATTATGATGTACCAGACTTGATTTGAAATGGTTTAAAATCTTCCGCTGTTTTATCCATGTTATTTACTCTGTTTACTCATATACATATGTTCTTGTTCTGCCTTGATATATCATTATGCATGTTTACCTAATTCAAACGCCCCTCCAAAGTCAGAGTGCTTGCAAGAGCCACCCTGGCGGAGGCGGGGTGTTACAATTTGGTATCAGAGCATATGGTTTACGAGAAGGAACAAAAAGGTTTTTAGAAAACTTTTTGAAAACTATTTTCAAAATCAAGTATAAAGTATTTTCCAAAGAAAAGTCTAGTTTATTTTAAAGGGCTATTCCCCAAAAAGCCATTAGCAATATCCCTTCGTTTTTCTCCATTCTGAATCTGTCTTTTTCTTTTTCAGTATGGCTGATAACTTTGTTATTCTGGAGGGAGTGCACGTGCCTGTTTGGTATAGGAGACTCTTGGAGGCTAGGGCGACCGAAGCCGGCCCCGCAGATGTCCCTCCTCCTCCTCCTCCAGTAGTTAATATTCCTCCTCCCGTTGCTAATGTTCCTCCTCCAACTGTTGCTGAGGTTCCTCTTCCTCCTCCCCCCCAACATCCTCAGGCTGACTTTGCCAAGATTTACAAGGATTTCAAAGCAATGGGTGGCAAGAACTTTCAAGGCACAGAGACTTTTGTGGAAGCCAGAAATTGGTTGAAAGAGACCGAGAATTTGTTTGCTATCTTTGGGATAGATGATCAGAGGAAGATCTTGTTGGCGGTTTGGCTTATGAAGGATGAAGCCGCTTATTGGTGGGAAGTCACCAATGGTACTAGGCCTGTTGAGACTTGGGCCGATCTCAGGGCAAGGTTTATGCTTAAGTTTCTATCTTCTGCTGAGGAGAATTTGCAGATGGAGAGATTCATAACTTTAAAGCAAGGAGATATGTCTGTCAAGGAGTATGTGAACAAGTTCAATCAGTTAGCTCGTTTTGGCTTGGATATGGTGAATACTCCTCAGAAGAAGGCCCTTCGTTTTGCTAGGGGATTGAATGAGCCGTTACAGGGATTGGCTATGTCACATATTCCCCATGGGGCCACGTTTGAGAGCTTGGTTGATATGGCGTTACTTCACGGAGATGTCAAGAAGAATGATACACAAGTCAAGAAGACTGATTCCCAGGGAAAGGGAAATCAGGGGAATACTGGTGGTCAAAACAGTCAGGGCAATCAGAGCAAGAACAAGGGTCAAGGCAACAAGGGGAATAACAACAAGGGCAAGAACAAGGGGAAGTGCCATTATTGCGGTTCGGTTGGGCATCTTGTTAAGGATTGTAAGAAGAGGAAAAGGAATAATGGTGAATGCTTTTTATGTGGGAAGACTGGACATTTCAGCAAGGATTGCCCGAAGAAACAGGGGAAAGGCCAGGATCAGACTCAGCGTGCTGGACCCGCAGGAGGGCAAGTTCATGCTCTCGCTACCGCTCCAGTTCCCGATCGAGGTAGTATTTCTGTTGAGAGCCTTGTATATATTTCTGATTTTCCAGTTCGTACTTTGTTTGATTCTGGTGCATCGCATAGCTTTATCTCATCTGATCTTGTTAATAGTTTGCACCTTAGTACTAGCTTGGTAGAGGATCCCGTTTGTGTCTCAAATCCTATTGGGGGATCCGCCCGTTTGTCTATGATATGTGGGGATTTGAGGATCTCTATACTGAGTGTAGAGTTCTTGTGCAGTGCTTATGTTCTTGGTTTCCGGGGATACGGATTGATATTGGGCATGGATTGGCTGTCCAGATATGGAGCCATTCTTGATTGTGAGCATAGGGTTGTGAGGCTCGTGACTCGCCTCGGGAACACCCTAGAGATTTCATGTGATCCGAGAGGTCCCGTCATGTTGTGCTATCTTGAATCTCTCGACTCGTCAGTGGAGACTCTTCAGTCTGTAAGAGTGGTCCGAGAGTATCCGGATGTTTTCGATGAAGTTAGGGGGTTGCCCCCTAAGCGAGAGATTGATTTCCGCATTTATCTGGTGGATAATGCAAAGCCGGTTTCTTTGCCCGTTCGGCACATGGCTCCGCGTGAAAGGCGGGAGCTAAGCAAGCAAGTGAAAGAGCTGCTTGAGAAGAACTTCATTAGACGAAGTATATCTGAGTGGGGAGCGCCTGTGGTGTTTGCTACCAAGGCGGATGGTTCTCTCCGACTATGTGTTGACTATCGAGAGTTGAATAAGCTGACTAAGAAGAACAGACACCCGTTACCGAGGATCGATGATCTCTTTGACCAGCTTGTCGGTGCTTCTGTTTTCTCTCAGCTTGATCTTGCTACTGGATTCCATCAGCTCAAGGTAGCTGAGGATAGTATAGACAAGACTACGTTCAGAACTCCAGACGGATTCTTTGAGTGGCTTGTCATGCCGTTCGCCTTGACGAATGCACCCGCATATTTCGTGGACTTGATGAGTAGGGTGTTCAGAGAGTTCTTGAACAAGTTTTTCGTGGTCTTCGTGGGTGATATTTTGGTCTTCTCTAAGGATGAGGAAGAGCATGCAAGGCACCTCGGGGAGGTGATGGATACGCTAAGAGCGCATCAGTTGAAGGCCAAGTTCTCCAAGTGTCACTTTTGGAGAAGGGAAGTTAGATTCCTTGGGCATATAGTGTCTAAGCAGGGCTTAGCGGTGGATCCTGCTAAGGTGGTTGCAGTTCAAGATTGGAAGACTCCAAGGAATGCAACCGAAGTGAGAAGTTTTCTAGGTCTTGCGGGTTTTTATCGGAAGTTCATCAAGGACTTCGCGAAGATTTCTGCTCCTCTCACTAAATTGACGAAGAAGAATTTAGTTTTTGCTTGGAGCCTAGAGTGTGAGCTTGCTTTTCAGAAGCTCAAGAGAGCTCTCACATCAGCACCCGTTCAAGCTTTGCCCGATGGAGGGAAATTATTTACGGTATACACCGATGCGTGTGGCACAGGGTTAGGAGCTGTTCTTATGCAAGAGGGAAGAGTGATATGCTTTGGCGGTAGACAACTCAAAGTGCATGAGAAGAATTATCCCACTCATGACTTAGAGTTGGCAGCAATAGTATATGCACTCAAGGCTTGGCGCCATTATCTTCTGGGAGAAAGATTTGAGCTTTATACCGATCACAAGTCATTGAAGTATCTTTTTTCTCAGAAGGATCTGAATTTGAGGCAGCAAAGATGGATGGAATTCTTGGCATCCTATGATTTCGAGATAGCTTATACCCCTGGCAAGGGGAATGTGGTAGCTGATGCATTGAGTAGAAGAAGGTTGACTCTGAGTCCTCTATTCGTTGAGATGAAGAATTTAGAGTATGTGGCAACCTTTGATTTCTCTTTGGCGATGGAGTCGATGACCGGTTCTTTAGCATCTCTAGAACTCAGGCCTACCCTTCTTGATCAAGTTGGGGCTTCGCAGAGAGAAGACCCTCAGATAGTTGACATTATGGATAAGCTGACTCGAGGAGAGACGTCTAGTCACCTCGCTCGATATTCTGTGGATGACAAGGGTTGGCTGAGGAGAGATGGAAGGCTATGTGTTCCCATGGTAGAAGATTTAGTAAGAAAAGTTCTGGAGGAAGCGCATCGCTCTAAGTTGACTATACATCCAAGCGGAGATAAGATGTATAAAGATATGAAGCGTATTTTCTTTTGGCCTGGGATGAAGAAGGATGTGGCAGAGTTTGTCTCTAGGTGTATTATTTGCCAACAGGTTAAGGCTGAGTCAAAGAAGCCCGGTGGGCTATTGCATCCTCTAGACGTTCCACTTTGGAAGTGGGAGAGTATCTCCATGGATTTTATTGATGGGCTACCAAGGTCAAGGAAAGGGAATACGAGCATTTGGGTTATTGTAGATAGACTTACGAAGAGTGCTCATTTCATTCCGGTAAAGAGCAAGAGGACCGCATCTTGGCTAGCGTCCGTATATCTTCGTGAGATTGTGAGACTTCATGGAGTCCCTTCTAGTATTGTCAGTGACCGTGACCCAATCTTTACAAGTCAGTTCTGGATTAGCTTGCAAGAGGCTATGGGCACGAGGTTGAATTTGAGTACTGCTTATCACCCACAGACGGACGGCCAAACCAAAAGGGTGAATAGGGTACTCGAGGATCTATTGAGGCTTTGTATTCTGGACTTTGGTGGTACTTGGGAAGAACATCTTCCTCTTGTTGAGTTTGCATATAATAACAGTTATCAGGCAAGCATAGGGATGGCACCATTTGAAGCTTTATATGGGAGGCCGTGCAAGTCGCCTACATGTTGGTGGGAGACTACCGATAAGCTCATACTTGGGCCTGATATGATTAGAGATACATCCGAGAAGATCGAGTTGATTCGGAGACGGATGAAAGCGGCCCAAGACCGACAGAAATCCTATGCTGATAAGCGAAGATCTGATTTGGAGTTTGATGTTGGGGATATGGTTTTCGTAAAGGTTTCTCCTTTGCGGAATGTGGTCCGATTTGGAGCCGTTGGGAAGTTAGCACCGAGATTTGTTGGACCATTCCCTATTGTAGAGAGGATCGGGCAGATGGCTTATAGAGTGAAGTTGCCCGAGAAGCTTGCTGGAGTGCACGATGTTTTTCATGTCTCGCATCTCCGGAAGTGTTTGCATGAATCAACAGAGGTTGTGGAGCCAAGTGTTTTGGAAGATGTGGAAGTAGAGAGAGAGGCTACCTTGAGGAGAGCTCCGATTCGTATCTTGGGGACGGAGACCAAGAAGCTAAGGAATCGAGAGGTCAAATTGGTGAAGGTTCAATGGGGTGAAGCCGAAGAAGACGCAACTTGGGAAACCGAGGAGAAGATGCGTGGGCTTTATCCATTCCTTTTTGAGGGTACACTCTCAATCTCTTTTCTTTGTAGCATATCTTTGCTATCCATGATTATCTAGTTTATCATGTTAATCTTGTCATGAGAACCTTAGGTAGAAACCCTTTGGATGAAACATGTGTTTGAGACATGTTATGCTTGATGGTTGCAAGTGGTTGCAAGTGTTTGCAAGTGGTTACTCGTGGATGCATTGTACACGTTAGGCACTAGATCGGCTCGCACACTCCTCATATTGCATATGCATGAGTGTTTATGCTTATTCATGGATGAAAGTTGTGTGTTATCACATGGATGTTGCATATGGGTGTATGTTATGTGCACACATATAGATGATATACATTATGTTAGGAATTTCATACATATGGATTCATTTCACTAACATAATTTGCATTGATGATATTTGCATTAGATAGGTACATATACACACACCTTTGCATATGTTCATACAGCATTTAGAATCTTGTAAGGACAATGATTGCTCGTGAATGATGTTTTGATTAGATGGATGATTGGATGGTAGGATACGTTCTTCCTAACTTGAAGATTTCGGGGACGAAATCCTTTAAGGAGGGGAGAATGTAACAACCCGTATTTTCAATAACCTGTTATAACATAAATCGAGGCAGAATTTAATTCTAAAATCTGAATCAAGGGAAACGGGCTATGCCATTGCATTCGTCTCGGAAAAATACGCGAAATAGAGTCCGAGTTTTCGAAAATCGGAGTCCGTATGACCCGATTAAGGCCCAACGAAGTTTTCAGAAAATTCCTAAGTAAAAACAGATTTCAAATTCAAATCTGAATTTGGGAATTGGGCCAGTTTGGGCCAGGCGGGAGAATTCCCGCCACAGTACCCAAGTCAACAGCCCTGTCGACTTGGGAGTCGACTTGGTCTGACCAGGTCGACAGCCCTGTCGACTTGGCTGTCGACTTGGCTCAGACGACAGGTCCTGCCTGGTGCACCATTTTGGGTTTGTGTTGAGCTTGGGGGCCAGATTCGATTTGGAGGGTTGAGATGAGAACTAGGGTTTAATCCTATGGTCTAAATTACTAGCCTAATCTATAAATAAGACCCTAACCTACCCTAAATCCTCATTATTCATCCTAGCAACTAAACTATGGCAAAATCAATCCTCTCATGGCCTCCACTCTCTTCATCAAATTCCTAAATCAATTTCTAAGAGATTTCCATGCATACAAGTGTATTTAGACTTGTATGATCCTCTTTAGCTTGCATTAAAGTCTTGTTTCTCTATTGGCATCATAAAGGAGGAGTCTTGATCAAGTTTGCTTGCATTTTTGGGGTTTTAATTTGTTGAATAAGGGGTTTCTTACATTTGCTATACTCATTTGAGTCCGCATAAGCATTGTAAGCCCTATTCCTCTCATACTTGAACTTTGAAGTTAAATGCATGATATGCAAGTTGTCATAAGTTATGCAAGTTATTTATGCAAGTATGATATGCAAGTTGTCATAAGTTATGCAAGTTTATTTATGCAAGTATGATATGCAAGTTGTCATAAGTTATGCAAGTTTATTTATGCAAGTATGATATGCAAGTTGTCATATGTTATGCAAGTTTGTTTATGCAAGTATGATATGCAAGTTGTCATATGTTATGCAAGTTTGTTTATGCAAGTATGATATGCAAGTTGTCATATGTTGTGCAAGTTTGTTTATGCAAGTTTGTTATGCAAGTATGATATGCAAGTTGACATATGTTATGCAAGTTTGTTATGCAAGTATGATATGCAAGTTGACATATGTTATGCAAGTTTGTTTATGCAAGTATGATATGCAAGTTGACATATGTTATGCAAGTTTGTTTATGCAAGTATGATATGCAAGTTGACATATGTTATGCAAGTTTTATTATGCAAGTTTGATATGCAAGTTGTCATATGATATGCAAGTATGTTTATGCAAGTTTGGGATGGTCATGTGGTTCATGTTAACATGTTATGCATGCTTTTTGGCCTAAAAATGTAATATGCAAGTGTATGAACACATGAGCCTTTCATATGCCACCATGTTGAACTTGTGGCTCTAACATTTTTATGTCATGATTATGCCAAGTTCCCTCTTTCTATCCTTTATGCGCTATTGCGATATGTAAGCGATGGGATTGCGTTTGGGGTTGGGTAAACTTAAAAGACATAAAAACATGAGCTTGCGAATTTACCTATTAAGTAAGGTCCACCCATTGGGAATTTACCTATTAAGTTAGGTCTACCCAATTGCTTGAAAATTTGTAACATGATGGACATGACACTTAGAGAAGATAAGTGTGGCCAACTCGAGGTTGGGTTGAGAGTGTAGCGTAAACCTACCCGGAACCGACCAGCTTAACTAGTTGCTACAAACAATAGGACCCAATGTGAGAAGTTGGTCATGTTGTACCTTGGACCCGAGGTTAGACCAAGTTGTGGTTTAAAGCTACCCTTACCCGCCCGGCTTAACTAGTAACCACAACAAAGTCTAACGTGAGAGGTTAAGGCGCATTAATTAATTAATGCCTCATGATTAGGGTTAAGTCATGGACCATTTAATACTTAACCAATTTGGGCTCGGTTGATTAATCGGGGTTAAGTCGTGAACTCACCGTTACACTTAACCAAGTTAATCCATGATTAGTGGAGGGGTTAAACCATACTTAACCCACTAGAGAAATCCTAGCAATGGGGGTCCACTCCTTCAGTAATCCCTAGTTGGTATCATCATGGCCCTAGGGACTAGGCTAGGGTGGGGGCACGATTACTGAACTGGAGATAAGGGGCCAAAAAAGCGACGGCCGTGGTACGCCGGTGTAGTTCTGGGCGGACTCTGGTCGTGCACATAGTCCGTAGCCGGAGAAAACAAGCACGGGTACCGATAGGGCCAGACTGTGCACTGATGTTTATGGTGTCCAGGGGTCGACACCCTAGGGCTTGATACACCCGACGGGTGGACCCGGCATAGTTCGACTACATTCATGGTTGGGTCGTATTGACACCAACACGTGACGAGTTAGGCTTAGGGAGCCGATCGATTAGACCGTTGGGTTGGACCTCGTGGTAGGGTCACTTCATGTTATTGGACCTCGTATGAGGGTCACTTCATGTTATTGGGCCAAAGCTTGGGCCGTGGGATCAATACTTGTATATCCAAGTCATGTTAGTTTGCTAGTACACCCGTGGTGCAAAACCTTAATCCTGATTATGCGATGACACCTTTATCTACCTTGATAGTTAATCATCATGTTGTTATCCTTATGTTCGTACCTGCTGCTCATGTCAGTTAACTTTATCAGTTTACATTGATTGTAGTAGGGCTTACTCAGTCTTTTTGACTGACCTGTTTTCTTTCGCCTCTTTTCTTCCGTTCCCCCCCCCCCAGGTTCTCAGGGAGGGAATACAGGAGCTTAGCTTGGATCTTACCTGCTTTCTTGGATAGCTCATGTATGCTTTGGACTTGAGCTCGCTATGGTTTTTCTACTTTGGGGATAGTTACTCTATGTTTTGCTTTTCAGTTTCAGATGATGTTGTTTATGTACTAGACTTATTTATTTGGAAAAGTGACATTATGATGTACCAGACTTGATTTGAAATGGTTTAAAATCTTCCGCTGTTTTATCCATGTTATTTACTCTATTTACTCATATACATATGTTCTTGTTCTTCCTTGATATATCATTATGCATGTTTACCTGATTCAAACGCCCCTCCAAAGTCAGAGTGCTTGCAAGAGCCACCCTGGCGGAGGCGGGGTGTTACAGATATGGTGGTTGCTCGATTGGCATAGCGGATGCAACACGTTGACTATCTACTATATTCAAACTAACATAAATTTATTTACTCGGCCTTTGATTGGTCAAAAATTAGTGTAAATGAACCTTTAAGATTGATGGTCTATAATGGAATTTTTAGGATATTAGATCAAACAATGTCTCTGTAACATTGCCAACTTTAATGTCAATGTTATGCCAAACCACATGAGCTTTTACAGAATACGGGGATGAAAATGGAAAGCAACTATGAAAAATAATATAATTTCAGATGAAATTTTAAATTCTAAAAAAAATTCTTTTGAAGAAAATGTACTTTCACATAATGATGTTTTTATAAAAAAGGTATGAGAAGGAAAAAAACAAGTACTCAAATACTATTTGTGCACTCCGTAAATGGACAAATGCAATTTGTATACATGCGGATTTGTAAAATGCGCAAGTTATAATTTTTTTTTTTAATATGGCTCGCGCATTCGATAAATGCATAAGCTATAACAAGACTAGATTTATTTCTAGAATAAGTTGGCATGTGGTTGCAATGACTTTTTATGGAGCCACTTTCAAAATTTTGTCCTTATTTTGAATATTACATTATTGTTGTTTTTTGGAATTTATAAAGTTTTCAAAAGAAGATAAAACTAATGTGTGAATGATATTATTGGAATTCAACATATTGAACTTCGAAAAAAGTCTTAAAAAAATAAGGCAGTGTTTTTGCAGAATAAAGGCTTTTCTATTGATTTTGCAGAATAAAGACATGTTTGTATGTCATGGAATTCAAATCAAAATCATCTTCAATTCGGATCGGCCCTAAACATGGTCAAGAGAAATATTTTACTAAGTTATCAGTTTGGATAAAGACAATAAAATAATCAAATTATGCTATTATTTTGGAAAGAATTTAAAAACACGCTGATAATATATGGAAAAAAATTAAATACGTCAGGGATATATGAAAACGCATATATGCAGTTATTTCTGGGAAGCTCCAAATTAAACGTTTGTTACCAGACTTCTATAAATACCGACTTAGACAGTGAAATAATCAACTCATCTCTTGACCATGTTACATCTCGACTATTGCAAACTGCTTCAGATGATCAATATATATAATTTTTGGCTGGAGTACTTTTATCATCTTAAGGAATACAATTTCGTATTACTGAAAAGAAAATTGTGAAATACCAAACATGACGTTGGAAAACCTGTGCATTGGTTCATTTCCAAATCCTTCTCTGTTTCTTCCATGCCTTGTCGAATTCTACCCTGTAGATTACATCCTGAAGCCTAGCAATACATGAAACCAAACTTCCACCATAAAGACCTCCAAATATTGTTTCCCGAAACCATAAAAAGTTACACATGAAATTTAGAAAACTGGCATTGAAGCCACAGTGGTAATCTGGGTTTTTCATTACAACCCTTCAGGAGTTGGAAAGGAAGTGGAAGGCTCAATATGCCCAAACATACGATCTGAACTATTACATAGAACTGCATAAGAAGATGAAACTTGGAAACCAATTCTTAGACAAGACTGGGTTGAATAACATCGAAGTAATCCCAATCATCCCCAATGACAAAGAAGAAATCTAGTTCGAACCGTCAATAAGATCGGTTGGAGGAAGTTGGAGCTGAAGAAGATTCAGTAACGTCGGAACATGTGGAAACCCAATTCCTTGGTGGCTTTATCCTACAAGATTCAAATAGATTCCTTAAACAGACGGTGGCGATGACTGGGAGTAAGAATGATCATATAGTAACCCTAGCGCTGCAATTTTGGTAGTGATTTAGGTTAGAAACTGTGGATCGGATCTGGAAGTAATAATTTCTTCGTGCAAAAAAATAAAAGAAAATAAAAAAATAAGAGAAAGATCTGAGATTTGGATTTCTGTTGTTCTAGCAAATTGAAATTATAAATAGTTTATCAATGAAATGGAATGACATCGTTGAAGGATTACTGAGTCAGGATAGAAACTGCAAAGGTCTTCGTTTCTTTTTTTGGATCGCCTTTCCTCCCTCCATTGGAGAGAGGAAGGGAGAAGTTGTTTTTATCTCTCATATGTATGTATATATATATATATATATATATATGTGTGTGTGTGTGTGTGTGTGTGTGTGTACAGACACACACAAACATACATATATACACATCTCTATGCATGTATGTGTATGTATATATGTGTGAGTGTATGCACAGTTCTATAATGGGCATGTTTACTTCGGAAACTTAATATTTACACACTCTACAAATACACGTATTAATTGATTTTTATAAGTATAGCTTTCAAAAGCAAAGTTTGATACAGCACCATATTTCACCAATACAATACTATATATAACATCATATATCATCAATGTAACACCTACATCACCAATATAATTAGTATCAAAAAATAACCAACATATTTTATCAAACTAAACCTGACTACAGTTCAACATAGTAATTCAGCCCATCAAAATAGGAAATATGTTTACATTTCGTCGTTTAATACACATAAAACAAAAGTTTAGTTTTTTTTCCCGATGCCCTCCTTGTGTATTGAAAGTTAAGGCAAGACGACGGCTCGAACAAAATATTTACCTTTAATATACGATTTTACTTTTTTGAACAACTAATTTTGGCTTGCATTTCAAGTGCATATTCAACTCTCGTAGAACACATAGGAGGATTGAGCATGTCAAAAATAGTAACAGTCGTCGACTTGATCAGAGTTTATCTTATGATCATTATATAGACTACATCCATAAAATTTATGCCTTGCTTTTTTTAGTTCTAGGAACAACTTCACATTCAACTCAACAAAAAAAAAACTGAATATAACGGTTGCTCAATTGGCAGAGCGAAAGCAACACATTGACCATCTACACTAACATAAATTTATTAACTCGGCCTTTAATTGGCCATAAATTAGTGTAAATGAGCACTTAAGATTGATGGTCTATAATGGATATTTTGCGATATTAGATCAAACAAAGTCTCGGTAACATTTTCAACTTTAACGTCAATGTTATGCCGCACCAGATTAGTTCTTTACACTTGAATTCATCTCAATATTTTATCAACGCTTCGTCGTTAATCTCTCAATGGTCTGGGTCTCACTTTAGAATAAACAAAACAACAATGATATATATAAATTAACAAGTAAACAAACTATATTAAAAAAAAAACGGAACAAAAATAACATACAAAATTTAATTAATAACCAAACTTTGAAACGAAGAAACATCTCAACTATTGATTATTTTAAGAAGGAAAAAAAAAGTACTCAAATACTATTTTTGCACAAATGGGCAAATACAATTTGTATACATGCGGATTTACAAAATGCGCGAGTTATTTTTTTTTTAATATGGCTAACATTCGATAAATGCATAAACTATAACAAGACTATATTTATTTTTAGAATAAGTTGTCAATAAGGCATATGGTTGCAATGACTTTTCTGGAGCTGCTTTCAACATTTTGTCCTTATTTTGAATATTACATTTTTGTTGTTTTCAGGATTTATAAAGTTTTCAAAAGAAGATAAAGTCAATGTGTGAATGATATTATTGAAATTTAACATATTGAACTTCGAAAAAAAATTCAAAAAAACAAGGTAGTGTTTTTGCAGAATAAAGGCTCTTCTACTGATTTTGCAATATAAAGAAGTGTTTGTATGTCATGGAATTCAAATCGGCATATCTTCAATTCAGATTGGTCCTAAACATGATCAAGAAAAATATTTTACTAAGTTATCAGTTTGGATAAAGATAATAAAATAATCAAATTATGCTATTATTTCGGAAAGAATTTAAAAATGAGCTGATAGTACATGGAAAGAATTTGAATACGTATTGATGAAGGTGTTTAATCGGAAGCCGTCGTTTAATCAGCATTATCTTCAACGATTTCAGTTGAAAATAAAAATAAAAAATGCAACAAAATAATCAAATTATGCTATTATTTCGAAAAGAATCTAAAGGATGATGCTAGAACGACCAAATATTTTACGGTGAAATTCACCGCATCTTCAATTGTGCGGTAGGGAATTCAAGTAATTCATGGAGGAAAGAAAATCCGACGGTTTTTATTCATGTCGCAGTTTTTGACCCCTTTAATCCCGAAAAAGCTATTCAAACCGAAGGTACTTCGGTCAATTAATGCGAACAGAAACGTTAATTCAGGGATGGCCCACAACAAGAGGTAATAAATTACAACAATACCTCCACGAATTTAAATTATTGTGCCTGCCGCATTTTTGGACCGAATATATGTCGGTTTGCGTAGCAGTTCTACTTTAATCCCGATTGAATAAGCATTTTCGGAATTTAAAAACGCGCTGATAATACAGGGAAAGAATTTGAATAGGTAACGGATATATAAAAACGCGTATATGCTGTTATTTCGTGGAAGCTCCGAATTAAACGTCACCGGACTTCTATAAATACCGACTTAGACACTGAAACATTGAAACAATCAACTCATCTCTTCTTCTTTCTCGTTGATTACTTTCTCCGCACGCATATAGCTTAATCGCTCTGATTTCAGTCGGACAAAAAAAAAAAAAAAAAGAATGGAAGTGTTTAATCGGAAGCCGTCGTTTGAATTAAGAAAGGTGTACGCTTTCAATTTGGTGAGCGAATTCAGGCTCATCGATTCCTTGATCGAATACCACCCGAATGTTGTGATAAACGCAAAGTTTCCTGGATCGACATCACCCCTTTGTTCTCTTTCTCCTTGCAAAGCATACGAATTGATGAAGGCCACCATCGACGGGATGCAGATAATTCAATTTGGGCTTGCTCTATCCGACAGTTATGGAGAACTTGCTGGCAATCATTACCGCGGCAATCCTTTCGGTCCGGTTCTTTATGTGTGGGAATTCAATTTCAAAGATTTCAACATTTGGAGTGATTTGTATGATGCGAAATCACTGGATCTTCTGTTGAGAAAAGGGATCGATCTTCATATGCACTCGAGCAAAGGAATTGAATCGTCGGATTTTGCACAAGTTTTCATGAAATCCAAGCTGCATACTTTTGCTTTTAAAAACTGGGTCACATTTCAGGGTGCTTACGATTTAGGTTACTTGGTGAAAGTGCTCAACCATGGAAGGTTGCCTGATTCTATTGAGGAGTTTAACGCATGTTTGAGAATGTTTTGCGGAGAACGGGTTTTGGATATAAAGCAGATGATGTACGCTGAATACAGGTTCGTCGGTGATTTGGAGAAATTGGCACAACTGTTGGATGTTGAACGGCCATGGGGCGAACCTCATCAGGCTGCATCGGATTGTTTGCTTACTGCATTAACAGCCACAGAGATGATCATGAAGAAGAGACTTATGGGTGACGATAACGGTGCTCGACATGTTGGTGCTCTATTTGGATTGGGTTCACACTTAGAATTTCCTCCTGCTTATTTGCTTTTGGACTCTGTTTTTGCTTGCGTTTAAATAAATTCGCTATTTTATGGTAAATGATGAACAATGTATGCATGCATTGAAATTTATATGCTTTTAAGTGTTATGTCTAGTCTGTGTTATTATGGAATCTGCTGTCTGTTGCATTGTTCGTTCAATTCAAACTGCAAGATTTAATTAAGAACTGACTACTTGCAACTTTTATTTAAACTTAAATATAATTGTTAAGTTCAATCTTCAATATTGTTATATGATCTAAATTAAATATATGCTACTGAAATGGATTAGTTCATTGAATTTTTCGGTGCAAGGTTGGCTGAATAATCTAATTCACTCAAGTAATCGCAATATTAGATGTCTAATGAGATATGGATTGTTAACATTGAAGTGTTCTTGAGAATGGTATTATGGATTTGAGTAGACAGGTTTTTTTATTATGGATATATAAAAATAGGCAGATTCGCACATGCATTGTGCAAAACTTGGCTGCTTATTTGAACCAGTGTGAGGTTAAAAAGCCTCAGACTACCAAAGCACAAACTTACTACCTGTAGCATTCATTCTGCACTCAAAAAAACAATGCCATTTTCGGTGGCTTAGGCATACGTATATGGTTAACGACTTATTAGCAACAAATCTCATAAGAACGAAGCATAATACCAATAGCAAAAATCATCTCATAAGCACGATACTCTCTGTAACATTGTTCATTAATTATTCCAAACTATATTATTTGAGATTTAAGCACTGCCATACTCGCAACTTCCATTCTCATCGTTATACGCTAGTTGTAACTTGAATGTAAACAGTATTTGTACATGAAGTTGTTTATTCTCTCTTATTCTATTGTAGATTTTGACAGTCTATGTCTTATGATCGAACATAGAGA
The DNA here is from genome assembly GCA_030737875.1 of Allium sativum. Classification (NCBI taxonomy): domain Eukaryota; kingdom Viridiplantae; phylum Streptophyta; class Magnoliopsida; order Asparagales; family Amaryllidaceae; genus Allium; species Allium sativum. The sequence goes on from CM060913.1 coordinate 288,388,216, forward strand.
TGATAGTCCAGTACATTGCTGAAATTTGACCTTCTTTCATGCTGAATTCATCACATTTAATGTGGAATACTTCTACCTATCAATAATATGTGCCTAAAGGTAAATCTTTCTTTTTACACAACGGCAAGAGACCGACAGTGAAAGTAGTTCTTGAAATACTTGTACATTGGTTTGTGATAAATCATGTTACACCTATATTCAAGGCAGAAGTTCTAGAAATCTTGCAAATCATCCCACAGACCCTACCACCTCCACTGCCTTCTTTTCCTCTTCACACTTCTTCTCCTTACCATCACTACCATTCACCACTTGTTGGTCTGGAAACCCGAATTGAGCTTAGCTCGGGCACCCTAAACTCAAAGACGGCTCTATCCTAGGCCCTGGCTGCATCATCGGCTGTGTCGAATGCGCCTAACCACTTCCTGGCGGCCTTCCTTGGGTCTCTTATCTCTGCCGCCGATTTGCCCCATGGCCTCTGCGGCTCTGCCTCACTGTCGAATGCGCTTAACCCTAAAATGGATTTCTTGCTGTAACTTACTTGCTTAAGCAGAATCCTTAATGTTTTGTTCTTCTTCTTTTTTGTTAAAAACAGCAATAATAAAATAAAATAAACCGTTGATCATGCAAAACTTACTGTCAGTACCAGTCATAATTAACAGTATTAGGCACTACTTTGTTTTGTGTTAGAAAACACTCAACTTGAATTTGATAGTCAACTCGCAATTTCATCATATTGATATGATTGACCTTCCCGATTGTAATATTTTCTGAACGATCTAAAGGATTAAACTCATTTTTTAACATAATCTTGTTCTTTTCGTGTCTATGTTCTAAAATTTAATGTATGCTAGAACTGATGAACTACATTTTTTTTACATATTGCCACTTTATTAAGAGTGTCACGATATCTCATGACACACTGATACATGCTTGGGTTTTCATATTATCTTTGACAATAATATGTATATTGTACTTGCTTAATGATAATGTTGTAGTAGTGAACATGAACCTTAGGCATTCCATAAAGTTAACCCCCCGTGTAAAGTGTAAACTGATAGTATGTATCACACTATCATGGCAAGAGTTTCAATCAGATCGAACCCATGGCCAAAGAATCAATATTTGGCAGTACACCTATGATTCGGTTTTTTCACATTTATTCATCCAGCTCGTTAAAGAAAAATAACTTGTTAGATAAGAACGAAATAAAGCTAAAATTGAAATATTAAGCATATATTGATCGACTGAAATGCAATCTAGATTTAAAAATTATAATCTTGTAAGTTTGTTTGCTAGTTTTTAGTCGCTTTCAAATTATACTAAATCAAACTGAAAGTTCTAGTTTTGAAAACAATATTAAAGAACTCTGAGAACAAAAAAAATCGAGAATTTTGGAACTTTTCTAATTTTAATCCAATATATATAACAAAATCAATAGATTGACAACACTCATCTAAACAAAATGTGTTAAACATACCAAATTAACATCAAACATCCCCCAAATCAGCATCAAACATTCATCGTTTCTAAATCGGATAAACCCAAATCAACATCAGATAATATATTACCTCTCATCAAAATGTATCAAACACATCCTCATTATCTTTAAGCGTATATGAACAAATAAATATACAAAAAGGTACCCATCAAGACCGATCATCCCCGCCGGAATCTCATAAGGAAGGAAATGTTTCATGTTGCTCCATATATTCTGCCAAACTCAGGTTCAACTACGCCATCTCCACAGTAGGACGATCGTCATGCTCCTATAGCTCGGCGGTCTCCACCTTATTTGAGCCTTATGATGCGTATTTTAGGAGGTCCCGACATGTGGATCAAAATAAGTTGTTATATAATTTACATAACTTTAATATAAAAAATGAGCAATATTTAAAGTTTAGTTTGTTTTTTTCAATTGTTGCTTGGTTTCCAAATCCACAACACTTGTTTCGGGATGGTGGATTCATGAAGGACTCAAAAATAACGTCTTCCTCATCAACAGTTAACTCATCATATCATGTATCGTCCAACATATGTGCCCATGCTTGCTGGAACTTTTACTGTAATGCAAAATATAATTGAACTTTACACAATATTATTTTAATTCGATATAACTAAATAATTAAACTAATCATTTTTATGTACACTAATCACTATAAATAACAAAAGGCTATAATGACATCAATTTTGTCTTGTATCTAAGTTATTACATGATGGTTGAATACTTGTAAGGAATAGCAATTTATATGGAAACTGAGTACTGGAGACTTATTCATACTAAATGGTCGCATGCATAAATGACACTAATTAAAGTATCTATAGATATGTATTTAACATGTGACTTTTAATGGAAAAAAAATCCTTATTTGTACAAGTTATAACTTAACTATGATATACTTACATATGCAGCAACTGCTTTATCACCATGCTCCCACAATTATATATGTGATTAATTAAGCCCTCTTCGTTGATTTACTTCATGACATAGGTATGAGCAAAAACATCCTAATATGACAAGGGAAACCGAATGCTCTCTCCTGAAGTAATTTGAATATTATTGATGTCCAAAAGTTGGCACAACACCCAAAGAGTTCCAAGATAATGAATAAAAACGAGGAATTAGTAGAGTAAATACAAGAAATGGATGACATAGTGTTTATAGTGGTTCAATTTGTGAGAACCTACGTCCACTCGAAGGTTTTAGCATCACATAAGTATAAGGTGGGATCGGTATTTCCCCACGTCATAGAAGGGAAATGGTGGAACTAGTGCAAAAGAAGCTAAATTTCTTCTTTCTAAAGCTCCAAAGAGCCAATATGCCAAAAGCTCACCAAGGAGCAAAAGATCAAAAAGTCATCTTCTTAATGATGGTTGGGGCCTATTTATAGGCGAAGGAATAGAGGGAAGGTATGTAGGTGCGTGGGAAGGAGTCCATGGAGGTGGCCCTAAGCCCAAGGAAAGACATCGATGGGGTCAGTACCGATCCTTGGATCATTATCGATCCCCAATGCCTTGACTTTTGGGGTTTCGACTTGTGGACACCTTCATCTTGCCTTGCTTCATCTTCGGTTGAAATCAGTTGGGAAGTTACTTCGTGTATCGGGATTCCTAAGGTCTTGACATTTGGTGTGAAGTTGTGGTGATCTAGGATTCATACCAATCCCTATGCTCTTCTCGTGATTCCCACTGATCCTGCATTTCAGCATGATTCTCATCAATCCTCGAATGCCTTTCGTGATTCACACCGATCCAGCACCTCTTAGAGATTTCTTGGTGATTTTGGAAGTTGCACCGATCCCGATTGATTCGCGGATTAATACAATCTTGGACATTTTGGGATCAGTACCTATCTCGGTTGACTTAGACATACTTGTTGAGTAGTTTGGAGTGTGTGGATAAGTATTGTAACAACCCAACCTTGTGTGATTACCTATTAAACCTAATAATGATTTTATAGCAATGTTATAAATTAAAGTACAATTAATAAGCTAGGTGGTAATTTTAATAAAATAAATATTACTCATTGAGATGAATAAAATGTGATAATGGGAAATTGTTGTTTAATGAAAATTTTAAACTTATGAAAAGATAGTTTTAAAAATAAATATCATTTTAACAAAGTTTTATAAATTATTAGTAATATTATTTTAATAAGGATTTCCAAATTTTACGGCTTTCAAAGATTTTTTAAGAAACTATATTTTTCTAAACCATTTTTTAAAGTATGATTTTAATATAAAAATCATATGTAATTCCCACTTTCGAGGAAGTGTGTTGGTGGTTGAACGATAATGTAAACTTCGCGGTATGGGACGCGATAATATACTGTATCGATTGGATCCGTCCAATCGAAGTGATGATTTTCTATGATTCTCAGTGACACTGATTAACACAATATACTAATACTTCTAATACCAATGATCCTCTTATGCTTGTCTTCAAGTCTTGTTTAAGATCATTCACCTGCATATAGATGATATATATATATATATATATTGCATGCTCATGACGGTATAGTTGTTGTCATCGAAAGCATAGAATAAAGGTTCTAACAAATTCAAAAAGAAAATTCAAAATTCAAGTAACTAACTTATGTGTATTCATTTCAAACGACTTTCTATCCCTATAAATACGACTTTAGACACAAGTAATGAATTTAACCAACATTATCTTCTTCCATTTACAATTTTCCGTGATAAAACAAAATAATGGATAGTCTCATATACAATTTAGCCAAAAATTAGAGCAAACACTTGAATCTTCATAAATATACTCTCATTCATTTTTCGAAATTAGAGACAATTAGACTTAATTAAGCCAAATGCAGATGATCAAGGAATAATAGAAGTGCTTTGATGGATGATATCTTCTCTTATCAAAGACAATCCCACAGCCAATCCCGAGTGCACCACAAAATAGACGATGATGATTGGAATGCTACAAGGGTAGATCCTATCTTTGGCAAAGGTGGTTGTGTTGAAGATCCTCGTAATGTTTAAATTTGTTCATTTAAAAATATATTATTTAAGTCTAAATTTATAAAGCATATGATTGTATTGGATTGTTTGGTTGACCTGACTGTGTGAACATATGATTGGTTTGATATATATATATATATATATATATATATATATATATATATATATATGATAGAATTGAAAGGCTTATTTCAATTTTATATCCTTAATTTATATCATTCCTTAAGTTTTTCCTTGGATATCTTTATATTCGAGTCAATATTAAAGTCCATAAGCATGTCAATATCCGAGTCAGTGATTGAGTCAAGTTGATAGTCGAGTCGGTATTTAGGACTATTTATACTTGAGTCGTGGTAGTTTTTGGGAAATGTAGTCATTGTTAAAAAAGGATATGCACGGATAGAGGGAGAATATAGACTAATGGGGAGTACTGAAATTAGAGGGAGTTAAGAAAGTATTTTATAAAATGGTTGCGATCATCAAAAAGGGAGAGAGACTTTTTCTCAAAATAAATATATAACAAAAGTGGAGAAAAACAGCTTTTCTCCCATGGCTCACAAAAACAACTACCAAAGTAGAAAGCTTCGAAGACTGGTAATTCACCCAGAATAGTACTACAGAAATACAAACCGACCAGAGCTATACCGAAAGACAAACAAAACACAAAACAGACCCATAAACAATTGTAGAACACCAACACTCAATCTGTAAGACCTCACAAACCCTAAAGAACAAGAAGATCCAGACTCGACTACTGTCAGTCAAGCCTCGACCACATCTTCTGTCCAAGGTGGGAGAACTGAGGATCCACCACGCAGAACTGCAAAACCAAGTCTGTGAAGGAATACTCCAGTAAGAGCAGCTCCAAAAAACCATCCAAGAACAGGGAGTAACCAGACCAGCCAAGCCAACGGTCTCTGCCCCTCGTCTCCAACTAGAAATACTGAGCCAAGAGATAGAACCTCATAGAGCTTCTACAGAACCCACCAAGAGAAAACTTCTAAACAGCGATCGGAAGATCAGCACAACCTAAAAAGGATAAAAACCACACACTCATCCTACCCCCTCACGGGGCCGACCCTCAAGTGATGGAAAAAGCAGAAACCAACCCAAGAGACCGAGAATTTAGGTTAGCTAAGATGGGCCTACCTCAAAAAGCGAAGAAGACATCATCAGAAATATTACGAATAGTGGACGATACCAACATCCGACTCTCTTCAAAGACAGCCTTGTTTCTAGCACACCATGGGTGCCAGCAAACAAAACAAGGGAGCCTTAGAAAGGGGTAATTTTAGATCCTTTCCTATCCCTCTAGCCCACCAAGCACGAAGAAGAGACAATAACAATGGGTGGGACTAACTGAGCAACATCTCCCTCAAAGAAAAGATGCACATCTGATTCTGCCGAACCGATATAGCAACACCTACCCTCCTCAGGTTTGCAACCACCGAAAGATCGTCATGGAATAATTTCCACATAAGGACGGAGACCTTTGGCGGGATACTAGTCTCCCAGATGAAGGAGAAAATTGAAATTCTGGGGACATGGATCCAAGAAGAGTTCCTCTCGAAGGGAGAAAACTTTCCCATTCTAATTGACTTCCCCACCATGCGAGTTGGAGAAAGCATTAACCGATTGCATCATTTTCCATGTCTTACTAGCATAAGATGGAGAACCCGGGAAATCAGCTGATGCCAAACGACAACGTCGCATGCAAGAACAAAGCCCAGAGAGAGTCGTTAGCTCTGAATTTGACCCCCAGAGCTTACAAGCGTAAGCCTTGCGGGCATCCCTCAGATTGCGCAAACCTAAACCCCCTCTCTTGAGACGACAAACCGTATCCTAAGAGATCCAGTGATGCTTGCGATCTTCGTCCCTATTACCTCAGAAAAAGGACAAAGCCAAAGACTAATACGAACGAAAAAAGATGAAATGGGAGTCATCGCTGGGAATACATGCGATCCCAGCGAATTGATAACACATTTAATGAGAACCAATCTACCCGCTTAGAAGATAGGGGTTGAATTCCATGGAAAGACCTTACCCTTAGATTTGTCAGTTAGGGGGTCAAAAGCCGCATTGAGTTTTTGACCTCGAAACAGAATGATACCCAGATAAAATAGAGGAAGTGAACCTGCCCGAAAGCCTAATTGGGACTCAATCCAAGAAATCCGCAACGGGCTCATTATTTTGGCGGGAGTAAAGCAACTCTTAGAGACACTTGTCAACTGACTGAAGCAACTCTCATAAAGGTGAAGAAGAGAAAGGAGCTATGTAAACGAACGACAGTTCCCATTCGAGGAAATAATAATGTTGTAGGCAAAGGACAACATAGAAATAACATGGCATACATTCGGTTACCAAAGCAGTGAATCAACCCCACTATGATAAGAGAGTGGATCACATGGACAAGAGCTTCAGCGATGATAACAAATAAGGAAGGGGAAAGGGGGTCCCCTTGATGGAGAACCATTCTCGACCGGAAGAACCCTTTACCAGCTCTACAAACAAGGACGGAGAACCAACACCCCGAGAAAAGTCTTTAAGTCATGTCAATAAACTGCTCAGGGATCCTGAAAGATTTCATCACTCGTACAATGAAAAACCAGGACATGCAATCGTAAGCCTTCGCCATGCCAAGATTAATCACTATATTGGAACCTATAGTCTTCCGGTTTATGTAACACCCCGAATTTTAGTTAATACTAAAATTCACTAATTACAGGATAAATAATCTCAGATTTGGGAATTGGGGGTAACGGGCTGCGTTATTGCGTTCGTCTCGGAGAAATACGCGAAATAGAGTCCGAGTTTTCGAAAATCGGAGTCCGTATGGCCCAGTTATGGCCTGATGAAGGTTGCAAAAAATTCAAAACTAAAAACAGATTTAAAAATTTTAAATTCAGATTTTAAAATGAAACAGGCGGGGTCAGGCGGGGAAATTCCCGCCTACCCATGTCGATAGGGCTGTCGACAGGCCTGTCGACAGGGGTGTCGACTTGCCTGTCGACTGGCCTGTCGACAGGGTCGAGCCGTCCAGTGAGCCTGGGTGCACCATGTTGGGTTTCAGGCTGGCTAGGAGGGCTGGTTCTAGAGGTTTCCTAAATCTAAGGGTCCTAATCTAATCTAGGGTTAATCTAAGGGCCTAAAACACTCACCTAATCCTATAAATAAGACCCCAACCCTACCCTAATTCATTCATAATTAAGTCTTGTAACTAAACTATGGCAAAATGAAATTTGAGCATGGCCTCCACTAGTTCATAAAGAAAGTTGCAAGCTAATCCCTCTCAAATCATTCTCTAATCATCATTATCTTCATAGTTAGCAACTAATTCTACTTGATAAGGTTGCTAATCTTGAGTTTGGTGAGTTTCTACCACTTTAACATCAATTGTTAAAGTAAGTAGATTAGGTGTAATGAGACTTATGGTCTTAAATGCGGATTAGTGAGTTTGAATCATGTATAATGATATGTTACTCTATGTTGTTCTATGTTTATGCATATTTGATAAGATGGTTTATGCATGCTTAATAAGTTGATTTATGCATATTTAACAAGTTGATTTATGCATGTTTAACAAGTTGGGTTATGCATGTTTAACAAGTGGGTTTATGCATGTTGAGTATGTACGTTTATGCAAGTTTAGTATGATATATGTTATGTTTACATGATGCTAAATATGCTAGTTGTGGATCATGTGATCATATACATGTTATGCAAGTTCATGAAGATATGCTATGCAAGTTACATGTATGTTAATATGCAAGATATGCTATGCAAGTTACATGTATGTTAATATGCAAGATATGCTATGAAAGTTACATGTATGTTGATATGCAAGATATGCTATGCAAGTTACATGTTTGTTAATATGCAAGTTCATGATGACACATTATGCAAGTTCAAGAGTTAATGTGCAAGTATATGGATGCTTATGCAAGTCATGTATATGTTTAAATGCAAGATCTATGTGATATGCAAGTTATGCATGCTTATGCGAGTATATGAATGCTTATGCAAGTATGTGGATGCTTATGCAAGTATGTGAATGCTTATGCAAGTTATGTGTATGCTTAAATGCATGATTAACATGTTATGCAAGTTATGAGAATGCCTATATGCAAGTTCAATATGCTATGCAAGATATGTGTATGATAATATGCAAGCTCATATGCAACATGTTATGCAAATCATGTGTATGATAATATGCAAGTTTGGGTTAAATGTAGTTGGGTTAATATATGCTCATATATGCAAGTTGACATCCTCTTAACCCATGACAAAGTTGTATGCTAAACCCATGATATTTGTGATGATCTTCCCCTTATTTATGTCATGAAATGAGAACGATTTACGTGGGGAACGATGGGGTTGGTAAATATGTTAATAAAAATATGATTGGGTATGATTAAGCATACCATAAAAAATAAATTACCATAAGTGGGAATTTACCTATTGAGTTAGGTCTACCCCATGGGAATTTACCGATTGAGTTAGGTCTACCCATGTTATGGAAAATTTGATATTAATTAGGGATAATTAATATGGGGGTGATTAATTAGGTTTAATTAATCAACTAAGACACGAGGTTGGACCCTTTTGTAGCGGAAGTCTGCCCGGAACCGACCGGCCATCCAGCGGCTACAAATGATTGGCCCAATGTGAGAGGTCTTAGTCATAAATTAAATACATGATTAAAGTAAAGACACGAGGTTAGGCCCTTTTGATGACAGAAGTCTGCCCGGAACCAATCGGCATATCCAGCAGTCATAAAAGACGGTCTAATGTGAGAGGTCTTTATGAGGTCATGATCTTAATTAATGAATTAAGAAACACTTAACCATATTAGCATGTAGTGGGACATGAGGGGTTAAGTGGGTGCCTTGGGGTGGCATGATGAGACTAGTGGGTTGCCTTGGGTGGCAATAGAAAAATACGATTAGAATACTTAACCAAGGTGGAACATGTAATTAAACATGATAAAAGGGTTAAGTAAGTGCCATGGGTGGCATGTGAGAATACGATTAGAATACTTAACCAAGGTGGAACATGTAATTAAACATGATTAAGGGGTTAAGTAAGTGCCATGGGTGGCATGTGGAAATCTAGTGGGTGCCCTAAGTGGCAATTGAAATATGATTAAAGGACTTAACCAAGATTTATAACATGTAAGGGGACATGGTTAAAGGGTTAAGTGGGATGCACTAGATAAAAGTAGCAAGCTTAAGTAGTAGCTTGTGGGGGCCCATTTCAACCAATATCCCAAACGTATCTTTGTGGGCTCGACTCTGGTCGGGTGACGGGACACGCATATTGGACTTGACTATAAGCGGCCAAAACGGGTTAGCGGTGGCAACGCGGGATCAACGGGTTTCATATGCGTGTGTGGACCCGGGCTGGTTGGTAAGTCGTTGTTGCATCGTGTAGATATAAAGCCGTGCACAGTGATATTATATGGTAGCCACTTTGGGGAATGATACACCCCCTTTTGTGGGACCAGCACGGGTATCTACGGTAGGGAGCCGATCGCTTGGGGGTAGTGGGTACACCTAGTAAAAATAGGGGCAGACGGCACCTGTGTAGGGGTACAAGAAACTACCGGGTAAAAAAATTACTAAGTACACTTAGTGGGATCAACCTTTAAGTAGGAATTACTCTTGGTGGGTAGAACTGGTGTGGTGCAGTGTAGGAATTACCCTTGGGTGAATAAGTCTGGGGTGGTGCAGTTAGTAATTATCCTTGGGTGGGTAGATGCGTCCTGACGGTTATCTTAGTTTATCCTAAGTCTACCAAGCTGCTTAGTGTAGCCATTCATCCCCAGATATTACCGTAGGTCAAGTTTATGTCTTCTCTGGTTACTTTAATGATGGTATTGTTAAAGTTATAGGACTCACTCAGACTTATGTCTGACCCCGTTGTTTTTATCTTTTTCCCAACCCTCAGGTCCTACGGTGGATCCTAGCGGTAGTAGAGCTTGATCGGATTGTTGTTCCCGTCTTTAGGAGCTTGGATAGATGTAAAGCTCCAGTTATCCAATTATCTTTTCTTTTGTTATGGCTATTGTATGAGAGAGTGGGATTATGTACTTCTTTATTTTGATGGATATTGTACTTGACTTTTATCGTGGTTTTATGATGTAACCAGACATGTTTATTTCCGCTGTTATGAGATGATGTTTTAAAATTTCAAGTACTATTTATATCTGTCTTGTTGTAATTTTTCTGTTCTATATTCACTAAAATACTCCACCGATACTATGGCATTCCCTTTGTGAGTGACCCTAGCGGGCGTGGGGTGTTACACGTGGTATCAGAGCAAAGGTTACCGGAACAGATAAAATTTTTAGAAAACTATTTTTCTAAAACATTTTTGGAAAAGATATTTTCAAAAACATGTCTTTTAAGAGAAAAGTTTTTGAAAGAAAAGCATAATCCCCGATAGGCATATCTTTATCTCTCGAATTCTCCGTTTTGAATCTTTCCCTTTTTCGTCTCAGCATGGCTGAAGATCTTTTTATTCCGGACAGTGTAGCGGTACCAGTATGGTATAGGAGGTTGTTAGAGGCTAGGGCCGCCGCTGTAGGTCCAACAAATGTTCCTCCTCCACCCGTTGCACTCGTCTCTCCTCGCGTGGATACTTTTGCTATGACTTGTAGGAAGTTTAAGGCTATGGGAGGAAAACCTTTTGTGGGAGCTAGGGATTGGCTTAATGAGACGGAAGAATTGATGGAAATCTTGGAAGTAGAAGAGGGAAAGAAAGTCGGGTTGGCCGCTTGGTTAATGGAAGGAGAGGCCTCGTTCTGGTGGGAGGTCACTAATGGAGAACGCCCGATTGACTCTTGGGCGGATTTCAGGCATAGGTTTGAGGCAAAGTTTCTCTCAAAAGCAGAAGAAAATATGCATAAGGAAGAGAAGGGTCCCAATGCTAGTAAAGCACCCGAGAAGGAAGGAGATCAGAAGAGACCTCTACAGCAACAGCAAAACAAGGGTGGGAAAGGCAACGGTGGCAAGGGAAAGAAGAGGTGCTTCAGTTGTGGAACACTAGGCCACCTAAGCAAGGATTGTCGCAAAAAGAAGAAGACTGGCTGCTTCCACTGTGACGAAGCAGGGCATCTAGTGAAAGACTGTCCTAAGAAAGGGCAAAGGACGGGGACTACCTCAGGAGGACAGGTGCAAGCTCATGTGGCACCAGGTCAGGCTAGGGGGCAAGTACAGGCTCTCGCGATTCGGAAAAGAGGTAGAACTACTTCTATTGAAAGTCTAGTTTTTCTGATCGATCATCATGTCCGTACTTTATTTGATTTTGACGCATTAAGTTCGTTTATCTCATCATTACTAGTAGAGTCACTGCACCGAGACACCAGTTGGTAGATGATCCCTTGGTTGTTTCAAACCCAATTGGGCTCCATGATGTGTTTGGGTTTGAAAGTTTCTATACTTAGCGTTGAGTTTAGATGTGATGCTTGTTGGGCTTCACGGGCTATGAGTTAGTTTTGGGCATGGACTGGTTATCCAGTAGGGGTGCCGTTCTTCTTTTTGAAGGGAGAGTTGTTAGGCTTATGGGCCGCCTGGGTGACACTCTTGAGATCTCTTGTAATCCCATAGAATCTGTTATGCTAAGGTATCTAGAATCGCTTGACACGTTGGTCTAGAGTCTGCGATCTGTTAGAGCGGTCCGGGAATACCCGGATGTGTTTGAGGAGGTGAAGGGCTTACCTCCGAAGCGGGAGATTGACTTCCGAATATATCTGGTGGATAATGCTAAACCAGTATCTTGGCCAGTGTGCCACATGGCTCCTAGTGGGAGGAGGGAACTCCATAAGTAAGTAGGCGATTTGCTTAAAAAGGGGTTCATAAGATGAAGTATATCGGAGTGGGGCGCTCCAGTAGTTTTTGTTATGAAGGCGGATGGGTCCCTCAGACTTTGTGTAGGCTAAAGAGAACTAAAGAAACTCACAAAGAAGAATAGACACCCATTGCCAAGGATTGATGATCTCTTTGATCAGTTGGTTGGCGCCTCAGTGTTTTAGTAGTGGACTCAGCCACGGAGGTTCGTCAGTTGAGAGTGGCTGAGGATAGCATAGAAAAGACTACGTTTAGGACTCCGGATGTTTTTTTATGAGTGGCTGGTGATGCCATTTGGTTTGACATACGCCCCGCATATTTTGTTAATTGGATGAGAAGGGTGTACAAGGAGTACCTAAATAAGTTGTGATGGTCTTTATGGATGACATTTTGGTCTTTTCTAGGAACGAAATAAGTTTTCGTATGTGCTCAATAGGCTGAGCAGAGCCAGTATAGGATAAACGACGGTTTTGGAGCGAGACTGGCGAGAACATCCAGAATTGGTCAAGGGCTTAATTATTTAGCCATTTTTATTAGTATCATCTCACGTAGGTCGTCTGAATTCGAAGGAGGTATCCCTTGGGTGTTTGTCTGATATTGGTTTAGGCCTTTGGGGCTTGCATTTGGGGGATGCCGAATTCGACTAGGGTGGTCTGCGTGGGAGACGGTTGTGATGATTTTGGATGATATCCTGGTGGAGAAGAGCATGCCCTACATCTTAGGGAAGTGTTGGAGACTCTTCGAGCGCATAGTCTTAGGACAGCAAAAGTGGATGGGATCCTTAGCATCCTATGAGTAAGGGTAACATGGTAGCAAACGCCTTAAGTAGAAAAAGGTTGTCCTTGAGTTCATTGTTCGATGAACGACGGAGCTTAGAGTTTATTTCTAAGTTTGACTTTAGACCTTCCGTTGACTTTGTACCCGGTTTGCTAGCCTCCTTGGAAGTTAGACCTACTCTTTTGGGGCGGATTGGAAGAGCACAGAGGGACGATCCACAGTTGGTTGAGTTGGTAGAGAAGCTCATAAGGGGGCAAGTCGTCCAGCCATTTGAGTAGGAACACCCTAGACGATAGGGGTGTTTGCGTAGAGACGGTAGACTTTGTGTACCGCAAGACGAGGGTTTGAGGGAAAGCTATTCTTGATGACGCACACCGTTCTAGGATGACCATTCATCCCGGTGGGGATAAGATGTACCAAGACATGAAGAGGGTTTTCTTCTGGGCCGGTATGAAGAAAGATGTGGCCGAGTATGTCGCTCGATGTTTGGTGTGCCAGCAAGTGAAGGCGGAGCAAAGGAAACCGGGTGGGTTGCTTCACCCATTGGAGGTTCCGCAATGGAAGTGGGATAGCGTCTCGATGGATTTTATTGACGGGTTACCCAGGTCGAGGAAGGGTAATACAGGAATTTGGGTAGGGGTAGATAGACTTACTGAGAGCACCCATTTCATACCTATGAAGAGCAAGAGGACTGCTCCATGGCTAGCTTCAGTATATCTTCGAGAGATAGTTCGATTACATGGGGTACCCTCTAGCATAGTGAGTGATCGAGATCCTATCTTCACTAGAGAGTTTTTGAAGAATTTGCAAGAGGCGGTAGGGACTCAGTTGTGTATGAGTACCGCATATCATCCTCAGACGGACAGCCAGACTGAGAGGGTGAATCATGTTTTAGAAGACCTTTTGAGGCTATGTATCTTGGATTTTGGAGGTACATGGGAGGAGCATCTTCCATTGGCGGAGTTGCCCGACAGACTTAGTGATGTATTCTATGGGAGGAAGTGCCTACATGAGACCGCAGAGGTGGTAGAGCCGAGTTTGCTTAGAGAAGTGGAAGCAGAGCGTGATGCGACGATTCGACGAGCTCCTACTTGCATCCTTGGGTCAGAGATTTGGAAGCTGAGAAACAGAGAGGTTCAACTAGTCAAAGTACAAAGGGGAGATGAAGAGAGTGACGCTACCTGGGAGACGGAAGCGAAGATGCGTTCGAGGTACCCTCTTTCTTTCGGAGGGTATATCCTTTTGCTTCTCCTTCATCACATATCTTGTGCTTATCTTATCCTTAGTATGTCCTCTCGTTAGTACTTTTGACCTTTAGATAGGGTAAACCTATGGTTGAAACATGTGTTTGAGACATGTTATGTATGATGGATGCAAGTGGATGCAAGTGTTTGCTAGTAGTTGCTCGTGGATGCATATACACACACTCTAGGCACTAGATCGGCTCAATCACTTCATATTGCATATTGCATAAAATGGTGTGTAGGAAACTATAATTATGGATGTTTAATGATTGTGTTATCATATGGATGATGCATTTTGGTGAATGATTGTGCACTCATATAGATATTGTATGGGTCGATAGGGTTCTCTCGCATACATAATGGATGCATGGCACTATCATGGTTTGCATATGTTCATACCTTAGATAGGGAACATATACACACACTTTTTGCATATGCTCATACATCATTAGAAATTGTTTTAAGGACAATGGATGCCTGTGTTTGATGGATTGAGTAGATGGTTGTTTGGATGGTAGGATATGCATTCTCCTTAGCTTAAGAGATTTCGGGGACGAAATCCTTTAAGGAGGGGAGAATGTAACACCCCGAATTTTAGTTAATACTAAAATTCACTAATTACAGGATAAATAATCTCAGATATGGGAATTGGGGGTAACGGGTTGCGTTATTGCGTTCGTCTCGGAGAAATACGCGAAATAGAGTCCGAGTTTTCGAAAATCGGAGTCCGTATGGCCCAGTTATGGCCCGATGAAGGTTGCAGAAAATTCAAAACTAAAAACAGATTTAAAAATTTTAAATTCAGATTTTAAAATGAAACAGGCGGGGTCAGGCGGGGAAATTCCCGCCTACCCATGTCGACAGGGCTGTCGACAGGCCTGTCGACAGGGGTGTCGACTTGCATGTCGACTGGCCTGTCGACAGGGTCGAGCCGTCCAGTGAGCCTGGGTGCACCATGTTGGGTTTCAGGCTGGCTAGGAGGGCTGGTTCTAGAGGTTTCCTAAATCTAAGGGTCCTAATCTAATCTAGGGTTAATCTAAGGGCCTAAAACACTCACCTAATCCTATAAATAAGACCCCAACCCTACCCTAATTCATTCATAATTAAGTCTTGTAACTAAACTATGGCAAAATGAAATTTGAGCATGGCCTCCACTAGTTCATAAAGAAAGTTGCAAGCTAATCCCTCTCAAATCATTCTCTAATCATCATTATCTTCATAGTTAGCAACTAATTCTACTTGATAAGGTTGCTAATCTTGAGTTTAGTGAGTTTCTACCACTTTAACATCAATTGTTAAAGTAAGTAGATTAGGTGTAATGAGACTTATGGTCTTAAATGCGGATTAGTGAGTTTGAATCATGTATAATGATATGTTACTCTATGTTGTTCTATGTTTATGCATATTTGATAAGATGGTTTATGCATGCTTAATAAGTTGATTTATGCATATTTAACAAGTTGATTTATGCATGTTTAACAAGTTGGGTTATGCATGTTTAACAAGTGGGTTTATGCATGTTGAGTATGTACGTTTATGCAAGTTTAGTATGATATATGTTATGTTTACATGATGCTAAATATGCTAGTTGTGGATCATGTGATCATATACATGTTATGCAAGTTCATGAAGATATGCTATGCAAGTTACATGTATGTTAATATGCAAGATATGCTATGCAAGTTACATGTATGTTAATATGCAAGATATGCTATGAAAGTTACATGTATGTTGATATGCAAGATATGCTATGCAAGTTACATGTTTGTTAATATGCAAGTTCATGATGACACATTATGCAAGTTCAAGAGTTAATGTGCAAGTATATGGATGCTTATGCAAGTCATGTATATGTTTAAATGCAAGATCTATGTGATATGCAAGTTATGCATGCTTATGCGAGTATATGAATGCTTATGCAAGTATGTGGATGCTTATGCAAGTATGTGAATGCTTATGCAAGTTATGTGTATGCTTAAATGCATGATTAACATGTTATGCAAGTTATGAGAATGCCTATATGCAAGTTCAATATGCTATGCAAGATATGTGTATGATAATATGCAAGCTCATATGCAACATGTTATGCAAATCATGTGTATGATAATATGCAAGTTTGGGTTAAATGTAGTTGGGTTAATATATGCTCATATATGCAAGTTGACATCCTCTTAACCCATGACAAAGTTGTATGCTAAACCCATGATATTTGTGATGATCTTCCCCTTATTTATGTCATGAAATGAGAACGATTTACGTGGGGAACGATGGGGTTGGTAAATATGTTAATAAAAATATGATTGGGTATGATTAAGCATACCATAAAAAATAAATTACCATAAGTGGGAATTTACCTATTGAGTTAGGTCTACCCCATGGGAATTTACCTATTGAGTTAGGTCTACCCATGTTATGGAAAATTTGATATTAATTAGGGATAATTAATATGGGGGTGATTAATTAGGTTTAATTAATCAACTAAGACACGAGGTTGGACCCTTTTGTAGCGAAAGTCTGCCCGGAACCGACCGGCCATCCAGCGGCTACAAATGATTGGCCCAATGTGAGAGGTCTTAGTCATAAATTAAATACATGATTAAAGTAAAGACACGAGGTTAGGCCCTTTTGATGACAGAAGTCTGCCCGGAACCAATCGGCATATCCAGCAGTCATAAAAGACGGTCTAATGTGAGAGGTCTTTATGAGGTCATGATCTTAATTAATGAATTAAGAAACACTTAACCATATTAGCATGTAGTGGGACATGAGGGGTTAAGTGGGTGCCTTGGGGTGGCATGATGAGACTAGTGGGTTGCCTTGGGTGGCAATAGAAAAATACGATTAGAATACTTAACCAAGGTGGAACATGTAATTAAACATGATAAAAGGGTTAAGTAAGTGCCATGGGTGGCATGTGAGAATACGATTAGAATACTTAACCAAGGTGGAACATGTAATTAAACATGATTAAGGGGTTAAGTAAGTGCCATGGGTGGCATGTGGAAATCTAGTGGGTGCCCTAAGTGGCAATTGAAATATGATTAAAGGACTTAACCAAGATTTATAACATGTAAGGGGACATGGTTAAAGGGTTAAGTGGGATGCACTAGATAAAAGTAGCAAGCTTAAGTAGTAGCTTGTGGGGGCCCATTTCAACCAATATCCCAAACGTATCTTTGTGGGCTCGACTCTGGTCGGGTGACGGGACACGCATATTGGACTTGACTATAAGCGGCCAAAACGGGTTAGCGGTGGCAACGCGGGATCAACGGGTTTCATATGCGTGTGTGGACCCGGGCTGGTTGGTAAGTCGTTGTTGCATCGTGTAGATATAAAGCCGTGCACAGTGATATTATATGGTAGCCACTTTGGGGAATGATACACCCCCTTTTGTGGGACCAGCACGGGTATCTACGGTAGGGAGCCGATCGCTTGGGGGTAGGGGGTACACCTAGTAAAAATAGGGGCAGACGGCACCTGTGTAGGGGTACAAGAAACTACCGGGTAAAAAAATTACTAAGTACACTTAGTGGGATCAACCTTTAAGTAGGAATTACTCTTGGTGGGTAGAACTGGTGTGGTGCAGTGTAGGAATTACCCTTGGGTGAATAAGTCTGGGGTGGTGCAGTTAGTAATTATCCTTGGGTGGGTAGATGCGTCCTGACGGTTATCTTAGTTTATCCTAAGTCTACCAAGCTGCTTAGTGTAGCCATTCATCCCCAGATATTACCGTAGGTCAAGTTTATGTCTTCTCTGGTTACTTTAATGATGGTATTGTTAAAGTTATAGGACTCACTCAGACTTATGTCTGACCCCGTTGTTTTTATCTTTTTCCCAACTCTCAGGTCCTACGGTGGATCCTAGCGGTAGTAGAGCTTGATCGGATTGCTGTTCCCGTCTTTAGGAGCTTGGATAGATGTAAAGCTCCAGTTATCCAGTTATCTTTTCTTTTGTTATGGCTATTGTATGAGAGAGTGGGATTATGTACTTCTTTATTTTGATAAATATTGTACTTGACTTTTATCGTGGTTTTATGATGTAACCAGACATGTTTATTTCCGCTGTTATGAGATGATGTTTTAAAATTTCAAGTACTATTTATATCTGTCTTGTTGTAATTTTTCTGTTCTATATTCACTAAAATACTCCACCGATACTATGGCATTCCCTTTGTGAGTGACCCTAGCGGGCGTGGGGTGTTACAGTTTACCTAGGATATTAGTTCTTGAGCCAGCAAAACATTACCCCTAATCAGGTGGCCTTTCAAGAAACCTGCTGAGAGGAGGAAATGATCGCTCAAGGAAAGGAGCAAGTCTAATAGCCAAAATCTTTGAGATGACCTTGTTCGAGAAGTTACACAAACTAATCAGACGAAAGTCAGAGCAGGAACTCGGGTTCTCGCACTTAGGTATAAGTGCAAGGTTCATGGACGTCCAGCTCATCGGGAGCAAGGCACTTGATAAGAATGAACGTACCACAAGGGAGCAAGGCACTCGATAAGAATGAACGTACCACAAAGGAGAAGTCTAGCGACATAGTAGGCCAAGCACAACGATAAAAGTCCTCGTTAAAACCATCCAGACCACTACCATTGTCTTGACTAAGCAAGGAGACACTCAAGCGAATTTCGTCCAATGATGGGGAACAATAGAGAGAATCAGTCTCGGAAGACTAAACCAACAAAGGGAAGAAGGAAAGGAGCAAATAATCAGAAAATAACTCCCAAGGGCTTCACAGAAAGGACTGGAAATGAGAAACAATCGTCTCTGCCACCTCAGCAGGATCCGACTCCAATGAACCACCTGGTTGGAGAATCTGACGGGTAGCGAGGGAGTTGTTCTTCTTTCTAATGGAAGAGTGGAATAATTTAGAATTGGAGTCTCCATCAACAATCCACTTGAGCCTCGCTCGTTGCCTAAGGAAGGCAGTCTCGATGCATAACTCTGAGTTTGAAGCGAGTTGGGCGTCTACAACAAGACGCCTTAAGGGAAGGGGAGGGATTTTCATCGAAAGAGGCCTTGGCAAACACAAGAGACTCTTCAACAGTGTGAACCCGGTCGAATATGTTCTTGAAGACCTGAATATTCCAGATCTTCAACCACACCTTGAGGCGTTTGAGTTTGGAGGAGAAGATTGCCAACGGACTACCGGAATTAGGAAGAGCCCAAGATTCCTCCACCATTACCATAGATGTTAGTTTTGATTATAACAACATCAAATAACGATATATTTATATTTACCACATGTACTAATTATTACGTAGACATATAATGTATATAATTTAGGATATCAGACAACTATTGATAATGATAAATATATTGTATCAAGATTAAAGATGCAAACTGGTGGTTCAATGGTCATAGAATGAAGGTTCATGAGTACTGAAGAGTTTAAGAATTCAATATATTATTGAGTTTTAGATTCAAATGTTAAAACTCAAGTTGCACACACTCAATCTCTCTTCATTAATTACTTCAAAATCTTTTCAAAAGTATTCCTATTTTCAAATCTAGAAATTCTTTTCAAATAATCCCTTCTCTAAAATGATTCTCCAAAGGATTTTCAAATGAAATTCCAAGTTTTAAGTAACTTTACTTTGAAATACTTTTATACATATTATAATTTAGATTTTAATTTTTGATATCTATATCGTATGCTTATACTTTGATTTTAATATTTTGATTTCAAATGCTTATACTATGGGTTTTACATTTATATTCTGATAATACTTATATTTTGGTTTTTACACTAGACTTTTATTTTATATTTCTTAGATTTTGAATTATAATTTACATTTATACTTTTATTACACTTGATATGTTGACTTTAGTCTTAATATTGATGTAATAATATAGTTTGACATTTATATTTTAAAGTTCTATATATTAGTTATATATTGTTTTTGAATACAAATATTATAATTTAGTTTAAATTATTTTTTGATAAGTTTTCTTAAGCTTTACGGTGCTTAAAATGTACATTTACTATGTTTGAATAGTTTCACAAAGTTTCAAATCATTATACATAGTTTTATATTTTCAAAACATTTAAAAAATAGTTCTCAAAATAACTATAAATATTTTCAAAATTCAATTTTGAATAGAAGTGTCCATTTGCCATAATCATGCACCAACAGTCATTTCTCTTCACCCCTCATGTGTACTCTTCTTCCAGAAACAAGTTTATGACTACTTTCTCTCATTTTCCTAACTTCTTTCTCTCCTCTTTCATTTTCTAGCAAATCTATACTTGTATTCTGTCAATTTTCAAACCGAATCAAGTCAACTCAACTCCGGTTTGATTCTATTTCAAACTCTCTCCGTTGTGTCAAGATTAAAGTGGAAATTTGAGTTATAGAAACAATTGTAATCAAGATTGAAAGATCAAATCTACATTCTTTGTAAAAACAAATGAAGCAACCTTACGGGTGTGACTAAGCGATCCTGAATCAAGTTGAGTTTGATTATGCCATGTAAAAAGCATTTGGGCGTGACTTATTTGTTTGAAAATCAATTTGGTTATGCCTAGAGGCCGGGATTCTAGAGAATGTCCTCTTATAGCCTTGAAACCAGAAGTGTAATTGGATTAATAGTGATTAAAATCCGTATAGCATATGGAACTAGATGTAGTGTAACTCCAGAGCAGTATAAAATTTGGTGTTTTCTTTTCTTTTTTACTATACTGCATTTATTTTGCTTGCTTTTTGTTTGTTTGGTTAATTCTATGATCATTGTACTCAGACTCATAAGCATAATCCAAGAGATTTCTAAAAAAAATCCATAAATTCAAACAACACTATCTACCCTCGCCTCTTTAGTGTTAGTATAGTTCTAATATCATTTATTTGCATCACTTTCAAACAAGAACAAATTTTAATTTAACATGATGAAATAACAAAGAATAATTAAATAAAAATAACTACGGTATAAAAAAACTAGCCTTGAATTCGTATTATTATTGCAAAATAGAAGACAAAGATATCAAAATCTAGTGAAATTAAGTTAAAAAAAAAATTTAAGCAGCAACAGATCAAGATGTTGAAGAATAAAACATGCCAACAATAGCTCAAGACGTATGCATAATAACTGAAAGCACGAAAATTCAAATGAAATTATGTGTAGAAATTGGAACAAAAATCATCATGAACGAAATAAGGATTTTTATTTTTGGGCAACAAACGAAATGAAGTTAGACAGCATAGACGTTAACTTTAGAATAATAGAGGTAAAAATCGAAAAACAGATTTGAAACATAAGAATAAAAACGTAAAAGATAACATTAAATGTAACACCCCGCCTCCGCTAGGGTCACTCGCAAAGGAATGCACTAGCTTTAGAGGGGCATTATTGGTAAACATGCACAGAAGTATCACAAGACAGAACATGTAAAATAGCGGAAGTAAAATCGAACTTTCATAAACATTAATAATTAAGGTCTAAAGCCTTTTACATCAGAGTACATTAAAACCTGTCTTGCAATAATAAAGAAGCATAAAAACCTTTTCATAAATTATTCCCCAAAATAAAGCGGTGAAGCAGCCATAGCCAAGAGAAGACCAAGCTATACATCAAGCTATACATGATGACCTTCAAGCATAAGAGGCCCGAACTAAACAACATCATTTCCTCCTTGGAACCTGGGGGGGGGGGGGGGAACGGAAGACAAAGAGGCGAAAGAAAACGGGGTCAGTCATAAAGACTGGTAAGTCCTATCTACTCCCAGTATAAAAACAGGTAAAGGTAACATGACATGCATAAACTGAAAGTAAACATAAGGATGACCACAAGATAGATAAACTAAACCAGGGTAACTGGCTGAACTACTGTAGCAAGGTAAACTAAGATATCGTGATAAACTACGGTGTCGTGATAAATCAAGGTATCACATCGTCAGGTTTCTATCAAGTATACTATCCCAAGGTATCTATCCTGTCTAACATCCCCCGGTGTCTATTATGTATATTTTTCCTGGTTCTAACATGTATATTTGCTTTGCACCTCTCTTACTAGTATCCCTACCCGCGTCATGTGTTAACCATGAATGTCCCTTGCCCCATGTCATGAAATGGTCCATGTCAACCTAATATATAGCATATGTAGGTTTTCCCAACTCGTATGTTTCTCTCCATGTGTAAGTTCAGTCCTTTGCCATAGGCCATACGGGCTTTCCCATGTAAACGTTTTATCCTTGAAGTTGTTTTGGACTGCAACCCTTGATCTAGTTGTGTTTCCCTACCATGAACTATCGCGCGTCCACTTAGGATTTATGCCACCTAGGGCCGCTAGGGATTATGCTACCTAATGAACGTTTCCGTGTCTCGGTTTGGGTTTTGGCCACCTAGGACCACTAGGGATTACGCCACCCGTCAACCGTGCCCTTGATCCCACGTATGTATCGTGAATCGTTTTCCATGTCTAGATGTACATGTTCCACAATGTGCCATCCGAGTTCCGTGCCAGGGCAAACTAAGAAATATGGAACTCGGTCGGGAGCTTTAAGTCGTCTGCTGATGCAGATACCAAGGTCTGTTTTTGTACCCGTGGCTATGGTCCCACGTGACCCCTCCCTCAACTAGTGAAAGGCAACCCACGAAAAATCATGTATGAGAACCACTCCCCGGCCCCACTATAGCCCACTTTCCTATAGGCCAACCTCACCCATGACTCGATAGCAAGCACATGGTCTGTTGGGGGTTCTCTGCCTTTCCGTACGTACACGATTGACTAAAGATGGTAGGTAGTCGGCGATGTGCTATCCAGGGCAAAAACCAAGAATCGTCGACTCCACGCTAATCCATCCCAGTCTTTAGGTCGCTCGCATAGCAACCAAGGCATACTCTTGGTCCTTCTAACGCAGACCTTAACCTCTCATGGGCCTAGTATAATTACCTGGCAGCCCACAGAGGGATCCCAAGAATATCCTCACGTCCCCCGAAGCTTCCACTTCGGCACCCAGTGCGCTGGAGCTTTTATCCAAGTCAGATAACTTGCTCCTCCTCGTATACTAAGCGATGACCTACCGTATCAGGTTACTCATCGCTTTGTGAATTAATCCTATGTCCTTAGCTAAGAATTATTACTTAGTTACCCTTAACTAAGGTTTACCACTTAGCTTCCTTTCCCGTTGTCCTTGATTAACCACGATTCTATACCTAGTTCCTCTAACTAGGGTTTGTCTTATTGGGTTAAGTGTTATCATTCAAGTCCATGCCTTAACCCGCCCACGAATCACGTCAAGATTAGCTAAGTATTTAAGTTCAAGACTTAGCCCTACAAATTGGTTAAGTGTACCCAGAGGCTCATGACTTAACCCTATCAAGTCAAATCGGTCAAGTACTAGCTTACCTTAATCCTATCGGATTATCTTGCTAGATCGATTAAGCATAGATTATCTTAATCCCATCGAATTATCGAGTCGGATTGGTTAAGTATAGGTGGGCTTAACCCCATCCTCTAATCGTACTACAATGGTTAAGTATATTCTAAAAAGGTCTTGTGACTTAACCTTATCAGGTCCGCGTATTAGATTGGTTAAGTGTAGGTTACTTAACCCCATCAAATCATCATGTATAATTGGTTAAGTATAAGTTGCTTAACCCCATTAAATTATCACGTTAAGTTGGTTAAGTATTGGTTACTTAACCCCATTGAATTACCAAGTTTAAGTTGGTTAAGTGTTTAACTTAACCCCATCGAATTACCGTGTTTAGATTAGTTAAGTGTGGATTACTTAACCCCATCTAATTACCGTGTTTAGATTAGTTAAGTGTGGATTACTTAACCCCATCTGATTACCGTGGTTAGATTAGTTAAGCGTCAATTACTTAACCCCATCTAATTACCGTGTTTAGATTAGTTAAGTCTTAATTACTTAACCCCATCTAATTACCAAGTCGGATTAGTTAAGTGTAAATTACTTAACCTCATCCCCTAATCATCTTGCATGGTTAAGTGTCATTAAGAAATCAAGTCCGGTCCCACTTAACCTACCCATTCGTGTCATATCGGTTAAGTGTCATTAGTCAAATTTACTTAACCTTATCATGCTGCATTAATTTAATTAATGCACCCTCAACCTCTCACATTAGACCTTGTTGTGGTTACTAGTTAAGCCGGGCGGGTCCGGGTAGATTTACACCACAACCTAGTCTAACCTCGGGTCTTAAGCGCGACATGACCAACTTCTCACATTGGATCCTATTGTTTGTAGCTACTAGTTAAGCCGGGCGGGTCCGGGTAGATTTATGCTACAAACTCAACCCAACCTCGAGTTGGCCACTTCCATGTTTGGTCTAGTGTTATATTACACTTACAACCCATACGTGTCTAATTTCAAGTCCCAAGTTTACCCCACGTGTCATGCCCCCATTTAGGTTCAACTTACATGTCGTGTTCACATGTAACCTCAAGTCAAGTTTTCATGTCATATTCAAGTCAAGATTTCGCGTCATGTTCATGTTTATCTAACTACCCCAAAGTCGTGTTTTCCAACGCAAGCAAAAGAGAGTCAACATAGTAAGGATACTACGTCACATATTGGCCTCAAAACATGCATGATGCCAAAAAGGGATTGGCTTCCCCATGCACAACCTTGGCCAAAAACATGCATAGTGTCATAAGGTGATTTGGCCACAAACATGCATAGTATCTCAAGGGGATTTGGCCACAAACATGCATAGCATAAAAGGGGATTACTTGCATAAGTGTTCATGTCATAAACCTATCATGAAGGGATGAACATGCCCATGTTACTCATGTGATAAAAAGGTAAACTTGCATATTATCATAAGGGATTTCGGGTTCATATACTTGCATAGCCTCAAAGTCACATTCATGCACATGTTTCATGAGTCAAAGTGGTTTCAAGTGTGCATGCTAACATACCACAAGCAAAGGTCCAATCTTGCATGGCAAACTAGGTCCAATGTAACATGAATAGCATGGTTTAGTCGCTACAACATAACCCAAAGTCATATGTTCATGCTAAAGGGGCAAACTAGGTTCCCATAGGCTAACATACTCATGTTACTTTGCATTTTATCCCATGTCACATCAAGATCATCGTTTAAATCTACAAGTAGCTAGAACTTACATAGCGTGGCAAGAGGATTAGGAGCATGAATCGTTTTGACGAAGAAAGGTGGCTCCTTTGATGAAGATCCGTCATGAAACTCGCATAGCAACGTTGGTTTGGCCTCTATTTGGTGTAGCAAGCTTGCACCTTTTGATTTGAACCCGATTTGAATGCATAGGCTCTAGGGATTGGAGATGGAGGCCATGATCAAAATTGATTTTGGCAGCACTTAGTTGCTAGGTTTGATTTTTAGGGATTTAGGTTAGGTTTAGGGTCTTTTTATAGAGATTAGGATAGTTTTAGGCCCTTAGATTAACCCTAGGATAGATCTGAACCATCAAACCACGTCAGAAGCTTCCAGAACAAGACCAGGGACCAGTGCAGGTGCACCAAGCCAGGAATGCTCGTCTGAGCCAAGTCGACAGGGCTGTCGACTTGGTCAGACCAAGTCGACTCCCAAGTCGACAAGGCTATCGACTTGGGTACTGTGGCGGGAATTTTTCCCGCCTGGCCCAACTGGCCCAATTTTCCAGATTCAAGTTTGAATTTGAAATCTGTTTTTACTTAGAAATTTTCTGAAAACTTCGTTGGGCCTTAACCGGGTCATACAGACTCCGATTTTCGAAAACTCGGACTTTATTTCGCGTATTTTTCCGAGACGAACGCAATGGCATAGCCCATTTCGCCTGATTCAGAATTTAAAATTAAATTCTGCCTTGATTCTCGTCTTAATCATGTTATCGAAATACGGGTTGTTACATTCTCCCCACCTTTTAGGATTTCGTCCCCGAAATCTCCAAGTTAGGAAGAACATATCCTACCATCCATCATCCATCTACTCAAAACATCATCCACAAGCAACCATTGTCCTTAGATGATTTCTAATGCTGTATGAATATATGCAAAATGTGTGTGTACATGTTCCTTAGCTAATGCTAATGATCAGGCCTGAATAATTTTTCTAATGCAAAAATATGCATAGTGCCATGAATCCAACATGTATGCAAATAGTCCTAGTCATATAGATACTATATGCGTGCACAACCATTCATTCATATGCAACATCCACATGACAACACATTCAATTTTATCCATAAAGAAGTATAAATGCTCGTGCATATGCAACATGAAACGTGATCGCGTCAATCTAGTATCTAACGTGTATTCGCGCATCCACGAGCAACCACTTGCAACCATTTGCAACCATATCAATCATAACATGTCTCAAATACATGTTTACATCCATAACGTTCTACCTAAGGTTCCCAGGATAAGATCGAGAAGATAAACAAGACAAACTCCTTACGGGGTTTGTAACAGAAACAGGACCGAGAGGATATCCACCAAGCGATAGCATGCAAGTAAGCTTTACAGGTGAACCAAGGATCAAAAATATACTCTTAAAAAGAGACGTGATGCGCGCGTCCAAGCCGCATTTCCATGAGCTCAATCCCATCAGGCCTTGACCGCCTTTGACTTCATGATTTCGTAGCTCCTTGATTCCTATTTCCAAGGTGTGAGTGGAACTCATCTCACTGTCGCCTCCCGTTTCACGTTCACTTATTTTTTCCCTAGTATGCTCGGCTCAAATATGTCTGCGTACTCATGCAAGCTCTCCAAAATTCACTAGTGAATTCTGGATCTCGTTTTCCGATGCCGATCCATGTTGCCAAGGGTTCTTACTAGGGTGATTGCCATAACCCATGCATAATCGAAACGAACCATCCGCCTTAGCGGCGAATCCTATTTGAACGGATTACCAACAACTGCATCCCGGGATTCTAGGTAAGTAACCATGACAGAACCCAAAAAGGTTACACGAGACTTTGAGGGTATCACCAAGATGAGTCGAGAGTCTAACTACCCTCTTTCCAAAACCGAGAATGGCACCCCTTATTAGGTGACCACTTTATCCTTAGAATCTATCCGTAGTTGAGACATGTCATTCTCAAATCCAACAAGTCATGAAGGAATGGACCAACTCTCCAACCAGATTTTTGGGACAAAACTGGGATCCTCTACCATGCTAGTACTAAGGTGCAGAGACTCAACTATCTAAGCAGACTTAAGTGATACGATGATCAAAACAAAGTCTGGACGGGATGATAGAAAAGGAAGGCTGAACCTCTAATAGAAACGGTACCATTTCTTTTAGGCACCCCAGAAGTGGGAGCGTACTATTTCCCTCTCCGCTGATCTTGTCCTTGTCCTCCTTGATGGACCAAGCCCTAACAACCGTTGCTTATCCTTAAGCTGGTATCCTTTATCCTTACTCTTATTATCCTTTCTTGTAACACGGCAATGGGTCTCTCGAGAACCACCTCCATCGTACGGGAAACACCTACGTGGCTAGACCAAGATTAGTCACAGTGAGAACTACTGTGACCATGGATGGAGAAAAGAAAGGAAACGAGATCTAATCAAGGAATCAAAGGATGGTGCTAATGGCTTTTGGGGAATAGCCTTTAAAACAAACTTTTCTTGAAAAATGCTTCTTTATAAACGGTTTTTCAAATAGTTTTCAGAAGGACTTTAAAAACTTTTGCCTAGTCTGGTAACCTTCTGCTCTGATACCAAATGTAACACCCCGCCTCCGCTAGGGTCACTCGCAAAGGAATGCACTAGCTTTAGAGGGGCATTATTGGTAAACATGCACAGAAGTATCACAAGACAGAACATGTAAAATAGCGGAAGTAAAATCGAACTTTCATAAACATTAATAATTAAGGTCTAAAGCCTTTTACATCAGAGTACATCAAAACCTGTCTTGCAATAATAAAGAAGCATAAAAACCTTTTCATAAATTATTCCCCAAAATAAAGCGGTGAAGCAGCCATAGCCAAGAGAAGACCAAGCTATACATCAAGCTATACATGATGACCTTCAAGCATAAGAGGCCCGAACTAAACAACATCATTTCCTCCTTGGAACCGGGGGGGGGGGGGGGGAACGGAAGACAAAGAGGCGAAAGAAAACGGGGTCAGTCATAAAGACTGGTAAGTCCTATCTACTCCTAGTATAAAAACAGGTAAAGGTAACATGACATGCATAAACTGAAAGTAAACATAAGGATGACCACAAGATAGATAAACTAAACCAGGGTAACTGGATGAACTACTGTAGCAAGGTAAACTAAGATATCGTGATAAACTACGGTGTCGTGATAAATCAAGGTATCACATTGTCAGGTTTCTATCAAGTATACTATCCCAAGGTATCTATCCTGTCTAACATCCCCCGGTGTCTATTATGTATATTTTTCCTGGTTCTAACATGTATATTTGCTCTGCACCTCTCGTACTAGTATCCCTACCCGCGTCATGTGTTAACCATGAATGTCCCTTGCCCCATGTCATGAAATGGTCCATGTCAACCTAATATATAGCATATGTAGGTTTTCCCAACTCGTATGTTTCTCTCCATGTGTAAGTTCAGTCCTTTGCCATAGGCCATACGGGCTTTCCCATGTAAACGTTTTATCCTTGAAGTTGTTTTGGACTGCAACCCTTGATCTAGTTGTGTTTCCCTACCATGAACTATCGCGCGTCCACTTAGGATTTATGCCACCTAGGGCCGCTAGGGATTATGCTACCTAATGAACGTTTCCGTGTCTCGGTTTGGGTTTTGGCCACCTAGGACCACTAGGGATTACGCCACCCACCAACCGCGCCCTTGATCCCACGTATGTATCGTGAATCGTTTTCCATGTCTAGATGCACATGTTCCACAATGTGCCATCCGAGTTCCATGCCAGGGCAAACTAAGAAATATGGAACTCGGTCGGGAGCTTTAAGTCGTCTGCTGATGCAGATACCAAGGTCTGTTTTTGTACCCGTGGCTATGGTCCCATGTGACCCCTCCCTGAACTAGTGAAAGGCAACCCACGAAAAATCATGTATGAGAACCACTCCCCGGCCCCACTATAGCCCACTTTCCTACGGGCCAACCTCACCCATGACTCGATAGCAAGCACATGGTCTGTTGGGGGTTCTCTGCCTTTCCGTACGTACACGATTGACTAAAGATGGTAGGTAGTCGGCGATGTGCTATCCAGGGCAACAACCAAGAATCGTCGACTCCACGCTAATCCATCCCAGTCTTTAGGTCGCTCGCATAGTGTAACACCCCACACCCGCTAAGGTCACTCACTAAGGGAATGCCTTAGTTTTGGTGGAGCATTTTTAGTGAGTATAGAACAGAAAAATTACAACAAGACAGATATAAGTAATACTTGAAAATTTTAAAACATCCTTTTATTGCAGCGGAAAGTAAAACATGTTTGGTTACATCACAAAACCATAACAAGAGTCAAGTACATAATATCCATCCTGATAAAATAGAAGTACATAATCCCACTACATAGACAATAGCCATAATAGAAAAGATAAACCGAGCTTTACTTCTACGATCCAAGCCAAAAGATAGATATAGCGGTCTGATCCAAGCCCACTAGTGCTAGGCCCACTCTGATAACCTGAGGGTTGGGAAAAAAGATAAAAACAACGGGGTCAGACATAAGTCTGAGTGAGTCCTATAACCCTAACAATACAACCATTAAAGTAATTAGGGTATGACATAAATAAGGTACGGTACCTCTGGGGATAATGACCACACTAAGTAGCCAACAAAACACGGGATGTACTAAGATAACCGAGAAGACGCTTTTATCCTCCCAAGGATAATTATTAGATTACACCACCCCAGACTTATTCACCCAAGGGTAATTCCTACACTGCACCACACCAGTTCTACCCACCAAGAGTAATTCCTACTTAAAGGTTGATCCCACTAAGTGTACTTAGTAAATTTTACCCGGTAGTTTCTTGTACCCCTACACAGGTGCCGTCTGCCCCTATCTTTACTAGGTGTACCCACTACCCCCAAGCGATCGGCTCCCTACCGTAGATACCCGTGCTGGTCCCACAAAAGGGGGTGTATCATTCCCCAAAGTGGCTACCATATAATATCACTGTGCACGGCTTTATATCTACACGATGCAACAACGACTTACCAACCAGCCCGGGTCCACACACGCATATGAAACCCGTTGATCCCGCGTTGCCACCGCTAACCCGTTTTGGCCGCTTATAGTCAAGTCCAATATGCGTGTCCCGTCACCCGACCAGAGTCGAGCCCACAAAGATACGTTTGGGATATTGGTTGAAATGGGCCCCCACAAGCTACTACTTAAGCTTGCTACATTTATCTAGTGCATCCCACTTAACCCTTTAACCATGTCCCCTTACATGTTATAAATCTTGGTTAAGTCCTTTAATCATATTTCAATTGCCACTTAGGGCACCCACTAGATTTCCACATGCCACCCATGGCACTTACTTAACCCCTTAATCATGTTTAATTACATGTTCCACCTTGGTTAAGTATTCTAATCGTATTCTCACATGCCACCCATGGCACTTACTTAACCCTTTTATCATGTTTAATTACATGTTCCACCTTGGTTAAGTATTCTAATCGTATTTTTCTATTGCCACCCAAGGCAACCCACTAGTCTCATCATGCCACCCCAAGGCACCCACTTAACCCCTCATGTCCCACTACATGCTAATATGGTTAAGTGCTTCTTAATTCATTAATTAAGATCATGACCTCATAAAGACCTCTCACATTAGACCGTCTTTTATGACTGCTGGATATGCCGGTTGGTTCCGGGCAGACTTCTGTCATCAAAAGGGCCTAACCTCGTGTCTTTACTTTAATCATGTATTTAATTTATGACTAAGACCTCTCACATTGGGCCAATCATTTGTAGCCGCTGGATGGCCGGTCGGTTCCGGGCAGACTTCCGCTACAAAAGGGTCCAACCTCGTGTCTTAGTTGATTAATTACACCTAATTAATCACCCCCATATTAATTATCCCTAATTAATATCAAGTTTTCATAACATGGGTAGACCTAACTCAATAGGTAAATTCCCATGGGGTAGACCTAACTCAATAGGTAAATTCCCACTTATGCTTAATCATTTTATGGTATGCTTAATCATAACCATTTCACACCATTCATTTACATGTCTATTAACCCCATCGTTTCCCCACGCACTTATGCTAACACGACATATTTCAAGAGAAGATTCTCTCACACTTAACATGGGTTTCACTTAGCACACAATAGCATTAACATGGGTTAAAAGGTGTCTACTCACATCATAATATTAACCCAACTAGCATTGCTAAATAACCCAACTTGCATGAACTTACATATGTCATATCTAAAGGCAACTTGCATAAGTGTTCATAGGTTATACAAAGATAAACTTGCATGTGTCTTAAAGGTGTGAACTTGCACAACATGTTACATGTTAACTTGCATAACATCATACACATAACTTGCATGATATCACAAACATAACTTGCATATCAACATACACATAACTTACATAACATCATGCATATAACTTGCATAATCTCATACACCTAACTTGCATATGAACTTGCACAACAACATGCACATAACTTACATAACATCATACACATACTTGCATAACATGTTGATCTTGCATATAAGCATACACATAACTTGCTTAACATGTTGAACTTGCATATATGACTTGCATCTTAAAAGAGGGTAAACGTGCATAGCATATAAAGATGTTATCTCACATATGTATGCATCACATTTAAGAGGGTAAACTTGCATGTCATGATTTATGCATAATACCAAACACTTAGCATGCATAAAACCACCTACTTAGCATGCATAGAACCAATTTCTTATTATGCATAAACATACCACTTAACTTGCATAAACCCAAACACTTATCATTCATAAAACCCAATACTTAGTATGCATACAATCAAATACTTAGCATGCATAACGTCAAATACTTTAGCATGCATAACATCAAATACTTAGCATGCATAACATCAAATACTTAACATGCATAACACCAACTACTTAGCATGCATAAAATCACATGCATAACTTGCATATCATGTTACATATAACTTGCATATATTCTCACATATAGTTTGCATAACATGTCACATATGCATAAATGTTTAACATAGTGTTATGCATCATAAAACATGGCCTTAAACATGCATTTAACATAAAACTTGCAAATCACATATCATACAAACTTGCATAAATCCATTTATCCACAAACATAGCCATGTCTTATCACATCCTACCATAATCAATTTAACAATTGATTATTAAGGCCATAGAAACTCACCAAAACCAAGATTAGCAAACTTATGAAGTGGAATTAGTGGCTTTAATTGAAGAAGATGTTGATTAGCTTGCAACTCTCTTCATTGATTTGTGGAGGCCATGCTCAAATTTCATTTTGCCATAGTTTAGTTACCAAACCTAATTATGAATGAATTAGGGTAGGGTTGGGGTCTTATTTATAGGATTAGGTGAGTGTTTTAGGCCCTTAGATTAACCCTAGGTTAGATTAGGACCCTTAGATTTAGGAAATCTCTAGAACCAGCCCACTAGGCCAGCACAAGGACCCAAACTGGTGCACCCAGTTTTACTGGGCGTCGCACCCCTGTCGACAGGCAAGTCGACAGGGCAGTCGACACCCCTGTCGACAGCCCTGTCGACAGCGCTGTCGACATGGCTAGGGCGGGAATTTTTCCCGCCTGGCCCCCACTGCTTCTATTTCAAATTCTGCATTTTAAATTTTAAATCTGTTTTTATCTTTGAATTTTCTGAAAACTTCTTTGGGCCATAACCGGGCCATACGGACTCCGATTCTCGAAAACTCGGACTCTATTTCGCGTATTTTTCCGAGACGAACGCAATGACGCAGCCCGTTACCCCCAATTCCCACATCTGAGATTATTTATCCTATAATTATTGAATTTTAGTATTAACTAAAATTCGGGGTGTTACATTCTCCCCTCCTTAAAGGATTTCGTCCCCGAAATCTCTAAGCTAAGGAGAATGCATATCCTACCATCCAAACAACCATCTACTCAAACCATCAACCACGGGCATCCATTGTCCTTAAAACAATTTCTAATGATGTATGAGCATATGCAAAAAGTGTGTGTATATGTTCCCTATCTAACGTATGAACATATGCAAACCATGATAGTGCCATGCATCCATTATGTATGCGAGAGAACCCTATCGACACATACAATATCTACATGAGTGCACAATCATTCACCAAAATGCATCATCCATGTGATAACACAACCATTATACATCCATAAATATATCTTCCTACACACAATCTTATGCAATATGCAATATGAAGTGACTGAGCCGATCTAGTGCCTAGAGTGTGTGTATATGCATCCACGAGCAACCACTAGCAAACACTTGCATCCACTTGCATCCATCAACCATAACATGTCTCAAACACATGTTTCAACCATAGGTTTACCCTATCTAAAGGTCAAAGGTACTAACGAGAGGACATACTAAAGATAAGATAAGCACAAGATATGCGATGAAGGAGAAGCAAAAGGACATACCCTCCGAAAGAAAAGGGTACCTCGAACGCATCTTCGCTTCCGTCTCCCAGGTAGCGTCACTCTCTTCATCTCCCCTTTGTACTTTGATTAGTTGAACCTCTCTGTTTCTCAACTTCCAAATCTCTGACCCAAGGATGCAAGTAGGAGCTCGTCGAATCGTCGCATCACGCTCTACTTCCCCTTCTCTAAGCAGGCTCGGCTCTACCGCCTCTGCGGTCTCATGTAGGAACTTCCTCAAATGTAACACATGGAATTTCATGTACACCACTAAGCCTGTCGGGCAACTCCACTCTATATGACATCTATCCAATCCTTTCCTTAATAGGAAACGGTCCAACAAACCTTGGTACTCACTTCCCAACAGATCCAAAGTGAACCACATTCCGTAACAGAGATATCTTAATAAAAAGCATGTCCTAATATCAAACTCAAGCTCTGTTCTCCTCTTGTCCGCATAAGATTTCTGTTTATCTTGCGTCGCTTTCATCCTACTTTGAATCAAATCAATCTTTTCCCGAGGTCTTTCTAACCTCATCGGCCCAAGCAAGATCTCATCCGTAGATTCCTACCAACGTGTAGGTAATCGACAAGGCCTTCCATAAAGAGCTTCGAAAGGTGCCATACCAATACTGGACTGAAAGCTGTTATTATATGCGAACTCCACCAATGGAAGATGCTCTTCCCATGTACCTCCAAAATCTAAGATACAAAGCCTCAAAAGGTCTTCTAGGACATGATTCACCCTCTCGGTCTGGCCGTCCATCTGAGGATGATACGCGGTATTCAAACACAACTGAGTCCCTACCGCCTCTTGCAAACTCTTCCAGCACTCGCTAGTGAAGATAGGATCTCGATCACTTACTATGCTAGAGGGTACCCCATGTAATCGAACTATCTCTCGAAGATATACTGAAGCTAGCCATGGAGCAGTCCTCTTGCTCTTCACAGGTATGAAATGGGTGCTCTCAGTAAGTCTATCTACCACCACCCAAATTCCCGTATTACCCTTTCTTGATCTGGGTAACCCGTCAATAAAATCCATTGAGACGCTATCCCACTTCCATTGCGGAACCTCCAATGGGTGAAGCAACCCACCTGGTTTCCTTTGCTCCGCCTTCACTTGCTGGCGCACCAAACATCGAGCGACATACTCGGCCACATCTTTCTTCATACCGGGCCAGAAGAAAACCCTCTTCATGTCTTGGTACATCTTATCCCTACCGGGATGAATGGTCATCCTAGAACGGTGTGCGTCATCAAGAATAGCCTTCCTCAAACCCTCGTCTTGCGGTACACAAAGTCTACCGTCTCTACGCAAACACCCCTATCGTCTAGGGTGTTCCTACTCAAATGGCTGGACGACTTCCCCCCCTTATGAGCTTCTCTACCACTCAACCAACTGTGGATCGTCCCTCTGTGCTCTTCCAATCCGCCCCAAAAGAGTAGGTCTAACCTCCAAGGAGGCTAGCAAACCGGGTACAAAGTCAACGGAAGGTCTAAAGTCAAACTTAGAAATAAACTCTAAGCTCCGTCGTTCAACGAACAATGAACTCAAGGACAACCTTTTTCTACTTAAGGTGTCCGCTACCATGTTACCCTTACTCATAGGATGCTAAGGATCCCATCCACTTTTGCTGTCCTAAGACTATGCGCTCGAAGAGTCTCCAACACTTCCCTAAGATGTAGGGCATGCTCTTCTCCACCAGGATATCTTCCAAAATTATCACAACTGTCTCCCACGCAGACCACCTTAGTCGAACTCGGCATCCCCCAAATGCAAGCCCCAAAGGCCTAAACCAATATCAGACAAACACCCAAGGGATACCTCCTTCGAATTCAGACGACCTACGTGAGATGATACAAATAAAAATGGCTAAATAATTAAGCCCTTGACCAATTCTGGATGTTCTTGCCAGTCTCGCTCCAAAACCGTCGTTTATCCTATACTGGCTCTGCTTAGCCTATTGAGCACATACGAAAACTTATTTCGCTCCTAGAAAAGACCCAGATGTCATCTACAAAGACCATCACGAACTTATTTAGGTACTCCCTGAACACCCTTCTCATCAAATCAACAAAGTATGCGGGGGCGTTCGTCAAACCCAATGGCATCACCAGCCACTCATAAAAGAAATCATCCGGAGTCCTAAAGGCAGTCTTCTCTATACTATTCTCAGCCACTCTCAACTGATGAAATCCCGTGGCTAAGTCCTACTACAAAAATACTGAGGCGCCAGCCAACTGATCAAAGAGATCATTAATCCTCGGCAATGGGTATCTATTCTTCTTTGTGAGTTTCTTTAGTTCTCTTTAGCCTACACAAAGTCTGAGGGACCCATCCGCCTTCATAATAAAAACTACTGGAGCGCCCCACTCCGATATACTTCGTCTTATGAACCCCTTCTCAAGCAAATCGCCTACTTACTTATGGAGTTCCCTCCTCTCACTAGGAGCCATGTGGCACACTGGCCAAGATACTGGTTTAGCATTATCCACCAGATATATTCGGAAGTCAATCTCCCGCTTCGGAGGTAAGCCCTTCACCTCCTCAAACACATCCGGGTATTCCCGGACTGCTGTAACAGATCGCAGACTCTAGACCAACGTGTCAAGCGATTCTAGATACCTTAGCATAACAGATTCTATGGGATTACAAGAGATCTCGAGAGTGTTACCCAAGCGGCCCATAAGCCTAACAACTCTCCCCTCAAAATCCAGAACGGCACCCCTACTGGATAACCAGTCCATGCCCACTAACCCATAGCCCGTGAAGCCCAACAAGCATCACATCTAAACCCAACGCTAAGTATAGAAACTTTCAAACCCAAACACATCATGGAGCCCAATTGGGTTTGAAACAACTAAGGGATCATCTACCAACTGGTGTCTCAGTGCAGTGACTCTACTAGTAATGATGAGATAAACGAACTCGATGCGTCAGAATCAAATAAAGTTCTAATTGGATGATAAGAAATCCAACCTCCAATCTAGACGGTCTTATCCCCATCTGGTACCCTAGTCGTGAGGGAATACAACTACCCTCCAGAAGATTCCATACCTTGCCCTAGCTTCTTTGGACAATCCTAATAAGGTGTCCTATTCCTCTCAAAAGGATAACCACTTGCCTTCTTCTTCCCTATTCTCCACTCGTAACTTCCCACCAATGAGGTTTCATCCTTCATTAACCAAACAACTATTTGAGCCTTCCTCCCACCGTCTATCCAATAGATACCTACCAGTCCTCCTCCTTCTTGAACCAACTTCTAATCCGACTAACGTCTAAGTCCCTTGAAGTGGTTTTCCATCCTTATCTATCTTAGAAAGATCATCTATACGCGGAGGGGAAACTCAAAACGAGAGAAAGGAAGAGATTCAAAATGGAGAATTCGAAAGATATAGATATGGCTATTGGGGATTATGCTTTTCTTTCAAAAACTTTACTCTTAAAAGACATGTTTTTGAAAATACTCCTTTCCAAAAATATTCTTAGAAAATAGTTTTTCTAAAAATTTTATCTGTTCCGGTAACCTTAAGCTCTGATACCACGTGTAACACCCCACACCCGCTAAGGTCACTCACTAAGGGAATGCCTTAGTTTTGGTGGAGCATTTTTAGTGAGTATAGAACAGAAAAATTACAACAAGACAGATATAAGTAATACTTGAAAATTTTAAAACATCCTTTTATTGCAGCGGAAAGTAAAACATGTTTGGTTACATCACAAAACCATAACAAGAGTCAAGTACATAATATCCATCCTGATAAAATAGAAGTACATAATCCCACTACATAGACAATAGCCATAATAGAAAAGATAAACCGAGCTTTACTTCTACGATCCAAGCCAAAAGATAGATATAGCGGTCTGATCCAAGCCCACTAGTGCTAGGCCCACTCTGATAACCTGAGGGTTGGGAAAAAAGATAAAAACAACGGGGTCAGACATAAGTCTGAGTGAGTCCTATAACCCTAACAATACAACCATTAAAGTAATTAGGGTATGACATAAATAAGGTACGGTACCTCTGGGGATAATGACCAAACTAAGTAGCCAACAAAACACGGGATGTACTAAGATAACCGAGAAGACGCTTTTATCCTCCCAAGGATAATTATTAGATTACACCACCCCAGACTTATTCACCCAAGGGTAATTCCTACACTGCACCACACCAGTTCTACCCACCAAGAGTAATTCCTACTTAAAGGTTGATCCCACTAAGTGTACTTAGTAATTTTTACCCGGTAGTTTCTTGTACCCCTACACAGGTGCCGTCTGCCCCTATCTTTACTAGGTGTACCCACTACCCCCAAGCGATCGGCTCCCTACCGTAGATACCCGTGCTGGTCCCACAAAAGGGGGTGTATCATTCCCCAAAGTGGCTACCATATAATATCACTGTGCACGGCTTTATATCTACACGATGCAACAACGACTTACCAACCAGCCCGGGTCCACACACGCATATGAAACCCGTTGATCCCGCGTTGCCACCGCTAACCCGTTTTGGCCGCTTATAGTCAAGTCCAATATGCGTGTCCCGTCACCCGACCAGAGTCGAGCCCACAAAGATACGTTTGGGATATTGGTTGAAATGGGCCTCCACAAGCTACTACTTAAGCTTGCTACTTTTATCTAGTGCATCCCACTTAACCCTTTAACCATGTCCCCTTACATGTTATAAATCTTGGTTAAGTCCTTTAATCATATTTCAATTGCCACTTAGGGCACCCACTAGATTTCCACATGCCACCCATGGCACTTACTTAACCCCTTAATCATGTTTAATTACATGTTCCACCTTGGTTAAGTATTCTAATCGTATTCTCACATGCCACCCATGGCACTTACTTAACCCTTTTATCATGTTTAATTACATGTTCCACCTTGGTTAAGTATTCTAATCGTATTTTTCTATTGCCACCCAAGGCAACCCACTAGTCTCATCATGCCACCCCAAGGCACCCACTTAACCCCTCATGTCCCACTACATGCTAATATAGTTAAGTGCTTCTTAATTCATTAATTAAGATCATGACCTCATAAAGACCTCTCACATTAGACCGTCTTTTATGATTGCTGGATATGCCGGTTGGTTCCGGGCAGACTTCTGTCATCAAAAGGGCCTAACCTCGTGTCTTTACTTTAATCATGTATTTAATTTATGACTAAGACCTCTCACATTGGGCCAATCATTTGTAGCCGCTGGATGGCCGGTCGGTTCCGGGCAGACTTCCACTACAAAAGGGTCCAACCTCGTGTCTTAGTTGATTAATTACACCTAATTAATCACCCCCATATTAATTATCCCTAATTAATATCAAGTTTTCATAACATGGGTAGACCTAACTCAATAGGTAAATTCCCATGGGGTAGACCTAACTCAATAGGTAAATTCCCACTTATGCTTAATCATTTTATGGTATGCTTAATCATAACCATTTCACACCATTCATTTACATGTCTATTAACCCCATCGTTTCCCCACGCACTTATGCTAACACGACATATTTCAAGAGAAGATTCTCTCACACTTAACATGGGTTTCACTTAGCACACAATAGCATTAACATGGGTTAAAAGGTGTCTACTCACATCATAATATTAACCCAACTAGCATTGCTAAATAACCCAACTTGCATGAACTTACATATGTCATATCTAAAGGCAACTTGCATAAGTGTTCATAGGTTATACAAAGATAAACTTGCATGTGTCTTAAAGGTGTGAACTTGCACAACATGTTACATGTTAACTTGCATAACATCATACACATAACTTGCATGATATCATAAACATAACTTGCATATCAACATACACATAACTTATATAACATCATGCATATAACTTGCATAATCTCATACACCTAACTTGCATATGAACTTGCACAACAACATGCACATAACTTACATAACATCATACACATACTTGCATAACATGTTGATCTTGCATATAAGCATACACATAACTTGCTTAACATGTTGAACTTGCATATATGACTTGCATCTTAAAAGAGGGTAAACGTGCATAGCATATAAAGATGTTATCTCACATATGTATGCATCACATTTAAGAGGGTAAACTTGCATGTCATGATTTATGCATAATACCAAACACTTATCATGCATAAAACCACCTACTTAGCATGCATAGAACCAATTTCTTATTATGCATAAACATACCACTTAACTTGCATAAACCCAAACACTTATCATTCATAAAACCCAATACTTAGTATGCATACAATCAAATACTTAGCATGCATAACGTCAAATACTTTAGCATGCATAACATCAAATACTTAGCATGCATAACATCAAATACTTAACATGCATAACACCAACTACTTAGCATGCATAAAATCACATGCATAACTTGCATATCATGTTACATATAACTTGCATATATTCTCACATATAGTTTGCATAACATGTCACATATGCATAAATGTTTAACATAGTGTTATGCATCATAAAACATGGCCTTAAACTTGCATTTAACATAAAACTTGCAAATCACATATCATACAAACTTGCATAAATCCATTTATCCACAAACATAGCCATGTCTTATCACATCCTACCATAATCAATTTAACAATTGATTATTAAGGCCATAGAAACTCACCAAAACCAAGATTAGCAAACTTATGAAGTGGAATTAGTGGCTTTAATTGAAGAAGATGTTGATTAGCTTGCAACTCTCTTCATTGATTTGTGGAGGCCATGCTCAAATTTCATTTTGCCATAGTTTAGTTACCAAACCTAATTATGAATGAATTAGGGTAGGGTTGGGGTCTTATTTATAGGATTAGGTGAGTGTTTTAGGCCCTTAGATTAACCCTAGGTTAGATTAGGACCCTTAGATTTAGGAAATCTCTAGAACCAGCCCACTAGGCCAGCACAAGGACCCAAACTGGTGCACCCAGTTTTACTGGGCGTCGCACCCCTGTCGACAGGCAAGTCGACAGGGCAGTCGACACCCCTGTCGACAGCGCTGTCGACATGGCTAGGGCGGGAATTTTTCCCGCCTGGCCCCCACTGCTTCTATTTCAAATTCTGCATTTTAAATTTTAAATCTGTTTTTATCTTTGAATTTTCTGAAAACTTCTTTGGGCCATAACCGGGCCATACGGACTCCGATTCTCGAAAACTCGGACTCTATTTCGCGTATTTTTCCGAGACGAACGCAATGACGCAGCCCGTTACCCCCAATTCCCACATCTGAGATTATTTATCCTATAATTAGTGAATTTTAGTATTAACTAAAATTCGGGGTGTTACACATAGCAACCAAGGCATACTCTTGGTCCTTCTAACGCAGACCTTAACCTCTCATGGGCCTAGTATAATTACCTGGCAGCCCACAGAGGGATCCCAAGAATATCCTCACGTCCCCCGAAGCTTCCACTTCGGCATCCAGTGCGCTGGAGCTTTTATCCAAGTCAGATAACTTGCTCCTCCTCGTATACTAAGCGATGACCTACCGTATCAGGTTACTCATCGCTTTGTGAATTAATCCTATTTCC
Source organism: Allium sativum (assembly GCA_030737875.1). Classification (NCBI taxonomy): domain Eukaryota; kingdom Viridiplantae; phylum Streptophyta; class Magnoliopsida; order Asparagales; family Amaryllidaceae; genus Allium; species Allium sativum. The sequence continues at coordinate 288,429,620 of CM060913.1, forward strand.
TTAGCTAAAAATTATTACTTAGTTACCCTTAACTAAGGTTTACCACTTAGCTTCCTTTCCCGTTGTCCTTGATTAACCACGATTCTATACCTAGTTCCTCTAACTAGGGTTTGTCTTATTGGGTTAAGTGTTATCATTCAAGTCCATGCCTTAACCCGCCCACGAATCACGTCAAGATTGGCTAAGTATTTAAGTTCAAGACTTAGCCCTACAAGTTGGTTAAGTGTACCCAGAGGCTCATGACTTAACCCTATCAAGTCAAATCGGTCAAGTACTAGCTTACCTTAATCCTATCGGATTATCTTGCTAGATCGATTAAGCATAGATTATCTTAATCCCATCGAATTATCGAGTCGGATTGGTTAAGTATAGGTGGGCTTAACCCCATCCTCTAATCGTACTACAATGGTTAAGTATATTCTAAAAAGGTCTTGTGACTTAACCTTATCAGGTCCGCGTATTAGATTGGTTAAGTGTAGGTTACTTAACCCCATCAAATCATCATGTATAATTGGTTAAGTATAAGTTGCTTAACCCCATTAAATTATCACGTTAAGTTGGTTAAGTATTGGTTACTTAACCCCATTGAATTACCAAGTTTAAGTTGGTTAAGTGTTTAACTTAACCCCATCGAATTACCGTGTTTAGATTAGTTAAGTGTGGATTACTTAACCCCATCTAATTACCGTGTTTAGATTAGTTAAGTGTGGATTACTTAACCCCATCTGATTACCGTGGTTAGATTAGTTAAGCGTCAATTACTTAACCCCATCTAATTACCGTGTTTAGATTAGTTAAGTCTTAATTACTTAACCCCATCTAATTACCAAGTCGGATTAGTTAAGTGTAAATTACTTAACCTCATCCCCTAATCATCTTGCATGGTTAAGTGTCATTAAGAAATCAAGTCCGGTCCCACTTAACCTACCCATTCGTGTCATATCGGTTAAGTGTCATTAGTCAAATTTACTTAACCTTATCATGCGGCATTAATTTAATTAATGCACCCTCAACCTCTCACATTAGACCTTGTTGTGGTTACTAGTTAAGCCGGGCGGGTCCGGGTAGATTTACACCACAACCTAGTCTAACCTCGGGTCTTAAGCGCGACATGACCAACTTCTCACATTGGATCCTATTGTTTGTAGCTACTAGTTAAGCCGGGCGGGTCCGGGTAGATTTATGCTACAAACTCAACCCAACTTCGAGTTGGCCACTTCCAGGTTTGGTCTAGTGTTATATTACACTTACAACCCATACGTGTCTAATTTCAAGTCCCAAGTTTACCCCACGTGTCATGCCCCCATTTAGGTTCAACTTACATGTCGTGTTCACATGTAACCTCAAGTCAAGTTTTCATGTCATATTCAAGTCAAGATTTCGCGTCATGTTCATGTTTATCTAACTACCCCAAAGTCGTGTTTTCCAACGCAAGCAAAAGCGAGTCAACATAGTAATGATACTACGTCACATATTGGCCTCAAAACATGCATGATGCCAAAAAGGGATTGGATTCCCCATGCACAACCTTGGCCAAAAACATGCATAGTGTCATAAGGTGATTTGGCCACAAACATGCATAGTATCTCAAGGGGATTTGGCCACAAACATGCATAGCATAAAAGGGGATTACTTGCATAAGTGTTCATGTCATAAACCTATCATGAAGGGATGAACATGCCCATGTTACTCATGTGATAAAAAGGTAAACTTGCATATTATCATAAGGGATTTCGGGTTCATATACTTGCATAGCCTCAAAGTCACATTCATGCACATGTTTCATGAGTCAAAGTGGTTTCAAGTGTGCATGCTAACATACCACAAGCAAAGGTCCAATCTTGCATGGCAAACTAGGTCCAATGTAACATGAATAGCATGGTTTAGTCGCTACAACATAACCCAAAGTCATATGTTCATGCTAAAGGGGCAAACTAGGTTCCCATAGGCTAACATACTCATGTTACTTTGCATTTTATCCCATGTCACATCAAGATCATCGTTTAAATCTACAAGTAGCTAGAACTTACATAGCGTGGCAAGAGGACTAGGAGCATGAATCGTTTTGACGAAGAAAGGTGGCTCCTTTGATGAAGATCCGTCATGAAACTCGCATAGCAACGTTGGTTTGGCCTCTATTTGGTGTAGCAAGCTTGCACCTTTTGATTTGAATCCGATTTGAATGCATAGGCTCTAGGGATTGGAGATGGAGGCCATGATCAAAATTGATTTTGGCAGCACTTAGTTGCTAGGTTTGATTTTTAGGGATTTAGGTTAGGTTTAGGGTCTTTTTATAGAGATTAGGATAGTTTTAGGCCCTTAGATTAACCCTAGGATAGATCTGAACCATCAAACCACGTCAGAAGCTTCCAGAACAAGACCAGGGACCAGTGCAGGTGCACCAAGCCAGGAATGCTCGTCTGAGCCAAGTCGACAGGGCTGTCGACTTGGTCAGACCAAGTCGACTCCCAAGTCGACAGGGCTGTCGACTTGGGTACTGTGGCGGGAATTTTTCCCGCCTGGCCCAACTGGCCCAATTTTCCAAATTCAAGTTTGAATTTGAAATCTGTTTTTACTTAGAAATTTTCTGAAAACTTCGTTGGGCCTTAACCGGGTCATACGGACTCCGATTTTCGAAAACTCGGACTCTATTTCGCGTATTTTTCCGAGACGAACGCAATGGCATAGCCCATTTCGCTTGATTCAGAATTTAAAATTAAATTCTGCCTTGATTCTCGTCTTAATCATGTTATCGAAATACGGGTTGTTACATTAAATTGGCAAAGATAAATTTACAAGAATAATAAAAATATAAGTGTGTTATAAATTGCTACTTATTTTGGCAAAGCCAGCCAATTTTTATTGTGGACCGTACCACATTTTCATTATAACAAATAATGAGTACATGATATAACAGGAGATAGGATGTTTGTCTATCTGCTACAGACATGATTGCTCTAACTACTTCCTAAACTATTATCTATCACCATGCAAAGTGAGATTAGTTACACAAAATAGCTAGTAGGCATATATCTATATATTACACTAGCAATACACTTGCAGATCAAATTAGTTGCAGGCTGCAAGCGATCCAAAAGAAGTCATGACAGGTAGAAGCAATACTGACTTACAGCAATCCTTTCGGTCCGGTTCTTTATGTGTGGGAATTCAGTTTCAAAGATTTCAACATTTGGAGTTATTTGTATGATGCGAAATCATTGGATATTCTATTGAGAAAAGGGATCGATCTTCATATGCACTCGAGCAAAGGAATTGAATCGTCGGCTTTTGCAGAAGTTTTCATGAAATCTAAGTTGCATACTTTTGCTTTTAAAAACTGGGTCACATTTTAGGGTGCTTACGATTTAGGTTACTTGGTGAAGGTTCTCAACCATGGAAGGTTGCCTGATTCTATTGAGGAGTTTAACGCATGTTTGAGAATGTTTTGCGGAGAACGGGTTTTGGATATAAAGCAAATGATGTACGCTTAATACAGGTTCGTCGGTGATTTGGAGAAATTGGCAAAACTGTTGGATGTTGAACGACAATGGGGTGAACCTCATCAGGCTGCATCGGATTGTTTGCTTACTGCATTAACAACCACAGAGATGATCATGAAGAAGAGACTTATGGGAGAAGATAACGGTGCTCGACATGTTGGTGCTCTATTTGGATTGGGTTCACACTTAGAATTTCCTCCTGCTTATTTTCTTTTGCACTCTGCTTTTGCTTGCGTTTAAATGAATTCGCTATTTTATGGTAAATGATGAACAATATATGCGTGCATTGAAATTTATATACCTTTTATCTTTTTCTTGTTTGTCTATAATAATGGAGAATAATGGTTTTGTCATTAAGTAGTCAATTCAGACAGTTGTTGTGATGTGAAAGTAATATGAAATATAATGGAGAATTTTCTTTGTATTTATGTAATAAATGATTTTGTAAATTTTCAGAAATTTACGTTTGAAACGATATCCAAATATATAGAAATTCCTTTATATTCAATTAAATAAACGTTATCGTTTATTAACGAAATTCCATAGCGACTATTTAAAAATTTAAATTGAACATAACTAACAATCTATGCCACGAAATCTCAAATTTTTTCCCCTAACAGATAATTTTAATCTAATCGACCCGAACGATTCTTGTTTCACATAATTCTGACCTATATCGGATCCGGTATATTCATTTAAAGTTCATATTGAAAATTACGAACTACCGCCGCGTTTCGGGCTCGTTTTTGATTATATTATAAACTATATATATATATTCAAACTTCATTTTATATAATAAACTTGATATGAAATCAATTATACCTCCAATATAATATTAACGACAAAGATTTGTCACAATAGAGTAGGATAAGGAGATACAACAATATGCACAAAGATAAAATAGTTTATAAAGACACAACAACTGACGATAGTACATGCGAACTAGCTCAATCAAACCATGGAGTAGGAATTAGCAACTTCATTACAATGCATGTTATGTTTAGTATTACGGGCATCGCATGATGTTCAATCGCAACTACTCATTATCACTTCGAACACGTCTATTTTATCGTTCGAGTTCGTTAGCATATGCTATTCCCCGAGGACACAAAGGTTGGTCTATCCATTCCGTGTAATTGTAACCATTTGGAAAGACCGGGCATTGCTGAATGCGCCGACCTATATTGTTGCCCTCTGCTCGAACCACAACTTCAACCACGTACCTGCAGTAGCAACGAAATGGATAGGAATCAACTACTTGTTCGTGCAATAGTACACGAAAGAACTCTGATTCCTGCGTTGACTGAGTGACCACTTGTTCAGATGATACTTGAACAGGTAGGACTTGAGTTACATATGGAGGTTGAACGTTCACCTGTTCGTACGGCAATCCAGTTTGCGGTCTCATTTGGTTTAGGAACTGGAATTCGCCTTCAAGCTCCTGTAGCCTCATTTCTTTGTACGCCTGTTCCTCAGAATCTGTAGATGATGACAACGAAGATATCTTCACTGAGTTCTTGTGACAACAAGGAATTTCGCTCGATCCGAATCAGTCGCTAAACCGACCCAGACCGTTCGAAACGCCTGATTGTTTTGAGAACAAGACAAAATAGAACGCGGACGGAAGAACATTTCATTGTTTATTACAACAATACATCAGAATACAAGAATATACAGAGTATAAATGAATATTACACAGAAATATCATAGATTTAAATTATATAGCAGCGGAAAATTAATACAATACACAACTAGAAGAGATATACGGATACAAAGCTTTCCGGATATCATTCCAGCTGTAAACCAGGATCCTGTGAATATAAATCTGCAAAACCAAAACTACTAGCTGCCCGTGTCAAAATAAGGGCACCCAGAGTTTAGGTTAAAACAATAAACTCCAGGTCATCCATGTGACTGGTGTGAGAACTAAAACAGTTATTAATCTTTGTTTTTGAAGTTAGGTAAATCAAGGGACCACGCCGTATAACACGGAACGGGTTTCCTCCCAAGAATACCAGTGCATAAAACAAACAGCGCAATGCTAAATAAAGAAAAATGAAGTTGTTATAAGACCCAGGTCCTATCACACAATGCAACGCAAGCCGGGGGATAGGGTTTTCCCTTATAACAGCCAAAGAATGCTTGATACGTTTTGAAACAAATCATTTGATACTATTATAAGTGCATAGTGTATAAAACAACTTCAAATCATAAGTATCAATCATAGGCGGCATGAATGCCCCATACCACTATGTCGCCTTATATAGGTTATACAATCAAAATCGCAATGTCACATATTTGGAAATTTGGTTTCCATCTATGAATCGAGGCAAAAGATATTCCTCAACCGATTCGAGACTCTCTAGCCCGAGCCTCAGGACCCAGACTCAGGTGGGCACTTGGAGCGACAGGGCCGGTCCACCGATGTGGATTAAAATGCCTGAACACTGCGTTTCCCCGCCCTTTGGGGCGTAAATGAGCCAACGAATGGCTCCATCGGACCCGGATAGTTCGATCTACTCGAGGCGCCTCGCAACAACAACAACCACACAGGTGAAAAGTATATAAATGTCAGGGCTGGTAGGTCACTGACACCACCCTAGCTAGAAAGAAACGCATGTCCTCCCTGAGGTCCTCTCCCGTTTTTGGTTCATAACCGGGGTGCGAGGCTCGCGAATCAACGCTACACAAAGCTATGCTACCAAGGCCTTGCTTTGATCATCAACCACAAGACTTTGCTTTTCAACAGAAGCCTTGATCATTTGCATCTTAGCATGCCACACAGGCAAACCATTCTATGCAACCGATATCAGTCACACAGAATGAAATCCGATGTCAGACACCCATTCCATTTACAAGTCCGTTCTGGGTCTGAACGAAACCGGAGGCACCTAGTACCCCGCGTATCCATCGATCTCCAAGCACGTCTGGACGATCACCAACTATTTCCATCTTCTTGGGTGTACAGCCCAATCAAGATCATCAGTAATCACCCAAACGACGTGAAGACTTCCGGTCTTCAACCACCGTCTTCATCTTCGACTTATCGTCGTATCAGTTATTCAGAATGGGATAAACCCGACCTTTCCGAATAACTCGTGTATATTTTAAATAAGTATTACACAAACACAACATACGCCACACTCCAATTCATCAGTCACTAACCGTAAATTAATCAAGAGAATAATTTCCCAAATATTAAACCCGAAGGCCGAAACCAACATCAGATCAATATCCAGGAAACCATTCTTCTTGGCTAACCGACAGTTAGTTTCTAAATTTCACATTCATAGGGAAAGGTTCCCATTAATTTTATCCAAGATAAATTCTTTGAATTTATTCTCTAATCTTCTTTTGAATTTCAATTTAACTAGTCGGGATTAACGAACCTTACCGAAGTAACCATTTGTTTTAATTTCCCAATCCCAACCTATTCATCCCATGAAGTAAAACTGGTAATACTTCATATCTAACACCATGGTGTTATCGGTAAATTCAATTACCATTTCACGTTCAAATCTAATTAAAGATTTAACTAACGCCTGGAGCAAAACTGGTGATACTCCATCCTCGAGCATTTCAATCTAATTAAAGATTCATTAAAACTCCACTTAGTTTTAATCTTTAACTGGGTTAAAGAATTAGTGTCATTTTAAAACACGGTTCACGATAAATCCAAAATCACATTCATTAATTATCGGATTAAAGAACAAGCGTTATTTAAAACACTGTTCACGATAAACCCAAAAATCAATACCAATTTGATTCCAATTAAACATTATTTAATTGGTACACTTCATTAAATCTAAATAAAAGATTTAATCTTTTCTCAACTGGGTTCAAGAACAATGTTAATAAAGACACCATTCACGACCAACCCAAATCACATTTGACATTAAATACAAGGCTCTGAATAGAAAATATACCGGCTTATATTCAATATCAAATTCTACGACCAACAAATATCGTATTGGAAATAACGATATATATATCTATATCTTTCAAATTCCCATAACAATATCTGTATCATCATGAAATCCAACATCGAAATAATCCAAAGACAATTTCGATTCAAATCCATTCCAATATAATTATTGGAAATTCTGGTTATTTTCAAAACCATTTCAAATCCAGTTTATTTATTTTAAAAATAAATAAATTACTATTCTAGTTCAAAACTAGTACATTTCGATAAAAATCTATTTTTATCTTTTCAAAGATGGAGTTTTTCATCCCAATTCTTTCTAAATCATTTCTTATGATTTTACACAAATTATTACTATTTTTAATAATTTTATCAAGGCCCGTACAGTCGATTTCCATCAACGGCCATCGAACTGCACTTACAGCGACCTTTTTCAAATTTGATTTGGACATAATTCCAAATCCAACCGTTAGATTTCCAATTTCTAATATTTGTTAGAAAGCTCTTTTCGATACGAACCCAACGGTTCCGGTTTTAGGAGAATCCGACGGTCGGATCTCCCGCAATGTCTATTCGAAGTCAATGGTCGAAATTCGCGAACTGCCGCGGCGCGGCGCGTTCTATTCAGGCCATTATATTATATATATAATATATATATTATATACTTCGTCGATTTCAATTCAAAACGTGCTTTATAAATCGTTTTAGATTCATTTTCAAAACGGTTTCAACTTCATATTCAATTTCAAATCAAAATTGAATATTCCAATATAAATTCGTTTTAAATTCATTTCAAATTGATTTCAATTCGAATTGATTTCTAATTCAATTTCGATTCGTTTTCAATTCAATTTCGATTCATATTCAATTCTATTAAATTTCAATTCGAATTCATTTCTATTCAAATTCATTTCTATTCAAATTTAATTCGAATTCATTTCTATTCAAATTTCAAATCATTTCAGTGTATTTCGAATTTCAAATCAATTTAGTTTTCATTGAAGAATGAATAAAATCGATATAAATATCGTTCACGTCAAAATGGCGTCAATCTAACCAACACAGCTTCATATGTTTCTATTTTTAAATATTCTATTTCAAATATTTCTATTTCAAATATTTTTATTTCAAATATTTCTATTCGAATATTTCTATTTCAAATATTTCTTTTTCAAAACTGGAATGAGGCCCAATCAATTACCATATAATGTTAATTATATGGATTTTCTACAACACAATTATACAATAACAATGACGAATAATCAACCATCATCCAAAGTGCATTCTACACTGTATAAGCATCAAATATAAATATTCAACGCTTATAACAGTCTGTCAATCAATCGATCAACATACAACTAAACAATCGGGATTAGTGTACGTCCAATATCATCCCAATACCTGTGTGGGGTTTCAAACAATCAAACACAGATTTTATTTGTGCAGTTGGGCGATGTGTAAAATTTATCGTCCCAATCAATATCAGTCAAATGTGTGTATATAAACAAATCGTCCGATTTGTTTATTTTTATTTCATTTCATATACACGTTAAAATTTCTAATTTTAACTATAAAATATTTTAACTATATAAATATTTTATTTCATTTCACATCACATCACACAATCAACTACACAGCAAAATCAAGCAAACAAGCGTACAAGCCGTCCATGGTCTTTGGACGACGGGTGTCGGGTGCTACTAAACACCGTCTGCATCCTAATATATATTTTAACTAGAAAAATTAAATTAAAAGGTGAGAAGTTCTCACAGAATTGCTAATCCAATCCCACGACTCTTCTTAGGTAGAAATCTTCGTCGTTCTTGCCTCTTGCCACTTTCGTTGTCCGCTTTCACTACATATATAAAAATCACATTTTTACTTCGCTATTTGATATATGTAAAAATCGATTTTTTTACTATGCTATTCAATATATTAAAATCGAATTTTTACTATGTTATTCAATATATAAAAATCGAATTTTTACTATGCTATTCAATATATAAAAATCGAATTTTTACTATGCTATTCAATATATAAAAATCGAATTTTTACTATGCTATTCAATATATAAAAATCGAATTTTTACTATGCTATTCAATATATAAAAATCGAATTTTTACTATGCCATTCAATATACAAAAATTGAATTTTTACTATGCTATTCAATATATAAAAATCGAATTTTTATCACGCTATGCAATATATAAAAAACGAATTTTTACTTAGTCTATAATATTTCTTATATACGATGAAAAATCATATTTTCTATAATGATGCTTACTTATATATAAATTATATATATAAATATATTTTCAAAACACTATATATACAAAAGATCATACTTTGACCTTTCTAAAAATGTTATATTTTCATCTCATCTTCATATCTCGGTATAATTAAAAATCAAATATTTTATAAAGTACAAATCAGACAAATGAAATGCTAGTTCCTCATTCAAAAATCAAAGCTTTTATATATATATATACATTTTTTTAACAGATTTTAAACAATGTTATTTAAATTAAATTAGTTAAACTTTATATACACCAAACAAATCGAATTTTATATATACAAATAAGAAAATATAAATAAAAAAACTAACCATAATCGAGGGAGGAGGGGTCTTGGGCGCGCTGGCGTTGGTCTGCGGAGGTGGGGTCGTCTGTCACCACGGCGGCGGGCTCCAGGGCGTTGGCGGCGGCTCTGGTGTACGGGCGGTGGAGCTGAATCGAGGGGGGGGGTGTTTCGGTTGTTAGAAGAACGGAGGAAGAAGGAGATGGGGGAAGAAGGGGGAGGCGGCGCTTGAGGGGGTGGAGGAGGTCGGCCAGCGTGGGAGGGCCTGGCGGCGGTGGCTCTGGTGCGTCGCGATTTTAGCTTTAGGTTTTTTTTTCTGTTCTGATTCGATTTAATCGGGGGGGGGGGGGGGGGCAAGGTATAGAGAGAGGGGAGATATTTTTTTATTATTATTTATTTTCAAAAAGTTGACTTTTACATACGACCTCTAAACGAGGCCCACCGCCTGTCGTCCATAGCATATTACCCCCATTCCGAACACAATGGGATATGTATCGTAAGCTGATTCGATTGTTTCGATCAATTTCCGTTAAAATCAACATATAACTCTATATATTGAATTTGAACGCGTATTTCAATTAACTGGGTTCACATACTAACTCGAAAAATCCCAGAAAAATATTTTCTAGCTTCGTATTGACGATACGGTCCTAACAAAACTAGTTTCATCGAATTCTGAGATCGTTGGAAAAATGGCCAATTTCCAGTCGATTAAAATCAACTGAAACCGGTCAAACGCGTTTTCCTTTGCCACGCTCACATATTGATTCGAAAATTTATAAAATTTGAAACCTAGCAATAACTTTACATCACGGACCCAACAAAAGTGGTTTCGTCGAAATCCGAGGTCATTTGCAAAATTCCTATTTTTAAGGGCCTGAATTCCATAGCGACTATTCAGAATTTTCATTTGGACATATCTTTTGGTTCCCGCTATGAAATTTTGATTTCCAGGATTCGTTGGAAAGATATTCACAATTAGATCCTATAATTTTTCGTTTCACTAAAATCCGGATTGTTTTTCACCCGGTACATTCAATTGAAGTTTGAAATCGAATTATCGAACTGCAGGGCCATTTTCAATTCCTTTTATAAATATAAATTAATATTTATATTCTATCGTCGATCTATGTAACTATATACGATTGAATTTATTCAAAAGAAATTTTCTCGTCGATATAATTTAAAATAATTCATTTTAAATAATCAAAATTCGCTAAAAATGCCAAAATAAAAATTTTAAACTGGCCCAGATTTTCGGGTTGTTACAATCTCCCCCACTTAAAACTTTTCGCCCTCGAAAAGGAACAAAGTCGAAAGTGGTTTGATTAATCAACTCTACGTTCGATCTGTCTTTCATTCTCCAACTTTTCAGTTTTTGAGAATTTTCAAAAATTTCAAAAATTTGGCTAACACCCTAAATTTTCCAAAAAATTCACCATAACCTCCCCTGCACCGGGAGCCACGGGAAAATCCCGAAATTGCCATATAGGCCTTCTGATCTCAAAAAGAAAAAGAAAAAGCCAAGCAGCTAGCCAATCGGCTCATAAAATCATCATTACCCAAACAAAACTGTTAATTATAGTAAACATGTACCTATTTGTCGGGCAAACAAATTTTATTCTCTGCTCTAGCCTCTTTGCTATGACCTGTTCAATGTAAGTACAAGTATATGCAAGAAAATGCGACCAAATTTCAATAATATTCACTATTTGATACAATTTGGCTAAATGGTTTAAATTTTAATTAATCAACCAATAATCAAACAACACAATCAGCAATCAATTAGTGAATTATCATTTGAAATTCATAACTTTGATATAAAGTCAAAAATCAGATTTTTGATGCCAAATCACAACAATAAGCCCTATCTAATTTTGGTTCTCACACCAGTCAATAGGAAATATATAGAAATCTCACTTTCGTCACTCGAATATAAACACTGATGATGAGGCCTCATCATCAGAATCATCTCCGGGCGACTAGAGTGTGATTCTATATCTATCCAATATATTAAAATTTCGAACACACGTTTGCAAGACGTATATGCAAAATCTCTATATACTGGACTGTCCTAATCAATATGAAATAATCAAATACGAATAATTGATTTTAAATTTTCGAAACAAAATTTATTTTCACTTTTAAAAATATGCTCTTCACACTCGTTCTAGGATACTACTGATCCCATCTCTAACGAGTCATCCCCATTGGATATTACTAATCCAATCATCTGATGAATTTTTTTCGTATGGTTCTAATGTGCCTTGTTCTCTGAGCTTTGTAAACCAAAGCTCTGATACCAACTGTGACAACAAGGAATTTCGCTCGATCTGAATCAGTCGCTAAACCGACCCAAACCGTTCGAAACGCCTGATTGTTTTGAGAACAAGACAAAATAGAATGCAGACGGAAGAACATTTCATTGTTTATTACAACAATACATCAGAATACAAGAATATACAGAGTATAAATGAATATTACACAGAAATATCAGAGATTTAAATTACATAGCAGCGGAAAATTAATACAATACACAACTAGAAGAGATATACGGATACAAAGCTTTCCGGATATCATTCCAGCTGTAAACCAGGATCCTGTGAATATAAATCTGCAAAACCAAAACTACTAGCTGCCCGTGTCAAAATAAGGGCACCCAGAGTTTAGGTTAAAACAATAAACTCCAGGTCAGTCATGTGACTGGTGTGAGAACTAAAACAGTTATTAATCTTTGTTTTTGAAGTTAGGTAAATCAAGGGACCACGCCGTATAACACGGAACGGGTTTCCTCCCAAGAATACCAGTGCATAAAACAAACAGCGCAATGCTAAATAAAGAAAAATGAAGTTGTTATAAGACCCAGGTCCTATCACACAGTGCAACGCAAGCCGGGGGATAGGGTTTTCCCTTATAACAGCCATAGAATGCTTGATACGTTTTAAAACAAATCATTTGATACTATTATAAGTGCATAGTGTATAAAACAACTTCAAATCATAAGTATCAATCATAGGCGGCATGAATGCCCCATACCACTATGTCGCCATATATAGGTTATACAATCAAAATCGCAATGTCTCGTATTTCGAAATTGGGTTTCCATCTATGAACCGAGGCAAAAGACAGTCCTCAACCGATTCGAGACTCTCTAGCCCGAGCCTCAGGACCCAGACTCAGGTGGGCCCTTGGAGCGACAGGGCCGGTCCACCGATGTGGATTAAAATGCCTGAACACTGCGTTTCCCCGCCCTTTGAGGCTTAAATGAGCCAACGAATGGCTCCATCGGACCCGGATCGTCCGATCTAACCGAGGCGCCTTGCAACAGCAACAACCACATAGGTGAAAAGTATATAAATGTCAGGGCTGGTAGGTCACTGACACCACCCTAGCTAGAAAGAAACGCATGTCCTCCCTGAGGTCCTCTCCCGTTTTTGGTTCATAACCGGGGTGCGAGGCTCGCGAATCAACGCTACACAAAGCTACGCCACCAAGGCCGTGCTTTGATCATCAACCACAAGACTTTGCTTTTCAACAGAAGCCTTGATCATTTGCATCTTAGCATGCCACACAGGCAAACCATTCTATGCAACCGATATCAGTCACACAGAATGAAATCCGATGTCAGACACCCATTCCATTTACAAGTCCGTTCTGGGTCTGAACGAAACCGGAGGCACCTAGTACCCCGCTTATCCATCGATCTCCAAGCACGTCTGGACGATCACCAACTGTTTCCATCTTCTTGGGTGTACAGCCCAATCAAGATCATCAGTAATCACCCAAACGACGTAAAGACTTCCGGTCTTCAACCACCGTCTTCATCTTCGACTTATCGTCGTATCAGTCATTCAGAATGGGATAAACCCGGTCTTTCCGAATAACTCGCGTATATTTTAAATAAGTGTTACACAAACACAACATACGCCTCATTCCAATTCATCAGTCACTAACCGTAAATTAATCAGGAGAATAATTTCCCAAATATTAACCCCGAAGGCCGAAACCAACATCAGATCAATATCCAGGAAACCATTCTGCTTGGCTAACCGACAGTTAGTTTCTAAATTTCACATTCATAGGGAAAGGTTCCCATTAATTTTATCCAAGATAAATTCCTTGAATTTATTCTCTAATCTTCTTTTGAATTTCGATTTAACTAGTCGGGATTAACGAACCTTACTGAAGTAACCATTTGTTTTAATTTCCCAATCCCAACCTATTCATCCCATGAAGTAAAACTGGTAATACTTCATATCTAACACCATGGTGTTATCGGTAAATTCAATTACCATTTCACGTTCAAATCTAATTAAAGATTTAACTAACGCCTGGAGCAAAACTGGTGATACTCCATCCTCGAGCATTTCAATCTAATTAAAGATTCATTAAAACTCCACTTAGTTTTAATCTTTAACTGGGTTAAAGAATCAGTGTCATTTTAAAACACGGTTCACGATAAACCCAAAATCACATTCATTAATTATCGGATTAAAGAACAAGTGTTATTTAAAACACTATTCACGATAAACCCAAAAATGAATACCAATTTGATTCCAATTAAACATTATTTAATTGGTACACTTCATTAAATCTAAATAAAAGATTTAATCTTTTCTCAACTGGGTTCAAGAACAATGTTAATAAAGACACCATTCACGACAAACCCAAATCACATTTGACATTAAATACAAGGCTCTGAATAGAAAATATACCGGCTTATATTCAATATCAAATTCTACGACCAACAAATATCGTATTGGAAATAACGATATATATATATCTATATCTTTCAAATTCCCACAACAATATCTGTATCATCACGAAATCCAACATCGAAATAATCCAAAGACAATTTCGATTCAAATCCATTCCAATATAATTATTGGAAATTCTAGTTATTTTCAAAACCATTTCAAATCCAATTTATTTATTTTAAAAATAAATAAATTACTATTCTAGTTCAAAACTAGTTCATTTCGATAAAAATCTATTTTTATCTTTTCAAAGATGGAGTTTTTCATCCTAATTCTTTCTAAATCATTTCTTATGATTTTACACAAATTATTACTATTTTTAATAATTTTATCAAGGCCCGTACAGTCGATTTCCATCAACGGCCATCGAACTGCACTTACAGCGACCTTTTTCAAGTTTGATTTGGACATAATTCCAAATCCAACCGTTAGATTTCCAATTTCTAATATTCGTTAGAAAGCTCTTTTCGATACGAACCCAACGGTTCCGGTTTTAGGAGAATCCGACGGTCGGATCTCCCGCAATGTCCATTCGAAGTCAATGGTCGAAATTCGCGAACTGCCGCGGCGCGGCGCGTTCTATTCAGGCCATTATATAATATATATAATATATACTTCGTCGATTTCAATTCAAAACATGCTTTATAAATCGTTTATATTCATTTTCAAAACGGTTTCAACTTCATATTCAATTTCAAATCAAAATTGAATATTCCAATCTAAATTCGTTTTAAATTCATTTCAAATCGATTTCAATTCGAATTGATTTCTAATTCAATTTCGATTCGTTTTCAATTCAATTTCTGTTCGTATTCAATTCTATTAAATTTCGATTCGAATTCATTTCTATTGAAATTCATTTCTATTCAAATTCATTTCTATTCAAATTTCAAATCATTTCAGTGTATTTCGAATTTCAAATCAATTTAGTTTTCATTGAAGAATGAATAAAATCGATATAAATATCGTTCATGTCAAAATGGTGTCAATCTAACCAACACGACTTCATATGTTTCTATTTTTAAATATTCTATTTCAAATATTTCTATTTCAAATATTTTTATTTCAAATATTTCTATTCGAATATTTCTATTCGAATATTTCTATTTCAAATATTTCTTTTTCGAAACTGGAATGAGGCCCAATCAATTACCATATAATGTTAATTATATGGACTTTCTACAACACATGTATACAATAACAACGATGAATAATCAACCATCATCCAAAGTGCATTCTACACTGTATAAGCATCAAATATAAATATTCAACGCTTATAACAGTTTGTCAATCAATCGATCGACATACAACTAAACAATCGGGATTAGTGTACGTCCAATATCATCCCAATACCCGTGTGGGGTTTCAAACAATCAAACACAGATTTTATTTGTGCAGTTGGGCGATGTGTAAAATTTATCGTCACAATCAATATCAGTCAAATGTGTGTATATAAACAAATCGTCCGATTTGTTTATTTTTATTTCATTTTTCATATACACGTTAAAATTTCTAATTTTAACTATAAAATATTTTAACTATATAAATATTTTATTTCATTTCACATCACATCACACAATCCACTACACATCAAAATCAAGCAAATAAGCATACAAGCCGTCCATGGTCTGTGGACGACGGGTATCGGGTGCTACTAAACACCGTCTGCATCCTAGTATATATTTTAACTAGAAAAACTAAATTAAAAGGTGAGAAGCTCTCACAGAATTTCTAATCCAATCCCACGACTCTTCTTAGGTAGAAATCTTCGTCGTTCTTGCCAATTGTCACTTTCGTTGTCCGCTTTCACTACATATATAAAAATCACATTTTTACTTCGCTATTCGATATATAAAAATCGAATTTTTTACTATGCTATTCAATATATAAAAATCGAATTTTTACTATGCTATTCAATATATAAAAATCGAATTTTTACTATGCTATTCAATATATAAAAATCGAATTTTTACTATGTTATTCAATATATAAAAATCGAATTTTTACTATGCTATTCAATATATAAAAATCGAATTTTTACTATGCTATTCAATATATAAAAATTGAATTTTTACTATGCTATTCAATATATAAAAATCGATTTTTTATCACGCTATGAAATATATAAAAAACGAGTTTTTACTTAGTCCATAATATTTCTTATATACGATGAAAAATCATATTTTCTATAATGATGCTTACTTATATATAAATTATATATATAAATATATTTTCAAAACACTATATATACAAAAGATCATACTTTGACCTTTCTAAAAATGTTATCTTTTCATCTCATCTTCATATCTCGGTATAATTAAAAATCATATTTTATAAAGTACAAATCAGACCAAATGAAATGCTAGTTCCTCATTCAAAAATCAAACCTTTTATATATATACATTTTTTTAACAGATTTTAAACAATGTTATTTAAATTAAATTAGTTAAACTTTATATACACCAAACAAATCGAATTTTATATATACAAATAAGAAAATATATATAAAAAAACTTACTGTAATCGAGGGAGGAGGGGTCTTGGGCGCGCTGGCGTTGGTCTGCGGAGGTGGGGGCGTTTGTCACCACGGCGGCGGGCTCCAGGGCGTTGGCGGCGTCTCTGGTGTGCGGGCGGTGGAGCTGAATCGAGAGGGGGGGGGGTGTTTCAGTTGTTAGAAGAACGGAGGAAGAAGGAGATGGGGGAAGAAGGGGGAGGCGACGTTTGAGGGGGTGGAGGAGGTCGGCCAGCGGTGGGAGGGCCTGGCGGCGGTGGCTCTGGTGCGTCGCGATTTTAGCTTCAGGTTTTTTATTTTATTTTTTTCTGTTCTGATTCGATTTAATCGGGGGGGGGGGGAAGGTATAGAGAGAGGGGAGATATTTTTTTTTATTATTTAATTTCAAAAAGTTGACTTTTACATACGACCTCTAAACGAGGCCCACCGCCTGTCGTCCATAGCATATTACCCCCATTCCGAACACAATGGGATATGTATCGTAAGCTGATTCGATTGTTTCGATCAGTTTCCGTTAAAATCGACATATAACTCTATATATTGAATTTGAACACGTATTTCAATTTACTGGGGTCACATACTAACTCGAAAAATCCCAAAAAAATATTTTCTAGCTTCGTATTGACGATACGGTCCTAACAAAACTAGTTTCGTCGAATTCTGAGACCGTTGGAAAAATGGCCAATTTCCAGTCGATTAAAATCAACTAAAACCGGTCAAACACGTTTTCCTTTGCCACGCTCACATATTGATTCGAAAAATTATGAAATTTGAAACCTAGCAATAACTTTACATCACGGACCCAACAAAAGTGGTTTCGTCGAAATCCGAGGTCGTTTGCAAAATTCCCATTTTTAAGGGCCTGAGTTCCATAGCGACTATTCAGAATTTTCATTTGGACATATCTTTTGATTCCCGCTATGAAATTTTGATTTCCAGTATTCGTTGGAAAGATATTAACAATTAGATCCTATTATTTTTGGTTTCACTAAAATCCGGATTGTTTTGCACCCGGTACATTCAATTGAAGTTTGAAATCGAATTATCGAACTACAGGGCCATTTTCAATTCCTTTTATAAATATAAATTAATATTTATATTCTATCGTCGATCTATGTAACTATATACGATTGAATTTTATTCAAAAGAAATTTTCTCGTCGATATTATTTAAAATAATTCATTTTAAATAATCAAAATTCGCTAAAAATGCCAAAATAAAAATTTTAAACTGGCCCAGATTTTCGGGTTGTTACAGTTCTAGTAGAAGGATGTGCTCTAAGAATGGGAACGAAGGTGCTTGATTGATTGATAAAGTGTAGGGAATTTGCTTTTGATTGATAAAGTGTATCAAGGATGACATAAACAGGACAAAGGACTAAGGACTGGACTATATTCCAAAAACTCTCAAAATAGAGTGGCATGACTCCGCAGTGACATAAAAGATGACTGCACTATGCGAACTGTGCAAGACACGACCAGTCAATGCGCTAAAGTTGGTCCACCCGCTACAGATGGTTACAAAACGTTAATACACTTCAAACAACACATACAGGAACTAGAACAACAGAACATAGCAACATCAAATTCAAATTACAATAATAACGATAAAGCATAACGATACAAGTGATACGATACAAGTTATATGACGCGTAACGATACAGTACATATAATGCATAACATAAAATATTTAAATCCTAATTTAATCCACGTTGCAGGCGATAATTTGAATTACTTAGGTCGTTAACTTGATTTTGCAGCTTTCTTATTTCTTCCTCTAGTTCAAAAGCATACGTAATTGCTTGACGGGGAAAGCGATCATCTATCCACTGTCTGAACTCGCATCCGTTGGTACGTACTGGACAAGTATAATATTGTCATCCAACATCGTTTCCACGACGGATGACTAATTGCGGTGCTTCAAAGGCACAAAAGCATACAATATTTGCGGATTGCACCTCGCCTTCTTCAACCGTGACTCTAACACGAGGAATTACAAGGTTATACCTACGGTCACGTTGTCCTGTTGGATTGTCTTGCTGATGTCTTATTTCCATTTCATGCATTCCTGCTTCAAGTTCTAATTGTCGCACCTCGTCATTGCGTCGCTCTTCCATCTCGATATACCACTCGATTGGTTCTCTAGGTGCGGACGGATTAGGATTTGAAGGTCCAGAGAGAAGGTCCGTGTAATTGTAAGAAGATGGATACAAAATTGGAATGACTACACTCTAAGAAGATGGATGGGTTATTAGTGAAACACTATTCGATATATATATATAGGAGGAGATTTGGTTACCGCTGCATAAAGGAAATTACTTCCTGCTATAAAATATAACGGCAAACTGTTTATATACTGTCTTCCTGATAAATATAAGAGTGACATGACTACACTCTAGGAAAAGAGTGTCCCATTATAAAATATAACGGCAAATTGTTTACCGTTATATTTTATAGCCGTTGCGCCGTAACGGCTATTTAAACGGTCGCAATCCCTACCTTATATACCAACCTACCTCCTCCTTCTTCTGCACCCAAGAGAACCGGGAAAAAAAGTGCAAGCATGAAACCCATGTCCCAACAGCACTCGCCGTCATATGCCTGGCAACGTCCAGTCCAACTCCATCAATCATTTCAGCCATCTCACGAATACGGATACTTGCCGTATTCAAATGACGATGCCCCTTCTGTTTATCAAAAAGATGAAAAAGAAATTGTACTTGAAGGGAGGGTTTCTGAGCCACTACGGATGATTGGATCCAACCCTATTTGCCATTGTGGACAAGAATCGGCCATAATTGTTGACAAGACCGAAACAAATGCCGGTCGTCGATTTTTCGGCTGTAAAGTGTACAATGACCACAAGAATTATCCTGATGAAATTGATTGTTGTTGATTTAAGCAGTGGATTGACCCTCCCATGTGCGAATGTGGACGTCAGTATGCATTGGATGCGTAAGCCGAAATAAGACGCTTGAGCAAGATTGTTGCAGGCGAAACCAAAGATGGTCCTTTCCCTAGGCCGTGGTAGGTGTATGTGTTGAATTTGATGCTTGTGCGCTCAGCTGTTGTAGTTTGTATGATTATGGTTTGGCTTTTCTTTATATTATTATACTTGTCATTGTTGTAGTTGTTATAATTGCTCAGTTGTTGTAGTTGTTATAATTGTCGTGTCAAGTAAGCTTCTACGTTATGTAAGGCATCCGAGAACGACCCATTTTTCTTAATTCCTCCGTGAATTGAAATGGTTAATGCGCCATACAACAATATTACATATTACAATATCACTCTGAATTTAATATGAGTACCATGTAAGTACATAGTACCATTTCACATGCGTATAAGACATGATTAGACCATTCGCTGACAAGAAAAAAGTAAAGACGCGTCTCCATCATTCTTAGCCGGGATTCCAATAACATCACTGTATGGAATCTAACATAATATCATGAGATAAATAGTATATGCCAACATGAGATAAAAGTAAAGACGCGTCTCCATCATTTGTACTGCAATTATGTGAACGGTCACTGTACAAAATCTAACATAATATCACGAGAACTCTGTAATGAGCATTCTACACTATTGAATTATAACTGTTGGTCGTTCTTTACCCTTATAAGTACTGCATATTTGATAATCCATCTCATACCTTTTATAGCTTCAAGCAGCACCGTTTAAGGCTCAAGCGAGAAAATTTATTTCCATGTTTTCTAAAAGGTAACGTTTTTTATCAACAAACTTTGTACTTCTGGTAAGTTTACTTATTCTACCATTGCGTAGGTTACATGGACGATTCAGAAATTAGTGATGAACAAATGGGAAGGATGTTTGATGAGTACGAATGGAACTTAGGCAACGATAACGAAGTTGGATTAGTTCATGATACACAAATTGAAGAGGTGCCTGTCGCGGTTCAGCACCGAGCAGTTACAGCTCCACGTCCTTCTCCAGTAAATCAACGACCTAGTAATAGTGTTCAAACATTGAATTCTCCAACTTGTGATTTTTCTTCCAAGGATTTGCTGGCCCTCGTAAAAGCCTATATTGAGGTTGAAAAGTGAGATGAGTTACTAATGCAAAGTGGAGGGGGATTAAAATATGAAGAAAGATGGGCAATGATCACGAGGCTATACAACAACCATCGTTCCCGGTCCACTAGACGAACATCGGTTGAAATCCAAATGGCTAATCGTCATTTTGCATACGCTTGTGCTCGGTACACAAAGATTATCAGAAGGGTTAAAGACGAGAACATTTTTAAAACAAATCGAGCAACATATGATTCTCGTTACCTTTTCGAGTATGGTGAGGAATTTGTTGGTTACGAAGCGTATAAACTCCGCTACAGTTGGTTGACCCGCTACGGAAGTGAGTAGGCTTATGGTATTATGATTTTATGGTTGTTTTACTATCTATTTAATTTGAAGTTTGTGCGTAGAACACTTACAGGAACTAGAACAACAGAACATACCAGCTCTACACAAAAACAGTCTCTACACAGATATACAGTCGCTACACAGAACCAAATACAGTCTCTACACAGAAACATAACCAGAACATACACAAAATACATCGAAAGTACATAATAGTGGTAGTCAACAAATACAGAACGCGTACTCAACCAATAGGAGCATACAACTGACAACTGCGAAAACGTAATACATCGAAAGTACATAATAGTGGTTGTGAACAAATGCAGAACGTCTACTCAAACAACAGAGACATACAACTAACAACTAGGAAAACGTAATACATAAAAAGTACATACAACTGACAACTGCGAAAGTACATGAAAGTGGTAGTAAGTCACTCGTCCGAGTCATCTGAAGGTTGATGTGTACGTATACGTGTGAGGCGCCGATGACGTCTCTCATCATCACCAACATCTGGAGGCTGACTGGACCCAGCACTAGACCTATGGTGGTATTAAATCTGCAAGTCCTGAAGTCTCTTGCGCTCTGCCTGAAGCTGGTCCTCTAAATGCACCTACTACTGTCGTGCCTCCTCTGCAACACGACGTAGCTCATCATCATAGTAATCTAGGCTATGCCTATGCTCTAGATAGCCCGTATGCCTAATCCCCATCTACATATCATGATATGATATCTGTGCAGGATCCGGGTAATCGTGATGGGCCGGAGGATGAAACACGTCAACGTAACGATCTGGTCCAATGGTGGGCACTGCCATGGTCCATCGAAAATGACTGGCGGCCTCCATATGATTAGCTGCACGAAAACTCTGGCTGGGCTGGGTAATATCCTCGACAACAGATGGACGTATGCCGTGTCGTATAGCAGATGGCCCTACTAAATCAATCGATGCTGCATGTGTAATCGTGTCGGAGGACTCGGTGAAAAATCTACGCTAGAAGGTAAGGTAACACTCCCCAATAATAACAAAGCTCTCGGCCATCCACCAGCCTGTTGCCCTGGCTATATCTAGCTGCTCTGTCGGGTAAATCATACACCGATAAGTATGTGGGTGTGGATCATTTGGAATAGCATCGAAGTTATACAACTGTCTCCAGCACCTCTCACCAAGATATCAATAAGCACCTACCGCCACGGGATAAGATATAAGTGGAAATCTCCGTCCGGCAAGCATCCTGCAATCTGTATGATCTCAAGATCGATGGATGTACTCTGCTCAAATGGATGCCATATATTCTGATCCATATACATCCTCAGCTCGATCTGGTTGTGGGAAACTGGATACACATGGTGTGACTCATTATTCCTGGACCCCCGGTTGTCCGTAGTCCAAAAGGATATACGGGGGAAAAAGGTCGATGGGTCTGTAGTACGGGTGACAAAATAAAAGTTCCTAGAGTACTCAAAGTACCAATACTGTAACAACTCCCAGAATCCAAATAAAGAAACCTGAGAATCAGAGATGGTGCACTGCATGTCGAGACATTTGTATAGGTATGGAAGGATAGGTGTGCCCCAATCATATAAAATCGCCCCATCGGCATTTAACTCAGCCGCGACCTCAAGAAACCCCATAGGCAAACTACTGCTCGAAGAAATAAAGAAAAGGTTACCCATAAGGTATAACACAAATAATCGAGCAAGCTCCAAGTCGTCATCAACGGAGTACTGACCGAGTATGCTGTCAATGGCCGCACGGATGGCGCTCACTCTAATAGCGCCTTCTGCCTGATACGACGTAGCAGAAACATCAAAATGCGGCAGTAGATCATGAACAAGTGCACGATCACGCCATCGACCATCGTCATAAGGCAGTGGGGGATAAGCACCTACTCCAATGCTAATACCAGTAAGCATGGAGAAATAAAGCGGTGTAAGTCCTAACTCACCACAAGGAAAGTGAAATGTGTGGGTGGTTTTGTACCACCGTAGAGCGATGGCCGCACACAATTAGACATCGGCATTTAAAACATGGTTTATTCCTAAAATTGTAAAGCGCACAGTAAGATAAAATATGACTAATAAATTATCCACTTGTTTCATTAAAAGGTCTTTAATATTACCTAGAAAAAATTGAAATCCAAGAGCATGTAACAGTCTTGCGACCCCCTCCTTACCCGCCAAGTGTGCATGATAATATCTAAGTGTGGTCGCTAACGAACCACGTGAACGTATATTCCGCGACTGTCAACGATTCAACAAAATGTTATATTATCTACCTAATATCTAATACTCAAAGAATACTATTTAAATAATACTATGAATACTTACAGCCGAACTCGACTGCGTGCTAACGTGTACTTCGTCTTTTGGAAGAATGCGAAAGTGGGATAGTATATGAAGCTTCGCGACGCTGAGGTTCATATCCAGAAAACCATCGAGATCGGCCTGTCTAGTGGAAACCGATCCCACACCCCTACGCGCCCTGCCTGCTTGTCCGCCTCTACGCCTGCAACGTCCACGATGGTTGCCTTCCTCATGCGCCCCTACGTCTTCGTTCTCCATGTTTTCGGCGGCTGCAAGCAAGTCTTCTATTCTGAGCGCTGGTTGTTTGCCACTACCCCCTGCACCACTCCCGCCTGCGCCACTTCCCCCGGTGCCACCATCGTTGCCATGCATGAATTTTTTGGCAAAATTTTTAGTAATCTAGCCATATTTTTGAACGAATATCTCAAATACGGTAGTTAATTTGGTTAAAAGCTGACGGATTGGTGAATTGGTGGAAAAAAATTGGTGAAAAATGGGGGTTTTCGGGTTGAAAATATGGGTAGAGGATGAAGAGGAGGGGTGGCGGCTGAGGGTTTATATGGTTTGGGTTATAACGACAAACACTTTGCCGTTATAACATTATAACGACAAAGTGTTTGCCGTTATAATGTTACAACGGCAAAGAGTTTGTCATTGTAACCTTATAACGGCTAACTCTTTGCCGTTGTTAGCCCCCCCCCCCTAGCTAACCCATGGCTGGTTCCTTCTTCTGGTTGCTCCGCTCGTTGGACCAATTTCAAAACAAGAGAGAGAATAACTGAACAGAATGGATGGTTGGTTATGGTCTTAGTTCGGCAACCCTAAACTCAAAGGTGGCTCTATCCTAGGCCCTGGCTGCATCATCGACTGTGTCGAATGCGCTTAACCACTTCCTAGCGGCTTTCCTTGGGTCTCTTATCTCTGCCGCCGATTTTCCCCATGGCCTCTGCCTCACTCCCCTGTACTTATTCTTCTCGTACTTCCTCCTCCTCTTTGTCACCTCCGCCTTCACCTTCATTGGTTATGTCGAGCTCGTGAAAAGGTCACACCCCACGCAACCTGATATGCTGCATTGGCTGCACAATAGGAAGGCTAGGGTGGGTTCTGAGTCTGTGTCCGATAAGGCATGGACAAGGGCTGATACCATTATCGACTGTTCTAGCTCTCTGCTTAGCCTGTTGTGTACGGTAGGGAAGCTGATCATATCTGAATTTGGATGTGGTTTTTTGAATGTTTGAGTTGAGAAATTTGAATGGGAGACTGAGTGGTATTTATACTGCTTTTGCGCCAGTTGGGAATTGGCAGGTGCACACGGATATTATACAGAGTTGATTCGGTTATACTTTTGTTTGTTTGGACATTTCATTTTCGGTAATAAGAAGCTCGTGGAAAATGTGAGGTTAAGGTTGAATTGGATGAGCTTAGTTGTTTTGGTTTTTCGGACCGAACATGACTATTTTCTACATTCATCTTGGATATACGTCCAACAAGCCAAACATAATTTTGAATCATATAATGGGTAAATATAGCACTTATAAAGAGATTAATTATATGATATCTCGTTACATACATGATTGGGTTTTCATATTATCTTTGACCATAATATGTATATTAAACTTGCTTAATGATAGTGTTGCAGTAAGGAGCATGAACCTTAGGCATTCCATAAAGTTAACCCCATGTAAACTGATATTATGTACCACATTATCATGACAAGAGCTTCGTGGCCAAAGAATCATTTGGCAGTATACCTATGATTCAGTTTTTTCACATTTATTCATTCAGTTCGTTAAAGAAAAATAACTTGTTATATAAGAACGAAATATGGCTAGAATTGAAATATTAAGCATATAATGATTGACTGAAATGCAATCTAAATTTAAAAATTATAATCTCGTGAGTTTGTTTGTTAGTTTTTAGTCGATTTCAAATTTTAATAAATCAAACCGAAAGTTCTAGTTTTGAAAACAATAGAAAATAACTCTAAGAACAAAAAAATCGACACCTTTGAAACTTTTATAACTTTAATTTTATAAAATCCTTCTTTTTCTTAACCAAAGGATCTCAAGTCTACTTTGAAATAATTATATATATATATATATATATATATATATATTTCAAGCAACATCAATATTCATCATAAATAAAACTCAAACAATCCAATATACAACAAAATCAATAGATTGATATCACTCATCTAAACCAAATGTACCAAACATACCAAATAAACATCAAACATCCCCCAAGTCAGCATCAAACATCACTACCCCATAGATGACTTACTGCAACAAAAATCCAAGGTGATGCTAGCTACAATGTAACCATAGCTATGCTGATTTTTGTCTATTGCAACGCACTTTTCAATGTGTTAGCATAGATATCAAATTGTGTTGCAAAAACTATAGATATATTCCAAAAAATAAAAAATAAAAAATAAATACACCTTAGCGTCCATACTATTAGTTAAAACAGAATCTCAACCATCCATCAACACCATCAATCAACACTTCATCTAATTCTATTTACCACTTTTATGTTCATTCTCCCGCCTTAGTTTTTGTTTACTTCTCGCCCCCAAAATTTCAAAAATCTTTCGAAATCCCTCATTTTCATTTTCTACCTCTTTTCGCCCTTAAAGTTTTGCACTTCTTTCCTTCACCGTAGCTTTAGCTTTCATCATTTTTATTGATTCGTCATTTGTGATCACCTCAAATCGCTACTGTTGTATTTCTCAGATCTACTTCTCAAGCTATCTATCTCGCTTGATTTTGAGTTAGTTGATGACTCAGCGGTGTTTTATACTCTGGTAGGCTGATGGATGTTTGCTTTCGACACCTTTGCAACCTTTTTTGACCCTCTATTCGCCTTTGGAGATTGTTACACCGGAAGTGGCTGGGATGTACTGCTAGGCTCCTTTGTCGAAACTTTGTCCTCCATTTGCTCCTTAGGTATGGAGTTTGGAGTACTGCATCACGCTCTATTTTAAGGTATGACTATATGGTGAATTTCCTATTTCATCCAACCTTTTTGCTGAGAAGAATTGAAACTCCATTAATCAAGTGTTTTGATTCAGGTATGCATATTTCTTATATTTTCCTTCTTTAGCTCGTGGCAATATTATAAGATCCACTTTATAATGTTGAATTTTTTAATAGCTAGCTACCACAACACAATCATTTCATGAATTAGATCATTTTTTGTTGGTTACAGTGTCTTACAACATGCACATCTCAACTAACTAATATCAAACTCATCGATTTATAAATAATAGTCCAATCATACCTCAAATCGTAACTATATTTCATTTTATGACTAATTTAGTTCATATGCACAGACATTTCCAATTATTTGCCTTGAATATGATAACTTAAGAGGATCTCTTTTGTATAGGTCCCATGAGCTTGTGAAAATTACATAAGTATCTTGTGGCGGATATCAAACAGCAGTCGTTTGTGAAAATGGGGATGTCATGCTAGTGGGGAATGATTTTTTCTTAAAATACGGGTTGCTTTTCACTTTTAACTTTTCACTCAACTAACGGGGACCCGTGTTAATGGCATGTAACCTACTAAAGTTTAACATAAACTCATATTAATTTAGCTATGCGACCCTTTTTTGGTTTCAAGATAGTGTATAAAGGTGTTTATATAGTAAATGAGGTGGTTAATGAACATAAAGGAACATGCCTCTGCCTTCCCTGTCGCTCCTGTATGCAATAGGGTTAGGAAAAGATGCTATACTCGCAGCAGTTGCTATGAATTGGGTGCTTAAGGATGGGATAGGGTATCTCAGCAAAATATTTCTGTTTAATTTTGGTTGCCATTTTTACATTAATCCTAAGGGCTGGAGGCTATTTGTCGATCTTCTGAAAAGTGTAGTATTTGGATTAGAGATCATGACCCCTGTTTTTCCACAGTATTTTTTCCTGATTGGTGCTGCTACCGGTGCTGGTCTTTCAGCTGCTACATCGATACAGGTTGCAACTAGAAGTTGTTTCTATGCAGGATTTTCTGTACAGAGAAATTCTACTGAAGTTATTGCTAAAGGTGAAGCACAAGGAATGGTAAGCAATTTATTGGCATCATGCTTGGCATAGCATTGGCTAATTTCATCAAATGCTCAACTTCGTTAGCTCTTGTATCGTTTACTGAAGTAAATGGATTTCACATGTATTGCAATCTGAAGTCATATCAATCTATTCAGTTGAGGACTCTAAGCCCATATCGTGCGAGTTTGGTCTTTAGCGAATAATTTAGTTAGTGGACTATTTCCTCAAATCATGCATGTCAATGATGAGAAGCCATTTTATCCTGGCCTTCCCTATGTCAATAGAGGTAAGTATATGAAATTATCTCTCATTTTTTCAATTAGGGCCAGAAACACAACATCTGAAATATACAGCAGATTACATCTTTGGTGTAAACTTAGTGAAGTTGGAAAAAACAAAGAGGATGCATTATCTTTATTCGATATTTTTAAAGAGGAAGGCTATATAGTTACAGATAAGAAAGGAAAATTCTATGTCGTACTTCGTGAAGGTTGTTCGCCACAAGACATGCTGAAGTCTTTGTTTCACATTAGCTGTTTATATTGGTTGGAGAAAAATATTCGAATGGAGCAAAGAAGCATAGCAGATGAATGCATATATGGTAAGAGATTGCACATAGCCCCGGACTATGCGCGAATAAAATTCAATCAGGTCAAGCAGAGTGGGCTGGAAAATGGATGGCTAGTTAATGATGGGTTGATAGCCAGGCCTTACCTTTCAGAATGCGATTATGCTATACATATAAGAAAATAAGTGGAAATGGTTTTATTTACTGAATGAATAAATTGATCAATTGTACAAAGGTTTACGTACATATTTATAGTTGAATAGCCGAATGGGCTTAATGTAATGAAACGTGAAATAAAACATGACTTTGGACAAAGCCCACTTATGATGTAAACGGGATATAAAGAGTATTTGTGTATTACTCTTCATAACCCCCTCCCCGCACCCCCGCAAACCTTATTAATCGATCTATGATTTGAGGGAAAAAATTGGCAACCGACATAGAAATTCCCAAATCATTTCTCGCAACAATCTTCCTCAATTCTGTCATCATTCTCTTTCAAGTCTTGACTTTAGCTTGAGCTTGACCTTTATCTGCGTTGTTATCTATAGCTAATTTAGTCTCCTTATCTCCAGATCTAATTTTGTTGATAGATTAATCGAATTTTTTATGAAATTTGGTTAAAGCTTAAGACTTTGCAACTGATTCGAAGTCAACATTACTGGATCTGCCAGGCTTGTCAGTTAGGATTTGTTCTCTGCTTCCGCTGCTTTGAGATTTAAGGTTTATAATTTCTGCTACGCACAGCTTGTCTCTCGGTGTCTCAAATCTAGGCTTTGACAATGGTTTGGTCAGAATGTCTGCTATTTGGTAAGTGGAAGATACGTGACTAACTTGAAGCTTCTCTTTTTGAACTAATTCTCTTACGAAGTAAATATCCAGTTCTAGATGCTTAGTTCTTGCGTGTAGAACAGGATTAGCTGTTAATGCTATAGCACTCATGTTATCACACCAAACAGTTGCCTTTGCACTTGAGTTGATCTTTAGTTCACTTAGAAGCATTTGAATCCACATGATTTCTATTGTAGTACTTGCAATGCTACAATAGTCTGCTTCTGTACTTGACCTCGAAAAATATTTTGTTTTTTCGCACACCACGATATAGGATTATTGCCTAAGTATATACAATAACCACTTGTAGATTTTCTGTCATCATAGTCATTTGCCCAGTCAGCATCTGCATAGGCATTAGTGGTTAAATCGTTGCCATTCCTCAGAATTAAACCCTGATTAATGGTACCTCTTAAGTACCTTAAAATCCTTTTTACTGCCTTCCAATGGTCACTGAGAGGTCTTTGCATGAATTGGCTTGCCTTGTTGACACTATAAGATATATCTGGCCTGGTTATAGTCACATACTGTAGAGCTCCTATGATACTTTTGTACAATTTTTCATTGCATGTGGGTTCACCTTTTTCCTTACTTAAGTGAGCATTAGTTATCATTGGTGTAGGTAAAGGGTTAGCCTTATCCATGTTTGATCTTGCTAGAATTTCTGTAATGTATTTCTTTTGACTCAACTGAAGCTCATTGTTGTTTCTGCTGAATTCAATTCCTAGAAAGTAGGACAATTCACCCTGATCCTTGACTGAAAATTCATTGTTCAGATGATTGGTGATAGTTTTGATTTCAGATTCACAGTTGCCTGTGATTATGAAATCATCAACATAGATCAGCACATAGGTCACTATATTATTAGTGAATTTTGTGAATAGAGAATTGTTTGATCTTTTAGAATTGTATCCAAACTTTGACTGTATTGATTTTAGCTTGTTGAACCATACATGTGGTGCTTGCTTCAACCCATAGATAGTCTTGTTTAGTTTGCACACCACTTTTCAATTTGTTTTCTCCTTAAGCCCTGGTGGTAGCTCCATATAAACTTTCTCCTGGAATTCACCATTCAAAAAAGCATTGTTAACATCAAGTTGCTTGATGGTCCAATTTTTATACAAGGCTATTGTTAAAATAATCATAATTGTTGTTGGCTTCACAACAGGTGAGAATGTTTCACTGAGATAAATTCCCCACTGTTGTGAATAACCTTTAGCCACTAACCTAGCCTTGTACTTAGAAATTGCACCATCAGCATTTCTCTTTATTCTATATGTCCATCTACACCCAATGATATTTTTGTTTTTGGTTGGTTGAATAAGACTCCATGTTTTTTTTTATTAACTAGAACATATAATTCTTCCTGCATAGCTGACCTCCACTTGTCATTCAACTTGGCTTGTTGATAAGTGGATGGTTCAGTATTATTGAATTCAGCACAAAAAGTTTTTAGTTTGAATATACCACTTTTTGCTCTTGTCATCATATGATGTTTATTTTGATGTTAAGGACCTTCCCTGTTTCTTTCTGCTTGAGTGCTTTCAGGACTGTTGTTTTCTTCATTGCTCACATTATTATGTTGCACATTGTCATTGTCACCACTACCACTGTTTTCACTCTCATGATTTGATGCATCTCTAATAATATGATGTTGTGTAGTGCTTGTGGTTTGTGTGCTTTGTGTTTGTTTAGTGCTATTATCATATTGTGGCACATGCAGAACTTCATCCACTTGTTCAGGAAATTGTGGAACTATAATTCTTGGATTATAATTTTTCTTTGTGGTTTTGCATGTGTCACTTCTGAATGGAAACACTTTCTCATCAAAGATGACATGTCTAGATATATAAATTTTTCCATTGTTGTCCAAACACTTGTAGCCTTTAAATTTTTTGGCATAACCCAAAAATGTACATGGAGTAGACTTGAAATCAAGCTTATGTTTATTGAATGGTCTAATATGAGGAAAACATAAACATCCAAATACTTTTAGTGCATCATAATTTGGCTTGGTTTGATTTAGAATTTCTGTGGGGCACTTCATGTCAAGTACCTATGTAGGTAACCAGTTTATTAGATGAACAGTTGTAGCAAATGCATCAGGCCATAATTTTAGAGGTAATGATGCATGTGCTAGCAGTGTCAACCCTATCTCAACAATATGTCTATGTTTTCTCTCAATCAGTCCATTCTGTTCAGATGTATGTGGACATGTTAATCTACGTGTAATACCCTTTTGTGGAAATAATCTTTTAAGGGTTAAAACTCCTTACCACCATCACTTTGAACAGATTTGACTTTATGGCTTAACCGATTTTCAACATTCGCTATGAACTGCATAACTACATTACAAGTGTCATACTTTGATTTTAAAAAATATGTCCAAACATATCTTGAATGAGCATTAATAAATGAAATATAATACTTGTACCCATAGTCAGTGTTAATTGGTGCTGGACCCATAGGTCAACAACAATTAATTCTAATGGGTTCAAATATTCGGTTTCAGAATTTGCGAATGGAAATTTATGGCTCTTTACCATTTGACAATATGTGCACACATAATGACTTGGAATATCAACAGAAATATCAACGTTGACTAAAATTTCTTTCATAATTTTTGAACTTGGATGTCCAAGCTTACAATTCCACAAATCAGATATCATGTAGTCATTACTTGAGCCTAATTCAGTCATATTACAGTACTTACGTTTTGAAACAGTTTTTCTGCAATTTCCAGAATCGAACTTGTATAAGCCACATTTTGTTCCCTACCCTACAATAAAATGTTCCTAGTCAGCATGTCCCTAACTACATAGTGATTTGGGTAAAATTCAAATGATATTTTGTTGTCTTTAGCACACTATGACACGCTGATTAAGTTTTTCCTTATATGTGGTTCACACAGTAAATTATTTAAATAGATTTGTTTGGCACCATTAGTACTAGCATGTCCAGTATGAGAGATAATTATAGAATTACCATTATCCATAATTAGAGATTGCTTACCTTTGTATTCACGATTGCCAAGATTCAGATTACTTAAATTGTTTGTGACATAATGAGTTGCTCCTGAATCTAGATGCCATGCTTCATCTTGAATATCATCAGTAGTAGTAGGATTTGAGGAAGTTTCTTGATTAGTTTTAGTATCTGATTGACTGCTGGCCATGTTGCCATTTGGAGTGTTATTTCCGTTATTGCTATTACCTTATTGATTGACATTATAGTTGTTGTCAAACCTGAAATAACATCTATTGGCTGTGTAACCCATTTTTTCACAAATCTGGCACTTTGTCCGATTATTTGGGTTCCATCTCCCAGCACTTCCTCTTCTATGGTTTGACTGACCTCCTCTTTGGTAAGTGTTTTGATTTTTTGAATTGTTTTGTTGATTCTTGCTTTTCCCTTTAGTGATATAGTTAACAGAAGGATAAGAAACTTGATATTTTCTTTGCAATAATCTGCCTTTATGAGCTAATAGCATAGAGTGTACACTTTGTAATGAGGGCGTGGGTCTATGGATGTTAGAAATGCCATACCTGCTTCATATTCATCCTCCAGCCCTCCAACTATGTATAACACTTGTTCTTTTTCTTCAATCTTATTACCAGTGCATGCAAGTTGATCACATAGATTCTTTACCTTCATTAGGTATTCATTCATATTGGAACTCTCCTTCTTTATACTTTGAAGTTTCTTCTTGTAGTTTAACACCCTTGCTGATGACAGACTAGTAAATGATCTCTCTAAGGCTGTCCATATATCGTGAGATGACTTAACACCAATTAATTGTGGTATTATTGATGAACTTACTGTTCATTAGCCATGCACTCACAAGATTGTCTAGTCTTTGATATGATGCATATTCTTGATTAGGAATTAAGTTGTTATCAGCAACTCTGTGTATTTTGCTGGAACATTTTATGATCCATAGAGATAATCTTCAAATCCACAACCCTTTGCCGCTGTTTCCACTTGCAGTTTCCATAGAAGATAATTTGATTCATCCAGTTGAATCGAGATGATGTTGCTTTACAGCTTGATGATGGATTTAATAAGATCTTCAGTGCTTTCAGCACTGGTCTGATTTGATCTGGCTGATGATCTTGGAGAATTTGGTTGATTTGTTTCAACCATAATTCTCTGAATGTAGACAAAGAAGCAGTTATAGAAAGACTACTTCAAAAAACAGGTAAATATCTCTTGAACACCTTTTCTCGAATTAAAATCTTCTTCAAGATTTCTTCAGATTGAATTTGATAGCAACCAGAATTGCTAAAGTGATGATTTTGAGAGAATGTTGATACACTGAGTGTTTGATTAACAATCTAGGACGAATGTTAACTTCAGATGATTGATTTCTTCTGAATTTTTTGATCGAACTTGAGTTCTTGAGAAAATTTACAACTAAACTGTGATGTTGAAAACTGATGTAGCCACTGAATGTAGGCGAGGTGAAGTTTTAGGATCACAGTCTCAACCCTCAAATGATGAGATGAAAATCTTGGATGAAGGGCAGCCAAATGATGAGAATTTTCTAATGGATGATCTATCTTTCGATAGATTTGTAAAGAAACAAATTGTTGGATTGAGTATAGATGTAGTTAGCACTTTCAGGCTCCGATACAATATAAAAAAATAACCGGAAATGATTTTATATACTGAATGAATAAATTGATCAATTGTACAAAGGTTTATGTACATATTTATAGTTGAATAACCGAATGGGCTTAATGTAACGAAACGTGAAATAAAACATGACTTTGGGCTAAGCCCACTTATGATGTAAACGGGATATAAAGAATATTTGTGTATTACTCTTCATAATACAGAGAGCTAATTTCAAGTGTTGCATTCTGGTCTCAATATGAAGTTGACTATGACCAAAGCACTGCACACCATTATTAAATCATGGTTTCAACCACTAACAGGTTTTAATATCCTCATAACCATCATGTAACCTCGGTTTCTTAGAATTCAATTACTTAACTAGTTCATTTACAATAGCATTTAGTTATAAGATGTTATCTGATACTTGAGGGTTTGATTCTAACTCCCTACTCATTTTAAATTATAGTTCTTCTTTTTCCCAAAAAAAAAACATAAAGGAACACAAGCTTCTTTTCATTATAAACTTGACATGGTAGGGTCCTACTGCTTTATCATAAGAACTTGGCTAATATCTATTTCTGGCTATACAATTTTACCGTACATGGGCATATCTTCTTTCTTGTTTGCTTGGGAGATGGCTGTTAGTAGAAATAGCCAAGATACGTTGGATGAAGTCAATGCAAGAGTAACAAATATACCATGGATGAGTATAAAAAAGTTCTTTCAATTGAAGGATCAGTGCACGTAGATAAATTGAATTTTAAGGAATATTCTTATAATAAATATCATAAATGATCAAAAGTCACTAATGATCATAGGACTTGAATAATTTAACTTTAAATTTATATCAGATTTACAAAGGAGGGTGTTAAAAATGATCATAAATCATCAATGCACACTCACATGCTTATAGCCCATTATACAGGGATCTTATAAAAGAAAAGGCTGGCTGAAGTTTCCTTGCTTCCGGTTGTGGTTAAGAAATTTAGAATTATATAAGAAAGGCATTGTGCGGTCCTTGCTAAAACTTGCCACAATCATTACCATAATTCATGCTTTCTGTGCTGCAGAATTTATTTTTGTACTATAATCATGAGTTTCTCTACAAAAAGTATATGGTTGTAAACTCAAAAGGATAACCGTAGTTTACTTGAAATTAGAATAACTGTATTTGTTTACAAAGCCAAAGAACTACTATCCATGGTAAAATGTTTATTAGCCTTTCCTTTTAATACCGGTTTCTTTTCATGTAATGATTTCAGGTACACTTGGGGACTAGGAAGTGTGAGACAGCTGGGGCAGTGCTCTTTACAGTCTAGTAATAAAGAATTTATCCCAAGAAGAGTCGTTGTTCTGGAAGGTAATATTTCGCTCGCTTCTCATACTGGATAAGAAGATGGACTGAAGGTTAATCTTTACATACATGCTAAAATGAATCCTAGAGCTTCCACTGATTTTAAAGGTATGGACTGAAAATCCTGGTTTACCATTTTTCTACTTTCTCGAGTCCCTGTGAATGAGACTAACACTGAAACTTTTTGTATAATGCATATTGTAAATACTGAGTATGACTATCAGGAGCAACGTAGATGGAATTGAAGAAGGCATTATGATGTAGTGTGGACGAGTGTGAAAGCATGTACTTAAAGCACCAACAAGGGGTATAAAAGCTTCAATTGTGAGTGAGTATGCATTGATGATATCTTTTGTTCAGCCGTAACATTATTATCTTGCTTAAGTGTCGTTGCGGTTAGGGGCTACTCCAGTTTCTTCCAATATTCCCGTATTTTTCGTTGATGACTTGGCAGATCAAATAGTTGATGTTCTGGACTTTGAGTAATAATCCGACTGGCTACAAAATAAAGGATAAAAAGCTTAGACAAGGATGAATTTCTTTTATTATTTACTTTTCTAGATTAGGATCGGTGATGCGCATGGGAGTCACAACTTTACTTATTTAGAAATTGATCTGCAGGTCATGTCTAACTTTTTCTATTACTATGGCATGTGTGGTTTAATAAAGGACCGTCTACTTCAGCGCTACTTTCGCAAGGTAAATACATATGGTAGTTCGCACTTTATTATTATTTTTGGAAACATCTGTAATTTTTTTTGGCATCTCTAAAGTCTTTCAACGCTTTTCTTGTGCTAGGAAGTTCGGGGAATTAGTCAGTACGCTTTATCTGATTTTGTCCAAGCCTGCAGAAGTGTTAGTTCTCCCTCTAATTTTGAGTTCAATTCTTGAAAGTCTTCATCAGTATAGTTACAGCGAGGGACACTAGTTCATTGATTAACATGTTTATGCTTGTATACTACTGTTAAGTGTTATGTATAATTTGGAGAATCTCATTTAATAAGCGTATGTACTTTTATTGACATATGTAATGAATTCAGCTATTTTCTGTAATGAAGTTATTAATTCACTAATGGTGTAAACTTAAATTTTTTTTCTCTTAATGTGAGTAATTATGTTTGTTGTTAGTGAACTAGCGTTTATAATTATAATATTATGAAAATTTTGATTAATAGCAGTTGGTATAATTGCTTTTAGCAGTTGTTAAACAAAATTTAACAACTGCTAGAAACAGTTGTAAAAAAAGGTTTACTATATTATGGTTGCCAGTTTTGAATAGACATATTACAACTGTTTTTGGCAGTTGTGAAAGGTTTTTTTAATTGTTGTAGTGGTACCTGTGGCAACACCTGTACGGGTATTGCCATAGGGTTGCAAAGGTGTTACCTTCTACTCTAAGGCAATGCTGCAAAATGCAACACCGAAAAAATGTTGCCATAGCTCATTTTTGGCCTGCAACAACACTTTTTGGCACTTTCTGCATCACTTCTGCGTGTTGCAGTATGCAATCTATGGCGTAGTGCATTCATCGTTTCTGTGAAATAAACTGGATTAACCCAAATCAACATCAAATAATATATAACCTCTCATCAAAATGTATCAAACACATCCTCATTATCTTTAAGCGTATATGTACAAATAAAAATACAAAAAATCTAGGTTTGGTTTCGGTTTGGAGTTACGCTTGTTTATGGTGACAAGGCATAGGTGTTTTTTTTTCCTTTCACTGCTTTCTCTTCAATTTCTATCGTTTCCTCCACTTCAACCTCGCCTCTCACTAATCTCTCTTCCCTCGCCTATGTTTCCTTGCTTTCATCATCATGAGTATTCTCCAAACCCTAATTTCATTTCCAGATCTAACCCCAAGATCTCTGAAATCCCCTTCACTTCATACCCTAGCTCCTCCTGCTCTCAACAACTACCTTGATGTGGTTCTCACACCTCTTCTATGGTGCAGTGTCTTATCTAGTAGCTGGCAACCCCGCTAGTCTTGACGCTATATAGATTTAACAGATCTGGGAAGAGTTCGACTTACTGTGGTTGTGGGTGTTACGGCTTTTATGCGGTGTCGGTCGTGGTACATTTTGGCAAGTAGTTTTAGGTTGTTTCGTGCCTTTCTCTTGCAATATCTAGTAAGCTTTTATCCTTATTAACCAAGTATATGCAATGAAAATCTATTTATCTGCTCTTACTTGGTGAGCTTGCGATGGAATGGCTTATTGGGTGGTGCTTTTGATGGGAAATTTGTTATTGTCTGGTCTTATTGTTTTTGCTTCTGTTCGCCTTGTTTTTGCTATTTTTGGGAGTGTGGACGTTGTGTTTTTTGCTTAGTTTGGTGTTGGTGCTTGGTTTGTTGAGAGATCGGGGATTTTCTTTCATTTTTTAGTTTGTGAGAATTGGTCATCACTGTTGAGCAGTGGCAAACATGCTTAGCAAACCTCTTGCCATTTCTTCTTCTTGATGGTGATCGGGGATGTTGTCATGTAATTGCTTGGCTCAAGTCTTGCCGGCTTGGCCAACTAAGGGGATTACTGGCCTTATGCCTTGTAACCTGGAAGGAAGTGATGCTCTACTTTGTGATTGCCTATAGCTGAGTGTTACAGTTTCTTGGAGAAGCTTACGTTGCCTATCATGTCATCCTCGTAACTACAGTGTTACTTACTTTCGGCAGTTGTACACTGTACCTGTTGTATTATTTTTTTGGTTCACGAGTGTAATTCCATTACTCTGTGTAGTATGTAATGTAATATTATGTAACACACTCCCTGCGTGGTGATGTTTGTAGTCTGGTCAATTAGCTGCTTTGGTGCTTTATGCCTGTTAGATAGAGTGGACGGAACACATAAAATTCCGTTAGCGGTGGACGGTCCACCTTAAAAACCGAGTAGCTGATTGTCAACCACAATCACCTGTATTATACTGTATTTTTTTATTATTGGTAATAATAAAAAGGTGTTTGTGCCCATCTTAAAAACTTGTCGGGTTTGCCAATTTTTTTTTACAAAAAACCATACCCATCAAGACTGATCATCCTCTCCGGAAACGCATAAGGAAGGAAATGTTATATGTTGCTCAATATATTCTGCCAAACTCAGGTTCAACTGCACCATCTCCACAGTGGGACGACCGTCATGCTCCTATAGCTCAGCGGTCTCCGCCTTATTTGAGCCTTCTAATACGTATTTTGGGAGGTCCCGGTTGGATCAAAATAAGTTGTTTTATAATTTACATAACTTTATTATAAAAATGAGCAATATTTAAAGTTTAGTTTATTTTTTTCAATTGCTACTTGGTTTCCAAATTCACAACACTTGTTTCGGGATGGTAGATTCATGAAAGACTCAAAAATAACATCTTCCTCAACAATAATCAACTCGTCATATGTTGTATCATCCAACATATGTGCTCATGCTTGCTGCAACTTTTACTGTGATGCAAAATACAATTGAACTTTGCATAATATTATTCTAATCCTATATAACAAGATAATAAAATTGATCATTTTTAAGTACACTAATCACTATAAATAACAAAAGGCTTTAATGACATCAATTTTTTCTTGTATCTAAGATAATACATTATGGTTGATTACTTGTGAATAGCAATTTATATGGAAATCTGAGCACTGAAGAATTATTCATACTAAATGGTCGCAGACATAAATGGCACTAATTAAAGTATCTATAAATATGTATTTAACTTATAACTTTTAATGGAAAAAAATCCTTATTAGTATAAGTTATAACTTGACTATGATATACTTACATATGCAGCAATTGCTTTATCATCATGTTCCTCGAGTATATATGTGATTAAGCCCTCCTCGTTGATTTACTTCATGACATAGGTATGAGCAAAAACATCCTAATATGACAAGGGAAACCGCACGCTCTCTCCCGAAATAATTTGAATATTATTGACGTCCAAAATTTGGCCGAACACCCAAAGAGTTCTAAGATAATGAAAATGAATAAAAAATGAGGAACTAGTAGAGAAAACACAAGAAATGGATGACATAGTGCTTATAGTGGTTCAGTTCGTGTGAATCTGCGTCTACTAAAAGGTTTTAGCATCACATAAGTATAAGGTGGGATCGGTATTTCCCCATGCCATACAAGAGCAATGGTGGAACTAGTGCAAAAGAAGCTAAAATTCTCCTTTCCAAAGTCCTAAAGAGCCAAGATGATAAAAGCTCACCAAGGAGCTAAAGATCAAAAAGTCATCTTCTCATTGATGGTTGGGGACTATTTATAGGCGAAGGAATAGAAGGAAGATGTGCAGATGCATGGGAAGGAGTCCATGAAGGTAGCCCAAATCCCAAGGCAAGACATAGACGGGGTCGGTATCGATCCTAGGATTGGTATCGATCCCCAATGCCTACTCTTTTGGGGTTTCGACCTTGTAAACACCTTCATCTTGCTTTGCTTTGTTTTCGGTTGAATTCAGGTGGGAAGTTACTTCATGGATCGGGATTCCCATGGTCTTGACATTTGGTGTGCAGTTGTGGTGATTTGGGATTCATACCAATCTCCATGCTCTTCTCGTGATTCCCACTGATCCTGCATTTCAACATGATTCTCACCCATCCTTAAATGCCTTTCATGATTCACACCGATCCATCACCACTTAGAGATTTCTTGGTGATTTTGGAAGTTGCATCGATCCCAAATGATTCACGGATTTATACAATCTTGGACATCTTGGGAGTTGTACCAATCTCGGTTGACTTAGACATGCTTGTTGAGTAGTTTGGAGCGTGTGGATAAGTACTTTAACAACCCAACCTTATGTGATTACTTATTAAACCGTAATAATGATTTTGTAGCAAGGTTATAAATTAAAGTATAATTAATAAGCTAGGTGGTAATTTTAATAAAATAAATATTACTCATTGAGAATGAATAAAATGTGACAATGGGAAATTGTTGTTGAATGAAATTTAAAGCTTATGAAAAGATAAGCTTAATCTTTTGTTAATCAAATTGTGTATGAACATGTGAGATTTGAGTTAAATTGCAATTAAATACTAAGTTGGGTAAGTAAACAATACTATGTATTTAAGATTTGGAAAACGATACTTTTGGCGAAATATTGATGTAAACATATTAATAAATAGGAATTTGACAAAATCCTAGTAGCTTTTGTTTGGGAAATTGAAATAAATTGTTTACAAGTAAAAGATTGTTTAAAACTATGTGTTAAAAATAAAGTCTATATGAAATAAATACTAAAGGCATGTTAAAATTTGTTGTAAAATATTTAAAAATGTGCTAATATTAATATTTTTGAGTTTAAAAATTTAATTGAGTTAAGGTTTTATGTTATAGACAATAAAATTCTTAACAATGTTCATTTTCATGTAAATTAAGTTCAAAATGCTTATTTTTGTGTAAAATGTAAATTATGTGTAAATTAAGTGAAAATAGTATTAAAAATGTTTAATATTTAAAACATGTTGAAATACATTTTTCATATTTTGTATTGGACTTATGTAAATTTTATAAATTTTAGAGTTACATACACAAGTGAATTTGTGAGGGAAATGTTTACAAACTTGTGTTAATAGGCCATAAGGCTCTAATTACTTACTTTGAGCTTAATCTAAGGGGTTAGTGGCTTAATTAAGATCTACTGGGCCTACTTTGCAATGGTTAATGGGTAGGTTCTGGAAAACTTACGTACATTAAATTTTGCTTGAGAAAGAAAGCTTCTTCTTCTCAAACTAGTAAGTTTCCATGGCTTCTACTCACTAAATCAAATTATCCAACTTCCTATAGAAAATTTAAGAGAAAATCTCCACCCCGAGCCTAATTAACAGCATCTAATCCACATATAAGGTTGCATAGCATCTTAAATTTCTTTACTTGTTTCATCTTGAAAATTTTATTTATGTTTTTCTTGTTGCATGTTATTGTAGTTCAACCTACAGGTGATCGCGCTTAGAGAGGAGCCAAAAAATTCAATCTCTGATAATCTTCGAAGCCTTCTCCTTGCAATTTCTTGCTGCAAGTCAAAGGTGAGAAATCCCTCAAAATTTCTAACTTGTTTCAGTGGTATATATTTGCAAATTAGAGCCAAATCATGTAAGTCATGTTTAATTTTCTTGTTGTGTGTTTCTAAGCAGCTAAACATGATAAATGCCCATGTTTAAAGCTGAATATCTCCCTCATTTCTTTATGAAATGAGGTGATTCTTTTTCGTATGTGTTGTTGATGGTCTCTAGTATCAGCATGTTAAATTTCTGAGAATCTGAATAGTTTTGGTTACATGAATTTGTCCCGAAATTTTCCAGTTCCTCGTGATTCAATCATAGGCACGTTCCCATGCCCAGATTGACCCAAGATTGTGCTGGGTTGACCTAAGTACCATGTGAGTCTACCTATGGGTTAACCCACGAAAATAATAGATCAACACACCTTGGCAAAATTGCCCCGATGCGCCCTTTCTTCCTTACTGAAGGTGTTAGTTGTTGAATTTATGTGACCTTCATGCCTGTGTTTAGTGCATTTCTGAGCAAATTCCGAAAACATGTTTTGATGATAATCAAGTGCTATTTCTGCACTATCTACAAAGTTATATTTTATGGATTTCATATGGGAAATTTTTGGGATATTTTAGCATTACTGAAGAAAGGCATGCTATTGCTTTTTAGTGGTTTTGATGAGTTTATAAGTATGCTTTCCTTGTGATATTTCCTATGCTTCAATGACACGTGCATGGATTTTATAAATTGTTTTGAATAAGGAAAATATAGCTTTAAAAAGATATATCATTTTAACAAAGTTTTACAAATTATTAGTAATATTATTTTAACAAGGATTTTCACACTTTACGGCTTTCGAAG
Organism: Allium sativum; assembly: GCA_030737875.1. NCBI lineage: Eukaryota > Viridiplantae > Streptophyta > Magnoliopsida > Asparagales > Amaryllidaceae > Allium > Allium sativum. The sequence continues at coordinate 288,471,835 of CM060913.1, forward strand.
ATTTTTTAAGAAAGTATACTTTTCTAAACCATTTTCTTAAAGTCTGATTTTAATATAAAAATCCTATGTAATTGCACCTTTCGAGAAGGCGTGTTGGCGGTTGAATGATTACGTAAACCTCGTGGTATGGGACACGATTGTATACTGTATCGATTGGATCCATCCAATCGAAGCAATAATTTTGTATGATTCTCAATGTCACTTTGTGATTCGTATTAATTCTCTATGTTTCTTAGTAATTCCCAGTGGTTTTCTTGTGGTTTCTTGTGTTTTCTAATGTGGAGCCGAATTGTGGTGTGTGAACCATTAAATGAGAAAGTGTGGTGTGGTATGTACGATTACCAGTTTTCTGGTTACTATATGGGAGTTTGTGACACATTCATGTTGTTTAAGCCGGTACTAGACCATTGGGTCATTATGTTATATGCAACTTTTCAGGTCGATCATGTTGTTATGCGACCTTCGGTCGATTATGTTGGATACGATGCCCATTATATGTGTGTAGTAATAGTTATGGCTTTAAGCCATTATGTTGATAGCATGTGAAGACGTGGCTTCTGCTTGCCAATCATGTTCTTGCATCCAAATCATATTATTTTAGAGTTTTGTGATTTTTTGTGGATTTCACCATTGTGATCTTTATTTTTATTGGTGATTTCATTAGTGGTTTCAAACTCTTAGCAGAGTTTAGTAATTTCATGATTTGGTGATATAGCGATTTATGAGATTTTGTGATTTCATCTTGTGGTTTTCAGTGATATCACTAGAGTTTTTAATGGGTTGAAACCTTGTAGTAAACTATGACATATCATTCCTTTACAACTTAAAGGAATGTATCCCTTAGTGAATTATTTCTTTTTCTCACTTACACTAATTATCTAATTCAAGTTAGACTAATCCGTTTTTTTTATAACTCGGGTCAGACCGAGTCATAGGTTAGGATAATTATCCCATCCTTCATTATTCACCTTAGATGTCATGCACTGCTTTTGGGATCGTATAGTTTTTGTTTTCACCTTTTGTAGTTTACCTTGGATATGATGACGCATATTCTTTTTGTAGGGGTTATGATGTATATATTTACGTAATTACTTATTTGATCTCGCATGTTTTTGTATGTGTTATACATGATGATTCGTGTGTATATGTATATCTATGTCTACGGTTCTGTAATATGTGTATATATATATATATATATATATATATATATTGTGTTTTGTTCAAAATAGATCCTGTAGCCACTATAATATTGTATCAGATAAGGATTAAGTGTGTCGATATGTGGCAAGAAAAAATTCTCGACACATTTAATACATATTTGATACAATATTACAGATGGTCGCTCCTAACAAGCCATATTCTTCGAATTAATAAATATTATTACTAGTTAATACTGTTTGTTAATATGGGTCTCTAGGTGGGGCGTCATAGCTTGGTATTAGAGAAATGTTCAGAACAAAATGTTGTATAAATACAGAATAGTTCGCACACTACGATACATCGATGTATAATTCTAATACAAAAATCATACCCCAACTAAAGTGATCATTGTCTTATCTTTGACCTTCCTTGCATTCGGTTGAATTGTTTATGGAATACGCCTAGGAATGTGAATTTAAAATTCCATATTATTCATTTTGTTCTTAATTTCGTTGATAATATCTTATCCAAATGAATAATTTCATCATATTTCAACTTTTTTGCTTATATCAGGCCGAGGTATAGGACACACTTTAGGTGCAGGGTCATTCAGTGGCCTATGCCTTGAGGAGAGTGCCTGACCTTTTAGTGATTCTTCTCCCGAAGAAGTTTATATTCCTATAGTCATATTCTTGAGCTTATCAAAGGCACCCATCCTTCTGCACCATCCTGATCTTTTCCTCCTATCGCATTTGTACGTATGTGTAGCGATTTCACTCATCTCGGTGGGAAGTCATTCAAGGGCACAGAGTCTGTTCTAGAGGTTCAGGCTTGACTATGCACGTGTAAGAATATTTTCACACGGATGGACAATTTTAATCATAATCGCGCTCTTATGGCATCGAGTATGCTGCGATTGCGTGTCCTCGATTCATATGAGTTACTAGTGGCCAAGGTTGATAGGTCCACTTTAGAGTGGAAACAGTTTAAGGAGAGGTTTGAGCTTAAGTTTGCTCCTAAGTCGAAGGAGATTCTTGCTCGTCGCTTCCTCGGTCTTAGGCAAAGGATGTCAACTGTTTTCGAGTATGTCACATCCTTCAAGGCCTTGTCGAAGTATGACATGGAGCATATCTCTACATCTTATAAGAAGAACCTTAAGTTCATAAGCGGCTTAAGAAGTATATTAAGAATACCCGTATGTTGTAGCTAAAGTTGTTGTTCGAAGAGCTTGTTGACGCAACTCTCCATGTCGAGGCAGTCGAGAAGGAGGAAGACAGTGGTGAATAGGTTAATGTTCGAAGTAATATGAATAAGAAGTGCTTTCCATTTTCTAAGTTTAAGTCTTTTCATTAGAGTAAGAAAAATAACCCCAATGTGTCAAGTTCTCAGCCCCAAGTGACACCTCCTTCGGCTTTAGCGAAGAAAGGTTACAACCGTGGGTTATATGATCATTTCAGTTGAGCATACCTTAATCCTTGCATGTGCAGCTATTGTAAGAAAGAGGGTCATCAGTTCTCCTCTTAGCCTAAGAGGCAAAGGGGACTTATTTTGGTAGTCTCAACTGAGAGCTTTTAGTTGTCCATCTCAGTCTAGAGGTACACCTTCAATTCTTGAGGGTCCACTGATATTTAGAGATCAATATATTGGAGTTCTATTCAATAGGGGTGAATCCCATTCATTCATATCAAAGGAAATCGTTGATGCATTGTCTTTGGATGTTGTATGCTTGTTGACAACTTTCAGCTTGCAAATCCCATTGCGGGATCCACAATGCGTAGCTTAGTGTCTAGCGATGTTGAGTTATTTCTGTGTGGCTTTTCATTTTGTGCGAATTTGCACATGATTTGTTCGTTGGATTTCAATACGATTCTTGGTAGGACCGTCTCGTGCGATACGAGGCCGAGATTCTTTGTGATGAGTGAATATTGTGTCTTCGATATCCCGTTTTGTCTGATCAACTATCTCTTGTTCTTAAGGATGTTAATCCTGATTATGTGGCTTCTTTATTTTCTATTGAGTCTCGAGACCATGAAAAGGAGAATAATGTGTCTCATATTCCCATGGTGTGTGACTTTGCAGATCTATTTGAGATAGTTTTTGTTGTCGCATAAATGGGATATCGAGTGTCGTATTGACATGGTTCCTGGTGCATAGCCTGTTAGTCGGCCTCATATTCGGATGTCAAATAAATAGAGTGAAGAAACTAAGGTGACACTTCTCGAGCTTGAGGCTAAGCATTTCATTCAATCTAGTTCTTCACCGTGGGTGCCACGGTGGTATTTACGAGGAAATCCGATGGGACTCTTAGGCAACGCGTTAGTTATCGCAAGCTTAATGAGCTAACCATTAAAAAATGTTTCCATTACCTAGGACCGATGATATGTTTGATTAATTGAGCGGAGCTAATGTCTTTTCCCAACATGATTTAGCCACAGGATATCAATTTCTTCGAGTTTCTGAGGACAACATTCCTTTTACCACATTCTGCACTCCATTTAGTTCTTACGAGTCGCTCGTCATGCCATTCAGCTTAACCAACGTTCCTGCGTACTCCATTGATCTTATGAATTGAGTATTCCATTTCGATAAATTTCTATTGGTGTTCATTACTGATAATATTATTTACTCCAAGTTAGAATCCAAGCATGACAATCACTTGAGAATAGTTTTAAGCACTCTTCGGCATCATTATCTTAAAGCCAATTTTTCTAAGTTTCATTTGCGGGATACACAAGTAAAGATCTGGCTCATGTTGTATCTTCTGATGGCGTATCCGTTGACCCTTCTAGGATTGAAGCCATTCAGAATTGGAAGAGACCCAAGAATGCTTTTGAGATTCGTAGCTTTTTGGTTTTAGCGGGTTACTATCGTCGGTTCTTTTGGAATTTTTCTCACGTTGCGCTACTGCTACATCTTACCAGCAAGTGTGTTCATTTAGTCTGGTCCAATCGTTGCGAAGCATCCTTCCAGTAGCTTAAGTAGTTTCTTACTCATGCACCCATTCTAGTGGTTCCCGAGGGGAATCAGGATCTTGTGTTTTATACTAGTGTAAGCAATAATGGCCTTAGAGCTATACTTATGCAGCACGATCAAGTGGTTGCCTATGCTTCTCGATAGCTGCATCCTAATGAGGTCTAGTATGCCACTTACGATCTCAAGCTTACCACCATCATCTTCGCATTGAAGATTTGGCGCCATTATCTTTTAGGAGAGCATTTTGTTCTTTATATGGATCATAAATCGCTCAAGTATCTATTCTCCTAGAATGAGCTCAATATGCGGCAACAACGTTGGCTTGAGTTCCTCGCTTCATACGATTTTGATATCTAGTATACCCGAGAAAGGGTAATCATGTGGCTGATGCCTTAAGCCATAAGCAAGCGACAGTTGTTTCCATGATGCTAACTGAATGGAAACATTTAAAGCTCCTATCTTCATATGATATTCATGATCATGTTGTTTCTTCTAATTCTCCTATGATGTTGTGTAATCTTGAAGCTCGACCTATTCTTTTGGATCGGATTGTCGAGGCTCAGCAGCAAGATCTCAATATTTTATCTCTTATTCAAAAGTACAAGACTGAATCCTGCAGTAATGATGAATAAGGGATTTTAGCCTTGACGGTCGTGGTTTCCTTCATAAGAAGGGGGGATTATTCGTGCCTCCAATTTATGAGTTTAGGAGAGACATTCTAACCGAGTTTCATTGTTCTAAGTACACCATTCATCTAGGCAATAGTAAGATGTATGATGACGTGCATCGCTTATATTGTTAGATGGTATGAAGCGAGATGTGGAGAGTTATGTGAGTAATTGTATGACATGTTAGCATATGAAAGTTGAGCATCATCGATCTAATTATCTTCTTCAACCTCTTGAGGTCCCATTGTGGAAGTGGAACCAGGTCTCTATGGATTTTATGGACTCCATACCTCGTTCGAGGTCGGGCCATTCTAGCATTTGGGTTGTTGTTGATCACCTCACTAAGTCTATGCACTTTATTCCTATTAAGTCTAACATGTGATCTCTTCACTTTCGCGGCTTTATATTAAGTTGGTCATGCGATTGCACAGTATTCCTAGCTCTATTTCGTGTAATCGTGATCCTTTATTTACTAGTCATTTCTGGAAGAGTCTGCAGTTAGCTTTGGGTACAAAGCTAAACTTCAGTACTGCTTACCAACTACAGTTTGATGGACAAACTGAGCGAGTAAATAATATTCTGGAGGACCTTCTTCAAGTCTGTATCCTTGATTATGGTGGTAGCTAGGAGGATATATCCCATTAGTCAAGTTCACTTATAATAGTAGCTACCAGTGTCGTTCTCCGGCTTATTGGCTTGAGTCTAAGGAAAAATTTATTTTGGACCTCGATTCTATTTGCGAAGCAGCCGAGAAGATATCTCTTATCAGAGAGAGAATGAAAGAGGATCAAATTTGTCATAAATACTATGGGGACAACCGTAGGAAGCCTCTCGAGTTCTTAGTTGGTGATCTTGTTTATATTCATGCTTTTCTTTGAAGGGAGTGATATGCTTTAACTAGACGAGGGAATTAACACCATGCTTTATTGGGCCTTTTCCTATTGTTGAGCACATCGGTCCGGTTGCATACAGTGTATCACTTCTTAATAGATTTCTTAGGTATTCATAATGGTTTCATGTCTCTTAGCTATGGAAGTGTTTGCATAATTAGAGTTCAGCGATTTATTTTCGTGCTTTAGAGGAACTCATCGTATCAGCCGACTTATTTATTGTGCATCATCCCGTGCATATCTTTGGAATGGAGGTTAAGCTCCTTCATAACAAGAGTGTCCCGCTTGTCAAAGTCCAGTGGTCCAAGAATCCAAATGATTGTACTTGGGAGGCGAGATAGTTCATCGAGCGGACCTATCTCAGTCTTTTATCTTTGTGTGTCATAGGCGATAAATCTTTGTGTCATGATCTATTTTGTGCATTTTCCTTTGAAATGAGATGAAAATTAGGTTGTATACGACTTTCCCCTTAAGGAAATTGTTAAGACGCAATTTTTGTAAATGGGAGTCTACAACAACCTGATCTTGTGTGATTACATGTTACACCGTAATAATGAATTTATGACAAGGTTATAAATTATGAATTAAAGTGCAATTGACAAGTTAGGTAGTAATTTTGATAAAATGAATATTACTTGTTGAGAATGAATAAAATGTGACTATGGGAAATTGTTGTTGAAAGAAAATTCAGGCTTACGAAAAGATAAGCTTGATCTTTTGTTTGAATTAAATTGGGTATGGACATGTGAGATTTCAATTCAAGTGCAATTTGTAAGTTGGGTAAATAAACAATCTTGTGTATTTAGGATTTGAAAAATAATAATTATGGTGAATAATATGTAAAGATATTAATACATAGGAATTTGAGAAATTCCTAGCAACTTTTGTTTGGAAAATTGTAATAAATTTTCTATAACTAAAAGATTGTGGCAAAACAATGTATTAAAAATAAAGTAAGACTGGTTAAAATTTGTTGTAAAATATTTATAGAAGTGTGAATAATAATTTTTTGAGTTTAAGGATTTAATTGGGTTAAGATTGTATGTTATAGGCGATAAAATTCTTAACAATGTTTAATTTTTGTGTAAATTAAGTTCAAAATGCTAATTCTTGTGTAAAATGTAAACTATGTGTAAATCAAATGAAAATAGTATTAAATGTGTTCAAAAACATGTTGAATAGCATTTTTCATATTTTTTAATGGTCGTATATATGTAAACTTTATAAATTTTAGAATTACATACACAAGTGAATTTGTGAAATAAATGTGTACAAGCTTGTGTTAATAGGCCATGAGGCTCTATTTACTTACCCTGGGCTTAATCTAAGTGGTTAATGGCTTAAGAAAGAAATGTCTATCTTCATTTTTTTTTGAGAAAGAAAGTTTTTTCTTTTCAAAACAGTAAGTTTTCCCTGGCCTCTGCTCGCAAAATCAAATTATTCAGCTTCCTATAGAAAATTAAGAGAAAATCTCTATCCTAAGCCTAATTTGTAATAGGTAATCCACATTTAAGGCTGCATTTCATGTCAAATTCCTCTATTTGTTTCATCTTGAGACATTCATCTTTGTTTTCTTGATGCGTGTTACTGTAGTTCAACCTGTAGGTACTCAAGCTTAAAGAGGTGCCAAAAAGTTCCATCTTTGATCAATTTTGTAGCTTTCTCCTTACAATTTCTTGTCGCAAATCAATGGTGAGAAGGGATCGGATCGGTATACCGACCGGATCATACTGGCCCGGGCAATACCTATCCCGAACTTACAACCTCCCAAGACTTATTCTACCGGCCATATCCCACGTCAAATACTCAATATTTGTCCTTTATTTCCGAATTTTGCTACATGTGTCATAATCCAACGAAAGAAGACCTCTCTCATAGAATGAAGATCGATTCTTCTACCTTCTACCGAGCCGAGATGGGCACCACGTGACATACCGAGTCGGATTTGATCTCACCTGTAAATAGCCCTCTAAAACTTCAAAGAAGGGACTTTTTGTCCATTCTTTTGTTATTTTATTACTGTTACAACATTGTACTCGAGATTAGCCATTAAAACCATTACTTGTACTCAAGGTTAATATATAATCATGAGATCGACGTATGCTCGTTAACGTCGAACCACAATAAATTCGTGTGTGGTTGCATTTACTCTCATTTTTCATTTATATTCTTCATTTTTATTCTCCACATTCTCTTTTTTGGGTGTTGGTCCGCTTTTTAGTGTCAGAACATTGGTGCTTTCATTGAGAAAACTCAATTCTTAGCGCTTAAAGGGTTTTCATCAATTTTTGGATCACCAAGTCCGAGAAAAATTATAGTTTTCATCATCTACAATAAAAATGGTTTCCATGTATTCTACACGTGCTGTTGGAAAACAGCCTCGACAAACAGAACCTACCCTGCCACCAGATGTCGCTCTCGTTCCAGCCCTTAACTCGCTGCCTCCAGGTTCGGCACCATTAGGCTCGGCATTATCGAGATTGGTATCAACCCGAGCCAGAAACCAGTCAACTTCCAATCCTCCTGTACTCGCTTCTCCCAATGACCAAGCTCCCTCCTCGGGTGTTTTCCACTCATGATGATCTTATAGAGTTGATGAACCAGATCAAGGACAAGACTGCAGTGTTGAATGCTCAATCACATGACAATGCCATGATGAGACAAGAGATGGTACAAATGGTTTTATATTGAGAGCAATTCAAGAGACATCAGACCCCATATCCACCAAATTTCCAAGCAGTAGAAGGCTCATCTTCGCCTGGAGGAAGTGAACATCCACCATGATAGAGGAGACCATTGGAGAGTCCCGAGAACCTTTGACAACTTCGGTTCGGTTCGCTCCCTTTGCGAAAAGAGGCAGCGGTCCGGCCTGGCTATAACGCCTTGAGCTTGGCCGAACCCAGCTCTAGGCCGACACGAACTCCTACCTCTCCCAGAAGCCATGAAACTTCCACATGTGCTCATATGCTTCCGCCTATGTGCCCTGTGACAGACTAAGGCAACTGGGGCCAAGGAAGTACTGGCCAGACGGCGGCCCAAGAGACATTTCCTGATGTGGGGGCAGGAAGGACTAATCGAACCGAGAGTCTCAAGCAAGTCATCTTCAATACTCCTAATCTGACTTCCATAGTGCATTAGATTGTGAATGGAAAAAGAGGATACAAGAATGAAGACTAGAGTACCGACCATAGCCACACTCTATTTATAGATGACATTATGCAAGCAGAGCTCTCGAAAGATTCAATTTATCGCAAATAATCCATTATTCTGGTGCGATGGACCCTCAACAGCATCTAATGAGATATTCGTTGAATATGGAGGTGTCAAGCGCTCCAGATGCGATCAAGTGCAGCCTTCCTTATATATCTTAACAAGGTGGCACTTATGTTGTTCACCTGACTCCCTCCATGATCTATCCCGAACTTTCGAGACTTGAGTGAGAAGTTCTTAAACCAATTCCTTTTACATGCCACTAAATCTAATCATGTCATGGCTTTTTTTGCAATAAAGCAAAAACCGGGGAATCTCTAAGGAAGTACCTTGACCGATTCAATACGGCAGTGAATAAAGTGAGTAATCTCAACCTTGAATCAGTTTTGATGGAAATTATCGATGGAATTGACAAGAAAACAAAGTTTGGGAAGTATTTGATTGGAAAGCCCCCATATGACAATAGAGTTGTTTTATGAGGCGATAAGAGGATGCACAGGTGAATCTTAAGGAAGAGCCGAATGATGTGCCAAATAGGAACATTCAAGGTAATTTGGTGGTAAAGCAGTCCGGAGACAATTCTAGATAGGTGGAAGTAAATGTTGGGAATTGAGGAAAACCAACAACAACCAACGAAAGAAAGGCAATGGAGGCTGTAACTAGAAAGGGGATTCTAGAAAGTGGCCCTGGTTTCAGTTCTTTGATAGTTACACAATGTCGAATGGTACGTTGGAGAACATCTATCTTGATACATGCAACACTATGCACTACACCATCTCTCCCACTTAAAACTTTTCATCCTCGAAAAGGAAACAACAGCAAAGTAGGAAACAAAATGTAAATGCGAAGTATTGTAAATGTACCTTGCACCGGAGTTAGTCAGAGATGTCCACTCTGCATTTGGGGTAGGCTTGTTTAATGCTTTCCTCAGTCTCCCAAGTACAGTCTCTAGGATCACTACTCCACTGCACTTTAACTAAATGAATCTTTTTGCTCCTAAGCTCTCTAGTTTCTTTTCCAACGATCTTTAATGGCTCTCTTCTGACTATTAATTCTGGAGTTTTTTCCAAGTCCTGTTGTGCTACTTCTTCTACAACAAGATCCGGATCATGCACATGTTTTCTGAGTTGAGACACGTGGAACACATCATGCACACCAGGCAACCAATCAGGTAATGAAACCCTAAATGCAAGAGTTCCAATCTGTTCAAGTATAGGAAAGGGACCAATGAATCTCGGTGCCAACTTCCCAGTTTTTCCAAATCTGATTACCCCTCTCATTGGAGAAACTCTTAAATAAACATAATCGCCAACGACAAATGATAAATATCTTCTTCTCGCATCAGCATAACTTTTCTATCGGCTTTGTGCGGTTTTCAATCGCTTCTTGATGAAATCGACCTTATCAGATGCTTCTCGAATCATATTGGGCCCCAACACAAGTCTATTGTCAGGTTCTACCCAACATGCGGGAGATCTGCACGGTCTACCGTATAATTCTTCAAATGGCGACATTCCTAAACTTGCTTGATAGCTATTGTTATAAGAGAATTCTGCCAAATGTAAGTGATCTTCCCATGACCCGCCAAAATCAATAATGCAAGCCCGCAGTAAATCTTCTAGAATTCTATTAACCCGCTCAGTTTGGCCGTCTGTCTGAGGGTGATAAGCGGTGCTTAGATTCAATTTGGTTCCTAATTCTGTCTGGAAGCCTTCCCAGAATTTGCTAGTAAATAGGGGATCTCTATCACTGACTATATTGAGCGGCACTCCATGCAGTTTAACTATTTCTTTGAAGTAAATCTGTGCTAAACTTTGAGCCATTCTGTTGGATCTGACAGGTATGAAATGGGTAGTCTTCGTGAAGCGATCTACGATCACGCATATACTGTCGTTTCCTTTCTTAGTTCGAGGCAAACCATCAATGAAGTCCATCGAAATTTGCTCCCACTTCCATCCTGGGATTTCTAATGGTTGTAATAGTCCAGCCAATTTCTGCTGATCGCTCTTAACTTGTTGACAGGTGGGACACCGACTAACATATATTGAAATGTCCCTCTTTAAAGCCCTCCACCAGAATGTGCGCTTGATATCGTTATACATTTTTCTCACACCGGGATGGATGCTTAGTTTGGACTTATGACATTCATCAAGTATTTCTTTTCGAAGCTCTGGAAGATTTGGGATGCAAATTCTGCCCTTTAATCTAAGAACTCCATTGTCATCGAGTCGGAAACTTGTGGATTCACCCCCCTTGACTCTCTGACTGATTTTCTGAATAAATTCATTTCCTTTTTGAAGGTCCGAAATCTTGTCAATCAATGAAGACGTGATGATAAAGCTGGCGATGATTTCATTCTTTCTGCTGAGTGCATCTGCTACAACATTGGCATTTCCTGGAGTGTATAGAATCTCAAAATCGTATGCTGCAAGGAATTCTAACCAACGTTGTTGTCTCAAGTTTAGATCTTTCTGAGTGAATAGATACTTCAATGATTGATGATCGGTAAATAGCTCGAACTTCTCACCCAATAAATAATGCCTCCAGATTCTCAAAGCAAACATGATAGCTAATAACTCAAGATCATGAGTTGCATAGTTTCTTTCATGTGGCTTCAGCTGACGGCTGGCATAAGCGACCACTTGGCCCTTTTGCATTAATACTGTGCCAAGCCCTCTAATAGAAGCATCTGTCCATATAGTCAAGTCTTGGTTGCCTTCTATAGTTGTCAACACTGGAGCAGTTGTTAATTTCAGTTTCATCTCCTAGAAAGCTTCTTCACATTCGGTAGTCCATTTGAATTTCTCATGCTTCTTTGTAAGCTTTGTTAATACACCAGATATCTTTGAAAAATCCTGAACGAATTTCCGATAGTAACTAGCCAATCCAAGGAAACTTCGAACTTCTGTGGGGGTAGTAGGCTGTTTCCAGTCCTGAATCGCTATAATTTTGCTTGGATCTACAGCAATCCCTTCTTTTGATTCGACATGGCCAAGGAACTTAACTTCATCCTGCCAGAAGACACACTTAGAAAATTTAGCTTTCAACACATTTCTCCTCAGAATTACCAACACTTGTTCTAAATGTTTTGCATGCTCGCCTTCCGACTTGGAGTAGATTAAAATGTCATCGATGAAGACTAGAACAAATTTATTCAATACACCACGGAACACTCTGTTCATAAGATCGACGAAGTATGCCGGAGCGTTACACAAGCCGAACGACATTACTAACCATTCGTAGAATAAATCGGGACCCCTGAAGGCTGTCAAAGGAACACAGTCTTCGGCTATACGTAATTGGTGGAAACCTGTAGCTAGGTCCATTCTGGAGAATACTGTCGCCCCATTTAATTGATCTTACAGATCATCTATACGTGGCAAGGGATATTTGTTCTTCAGTGTCTGCTTATTGAGATCTCGGTAATCAACACAAAGTCTTAGAGTACCGTCTTATTTCGGGACAAACACTACTGCTGCTCCCCAAGCTGAAAAGCTTGGTCTAATCAGACCTTTCCAAAGCAATTCTTGAGTTTGACTGCCTAACTCTTCTTTTTCTTTCGGGGCCATTCTTCTAATTGGGTGTACTACTGGTCGGGCATTAGGAATTAGATATATTTTGTATTCAATTTCTCTTTGCGGAGGTAAGTTTTCTACTTCTTCAAACACATCCGCATAGTTTTTAACGACCGGTATCTTTTCTAATGAAGTGGGAATAACTTCCAAAGAAGACCAAAATTCCTCTCTATCCTGCTCTGAACCGATACATGGTATAGTGATATGCCCAACTTTCGTTTCAACTTTAACGATTCTTTCGGCACATCTAACTTCGGCCTTATATTTTGTCAACCAATCAAGTCCCAGAATAATATCGAACTCGCGTAAATCCATGACAATCGAATCAAAAGGAAATCGGTATCAAGAAAAGGAAATAGGTACTCTACAATATGAACTGAGACTAACAGAACCTCCTATCAAGTTTTGAACTTTAATTGGTTCTTTAAGCTTTCTTTCTTTTAACTTTAACTTACTAACAGTGTTACCAGAAATGAAGCTACGTGATGCACCAGTATCAAAAAGTACATAAACTGGAATATTTTTAATGGTAAGGGTACCTCCTAAGACGTCGGGTTTACCTGATCCATCGGTGATAGCTGGCGGGGTCTCCCCGTCATAAACATGAGCCACTTGTGCATTCTACTTTAAAGGACAATTCTTGCTATAGTGCCCTTTCTTATGGCAGTTGTAGCATTCGGCTGAGTTGCGGTCTGGATTTGCCTTTAGCTTCTTTGGGGCTTTGCACACATTCGAAAAATGTCCTGTCTTCCCGCAGTTGTAGCAGTTTCCTTTGGGTATCTTCCCAGATTGCTGAATAGCGGCCGCTGAAATGGTGGACTCTGGCCGATCTCCTGAAGCTTTGCGCTTGCTTCCAGCTTGGCTTTTGGCGTGGTCTTGGTTGGAGTGTCTTTCATCCATATCTTCATAATCGCAGGCCATTTCCACTAATTATGAGAATGAGAGTTTGATGTGGCTCATGGCCCTGTCATGGTACTTGCGCCGTAGCCCAAATATAAACCTCTTGTTCTTAGCTTTGGTCGTCATAATAAGCTCTGGAGCATAGCGCGACAACTGAGTGAATTTTTTGAGGTAGTCTTGGATAGAGAGATCTCCCTGCTGGAGATTAGCAAACTGATCTCGCATCCGCTCTAAGGCCTGCTCAGGTATGAACTTCTCCATGAACATGGTCTTGAATTGCTCCCAGGTCCTAACAGTACCCGGCACATCTTCGGAGGTGATGGCATCCCACCACAACTCTGCTTCTTCCTGTAAGAGCCAAATGCCTAGACGTGACTTGTTGTGGGTCCCCAATCCCATGCCCTCAAAAATCTTTTCACAAGTCTTCAACCAAGCAATAGCCTCTGTCACTGTACCAAGGCCAGAAAAGTGTTTTCCCCCCAAGTTCCTATATCTCTTTGCTACTCTGTCAAGCTCAAAGTCCTGGGGTGCTGGTGGCTGTATAATAGGGCCCTCCTCAGCTACGGGGATATTCCCCCGTCCTCCTGCTATGCCTGCTCGGCCTCCACGGCCACCTCTGGCTGCTGCTGCTCGTGTAGCCATCAGATAGAGTACTGTATAAGCAAGAAAAGAGTCAAGCTCACAGAAATGATAACTTTCATACATGACAAAGCAGGGGAACATAAGGAAAGGTAATGATGTACTGATCAAATTGTTTTGCTAATCTGCTTAGCTCATTCTAGGACATCACTAATCCTATCTCTAATGAGCTACTCGCCTTAGAACACTACTGATTCTATTCTGACGAGGTGTTTAATGTGTTAGATTCCGGAACTATGGTCAACCAAAGCTCCGATACCAACTTTTCAGATGAGAGAGAAAATGAAGGATATCTCCTATTATATTTAAATTTGAAATTCCCAAAATATCCCTTTGAACAAACGTACACCAATTTCATCCCAACGACTGTCGCCCCTAGCTAAATACCCCCATTCCGGACACAATGGGATATGTTTCGTTGGCCAATTCGACTGTTACAGTCAGTTATTTTTCAAATTAAAGTATAAAACATTTAATATTCAATTTGAACGTACATTTCAATTTTCCAGGGCCACAAACTGAATCGAAAAATTCCAGAAAAATAAATCTAGCTTTGTTTTGACGATACGGTCCCAACAAAACCAGTTTCGTCGAATTCTGAGATCGTATGCAAAATGGCCATTTTCAGGTCGACCCATTTTAACAGAAATTGACCAATCACATTTTCTTTTGCCCTGCTCACATACTAGCTTCAAAAATTATGAAATTTGAAATCTAGCAATAGTTTGACATTCCGGATCCAACAAAAGTGGTTTCGTCGAATTCCGATGTCGTATGAAAAATATCTATTTTCAAGGGCTATATATTCTATATAGCGACCTATATGAAAATTCATTTGGCCATAACTTTTGATTCCTGTTATAAAACTTCGATTTTTCAGATTCGTTAGAAAGGTATTCATAAACAGATTTAAATATTTTTGGTTTCACTAAAATCTGTTATATTTTCCACCAGGTACAGTCAGACAAAGTTTGTATTCAAATTTTCAAACTGCCTCACTATTCCCAATTCATTATTTTATTGAAATATGCTATTTCAATTGTTTAAATTCTTTGACAATAACCAATTTTAAAAATTTTAAATTGGTTCAAATTTTCCGGGTTATTACACTACACCTCCAAGGGAATCCACAGAGTAGGAGGTGAGATTGGGAAGTTCTGTTTATTTCATGAAATTTACGGCCATGCGACTAATGACTGGCATCATCTTAGAGACATCATTGAGAAATTTATTCGAGAAGTAAAGCTCGATGAGTATAAAGTTTCCCAACGAGACAAGGGGCAAGGGATCGACCTGACAAACACTATCAGACATAGCATGAAGAATGACCAGCTACTTATACAGACGAAAATATAGAAGTATCGTGACTTCTCAAAAAAATTGCGATTGTTCAGCGTCATTTCTCTTCAAAGACTGATGATTCTTCGGGAGATGTGAGTCAACAAATCCAAAGCGCATCCCTTCAGCAAGTTAATGTACTTTAGGCAACAAAGTGTTGACCGCCCTTTCGATAAGGCCATCAAGATTCATAAGCAAAGCATTCAAGACTCGATCCAAGCTTTTGAGATGAAGAAAGAAACTCACCGGGATCTTTCCTATTGGGCTTGGCCTCCCTTAACCCATCCTATAAGAGTACAAAAGCAACAGGTGAGGAAAAATCCGATATGTATATCGACCCGGGACATACCAATCCCGAACCTGTAACCTCCCAAGACCTATTCTACTGGCCATATCCCACGTTAAATACTCGATAATTTTCCTAAATTTTCAGATCTCGCTACAGGTGTCATATATCTAATGAAAGGAGTCCTCTCTCACGGATTGAAGACTAATTTTGCTACCTCCCTACCAAGCCGGGATGGGCACCACATGGCATCACGAGCCGGATTTGACCTTACTTATAAATAGCCCTCCAAAACTTCAAAGAAGGGACTTTTTGGACATTCTCCTGTTATTTTATTACTGCTACAACATTGTGCTCGAGTTTAGCCATTAAAACCATCACTTGTACTCAAAGTTAATATATAATTGTAATGACCCGGACTCTTAGGGGTTAATTTTAAAATATTTAATACGGATTTAAAAATTTAATTAAGTAAATAAATCAATTTTTATAGGGAGTTATCGATTTAATAATCAATTTCGATTTAATATCGAATATATTAAAATAACAGAATACGAAAATGGATTTAGATGAATTCAAAATTTAATTTGAATTAAATACAGTTCAAATAATTAATGGGAAATTTTATTTGAATTTATAACGATAATATTATTAATTTATTTTCGAAGAAATTTATTTGGTTTGAAATTTAATTTATATCAATTTAAAGTAATATCTGTTCTGGATGATCGAACTGGACTTCGATACTTATCCCAGTGGGTTTAGAATAGCGGTTTTACCCTAGAAGTGTTAGTTGTTGTGGTTCGATTGGAGTTTAGAACCCTGAGATATATTATTTTAATTTATGTGGATAAAAACAAAACCAAGTGGCAAGCTTTAAAACCAAAGAAATATAGTCCCTTTGTAAAAATCAGAACCACTCCTTTTTAAATAAAAAGGGGCCGATCCTTTCTATTCTTTGATTCCTTCATTTGAAAACAAAATCAAAGCTTCGGTTAAATGGCCATGCCGCATAAATGAATTCAAATCTATTTGCCATCATTTCTTTCTAAACATTCAAAACCCAAATCCGTTCATTTCCAGTTCGCGCTACTATGCAAATGAGGTGCGGTTTATCCTCGAGCCTTATCTCGAGTTAGTGTTTCAGATCTGGGAGGCTCGAGCGAGTGTCGCGATGTTTTTGGAAAGGGGAAAGTGTGTCGCGATTCGGGCAGTAGGGTCAGTTCGTGGAAGGAGGCGACGGTGGTGACGGGTTCGAAGTAGTATCGATCGAGGGTTCTGGTTCTGAAGTCAACATCATTATGAGTTGCGATAAAGGTGACTGTTTGGAGGGTGCGATCTATGTTGATTTAGGGGTGACTGCGATGTTGAATCGATGCTGGAAAATGGGCCGTTGAAGGATTGGTTAGGGTAGTTCCTGTCGATTTGAGGGAGTTTGGGAATGGTGCGATGCTACTGGAATTGAACTATGGTGTTCGATGTGTTGAGGTGTTCGACAGAAGGAGGGGTTCGATGCTGAACTGGTTCGAATGAAATGAAGCAGGTCTGAGAGGGATTTGGGTGTTTAGCAGTAGGAAGTTTGGGAAGAGAACGAATTTCACTGTGTTCATTGGGAGTAAATGGATTAAGGTATATTTTTGAATTTAGTTTTTAAATTCATATATATAGTCAGTAATTTATTTAAAGAAATTAACCACCCTATACATTTGGCTAGTATATAAAGATGAAATGCTGAACTAACCTTTCTCGTATGAAAGTTAGGAGAAGTTAGATTTTTATTTTTCTCACTTAATTAAAAAGTAATTAAGGTAATTTTTTTTAATTAAGAAACTAGAATTTGTTTTAAGTTGCTCAATGATTTATATAATGATGGTTATATTAAATAAATACAAGATTCTACTGAATGGAGCCAGTTGCGGATTACATAAGCGAGAATTAAAATAGGAATCAACATGGATCGGAAAATAAAATCATCGGTGAGTAAAATCTCACGTTTTATTTAGAAATTATTTTTATATAGTTAAAAATAATTGTCTGTGCTTGTTTAAATGCTGTCTGATTGTTTTAAAATATATATAGTTATTTAGGATATATATATATATATATATATTGGGTTGATGATTGGTTGGATTCCCGCAGTTTCATTAGCGGATGCCCGCAGTTTCATAGCGGATGATTACCCTATACGCCCCACGCTATGATTAGTGGATGACCTTCTATACCGCGATATCCTGCCTCGAAGCAGGATGGGTATTACTATGTTGACTAACGTCTGTGGATGCAGGAAAACAGGTTGGAGGAATCCAACTGGATTCCTCAAAAATATATATATTATCTGTTGTTGTTTGTTTGATTTCATATATATTCATATATGATGTGTTAAAAATCAAATGATTGAAAATTGGTTGATTTGATTGTTTAAAATATCCCTGGGCTTGAATATCGATTCATAAAAATATCGAAAAGGGTATTTGAGATTTTAAAAAGGAAATTCTATTTTTATAAATAGAATTTGAATTTTTAATAAAACTATAGAAAATATTAACTTGTTTTGAAGGTATATAAAACAAGTAATCGAATTTGTAAACTTTGTTTATAAATGGAAGATGGGACTTGAATCGAATTTATAAACTTTGTTTATAAATGAAAATATGAGATTGAATTAAATTTATAAACTTTGTTTATAAATGGAAAGGATGGGACTTGAATCGAATTTATAAACTTTGTTTATAAATGAAAATATGGGATTGAATCGAATTTATAAAGTTGTTTATAAATGGAAAGGTGGGATTTGAATTGAAGTTATAAACGTTGTTTATAAATAATGCCAAGAATTCAAATGGACTTTGAATATAAGGAAACTATAGAGATTTGAATAATCGAATTCAAATGGACTTTAAACTATAGATTTGAATATAGAAATTCAAATGGACTTTAAACTAGAGATTTGAATATAGAAATTCAAATGTACTTTAAACTATAGAATTTGAAAATAGAATTCAAATGAAGTTTTAAATAAAGAGAATTCAAATAGAATTGAATTGGAATTTGAATAGAGAAGTCGATAAGGAAACGAGAGTATGAGTATAATTAGAATTTGTTAATATGCAGTTAAAATTTATTTGAACATGTCATGTTCAAATATGAAGGTGAAATAGACTGAAAAGTTAAGTAACAGATTTAATTAACAAATTGAGTTAAAACGATTGGTATAGTTAAAATAGATTGGACAGGTATAGTCATACAGGAGACAGGTAATGAATAAAGTATAGAAGTGAAATAAATAGAATGCCCGACAAAAAGGTACGTATTTAATTCATATATGAGATTTTATGCGCCGTATCGGCTAGCCGCTTGGCTTTTTCTTTTTCTTTTTGAGATGAGAAGGACCGGGAAAGCTATTTGAAATTTCCCGATGCTCCCGGTACAAAGGAGGTTATGGCGAATTTTTCCGGGAATTTAAGGAGATAGAATATTTTTAAGATAATTTGATAGTTAGAAATCAACATATCAAATTATATAGAAGTCGATAAGGAAACAAACTTAGAAATAGAATAGTATAATTATAAAAGGAAGACTAGGAATAAAATCTAGTAAGAATAGAAAGAGAAAATGTATATGTGTTTAAAGGTGAATAATCAGTTGTATGGTATTGATTATTCGAGTAAGTAGTCTTGTCTGTTTTGACGTTAAATGTTATTCAGTCAAGGTCTGAGAGGTAATTATACCCCAACTTGGTTGATTTCATGATATACCGATAAGTAGCAAGATTCAGGCTCGAAGATCAATGTGGAATAAGAATTTGTTAAATACTGTATTTGGGTTGTCGTAACGATGTTTTACACAACATCTGTTTTAACCCAAATATGTGCAAATCTTGGAAATAGAAAAATGGACGTTTCCTAAGTATAGAAATAAACGAGTCGGAAAAGAGATAAGTAATTGGAGTATTTTTCCAATTATAAATAATGAATATTTTCAAAAGTTTAGAAAATAAAAGAAGGCGATATTCGGAAATGTTTTCCAAATAACATAACAGGCCAAAACGGTTATTGAAAATATTAGGTTGACAAATATTGATAAAGAAATAGAGAAGAGATTTAATTAATGGAATATTAATTAAAGGCTCAGTGATTGTTGGATGTTTGGATGAACACTTGTTTTATTCGATAGTTAAATCATCGACTATCGAAACACTTGTTTTTATTCGATAGTTAAATCATAGACTATCGAAGTTTTGAATATCGTTGTCAATATGGAGAGACCGGTTGGATTATTATCCGAAGAACCACTCCATATCGGTAGTAGCGTGCGAATCAGATTATATAAAGATAATCGAAGATGGAGTAGAGTACAAGGACTTTTTCTATTAATAGAAATAGTACCTTCAGTTCATCCTGTTCCTGGGTGACTTGTATGGATGAATGTCTGACAGAGTATTTCCAGAAAGGTCACGTACATTGATTTCTTCAACTTTACCAAGAGTGGAAGCGGAGGAGGAAACTTCTTTTAGCTGACACGTAATGTACTATTGTAGACGTCAATTAGTGATTTTCGATGGATCTGACGATGTGACATTCGAAGTGAATCTGGTGTGATGATAAAGCGTAGCTTCTAGCCTCAACATCCGGTAAATGACAGAAATCGGGCAAGCAGCATGGCTATGTAGGTCGCACCTATTAGGGTGTATAATCACCTGATCTAGAGTTTCATTTACTTCTAAAAATCTATTGTCGATGCTGACCCATTCGGGAAACGGTTGCTGATCCCAATCGTTGGTGATATACATTCGATACACTCAAGCGAAATGAGTGGTCGGTCATGTGTGGCTGAGTTGCAAGATGTTCTTGTTGAACTCGGTGTATTCTCCTCTAGAGATATACTAGCGGAAGGTGGTCCCATACCTTGTCATAGTTGGAAATCCACTACCCAATACGTGCTTGCGGTTTTGATTATATATATATGTGGAACGTGAGATGCAAACGTTCCACTAGATTGTTATTTACTTGATTTAGACATTATTATAATATCAAAAGAGTTTTGATATGAAGACAAGTCAAGTGTTTGGATTCTCATAAGGGAAAAACCCGTTCCGTGTTATACGGCGTGGTCTTATGAGATATCAATTAGTTTTCTGAAACTGTTTTAAACTGTTTACTCATACCAGTCCCATGACTGACCTGGAGTTTATTTGTTTTGTTCTACCTAAACTCTTGGGTGCCTAAATTTGTACGGGCAATCAAGTAGTTCAGGATTTTACAGATATACTGGAAGAGCTTGGAGCAGGAGGCTTCAGGATCATATAGCTATAGTTATTTCTGCTGTGTTGTAAGTGATGTACTTTGATATTGATGTATATTCAAGTACAGATGTATATTTCAAGTTATGTTATATATATTATATGTTATTCGTTCCGCTGTGAGATTCGTGTTACTCTGATGTTGTGTTCTTCTTCTTCTATTCTAAGTTTCTATCTTATCTATCCTCACCCTCTAACTTCTTTCTATTAATGGTTCGAATTTCCGTGATATTTGGGGTTGGACTTGTGTTTTTGGGTCAGCTCAAATTCTACCGGATTTTCGGGTCATTACAGTTGGTATCAGAGCCAGGTTGAGCGAATACCTAGGCTTGTGTGTCATGTGCTCATTAGAGATCGGATCAGTAGTATCCTAGAATGAGTTGAGTATATGTATATACGAGAGAGCGTACTTGTTATTTGATATAAAAACTATTTTATATTGTGTTGACTAGTCTGTTGAGTGGATTATAAATTTTGGTCGAATCGTGGGACGCCACAATGTCGATAGAAGTTTATAAACACTTGAACAGAAGATTAGACACGATATTGTTTTTAAATAGTTAAGTTGATTGTTAGGATTATAATCAAATTAGATTATAAAAATGAAATAGTTATATATAACCAATGGAATTTGTATATAAAATCAAATATACAAATGTGATAAATTGAAATTGAATTCCAACCAGAATTCAAAATTTAAAATCCTGGGAGTTTGGAAAATATTTTTCTAAATGGGTTTTGAAAGAAATAAAGCACTGAACTCATTCAGCGGCTGGGAAATAATTCTGATGATGGTCGCAACATCATCAGTGTTCATTTTCGAGTTTCTAAGTGATGAATTGCTGCCTTAGAAAATTTTTAATGGAAATTTGTTTGAAAGAAACAAGTTGTTTGAAAATTCAGATGTTTTGAATTTGAGATAGATATAAATATATGTATATATTTACATAACTTCAACGGAATTTTGAAATGGGAATTGGAATATAGATTTCAAATAGAAGTGAAATAGAATTTGAATTCAAAGGAATTCAAATGAGTTTGAATAAAGAAAATTCAAATAATAATTGTATAAGAAAAATTGAAATGGAATTTGAATTCAAAGGAATTCAAATGGATTTGAATAAAGAAAAGTCAAATAGAGATTTGAATATTAGAATTCAAATGGAATTTGGTTAAATAGAATTTCAAAGAGAATATAAAGTGGAGGTTGAATAATAGAATTCAATGAAAATAAAAGGAGTTTAAATAGAATTTGAATTCAAAGTGAAATTAAATAGAATTTGAATTCAAAGGAGTTAAAAATAGAATTTAAATTCAAAGGATTTCAAATAGAAATGGAACAAAGGAATTTAAAATAGAAATTGAATAAAGGATTTCAAATGGAATTTGAAGAAGGGATTTGAAATGGGTTTTTGAATGACGGACTTCAAATAGAAATTGAAAATAAGAAATTCAAATAGGATTTGAAGATAAGGAATAGAAATAGGAATTTGAGTAGAAGAAATTCAAATAGAAATTGAATAGAAGGAAATTCAAATGAGTTGGAATAAAGAAATTCAAATGGAATTTGAATATTGTAAATATATAGAATTTCAAATAGTAGTGAAATAGATCGGGAATATTATGTATAAATGGAAAAATGGATTTGATACATATTAAAAATATATCAGAATGGAGTTGAATTTATTAAAAACGTTTATATTTATAAATATAATTAAAACGAGCTCGCCGTAACGCGGCAGTTCGTAAATTGGCGATTCAAACTTCAGTTTAGTATACAGAACTCAATTGAAGTCGGAATTCTTTGAAACAAGAATCGTCGGGACCGGTTGAACAATAGTTTTCTAATGAAAGAGAAAAATCTGAATTTCGTCGTATAGATTTTGAGTTATATCAAAATCAAATTTTTTGAAAAGCAGCGCCAGAACCATTATAAAACCATAACTGTTTAATTAAATAAGTAAAAGGATTTTTAAAGTAAATAAAATCCGAATGGCCATGAGGAAAATATAGACTGGAGATATAAAATAAATATGAACTCCAGTGAAGTAAGTGAAATGATTTTTAAGACAAAAATCATATTTTAAATGGTTAAATAGAGTTAACTAAATTGGAGGATAATTAGTTAAAGGAAAATTGAATCGAAATTGGGTTTTTGGATAAGTGAAAGAGATTGAGGATTTATATTCGAAACCGAATATATAACTCGAGTTGAAATTATAATTAGATTAGTTATAATTAAGTTGGCATATATTTGAACAAGCTATATTCAAATAAAAAGGGTGAAATAGGCAAAACGGTTAATTAACAACTAGTTAATGAGAATTTGAATGATTGAAATTAAATTTAATTTAACTTAAGTAAGTTAAATGGATTGAAATGAATAAATTGAGTAAAATCAATGTGAATGAAATATGAATTGGGTTTGAATAAAGGAAACCCAAAAGAGTTAAAAAGGAAATATATTTGTAACACAAATACAAAGGAAGTTATGTGCAAACAAATAGAAGGAGAAATATTTGTAAAAACATTTACAAATAGAATTTAAAAGGGAATATTTGTAAAAACATTTACAAGTAGAATTTAAAAGGTGGAATATTTGTAAAACATTTACAAATAGATTCAATGGAAATATTTATTTATAGAAAATAAATAGAATGTTATAAATGAGATATTTATTTGTTGAATAAATAGAATTTAATCAAAGGAATATTCAGAAGATGAATAGAAAATGGAAATCTGTTTTTAACAGATAAATAGAAAAGATTAGTTTATAAATAATAGTTTATAAGTTAAATTAAATATTTATCATTCGATAAATGGAATATATAAGTCTGAACTTATATAGAGAAGAGATATTGGTTTTTAACACCGATAGTTTGAAATAGAAGGGGTACACAACACTTGTATAAGTGAAGTGGCGTTATTAAAGAGAACATTTATAAAGTGAAAAACCGTTACTAGAAGTAAATCTTTAAAAATGAATAAATGTTATCCAATAGGAGATATTCGAATAAAAGAAGTCGATTAGAGTTAGAAATAATCGATTAGAGTTAGAATAAATCGATTAGGATAAGAATTAACTAGTTAGAGTTAATCAAATAGGGTTAATCCGTAGAGTTAATTGAATATTAGTTATTCAATTAAAGTTGATCGAATATAGTTATTGAGATAGAGTTATTCAAACATAGTACTCAGGATAAGTTACCATTTCGTACGACTGCTAGCGTAATTCGCAGGGCTGCAGATAGCCTAGAGTGGTCGGATGTTTCCTGGGGGAATCAGGCATAACTATTGTGATCGCTGCGATCTAGAGTCAAGCGAGTGGAGTTAAATCGAATATTAGTTTATTCGGATAGAATGAAAGGAGTTATCGAATATAGTTTATTCAGAAGGAGTTTCCAATTATTAGTTAATCAAAGGAGTTATCAATTATTTGTTAATTGAAAGGAGTTAACGATTATAGTTAATCGTAAAAAAAAGGGTTGTCGATTAGTTTAATCGAAGTGAGTTATAGAATATTGGTTATTCGAAGGAGTTATCAAATATTGGTTATTCGATGGAGTTAATCGATAAGAGTTAAATCCAATAGAGTTAATTGATAAGAGTAAATCGAATATAGTTTATTCGAAGAAAGGTTTTCGAATCTAGTTATTTGATAGAGAGATTATCGAATATAGTTATTCGAAGGGAGGAGCTATCGAATAAGGATTTATTCGAAAGAGAGTACGTAAGGAAGTTTGAAATGTTGAGTATCAAGATAAATGGGTTTGTAGCACTTTTTCTACCTTAGCAATTTCGAGGACGAAATTATTTTAAGTGAGGAAGATTGTAATGACCCGGACTCTTAGGGGTTAATTTTAAAATATTTAATACGGATTTAAAAATTGAATTAAGTAAATAAATCAATTTTTATAGGGAGTTATCGATTTAATAATCAATTTCGTTTTAATATCGAATATATTAAAATAACAGAATACGAAAATGGATTTAGATGAATTCAAAATTTAATTTGAATTAAATACAGTTCAAATAATTAATGGGAAATTTTATTTGAATTTATAACGATAATAATATTAATTTATTTTCGAAGAAATTTATTTGGTTTGAAATTTAATTTATATCAATTTAAAGTAATATCTGTTCTGGATGATCGAACTGGACTTCGATACTTATCCCAGTGGGTTCAGAATAGTGGTTTTACCCTAGAAGTGTTAGTTGTTGTGGTTCGATTAGAGTTTAGAACCCTGAGATATATTATTTTAATTTATGTGGATAAAAACAAAACCAAGTGGCAAGCTTTAAAACCAAAGAAATATAGTCCCTTTGTAAAAATCAGAACCACTCCTTTTTAAATAAAAAGGGGCCGATCCTTTCTATTCTTTGATTCCTTCATTTGAAAACAAAATCAAAGCTTCAGCTAAATGGCCATGCCGCATAAATGAATTCAAATCTATTTGCCATCGTTTCTTTCTAAACATTCAAAACCCAAATCCGTTCATTTCCAGTTCGCGCTACTATGCAAATGAGGTGCGGTTTATCCTCGAGCCTTATCTCGAGTTAGTGTTTCAGATCTGGGAGGCTCGAGCGAGTGTCGCGATGTTTTTGGGAAGGGGAAAGTGTGTCGCGATTCGGGCAGTAGGGTCAGTTCGTGGAAGGAGGCGACGGTGGTGACGGGTTCGAAGTAGTATCGATCGAGGGTTCTGGTTCTGAAGTCAACATCATTATGAGTTGCGATAAAGGTGACTGTTTGGAGGGTGCGATCTATGTTGATTTGGGGGTGACTGCGATGTTGAATCGATGCTGGAAAATGGGCCGTTGAAGGATTGGTTAGGGTAGTTCCTGTCGATTTGAGGGAGTTTGGGAATGGTGCGATGCTACTGGAATTGAACTATGGAGTTCGATGTGTTGAGGTGTTCGACAGAAGGAGGGGTTCGATGCTGAACTGGTTCGAATGAAATGAAGCAGGTCTGAGAGGGATTTGGGTGTTTAGCAGTAGGAAGTTTGGGAAGAGAACGTGTTTCACTGTGTTCATTGGGAGTAAATGGATTAAGGTATATTTTTGAATTTAGTTTTTAAATTCATATATATAGTCAGTAATTTATTTAAAGAAATTAACCACCCTATACATTTGGCTAGTATCAAAAGATGAAATGTTGAACTAACCTTTCTCGTATGAAAGTTAGGAGAAGTTAGATTTTTATTTTTCTCACTTAATTAAAAAGTAATTAAGGTAATTTTTTTTAATTAAGAAACTAGAATTTGTTTTAAGTTGCTCAATGATTTATATAATGATGGTTATATTAAATAAATACAAGATTCTACTGAATGGAGCCAGTTGCGGATTACATAAGCGAGAATTAAAATAGGAATCAGCATGGATCGAAAAATAAAATCATCGGTGAGTAAAATCTCACCTTTTATTTAGAAATTATTTTTATATAGTTAAAAATAATTGTCTGTGCTTGTTTAAATGCTGTCTGATTGTTTTAAAATATATATAGTTATTTAGGATATATATATATATATTGGGTTGATGATTGGTTGGATTCCCGCAGTTTCATTAGCGGATGCCCGCAGTTTCATAGCGGATGATTACCCTATACGCCCCACGCTATGATTAGTGGATGACCTTCTATACCGCGATATCCTGCCTCGAAGCAGGATGGGTATTACTATGTTGACTAACGTCTGTGGATGCAGGAAAACAGGTTGGAGGAATCCAACTGGATTCCTCAAAAATATATATATTATCTGTTGTTGTTTGTTTGATTTCATATATATTCATATATGATGTGTTAAAAATCAAATGATTGAAAATTGGTTGATTTGATTGTTTAAAATATCCCTGGGCTTGAATATTGATTCATAAAAATATCGAAAAGGGTATTTGAGATTTTAAAAAGGAAATTCTATTTTTATAAATAGAATTTGAATTTTTAATAAAACTATAGAAAATATTAACTTGTTTTGAAGGTATATAAAACAAGTAATCGAATTTATAAACTTTGTTTATAAATGGAAGATGGGATTTGAATCGAATTTATAAACTTTGTTTATAAATGAAAATATGAGATTGAATTAAATTTATAAACTTTGTTTATAAATGGAAAGGATGGGATTTGAATCGAATTTATAAACTTTGTTTATAAATGAAAATATGGGATTGAATCGAATTTATAAAGTTGTTTATAAATGGAAAGGTGGGATTTGAATTGAAGTTAGAAACGTTGTTTATAAATAATGCCGAGAATTCAAATGGACTTTGAATATAAGGAAACTATAGAGATTTGAATAATCGAATTCAAATGGACTTTAAACTATAGATTTGAATATAGAAATTCAAATGGACTTTAAACTAGAGATTTGAATATAGAAATTCAAATGTACTTTAAACTATAGAATTTGAAAATAGAATTCAAATGAAGTTTTAAATAAAGAGAATTCAAATAGAATTGAATTGGAATTTGAATAGAGAAGTCGATAAGGAAACGAGAGTATGAGTATAATTAGAATTTGTTAATATGCAGTTAAAATTTATTTGAACATGTCATGTTCAAATATGAAGGTGAAATAGACTGAAAAGTTAAGTAACAGATTTAATTAACAAATTGAGTTAAAACGATTGGTATAGTTAAAATAGATTGGACAGGTATAGTCATACAGGAGACAGGTAATGAATAAAGTATAGAAGTGAAATAAATAGAATGCCCGACAAAAAGGTACGTATTTAATTCATATATGAGATTTTATGCGCCGTATCGGCTAGCCGCTTGGCTTTTTCTTTTTCTTTTTGAGATGAGAAGGACCGGGAAAGCTATTTGAAATTTCCCGATGCTCCCGGTACAAAGGAGGTTATGGCGAATTTTTCCGGGAATTTAAGGAGATAGAATATTTTTAAGATAATTTGATAGTTAGAAATCAACATTTCAAATTATATAGAAGTCGATAAGGAAACAAACTTAGAAATAGAATAGTATAATTATAAAAGGAAGACTAGGAATAAAATCTAGTAAGAATAGAAAGAGAAAATGTATATGTGTTTAAAGGTGAATAATCAGTTGTATGGTATTGATTATTCGAGTAAGTAGTCTTGTCTGTTTTGACGTAAAATGTTATTCAGTCAAGGTCTGAGAGGTAATTATACCCCAACTTGGTTGATTTCATGATATACCGATAAGTAGCAAGATTCAGGCTCGAAGATCAATGTGGAATAAGAATTTGTTAAATACTGTATTTGGGTTGTCGTAGCGATGTTTTACACAACATCTGTTTTAACCCAAATATGTGCAAAGCTTGGAAATAGAAAAATGAACGTTTCCTAAGTATAGAAATAAACGAGTCGGAAAAGAGATAAGTAATTGGAGTATTTTTCCAATTATAAATAATGAATATTTTCTAAAGTTTAGAAAATAAAAGAAGGCGATATTCGGAAATGTTTTCCAAATAACGTAACAGGCCAAAACGGTTATTGAAAATATTTGGTTGACAAATATTGATAAAGAAATAGAGAAGAGATTTAATTAATGGAATATTAATTAAAGGCTCAGTGATTGTTGGATGTTTGGATGAACACTTGTTTTATTCGATAGTTAAATCATCGACTATCGAAACACTTGTTTTTATTCGATAGTTAAATCACAGACTATTGAAGTTTTGACCATCGTTGTCAATATGGAGAGACCGGTTGGATTATTATCCGAAGAACCACTCCATATAGGCAGTAACGTGCGAATCAGATTATATAAAGATAATCGAAGATGGAGTAGAGTACAAGGACTTTTTCTATTAATAGAAATAGTACCTTCAGTTCATCCTGTTCCTGGGTGACTTGTATGGATGAATGTCTGACAGAGTATTTCCAGAAAGGTCACGTACATTGATTTGTTCAACTGTACCAAGAGTGGAAGCGGGGGAGGAAACTTCTTTTAGCTGACACGTAATGTACTGTTGTAGACGTCAATTAGTGATTTTCGATGGATCTGACGATGTGACATTCGAAGTGAATCTGGTGTGATGATAAAGCGTAGCTTCTAGCCTCAACATCCGGTAAATGACAGAAATCGGGCAAGCAGCATGGCTATGTAGGTCGCACCTATTAGAGTGTATAATCACCTGATCTAGAGTTTCATTTACTTCTAAAAATCTATTGTCGATGCTGACCCATTCGGGAAACGGTTGCTGATCCCAATCGTTGGTGATATACATTCGATACACTCAAGCGAAATGAGTGGTCGGTCATGTGTGGCTGAGTTGCAAGATGTTCTTGTTGAACTCGGTGTATTCTCCTCTAGAGATATACTAGCGGAAGGTGGTCCCATACCTTGTCATAGTTGGAAATCCACTACCCAATACGTGCTTGCGGTTTTGATTGTATATATATATGTGGAACGTGAGATGCAAACATTCCACTAGATTGTTATTTACTTGATTTAGACATTATTATAATATTAAAAGAGTTTTGATATAAAGATAAGTCAAGTGTTTGGATTCTCGTAAGGGAAAAACCCGTTCCGTGTTATACGGCGTGGTCTTATGAGATATCAATTAGTTTTCTGAAACTGTTTTTAACTGTTTACTCATACCAGTCCCATGACTGACCCGGAGTTTATTTGTTTTGTTCTACCTAAACTCTTGGGTGCCTAAATTTGTACGGGCAGTCAAGTAGTTCAGGATTTTACAGATATACTGGAAGAGCTTGGAGCAGGAGGCTTCAGGATCATATAGCTATAGTTATTTCTGCTGTGTTGTAAGTGATGTACTTTGATATTGATGTATATTCAAGTACAGATGTATATTTCAAGTTATGTTATATATATTATATGTTATTCGTTCCGCTGTGAGATTCGTGTTACTCTGATGTTGTGTTCTTCTTCTTCTATTCTAAGTTTCTAACTTATCTATCCTCACCCTCTAACTTCTTTCTATTAATGGTTCGAATTTCCGTGATATTTGGGGTTGGACTTGTGTTTTTGGGTCAGCTCAAATTCTACCGGATTTTCGGGTCATTACAATAATAAAGAGATTATAAAGTGGACATAGGCTCGTTAATGTCGAACCACTATAAATTCATGTATGAACGCATTTACTCTCATTTTTCATTTATATTCTTCATTTTTATTCTCTACACTCTCTTTTTTTACGTGTTGGGCTGCCTTTTGGTGTCATTAAAAATTGAGTTTAGAGTTGAATTCCAACGGTATAAAGATCGAATATCAAGGAATTTAGAGTTTCAAAGCAAGCTTCAGTTTCAAAGCGAAATTGAATTTAAAAGGCAAGTAAGTTGAAATTTTTGACTTTCATTAAAAAAAAGTATATACTTCTATGGAATGATTTTTAAAAGAAAACTTTGATTTATGAAAAAAAACGTAGCTTAAAATTAACATGAACATCGAATGATTTCAAATTTTGTCATGGTGCATTGTCGTATAAGTAGAAGTTCATGAATATTATGTTTGTTGAAACTATGCGGTGGTAAAGGCTCTTCCACTGATTTTGCGAATGAAGTGTTTACACAATATTGAAAGTGTCAAAGAATTCAAATAATAAACTTCAACGGGCTCGGTCCTAGACATAGTCTAGAGAGACATTTGACTAGGTCATCAGTTTGGATAGGAGCAACAAAATAATCAAATTATGCTAATAAAAAGTAGCATTCTTCTTTTCAACGCTATATCTATGAGACATAATAGCTACTACCAATCATCCATAGCTTACAGCTCAAGCATCCAAGATCGCATTCTACTCCAGCACTACATTGCCTTACTAGTTGAGTTACAGATCCTAAACTAGAAGTTATATTTGGTATTATTGACCTTGCCTCATTTCTAAGCTATGTGATGCCCTACTGCTGAAAATGGTGTGGCTAGCATTTAAAAAATGCTGACTTATCTTATGGCTATTGCAAAAATCATGTCACTTTTTGTTTGCAAATATGAAAAATTAAAACTAGTACTCTTGTTTATTGTTTATTAGTGAATCCAAAAGTTGAGTTTTCGATTTGTATTCCCCCTTTGAAAAATTAATTAGGTAATCCTTTTTTACCTTTTAAGCCTTGGTGCATCTTTGGATTCTTAGTTCCTATGATATTGAATTGAAATCGTAAACTTCTTTACTTTAAACTATAAGGAGAAAATTAACAATTTTCATTCAAAACCACAAGAATTTTTCTCATTATTAAGTATTGATACATTATGATATTTTTTCATCATTTACATTTTTTTAGAAGACTAATTTTTGGTTACTAATGTTAAATTTTGTAATAGAACTTAAATCTACTTTTTGTTTAATAGTTGATTTTTTTTATTTATTTATCGAATAATGAGACAATCAAAACCAAAAAAATATTAGTTGACAAAGGCACCAAATATGGTCGGGCCGATCTCGTCTTCAACATCAATAGTGGAAAAACCATAATTTGTAACTCATTTCACAACTATTTTAAAATTATATTCACGGGGATCAATTTCTATTATTGAAATACATTTTTTTTAGCTCTATAGAATTATAGTACTTCTAGATGTTTGATCATTTTCATTTATCATTCACATATCTTGCTTTATCGACTTAATCAACCTCAAATTCTCCACCATGGTACAATACAGTTGGAGCCATTGACATCAACAATAAAACAAAATTAAAACACTAAATTTGGAAACTTGATTTGTGGAAAACTCCATATTAAAAGTTTCTAAAACAATACTTTGGTTTGAGAAGAATATGATGATTCCTTGTACAATCTTCATTTAAAATACCAAAATCTTTGTGTTTTATAGCAAAATTTGAAGACCGTAAAAATTAGACACAAATTAGTTTGCGTTTTGGGGATGAAGAAGAAGGAATGAAATGAGAAAGTTTTGGAAGCTTGTTGTTTTATTCATCATAACATTATTAGCGCACTTTAAAAATGCGCAAATTATAATTTTCATATACATATACATTTACATATGTGTGTGTATATACACATATATATATATATTGATTGGTGTAACATCAAATACACACATGCACATATATATATATATATAGACACACACACATATATACACATCTCTGTGTCTGTGTGTATGTATGTATGTACAAATATGTGTGTGTGTGCACAGTCCTGTAATGCGCATGTTTACTTTAGAAACTTGAAATATGCACACTCTACATATACACATATTAATTGATTTTTATAAATATAGTTTCCAAAGCAAAGTTTAATATAACACCATATATTACTAATACAACACCTTATATAACATCATATATCATCAATGTAACACCGTACATCAACAATATAATTAGTATCACAAAATTACCAACATATTATATCAAAATAAACTCGACTGAAGTTCAACATTGAATTTCAACACCATCAAAATAGAAAATATGTTTACATTTCGTCGTTTAATACATATAAAACAATAGTTTAGTTTTTGTTCGATGCCCTCCATGTGTATTGAAAGTTAAGGCAAGATGATGGCTCAAATACTTCACCTTAACACATGATTCAAAATTTTTAAACAACTAATTTTGGCTTGCATTTCAAGTGCATATTTAACTATAATAGAACATATAGGAGGATTGAGCCTGTCAAAAATAGTAACAGTCAAAGTTTATCTTGTGATCAGTATACATACTACATCCACAAAATTTATGCCATGCATTTTTTTTAGTTCTAGGAACAACAACTTCACATTCAACTTAACAAAAACAATTGGATATGGTGGTTGCTCGATTGGCATAGCGGATGCAACACGTTGACCATCTACTATATTCAAACTAACATAAATTTATTTACTCGGCCTTTGATTGGTCAAAAATTAGTGTAAATGAACCTTTAAGATTGATGGTCTATAATGGAATTTTTAGGATATTAGATCAAACAATGTCTCTGTAACATTGCCAACTTTAACGTCAATGTTATGTCAAACCACATGAGCTTTTACAGAATACGGGGATGAAAATGGAAAGCAACTATGAAAAATAATATAATTTCAGATGAAATTTTAAATTCTAAAAAAAATTCTTTTGAAGAAAATGTACTTTCACATAATGATGTTTTTATAAAAAAGGTATGAGAAGGAAAAAAAACAAGTACTCAAATACTATTTGTGCACTCCGTAAATGGACAAATGCAATTTGTATACATGCGGATTTGTAAAATGCGCAAGTTATAATTTTTTTTTTAATATGGCTCGCGCATTCGATAAATGCATAAGCTATAACAAGACTAGATTTATTTCTAGAATAAGTTGGCATGTGGTTACAATGACTTTTTATGGAGCCACTTTCAAAATTTTGTCCTTATTTTGAATATTACATTATTGTTGTTTTTTGGAATTTATAAAGTTTTCAAAAGAAGATAAAACTAATGTGTGAATTATATTATTGGAATTCAACATATTGAACTTCGAAAAAAGTCTTAAAAAAATAAGGCAGTGTTTTTGCAGAATAAAGGCTTTTCTATTGATTTTGCAGAATAAAGACATGTTTGTATGTCATGGAATTCAAATCAAAATCATCTTCAATTCGGATCGACCCTAAACATGGTCAAGAGAAATATTTTACTAAGTTATCAGTTTGGATAAAGACAATAAAATAATCAAATTATGCTATTATTTCGGAAAGAATTTAAAAACACGCTGATAATATATGGAAAAAATTTAAATACGTCAGGGATATATGAAAACGCATATATGCAGTTATTTCTGGGAAGCTCCAAATTAAACGTTTGTTACCAGACTTCTATAAATAACGACTTAGACAGTGAAATAATCAACTCATCTCTTGACCATGTTACATCTCGACTATTGCAAACTGCTTCAGATGATCAATATATATAATTTTTGGCTGGAGTACTTTTATCATCTTAAGGAATACAATTTCGTATTACTGAAAAGAAAATTGTGAAATACCAAACATGACGTTGGAAAACCTGTGCATTGGTTCATTTCCAAATCCTTCTCTGTTTCTTCCATGCCTTGTCGAATTCTACCCTGTAGATTACATCCTGAAGCCTAGCAATACATGAAACCAAACATCCACCATAAAGACCTCCAAATATTGTTTCCCGAAACCATAAAAAGTTACACATGAAATTTAGAAAACTGGCATTGAAGCCACAGTGGTAATCTGGGTTTTTCATTACAACCCTTCAGGAGTTGGAAAGGAAGTGGAAGGCTCAATATGCCCAAACATACGATCTGAACTATTACACAGAACTGCATAAGAACATGAAACTTGGAAACCAATTCTTAGACAAGACTGGGTTGAATAACATCGAAGTAATCCCAATCATCCCCAATGACAAAGAAGAAATCTAGTTCGAACCGTCAATAAGATCGGTTGGAGGAAGTTGGAGCTGAAGAAGATTCAGTAACGTCGGAACATGTGGAAACCCAATTCCTTGGTGGCTTTATCCTACAAGATTCAAATAGATTCCTTAAACAGACGGTGGCGAAGACTGGGAGTAAGAATGATCATATAGTAACCCTAGCGCTGCAATTTTGGTAGTGATTTAGGTTAGAAACTGTGGATCGGATCTGGAAGTAATAATTTCTTCGTGCAAAAAAATAAAAGAAAATAAAAAAATAAGAGAAAGATCTGAGATTTGGATTTTGGTTGTTCTAGCAAATTGAAATTATAAATAGCTTATCAATGAAATGGAATGACATCGTTGAAGGATTACTGAGTCAGGATAGAAACTGCAAAGGTCTTCGTTTCTTTTTTTTGGATCGCCTTTCCTCCCTCCATTGGAGAGAGGAAGGGAGCAGTTGTTTTTATCTCTCATATATATATATATATATATATATATATATATGTGTGTGTGTGTGTGTGTGTGTGTGTGTGTGTGTGAGTGTATGCACAGTTCTATAATGTGCATGTTTACTTTGGAAACTTAATATTTACACACTCTACAAATACACGTAATAATTGATTTTTATAAGTATAGCTTTCAAAAGCAAAGTTTGATACAGCACCATATTTCACTAGTACAATACCATATATAACATCATATATCATCAATGTAACACCTACATCACCAATATAATTAGTATCAAAAAATAACCAACATATTTTATCAAACTAAACCTGACTACAGTTCAACATAGTAATTCAGCCCATCAAAATAGGAAATATGTTTACATTTCGTCGTTTAATACACATAAAACAAAAGTTTAGTTTTTTTTTTTCCGATGCCCTCCTTGTGTATTGAAAGTTAAGGCAAGACGACGGCTCGAACAAAATATTTACCTTTAATATACGATTTTACTTTTTTGAACAACTAATTTTGGCTTGCATTTCAAGTGCATATTCAACTCTCGTATAACACATAGGAGGATTGAGCATGTCAAAAATAGTAACAGTCGTCGACTTGATCAGAGTTTATCTTATGATCATTATATAGACTACATCCATAAAATTTATGCCTTGCTTTTTTTAGTTCTAGGAACAACTTCACATTCAACTCAACAAAAAAAAAAAACTGGATATAACGGTTGCTCAATTGGCAGAGCGAAAGCAACACATTGACCATCTACACTAACATAAATTTATTAACTCGGCCTTTAATTGGTCATAAATTAGTGTAAATGAGCACTTAAGATTGATGGCCTATAATGGATATTTTGCGATATTAGATCAAACAAAGTCTCGGTAACATTTTCAACTTTAACGTCAATGTTATGCCGCACCAGATTAGTTCTTTACACTTGAATTCATCTCAATATTTTATCAACGCTTCGTCGTTAATCTCTCAATGGTCTGGGTCTCACTTTAGAATAAACAAAACAACAATGATATATATAAATTAACAAGTAAACAAACTATATTAAAAAAAAAAACGGAACAAAAATAACATACAAAATTTAATTAATAACCAAACTTTGAAACGAAGAAACATCTCAACTATTGATTATTTTAAGAAGGAAAAAAAAAGTACTCAAATACTATTTTTGCACAAATGGGCAAATACAATTTGTATACATGCGGATTTACAAAATGCGCGAGTTATTTTCTTTTTAATATGGCTAACATTCGATAAATGCGTAAACTATAACAAGACTATATTTATTTTTAGAATAAGTTGTCAATAAGGCATATGGTTGCAATGACTTTTTCTGGAGCTGCTTTCAACATTTTGTCCTTATTTTGAATATTACATTTTTGTTGTTTTCAGGATTTATAAAGTTTTGAAAAGAAGATAAAGTCAATGTGTGAATGATATTATTGAAATTTAACATATTGAACTTCGAAAAAAGTTTCAAAAAAACAAGGTAGTGTTTTTGCAGAATAAA
This sequence comes from Allium sativum, assembly GCA_030737875.1. Classification (NCBI taxonomy): domain Eukaryota; kingdom Viridiplantae; phylum Streptophyta; class Magnoliopsida; order Asparagales; family Amaryllidaceae; genus Allium; species Allium sativum. Next base: position 288,508,037 of record CM060913.1, read on the forward strand.
GGCTCTTCTACTGATTTTGCAATATAAAGAAGTGTTTGTATGTCATGGAACTCAAATCGGCATATCTTCAATTCAGATTGGTCCTAAACATGATGAAGAGAAATATTTTACTAAGTTATCAGTTTGGATAAAGATAATAAAATAATCAAATTATGCTATTATTTCGGAAAGAATTTAAAAATGAGCTGATAGTACATGGAAAGAATTTGAATACGTATTGATGAAGGTGTTTAATCGGAAGCCGTCGTTTAATCAGCATTATCTTCAACGATTTCAGTTGAAAATAAAAATAAAAAATGCAACAAAATAATCAAATTATGCTATTATTTCGAAAAGAATCTAAAGGATGATGCTAGAACGACCGAATATTTTACGGTGAAATTCACCGCATCTTCAATTGTGCGGTAGGGAATTCACGTAATTCATGGAGGAAAGAAAATCCAACGGTTTTTATTCATGTCGCAGTTTTTGACCCCTTTAATCCCGAAAAAGCTATTCAAACCGAAGGTACTTCGGTCAATTAATGCGAACAGAAACGTTAATTCAGGGATGGCCCACAACAAGAGGTAATAAATTACAACAATACCTCCACGAATTTAAATTATTGTGCCTGCCGCATTTTTGGGCCGAATATATGTCGGTTTGCATAGCAGTTCTACTTTAATCCCGATTGAATAAGCATTTTCGGAATTTAAAAACGCGCTGATAATACAGGGAAAGAATTTGAATAGGTAACGGATATATAAAAACGCGTATATGCTGTTATTTCGTGGAAGCTCCGAATTAAACGTCACCGGACTTCTATAAATACCGACTTAGACACTGAAACATTGAAACAATCAACTCATCTCTTCTTCTTTCTCGTTGATTACTTTCTCCGCACGCATATAGCTTAATCGCTCTGATTTCAGTCGGACAAAAAAAAAAAAAAAAGAATGGAAGTGTTTAATCGGAAGCCGTCGTTTGAATTAAGAAAGGTGTACGCTTTCAATTTGGTGAGCGAATTCAGGCTCATCGATTCCTTGATCGAATACCACCCGAATGTTGTGATAAACGCAAAGTTTCCTGGATCGACATCACCCCTTTGTTCTCTTTCTCCTTGCAAAGCATACGAATTGATGAAGGCCACCATCGACGGGATGCAGATAATTCAATTTGGGCTTGCTCTATCCGACAGTTATGGAGAACTTGCTGGCAATCATTACCGCGGCAATCCTTTCGGTCCGGTTCTTTATGTGTGGGAATTCAATTTCAAAGATTTCAACATTTGGAGTGATTTGTATGATGCGAAATCACTGGATCTTCTGTTGAGAAAAGGGATCGATCTTCATATGCACTCGAGCAAAGGAATTGAATCGTCGGATTTTGCACAAGTTTTCATGAAATCCAAGCTGCATACTTTTGCTTTTAAAAACTGGGTCACATTTCAGGGTGCTTACGATTTAGGTTACTTGGTGAAAGTGCTCAACCATGGAAGGTTGCCTGATTCTATTGAGGAGTTTAACGCATGTTTGAGAATGTTTTGCGGAGAACGGGTTTTGGATATAAAGCAGATGATGTACGCTGAATACAGGTTCGTCGGTGATTTGGAGAAATTGGCACAACTGTTGGATGTTGAACGGCCATGGGGCGAACCTCATCAGGCTGCATCGGATTGTTTGCTTACTGCATTAACAGCCACAGAGATGATCATGAAGAAGAGACTTATGGGTGACGATAACGGTGCTCGACATGTTGGTGCTCTATTTGGATTGGGTTCACACTTAGAATTTCCTCCTGCTTATTTGCTTTTGGACTCTGTTTTTGCTTGCGTTTAAATAAATTCGCTATTTTATGGTAAATGATGAACAATGTATGCATGCATTGAAATTTATATGCTTTTAAGTGTTATGTCTAGTCTGTGTTATTATGGAATCTGCTGTCTGTTGCATTGTTCGTTCAATTCAAACTGCAAGATTTAATTAAGAACTGACTACTTGCAACTTTTATTTAAACTTAAATATAATTGTTAAGTTCAATCTTCAATATTGTTATATGATCTAAATTAAATATATGCTACTGAAATGGATTAGTTCATTGAATTTTTCGGTGCAAGGTTGGCTGAATAATCTAATTCACTCAAGTAATCGCAATATTAGATGTCTAATGAGATATGGATTGTTAACATTGAAGTGTTCTTGAGAATGGTATTATGGATTTGAGTAGACAGGTTTTTTTATTATGGATATATAAAAATAGGCAGATTCGCACATGCATTGTGCAAAACTTGGCTGCTTATTTGAACCAGTGTGAGGTTAAAAAGCCTCAGACTACCAAAGCACAAACTTACTACCTGTAGCATTCATTCTGCACTCAAAAAAACAATGCCATTTTCGGTGGCTTAGGCATACGTATATGGTTAACGACTTATTAGCAACAAATCTCATAAGAACGAAGCATAATACCAATAGCAAAAATCATCTCATAAGCACGATACTCTCTGTAACATTGTTCATTAATTATTCCAAACTATATTATTTGAGATTTAAGCACTGCCATACTCGCAACTTCCATTCTCATCGTTATACGCTAGTTGTAACTTGAATGTAAACAGTATTTGTACATGAAGTTGTTTATTCTCTCTTATTCTATTGTAGATTTTGACAGTCTATGTCTTATGATCGAACATAGAGATGATAGTCCAGTACATTGCTGAAATTTGACCTTCTTTCATGCTGAATTCATCACATTTAATGTGGAATACTTCTACCTATCAATAATATGTGCCTAAAGGTAAATCTTTCTTTTTACACAACGGCAAGAGACCGACAGTGAAAGTAGTTCTTGAAATACTTGTACATTGGTTTGTGATAAATCATGTTACACCTATATTCAAGGCAGAAGTTCTAGAAATCTTGCAAATCATCCCACAGACCCTACCACCTCCACTGCCTTCTTTTCCTCTTCACACTTCTTCTCCTTACCATCACTACCATTCACCACTTGTTGGTCTGGAAACCCGAATTGAGCTTAGCTCGGGCACCCTAAACTCAAAGACGGCTCTATCCTAGGCCCTGGCTGCATCATCGGCTGTGTCGAATGCGCCTAACCACTTCCTGGCGGCCTTCCTTGGGTCTCTTATCTCTGCCGCCGATTTTCCCCATGGCCTCTGCCTCACTCCCCAGTACTTATTCTTCTCGTACTTCCTCCTCCTCTTTGTCACCTCCGCCTTCACCTTCATCGGTTCTGTCGAGCTCGTGAAAAGGTCACACCCCACGCAACCTGATATGCTGCATTGGCTACACAATAGGAAGGCTGGGGTGGGTTCTGAGTCCATGTCCGATAAGGCATGGACAAAGGCTGATACCATTATCGACTGTTCTAGCTCTCTGCTTAGCCTGTTGTGTACGGTAGGGAAGCTGATCATATCTGAATTTGGATGTTGTTTTCTTGAATGTTTGAGTTGTGGAATTTGAATGGGAGACTGAGTGGTATTTATACTGCTTTTGCGCCAGCTGGGAATTGGCAGGTGCACACGGATATAATAGTATAATACGGAGTTGATTCGGTTATACTTTTGTTTGTTTGGACATTTCATTTTCGGTAATAAGAAGCTCGTGGAAAATGTGAGGTTAAGGTTGAATTGAATGAGCTCAGTTGTTTTGGTTTTAGGGACCGAACATGACTATTTTCTACATTCATCTTGGATATACGTCCAGCAAGCCAAACGTAATTGTGAATCATATAATGGGTAAATATAGTACTTATAAAGAGATTAATTATATGATATCTCATTACATACATGATTGGGTTTTCATGTTATCTTTGACCATAATATGTATATTGAACTTGCTTAATGATAGTGTTGCAGTAATGAACATGAACCTTAGGCATTCCATAAAGTTAACCCCATATAAACTGATAGTATGTATCACATTATCATGACAAGAGCTTTGTGGTCAATGAATCATTTGGCAGTATACCTATGATTCAGTTTTTTCACATTTATTCATTCAGTTCGTTAAAGAAAAATAACTTGTTAGATAAGAACGAAATAAGGCTAGAATTGAAATACTAAGCATATAATGATTGATTGAAATGCAATCTAAATTTAAAAATTATAACCTCGTGAGTTTGTTTGTTAGTTTTTAGTCGATTTCAAATTTTATTAAATCAAACCGAAAGTTCTTGTTTTGAAAACAATAGAAAATAACTCTAAGAACAAAAAAATCGAGACCTTTGAAACTTTTGTAACTTTAATTTTATAAAATCCTTCTTTTGCTTAACCAAAGGATCTCAAGTCTACTTTGAAATAATTATACATATATACATATATATATATATATATATATATTTCAAGCAACAGCAATATTCATCATAAATAAAACTCAAACAATCCAATATACAACAAAATAAATAGATCGACATCACTCATCTAAACAAAATGTACCAAACATACCAAATAAACATCAAACATCCCCCAAGTCAGCATCAAACATCACTACCCAATAGATGACTTACTGCAACAAAAATCCAAGATGATGCTAGCTACAATGTAACCATAGCTATGCTGATTATTGTCTATTGCAACGCACGTTTCAATGTGTTAGCATAGATATCAAATTGTGTTGCAATAACTATAGATATATTCTAAATAAAAAAATTATAAAAAATAAATACACTTTAGCGTCCATACCATTAGTTAAAACATAATCTCAACCATCCATCAACACCATCAATCAACACTTCATCTAATTCTATTTACCACTTTTATGTTCATTCTCCCGCCTTAGTTTTTGTTTACTTCTCGCCCCCAAAATTTCAAAAATCTTTCGGAATCCCTAATTTTCATTTTCTACCTCTTTTCGCCCCTAAAGTTTCGCACTTCTTTCCTTCACCCTAGCTTTAGCTTTCATCATTTTTATTGATTCGTCATTTGTGACCTTCTCAAATCGCTACTGCTGTATTTCTCAGATCTACTTCTCAAGCTATCTATCTCGCTTGAATTTGAGTTAGTTGATGACTCAGCAGTGTTTTATATTCTGGTAGGCTGATGGATCTTTGCTTTCGACACCTTTGCAGCCTTTTTTGACCCTCTATTCGCCTTTGGAGATTGTTACACCGGAAGTGGCTGGGCTGTACTGCTTGGCTCCTTTGTCGAAACTTTGTCCTCCATTTGCTCCTTAGGTATGGAGTTTGGAGTACTGCGTCACGCTCTATTTTAAGGTATGACTATATGGTGAATTTCCTATTTCATCCAACTTTTTTGCTAAGAAGAATTGAAACTCCATTAATCGAGTGTTCTGATTCAGGTATGCATATTTCTTATATTTTCCTTCTTTAGCTCGTGGCAATATTATAAGATCCACTTTATAATGTTGAATTGTTTAATAGCTAGCTACCACAACACAATCATTTCATGAATTAGATCATTTTTTGTTGGTTACAGTGTCTTACAACATGCACATCTCAACTAACTAATATCAAACTCATCGATTTATAAATAATAGTTCAATCATACCTCAAATCATAACTATATTTCATTTTATGACTAATTTAGTTCATATGCATAGACATTTCCTATTATTTGCCTTGAATATGATAACTTAAGAGGATCTCTTTTGTATAGGTCCCCTGAGCTTGTGAATATTACATAAGTATCTTGTGGCAGATATCAAACAGCAGCCGTTTGTGAAAATGGGGACGTCATGCTAGTGGGGAATGATTTTTTCTTAAAATACCGATTGCTTTTCACTTTTCACTTTTCACTCAACTAACGGGGACCCGTGTTAATGGCATGTAACCTACTAAAGTTTAACATAAACTCATATTAATTTAGCTATGCGACCCTTTTTTGGTTTCAAGATAGTGTATAAAGGTGTTTATATAGTAAATGAGGTGGTTAATGAACATAAAGGAACAAGCCTCTGCCTTCCCTGTCGCTCCTGTATGCAATAGGGTTAGGAAAAGATGCTATATTCGTAGCAGCTGCTGTGAATTGGGTGCTTAAGAGTGGGATAGGGTATCTCAGCAAAATATTGCTATCTAATTTTGGTCGCCATTTTTACGTTAATCCTAAGGGATGGAGGCTATTTGTCGATCTTCTGAAAAATGCAGTATTTGGATTAGAGAACATGACCCCTGCTTTTCCACAGTATTTTGTCCTGATTGGTGCTGCTACCGGTGCTGGTCTTTCAGCTGCTACATTGGTACAGGCTGCAACTAGAACTTGTTTCTATGCAGGATTTTCTGTACAGAGAAATTCTACTGAAGTTATTGCTAAAGGTGAAGCACAAGGAATGGCAAGCAATTTATTGGCATCATGCTTGGCATAGCATTAGCTAATTTCATCAAATGCTCAACTTCTTTAGCTCTTGTATCCTTTACTGAAGTAAATGGATTACACATGTATTGCAATCTGAAGTCATATAAATCTATTCAATTGAGGACTCTAAGCCCATATCGTGTGAGTTTGGTCTTTAGCGAATATTTAGTTAGTGGACTATTTCCTCAAATCATGCATGTCAATGATGAGAAGCCATTTTATCCTGGCCTTCCCTATGTCAATAGAGATAAGTGTATGAAATTATCTGGCATTCTTTCAATTAGGGCCAGAAACGCAACATCTGAAATATGCAGTAGATTACATCTTCGGTGTAAACTTAGTGAAGTTGCAAAAAACAAAGAGGATGCATTATCTTTATTCGATATTTTTAAAGAGGAAGGCTATATAGTTACAGATAAGAAAGGAAAATTCTATGTCATATTCCATGAAGGTTGTTCGCCACAAGACATGCTGAAGTCTTTGTTTCACGTAAGTTGTTTATATTGGTTGGGGAAAAATATTCAAATGGAGCAAAGAAGCATAGCAGATGAATGCAAATATGGTAAGAGATTGCACATATCCCTGGACTATGTGCAAATAAATTTCAATCAGGTCAAGCAGAGTGGGCTGGAAAATGGATGGCTAGTTAATGATGGGTTGATAGCCAGGCCTTACCTTTCATAATGCGAGTATGCTATACATATAAGAAAATAAGCGGAAATGGTTTTATTTACTGAATGAATAAATTGATCAATTGTACGAAGGTTTACGTACATATTTATAGTTGAATAGCCGAATGGGCTTAATGTAATGAAACGTGAAATAAAACATGACTTTGGGCAAAGCCCACTTATGATGTAAACGGGATATAAAGAGTATTTGTGTATTACTCTTCATAACCCCCTCCCCCCACCCCCGCAAACCTTATTAATCGATCTAGGATTTGAGGGAAAAAAATTGGCAACCGACATAGAAATTCCCAAATCATTTCTCTCAACAATCTTCCTCAATTCTGACGTCATTCTCTTTCAAGTCTTGACTTTAGCTTGATCTTGAGCTTTCTCTGCATTGTTATCTATAGCTAATTTAGTCTCCTTATCTCCAGATCTAATTTTGTTGATAGATTAATCAAATTTTTTATGAAATTTAGTTAAAGCTTAAGACTTTGCGACTGATTTGAAGTCAATACTATTGGATCTGCCAGGCTTGTCAGTTAGGGTTTGTTCTCTGCTTCCACTGCTTTGAGATTTAAGGTTTATAATTTCTGCTATGCACAGCTTGTCTCTCGGTGCCTCAAATATAGGCTTTGACATTGGTTTGGTCAGAATGTCTACTATTTGGTAAGTGGAAGATACGTGACTAACCTGAAGCTTCTCTTTTTGAACTAATTCTCTTATGAAGTAAATATCTAGTTCTAGAAGCTTAGTTCTTGCGTGTTGAACAGGATTAGCTGTTAATGCTATAGCACTCATATTATCACACCACATAGTTGCCTTTGCACTTGAGTTGATCTTTAGTTCACTTAGAAGCGATTGAATCCACATGATTTCTGTTGTAGTACTTGCAATGCTGTAATATTCTACTTCTGTACTTGACCTCGAAACAATATTTTGTTTCTTTGCACACCACGATATAGGATTATTGCCTAAGTATATACAATAACCACTTGTAGATTTTCTGTCATCATAGTCATTTGCCCGATCAGCATCTGCATAGGCATTAATGTTTAAATCGTTGCCATTCCTCATAATTAAACCCTGATTAATGGTACCTCTTAAGTACCTTAAAATCCTTTTTACTGCCTTCCAATGGTCACTGAGAGGTCTTTTCATGAATTGGCTTCCCTTGTTGACACTATAAGATATTTCTGGCCTAGTTATAGTCACATACTGTAGAGCTCCAATGATACTTTTGTACAATTTTTCATTGCATGTGGGTTCACCTTTTTCCTTACTTAAGTGAGCATTAGTTATCATTGGTGTAGGTAAAGGGTTAGCCTTATCCATGTTTGATCTTGCTAGAATTTCTTTAATGTATTTCTTTTGACTCAACTGAAGCTCATTGTTGTTTCTACTGAATTCAATTCCTAGAAAGTAGGACAATTCACCCAGATCCTTGACTGAAAATTCATTGTTCAGATGATTGGTGATAGTTTTGATTTCAGATTCACTGTTGCCTGTGATTATGAAATCATCAACATAGATCACCACATAGGTCACTATATTATTAGTGAATTTTGTGAATAGAGAATTGTTTGATCTTGTAGAATTGTATCCAAACTTTGACTGTATTGATTTTAGCTTGTTGAACCATACATGTGGTGCCTGCTTCAACCCATAGATAGTCTTGTTTAGTTTGCACACCACTTTTCAATTTGTTTTTTCCTTAAGCCCTGGTGGTAGCTCCATGTAAACTTCCTCCTAGAATTCACCATTCAAAAAAGCATTGTTGACATCAAGTTGCTTGATGGTCCAATTTTTATACAAGGCTATTGTTAAAATAATCCTAATTGTTGTTGGCTTCACAACAGGTGAGAATGTTTCACTGAAATCAATTCCCCACTGTTGTGAATAACCTTTAGCCTTGTACTTAGAAATTGTACCATCAGCATTTCTCTTTATTCTATATGTCCATCTACACCCAATGATATTTTTGGTGGTTGAACAAGACACCATGTTTTTTTTATTAACTAGAGCATCTAATTCTTCCTGCATAGCTGACCTCCACTTGTCATTCAACTTGGCTTGTTGATAAGTGGATGGTTCAGTATTATTGAATTCAGCACAAAAAGTTTTTGGTTTGAATATACCACTTTTTGCTTTTGTCATCATATGATGTTTATTTTGATGCTGAGGACCTTCCCTGTTTCTTTCTGCTTGAGTGCTTTCAGGACTGTTGGTTTCTTCATTGCTCACATTATCATGTTGCACATTGTCATTGTCACCACTACCACTGTTTTCACTTTCATGATCTGATGCATCTCTAATAATATGATGTTGTGTAGTGCTTGTGGTTTGTGTGCTTTGTGTGCTTTGTGTTTGTTTAGTGCTATTATCAGATTGTGGCACATGCATAACTTCATCCACTTGTTCAGGAAATTATGGAACTATAATTCTTGGATTATAATTTTTCTTTGTGGTTTTGCATGTGTCACGTCTGAATGGAAACACTTTCTCATTAAAGATGACATGTCTAGATATATAAATTTTTCCATTGTTGTCCAAACACTTGTAGCCTTTAAATTTTTTGGCATAACCCAAAAAAGTACATGGAGTAGACTTGAAATCAAGCTTATGTTTATTGAATGGTCTAATATGAGGAAAACATAAACATCCAAATACTTTTAGTTCATCATAATTTGGCTTGGTTTGATTTAGAATTTCTATGGGACACTTCATGTCAAGTACCTTTGTAGGTAACCAGTTTATTAGATGAACAGTTGTAGCAAATGCATCAGGCCATAATTTTAGAGGTAATGATGCATGTGCTAGCAGTGTCAACCCTGTCTCAACAATACGTCTATGTTTTCTCTCAATTAGTCCATTCTGTTCAGATGTATGTGGACATGTTAATCTATGTGTAATACCCTTTTTGTGGAAATATTCTTTTAAGGGTTAAAATGCCTTACCACCATCACTTTGAACAGATTTGACTTTATGGCTTAACTGATTTTCAACATTAGCTATGAACTGCATAACTACATTACAAGTGTCAGACTTTGATTTTAAAAAATATATCCAAACATATCTTGAATGAGCATCAATAAATGAAATATAATACTTGTACCCATAGTCAGTGTTAATTGGTGCTGGACCTCATAGGTCAACAACAATTAATTTTAATGGGTTCAAATATTCGGTTTCATAATTTGCGAATGGAAATTTATGGCTCTTTACCATTTGACTATATGTGCACACATAAATGACTTGGAATATCAACACAAATATCAATGTTGACTATAATTTCTTTCATAATTTTTGAACTTGGATGTCAAGCTTACAATGCCACAAATCAAATATCATGTAGTCATTACTTGAGCCTAATTCAGTCATATTACAGTACTTAAGTTTTGACTCAATTTTTCTGTAATTTCCAGAATCGAACTTGTATAAGCCGCATTTTGTTCCCTACCCTGCAATAAAATGTTTCTAGTCAGCATGTCCCTAACTACACAGTGATTTGGGTAAAATTCAAATGATACTTTGTTGTCTTTAGCACACTATGACACGCTGATTAAGTTTTTCCTTATATGTGGTGCACACAGTAAATTATTTAAATAGATTTGTTTGGCACCATTAGTACTAGCATGTCCAGTATGAGAGATAATTATAGAATTACCATTACCCATAATTTGAGATTGCTTACCTTTGTATTCGCGATTGCCAAGATTCAGATTATTTAAATTGTTTGCGACATGATGAGTTGCTCCTGAATCTGGATGCCATGCTTCATCTTGAATATCATCTGTAGTAGCAGGGTTTGAGGAAGATTCTTGATTAGTTTTAGTATCTAATTGACTACTGGCCATGTTGGCATTTGGAGTGTTATTTCTATTATTGCTATTACCTTATTGATTGACATTGTAGTTGTTGTCAAACCTGAAATAACATCTATTGGCTGTGTAACCCATTTTTTCACAAATCTGGCACTTTGTCCTGTTATTAGGGTTCCATCTCCCAGCTCTTCGTCTTCCACGGTTTGACTGACCTCCTCTTTGGTAAGTGTTTCAATTTCTTGAATTGTTTTGTTGATTCTTTCTTTTCCTTGTAGTGATATAGTTAACAGAAGGATAAGAAACTTGATATTTTCTTTGCAATAATCTGCCTTCATGAGCTAATAGCATAGAGTGTACACTTTGTAATGAGGGTGTGGGTCTATGGATGTTAAAAATGCCACTACTGCTTCATATTCATCCTCCAGCCTTCCAACTATGTATAACACTTGTTCTTTTTCTTCAATCTTATTGCCAGTGCATGCAAGTTGATCACATAGATTCTTTACCTTCATTAGGTATTCATTCATATTGGAACTCTCCTTCTTTATACCTTGAAGTTGCTTCTTGTAGTTTAACACCCTTGCCGATGATAGACTAGTAAATGATCTCTCTAAGGCTGTCCACATATCGTGAGATGTCTTAACACCAATTAATTGTGGCATTATTGATGAACTTACTGTTCATTAGCCATGCACTCACAAGATTGTCTAGTCTTTGATATGATGCATATTCTTGATCAGGAATTAAGTTATAATCAGCAACTCTGTGTATTTTGCTGGAACATTTTGTGATCCATAGAGAAAATCTTCAAATCCACAACCCTTTGCCACTGTTTCCACTTGTAGTTTCCATAGAAGATAATTTGGTTCATCCAGTTGAATCGAGATGATGTTGCTTTGCAGCTTGATGATGGATTTAATAAGATCTTCAGTGCTTTCAGCACTGGTCTGATTTGATCTGGCTGATGATTTTGGAGAATTTGGTGGATTTGTTTCAACCATAATTCTCTGAATGTAGACAAAGAAGCAGTTCCGGAAAGACTACTTCAAAAAACAGGTAAATATCTCTTGAACACCTTTTCTTGAATTGAAATCTTCTGCAAGATTTCTTCAGATTGAATTTGATAGCAACCAGAATTGCTAAAGTGATGATTTTGAGAGAATGTTGATACACTGAGCGTCTGATTAGCAATCTAGGACGGATGTTAACTTCAGATGATTGATTTCTTCAGAATTTTTTGATCGAACTTGAGTTCTTGAGAAAATTTACAACTAAACATTGATGTTGAAAACTGATGTAGCCACTGAATGTAGGCGAGGCGAAGTTTTTAGGATCACAGTCTCAACCCTCAAATGATGAGATGAAAATCTTGGATGAGGGACATCTAAATGATGAGAATTTTCTGATGGATGGTCTATCTTTCGATAGATTTGTAGAGAAACAAATTGTTGGATCAAGTATTGATGTAGTTAGCACTTTCAGGCTCCGATACGATATAAAAAAATAACCGGAAATGATTTTATATACTGAATGAATAAATTGATCAATTGTACAAAGGTTTATGTACATATTTATAGTTGAATAGATGAATGGGCTTAATGTAATGAAACGTGAAATAAAACATGACTTTGGGCTAAGCCTACTTATGATGTAAACGGGATATAAAGAGTATTTGTGTATTACACTTCATAATACAGAGAGCTAATTTCAGGTGTTGCATTCTGGTCTCAATATGAAGCTGACTATGACCAAAGCACTGCACACCATTATTAAATCATGGTTTCAACCACTAATACGTGTTAATATCCTCATAACCATCATGTAACCTCAGTTTCTTAGAATTCAATTACTTAACTAGTTCATTTACAATAGCATTTAGTTATAAGATGTTATCTGATACTTGAGGGTTTGCTTCTAACTCCCTACTCATTTTAAATTTTAGTTCTTCTTGTTTCCTCAAAAAAAAAACTTAAAGGAACACAAGCTTCTTTTCATTATAAACTTGACATGGTAGGGTCCTACTGCTTTATCATAAGAACTTGGCTAATATCTATTTCTGACTATACAAGTTTACCGTACATAGGCATATCTTCTTTCTTGTTTGCTTGGGAGATGGTTGTTAGTAGAAATAGCCAAGATACGTTGGATGAAGTGAATGCAATAGTAACAAATATACCATGGATGAGTATAAAAAAGTTCTTTCAATTGAAGGATCACTGCACGTAGATAAATTGAATTTTAAGGATTATTCTTATAATAAAGATCATAAATGATCAAAAGTCACTAATGATCATAGGACTTGAATAATTTAACTTTAAATTTATATCAGATTTACAAAGGAGGGTGTTAAAAATGATCATAAATCATCAATGCACACTCACATGCTTATAGCACATTATATAGGGATCTTATAAAAGAAAAAGCTGGCTGAAGTTTCCTTCCTTTCGGTTGTGGTTAAGAAATTTTAGAATTATATAAGAAAGGCATTATGCGGTCCTTGCTAAAACTTGCTACAAGCATTACCATAATTCACGCTTTCTGTGCTGCAGAATTTATTTTTGTACTATAAGTATGAGTTTCTCTACAAAATGTATATGGCTGTAAACTCACAAAGGATAACGGTAGTTTACTTGAGATTAGAATAACTGTATTTGTTTACAAAGCTAAAGAACTACTATCCATGGTAAAATGTTTATTAGCCTTTCCTTTTAATACCGTTTTCTTATCATGTAATGATTTCAGGTACACTTGGGGACTTGGAAGTGTGGGACAGCTGGGGCACTGCTCTTTACTGTCTAGTAATAAAGAATTTATCCCAAGAAGAGTCGTTGTTCTGGAAGGTAATATTTTGCTCGCTTCTCATACTGGATAAGAAGATGGGCTGAAGGTTAATCTTTACATACATGCTAAAATGAATCCTAGAGCTTCCATTGGTTTTAAAGGTATGGACTGAAAATCCTGGTTTACCATTTTTCTACTTTGGGGAGTCCCTGTGAATGAGACTAACACTGAAACTTTTTGTGTAATGCATATTGTAAATACTGAGTATGACTATCAGGAGAAACGTAGATGGAACTGAAGAAGGCATTATGATGTAGTGTGGACGAGTGTGAAAGCATGTACTTAAAGCACCAACAAGGGGTATAAAAGCTTCAATTGTGAGTGAGTATGCTTTGATGATATCTTTTGTTCGGTCGTAACATTATTATCTTGCTTAAGTGTCATTGTAGTTAGGGGCTGCTCCAGTTTCTTCCAATATTCCCATATTTTTCGTTGATGACTTGACAGATCAAATAGCCGATGTTTTGGACTTTGAGTAATAATCCGACTGGCTACAAAATAAAGGATAAAAACCTTAGACAAGGATGAATTTCTTTTGTTATTTACTTTTCTAGATTAGGATCGGTGATGCGCATGGGAGTCACAACTTTACTTATTTAGAAATTGATCTGCAGGTCATGTCTAACTTGCTCTATTACTATGGCATGTGTGGTTTAATAAAGGACTGTCTACTTCAGCGCTACTTTAGCAAGGTAAATACATATGGTAGTTCGCACTTTACTATTATTTTTGGAAACATCTGTAATTTTTTTTGCCATCTCTGAAGTCTGTCAACGCTTTTCTTGTACTAGGAAGTTCAGGGAATTAGTCAGTACGCTTTATCTGATTTTGTCCAAGCCTGCAGAAGTGTTAGTTCTCCCTCTAATTTTGAGTTCAATACTTGAAAGCCTTCATCAGTACAGTTACAGCGAGGGACACTAGTTCATTGATTAACATGTTTATGCTTGTATACTACTGTTAAGTGTTATGTATAATTTGGAGAATCTCATTTAATAAGCGTATGTACTTTTATTGACATATGTAATGAATTCAGCTATTTTCTGTAATGAAGTTATTAATTCACGAATGGTGTAAACTTGAATTGTTTCTCTTAATGTGAGTAATTATGTTTGTTGTTAGTGAAATAGCATTTATAATTATAATATTATGAAAATTTTGATTAATAGCAGTTGAGGTATAATTGCATTTAGCAGTTGTAAAACAAAATTTAACAACTGCTAGAAACAGTTGTAAAAAAAGTTTACTTTATTACGGTTGCCAGTTTTTAATAGACATATTACAACTATTTTTGGCAGTTGTGAAAGGGTATTCTTTGTTGTAGTGGTACCTGTGGCAACACCTGTACGTGTATTGCCATAGGGTCGCAAAGGTGCTACCTTCGACTCTAAGGCAATGTAGCAAAACGCAACACCGAGAAAGTGTTGCCATGGATCATTTTTGGCCTGCAACAACACTTTTTGGCACTTTCTGCATCACTTCTCCGTGTTGCAGTATGCAATCTATGGCGTAGTGCATTCATCGTTTCTATGAAATAAACTGGATTAACCCAAATCAACATCAAATAATATATAACCTCTCATTGAAATGTATCAAGCACATCCTCATTATCTTTAAGCGTATATGTACAAATAAAAATACATAAAATCTAGGTTTGGTTCGGTTTGGAGTTATGCTTTTTTATGGCGACAAGGCATAGGCGATTTTTTTCCTTTCACTGCTTTCTCTTCAATTTCTATCGTTTCCTCCACTTCAACCTCACCTCTCACTAATCTCTCTTCCCTCGCCTACGTTTCCTTGCTTTCGTCATTGTGAGTATTCTCCAAACCCTAATTTCATTTCCAGATCTAACCCCAAGATCTCTGAAATCCCCTTCACTTCATACCCTAGCTCCTCCTGCTCTCAACAACTACCTTGCTGCGGTTCTCACGCCTCTTCCATGGTGCGGTGTCTTATCTAGTAGCTGGCAACCCTGCTAGTCTTGACGCTATATAGTTTAACAGATCTGGGAAGAGTTCGACTTACTGTGGATGTGGGTGTTACGGCTTTTATGCGGTGTCGGTCGTGGTACATTCTGGCAAGTAGTTTTAGGTCGTTTCGTGTCTTTCTCTTGCAAGATCTAGTAAGCTTTTATCCTTACTAACCAAGTATATGCAATGAAAATCTATTTATCTGCTCTTACTTGGTGAGCTTGCGATGGAATGGCTTATATGGTGGTGCTTTTGATGGGAAATTTGTAATTGTCTGGTCTTATTGTTTTTGCTTCTGTTCGCCTTGTTTTTGCTATTTTTTGGAGTGTGGACGTTGTGTTTTTTGTTTAGTTTGGTGTTGGTGCTTGGTTTCTTGAGAGATCGGGGATTTTCTTTCATTTTTAGTTTGTGAGAATTGGTCATTACTGTTGAGCAGTGGCAAACATGCTTAGCAAACCTCTTGCCATTTCTTGTTCTTGATGGTGATCTATGCCTGTTCTTACTCTTTGAAAACCGCTATGGATGTTGTCATGTAATTGCTTGGCTCAAGTCTTGCCGGCTTGGCCAACTAAGGGGATTACTGGCCTTGTGCCTTGTAACCTGGAAGGAAGTGATGCTCCACTTTGTGATTGCCTATAGCTGAGTGTTACAGTTTCTTGGAGAAGCTTACGTTGCCTATCATGTCATCCTCATAACTACAGTGTTACTTACTTTCGGCAGTTGTACTCTGTACCTATTGTATTATTTTTTTGGTTCACGAGTGTAATTCCATTACTCTGTGTAGTATGTAATGTAATATTATGTAACACACTCCCTCTGCGTGGTGATGTTTGTAGTCTGGTCAATTAGCTGCTTTGGTGCTTTATGCCTGTTAGATAGAGTGGACGAAACACATAAAATTCCGTTAGCGGTGGACGGTCCACCTTAAAAACCAAGTAGCTGATTGTCAAGCACAATCACCTGTATTATACTGTATTTTTTTATTATTGGTAATAATAAAAAGGTGTTTGTGGCCATCTTAGAAACTTGTCGGGTTTGCCAAAAAAGTACAAAAAACCATACCCATCAAGACTGATCATCCTCTCCGGAAACGCATAAGGAAGGAAATGTTTTATGTTGCTCAATATATTCTGCCAAACTCAGGTTCAACTGCACCATCTCCACAGTGGGACGGCCGTCATGCTCCTATAGCTCGCCGGTCTCCGCCTTATTTGAGCCTTCTAATACGTATTTTGGGAGGTCCCGGTTGGATCAAAATAAGTTGTTTTATAATTTACATAACTTTATTATAAAAATGAGCAATATTTAAAGTTTAGTTTATTTTTTCAATTGCTACTTGGTTTCCAAATCCACAACACTTGTTTGGGATGGTAGATTCATGAAAGACTCAAAAATAACATCTTCCTCAACAATAATCAACTCGTCATATGTTGTATCATCCAATATATGTGCTCATGCTTGCTGCAACTTTTACTGTGATGCAAAATACAATTGAACTTTGCATAATATTATTCTAATCCTATATAACAAGATAATAAAATTGATCATTTTTAAGTACACTAATCACTATAAATAACAAAAGGCTATAATGACGTCAATTTTTTCTTGTATCTAAGATAATACATTATGGTTGATTACTTGTGAATAGCAATTTATATGGAAATCTGAGCACTGAAGAATTATTCATACTAAATGGTCGCAGACATAAATGGCACTAATTAAAGTATCTATAAATATGTATTTAACTTATAACTTTTAGTGGAAAAAAATCCTTATTAGTATAAGTTATAACTTGACTATGATATACTTACATATGCAGCAACTGCTTTATCATCATGTTCCTCGAGTATATATGTGATTAAGCCCTCCTCGTTGATTTACTTCATGACATAGGTATGAGCAAAAACATCCTAATATGACAAGGGAAACCGCACGCTCTCTCCTGAAATAATTTGAATATTATTGACGTCCAAAATTTGGCCGAACACCCAAAGAGTTCTAAGATAATGAAAATGAATAAAAAATGAGGAACTAGTAGAGAAAACACAAGAAATGGATGACATAGTGCTTATAGTGGTTCAGTTCGTGTGAATCTGCGTCTACTAAAAGGTTTTAGCATCACATAAGTATAAGGTGGGATCGGTATTTCCCCATGCCATACAAGAGCAATGGTGGAACTAGTGCAGAAGAAGCTAAAATTCTCCTTTCCAAAGTCCTAAAGAGCCAAGATGATAAAAGCTCACCAAGGAGCTAAAGATCAAAAAATCATCTTCTCATTGATGGTTGGGGACTATTTATAGGCGAAGGAATAGAGGGAAGATGTGCAGATGCATGGGAAGGAGTCCATGAAGGTAACCCAAATCCCAAGGCAAGACATAGACGGGGTCGGTATCGATCCTAGGATTGGTATCGATCCCCAATGCCTACTCTTTTGGGGCTTCGACCTTGTAAACACCTTCATCTTGCTTTGCTTCGTCTTCGGTTGAATTCAGGTGGGAAGTTACTTCTTGGATCGGAATTCCCATGGTCTTGACGTTTGGTGTGCAGTTGTGGTGATTTGGGATTCATACCAATCTCCATGCTCTTCTCGTGATTCCCACTGATCCTGCATTTCAACATGATTCTCACCCATCCTTAAATGCCTTTCATGATTCACACCGATCCAGCACCACTTAGAGATTTCTTGGTGATTTTGGAAGTTGCATCGATCCCAAATGATTCAAGGATTTATACAATCTTGGACATCTTGGGAGTTGTACCAATCTCGGTTGACTTAGACATACTTGTTGAGTAGTTTGGAGCGTGTGGATAAGTACTTTAACAACCCAACCTTATGTGATTACTTATTAAACCGTAAAAATGATTTTGTAGCAAGGTTATAAATTAAAGTATAATTAATAAGCTAGGTGGTAATATTAATAAAATAAATATTACTCATTGAGAATGAATAAAATGTGACAATGGGAAATTGTTGTTGAATGAAAGTTAAAGCTTATGAAAAGATAAGCTTAATCTTTTGTTAATCAAATTGTGTATGAACATGTGAGATTTGAGTTAAAGTGCAATTAAATACTAAGTTGGGTAAATAAACAATACTATGTATTTAAGATTTGGAAAATGATACTTTTGGTGAAATATTGATGTAAACATATTAATAAATAGGAATTTGACAAAATCCTAGTAGCTTTTGTTTGGGAAATTGAAATAAATTGTTTACAAGTAAAAGATTGTTTAAAACAATGTGTTAAAAATAAAGTCTATATGAAATAAATACTAAAGGCATGTTAAAATTTGTTGTAAAATATTTAAAAAAGTGCTAATATTAATATTTTTGAGTTTAAAAATTTAATTGAGTTAAGGTTTTATGTTATAGACAATAAAATTCTTAACAATATTCATTTTCGTGTAAATTAAGTTCAAAATGCTTATTTTTGTGTAAAATGTAAATTATGTGTAAATTAAGTGAAAATAGTATTAAAAATGTTTAATATTTAAAACATGTTGAAATACATTTTTCATATTTTGTATTGGACTTATGTAAATTTTATAAATTTTAGAGTTACATACACAAGTGAATTTGTGAGGAAAATGTTTACAAACTTGTGTTAATAGGCCATAAGGCTCTAATTACTTACTCTGAGCTTAATCTTAGGGGTTAGTGGCTTAATTAAGATCTACTGGGCCTACTTTGCAATGGTTAATGGGTAGGTTCTGGAAAACTTACGTACATTAAATTTTGCTTGAGAAAGAAAGCTTCTTCTTCTCAAACTAGTAAGTTTCCATGGCTTCTACTCACTAAATCAAATTATCCAAATTCCTATAGCAAATTTAAGAGAAAATCTCCACCCCGAGCCTAATTAACAGCATCTAATCCACATTTAAGGTTGCATAGCATCTTAAATTTCTTTACTTGTTTCATCTTGAAAAATTTATTTATGATTTTCTTGTTGCATGTTATTGTAGTTCAACCTAATGGTGATCACGCTTAGAGAGGAGCCAAAAAATTCAATCTCTGATCATCTTTGAAGCCTTCTCCTTGCAATTTCTTGCTACAAGTCAAAGGTGAGAAATCCCTCAAAATTTCTAACTTGTTTCAGTGGTATATATTTGCAAATTAGAGCCAAATCATGTAAGTTATGTTTAATTCTCTTGTTGTGTGTTTCTAAGCAGCTAAACATGATAAATGCCCATGTTTAAAGCTGAATATCTCCCTCATTTCTTTATGGAATGAGGTGATTCTTTTTCCTATGTGTTGTTGATGGTCTCTAGAATCAGCATGTTAAATTTATGAGAATCTGAATCGTTTTGGTTACATGAATTTGTCCTGAAATTTTCTAGTTCCTCGTGATTCAGTCATAGGCACGTTCCCATGCCCAGATTGACCCAAGATTGTGCTGGGTTGACCCATGGGTTGACCTAAGTACCATGTGAGTCTATCTATGGGTTAACCCACGAAAATAATAGGTCAACACACCTTGGAAAAATTGCCTCGATGCGCCCTTTCTTCCTTACTGAAGCTGTTAGTTGTTGAATTTATGTGACCTTCATGCCTGTGTTTAGTGCATTTCTGAGCAAATTCCGAAAACATGTTTTGATGATAATCAAGTGCCATTTCTGCACTATCTACAAAGTTATATTTTATGGATTTCATATGGGAAATTTTTGGGATATTTTAGCATTACTGAAGAAAGGCATGCTATTGCTTTTTAGTGGTTTTGATGAGTTTATGAGTATGCTTTCCTTGTGATATTTCCTATGCTTCAATGACACGTGCATGGATTTTATAAATTGTTTTCAAAATGTTTTGAATAAGGAAAATATAGCTTTAAAACGATATATCATTTTAACAAAGTTTTACAAATTATTAGTAATATTATTTTAACAAGGATTTTCACACTTTACGGCTTTCGAAGATTTTTTAAGAAAGTATACTTTTCTAAACCATTTTCTTAAAGTCTGATTTTAATATAAAAATCCTATGTAATTGCACCTTTCGAGAAGGCGTGTTGGCGGTTGAATGATTACGTAAACCTCGTGGTATGGGACACGACTGTATACTGTATCGATTGGATCCATCCAATCGAAGCAATAATTTTGTATGATTCTCAATGTCACTTTGTGATTTGTATTAATTCTCTGTGTTTCTTAGCAATTCCCAGTGGTTTTCTCGTGGTTTCTTGTGTTTTCTAATGTGGAGCTGAATTGTGGTGTGTGAACCATTAAATGAGAAAGTGAGGTGTGGTATGTACGATTACCAGTTTTCTGGTTACTATATGGGAGTTTGTGACACATTCACGTTGTTTAAGCCGGTACTAGACCATTGGGTCATTATGTTATATGCAACTTTTCAGGTCGATCATGTTGTTATGCGACCTTCGGTCGATTATGTTGGATATGATGCTCATTATATTGGTGTAGTAATTGTTATGGCTTTAAGCCATTATGTTGATAGCATGTGCAGACATGGCTTCAGCTTGCCAATCATGTTTTTGCATCCAAATCATATTATTTTAGTGTTTTGTGATTTTTTATGGATTTCACCATTGTGATCTTTATTTTTATTGGTGATTTCATTAGTGGTTTCAAACTCTTAGCAGAGTTTAGTAATTTCGTGATTTGGTGATATAGCGATTTATGAGATTTTGTGATTTCATCTTGTGGTTTTCAGTGATATCACTAGAGTTTTTAATGGGTTGAAACCTTGTAGTAAACTATGACATATCATTCCTTTACAACTTAAAGGAATGTATCCCTTAGTGAATTATTTCTTTTTCTCACTTACACTAATTATCTAATTCAAGTTAGACTAATCCGTTTTTTTTATAACTCGGGTCAGACCGAGTCATAGGTTAGGATAATTATCCCATCCTTCATTGTTCACCTTAGATATCATGCACTGCTTTTGGGATCGTATAGTTTTTGTTTTCACCTTTTGTAGTTTACCTTGGATATGATTACGCATATTCTTTTTGTAGGGGTTATGATGTATGTATTTACGTAATTACTTATTTGATCTCGCATGTTTTTGTATGTGTTATACATGATGATTCGTGTGTATATGTATATCTATGTCTACGGTTCTGTAATATGTGTATATATATTGTGTTTTGTTCAAAATAGATCCTTTAGCCATTATAATATTGTATCATATAAGGATTAAGTGTGTCGATATGTGGCAAGAAAAAAATTCTCGACACATTTAATACATATTTGATACAATATTACAGATGGTCGCTCCTAACAGGCCATATTCTTCGAATTAATAAATATTATTACTAGTTAATACTTTTTGTTAATATGGGTCTCTAGGTGGGGCGTCATAGCTTGGTATTATAGAAATGTTCAGAACAGAATGTTGTATAAATACAGAATAGTTCGCACACTACGTACATCGAAGTATAATTCTAATACAAAAATCATACCCCAACTAAAGTGATCATTGTCTTATCTTTGACCTTCCTTGCATCCGGTTGAATTGTTTATGGAATACGCCTAGGAATGTGAATTTAAAATTCCATATTATTCATTTTGTTCTTAATTTCGTTGATAATATCTTATCCAAATGAATAATTTCATCATATTTCAACTTATTTGCTTATATCAGGCCGAGGTATAGGACACACTTTAGGTGCAGGGTCATTCAGTGGCCTATGCCTTGAGAAGAGTGCCTGACCTTTTAGTGATTCTTCTCCCGAAGAAGTTTATATTCCCATAGTCATATTCTTGAGCTTATCAAAGGCACCCATCCTTCTGCACCGTCCCGATCATTTCCTCCTATCGCATTTGTACATATGTGTAGCGATTTCACTCATCTCGGTGGGAAGTCATTCAAGGGCACAGAGTCTGTTCTAGAGGTTCGGGCTTGACTATGCACGTGTAAGAATATTTTCACACGGATGGACAATTTTAATCATAATCGCGCTCTTATGGCATCGAGTATGCTGCGATTGCGTGTCCTCGATTCATATGAGTTACTTGTGGCCAAGGTTGATAGGTCCACTTTAGAGTGGAAACAGTTTAAGGAGAGGTTTGAGCTTAAGTTTGTTCCTAAGTCGGAGGAGATTCTTGCTCGTCGCTTCCTCGGTCTTAGGCAAAGGATGTCAACTGTTTTCGAGTATGTCACATCCTTCGAGGCCTTGTCAAAGTATGACATGGAGCATATCTCTACATCTTATAAGAAGAACCTTAAGTTCATAAGCGGCTTAAGAAGTATATTAAGAATTCCTGTATGTTGTAGCTAAAGTTGTTGTTCGAAGAGCTTGTTGACGCAACTCTCCATGTCGAGGCAGTCGAGAAGGAGGAAGACAGTGGTGAAGAGGTTAATGTTCGAAGTAATATGAATAAGAAGTTCTTTTCATTTTCTAAGTTTAAGTCTTTTCATTAGAGTAAGAAAAATAACCCCAATGTGTCAAGTTCTCAGCCCCAAGTGACATCTCCTTCGGCTTTAGCGAAGAAAGGTTACAACCGTGGGTTATATGATCATTTCACTTGAGCGTACCTTAATCCTTGCATGTGCAGCTATTGTAAGAAAGAGGGTCATCAGTTCTCCTCTTAGCCTAAGAGGCAAAGGGGACTTATTTTGGTAGTCTCAACTGAGAGCTTTTAGTTGTCCATCTCAGTCTAGAGGTACACCTTCTATTTTTGAGGGTCCACTGATATTTAGAGATCAATATATTGGAGTTCTATTCAATAGGGGTGAATCCCATTCATTCATATCAAAGGAAATCGTTGATGCATTGTCTTTGGATGTTGTATGCTTGTTGACAACTTTCAGCTTGCAAATCCCATTGCGGGATCCACAACGCGTAGCTTAGTGTCTAGCGATGTTGAGTTATTTCTGTGTGGCTTTTCATTTTGATGTGAATTTGCACATGATTTGTTCGTTGGATTTCAATACGATTCTTGGTAGGACCGTCTCGTGCGATACGAGGCCGAGATTCTTTGTGATGAGTGAATATTGTGTCTTCGATATCCCGTTTTGTTTGATCAACTATCTCTTGTTCTTAAGGATGTTAATCCTGATTATGTGGCTTCTTTATTTTCTATCGAGTCTCGAGACCATGAAAAGGAGAATAATGTGTCTCATATTCCCATGGTGTGTGACTTTGCAGATCTATTTGAGATAGTTTTTGTTGTCGCATAAATGGGATATCGAGTATCGTGCCGCGGTGGTATTTATGAGGAAATCCGATGGGACTCTTAGGCAACGCGTTAGTTATCGCAAGCTTAATGAGTTAACCATTAAAAAATGTATCCATTACCTAGGACCGATGATATGTTTGATTAACTGAGCGGAGCTAATGTCTTTTCCCAACATGATTTAGCCACAGGATATCAATTTCTTCGAGTTTCTGAGGACAACATTCCTTTTACCGCATTCTGCACTCCATTTGGTTCTTACGAGTCGCTCGTCATGCCATTCAGCTTAACCAACGTTCCTGCGTACTCCATTGATCTTATGAATTGAGTATTCCATTTCGATAAATTTCTATTGGTGTTCATTACTGATAATATTATTTACTCCAAGTTAGAATCCGAGCATGACAATCACTTGAGAAACGTTTTAAGCACTCTTCGGCATCATTATCTTAAAGCCAATTTTTCTAAGTTTCATTTGCGGGATACACAAGTAAAGATCTGGCTCATGTTGTATCTTCTAATGGCGTATCCGTTGACCCATCTAGGATTGAAGCCATTCAGAATTGGAAGAGACCCAAGAATGTTTTTGAGATTCGTAGCTTTTTGGTTTTAGCGGGTTACTATCGTCCGTTCTTTTGGAATTTTTCTCACGTTGCGCTACTGCTACATCTTACCAGCAAGTGTGTTCATTTAGTCTGGTCCAATAGTTGCGAAGCATCCTTCCAGTAGCTTAAGTAGTTTCTTACTTATGCACCCATTCTAGTGGTTCCCGAGGGGAATCAGGATCTTGTGTTTTATACCAGTGTAAGCAATAATGGCCTTAGAGCTATACTTATGCAGCACGATCAAGTGGTTGCCTATGCTTCTCAATAGCTGCATCCTAATGAGGTCTAGTATGCCACTTACGTTCTCAAGCTTACCACCATCATCTTCGCATTGAAGATTTGGCGCCATTATCTTTTAGGAGAGCATTTTGTTCTTTATATGGATCATAAATCGCTCAAGTATCTATTCTCCTAGAAGGAGCTCAATATGCGACTACAACGTTGGCTTGAGTTCCTTGCTTCATATGATTTTGATATCTAGTATACTTGAGAAAGGGTAATCATGTGGCTGATGCCTTAATCCATAAGCAAGCGACAGTTGTTTCCATGATGCAAACTAAATGGAAAGATTTAAAGCTCCTATCTTCATATGATATTCATGATCATGTTGTTTCTTCTAATTCTCCTATGATGTTGTGTAATCTTGAAGCTCGACCTATTCTTTTGGATCGGATTGTCGAGGCTCAGCAGCAAGATCTCAATATTTTATCTCTTATTCAAAAGTACAAGACTGGGTCCTGCAGTAATGATGAATGAGGGATTTTAGCTTTGATGGTCGTGGTTTCCTTCATAAGAAGGGGGGATTATTCGTGCCTCCAATTTCTGAGTTTAGGAGAGACATTCTAACCGAGTTTCATTGTTCTAAGTACACCATTCATCTAGGCAATAGCAAGATGTATGATGACGTGCATAGCTTATATTGTTAGATGGTATGAAGCGAGATGTGGCGAGTTATGTGAGTAATTGTATGACATGTTAGCATATGAAAGTTGAGCATCATCGATCTAATTATCTTCTTCAACCTCTTGAGGTCCCAATGTGTAAGTGGAACCAGGTCTCTATGGATTTTATGGACTCCATACCTCGTTCGAGGTCGGGCCATTCTAGCATTTGGGTTGCTGTTGATCACCTCACTAAGTCTATGCACTTTATTCCTATTAAGTCTAACATGTAATCTCTTCACTTTCGCGGCTTTATATTAAGTTGGTCATGCGATTGCACAGTATTTCTAGCTCTATTTCGTGTAATCGTGATCCTTTATTTACTAGTCATTTCTGGAAGAGTCTCCAGTTACCTTTGGGTACAAAGCTAAACTTTAGTACTACTTACCAACTACAGTTTGATGGACAAACTGAGCGAGTAAATAATATTCTAGAGGACCTTCTTCAAGTCTGTATCCTTGATTATGGTGGTAGCTAGGAGGATATCTCCCATTAGTCAAGTTCACTTATAATAGTAGCTACCAGTGTCGTTCTCCGGCTTATTGGCTTGAGTCCAAGGAAAAATTTATTTTGGACCTCGATTCTATTTGCGAAGCAGCCGAGAAGATATCTCTTATCAGAGAGAGGATGAAAGAGGATCAAATTTGTCATAAATACTATGGGGACAACCGTAGGAAGCCTCTCGAGTTCTTAGTTGGTGATCTTGTTTATATTCATGCTTTTCTTTGAAGGGAGTGATATGCTTTAACTAGACCAGGGAATTAACACCATGCTTTATTGGGCCTTTTCCTATTGTTGAGCACATCGGTCTGGTTGCATACAGTGTATCACTTCTTAATAGATTTCTTAGGTATTCATAATGGTTTCATGTCTCTTAGCTAAGGAAGTGTTTGCATAATTAGAGTTCAGCGATTTATTTTCGTGCTTTAGAGGAACTCATCGTATCAACCGACTTATTTATTGTGCATCATCCCGTGCATATCTTTGGAATGGAGGTTAAGCTCCTTCATAACAAGAGTGTCCCGCTTGTCAAAGTCCAGTGGTCCAAGAATCCAAATGATTGTACTTAGGAGGAGAGATAGTTCATCGAGCGGTCATATCTCGATCTTTTATCTTTGTGTGTCACAGGCGATAAATCTTTGTGTCATGATCTATTTTTTGCATTTTCCTTTGAAATGAGATGAAAATTAGGTTATATACGACTTTCCCCTTAAGGAAATTGTTAAGACGCAATTTTTGTAAATGGGAGTCTACAACAACCTGATCTTGTGTGATTACATGTTACACCGTAATAATGAATTTATGACAAGGTTATAAATTATGAATTAAAGTGCAATTGACAAGTTAGGTAGTAATTTTGATAAAATGAATATTACTTGTTGAGAATGAATAAAATGTGACTATGAGAAATTGTTGTTGAAAGAAAATTCAGGCTTACGAAAAGATAAGCTTGATCTTTTGTTTGAATTAAATTGGGTATGGACATGTGAGATTTCAATTCAAGTGCAATTTGTAAGTTGGGTAAATAAACAATCTTGTGTATTTAGGATTTGAAAAATAATAATTATGGTGAATAATATGTAAAGATATTAATACATAGGAATTTGAGAAATTCCTAGCAACTTTTGTTTGGAAAATTGTAATGAATTTTTTATAACTAAAAGATTGTGGCAAAACAATGTATTAAAAATAAAGTAAGACTGGTTAAAATTTGTTGTAAAATATTTATAGAAGTGTGAATAATAATTTTTTGAGTTTAAGGATTCAATTGGGTTAAGATTGTATGTTATAGGCGATAAAATTCTTAATAATGTTTATTTTTTGTGTAAATTAAGTTCAAAATGCTAATTCTTGTGTAAAATGTAAACTATGTGTAAATCAAATGAAAATAGTGTTAAATGTGTTCAAAAACATGTTGAATAGCATTTTTCATATTTTTTAATGGTCGTATATATGTAAACTTTATAAATTTTAGAATTACATACACAAGTGAATTTGTGAAATAAATGTGTACAAGCTTGTGTTAATAGGCCATGAGGCTCTATTTACTTACCCTGGGCTTAATCTAAGTGGTTAATAGCTTAAGAAAGAAATGTCTATCTGCATTTTTTTTTTTTTTTTTGAGAAAGAAAGTTTTTTCTTTTAAAAACATTAAGTTTTCCCTCGCCTCTGCTCGCAAAATCAAATTATTCAGCTTCCTATAGAAAATTAAGAGAAAATCTCTATCCTAAGCCTAATTTGTAATAGGTAATCCACATTTAAGGCTGCATTTCATGTCAAATTCCTCTATTTGTTTCATCTTGAGACATTCATCTTTGTTTTCTTGTTGCGTGTTACTGTAGTTCAACCTGTAGGTACTCAAGCTTAAAGTGGTGCCAAAAAGTTCCATCTTTGATCAATTTTGTAGCTTTCTCCTTACAATTTCTTGTCGCAAATCAATGGTGAGAAGGGATCGGATCGGTATACCGACCGGATCATACTGACCCGGGCAATGCCTATCCCGAACTTACAACCTCCCAAGACCTATTCTACCGGCTATATCCCAGGTCAAATACTCAATATTTGTCCTATGTTTCCGAATTTTGCTACACGTGTCATAATCCAACGAAAGAAGACCTCTCTCATAGAATGAAGATCGATTCTTCTACCTTCTACCGAGCCGAGATGGGCACCACGTGACATACCGAGTCGGATTTGATCTCACCTGTAAACAGCCCTCTAAAACTTCAAAGAAGGGACTTTTTAGCCATTCTTTTGTTGTTTTATTACTGTTACAACATTGTACTCGAGATTAGCCATTAAAACCATTACTTGTACTCAAGGTTAATATATAATCATGAGATCGGCGTATGCTCGTTAACGTCGAACCACAATAAATTCGAGTGTGGTTGCATTTACTCTCATTTTTCATTTATATTCTTCATTTTTATTCTCCACATTCTCTTTTTTGGGTGTTGGTCCGCTTTTTAGTGTCAGCACATTGGTGCTTTCATTGAGAAAACTCAATTCTTAGCGCTTAAAGGGTTTTCATCAACTTTTGGATCACCAAGTCCGAGAAAAATTATAGTTTTCATCATCTACAATAAAAATGGTTTCCATGTCTTCTACACGTGCTGTTGGAAAACAGCCTCGACAACCAGAACCTACCCTGCCACCAGATGTCGCTCTCGTTCCAGCCCTTAAATCGCTGCCTCTAGGTTCGGCACCATTAGGCTCGGCATTATCGAGATCGGTATCAACCCGAGCCAGGAACCAGTCAACTTCCAATCCTCCTATACTCGCTTCTCCCAATGACCAAGCTCCCTCCTCGGGTGTTTTCCACTCATGATGATCTTATAGAGTTGACGAACCAGATCAAGGACAAGACTGCAGTGTTGAATGCTCAATCACGTGACAATGCCATGATGAGACAAGAGATGGTACAAATGGTTTTATATTGAGGGCAATTCAAGAGGCATCGGACCCCATATCCACCAAATTGCTAAGCAGTAGAAGGCTTATCTTCGCCTGGAGGAAGTGAACAGCCACCATGATAGAGGAGACCATTGGAGAGTCCCGAGAACCTTCGACAACTTCGGTTCGGTTCACTCCCTTTGCGAAAAGAGGTAGCGGTCCGGCCTGGCTATAATGCCTCGAGCTTGGCCGAACCCAGCTCTAGGCCGACACGAACTCCTACCTCTCCCAGAAGCCATGAAACTTCCACATGCGCTCATATGCTTCCGCCTATGTGCCCTATGACAGACTAAGGCAACTGGGGCCAAGGAAGTACTGGCTTGACGGCGGCCCAGGAGACATTTCCTGATGTGGGGGACAGGAAGGACTAATCGAAACGAGAGTCTCAAGCAAGTCATCTTCAATACTCCTAATCTGACTGCCATAGTGCATCAGATTGTGAATGAAAAAAGAGGCTACAAGAATGAAGACTAGAGTACCGACCATAGCCACACTCTATTTATAGATGAAATTATGCAAGCAGAGCTCCCGAAAGATTCAATTTGTCGCAAATAATCCATTATTCTGGAGCGATGGACCCTCAACAACAGCTTATGAGATATTCGTGGAATATGGAGGTGTCAAGCGCTCCAGATGCGATTAAGTGCAGCCTTCCTTATATTTCTTAACAAGGTGGCTCTTATGTTGTTCACCTGACTCCCTCCAAGATCTATCCCGAACTTTCGAGACTTGAGTGAGAAGTTCTTAAACCAATTCCTTTTACACACCACTAAATCTAATCATGTCATGGCTTTTTTTGCAATAAAGCAAAAACCGGGGAATCTCTAAGGAAGTACCTTGACCGGTTCAATACGGCAGTGACTAAAGTGAGTAATCTCAATCTTGAATCATTTTTGATGGAAATTATCGATGGAATTGACAAGAAAACAAAGTTTGGGAAGTATTTGATTGGAAAGCCCCCATACGACAATAGAGTTGTTTTATGAGGCGATAAGAGGATGCACAGGTGAATCTTGAGGAAGAGCCGAATGATGTGACAAATAGGAACATTCAAAGTAATGTGGTGGTAAAGCAGTCCAGAGACAATTCTAGATAGGTGGAAGTAAATGTTGGGAATTGAGGAAAACCAAACAACAACCAACGAAAGAAAGGCAATGTAGGCTGTAACTAGAAAGGGGATTCTAGAAAGTGGCCCTGGTTTCAGTTCTTTGATAGTTTCACAATGTTGAATGATACGTTGGAGAACATCTATCTTGATACATGCAACACTTTGTACTACACCATCTCCCCCACTTAAAACTTTTCGTCCTCGAAAAGGAAACAACAGCAAAGTAGGAAACAAAATGTAAATGCAAAGTATTGTAAATGTACCTTGCACCGGAGTTAGTCAGAGATGTCCACTCTGCATTTGGGGTAGGCTTGTTTAATGCTTTCCTCAGTCTCCCAAGTACAGTCTCTAAGATCACTACTCCACTGCACTTTTTCTGAGTTGAGACATGTGGAACACATCATGAACACCAGGCAACCAATCAGGTAATGAAACCCTAAATGCAAGAGTTCCAATCCGTTCAAGTATAGGAAAGGGACCAATGAATCTCGGTGCCAACTTCCCAGTTTTGCCAAATCTGATTACTCCCCTCATTGGAGAAACTCTTAAATAAACATAATCGCCAACGGCAAATGATAAATATATTCTTCTCGCATCAGCATAACTTTTCTGCCAGCTTTGTGCGGTTTTCAATCGCTTCTTGATGAAATCGACCTTATCAGATGCTTCTCGAATCATATCGGGCCCCAACACAAGTCTATTGCCAGGTTCTACCCAACATGCGGGAGATCTGCACGGTCTACCGTATAATGCTTCAATTGGCGACATTCCTAAACTTGCTTGATATCTATGGTCATAAGAGAATTCTACCAAATGTAAGTGATCTTCCCATGACCCGCCAAAATCAATAATGCAAGCCCGTAGTAAATCTTCTAGAATTCTATTCACCCGCTCAGTTTGGTCGTCTGTCTGAGGGTGATAAGCGGTGCTTAGATTCAATTTGGTTCCTAATTCGGTCTAGAAGCCTTCCCAGAATTTGCTAGTAAATAGGGGATCTCTATCACTGACTATATTGAGCGGCACTCCATGCAGTTTAACTATTTCTTTGAAGTAAATCTGTGCTAAACTTTGAGCCATTCTGTTGGATCTGACAGGTATGAAATGGGTAGTCTTCGTGAAGACATCTACGATCACCCATATACGGTCGTTTCCTTTGTTAGTTTGAGGCAAACCATCAATGAAGTCCATCGAAATTTGCTCCCATTTCCATCCTGGGATTTCTAATGGTTGTAATAATCCGGCCAATTTCTGCTGATCGCTCTTAACTTGTTGACAGGTGGGACACCGACTAACATATATTGAAATGTCCCTCTTTAAAGCCCTCCACCAAAATGTGCGCTTGATATCGTTATACATTTTGCTCACACCGGGATGGATGCTTAGTTTGGACTTATGACATTCATCAAGTATTTCTTTTCGAAGCTCTGGAAGATTTGGGATGCAAATTCTGCCCTTTAATCTAAGAACTCCATTGTCATCGAGTCGGAAACTTGTGGATTCACCCCCCTTGACTCTCTGATTGATTCTCTGAATAAATTCATCGCCTTTCTAAAGGTCCGAAATCTTGTCAATCAATGAAGACGTGATGATAAAGCTGGCGATGATTTCATTCTTTCTGCTGAGTGCATCTGCTACAACATTGGCTTTTCCTGGAGTGTATAGAATCTCAAAATCGTATGCTGCAAGGAATTCTAACCAACGTTGTTGTCTCAAGTTTAGATCTTTCTGAGTGAATAGATACTTCAATGATTGATGATCGGTAAATAGCTCGAACTTCTCACCCAATAAATAATGCCTCTAGATTCTCAAAGCAAACACGATAGCTAATAACTCAAGATCATGAGTTGCATAGTTTCTTTCATGCGGCTTCAGCTGATGGCTGGCATAAGCGACCACTTGACCCTTTTGCATTAATACTGCGCCAAGCCCTCTAATAGAAGCATCTGTCCATACAGTCAAGTCTTGGTTGCCTTCTATAATTATCAATACTGGAGCAGTTGTTAGTTTCAGTTTCAGCTCCTGGAAAGCTTCTTCACATTCGGTAGTCCGTTTGAATTTCTCATGCTTCTTTGTAAGCTTTGTTAATACACCAGATATCTTTGAAAAATCCTGAACGAATTTCCGATAGTAACTAGCCAATCCAAGGAAACTTCGAACTTCTATGGGGGTAGTAGGCTGTTTCCAGTCCTGAATCGCTGTAAATTTGCTTGGATCTACAGTAATCCCATCTTTTGATTCGACATGGCCAAGGAACTTAACTTCATCCTGCTAGAAGACACACTTAGAAAATTTAGCTTTCAAGACATTTCTCCTCAGAATTACCAACACTTGTTCTAAATGTTTTGCATGCTCGCCTTCCGACTTGGAGTAGATTAAAATGTCATCAATGAAGACTAGAACAAATTTATTCAATACACCACGGAACACTCTGTTCATAAGATCGACGAAGTATGCCGGAGTGTTACACAAGCCGAACAGCATTACTAACCATTCGTAGAATAAATCGGGACCCCTGAAGGCTGTCGAAGGAACACAGTCTTCGGCTATACATAATTGGTGGAAACCTGTAGCTAGGTCCATTCTGGAGAATACTGTCGCTCCATTTAATTGATCTAACAGATCATCTATACGTGGCAAGGGATATTTGTTCTTCAGTGTCTGCTTATTGAGATCTCGGTAATCAACACAAAGTCTTAGAGTACCATCTGATTTCGGGACAAACACTATTGCTGCTCCCCAAGCTAAAAATCTTGGTCTAATCAGACCTTTCCAAAGCAATTCTCGAGTTTGACTGCCTAACTCTTCTTTTTCTTTCGGGGCCATTCTTCTAATTGGGTGTACTACTAGTCGGGCATTAGGAATTAGATATATTCTGAATTCAATTTCTCCTTGCGGAGGTAAGTTTTCTACTTCTTCAAACACATCCTCATAGTTTTTAACGACCGGTATCTTTTCTAATGAAGTGGGAATAACTTCCAAAGAAGGCCAAAATTCCTCTCTATCCTGCTCTGAAACGAGACATGGTATAGTGATATGCCCAACTTTCGTTTCAACTTTAACGATTCTTTCGGCACATCTAACTTCGGCCTTATATTTTGTCAACCAATCAAGTCCCAGAATAATATCGAACTCACGTAAATCCATGACAATCAAATCAAAAGGAAATCGGTATCGAGAAAAGGAAATATGTACTCTACAATATGAACTGAGACTAACAGAACCTCCTATCGGGTTTTGAACTTTAATTGGTTTTTTAAGCTTTCTTTCTTTTAACTTTAACTTACTAACAGTGTTACCAGAAATGAAGCTACGTGATGCACCAGTATCAAAAAGTACAGAAACTGGAATATTTTTAATGGTAAGGGTACTTCCCAAGACGTCGGGTTTACCTGATCCATCGGTGATAGCTGGCGGGGTCTCCCCGTCATAAACATGAGCCACTTGTGCATTATGCTTTAAAGGACAATTCTTGCTATAGTGCCTTTTCTTATGGAAGTTGTAGCATTCGGCTGAGCTGCGGTCTGGATTTTCCTTTAGATTCTTTGGGGCTTTGCACACATTCGAAAAATGCCCTGTCTTCCCGTAGTTGTAGCAGCTTCCTTTGGGTATCTTCCCAGATTGCTGAATAGCGGCCGCTGAAATGCTGGACTCTGGCTGATCTCCTGAAGCTTTGCGCTTGCTTCCAGCTTGGCTTTTTGTGCGGTCTGGGTTGGAGTGTCTTTCATCCATATCTTCATAATTGCAGGCCATTTCCACTAATTCTGAGAATGAGAGTTTGATGTTGCTCATGGCCCTGTCATGGTACTTGCGCCGTAGCCCAAATATAAACCTCTTGTTCTTAGCTTTGGTCGTCATAATAAGCTCTGGAGCATAGCGCGACAACTGTGTGAATTTGTTGAGGTAGTCTTGGATAGAGAGATCCCCCTGCTGGAGATTAGCAAACTGATCTCGCATCCGCTCTAAGGCCTGCTCAGGTACGAACTTCTCCTTGAACATGGTCTTGAATTGCTCCCAGGTCCTAACAGTACCCGCCACATCTTCGGAGGTGATGGCATCCCACCACAACTCCGCTTCTTCCTGTAAGAGCCAAATGCCTAGACGTGCCTTGTTATGGGTCCCCAATCCCATGCCCTCAAAAATCTTTTCACAAGTCTTCAACCAAGCAATAGCCTCTGTCACTGTACCAAGGCCAGAAAAGGGTTTTCCCCCCAGGTTCCTATATCTCTTTGCTACTCTGTCAAGCTCAAAGTCCTGGGGTGCTGGTGGTTGTATAATAGGGCCCTCCTCAGCTACGGGGATATTCCCCCGTCCTCCTGCTATGCCTGCTCGGCCTCCACGGCCACCTCTGGCTGCTGCTGCTTGTGTAGCCATCAGATAGAGTACTGTATAAGCAAGAAAAGAGTCAAGCTCATAGAAATGATAACTTTCATATATGATAAAGCAGGGGAACATAAGGAAAGGTAATGATGTACTGATCAAATTGTTTTGCTAATCTGCTTAGCTCATTCTAGGACATTACTAATCCTATCTCTAATGAGCTACTCGCCTTAGAACACTACTAATTCTATTCTGACGAGGTGTTTTATGTGTTAGATTCCGGAACTATGGTAAACCAAAGCTCCGATACCAACTTTTCAGATGAGAGAGAAAATGAAGGATATCTCCTATTATATTTAAATTTTAAATTCCCAAAATATCCCTTTGAACAAACGTACACCAATTTCATCCCAACGACTGTCGCCCCTAGCTAAATACCCCCATTTCGGACACAATGGGATATGTTTCGTTGGTCAATTCGACAGTTACAGTCAGTTATTTTTCAAATTAAAGTATAAAACATTTAATATTCAATTTGAACGTACATTTCAATTTGCCAGGGCCACAAATTGAATCGAAAAATTCCAAAAAAATAAATCTAGCTTTGTTTTGACGATACGGACCCAAAAAAACCAGTTTCTTTGAATTCTGAATCGTATGCAAAATGGCCATTTTCAGGTCGACCCATTTTAACAGAAATTGACCAATCACATTTTCTTTTGCCCTGCTCACATACTAGCTTCAAAAATTATGAAATTTGAAACCTAGCAATAGGTTGACATCCCGGATCCAACAAAAGTGGTTTTGTCGAATTCCGATGTCGTATGCAAAATATCTATTTTCAAGGGCTATATATTCTATATAGCGACCTCTCTGAAAATTCATTTGGCCATAACTTTTGATTCCTGTTATGAAACTTCGATTTTTTAGATTCATTAGAAAGGTATTCATAAACAGATTTAAATATTTTTGGTTTCACTAAAATCTGTTATATTTTCCACCCGGTACAGTCAGACAAAGTTTGTATTCAAATTTTCAAACTGCCTCACTATTCCCAGTTCATTATTTTATTGAAATATGCTATTTCAATTGTTTAAATTCTTTGACAATAACCAATTTTAAAATTTTAAAATTGGTTCACATTTTCCGGGTTATTACACTACACCTCCAAGGGAATCCACAGAGTAGGAGGTGAGATTGGGAAGTTCTGTTTATTTCATGAAATTTACGGCCATGCGACTAATGACTGGCATCATCTTAGAGACATCATTGAGAAATTTATTCGAGAAGTAAAGCTCGATGAGTATAAAGTTTCCCAACGAGACAATGGGCAAGGGATCGACCTGACAAACACTATCAGACATAGCATGAAGAATGACTGGCTACTTATACAAACGAAAACATAGAAGTATCGTGACTTCTCAAAAAAATTGCGATTGTTCAGCGTCATTTCTCTTCAAAGACTGATGATTCTTCAGGAGATGTGAGTCAACAAATCCAAAGCGCATCCCGTCAGCAAGTTAATGTACTTTAGGAAGCAAAGTGTTGACAGCCCTTTCGATAAGGCCATCAAGATTCATAAGCAAAGCATTCAAGACTCGATCCAAGCTTTTGAGATGAAGAAAAAAACTCACCGGCATCTTCCCTATTGGGCTTGGCCTCCCTTAACCCAGCCTATAAGAGTACAAAAGCAACAGGTGAGGAAAAATCCGATATGTATATCGACCCGGGACATGCCAATCCCGAACCTGTAACCTCCCAAGACCTATTCTACTTGCCATATCCCACGTTAAATACTCGATAATTTTCCTATATTTTCGGATCTCGCTACAGGTGTCATATATCTAATGAAAGGAGTCCTCTCTCACGGATTAAAGACTAATTTTGCTACCTCCCTACTAAGCCGGGATGGGCACCACGTGGCATCACGAGCCGGATTTGACCTTACTTATAAATAGCCCTCCAAAACTTCAAAGAAGGGACTTTTTGGACATTCTCTTGTTATTTTATTACTGCTACAACATTGTGCTCGAGTTTAGCCATTAAAACCATCACTTGTACTCAAAGTTAATATATAATCAAGAGATTATAAAGTGGACATAGGCTGGTTAATGTCGAACCACTATAAATTCATGTATGAACGCATTTACTCTCATTTTTCATTTATATTCTTCATTTTTATTCTCTACATTCTCTTTTTTTACGTGTTGGGCCGCCTTTTGGTGTCAATAAAAATTGAGTTTAGAGTTGAATTCCAACGGAATAAAGATCGAATATCAAGGAATTTAGAGTTTCAAAGCAAGCTTCAGTTTCAAAGCGAAATTGAATTTAAAAGGCAAGTAAGTTGAAAATTTTGACTTTCATTAAAAAAAAAGTATATACTTCTATGGAATGATTTTTAAACGAAAACTTTGATTTATGAAAAAAAATGTAGCTTAAAATTAACATGAACATCGAATGATTTCAAATTTTGTCATGGTGCATTGTCGTATAAGCAGAAGTTCATGAATATTATGTTTGTTGAAACTATGCGGTGGTAAAGGCTCTTCCACTGATTTTGCGAATGAAGTGTTTACACAATATTGAAAGTGTCAAAGAATTCAAATAATAAACTTCAACGGGCTCGGTCCTAGACATAGTCTAGAGAGACATTTGACTAGGTCATCAGTTTGGATAGGAGCAACAAAATAATCAAATTATGCTAATAAAAAGTAGCATTCTTCTTTTCAACGCTATACCTATGAGACATAAGAGCTACTACCAATCATCCATAGCTTACAGCTCAAGCATCCAAGATCGCATTCTACTCCAGCACTACATTTCCTTACCTGTTGAGTTACAGATCCTAAACTAGAAGTTATATTTGGTATTATTGACCTTGCCTCATTTCTAAGCTATGTGATGCCCTACTGCTAAAAATGGTGTGGCTAGCATTTAAAAAATGCTGACTTATCATATGGCTATTGCAAAAATCATGTCACTTTTTGTTTGCAAATATGAAAAATTAAAACTAGTACTCTTGTTTATTGTTTATTGTTTATTGTTTATTAGTGAATCCAAAAGTTGAGTTTTCGATTTGTATTCCCCCTTTGAAAAATTAATTAGGTAATCCTTTTTTACCTTTTAAGCCTTGGTGCATCTTTGGATTCTTAGTTCCCATGATATTGAATTGAAATCGTAAACTTCTTTACTTTAAACTATAAGGAGAAAATTAACAATTTTCATTCAAAACCACAAGAATTTTTCTCATTATTAAGTATTGATACATTATGATATTTTTTCATCATTTACGTTTTTTTAGAAGACTAATTTTTGGTTACTAATGTTAAATTTTGTAATAGAACTTAAATCTACTTTTTGTTTAATAGTTGATTTTTTTATTTATTTATCGAATAATGGGACAATCAAAACCAAAAAAATATTAGTTGACAAAGGCACCAAATATAGTCGAGCCGATCTCGTCTTCAACATCAATAGTGGAAAAACCATAATTTGTAACTCATTTCACCACTGTTTTAAAACTAAATTCACGGGGATCGATTTCTATTATTGAAATACATTTTTTTTAGCTCTATAGAATTATAGTACTTCTAGATGTTTGATCATTTTCATTTATCATTCACATATCTTGCTTTATCGACTTAATCAACCTCAAGTTCTTCACCATGGTTTAATACAGTTGGAACCATTGACATCAACAATAAACAAAATTAAAACACTAAATTTGGAAACTTAATTTTTGGAAAACTCCATATTAAAAGTTTCTAAAACAATACTTTGGTTTGAGAAGAATATGATGATTCCTTGTACAATCTTCATTTAAAATACCAAAATCTTTGTGTTTTATAGCAAAATTTGAAGACCATAAAAATTAGACACAAATTAGTTTGCGTTTTGGGGATGAAGAAGAAGGAATGAAATGAGAAAGTTTAGGAAGCTTGTTGTTTTATTCATCATAACATTATTAGCGCACTTTAAAAATGCGCAAATTATAATTTGCATATACATATACATTTACATATGTGTGTGTATATATACATACATATATATATATATATATTGATTGGTGTAACATCAAATACACACATGCATATATACACACACACACACACACACACACACACACACACATATATATATATATATATATATATATATATAAACACATCTCTGTGTCTGTGTGTATGTATGTATGTATAAATATGTGTGTGTGTGCACAGTCCTGTAATGCGCATGTTTACTTTAAAAACTTAAAATATGCACACTCTACATATACACATATTAATTTATTTTTATAAATATAGCTTTCAAAAGCAAAGTTTAATATAACACCATATATTACTAATACAACACCTTATATAACATCATATATCATCAATGTAACACCGTACATCAACAATATAATTAGTATCAAAAAATTACCAACATATTATATCAAAATAAACTCGACTGAAGTTCAACATCGAATTTCAACACCATCAAAATAGAAAATATGTTTACATTTCGTCGTTTAATACATATAAAACAATAGTTTAGTTTTTGTTCGATGCCCTCCTTGTGTATTGAAAGTTAAGGCAAGACGATGGCTCAAATATTTCCCCTTAATACATGATTCAAAAATTTTAAACAACTAATTATGGCTTGCATTTCAAGTGCATATTTAACTCTCATAGAACACATAGGAGGATTGAGCCTGTCAAAAATAGTAACAGTCAAAGTTTATCTTGTGATCATTATACATACTACATCCACAAAATTTATGCCATGCATTTTTTTAGTTCTAGGAACAACAACTTCACATTCAACTTAACAAAAATAATTGGATATCGTGGTTGCTCGATTGGCATAGCGGATGCAACACGTTGACCATCTACTATATTCAAACTAACATAAATTTATTTACTCGGCCTTTGATTGGTCAAAAAATAGTGTAAATGAACCTTTAAGATTGATGATCTATAATGGAATTTTTAGGATATTAGATCAAACAATGTCTCTGTAACATTGCCTACTTTAACGTCAATGTTATGACAAACCACATGAGCGTTTACAGAATACGGGGATGAAAATGGAAAGCAACTATGAAAAATAATATAATTTCAGATGAAATTTTAAATTCTAAAAAAAATTCTTTTGAAGAAAATGTACTTTCACATAATGATGTTTTTATAAAAAAGGTATGAGAAGGGAAAAAAAACAAGTACTCAAATACTATTTGTGCACTCCGTAAATGGACAAATGCAATTTGTATACATGCGGATTTGTAAAATGCGCAAGTTATAATTTTTTTTTAATATGGCTCGCGCATTCGATACATGCGTAAGCTATAACAAGACTAGATTTATTTCTAGAATAAGTTGGCATGTGGCTGCAATGACTTTTTATGGAGCCACTTTCAAAATTTTGTCCTTATTTTGAATATTACATTATTGTTGTTTTTTGGAATTTATAAAGTTTTCAAAAGAAGATAAAACTAATGTGTGAATGATATTATTGGAATTCAACATATTGAACTTCGAAAAAAGTCTTAAAAAAATAAGGCAGTGTTTTTGCAGAATAAAGGCTTTTCTATTGATTTTGCAGAATAAAGACATGTTTGTATGTCATGGAATTCAAATCAAAATCATCTTCAATTCGGATCGGCCCTAAACATGGTCAAGAGAAATATTTTACTAAGTTATCAGTTTGGATAAAGACAATAAAATAATCAAATTATGCTATTATTTCGGAAAGAATTTAAAAACACGCTGATAATATATGGAAAAAATTTAAATACGTCAGGGATATATGAAAACGCATATATGCAGTTATTTCTGGGAAGCTCCAAATTAAACGTTTGTTACCAGACTTCTATAAATACCGACTTAGACAGTGAAATAATCAACTCATCTCTTGACCATGTTACATCTCGACTATTGCAAACTGCTTCAGATGATCAACATATATAATTTTCTGCTGGAGTACTTTTATCATCTTAAGGAATACAATTTCGTATTACTGAAAAGAAAATTGTGAAATACCAAACATGACGTTGGAAACCCTGTGCATTGGTTCATTTCCAAATCCTTCTCTGTTTCTTCCATGCCTTGTCGAATTCTACCCTGTAGATTACATCCTGAAGCCTAGCAATACATGAAACCAAACTTCCACCATAAAGACCTCCAAATATTGTTTCCCGAAACCATAAAAAGTTATACATGAAATTTAGAAAACTGGTATTGAAGCCACAGTAGTAATCTGGGTTTTTCATTACAACCCTTCAGGAGTTGGAAAGGAAGTGGAAGGCTCAATATGCCCAAACATACGATCTGAACTATTACATAGAACTGCATAAGAACATGAAACTTGGAAACCAATTCTTAGACAAGACCGGGTTGAATAACATCAAAGTAATCCCAATCATCCCCACTGACAAAGAAGAAATCTAGTTCGAACCGTCAATAAGATCGATTGGAGGAAGTTGGAGCTGAAGAAGATTCAGTAACGTCGAAACATGTGGAAACCCAATTCCTTGGTGGCTTTATCCTACAAGATTCAAATAGATTCCCTAAACAGACGGTGGCGAAGACTGGGAGTAAGAATGATCATATAGTAACCATAGCGCTGCAATTTTGGTAGTGATTTAGGTTAGAAACTGTGGATCGGATCTGGAAGTAATAATTTCTTCGTGCAAAAAAATAAAAGAAAATAAAAAAATAAGAGAAAGATCTGAGATTTGGATTTCAGTTGTTCTAGCAAATTGAAATTATAAATAGCTTATCAACGAAATGGAATGA
This sequence comes from Allium sativum, assembly GCA_030737875.1. Lineage (NCBI taxonomy): Eukaryota > Viridiplantae > Streptophyta > Magnoliopsida > Asparagales > Amaryllidaceae > Allium > Allium sativum. The sequence continues at coordinate 288,548,983 of CM060913.1, forward strand.
CATCGTTGAAGGATTACTGAGTCAGGATCGAAACTGCAAAAGGTCTTCGTTTCTTTTTTTGGATCGCCTTTCCTCCCTCCATTGGAGAGAGGAAGGGAGCAGTTGTTTTTATCTCTTATATATATATATATATATATATATGTGTGTGTGTGTGTGTGTGTGTGTGTGTGTGTGTGTATGTGTGTGTGTGTGCAGACACACCCACAAACATACATATACACACATCTCTATGCATGTATGTGTATGTATATATGTGTGAGTGTATGCACAGTTCTATAATGTGCATGTTTACTTTGGAAACTTAATATTTACACACTCTACAAATACACATATTAATTGATTTTTATAAGTATAGCTTTCAAAAGCAAAGTTTGATACAGCACCATATTTCACCAATACAATACTATATATAACATCATATATCATCAATGTAACACCTACATCACCAATATAATTAGTATCAAAAAATAACCAACATATTTTATCAAACTAAACCTGACTACAGTTCAACATAGTAATTCAGCCCATCAAAATAGGAAATATGTTTACATTTCGTCGTTTAATACACATAAAACAAAAGTTTAGTTTTTTTTTCTGATGCCCTCCTTGTGTATTGAAAGTTAAGGCAAGACGACGGCTCGAACAAAATATTTCCCTTTAATATACGATTTTACTTTTTTGAACAACTAATTTTGGCTTGCATTTCAAGTGCATATTCAACTCTCGTAGAACACATAGGAGGATTGAGCATGTCAAAAATAGTAACAGTCGTCGACTTGATCAGAGTTTATCTTATGATCATTATATAGACTACATCTATAAAATTTATGCCTTGCTTTTTTTAATTCTAGGAACAACATCACATTCAACTCAACAAAAAAAAAACTGGATATGACGGTTGCTCGATTGGCAGAGCGAAAGCAACACATTGACCATCTACACTAACATAAATTTATTAACTCGGCCTTTGATTGATCATAAATTAGTGTAAATGAGCACTTAAGATTGATAGTCTATAATGGATATTTTGCGATATTAGATCAAACAATGTCTCGGTAACATTTTCAACTTTAACGTCAATGTTATGCCGCACCAGATTAGTTCTTTACACTTGAATTCATCTCAATATTTTATCAACGCTTCGTCGTTAATCTCTCAATGGTCTGGGTCTCACTTTAGAATAAACAAAACAACAATGATATATATAAATTAACAAGTAAACAAACTATATTAAAAAAAAACGGAACAAAAATAACATACAAAATTTATTTAATAACCAAACTATGAAACGAAGAAACATCTCAACTATTGATTATTTTGAGAAGGAAAAAAAAAGTACTCAAATACTATTTTTGCACAAATGGGCAAATACATACATGTAGATTTACAAAATGCGCGAGTTATTTTCTTTTTAATATGGCTAGCATTCGATAAATGCGTAAACTATAACAAGACTATATTTATTTTTAGAATAAGCTGTCAATAAGGCATATGGCTGCAATGACTTTTTCTGGAGCTGTTTTCAACATTTTGTCCTTATTTTGAATATTACATTTTTGTTGTTTTCAGGATTTATAAAGTTTTCAAAAGAAGATAAAGTCAATGTGTGAATGATATTATTGAAATTTAATATATTAAACTTCGAAAAAAGTTTCAAAAAAACAAGGTAGTGTTTTTGCAGAATAAAGGCTCTTCTACTGATTTTGCAATATAAAGAAGTGTTTGTATGTCATGGAATTCAAATCGGCATATCTTCAATTCAGATTGGTCCTAAACATGATCAAGAGAAATATTTTACTAAGTTATCAGTTTGGATAAGGATAATAAAATAATCAAATTATGCTATTATTTCGGAAAGAATTTAAAAACGAGCTGATAGTACATGGAAAGAATTTGAATACGTATTGATGAAGGTGTTTAATCGGAAGTCGTCGTTTAATCAGCATTATCTTCAACGATTTCAGTCGAAAATAAAAATAAAAAATGCAATAAAATAATCAAATTATGCTATTATTTCGAAAAGAATCTAAAGGATGATGCTAGAACGACCGAATATTTTACGGTGAAATTCATCGCATCTTCAATTGTGCGGTAGGGAATTCACGTAATTCATGGAGGAAAGAAAATCCGACGGTTTTTATTCATGTCGCAGTTTTTGACTCCTTTAATCGCGAAAAAGCTATTCAAACCGAAGGTACTTCGGTCAATTAATGCGAACAGAAACGTTAATTCAGGGATGACCCACAACAAGAGGTAGTAAATTTAAATTATTGTGCGTGCCGCATTTTTGGACCGAATATATGTCGGTCCGTATAGCAGTTCTGCTTTAATCCCTATTGAATTAGCATTTTCGGAATTTAAAAACGCGCTGATAATACATGGAAAGAATTTGAATAGGTAACGGATATAGGCGTATATGCAGTTATTTCGGGGAAGCTTCGAATTAAACGTTCGTTACCACACTTCTATAAATACCGACTTTGGGCACTGCAAAAATAAACTCATCTCTTCTTCTTTCTCGTTGATTACTTTCTCCGCACGCATATAGCTTAATCGCTCTGATTTCAGTCGGAAAAAAAAAATGGAAGTGTTTAATCGGAAGCCGTCGTTTGAATTAAGAAAGGTGTACGCTTTCAATTTGGTGAGCGAATTCAGGCTCATCGATTCCTTGATCGAATACCACCCGAATGTTGTGATAAACGCAAAGTTTCCTGGATCGACATCACCCCTTTGTTCTCTTTCTCCTTGCAAAGCATACGAATTGATGAAGGCCACCATCGACGGGATGCAGATAATTCAATTTGGGCTTGCTCTATCCGACAGTTATGGAGAACTTCTGTTGAGAAAAGGGATTTAATTTCAAAGATTTCAAAGATTTTTCTTCAATCTTATTGCCTGTGCATGCAAGTTGATCACATAGATTCTTTACCTTCATTAGGTATTCATTCATATTGGAACTCTCCTTCTTTATACCTTGAAGTTGCTTCTTGTAGTTTAACACCCTTGCCGATGATAGACTAGTAAATGATCTCTCTAAGGCTGTCCACATATCGTGAGATGTCTTAACACCAATTAATTGTGGCATTATTGATGAACTTACTGTTCATTAGCCATGCACTCACAAGATTGTCTAGTCTTTGATAAGATGCATATTCTTGATCAGGAATTAAGTTATAATCAGCAACTCTGTGTATTTTGCTGGAACATTTTGTGATCCATAGAGAAAATCTTCAAATCCACAACCCTTTGCCGCTGTTTCCACTTGTAGTTTCCATAGAAGATAATTTGGTTCATCCAGTTGAATCGAGATGATGTTGCTTTGCAGCTTGATGATGGATTTAATAAGATCTTCAGTGCTTTCAGCACTGGTCTGATTTGATCTGGCTGATGATTTTGGAGAATTTGGTGGATTTGTTTCAACCATAATTCTCTAAATGTAGACAAAGAAGCAGTTCCGGAAAGACTACTTCAAAAAACAGGTAAATATCTCTTGAACACCTTATCTTGAATTGAAATCTTCTGCAAGATTTCTTCAGATTGAATTTGATAGCAACCAGAATTGCTAAAGTGATGATTTTGAGAGAATGTTGATACACTGAGCGTCTGATTAGCAATCTAGGACGGATGTTAACTTCAGATGATTGATTTCTTCAGAATTTTTTGATCGAACTTGAGTTCTTGAGAAAATTTACAACTAAACATTGATGTTGAAAACTGATGTAGCCACTGAATGTAGGCGAGGCGAAGTTTTTAGGATCACAGTCTCAACCCTCAAATGATGAGATGAAAATCTTGGATGAGGGACATCTAAATGATGAGAATTTTCTGATGGATGGTCTATCTTTCGATAGATTTGTAGAGAAACAAATTGTTGGATCAAGTATTGATGTAGTTAGCACTTTCAGGCTCCGATACGATATAATAAAACAACCGGAAATGATTTTATATACTGAATGAATAAATTGATCAATTGTACAAAGGTTTATGTACATATTTATAGTTGAATAGATGAATGGGCTTAATGTAATGAAACGTGAAATAAAACATGACTTTGGGCTAAGCCTACTTGTGATGTAAACGGGATATAAAGAGTATTTGTGTATTACACTTCATAATACAGAGAGCTAATTTCAGGTGTTGCATTCTGGTCTCAATATGAAGTTGACTATGACCAAAGCACTGCACACCATTATTAAATCATGGTTTCAACCACTAATACGTGTTAATATCCTCATAACCATCATGTAACCTCAGTTTCTTAGAATTCAATTACTTAACTAGTTCATTTACAATAGCATTTAGTTATAAGATGTTATCTGATACTTGAGGGTTTGCTTCTAACTCCCTACTCATTTTAAATTTTAGTTCTTCTTGTTTCCTCAAAAAAAAAACTTAAAGGAACACAAGCTTCTTTTCATTATAAACTTGACATGGTAGGGTCCTACTGCTTTATCATAAGAACTTGGCTAATATCTATTTCTGACTATACAAGTTTACCGTACATAGGCATATCTTCTTTCTTGTTTGCTTGGGAGATGGTTGTTAGTAGAAATAGCCAAGATACGTTGGATGAAGTGAATGCAATAGTAACAAATATACCATGGATGAGTATAAAAAAGTTCTTTCAATTGAAGGATCACTGCACGTAGATAAATTGAATTTTAAGGATTATTCTTATAATAAATATCATAAATGATCAAAAGTCACTAATGATCATAGGACTTGAATAATTTAACTTTAAATTTATATCAGATTTACAAAGGAGGGTGTTAAAAATGATCATAAATCATCAATGCACACTCACATGCTTATAGCACATTATATAGGGATCTTATAAAAGAAAAGGCTGGCTGAAGTTTCCTTCCTTTCGGTTGTGGTTAAGAAATTTTAGAATTATATAAGAAAGGCATTGTGCGGTCCTTGCTAAAACTTGCTACAAGCATTACCATAATTCAGGCTTTCTGTGCTGCAGAATTTATTTTTGTACTATAAGTATGAGTTTCTCTACAAAATGTATATGGCTGTAAACTCACAAAGGATAACGGTAGTTTACTTGAGATTAGAATAACTGTATTTGTTTACAAAGCTAAAGAACTACTATCCATGGTAAAATGTTTATTAGCCTTTCCTTTTAATACCGTTTTCTTATCATGTAATGATTTCAGGTACACTTGGGGACTTGGAAGTGTGGGACAGCTGGGGCACTGCTCTTTACTGTCTAGTAATAAAGAATTTATCCCAAGAAGAGTCGTTGTTCTGGAAGGTAATATTTTGCTCGCTTCTCATACTGGATAAGAAGATGGGCTGAAGGTTAATCTTTACATACATGCTAAAATGAATCCTAGAGCTTCCATTGGTTTTAAAAGTATGGACTGAAAATCCTGGTTTACCATTTTTCGACTTTGGGGAGTCCCTGTGAATGAGACTAACACTGAAACTTTTTGTGTAATGCATATTGTAAATACTGAGTATGACTATCAGGAGAAACGTAGATGGAACTGAAGAAGGCATTATGATGTTGTGTGGACGAGTGTGAAATCATGTACTTAAAGCACCAACAAGGGGTATAAAAGCTTCAATTGTGAGTGAGTATGCTTTGATGATATCTTTTGTTCGGTCGTAACATTATTATCTTGCTTAAGTGTCATTGTAGTTAGGGGCTGCTCCAGTTTCTTCCAATATTCCCATATTTTTCGTTGATGACTTGACAGATCAAATAGCCGATGTTTTGGACTTTGAGTAATAATCCGACTGGCTACAAAATAAAGGATAAAAACCTTAGACAAGGATGAATTTCTTTTATTATTTACTTTTCTAGATTAGGATCGGTGATGCGCATGGGAGTCACAACTTTACTTATTTAGAAATTACTCTACAGGTCATGTCTAACTTGCTCTATTATTATGGCATGTGTGGTTTAATAAAGGACTGTCTACTTCAGCGCTACTTTAGCAAGGTAAATACATATGGTAGTTCGCACTTTACTATTATTTTTGGAAACATCTGTAATTTTTTTTGCCATCTCTGAAGTCTGTCAACGCTTTTCTTGTACTAGGAAGTTCAGGGAATTAGTCAGTACGCTTTATCTGATTTTGTCCAAGCCTGCAGAAGTGTTAGTTCTCCCTCTAATTTTGAGTTCAATACTTGAAAGCCTTCATCAGTACAGTTACAGCGAGGGACACTAGTTCATTGATTAACATGTTTATGCTTGTATACTACTGTTAAGTGTTATGTATAATTTGGAGAATCTCATTTAATAAGCGTATGTACTTTTATTGACATATGTAATGAATTCAGCTATTTTCTGTAATGAAGTTATTAATTCACGAATGGTGTAAACTTGAATTGTTTTTCTCTTAATGTGAGTAATTATGTTTCTTGTTAGCGAAATAGCATTTATAATTATAATATTATGAAAATTTTGATTAATAGCAGTTGAGGTATAATTGCATTTAGCAGTTGTAAAACAAAATTTAACAACTGCTAGAAACAGTTGTAAAAAAAGTTTACTTTATTACGGTTGCCAGTTTTTAATAGACATATTACAACTATTTTTGGCAGTTGTGAAAGGGTATTCTTTGTTGTAGTGGTACCTGTGGCAACACCTGTACGTGTATTGCCATAGGGTCGCAAAGGTGCTACCTTCGACTCTAAGGCAATGTAGCAAAACGCAACACCGAGAAAGTGTTGCCATGGATCATTTTTGGCCTGCAACAACACTTTTTGGCACTTTCTGCATCACTTCTCCGTGTTGCAGTATGCAATCTATGGCGTAGTGCATTCATCGTTTCTATGAAATAAACTGGATTAACCCAAATCAACATCAAATAATATATAACCTCTCATTGAAATGTATCAAGCACATCCTCATTATCTTTAAGCGTATATGTACAAATAAAAATACATAAAATCTAGGTTTGGTTCGGTTTGGAGTTATGCTTTTTTTATGGCGACAAGGCATAGGCGATTTTTTTCCTTTCACTGCTTTCTCTTCAATTTCTATCGTTTCCTCCACTTCAACCTCACCTCTCACTAATCTCTCTTCCCTCGCCTACGTTTCCTTGCTTTCGTCATTGTGAGTATTCTCCAAACCCTAATTTCATTTCTAGATCTAACCCCAAGATCTCTGAAATCCCCTTCACTTCATACCCTAGCTCCTCCTGCTCTCAACAACTACCTTGCTGCGGTTCTCACGCCTCTTCCATGGTGCGGTGTCTTATCTAGTAGCTGGCAACCCTGCTAGTCTTGACGCTATATAGTTTAACAGATCTGGGAAGAGTTCGACTTACTGTGGTTGTGGGTGTTACGGCTTTTATGCGGTGTCGGTCGTGGTACATTCTGGCAAGTAGTTTTAGGTCGTTTCGTGTCTTTCTCTTGCAAGATCTAGTAAGCTTTTATCCTTACTAACCAAGTATATGCAATGAAAATCTATTTATCTGCTCTTACTTGGTGAGCTTAAGATGGAATGGCTTATATGGTGGTGCTTTTGATGGGAAATTTGTAATTGTCTGGTCTTATTGTTTTTGCTTCTGTTCGCCTTGTTTTTGCTATTTTTTGGAGTGTGGACGTTGTGTTTTTTGTTTAGTTTGGTGTTGGTGCTTGGTTTCTTGAGAGATCGGGGATTTTCTTTCATTTTTAGTTTGTGAGAATTGGTCATTACTGTTGAGCAGTGGCAAACATGCTTAGCAAACCTCTTGCCATTTCTTCTTCTTGATGGTGATCTATGCTTGTTCTTACTCTTTGAAAACCGCTATGGATGTTGTCATGTAATTGCTTGGCTCAAGTCTTGCCGGCTTGGCCAACTAAGGGGATTACTGGCCTTGTGCCTTGTAACCTGGAAGGAAGTGATGCTCCACTTTGTGATTGCCTATAGCTGAGTGTTACAGTTTCTTGGAGAAGCTTACGTTGCCTATCATGTCATCCTCATAACTACAGTGTTACTTACTTTCGGCAGTTGTACTCTGTACCTATTGTATTATTTTTTTGGTTCACGAGTGTAATTCCATTACTCTGTGTAGTATGTAATGTAATATTATGTAACACACTCCCTCTGCGTGGTGATGTTTGTAGTCTGGTCAATTAGCTGCTTTGGTGCTTTATGCCTGTTAGATAGAGTGGACGAAACACATAAAATTCCGTTAGCGGTGGACGGTCCACCTTAAAAACCGAGTAGCTGATTGTCAAGCACAATCACCTGTATTATACTGTATTTTTTTTATTATTGGTAATAATAAAAAGGTGTTTGTGGCCATCTTAGAAACTTGTCGGGTTTGCCAAAAAAATACAAAAAACCATACCCATCAAGACTGATCATCCTCTCCGGAAACGCATAAGGAAGGAAATGTTTTATGTTGCTCAATATATTCTGCCAAACTCAGGTTCAACTGCACCATCTCCACAGTGGGACGGCCGTCATGCTCCTATAGCTCGCCGGTCTCCGCCTTATTTGAGCCTTCTAATACGTATTTTGGGAGGTCCCGGTTGGATCAAAATAAGTTGTTTTATAATTTACATAACTTTATTATAAAAATGAGCAATATTTAAAGTTTAGTTTATTTTTTTCAATTGCTACTTGGTTTCCAAATCCACAACACTTGTTTGGGATGGTAGATTCATGAAAGACTCAAAAATAACATCTTCCTCAACAATAATCAACTCGTCATATGTTGTATCATCCAATATATGTGCTCATGCTTGCTGCAACTTTTACTGTGATGCAAAATACAATTGAACTTTGCATAATATTATTCTAATCCTATATAACAAGATAATAAAATTGATCATTTTTATGTACACTAATCACTATAAATAACAAAAGGCTATAATGACGTCAATTTTTTCTTGTATCTAAGATAATACATTATGGTTGATTACTTGTGAATAGCAATTTATATGGAAATCTGAGCACTGAAGAATTATTCATACTAAATGGTCGCAGACATAAATGGCACTAATTAAAGTATCTATAAATATGTATTTAACTTATAACTTTTAGTGGAAAAAAATCCTTATTAGTATAAGTTATAACTTGACTATGATATACTTACATATGCAGCAACTGCTTTATCATCATGTTCCTCGAGTATATATGTGATTAAGCCCTCCTCGTTGATTTACTTCATGACATAGGTATGAGCAAAAACATCCTAATATGACAAGGGAAACCGCACGCTCTCTCCTGAAATAATTTGAATATTATTGACGTCCAAAATTTGGCCGAACACCCAAAGAGTTCTAAGATAATGAAAATGAATAAAAAATGAGGAACTAGTAGAGAAAACACAAGAAATGGATGACATAGTGCTTATAGTGGTTCAGTTCGTGTGAATCTGCGTCTACTAAAAGGTTTTAGCATCACATAAGTATAAGGTGGGATCGGTATTTCCCCATGCCATACAAGAGCAATGGTGGAACTAGTGCAGAAGAAGCTAAAATTCTCCTTTCCAAAGTCCTAAAGAGCCAAGATGATAAAAGCTCACCAAGGAGCTAAAGATCAAAAAGTCATCTTCTCATTGATGGTTGGGGACTATTTATAGGCGAAGGAATAGAGGGAAGATGTGCAGATGCATGGGAAGGAGTCCATGAAGGTAGCCCAAATCCCAAGGCAAGACATAGACGGGGTCGGTATCGATCCTAGGATTGGTATCGATCCCCAATGCCTACTCTTTTGGGGCTTCGACCTTGTAAACACCTTCATCTTGCTTTGCTTCGTCTTCGGTTGAATTCAGGTGGGAAGTAACTTCATGGATCGGAATTCCCATGGTCTTGACATTTGGTGTGCAGTTGTGGTGATTTGGGATTCATACCAATCTCCATGCTCTTCTCGTGATTCCCATTGATCCTGCATTTCAACATGATTCTCACCCATCCTTAAATGCCTTTCATGATTCACACCGATCCAGCACCACTTAGAGATTTCTTGGTGATTTTGGAAGTTGCATCGATCCCAAATGATTCAAGGATTTATACAATCTTGGACATCTTGGGAGTTGTACCAATCTCGGTTGACTTAGACATACTTGTTGAGTAGTTTGGAGCGTGTGGATAAGTACTTTAACAACCCAACCTTATGTGATTACTTATTAAACCGTAAAAATGATTTTGTAGCAAGGTTATAAATTAAAGTATAATTAATAAGCTAGGTGGTAATTTTAATAAAATAAATATTACTCATTGAGAATGAATAAAATGTGACAATGGGAAATTGTTGTTGAATGAAAGTTAAAGCTTATGAAAAGATAAGCTTAATCTTTTGTTAATCAAATTGTGTATGAACATGTGAGATTTGAGTTAAAGTGCAATTAAATACTAAGTTGGGTAAATAAACAATACTATGTATTTAAGATTTGGAAAACGATACTTTTGGTGAAATATTGATGTAAACATATTAATAAATAGGAATTTGAAAAAATCCTAGTAGCTTTTGTTTGGGAAATTGAAATAAATTGTTTACAAGTAAAAGATTGTTTAAAACAATGTGTTAAAAATAAAGTCTATATGAAATAAATACTAAAGGCATGTTAAAATTTGTTGTAAAATATTTAAAAAAGTGCTAATATTAATATTTTTGAGTTTAAAAATTTAATTGAGTTAAGGTTTTATGTTATAGACAATAAAATTCTTAACAATATTCATTTTCGTGTAAATTAAGTTCAAAATGCTTATTTTTGTGTAAAATGTAAATTATGTGTAAATTAAGTGAAAATAGTATTAAAAATGTTTAATATTTAAAACATGTTGAAATACATTTTTCATATTTTGTATTGGACTTATGTAAATTTTATAAATTTTAGAGTTACATACACAAGTGAATTTGTGAGGAAAATGTTTACAAACTTGTGTTAATAGGCCATAAGGCTCTAATTACTTACTCTGAGCTTAATCTTAGGGGTTAGTGGCTTAATTAAGATCTACTGGGCCTACTTTGCAATGGTTAATGGGTAGGTTCTGGAAAACTTACGTACATTAAATTTTGCTTGAGAAAGAAAGCTTCTTCTTCTCAAACTAGTAAGTTTCCATGGCTTCTACTCACTAAATCAAATTATCCAAATTCCTATAGCAAATTTAAGAGAAAATCTCCACCCCGAGCCTAATTAACAGCATCTAATCCACATTTAAGGTTGCATAGCATCTTAAATTTCTTTACTTGTTTCATCTTGAAAAATTTATTTATGATTTTCTTGTTGCATGTTATTGTAGTTCAACCTAATGGTGATCACGCTTAGAGAGGAGCCAAAAAATTCAATCTCTGATCATCTTTGAAGCCTTCTCCTTGCAATTTCTTGCTACAAGTCAAAGGTGAGAAATCCCTCAAAATTTCTAACTTGTTTCAGTGGTATATATTTGCAAATTAGAGCCAAATCATGTAAGTTATGTTTAATTCTCTTGTTGTGTGTTTCTAAGCAGCTAAACATGATAAATGCCCATGTTTAAAGCTGAATATCTCCCTCATTTCTTTATGGAATGAGGTGATTCTTTTTCCTATGTGTTGTTGATGGTCTCTAGAATCAGCATGTTAAATTTATGAGAATCTGAATCGTTTTGGTTACATGAATTTGTCCTGAAATTTTCTAGTTCCTCGTGATTCAGTCATAGGCACGTTCCCATGCCCAGATTGACCCAAGATTGTGCTGGGTTGACCCATGGGTTGACCTAAGTACCATGTGAGTCTATCTATGGGTTAACCCACGAAAATAATAGGTCAACACACCTTGGAAAAATTGCCTCGATGCGCCCTTTCTTCCTTACTGAAGCTGTTAGTTGTTGAATTTATGTGACCTTCATGCCTGTGTTTAGTGCATTTCTGAGCAAATTCCGAAAACATGTTTTGATGATAATCAAGTGCCATTTCTGCACTATCTACAAAGTTATATTTTATGGATTTCATATGGGAAATTTTTGGGATATTTTAGCATTACTGAAGAAAGGCATGCTATTGCTTTTTAGTGGTTTTGATGAGTTTATGAGTATGCTTTCCTTGTGATATTTCCTATGCTTCAATGACACGTGCATGGATTTTATAAATTGTTTTCAAAATGTTTTGAATAAGGAAAATATAGCTTTAAAACGATATATCATTTTAACAAAGTTTTACAAATTATTAGTAATATTATTTTAACAAGGATTTTCACACTTTACGGCTTTCGAAGATTTTTTAAGAAAGTATACTTTTCTAAACCATTTTCTTAAAGTCTGATTTTAATATAAAAATCCTATGTAATTGCACCTTTCGAGAAGGCGTGTTGGCGGTTGAATGATTACGTAAACCTCGTGGTATGGGACACGACTGTATACTGTATCGATTGGATCCATCCAATCGAAGCAATAATTTTGTATGATTCTCAATGTCACTTTGTGATTTGTATTAATTCTCTGTGTTTCTTAGCAATTCCCAGTGGTTTTCTCGTGGTTTCTTGTGTTTTCTAATGTGGAGCTGAATTGTGGTGTGTGAACCATTAAATGAGAAAGTGAGGTGTGGTATGTACGATTACCAGTTTTCTGGTTACTATATGGGAGTTTGTGACACATTCATGTTGTTTAAGCCGGTACTAGACCATTGGGTCATTATGTTATATGCAACTTTTCAGGTCGATCATGTTGTTATGCGACCTTCGGTCGATTATGTTGGATATGATGCCCATTATATTGGTGTAGTAATTGTTATGGCTTTAAGCCATTATGTTGATAGCATGTGCAGACATGGCTTCAGCTTGCCAATCATGTTTTTGCATCCAAATCATATTATTTTAGTGTTTTGTGATTTTTTATGGATTTCACCATTGTGATCTTTATTTTTATTGGTGATTTCATTAGTGGTTTCAACCTCTTAGCAGAGTTTTGTAATTTCGTGATTTGGTGATATAGCGATTTATGAGATTTTGTGATTTCATCTTGTGGTTTTCAGTGATATCACTAGAGTTTTTAATAGGTTGAAACCTTGTAGTAAACTATGACATATCATTCCTTTACAACTTAAAGGAATGTATCCCTTAGTGAATTATTTCTTTTTCTCACTTACACTAATTATCTAATTCAAGTTAGACTAATCCGTTTTTTTTATAACTCGGGTCAGACCGAGTCATAGGTTAGGATAATTATCCCATCCTTCATTGTTCACCTTAGATATCATGCACTGCTTTTGGGATCGTATAGTTTTTGTTTTCACCTTTTGTAGTTTACCTTGGATATGATTACGCATATTCTTTTTGTAGGGGTTATGATGTATGTATTTACGTAATTACTTATTTGATCTCGCATGTTTTTTTATGTGTTATACATGATGATTCGTGTGTATATGTATATCTATGTCTACGGTTCTGTAATATGTGTATATATATTGTGTTTTGTTCAAAACAGATCCTTTAGCCATTATAATATTGTATCAGATAAGGATTAAGTGTGTCGATATGTGGCAAGAAAAAATTCTCGACACATTTAATACATATTTGATACAATATTACAGATGGTCGCTCCTAACAGGCCATATTCTTCGAATTAATAAATATTATTACTAGTTAATACTCTTTGTTAATATGGGTCTCTAGGTGGGGCGTCATAGCTTGGTATTAGAGAAATGTTCAGAACAGAATGTTGTATAAATACAGAATAGTTCGCACACTACGATACATCGAAGTATAATTCTAATACAAAAATCATACCCCAAACTAAAGTGATCATTGTCTTATCTTTGACCTTCCTTGCATCCGGTTGAATTGTTTATGGAATACGCCTAGGAATGTGAATTTAAAATTCCATATTATTCATTTTGTTCTTAATTTCGTTGATAATATCTTATCCAAATGAATAAGTTCATCATATTTCAACTTATTTGCTTATATCAGGCCGAGGTATAGGACACACTTTAGGTGCAGGGTCATTCAGTGGCCTATGCCTTGAGAAGAGTGCCTGACCTTTTAGTGATTCTTCTCCCGAAGAAGTTTATATTCCCATAGTCATATTCTTGAGCTTATCAAAGGCACCCATCCTTCTGCACCGTCCCGATCATTTCCTCCTATCGCATTTGTACATATGTGTAGCGATTTCACTCATCTCGGGGGGAAGTCATTCAAGGGCACAGAGTCTGTTCTAGAGGTTCGGACTTGACTATGCACGTGTAAGAATATTTTCACACGGATGGATAATTTTAATCATAATCGCGCTCTTATGGCATCGAGTATGCTGCGATTGCGTGTCCTCGATTCATATGAGTTACTTGTGGCCAAGGTTGATAGGTCCACTTTAGAGTGGAAACAGTTTAAGGAGAGGTTTGAGCTTAAGTTTGTTCCTAAGTCGGAGGAGATTCTTGCTCGTCGCTTCCTCGGTCTTAGGCAAAGGATGTCAACTGTTTTCGAGTATGTCACATCCTTCGAGGCCTTGTCGAAGTATGACATGGAGCATATCTCTACATCTTATAAGAAGAACCTTAAGTTCATAAGCGGCTTAAGAAGTATATTAAGAATTCCCGTATGTTGTAGCTAAAGTTGTTGTTCGAAGAGCTTGTTGACGCAACTCTCCATGTCGAGGCAGTCGAGAAGGAGGAAGACAGTGGTGAAGAGGTTAATGTTCGAAGTAATATGAATAAGAAGTTCTTTTCATTTTCTAAGTTTAAGTCTTTTCATTAGAGTAAGAAAAATAACCCCAATGTGTCAAGTTCTCAGCCCCATGTGACACCTCCTTCGGCTTTAGCGAAGAAAGGTTACAACCGTGGGTTATATGATCATTTCACTTGAGCGTACCTTAATCCTTGCATGTGCAGCTATTGTAAGAAAGAGGGTCATCAGTTCTCCTCTTAGCCTAAGAGGCAAAGGGGACTTATTTTGGTAGTCTCAACTGAGAGCTTTTAGTTGTCCATCTCAGTCTAGAGGTACACCTTCTATTTTTGAGGGCCACTGATATTTAGAGATCAATATATTGGAGTTCTATTCAATAGGGGTGAATCCCATTCATTCATATCAAAGGAAATCGTTGATGCATTGTCTTTGGATGTTGTATGCTTGTTGACAACTTTCAGCTTGCAAATCCCATTGCGGGATCCACAACGCGTAGCTTAGTGTCTAGCGATGTTGAGTTATTTCTGTGTGGCTTTTCATTTTGATGTGAATTTGCACATGATTTGTTCGTTGGATTTCAATACGATTCTTGGTAGGACCGTCTCGTGCGATACGAGGCCGAGATTCTTTGTGATGAGTGAATATTGTGTCTTCGATATCCCGTTTTGTTTGATCAACTATCTCTTGTTCTTAAGGATGTTAATCCTGATTATGTGGCTTCTTTATTTTCTATCGAGTCTCGAGACCATGAAAAGGAGAATAATGTGTCTCATATTCCCATGGTGTGTGACTTTGCAGATCTATTTGAGATAGTTTTTGTTGTCGCATAAATGGGATATCGAGTATCGTGCCGCGGCGATATTTACGAGGAAATCCGATGGGACTCTTAGGCAACGCGTTAGTTATCGCAAGCTTAATGAGTTAACCATTAAAAAATGTATCCATTACCTAGGACCGATGATATGTTTGATTAACTGAGCGGAGCTAATGTCTTTTCCCAACATGATTTAGCCACAGGATATCAATTTCTTCGAGTTTCTGAGGACAACATTCCTTTTACCGCATTCTGCACTCCATTTGGTTCTTACGAGTCGCTCGTCATGCCATTCAGCTTAACCAACGTTCCTGCGTACTCCATTGATCTTATGAATTGAGTATTCCATTTCGATAAATTTCTATTGGTGTTCATTACTGATAATATTATTTACTCCAAGTTAGAATCCGAGCATGACAATCACTTGAGAAACGTTTTAAGCACTCTTCAGCATCATTATCTTAAAGCCAATTTTTCTAAGTTTCATTTGCGGGATACACAAGTAAAGATCTGGCTCATGTTGTATCTTCTAATGGCGTATCCGTTGACCCTTCTAGGATTGAAGCCATTCAGAATTGGAAGAGACCCAAGAATGTTTTTGAGATTCGTAGCTTTTTGGTTTTAGCGGGTTACTATCGTCCGTTCTTTTGGAATTTTTCTCACGTTGCGCTACTGCTACATCTTACCAGCAAGTGTGTTCATTTAGTCTGGTCCAATAGTTGCGAAGCATCCTTCCAGTAGCTTAAGTAGTTTCTTACTTATGCACCCATTCTAGTGGTTCCCGAGGGGAATCAGGATCTTGTGTTTTATACCAGTGTAAGCAATAATGGCCTTAGAGCTATACTTATGCAGCACGATCAAGTGGTTGCCTATGCTTCTCAATAGCTGCATCCTAATGAGGTCTAGTATGCCACTTACGATCTCAAGCTTACCACCATCATCTTCGCATTGAAGATTTGGCGCCATTATCTTTTAGGAGAGCATTTTGTTCTTTATATGGATCATAAATCGCTCAAGTATCTATTCTCCTAGAAGGAGCTCAATATGCGACAACAACGTTGGCTTGAGTTCCTTGCTTCATATGATTTTGATATCTAGTATACTCGAGAAAGGGTAATCATGTGGCTGATGCCTTAATCCATAAGCAAGCGACAGTTGTTTCCATGATGCAAACTAAATGGAAAGATTTAAAGCTCCTATCTTCATATGATATTGATGATCATGTTGTTTCTTCTAATTCTCCTATGATGTTGTGTAATCTTGAAGCTCGACCTATTCTTTTGGATCGGATTGTCGAGGCTCAGCAGCAAGATCTCAATATTTTATCTCTTATTCAAAAGTACAAGACTGGGTCCTGCAGTAATGATGAATGAGGGATTTTAGCTTTGATGGTCGTGGTTTCCTTCATAAGAAGGGGGGATTATTCGTGCCTCCAATTTCTGAGTTTAGGAGAGACATTCTAACCGAGTTTCATTGTTCTAAGTACACCATTCATCTAGGCAATAGCAAGATGTATGATGACGTGCATAGCTTATATTGTTAGATGGTATGAAGCGAGATGTGGCGAGTTATGTGAGTAATTGTATGACATGTTAGCATATGAAAGTTGAGCATCATCGATCTAATTATCTTCTTCAACCTCTTGAGGTCCCAATGTGTAAGTGGAACCAGGTCTCTATGGATTTTATGGACTCCATACCTCGTTCGAGGTCGGGCCATTCTAGCATTTGGGTTGCTGTTGATCACCTCACTAAGTCTATGCACTTTATTCCTATTAAGTCTAACATGTAATCTCTTCACTTTCGCGGCTTTATATTAAGTTGGTCATGCGATTGCACAGTATTTCTAGCTCTATTTCGTGTAATCGTGATCCTTTATTTACTAGTCATTTCTGGAAGAGTCTCCAGTTACCTTTGGGTACAAAGCTAAACTTTAGTACTACTTACCAACTACAGTTTGATGGACAAACTGAGCGAGTAAATAATATTCTAGAGGACCTTCTTCAAGTCTGTATCCTTGATTATGGTGGTAGCTAGGAGGATATCTCCCATTAGTCAAGTTCACTTATAATAGTAGCTACCAGTGTCGTTCTCCGGCTTATTGGCTTGAGTCCAAGGAAAAATTTATTTTGGACCTCGATTCTATTTGCGAAGCAGCCGAGAAGATATCTCTTATCAGAGAGAGGATGAAAGAGGATCAAATTTGTCATAAATACTATGGGGACAACCGTAGGAAGCCTCTCGAGTTCTTAGTTGGTGATCTTGTTTATATTCATGCTTTTCTTTGAAGGGAGTGATATGCTTTAACTAGACCAGGGAATTAACACCATGCTTTATTGGGCCTTTTCCTATTGTTGAGCACATCGGTCTGGTTGCATACAGTGTATCACTTCTTAATAGATTTCTTAGGTATTCATAATGGTTTCATGTCTCTTAGCTAAGGAAGTGTTTGCATAATTAGATTTCAGCGATTTATTTTCGTGCTTTAGAGGAACTCATCGTATCAACCGACTTATTTATTGTGCATCATCCCGTGCATATCTTTGGAATGGAGGTTAAGCTCCTTCATAACAAGAGTGTCCCGCTTGTCAAAGTCCAGTGGTCCAAGAATCCAAATGATTGTACTTAGGAGGAGAGATAATTCATTGAGAGGTCATATCTCGATCTTTTATCTTTGTGTGTCACAGGCGATAAATCTTTGTGTCATGATCTATTTTTTGCATTTTCCTTTGAAATGAGATGAAAATTAGGTTATATACGACTTTCCCCTTAAGGAAATTGTTAAGACGCAATTTTTGTAAATGGGAGTCTACAACAACCTGATCTTGTGTGATTACATGTTACACCGTAATAATGAATTTATGACAAGGTTATAAATTATGAATTAAAGTGCAATTGACAAGTTAGGTAGTAATTTTGATAAAATGAATATTACTTGTTGAGAATGAATAAAATGTGACTATGAGAAATTGTTGTTGAAAGAAAATTCAGGCTTACGAAAAGATAAGCTTGATCTTTTGTTTGAATTAAATTGGGTATGGATATGTGAGATTTCAATTCAAGTGCAATTTGTAAGTTGGGTAAATAAACAATCTTGTGTATTTAGGATTTGAAAAATAATAATTATGGTGAATAATATGTAAAGATATTAATACATAGGAATTTGAGAAATTCCTAGCAACTTTTGTTTGGAAAATTGTAATAAATTTTTTATAACTAAAAGATTGTGGCAAAACAATGTATTAAAAATAAAGTAAGACTGGTTAAAATTTGTTGTAAAATATTTATAGAAGTGTGAATAATAATTTTTTGAGTTTAAGGATTTAATTGGGTTAAGATTGTATGTTATAGGCGATAAAATTCTTAATAATGTTTATTTTTTGTGTAAATTAAGTTCAAAATGCTAATTCTTGTGTAAAATGTAAACTATGTGTAAATCAAATGAAAATAGTGTTAAATGTGTTCAAAAACATGTTGAATAGCATTTTTCATATTTTTTAATGGTCGTATATATGTAAACTTTATAAATTTTAGAATTACATACACAAGTGAATTTGTGAAATAAATGTGTACAAGCTTGTGTTAATAGGCCATGAGGCTCTATTTACTTACCCTGGGCTTAATCTAAGTGGTTAATAGCTTAAGAAAGAAATGTCTATCTGCATTTTTTTTTTTTTTTGAGAAAGAAAGTTTTTTCTTTTAAAAACATTAAGTTTTCCCTGGCCTCTGCTCGCAAAATCAAATTATTCAGCTTCCTATAGAAAATTAAGAGAAAATCTCTATCCTAAGCCTAATTTGTAATAGGTAATCCACATTTAAGGCTGCATTTCATGTCAAATTCCTCTATTTGTTTCATCTTGAGACATTCATCTTTGTTTTCTTGTTGCGTGTTACTGTAGTTCAACCTGTAGGTACTCAAGCTTAAAGTGGTGCCAAAAAGTTCCATCTTTGATCAATTTTGTAGCTTTCTCCTTACAATTTCTTGTCGCAAATCAATGGTGAGAAGGGATCGGATCGGTATACCGACCGGATCATACTGACCCGGGCAATGCCTATCCCGAACTTACAACCTCCCAAGACCTATTCTACCGGCTATATCCCAGGTCAAATACTCAATATTTGTCCTATGTTTCCGAATTTTGCTACACGTGTCATAATCCAACGAAAGAAGACCTCTCTCATAGAATGAAGATCGATTCTTCTACCTTCTACCGAGCCGAGATGGGCACCACGTGACATACCGAGTCGGATTTGATCTCACCTGTAAACAACCCTCTAAAACTTCAAAGAAGGGACTTTTTAGCCATTCTTTTGTTGTTTTATTACTGTTACAACATTGTACTCGAGATTAGCCATTAAAACCATTACTTGTACTCAAGGTTAATATATAATCATGAGATCGGCGTATGCTCGTTAACGTCGAACCACAATAAATTCGAGTGTGGTTGCATTTACTCTCATTTTTCATTTATATTCTTCATTTTTATTCTCCACATTCTCTTTTTTGGGTGTTGGTCCGCTTTTTAGTGTCAGCACATTGGTGCTTTCATTGAGAAAACTCAATTCTTAGCGCTTAAAGGGTTTTCATCAACTTTTGGATCACCAAGTCCGAGAAAAATTATAGTTTTCATCATCTACAATAAAAATGGTTTCCATGTCTTCTACACGTGCTGTTGGAAAACAGCCTCGACAACCAGAACCTACCCTGCCACCAGATGTCGCTCTCGTTCCAGCCCTTAAATCGCTGCCTCTAGGTTCGGCACCATTAGGCTCGGCATTATCGAGATCGGTATCAACCCGAGCCAGGAACCAGTCAACTTCCAATCCTCCTATACTTGCTTCTCCCAATGACCAAGCTCCCTCCTCGGGTGTTTTCCACTCATGATGATCTTATAGAGTTGACGAACCAGATCAAGGACAAGACTGCAGTGTTGAATGCTCAATCACGTGACAATGCCATGATGAGACAAGAGATGGTACAAATGGTTTTATATTGAGGGCAATTCAAGAGGCATCGGACCCCATATCCACCAAATTGCTAAGCAGTAGAAGGCTTATCTTCGCCTGGAGGAAGTGAACAACCACCATGATAGAGGAGACCATTGGAGACTCCCGAGAACCTTCGACAACTTCAGTTCGGTTCACTCCCTTTGCGAAAAGAGGCAGCGGTCCGGCCTGGCTATAATGCCTCGAGCTTGGCCGAACCCAGCTCTAGGCCGACACGAACTCCTACCTCTCCCAGAAGCCATGAAACTTCCACATGTGCTCATATGCTTCCGCCTATGTGCCCTGTGACAGACTAAGGCAACTGGGGCCAAGGAAGTACTGGCTTGGCGGCGGCCCAGGAGACATTTCCTGATGTGGGGGACAGGAAGGACTAATCGAAACGAGAGTCTCAAGCAAGTCATCTTCAATACTCCTAATCTGACTGCCATAGTGCATCAGATTGTGAATGAAAAAAGAGGCTACAAGAATGAAGACTAGAGTACCGACCATAGCCACACTCTATTTATAGATGAAATTATGCAAGCAGAGCTCTCGAAAGATTCAATTTGTCGCAAATAATCCATTATTCTGGAGCGATGGACCCTCAACAACAGCTTATGAGATATTCGTGGAATATGGAGGTGTCAAGCGCTCCAGATGCGATTAAGTGCAGCCTTCCTTATATTTCTTAACAAGGTGGCTCTTATGTTGTTCACCTGACTCCCTCCAAGATCTATCCCGAACTTTCGAGACTTAAGTGAGAAGTTCTTAAACCAATTCCTTTTACACGCCACTAAATCTAATCATGTTATGGCTTTTTTTGCAATAAAGCAAAAACCGGGGAATCTCTAAGGAAGTACCTTGACCGGTTCAATACGGCAGTGACTAAAGTGAGTAATCTCAATCTTGAATCATTTTTGATGGAAATTATCGATGTAATTGACAAGAAAACAAAGTTTGGGAAGTATTTGATTGGAAAGCCCCCATACGACAATAGAGTTGTTTTATGAGGCGATAAGAGGATGCACAGGTGAATCTTGAGGAAGAGCTGAATGATGTGACAAATAGGAACATTCAAAGTAATGTGGTGGTAAAGCAGTCCAGAGACAATTCTAGATAGGTGGAAGTAAATGTTGGGAATTGAGGAAAACCAAACAACAACCAACGAAAGAAAGGCAATGTAGGCTGTAACTAGAAAGGGGATTCTAGAAAGTGGCCCTGGTTTCAGTTCTTTGATAGTTACACAATGTTGAATGATACGTTGGAGAACATCTATCTTGATACATGCAACACTTTGTACTACACCATCTCCCCCACTTAAAACTTTTCGTCCTCGAAAAGGAAACAACAGCAAAGTAGGAAACAAAATGTAAATGCAAAGTATTGTAAATGTACCTTGCACCGGAGTTAGTCAGAGATGTCCACTCTGCATTTGGGGTAGGCTTGTTTAATGCTTTCCTCAGTCTCCCAAGTACAGTCTCTAAGATCACTACTCCACTGCACTTTAACTAAATGAATCTTTTTGCTCCTAAGCTCTCTAGTTTCTTTGCCAACGATCTTTAATGGCTCTCTTCTGACTACTAATTCTGGAGTTATTTCCAAGTCCTGTTGTGCTGCTTCTTCTACAACAAGATCCGGATCATGCACATGTTTTCTGAGTTGAGACATGTGGAACACATCATGAACACCAAGCAACCAATCAGGTAATGAAACCCTAAATGCAAGAGTTCCAATCCGTTCAAGTATAGGAAAGGGACCAATGAATCTCGGTGCCAACTTCCCAGTTTTGCCAAATCTGATTACTCCCCTCATTGGAGAAACTCTTAAATAAACATAATCGCCAACGACAAATGATAAATATATTCTTCTCGCATCAGCATAACTTTTCTGCCAGCTTTGTGCGGTTTTCAATCGCTTCTTGATGAAATCGACCTTATCAGATGCTTCTCGAATCATATCGGGCCCCAACACAAGTCTATTGCCAGGTTCTACCCAACATGCGGGAGATCTGCACGGTCTACCGTATAATGCTTCAAATGGCGACATTCCTAAACTTGCTTGATATCTATGGTCATAAGAGAATTCTGCCAAATGTAAGTGATCTTCCCATGACCCGCCAAAATCAATAATGCAAGCCCGCAGTAAATCTTCTAGAATTCTATTCACCCGCTCAGTTTGGTCGTCTGTCTGAGGGTGATAAGAGGTGCTTAGATTCAATTTGGTTCCTAATTCTGTCTGGAAGCCTTCCCAGAATTTGCTAGTAAATAGGGGATCTCTATCACTGACTATATTGAGCGGCACTCCATGCAGTTTAACTATTTCTTTGAAGTAAATCTGTGCTAAACTTTGAGCCATTCTGTTGGATCTGACAGGTATGAAATGGGTAGTCTTCGTGAAGCCATCTATGATCACCCATATACGGTCGTTTCCTTTGTTAGTTTGAGGCAAACCATCAATGAAGTCCATCGAAATTTGCTCCCACTTCCATCCTGGGATTTCTAATGGTTGTAATAGTCCGGCCAATTTCTACTGATCGCTCTTAACTTGTTGACAGGTGGGACACCGACTAACATATATTGAAATGTCCCTCTTTAAAGCCCTCCACCAGAATGTGCGCTTGATATCGTTATACATTTTTCTCACACCGGGATGGATGCTTAGTTTGGACTTATGACATTCATCAAGTATTTCTTTTCGAAGCTCTGGAAGATTTGGGATGCAAATTCTGCCCTTTAATCTAAGAACTCCATTGTCATCGAGTCGGAAACTTGTGGATTCACCCCCCCTTGACTCTCTGACTGATTCTCTGAATAAATTCATCGCCTTTCTGAAGGTCCGAAATCTTGTCAATCAATGAAGACGTGATGATAAAGCTGGCGATGATTTCATTCTTTCTGCTGAGTGCATCTGCTACAACATTGGCTTTTCCTGGAGTGTATAGAATCTCAAAATCGTATGCTGCAAGGAATTCTAACCAACGTTGTTGTCTCAAGTTTAGATCTTTCTGAGTGAATAGATACTTCAATGATTGATGATCGGTAAATAGCTCGAACTTCTCACCCAATAAATAATGCCTCTAGATTCTCAAAGCAAACACGATAGCTAATAACTCAAGATCATGAGTTGCATAGTTTCTTTCATGCGGCTTCAGCTGATGGCTGGCATAAGCGACCACTTGACCCTTTTGCATTAATACTGCGCCAAGCCCTCTAATAGAAGCATCTGTCCATACAGTCAAGTCTTGGTTGCCTTCTATAATTATCAATACTGGAGCAGTTGTTAGTTTCAGTTTCAGCTCCTGGAAAGCTTCTTCACATTCGGTAGTCCGTTTGAATTTCTCATGCTTCTTTGTAAGCTTTGTTAATACACCAGATATCTTTGAAAAATCCTGAACGAATTTCCGATAGTAACTAGCCAATCCAAGGAAACTTCGAACTTCTGTGGGGGTAGTAGGCTGTTTCCAGTCCTGAATCGCTGTAAATTTGCTTGGATCTACAGTAATCCCTTCTTTTGATTCAACATGGCCAAGGAACTTAACTTCATTCTGCTAGAAGACACACTTAGAAAATTTAGCTTTCAAGACATTTCTCCTCAGAATTACCAACACTTGTTCTAAATGTTTTGCATGCTCGCCTTCCGACTTGGAGTAGATTAAAATGTCATCAATGAAGACTAGAACAAATTTATTCAATACACCACGGAACACTCTGTTCATAAGATCGACGAAGTATGCCGGAGTGTTACACAAGCCGAACAGCATTACTAACCATTCGTAGAATAAATCGGGACCCCTGAAGGCTGTCGAAGGAACACAGTCTTCGGCTATACATAATTGGTGGAAACCTGTAGCTAGGTCCATTCTGGAGAATACTGTCGCTCCATTTAATTGATCTAACAGATCATCTATACGTGGCAAGGGATATTTGTTCTTCAGTGTCTGCTTATTGAGATCTCGGTAATCAACACAAAGTCTTAGAGTACCATCTGATTTCGGGACAAACACTATTGCTGCTCCCCAAGCTGAAAATCTTGGTCTAATCAGACCTTTCCAAAGCAATTCTCGAGTTTGACTGCCTAACTCATCTTTTTCTTTCGGGGCCATTCTTCTAATTGGGTGTACTACTAGTCGGGCATTAGGAATTAGATATATTCTGAATTCAATTTCTCTTTGCGGAGGTAAGTTTTCTACTTATTCAAACACATCCTCATAGTTTTTAACGACCGGTATCTTTTCTAATGAAGTGGGAATAACTTCCAAAGAAGGCCAAAATTCCTCTCTATCCTGCTCTGAACCGAGACATGGTATAGTGATATGCCCAACTTTCGTTTCAACTTTAACGATTCTTTCGGCACATCTAACTTCGGCCTTATATTTTGTCAACCAATCAAGTCCCAGAATAATATCGAACTCACGTAAATCCATGACAATCAAATCAAAAGGAAATCGGTATCGAGAAAAGGAAATATGTACTCTACAATATGAACTGAGACTAACAGAACCTCCTATCGGGTTTTGAACTTTAATTGGTTCTTTAAGCTTTCTTTCTTTTAACTTTAACTTACTAACAGTGTTACCAGAAATGAAGCTACGTGATGCACCAGTATCAAAAAGTACAGAAACTGGAATATTTTTAATGGTAAGGGTACCTCCCAAGACGTCGGGTTTACCTGATCCATCGGTGATAGCTGGCGGGGTCTCCCCGTCATAAACATGAGCCACTTGTGCATTATGATTTAAAGGACAATTCTTGCTATAGTGCCCTTTCTTATGGAAGTTGTAGCATTCGGCTGAGCTGCGGTCTGGATTTTCCTTTAGCTTCTTTGGGGCTTTGCACACATTCGAAAAATGCCCTGTCTTCCCGTAGTTGTAGCAGCTTCCTTTGGGTATCTTCCCAGATTGCTGAATAGCGGCCGCTGAAATGCTGGACTCTGGCTGATCTCCTGAAGCTTTGCGCTTGCTTCCAGCTTGGCTTTTGGTGCGGTCTGGGTTGGAGTGTCTTTCATCCATATCTTCATAATTGCAGGCCATTTCCACTAATTCTGAGAATGAGAGTTTGATGTTGCTCATGGCCCTGTCATGGTACTTGCGCCGTAGCCCAAATATAAACCTCTTGTTCTTAGCTCTGGTCGTCATAATAAGCTCTGGAGCATAGCGCGACAACTGAGTGAATTTGTTGAGGTAGTCTTGGATAGAGAGATCCCCCTGCTGGAGATTAGCAAACTGATCTCGCATCCGCTCTAAGGCCTGCTCAGGTACGAACTTCTCCTTGAACATGGTCTTGAATTGCTCCCAGGTCCTAACAGTACCCGCCACATCTTCGGAGGTGATGGCATCCCACCACAACTCCGCTTCTTCCTGTAAGAGCCAAATGCCTAGACGTGCCTTGTTGTGGGTCCCCAATCCCATGCCCTCAAAAATCTTTTCACAAGTCTTCAACCAAGCAATAGCCTCTGTCACTGTACTAAGGCCAGAAAAGGGTTTTCCCCCCAGGTTCCTATATCTCTTTGCTACTCTGTCAAGCTCAAAGTCCTGGGGTGCTGGTGGTTGTATAATAGGGCCCTCGTCAGCTACGGGGATATTCCCCCGTCCTCCTGCTATGCCTGCTCGGCCTCCACGGCCACCTCTGGCTGCTGCTGCTTGTGTAGCCATCAGATAGAGTACTGTATAAGCAAGAAAAGAGTCAAGCTCACAGAAATGATAACTTTCATATATGATAAAGCAGGGGAACATAAGGAAAGGTAATGATGTACAGATCAAATTGTTTTGCTAATCTGCTTAGCTCATTCTAGGACATTACTAATCCTATCTCTAATGAGCTACTCGCTTTAGAACGCTACTAATTCTATTCTGACGAGGTGTTTAATGTGTTAGATTCCGGAACTATGGTAAACCAAAGCTCCGATACCAACTTTTCAGATGAGAGAGAAAATGAAGGATATCTCCTATTATATTTAAATTTTAAATTCCCAAAATATCCGTTTGAACAAACGTACACCAATTTCATCCCAACGACTGTCGCCCCTAGCTAAATACCCCCATTTCGGACACAATGGGATATGTTTCGTTGGTCAATTCGACAGTTACAGTCAGTTATTTTTCAAATTAAAGTATAAAACATTTAATATTCAATTTGAACGTACATTTCAATTTGCCAGGGCCACAAATTGAATCGAAAAATTCTAGAAAAATAAATCTAGCTTTGTTTTGACGATACGGACCCAAAAAAACCAGTTTCTTTGAATTCTGAATCGTATGCAAAATGGCCATTTTCAGGTCGACCCATTTTAACAGAAATTGACCAATCACATTTTCTTTTGCCCTGCTCACATACTAGCTTCAAAAATTATGAAATTTGAAACCTAGCAATAGGTTGACATCCCGGATCCAACAAAAGTGGTTTTGTCGAATTCCGATGTCGTATGCAAAATATCTATTTTCAAGGGCTATATATTCTATATAGCGACCTCTCTGAAAATTCATTTGGCCATAACTTTTGATTCCTGTTATGAAACTTCGATTTTTTAGATTCATTAGAAAGGTATTCATAAACAGATTTAAATATTTTTGGTTTCACTAAAATCTGTTATATTTTCCACCCGGTACAGTCAGACAAAGTTTGTTTTCAAATTTTCAAACTGCCTCACTATTCCCAGTTCATTATTTTATTGAAATATGCTATTTCAATTGTTTAAATTCTTTGACAATAACCAATTTTAAAATTTTTAAATTGGTTCACATTTTCCGGGTTATTACACTACACCTCCAAGGGAATCCACAGAGTAGGAGGTGAGATTGGGAAGTTCTGTTTATTTCATGAAATTTACGGCCATGCGACTAATGACTGGCATCATCTTAGAGACATCATTGAGAAATTTATTCGAGAAGTAAAGCTCGATGAGTATAAAGTTTCCCAACGAGACAATGGGCAAGGGATCGACCTGACAAACACTATCAGACATAGCATGAAGAATGACTGGCTACTTATACAGACGAAAATATAGAAGTATCATGACTTCTCAAAAAAATTGCGATTGTTCAGCGTCATTTCTCTTCAAAGACTGATGATTCTTCAGGAGATGTGAGTCAACAAATCCAAAGCGCATCCCGTCAGCAAGTTAATGTACTTTAGGAAGCAAAGTGTTGACAGCCCTTTCGATAAGGCCATCAAGATTCATAAGCAAAGCATTCAAGACTCGATCCAAGCTTTTGAGATGAAGAAAAAAACTCACCGGCATCTTCCCTATAGGGCTTGGCCTCCCTTAACCCAGCCTATAAGAGTACAAAAGCAACAGGTGAGGAAAAATCCGATATGTATATCGACCCGGGACATGCCAATCCCGAACCTGTAACCTCCCAAGACCTATTCTACTGGCCATATCCCACGTTAAATACTCGATAATTTTCCTATATTTTCGGATCTCGCTACAGGTGTCATATATCTAATGAAAGGAGTCCTCTCTCACGGATTAAAGACTAATTTTGCTACCTCCCTACTAAGCCGGGATGGGCACCACGTGGCATCACGAGCCGGATTTGACCTTACTTATAAATAGCCCTCCAAAACTTCAAAGAAGGGACTTTTTGGACATTCTCTTGTTATTTTATTACTGCTACAACATTGTGCTCGAGTTTAGCCATTAAAACCATCACTTGTACTCAAAGTTAATATATAATCAAGAGATTATAAAGTGGACATAGGCTGGTTAATGTCGAACCACTATAAATTCATGTATGAACGCATTTACTCTCATTTTTCATTTATATTCTTCATTTTTATTCTCTACATTCTCTTTTTTTACGTGTTGGGCCGCCTTTTGGTGTCAATAAAAATTGAGTTTAGAGTTGAATTCCAACGGAATAAAGATCGAATATCAAGGAATTTAGAGTTTCAAAGCAAGCTTCAGTTTCAAAGCGAAATTGAATTTAAAAGGCAAGTAAGTTGAAAATTTTGACTTTCATTAAAAAAAAAAGTATATACTTCTATGGAATGATTTTTAAACGAAAACTTTGATTTATGAAAAAAAATGTAGCTTAAAATTAACATGAACATTGAATGATTTCAAATTTTGTCATGGTGCATTGTCGTATAAGCAGAAGTTCATGAATATTATGTTTGTTGAAACTATGCGGTGGTAAAGGCTCTTCCACTGATTTTGCGAATGAAGTGTTTACACAATATTGAAAGTGTCAAAGAATTCAAATAATAAACTTCAACGGGCTCGGTCCTAGACATAGTCTAGAGAGACATTTGACTAGGTCATCAGTTTGGATAGGAGCAACAAAATAATCAAATTATGCTAATAAAAAGTAGCATTCTTCTTTTCAACGCTATACCTATGAGACATAAGAGCTACTACCAATCATCCATAGTTTACAGCTCAAGCATCCAAGATCGCATTCTACTCCAGCACTACATTGCCTTACCAGTTGAGTTACAGATCCTAAACTAGAAGTTATATTTGGTATTATTGACCTTGCCTCATTTCTAAGCTATGTGATGCCCTACTGCTAAAAATGGTGTGGCTAGCATTTAAAAAATGCTGACTTATCATATGGCTATTGCAAAAATTATGTCACTTTTTGTTTGCAAATATGAAAAATTAAAACTAGTACTCTTGTTTATTGTTTATTAGTGAATCCAAAAGTTGAGTTTTCGATTTGTATTCCCCCTTTGAAAAATTAATTAGGTAATCCTTTTTTACCTTTTAAGCCTTGGTGCATCTTTGGATTCTTAGTTCCCATGATATTGAATTGAAATCGTAAACTTCTTTACTTTAAACTATAAGGAGAAAAATAACAATTTTCATTCAAAACCACAAGAATTTTTCTCATTATTAAGTATTGATACATTATGATATTTTTTCATCATTTACGTTTTTTTTAGAAGACTAATTTTTGGTTACTAATGTTAAATTTTGTAATAGAACTTAAAGCTACTTTTTGTTTAATAGTTGATTTTTTTATTTATTTATCGAATAATGGGACAATCAAAACCAAAAAAATATTAGTTGACAAAGGCACCAAATATAGTCGAGCCGATCTCGTCTTCAACATCAATAGTGGAAAAACCATAATTTGTAACTCATTTCACCACTGTTTTAAAACTAAATTCACGGGGATCGATTTCTATTATTGAAATACATTTTTTTTAGCTCTATAGAATTATAGTACTTCTAGATGTTTGATCATTTTCATTTATCATTCACATATCTTGCTTTATCGACTTAATCAACCTCAAATTCTGCACTATGGTTTAATACAGTTGGAACCATTGACATCAACAATAAACAAAATTAAAACACTAAATTTGGAAACTTAATTTTTGGAAAACTCCATATTAAAAGTTTCTAAAACAATACTTTGGTTTGAGAAGAATATGATGATTCCTTGTACAATCTTCATTTAAAATACCAAAATCTTTGTGTTTTATAGCAAAATTTGAAGACCATAAAAATTAGACACAAATTAGTTTGCGTTTTGGGGATGAAGAAGAAGGAATGAAATGAGAAAGTTTAGGAAGCTTGTTGTTTTATTCATCATAACATTATTAGCGCACTTTAAAAATGCGCAAATTATAATTTGCATATACATATACATTTACATATGTGTGTGTATATATACATACATATATATATATATATATATTGATTGGTGTAACATCAAATACACACATGCATATATATACACACACACACACACACACACACACACATATATATATATATATATATATATAAACACATCTCTGTGTCTGTGTGTATGTATGTATGTATAAATATGTGTGTGTGTGCACAGTCCTGTAATGCGCATGTTTACTTTAAAAACTTAAAATATGCACACTCTACATATACACATATTAATTTATTTTTATAAATATAGCTTTCAAAAGCAAAGTTTAATATAACACCATATATTACTAATACAACACCTTATATAACATCATATATCATCAATGTAACACCGTACATCAACAATATAATTAGTATCAAAAAATTACCAACATATTATATCAAAATAAACTCGACTGAAGTTCAACATCGAATTTCAACACCATCAAAATAGAAAATATGTTTACATTTCGTCGTTTAATACATATAAAACAATAGTTTAGTTTTTGTTCGATGCCCTCCTTGTGTATTGAAAGTTAAGGCAAGACGATGGCTCAAATATTTCCCCTTAATACATGATTCAAAATTTTTAAACAACTAATTATGGCTTGCATTTCAAGTGCATATTTAACTCTCATAGAACACATAGGAGGATTGAGCCTGTCAAAAATAGTAACAGTCAAAGTTTATCTTGTGATCATTATACATACTACATCCACAAAATTTATGCCATGCATTTTTTTAGTTCTAGGAACAACAACTTCACATTCAACTTAACAAAAATAATTGGATATCGTGGTTGCTCGATTGGCATAGCGGATGCAACACGTTGACCATCTACTATATTCAAACTAACATAAATTTATTTACTCGGCCTTTGATTGGTCAAAAAATAGTGTAAATGAACCTTTAAGATTGATGATCTATAATGGAATTTTTAGGATATTAGATCAAACAATGTCTCTGTAACATTGCCTACTTTAACGTCAATGTTATGACAAACCACATGAGCGTTTACAGAATACGGGGATGAAAATGGAAAGCAACTATGAAAAATAATATAATTTCAGATGAAATTTTAAATTCTAAAAAAAATTCTTTTGAAGAAAATGTACTTTCACATAATGATGTTTTTATAAAAAAGGTATGAGAAGGGAAAAAAAACAAGTACTCAAATACTATTTGTGCACTCCGTAAATGGACAAATGCAATTTGTATACATGCGGATTTGTAAAATGCGCAAGTTATAATTTTTTTTTAATATGGCTCGCGCATTCGATACATGCGTAAGCTATAACAAGACTAGATTTATTTCTAGAATAAGTTGGCATGTGGCTGCAATGACTTTTTATGGAGCCACTTTCAAAATTTTGTCCTTATTTTGAATATTACATTATTGTTGTTTTTTGGAATTTATAAAGTTTTCAAAAGAAGATAAAACTAATGTGTGAATGATATTATTGGAATTCAACATATTGAACTTCGAAAAAAGTCTTAAAAAAATAAGGCAGTGTTTTTGCAGAATAAAGGCTTTTCTATTGATTTTGCAGAATAAAGACATGTTTGTATGTCATGGAATTCAAATCAAAATCATCTTCAATTCGGATCGGCCCTAAACATGGTCAAGAGAAATATTTTACTAAGTTATCAGTTTTGATAAAGACAATAAAATAATCAAATTATGCTATTATTTCGGAAAGAATTTAAAAACACGCTGATAATATATGGAAAAAATTTAAATACGTCAGGGATACATGAAAACGCATATATGCAGTTATTTCTGGGAAGCTCCAAATTAAACGTTTGTTACCAGACTTCTATAAATACCGACTTAGACAGTGAAATAATCAACTCATCTCTTGACCATGTTACATCTCGACTATTGCAAACTGCTTCAGATGGTCAACATATATAATTTTCTGCTGGAGTACTTTTATCATCTTAAGGAATACAATTTCGTATTACTGAAAAGAAAATTGTGAAATACCAAACATGACGTTGGAAACCCTGTGCATTGGTTCATTTCCAAATCCTTCTCTGTTTCTTCCATGCCTTGTCGAATTCTACCCTGTAGATTACATCCTGAAGCCTAGCAATACATGAAACCAAACTTCCACCATAAAGACCTCCAAATATTGTTTCCCGAAACCATAAAAAGTTATACATGAAATTTAGAAAACTGGTATTGAAGCCACAGTGGTAATCTGGGTTTTTCAATACAACCCTTCAGGAGTTGGAAAGGAAGTGGAAGGCTCAATATGCCCAAACATACGATCTGAACTATTACATAGAACTGCATAAGAACATGAAACTTGGAAACCAATTCTTAGACAAGACCGGGTTGAATAACATCAAAGTAATCCCAATCATCCCCACTGACAAAGAAGAAATCTAGTTCGAACCGTCAATAAGATCGATTGGAGGAAGTTGGAGCTGAAGAAGATTCAGTAACGTCGGAACATGTGGAAACCCAATTCCTTGGTGGCTTTATCCTACAAGATTCAAATAGATTCCCTAAACAGACGGTGGCGAAGACTGGGAGTAAGAATGATCATATAGTAACCCTAGCGCTGCAATTTTGGTAGTGATTTAGGTTAGAAACTGTGGATCGGATCTGGAAGTAATAATTTCTTCGTGCAAAAAAATAAAAGAAAATAAAAAAATAAGAGAAAGATCTGAGATTTGGATTTCAGTTGTTCTAGCAAATTGAAAGCTTATCAACGAAATGGAATGACATCGTTGAAGGATTACTGAGTCAGGATAGAAACTGCAAAAGGTCTTCGTTTCTTTTTTTGGATCGCCTTTCCTCCCTCCATTGGAGAGAGGAAGGGAGCAGTTGTTTTTATCTCTTATATATATATATATATATATATATATATATATTTGTGTGTGTGTGTGTGCAGACACACACACAAACATACATATACACACATCTCTACGCATGTATGTGTATGTATATATGTGTGAGTGTATGCACAGTTCTATAATGTGCATGTTTACTTTGGAAACTTAATATTTACACACTCTACAAATACACATTAATTGATTTTTATAAGTATAGCTTTCAAAAGCAAAGTTTGATACAGCACCATATTTCACCAATACAATACCATATATAACATCATATATCATCAATGTAACACCTACATCACCAATATAATTAGTATCAAAAAATAACCAACATATTTTATCAAACTAAACCTGACTACAGTTCAACATAGTAATTCAGCCCATCAAAATAGGAAATATGTTTACATTTCGTCGTTTAATACACATAAAACAAAAGTTTAGTTTTTTTTTTCCGATGCCCTCCTTGTGTATTGAAAGTTAAGGCAAGACGACGGCTCGAACAAAATATTTACCTTTAATATACGATTTTACTTTTTTGAACAACTAATTTTGGCTTGCATTTCAAGTGCATATTCAACTCTCGTATAACACATAGGAGGATTGAGCATGTCAAAAATAGTAACAGTCGTCGACTTGATCAGAGTTTATCTTATGATCATTATATAGACTACATCCATAAAATTTATGCCTTGCTTTTTTTAGTTCTAGGAACAACTTCACATTCAACTCAACAAAAAAAAAACTGGATATAACGGTTGCTCAATTGGCAGAGCGAAAGCAACACATTGACCATCTACACTAACATAAATTTATTAACTCGGCCTTTAATTGGTCATAAATTAGTGTAAATGAGCACTTAAGATTGATGGTCTATAATGGATATTTTGCGATATTAGATCAAACAAAGTCTCGGTAACATTTTCAACTTTAACGTCAATGTTATGCCGCACCAGATTAGTTCTTTACACTTGAATTCATCTCAATATTTTATCAACGCTTCGTCGTTAATCTCTCAATGGTCTGGGTCTCACTTTAGAATAAACAAAACAACAATGATATATATAAATTAACAAGTAAACAAACTATATTAAAAAAAAAAACGGAACAAAAATAACATACAAAATTTAATTAATAACCAAACTTTGAAACGAAGAAACATCTCAACTATTGATTATTTTAAGAAGGAAAAAAAAAGTACTCAAATACTATTTTTGCACAAATGGGCAAATACAATTTGTATACATGCGGATTTACAAAATGCGCGAGTTATTTTCTTTTTAATATGGCTAACATTCGATAAATGCGTAAACTATAACAAGACTATATTTATTTTTAGAATAAGTTGTCAATAAGGCATATGGTTGCAATGACTTTTTCTGGAGCTGCTTTCAACATTTTGTCCTTATTTTGAATATTACATTTTTGTTGTTTTCAGGATTTATAAAGTTTTCAAAAGAAGATAAAGTCAATGTGTGAATGATATTATTGAAATTTAACATATTGAACTTCGAAAAAAGTTTCAAAAAAACAAGGTAGTGTTTTTGCAGAATAAAGGCTCTTCTACTGATTTTGCAATATAAAGAAGTGTTTGTATGTCATGGAACTCAAATCGGCATATCTTTAATTCAGATTGGTCCTAAACATGATGAAGAGAAATATTTTACTAAGTTATCAGTTTGGATAAAGATAATAAAATAATCAAATTATGCTATTATTTCGGAAAGAATTTAAAAATGAGCTGATAGTACATGGAAAGAATTTGAATACGTATTGATGAAGGTGTTTAATCGGAAGCCGTCGTTAAATCAGCATTATCTTCAACGATTTCAGTTGAAAATAAAAATAAAAAATGCAACAAAATAATCAAATTATGCTATTATTTCGAAAAGAATCTAAAGGATGATGCTAGAACGACCGAATATTTTACGGTGAAATTCACCGCATCTTCAATTGTGCGGTAGGGAATTCACGTAATTCATGGAGGAAAGAAAATCCGACGGTTTTTATTCATGTCGCAGTTTTTGACCCCTTTAATCCCGAAAAAGCTATTCAAACCGAAGGTACTTCGGTCAATTAATGCGAACAGAAACGTTAATTCAGGGATGGCCCACAACAAGAGGTAATAAATTACAACAATACCTCCACGAATTTAAATTATTGTGCCTGCCGCATTTTTGGACCGAATATATGTCGGTTTGCGTAGCAGTTCTACTTTAATCCCGATTGAATAAGCATTTTCGGAATTTAAAAACGCGCTGATAATACAGGGAAAGAATTTGAATAGGTAACGGATATATAAAAACGCGTATATGCTGTTATTTCGTGGAAGCTCCGAATTAAACGTCATCGGACTTCTATAAATACCGACTTAGACATTGAAACATTGAAACAATCAACTCATCTCTTCTTCTTTCTCGTTGATTACTTTCTCCGCACGCATATAGCTTAATCGCTCTGATTTCAGTCGGACAAAAAAAAAAAAAAAAAAAAAGAATGGAAGTGTTTAATCGGAAGCCGTCGTTTGAATTAAGAAAGGTGTACGCTTTCAATTTGGTGAGCGAATTCAGGCTCATCGATTCCTTGATCGAATACCACCCGAATGTTGTGATAAACGCAAAGTTTCCTGGATCGACATCACCCCTTTGTTCTCTTTCTCCTTGCAAAGCATACGAATTGATGAAGGCCACCATCGACGGGATGCAGATAATTCAATTTGGGCTTGCTCTATCCGACAGTTATGGAGAACTTGCTGGCAATCATTACCGTGGCAATCCTTTCGGTCCGGTTCTTTATGTGTGGGAATTCAATTTCAAAGATTTCAACATTTGGAGTGATTTGTATGATGCGAAATCACTGGATCTTCTGTTGAGAAAAGGGATCGATCTTCATATGCACTCGAGCAAAGGAATTGAATCGTCGGATTTTGCACAAGTTTTCATGAAATCCAAGCTGCATACTTTTGCTTTTAAAAACTGGGTCACATTTCAGGGTGCTTACGATTTAGGTTACTTGGTGAAAGTGCTCAACCATGGAAGGTTGCCTGATTCTATTGAGGAGTTTAACGCATGTTTGAGAATGTTTTGCGGAGAACGGGTTTTGGATATAAAGCAGATGATGTACGCTGAATACAGGTTCGTCGGTGATTTGGAGAAATTGGCACAACTTTTGGATGTTGAACGGCCATGGGGCGAACCTCATCAGGCTGCATCGGATTGTTTGCTTACTGCATTAACAGCCACAGAGATGATCATGAAGAAGAGACTTATGGGTGACGATAACGGTGCTCGACATGTTGGTGCTCTATTTGGATTGGGTTCACACTTAGAATTTCCTCCTGCTTATTTGCTTTTGGACTCTGTTTTTGCTTGCGTTTAAATAAATTCGCTATTTTATGGTAAATGATGAACAATGTATGCATGCATTGAAATTTATATGCTTTTAAGTGTTATGTCTAGTCTGTGTTATTATGGAATCTGCTGTCTGTTGCATTGTTCGTTCAATTCAAACTGCAAGATTTAATTAAGAACTGACTACTTGCAACTTTTATTTAAACTTAAATATAATTGTTAAGTTCAATCTTCAATATTGTTATATGATCTAAATTAAATATATGCTACTGAAATGGATTAGTTCATTGAATTTTTCGGTGCAAGGTTGGCTGAATAATCTAATTCACTCAAGTAATCGCAATATTAGATGTCTAATGAGATATGGATTGTTAACATTGAAGTGTTCTTGAGAATGGTATTATGGATTTGAGTAGACAGGTTTTTTTATTATGGATATATAAAAATAGGCAGATTCGCACATGCATTGTGCAAAACTTGGCTGCTTATTTGAACCAGTGTGAGGTTAAAAAGCCTCAGACTACCAAAGCACAAACTTACTACCTGTAGCATTCATTCTGCACTCAAAAAAACAATGCCATTTTCGGTGGCTTAGGCATACGTATATGGTTAACGACTTATTAGCAACAAATCTCATAAGAACGAAGCATAATACCAATAGCAAAAATCATCTCATAAGCACGATACTCTCTGTAACATTGTTCATTAATTATTCCAAACTATATTATTTGAGATTTAAGCACTGCCATACTCGCAACTTCCATTCTCATCGTTATACGCTAGTTGTAACTTGAATGTAAACAGTATTTGTACATGAAGTTGTTTATTCTCTCTTATTCTATTGTAGATTTTGACAGTCTATGTCTTATGATCGAACATAGAGATGATAGTCCAGTACATTGCTGAAATTTGACCTTCTTTCATGCTGAATTCATCACATTTAATGTGGAATACTTCTACCTATCAATAATATGTGCCTAAAGGTAAATCTTTCTTTTTACACAACGGCAAGAGACCGACAGTGAAAGTAGTTCTTGAAATACTTGTACATTGGTTTGTGATAAATCATGTTACACCTATATTCAAGGCAGAAGTTCTAGAAATCTTGCAAATCATCCCACAGACCCTACCACCTCCACTGCCTTCTTTTCCTCTTCACACTTCTTCTCCTTACCATCACTACCATTCACCACTTGTTGGTCTGGAAACCCGAATTGAGCTTAGCTCGGGCACCCTAAACTCAAAGACGGCTCTATCCTAGGCCCTGGCTGCATCATCGGCTGTGTCGAATGCGCCTAACCACTTCCTGGCGGCCTTCCTTGGGTCTCTTATCTCTGCCGCCGATTTGCCCCATGGCCTCTGCCTCACTCCCCAGTACTTATTCTTCTCGTACTTCCTCCTCCTCTTTGTCACCTCCGCCTTCACCTTCATCGGTTCTGTCGAGCTCGTGAAAAGGTCACACCCCACGCAACCTGATATGCTGCATTGGCTGCACAATAGGAAGGCTGGGGTGGGTTCTGAGTCCATGTCCGATAAGGCATGGACAAAGGCTGATACCATTATCGACTGTTCTAGCTCTCTGCTTAGCCTGTTGTGTACGGTAGGGAAGCTGATCATATCTGAATTTGGATGTTGTTTTCTTGAATGTTTGAGTTGTGGAATTTGAATGGGAGACTGAGTGGTATTTATACTGCTTTTGCGCCAGCTGGGAATTGGCAGGTGCACACGGATATAATAGTATAATACGGAGTTGATTCGGTTATACTTTTGTTTGTTTGGACATTTCATTTTCGGTAATAAGAAGCTCGTGGAAAATGTGAGGTTAAGGTTGAATTGAATGAGCTCAGTTGTTTTGGTTTTAGGGACCGAACATGACTATTTTCTACATTCATCTTGGATATACGTCCAGCAAGCCAAACGTAATTGTGAATCATATAATGGGTAAATATAGTACTTATAAAGAGATTAATTATATGATATCTCATTACATACATGATTGGGTTTTCATGTTATCTTTGACCATAATATGTATATTGAACTTGCTTAATGATAGTGTTGCAGTAATGAGCATGAACCTTAGGCATTCCATAAAGTTAACCCCATATAAACTGATAGTATGTATCACATTATCATGACAAGAGCTTTGTGGTCAATGAATCATTTGGCAGTATACCTATGATTCAGTTTTTTCACATTTATTCATTCAGTTCGTTAAAGAAAAATAACTTGTTAGATAAGAACGAAATAAGGCTAGAATTGAAATACTAAGCATATAATGATTGATTGAAATGCAATCTAAATTTAAAAATTATAACCTCGTGAGTTTGTTTGTTAGTTTTTAGTCGATTTCAAATTTTATTAAATCAAACCGAAAGTTCTTGTTTTGAAAACAATAGAAAATAACTCTAAGAACAAAAAAATCGAGACCTTTGAAACTTTTGTAACTTTAATTTTATAAAATCCTTCTTTTGCTTAACCAAAGGATCTCAAGTCTACTTTGAAATAATTATACATATATACATATATATATATATATATATATATATATATATATTCAAGCAACAGCAATATTCATCATAAATAAAACTCAAACAATCCAATATACAACAAAATAAATAGATCGACATCACTCATCTAAACAAAATGTACCAAACATACCAAATAAACATCAAACATCCCCCAAGTCAGCATCAAACATCACTACCCAATAGATGACTTACTGCAACAAAAATCCAAGATGATGCTAGCTACAATGTAACCATAGCTATGCTGATTATTGTCTATTGCAACGCACGTTTCAATGTGTTAGCATAGATATCAAATTGTGTTGCAATAACTATAGATATATTCTAAATAAAAAAATTATAAAAAATAAATACACTTTAGCGTCCATACCATTAGTTAAAACATAATCTCAACCATCCATCAACACCATCAATCAACACTTCATCTAATTCTATTTACCACTTTTATGTTCATTCTCCCGCCTTAGTTTTGGTTTACTTCTCGCCCCCAAAATTTCAAAAATCTTTCGGAATCCCTAATTTTTATTTTCTACCTCTTTTCGCCCCTAAAGTTTCGCACTTCTTTCCTTCACCCTAGCTTTAGCTTTCATCATTTTTATTGATTCGTCATTTGTGACCACCTCAAATCGCTACTGCTGTATTTCTCAGATCTACTTCTCAAGCTATCTATCTCGCTTGAATTTGAGTTAGTTGATGACTCAGCAGTGTTTTATATTCTGGTAGGCTGATGGATCTTTGCTTTCGACACCTTTGCAGCCTTTTTTGACCCTCTATTCGCCTTTGGAGATTGTTACACCGGAAGTGGCTGGGCTGTACTGCTTGGCTCCTTTGTCGAAACTTTGTCCTCCATTTGCTCCTTAGGTATGGAGTTTGGAGTACTGCGTCACGCTCTATTTTAAGGTATGACTATATGGTGAATTTCCTATTTCATCCAACTTTTTTGCTGAGAAGAATTGAAACTCCATTAATCGAGTGTTCTGATTCAGGTATGCATATTTCTTATATTTTCCTTCTTTAGCTCGTGGCAATATTATAAGATCCACTTTATAATGTTGAATTGTTTAATAGCTAGCTACCACAACACAATCATTTCATGAATTAGATCATTTTTTGTTGGTTACAGTGTCTTACAACATGCACATCTCAACTAACTAATATCAAACTCATCGATTTATAAATAATAGTTCAATCATACCTCAAATCATAACTATATTTCATTTTATGACTAATTTAGTTCATATGCATAGACATTTCCTATTATTTGCCTTGAATATGATAACTTAAGAGGATCTCTTTTGTATAGGTCCCCTGAGCTTGTGAATATTACATAAGTATCTTGTGGCAGATATCAAACAGCAGTCGTTTGTGAAAATGGGGACGTCATGCTAGTGGGGAATGATTTTTTCTTAAAATACCGATTGCTTTTCACTTTTCACTTTTCACTCAACTAACGGGGACCCGTGTTAATGGCATGTAACCTACTAAAGTTTAACATAAACTCATATTAATTTAGCTATGCGACCCTTTTTTGGTTTCAAGATAGTGTATAAAGGTGTTTATATAGTAAATGAGGTGGTTAATGAACATAAAGGAACATGCCTCTGCCTTCCCTGTCGCTCATGTATGCAATAGGGTTAGGAAAAGATGCTATACTCGCAGCAGCTGCTGTGAATTGGGTGCTTAAGGGTGGGATAGGGTATCTCAGCAAAATATTGCTATCTAATTTTGGTCGCCATTTTTACGTTAATCCTAAGGGCTGGAAGTTATTTGTCGATCTTCTGAAAAATGCAGTATTTGGATTAGAGAACATGACCCCTGCTTTTCCACAGTATTTTGTCCTGATTGGTGCTGCTACCGGTGCTGGTCTTTCAGCTGCTACATTGATACAGGCTGCAACTAGAACTTGTTTCTATGCAGGATTTTCTGTACAGAGAAATTCTACTGAAGTTATTGCTAAAGGTGAAGCACAAGGAATGGCAAGCAATTTATTGGCATCATGCTTGGCATAGCATTGGCTAATTTCATCAAATGCTCAACTTCGTTAGCTCTTGTATCCTTTACTGAAGTAAATGGATTTCACATGTATTGCAATCTGAAGTCATATCAATTTATTCAATTGAGGACTCTAAGCCCATATCGTGCGAGTTTGGTCTTTAGCGAATATTTAGTTAGTGGACTATTTCCTCAAATCATGCATGTCAATGATGAGAAGCTATTTTATCCTGGCCTTCCATATGTCAATAGAGATAAGTGTATGAAATTATCTGGCATTCTTTCAATTAGGGCCAGAAACGCAGCATCTAAAATATGTAGTAGATTACATCTTCGGTGTAAACTTAGTGAAGTAGCAAAAAACAAAGAGGATGCGTTATCTTTATTCGATATTTTTAAAGAGGAAGGCTATATAGTTACAGATAAGAAAGGAAAATTCTATGTCATATTCCATGAAGGTTGTTCGCCACAAGACATGCTGAAGTCTTTGTTTCACGTTAGTTGTTTATATTGGTTGGAGAAAAATATTCAAATGGAGCAAAGAAGCATAGCAGATGAATGCAAATATGGTAAGAGATTGCACATATCCCTGGACTATGTGCAAATATTCAATCAGGTCAAGCAGAGTGGGCTGGAAAATGGATGGCTAGCTAGTTAATGATGGGTTGACAGTCAGGCCTTACCTTTCAGAGTGCGAGTATGCTATACATATAAGAAAATAAGCGGAAATGGTTTTATTTACTGAATGAATAAATTGATCAATTGTACGAAGGTTTGCGTACATATTTATAGTTGAATAGCCGAATGGGCTTAATGTAATGAAAAGTGAAATAAAACATGACTTTGGGCAAAGCCCACTTATGATATAAACGGGATATAAAGAGTATTTGTGTATTACTCTTCATAACCCCCTCCCCCCACCCCCGTAAACCTTATTAATCAATCTAGGATTTGAGGGAAAAAAATTGGCAACAGACATAGAAATTCCCAAATCATTTCTCTCAACAATCTTCCTCAATTCTGACGTCATTCTCTTTCAAGTCTTGACTTTAGCTTGAGCTTTCTCTGCGTTGTTATCTATAGCTAATTTAGTCTCCTTATCTCCAGATCTAATTTTGTTGATAGATTAATCAAATTTTTTATGAAATTTAGTTAAAGCTTAAGACTTTGCGACTGATTTGAAGTCAATACTATTGGATCTGCCAGGCTTGTCAGTTAGGGTTTGTTCTCTGCTTCCGCTGCTTTGAGATTTAAGGTTTATAATTTCTGCTATGCACAGCTTGTCTCTCAGTGTCTCAAATATAGGCTTTGACATTGGTTTGGTCAGAATGTCTGCTACTTGGCAAGTGGAAGATACGTGACTAACCTGAAGCTTCTCTTTTTGAACTAATTCTCTTACGAAGTAAATATCTCGTTCTAGATGCTTAGTTCTTGCGTGTTGAACAGGATTAGCTGTTAATGCTATAGCACTCATATTATCACACCACACAGTTGCCTTTGCACTTGAGTTGATCTTTAGTTCACTTAGAAGCGATTGAATCCACATGATTTCTGTTGTAGTACTTGCAATGCTGCAATATTCTGCTTCTGTACTTGACCTCGAAACAATAT
Organism: Allium sativum; assembly: GCA_030737875.1. Classification (NCBI taxonomy): domain Eukaryota; kingdom Viridiplantae; phylum Streptophyta; class Magnoliopsida; order Asparagales; family Amaryllidaceae; genus Allium; species Allium sativum. The sequence continues at coordinate 288,591,265 of CM060913.1, forward strand.
TTTGTTTCTTTGCACACCACGATATAGGATTATTGCCTAAGTATATATGATAACCACTTGTAGATTTTGTGTCATTATAGTCATTTGCCCGGTTAGCATCTGCATAGGCATTAATGTTTAAATCATTGCCATTCCTCAGAATTAAACCCTGATTAATGGTACCTCTTAAGTACCTTAAAATCCTTTTTACTGCCTTCCAATGGTCACTGAGAGGTCTTTTCATGAATTGGCTTCCCTTGTTGACACTATAAGATATGTCTGGCCTGGTTATAGTCACATACTGTAGAGCTCCAATGATACTTTTGTACAATTTTTCATTGCATGTGGGTTCACCTTTTTCCTTACTTAAGTGAGCATTGGTTACCATTAGTGTAGGTAAAGGGTTAGCCTTATCCATGTTCGATCTTGCTAGAATTTCTTTAATGTATTTCTTTTGACTCAACTGAAGCTCGTTGTTGTTTCTACTGAATTCAATTCCTAGAAAGTAGGACAATTCACCCAGATCCTTGACTGAAAATTCATTGTTCAGATGATTGGTGATAGTTTTGATTTCAGATTCACAATTGCCTGTGATTATGAAATCATCAACATAGATCAGCACATAGGTCACTATATTATTAGTGAATTATGTGAATAGAGAATTGTTTGATCTTGTAGAATTGTATCCAAACTTTGACTGTATTGATTTTAGCTTGTTGAGCCATACATGTGGTGCCTGCTTCAACCCATAGATAGTCTTGTTTAGTTTGCACACCACTTTTCAATTTGTTTTCTCCTTAAGCCCTGGTGGTAGCTCCATGTAAACTTCCTCCTGGAATTCACCATTCAAAAAAGCATTGTTGACATCAAGTTGCTTGATGGTCCAATTTTTATACAAGGCTATTGTTAAAATAATCCTAATTGTTGTTGGCTTCACAACAGGTGAGAATGTTTGACTGAAATCAATTCCCCACTGTTGTGAATAACCTTTAGCCACTAACCTAGCCTTGTACTTAGAAATTGTGCCATCAGCATTTCTCTTTATTCTATATGTCCATCTACACCCAATGATATTTTTGTTTTTGGTGGTTGAACAAGACACCATGTTTTTTTTATTAACTAGAGCATCTAATTCTTCCTGCATAGCTGACCTCCACTTGTCATTCAACTTGGCTTGTTGATAAGTGGATGGTTCAGTATTATTGAATTCAGCACAAAAAGTTTTTGGTTTGAATATACCACTTTTTCCTCTTGTCATCATATGATGTTTATTTTGATGCTGAGGACCTTCCCTGTTTCTTTCTGCTTGAGTGCTTTCAGGACTGTTGTTTTCTTCATTGCTCACATTATCATGTTGCACATTGTCATTGTCACCACTACCACTGTTTTCACTCTCATGATCTGATGCATCTCTAATAATACGATGTTGTGTAGTGCTCGTGGTTTGTGTGCTTTGTTTTTGTTTAGTGCTATTATCAGATTGTGGAACATGCATAACTTCATCCACTTGTTCAGGAAATTGTGGAACTATAATTCTTGGATTATAATTTTTCTTTGTGGTTTTGCATGTGTCACTTCTGAATGGAAACACTTTCTCATTAAAGATGACATGTCTAGATATATAAATTTTTCCATTGTTGTCCAAACACTTGTAGCCTTTAATTTTTTTGGCATAACCCAAAAAAGTACATGGAGTAGACTTGAAATCAAGCTTATGTTTATTGAATGGTCTAATATGAGGAAAACATAAACATCCAAATACTTCTAGTTCATCATAATTTGGCTTGGTTTGATTTAGAATTTCTATGGGACACTTCATGTCAAGTACCTTTGTAGGTAACCGGTTTATTAGATGAACAGTTGTAGCAAATGCATCAGGCCATAATTTTAGAGGTAATGATGCATGTGCTAGAAGTGTCAACCCTGTCTCAACAATACGTCTATGTTTTCTCTCAATTAGTCCATTCTGTTCAGATGTATGTAGACATGTTAATCTATGTGTAATACCCTTTTTGTGGAAATAATCTTTTAAGGGTTAAAACGCCTTACCACCATCACTTTGAACAGATTTGACTTTATGGCTTAACTGATTTTCAACATTAGCTATGAACTGCATAACTACAATACAAGTGTCAGACTTTGATTTTAAAAAATATATCCAAACATATCTTGAATGAGCATCAATAAATGAAATATAATACTTGTACCCTTAGTCAGTGTTAATTGGTGCCGGACCTCATAGGTCAACAACAATTAATTCTAATGGGTTCAAATATTCGGTTTCTTAATTTGCGAATGGCAATTTATGGCTCTTTACCATTTGACAATATGTGCACACATAAATGACTTGGAATATCAACACAAATATCAATGTTGACTATAATTTCTTTCATATTTTTTGAACTTGGATGTCCAAGCTTACAATGCCACAAATCAAATATCATGTAGTCATTACTTAAGCCTAATTCATTTATATTACAGTACTTATGTTTTGACTCAGTTTTTCTGCAATTTCTAGAATCGAACTTGTATAAGCCGCATTTTGTTCCCTACCCTGCAATAAAATGTTCCTAGTTTGCATGTCCCTAACTACACAGTGATTTGGGTAAAATTCAAATGATACTTTGTTGTCTTTAGCACACTATGGCACGCTGATTAAGTTTTTCCTTATATGTGGTGCACACAGTAAATTATTTAAATAGATTTGTTTGGCACCATTAGTACTAGCATGTCCAGTATGAGAGATAATTATAGAATTACCATTACCCATAATTAAAGATTGCTTACCTTTTATTCACAATTGCCAAGATTCAGATTATTTAAATTGTTTGTGACACGATAAGTTGCTCCTGAATCTGGATGCCATGCTTCATCTTGAATATCATCTGTAGTAGCAGGGTTTGAGGAAGATTCTTGATTAGTTTTAGTATCTGATTGACTACTAACCATGTTGGCATTTGGAGTGTTATTTTTGTTATTGCTATTACCTTATTGATTGACATTGTAGTTGTTGTCAAACCTGAAATAACATCAATTGGCTGTGTAACCCATTTTTTCACAAATCTGGCACTTTGTCCTGTTATTAGGGTTCCATCTCCCAGCTCTTCCTCTTCCACGGTTTGACTGATCTCCTCTTTGGTAAGTGTTTCAATTTCTTGAATTGTTTTGTTGATTCTTTCTTTTCCCTGTAGTGATATAGTTAACAGAAGGATAAGAAACTTTATATTTTCTTTGCAATAATCTGCCTTCATGAGCTAATAGCATAGAGTGTACACTTTGTAATGAGGGTGTGGGTCTATGGATGTTAGAAATGCCACTACTGCTTCATATTCATCCCCCAGCCCTCCAACTATGTATAACACTTGTTCTTTTTCTTCAATCTTATTGCCAGTGCATGCAAGTTGATCACATAGATTCTTTACCTTCATTAGGTATTCATTCATATTGGAACTCTCCTTCTTTATACTTTGAAGTTCTTCTTGTAGTTTAACACCCTTGCCGATGACAGACTAGTAAATGATCTCTCTAAGGTTGTCCACATATCGTGAGATGACTTAACACCAATTAATTGTGGCATTATTGATGAACTTATTGTTCATTAGCCAAGCACTCACAAGATTGTCTAGTCTTTGATATGATGCATATTCTTGATCAGAAATTAAGTTATAATCAGCAACTCTGTGTATTTTGCTGGAACATTTTGTGATCCATAGAGAAAATCTTCAAATCCACAACCCATTGCCGCTGTTTCCACTTGCTGTTTCCATAGAAGATAATTTGGTTCATCCAGTTGAATCGAGATGATGTTGCTTTGCAGCTTGATGATGGATTTAGTAAGATCTTCAGTGCATTCAGCACTGGTCTGATTTGATCTGGCTGATGATCTTGGAGAATTTGGTGGATTTGTTTCAACCATAATTCTCTGAATGTAGACAAAGAAGCAGTTACGGAAAGACTACTTCAAAAAACAGGTAAATATCTCTTGAACACCTTTTCTTGAATTGAAATCTTCTGCAAGATTTCTTCAGATTGAATTTGATAGCAACCAGAATTGCTAAAGTGATGATTTTGAGAGAATGTTGATACACTGAGTGTCTGATTAGCAATCTAGGACGGATGTTAACTTCAGATGATTGATTTTTTCAGAATTTTTTGATCGAACTTGAGTTTTTGAGAAAATTTACAACTAAACATTGATGTTGAAAACTGATGTAGCCACTGAATGTAGGCGAGGCGAAGTTTTTAGGATCACAGTCTCAACCCTCAAATGATGAGATGAAAATCTTGGATGCGGGACATCTAAATGATGAGTATTTTCTGATGGATGATCTATCTTTCGATAGATTTGTAGAGAAACAAATTGTTGGATCGAGTATTGATGTAGTTAGCACTTTCAGGCTCCGATACGATATAAAAAATAACCGGAAATGATTTTATATACTGAATGAATAAATTGATCAATTGTACAAAGGTTTATGTACATATTTATAGTTGAATAGACGAATGGGCTTAATGTAATGAAACGTGAAATAAAACATGACTTTGGGCTAAGCCTACTTATGATGTAAACGGGATATAAAGAGTATTTGTGTATTACTCTTCATAATACAGAGAGCTAATTTCAAGTGTTGCATTCTGGTCTCAATATGAAGTTGACTATGACCAAAGCACTGCACACCATTATTAAATCATGGTTTCAACCACTAACAGGTGTTAATATCCTCATAACCATCATGTAACCTCAGTTTCTTAGAATTCAATTACTTAACTAGTTCATTTACAATAGCATTTAGTTATAAGATGTTATCTGATACTTGAGGGTTTGCTTCTAACTCCCTATTCATTTTAAATTTTAGTTCTTCTTTTTTCCTCAAAAAAAAAAAAAAAAAAAAAAAAAAAAAAAAAAAAACTTAAAGAACACAAGCTTCTTTTCATTATAAACTTGACATGGTAGGGTCCTACTGCTTTATCATAAGAACTTGGCTAATATCTATTTCTGACTATACAAGTTTACCGTACATGGGCATATCTTCTTTCTTGTTTGCTTGGGAGATGGCTGTTAGTAGAAATAGCCAAGATACATTGGATGAAGTGAATGCAAGAGTAACAAATATACCATGGATGAGTATAAAAAAGTTCATTCAATTGAAGGATCACTGCACGTAGATAAATTGAATTTTAAGGATTATTCTTATAATAAAGATCATAAATGATCAAAAGTCACTAATGATCATAGGACTTGAATAATTTAACTTTAATTTTATATCAGATTTACAAAGGAGGGTGTTAAAAATGATCATAAATCATCAATGCACACTCACATGCTTATAGCACATTATACAGGGATCTTATAAAAGAAAAAGATGGCTGAAGTTTCCTTGCTTTCGGTTATGGTTAAGAAATTTTAGAATTATATAAGAAAGGCATTGTGCGGTCCTTGCTAAAACTTGCTACAAGCATTACCATAATTCACGCTTTCTGTGCTGTAGAATTTATTTTTGTACTATAAGTATGAGTTTCTCTACAAAATGTATATGGCTGTAAACTCACAAAGGATAACGGTAGTTTACTTGAGATTAGAATAACTGTATTTGTTTACAAAGCTAAAGAACTACTATCCATGGTAAAATGTTTATTAGCCTTTCCTTTTAATATCGTTTTCTTATCATGTAATGATTTCAGGTACACTTGGGGACTTGGAAGTGTGGGACAGCTGGGGCACTGCTCTTTACTGTCTAGTAATAAAGAATTTATCCCAAGAAGAGTCGTTGTTCTGGAAGGTAATATTTTGCTAGCTTCTCATACTGGATAAGAAGATGGACTGAAGGTTAATCTTTACATACATGCTAAAATGAATCCTAGAGCTTCCATTGGTTTTAAAGGTATGGACTGAAAATCCTGGTTTACCATTTTTCTACTTTGGGGAGTCCCTATGAATGAGACTAACACCGAAACTTTTTGTGTAATGCATATTGTAAATACTGAGTATGACTATCAGGAGAAACGTTGATGGAATTGAAGAAGGCATTATGATGTAGTGTGGACGAGTGTGAAAGCATGTACTTAAAGCACCAACAAGGGGTATAAAAGCTTCAATTGTGAGTGAGTATGCTTTAATGATATCTTTTGTTCAGTCGTAACATTATTATCTTGCTTAAGTGTCATTGCAGTTAGGGGCTGCTCCAGTTTCTTCCAATATTCCCGTATTTTTCGTTGATGACTTGGCAGATCAAATAGCCGATGTTCTGGACTTTGAGTAATAATCCGACTGGCTACAAAATAAAGGATAAAAACCTTAGACAAGGATGAATTTCTTTTATTATTTACTTTTCTAGATTAGGATCGGTGATGCGCATGGGAGTCACAACTTTACTTATTTAGAAATTGATCTACAGGTCATGTCTAACTTGCTCTATTACTATGGCATGTGTGGTTTAATACAGGACTGTCTACTTCAGCGCTACTTTAGCAAGGTAAATACATATGGTAGTTCGCACTTTACTATTATTTTTGGAAACATCTGTAATTTTTTTTTGGCATCTCTGAAGTCTGTCAACGCATTTCTTGTACTAGGAAGTTCGGGGAATTAGTCAGTACGCTTTATCTGATTTTGTCCAAGCCTGCAGAAGTGTTAGTTCTCCCTCTAATTTTGAGTTCAATACTTGAAAGCCTTCATCAGTACAGTTACAGCGAGGGACACTAGTTCATTGATTAACATGTTTATGCTTGTATAGTACTGTTAAGTGTTATGTATAATTTGGAGAATCACATTTAATAAGCGTATGTACTTTTATTGACATATGTAATGAATTCAGCTATTTTCTGTAATGAAGTTATTAATTCACGAATGGTGTAAACTTGAATTGTTTTTCTCTTAGTGTGAGTAATTATGTTTGTTGTTAGTGAAATAGCGTTTATGATTATAATATTATGAAAATTTTGATTAATAGCAGTTGAGGTATAATTGCATTTAGCAGTTGTAAAACAAAATTTAACAACTGCTAGAAACAGTTGTAAAAAAAAGTTTACTTTATTACGGTTGCCAGTTTTTAATAGACATATTACAACTATTTTTGGCAGTTGTGAATGGGTATTCTTTGTTGTAGTGGTACCTGTGGCAACACCTGTACGTGTATTGTCATAGGGTCACAAAGGTGCTACCTTCGACTCTAAGGCAATGTGGCAAAACGCAACACCGAGAAAGTGTTGCCGTAGATCATTTTTGGCCTGCAACAACACTTTTTGGCACTTTCTGCATCACTTCTCCGTGTTGCAGTATGCAATCTATAGTGTAGTGCATTCATCATTTCTATGAAATAAACTGGATTAACCCAAATCAACATAAAATAATATATAACCTCTCATCAAAATGTATCAAGCACATCCTCATTATCTTTAAGCCTATATGTACAAATAAAAATACAAAAAATCTAGGTTTGGTTCGGTTTGGAGTTATGCCTTTTTATGGCGACAAGGCATAGGCGATTTTTTTCCTTTCACTGCTTTCTCTTCAATTTCTATCATTTCCTCCACTTCAACCTCGCCTCTCACTAATCTCTCTTCCCTCGCCTACGTTTCCTTGCTTTCGTCATCATGAGTATTCTCCAAACCCTAATTTCATTTCCAGATCTAACCCCAAGATCTCTGAAATCCCCTTCACTTCATACCCTAGCTCCTCCTGCTCTCAACAACTACCTTGGTGCGGTTCTCATGCCTCTTTCATGGTGCGGTGTCTTATCTAGTAGCTGGCAACCCTGCTAGTCTTGAAGCTATATAGATTTAACAGATCTGGGAAGAGTTCGACTTACTGTGGTTGTGGGTGTTACGGCTTTTATGTGGTGTCGGTCGTGGTACATTTTGGCAAGTAGTTTTAGGTCGTTTCGTGTCTTTCTCTTGCAAGATCTAGTAAGCTTTTATCCTTACTAACCAAGTATATGCAATGAAAATCTATTTATCTGCTCTTACTTGGTGAGCTTGCGATGGAATGGCTTATATGGTGGTGCTTTTGATGGGAAATTTGTTATTGTCTGGTCTTATTGTTTTTGCTTCTGTTCGCCTTGTTTTTGCTATTTTTGGGAGTGTGGACGTTGTGTTTTTTGTTTAGTTTGTGTTGGTGCTTGGTTTCTTGAGAGATCGGGGATTTTCTTTCATTTTTTAGTTTGTGAGAATTGGTCATCACTGTTGAGCAGTGGCAAACATGCTTAGCAAACCTCTTTCCGTTTCTTCTTCTTGATGGTGATCTATGCCTGTTCTTACTCTTTGAAAACCGCTATGGATGTTGTCATGTAATTGCTTGGCTCAAGTCTTGCCGGCTTGGCCAACTAAGGGGATTACTGGCCTTGTGCCTTGTAACCTGGAAGGAAGTGATGCTCCACTTTGTGATTGCCTATAGCTGAGTGTTACAGTTTCTTGGAGAAGCTTACGTTGCCAATCATGTCATCCTCGTAACTACAGTGTTACTTACTTTCGGCAGTTGTACTCTATACCTGTTGTATTATTTTTTTGTTTCACGAGTGTAATTCCATTACTCTGTGTTGTATGTAATGTAATATTATGTAACACACTCCCTGCGTGGTGATGCTTGTAGTCTGGTCAATTAGCTGCTTTGGTGCTTTATGCCTGTTAAATAGAGTGGACGAAACACATAAAATTCCGTTAGCGGTGGACGGTCCACCTTAAAAACCGAGTAGCTGATTGTCAACCACAATCACCTGTATTATACTGTATTTTTTTATTGTTGGTAATAATAAAAAGGTGTTTGTGGCCATCTTAGAAACTTGTCGGGTTTGCCAAAAAAAATACAAAAAACCATACCCATCAAGACTGATCATCCTCTCCGGAAACGCATAAGGAAGGAAATGTTTTATGTTGCTCAATATATTATGCCAAACTCAGGTTCAACCGCACCATCTCCACAGTGGGACGACCGGCATGCTCCTATAGATCAGCGGTCTCCGCCTTATTTGAGCCTTCTAATACGTATTTTGGGAGGTCCCGGTTGGATCAAAATAAGTTGTTTTATAATTTACATAACTTTATTATAAAAATGAGCAATATTTAAAGTTTAGTTTATTTTTTTCAATTGCTACTTGGTTTCCAAATCCACAACACTTGTTTCGGGATGGTAGATTCATGAAAGACTCAAAAATAACATCTTCCTCAACAATAATCAACTCGTCATATGTTGTATCATCCAACATATGTGCTCATGCTTGCTGCAACTTTTACTGTGATGCAAAATACAATTGAACTTTGCATAATATTATTCTAATCCTATATAACAAGATAATAAAATTGATCATTTTTAAGTACACTAATCACTATAAATAACAAAAGGCTATAATGACATTAAATTTTTCTTGTATCTAAGATAATACATTATGGTTGATTACTTGTGAATAGCAATTTATATGGAAATCTGAGCACTGAAGAATTATTCATACTAAATGGTCGCAGACATAAATGGCACTAATTAAAGTATCTATAAATATGTATTTAACTTATAACTTTTAATGGAAAAAAATCCTTATTAGTATAAGTTATAACTTGACTATGATATACTTACATATGCAGCAACTGCTTTATCATCATGTTCCTCGAGTATATATGTGATTAAGCCCTCCTCGTTGATTTACTTCATGACATAGGTATGAGCAAAAACATCCTAATATGACAAGGGAAACCGCACACTCTCTCCTGAAATAATTTGAATATTATTGACGTCCAAAATTTGGCCGAACACCCAAAGAGTTCTAAGATAATGAAAATGAATAAAAAATGAGGAACTAGTAGAGAAAACACAAGAAATGGATGACATAGTGCTTATAGTGGTTCAGTTCGTGTGAATCTGCATCTACTAAAAGGTTTTAGCATCACATAAGTATAAGGTGGGATCGGTATTTCCCCATGCCATACAAGAGCAATGGTGGAACTAGTGCAAAAGAAGCTAAAATTCTCCTTTCCAAAGTCCTAAAGAGCCAAGATGATAAAAGCTCACCAAGGAGCTAAAGATCAAAAAGTAATCTTCTCATTGATGGTTGGGGACTATTTATAGGCGAAGGAATAGATGGAAGATGTGCAGATGCATGGTAAGGAGTCCATGAAGGTAGCCCAAATCCCAAGGCAAGACATAGACGAGGTCGGTATCGATCCTAGGATTGGTATCGATCCCCAATGCCTACTCTTTTGGGGCTTCGACCTTGTGAACACCTTCATCTGGCTTTGCTTCGTCTTCGGTTGAATTCAGGTGGGAAGTTACTTCATGGATCGGGATTCCCATGGTCTTGACATTTGGTTTGGAGATGTGGTGATTTGGGATAATGGGATTCATACCAATCTCCATGCTCTTCTCGTGATTCCCACTGATCCTGCATTTCAACATGATTCTCACCCATCCTTAAATGCCTTTCATGATTCACACTGATCCAGCACCACTTAGAGATTTCTTGGTGATTTTGGAAGTTGCATCGATCCCAAATGATTCAAGGATTTATACAATCTTGGACATCTTGGGAGTTGTACCAATCTCGGTTGACTTAGACATACTTGTTGAGTAGTTTGGAGCGTGTGGATAAGTACTTTAACAACCCAACCTTATGTGATTACTTATTAAACCGTAATAATGATTTTGTAGCAAGGTTATAAATTAAAGTATAATTAATAAGCTAGGTGGTAATTTTTATAAAATAAATATTACTCATTGAGAATGAATAAAATATGACAATGGGAAATTGTTGTTGAATGAAAGTTAAAGCTTATGAAAAGATAAGCTTAATCTTTTGTTAATCAAATTGTGTATGAACATGTGAGATTTGAGTTAAAGTGCAATTAAAAACTAAGTTGGGTAAATAAACAATACTATGTATTTAAGATTTGGAAAACGATACTTTTGGTGAAATATTGATGTAAACATATTAATAAATAAGATTTTGACAAAATCCTAGTAGCTTTTGTTTGAGAAATTGAAATAAATTGTTTACAAGTAAAAGATTATTTAAAACAATGTGTTAAAAATAAAGTCTATATGAAATAAATACTAAAGGCATGTTAAAATTTGTTGTAAAATATTTAAAAAAGTGCTAATATTAATATTTTTGAGTTTAAAAATTTAATTGAGTTAAGGTTTTATGTTATAGACAATAAAATTCTTAACAATGTTCATTTTCGTGTAAATTAAGTTCAAAATGCTTATTTTTGTGTAAAATGTAAATTATGTGTAAATTAAGTGAAAATAGTATTAAAAATGTTTAATATTTAAAACATGTTGAAATACATTTTTCATATTTTGTATTGGACTTATGTAAATTTTAGAGTTACATACACAAGTGAATTTGTGAGGGAAATGTTTACAAACTTGTGTTAATAGGCCATAAGGCTCTAATTACTTACTATGTGCTTAATCTAAGGGGTTAGTGGCTTAATTAAGATCTACTGGGCCTACTTTGCAATGGTTAATGGGTAGGTTCTGGAAAACTTACGTACATTAAATTTTGCTTGAGAAAGAAAGCTTCTTCTTCTCAAACTAGTAAGTTTCCATGGCTTCTACTCACAAAATCAAATTATCCAACTTCCTATAGCAAATTTAAGAGAAAATCTCCACCCCGAGCCTAATTAACAGCATCTAATCCACATTTAAGGTTGCAAGGCATCTTAAATTTCTTTACTTGTTTCATCTTGAAAATTTTATTTATGTTTTTCTTGTTGCATGTTATTGTAGTTCAACCTACAGGTGATCACGCTTAGAGAAGAGCCAAAAAATTCGATCTCTGATCATCTTTGAAGCCTTCTCCTTGCAATTTCTTACTGCAAGTCAAAGGTGAGAAATCCCTCAAAATTTCTAAATTGTTTCAGTGGTATATATTTGCAAATTAGAGCCAAATCATGTAAGTTATGTTTAATTTTCTTGTTGTGTGTTTCTAAGCAGCTAAACATGATAAATGCCCATGTTTAAAGCTGAATATCTCCCTCATTTCTTTATGAAATGAGGTGATTCTTTTTCCTATGTGTTGTTGATGGTCTCTAGTATTAGCATGTTAAATTTCTGAGAATCTGAATATTTTTGGTTACATGAATTTGTCCCGAAATTTTCTAGTTCCTCGTGATTCAATCATAGGCACGTTCCCATGCCCAGATTGACCCAAGATTGTGCTGGGTTGACCCATGGGTTGACCTAAGTACCATGTGAGTCTACCTATGGGTTAACCCATGAAAATAATAGGTCAACACACCTTGGCAAAATTGCCCCGATGCGCCCTTTCTTCCTTACTGAAGCTGTTAGTTGTTGAATTTATGTGACCTTCATGCCTGTGTTTAGTGCATTTCTGAGCAAATTCCGAAAATATGTTTTGATGATAATCAAGTGCCATTTCTGCACTATCTACAAAGTTATATTTTATGGATTTCATATGGGAATTTTTTGGGATATTTTAGCATTACTGAAGAAAGGCATGCTATTGCTTTTTAGTGGTTTTGATGAGTTTATAAGTATGCTTTCCTTGTGATATTTCCTATGCTTCAATGACACGTGCATGGATTTTATAAATTGTTTTCAAAAATTTTTTATAAGGAAAATATAGCTTTAAAACGATATATCATTTTAACAAAGTTTTACAAATTATTAGTAATATTATTTTAACAAGGATTTTCACACTTTACGGCTTTCGAAGATTTTTTAAGAAAGTATACTTTTCTAAACCATTTTCTTAAAGTCTGATTTTAATATAAAAATCCTATGTAATTGCACCTTTCTAGAAGGCGTGTTGGCGGTTGAATGATTACGTAAACCTCGTGGTATGGGACACGATTGTATACTGTATCGATTGGATCCATCCAATCGAAGCAATAATTTTGTATGATTCTCAATGTCACTTTGTGATTCGTATTAATTCTTTGTGTATCTTAGTAATTCCCAGTGATTTTCTTGTGGTTTCTTGTGTTTTCTAATGTGGAGCTGAATTGTGGTGTGTGAACCATTAAATGAGAAAGTGTGGTGTGGTATGTACGATTACCAGTTTTCTGGTTACTATATGGGAGTTTGTGACACATTCATGTTGTTTAAGCCGGTACTAGACCATTGGGTCATTATGTTATATGCAACTTTTCAGGTCGATCATGTTGTTATGCGACCTTCGGTCGATTATGTTGGATATGATGCCCATTATATTGGTGTAGTAATAGTTATGGCTTTAAGCCATTATGTTGATAGCATGTGCAGACGTGGCTTCTGCTTGCCAATCATGTTCTTGCATCCAAATCATATTATTTTAGTGTTTTGTGATTTTTTGTGGATTTCACCATTGTGATCTTTATTTTATTGGTGATTTCATTAGTGGTTTCAAACTCTTAGCAGAGTTTAGTAATTTCGTGATTTGGTGATATAGCGATTTATGAGATTTTGTGATTTCATCTTGTGGTTTTCAGTGATATCACTAGAGTTTTTAATGGGTTGAAACCTTGTAGTAAACTATGACATATCATTCCTTTACAACTTAAAGGAATGTATCCCTTAGTGAATTATTTCTTTTTCTCACTTACACTAATTATCTAATTCAAGTTAGACTAATCCGTTTTTTTTTATAACTCGAGTCAGACCGAGTCATAGGTTAGGATAATTATCCCATCCTTCATTGTTCACCTTAGATATCATGCACTGCTTTTGGGATCATATAGTTTTTTTTTCACCTTTTGTAGTTTACCTTGGATATGATGACGCATATCCTTTTTGTAGGGGTTATGATGTATATATTTACGTAATTACTTATTTGATCTCGCATGTTTTTGTATGTGTTATACATGATGATTCGTGTGTATATGTATATCTATGTCTACGGTTCTGTAATATGTGTATATATATTGTGTTTTGTTCAAAATAGATCCTGTAGGCACTATAATATTGTATCAGTTAAGGATTAAGTGTGTCGATATGTGGCAAGAAAAAATTCTCGACACATTTAATACATATTTGATACAATATTACAGATGGTCGCTCCTAACAAGCCATATTCTTCGAATTAATAAATATTATTACTAGTTAATACTCTTTGTTAATATGGGTCTCTAGGTGGGGCGTCATAGCTTGGTATTAGAGAAATGTTCAGAACAGAATGTTGTATAAATACAGAATAGTTCGCACACTACGATACATCGATGTATAATTCTAATACAAAAATCATACCCCAACTAAAGTGATCATTGTCTTATCTTTGACCTTCCTTGCATCCGATTGAATTGTTTATGGAATACGCCTAGGAATGTGAATTTAAAATTCCATATTATTCATTTTGTTCTTAATTTCGTTGATAATATCTTATCCAAATGAATAATTTCATCATATTTCAACTTATTTGCTTATATCAGGCCGAGATATAGGACACACTTTAGGTGCAGGGTCATTCAGTGGCCTATGCCTTGAGAAGAGTGCCTGACCTTTTAGTGATTCTTCTCCCGAAGAAGTTTATATTCCCATAGTCATATTCTTGAGCTTATCAAAGGCACCCATCCTTCTGCATCGTCCAGATCTTTTCCTCCTATCGCATTTGTACGTATGTGTAGCGATTCCACTCATCTCGGTGGGAAGTCATTCAAGGGCACAGAGTCTGTTCTAGAGGTTCGGGCTTGACTATGCACGTGTAAGAATATTTTCACACGGATGGACAATTTTAATCATAATCGCGCTCTTATGGCATCGAGTATGCTGCGACTGCGGGTCCTCGATTCATATGAGTTACTTGTGGCCAAGGTTGATAGGTCCACTTTAGAGTGGAAACAGTTTAAGGAGAGGTTTGAGCTTAAGTTTGTTCCTAAGTCGGAGGAGATTCTTGCTCGTCGCTTCCTCGGTCTTAGGCAAAGGATGTCAACTGTTTTCGAGTATGTCACATCCTTCGAGGCCTTGTCGAAGTATGACATGGAGCATATCTCTACATCTTATAAGAAGAACCTTAAGTTCATAAGCGGCTTAAGAAGTATATTAAGAATTCCCGTATGTTGTAGCTAAAGTTGTTGTTCGAAGAGCTTGTTGACGCAACTCTCCATGTCGAGGCAGTCGAGAAGGAGGAAGACAATGGTGAAGAGGTTAATGTTCGAAGTAATATGAATAAGAAGTGCTTTCCATTTTCTAAGTTTAAGTCTTTTCATTAGAGTAAGAAAAATAACCCCAATGTGTCAAGTTCTCAGCCTCAAGTGACACCTCCTTTGGCTTTAGCGAAGAAAGGTTACAACTGTGGGTTATATGATCATTTCACTTGAGCGTACCTTAATCCTTGCATGTGCAGCTATTGTAAGAAAGAGGGTCATCAGTTCTCCTCTTAGCCTAAGAGGCAAAGGGGACTTATTTTGGTAGTCTCAACTGAGAGCTTTTAGTTGTCCATCTCAGTCTAGAGGTACACCTTCTATTCTTGAGGGTCCACTGATATTTAGAGATCAATATATTGAAGTTCTATTCAATAGCGGTGAATCCCATTCATTCATATCAAAGGAAATCGTTGATGCATTGTCTTTGGATGTTGTATGCTTGTTGACAACTTTCAGCTTGCAAATCCCATTGCGGGATCCACAACGCGTAGCTTAGTGTCTAGCGATGTTGAGTTATTTCTGTATAGCTTTTCATTTTGTGTGAATTTTCA
Organism: Allium sativum; assembly: GCA_030737875.1. Classification (NCBI taxonomy): domain Eukaryota; kingdom Viridiplantae; phylum Streptophyta; class Magnoliopsida; order Asparagales; family Amaryllidaceae; genus Allium; species Allium sativum. The sequence goes on from CM060913.1 coordinate 288,606,864, forward strand.
CATGATTTGTTCCTTGGATTTCAATACGATTCTTGGTAGGACAGTCTCGTGCGATACGAGGCCGAGATTCTTTGTGATGAGTGAATATTGTGTGTTCGATATCCCGTTTTGTCTGATCAACTATCTCTTGTTCTTAAGGATGTTAATCCTGATTATGTGGCTTCTTTATTTTCTATCGAGTCTCGAGACCATGAAAAGGAGAATAATGTGTCTCATATTCCCATGGTGTGTGACTTTGCAGATTTATTTGAGATAGTTTTTGTTGTCGCATAAATGGAATATCGAGTATCGTATTGACATGGTTCCTGGTGCATAACCTGTTAGTCGGCCTCATATTCGGATGTCGAATAAATAGAGTGAAGAAACTAAGGTGACACTTCTCGAGCTTGAGGCTAAGCATTTCATTCAATCTAGTTCTTCACCGTGGGTGCCGCGGTGGTATTTACGAGGAAATCCGATGGGACTCTTAGGCAACGCGTTAGTTATCGCAAGCTTAATGAGTTAACCATTAAAAAATGTATCCATTACCTAGGACCGATGATAGTTTGATTAATTGAGCGGAGCTAATGTCTTTTCCCAACATGATTTAGCCACAGGATATCAATTTCTTCGAGTTTCTAAGGACAACATTCCTTTTACCGCATTCTGCACTCCATTTGGTTCTTACGAGTCGCTCGTCATGCCATTCAGCTTAACCAACGTTCCTGCGTACTCCATTGATCTTATGAATTGAGTATTCCATTTCGATAAATTTCTACTGGTGTTCATTACTGATAATATTATTTACTCCAAGTTAAAATCCGAGCATGACAATCACTTGAGAAACGTTTTAAGCACTCTTCCGCATCATTATCTTAAAGCCAATTTTTCTAAGTTTCATTTGCGGGATACACAAGTAAAGATCTGGCTCATGTTGTATCTTCTAATGGCGTATCCGTTGACCCTTCTAGGATTGAAGCCATTCAGAATTGGAAGAGACCCAAGAATGTTTTTGAGATTCGTAGCTTTTTGGTTTTAGCGGGTTACTATCGTCCGTTCTTTTGGAATTTTTCTCACGTTGCGCTAATGCTACGTCTTACCAGCAAGTGTGTTCATTTAGTCTGGTCCAATAGTTGCGAAGCATCCTTCCAGTAGCTTAAGTAGTTTCTTACTTATGCACCCATTCTAGTGGTTCCCGAGGGGAATCAGGATCTTGTGTTTTATACCAGTGTAAGCAATAATGGCCTTAGAGCTATACTTACTTGTTTAGAATGAATAAAATGTGACTTTGGGAAATTGTTGTTGAAAGAAAATTCAGGCTTACGAAAAGATAAGCTTGATCTTTTGTTTGAATTAAATTGGGTATGAACATGTGAGATTTCAATTCAAGTGCAATTTGTAAGTTGGTTAAATAAACAATCTTGTGTATTTAGGATTTGAAAAATAATAATTATGGTGAATAATATGTAAAGATATTAATACATAGGAATTTGAGAAATTCCTAGCAACTTTTGTTTGGAAAATTGTAATAAATTTTTTATAACTAAAAGATTGTGGCAAAACAATGTATTAAAAATAAAGTAAGACTGGTTAAAATTTGTTGTAAAATATTTATAGAAGTGTGAATAATAATTTTTTGAGTTTAAGGATTTAATTGGGTTAAGACTGTATGATATAGGCGATAAAATTCTTAACAATGTTTAATTTTTGTGTAAATTAAGTTCAAAATGCTAATTCTTGTGTAAAATGTAAACTATGTGTAAATCAAATGAAAATAGTGTTAAATGTGTTCAAAAACATGTTGAATAGCATTTTTCATATTTTTTAATGGTCGTATATATGTAAACTTTATAAATTTTAGAATTACATACACAAGTGAATTTGTGAAATAAATGTGTACAAGCTTGGGTTAATAGGCCATGAAGCTCTATTTACTTACCCTGGGCTTAATCTAAGTGGTTAATGGCTTAAGAAATAAATGTCTACCTTCATTTTTTTTTTTTTTTTTTGAGAAAGAAAGTTTTTTCTTTTCAAAATATTAAGTTTTCCCTGGCCTCTGCTCGCAAAATCAAATTAATCAGCTTCCTATAGAAAATTAAGAGAAAATTTCTATCCTAAGACTAATTTGTAATAGGTAATCCACATTTAAGGCTGCATTTCATGTCAAATTCCTCTATTTGTTTCATCTTGAGACATTCATCTTTGTTTTCTTGTTGCGTGTTACTGTAGTTCAACCTGTAGGTACTCAAGCTTAAAGAGGTGCCAAAAAAATCCATCTTTGATCAATTTTGTAGCTTTCTCCTTACCATTTCTTGTCGCAAATCAATGGTGAGAAGGGATCGGATCGGTATACCGACCGGATCATACTGACCCGGGCAATGCTTATCCCGAACTTACAACCTCCCAAGACTTATTCTACCGGCCATATCCCAGGTCAAATACTCAATATTCGTCCTATGTTTCCGAATTTTGCTACACGTGTCATAATCCAACGAAAGAAGACCTCTCTCATAGAATGAAGATCGATTCTTCTACCTTCTACCGAGCCGAGATGGGTACCACGTGACATACCGAGTTAGATTTGATCTCACCTGTAAACAGCCCTCTAAAACTTCAAAGAAGGGACTTTTTGGCCATTCTTTTGTTATTTTATTACTGTTACAACATTGTACTCGAGATTTGCCATTAAAACCATTACTTGTACTCAAGGTTAATATATAATCACGAGATCGGCGTATGCTCGTTAACGTCGAACCACAATAAATTCGTGTGTGGTTGCATTTACTCTCATTTTTCATTTATATTCTTCATTTTTATTCTCCACATTCTCTTTTTTGGGTGTTGGTCCGCTTTTTAGTGTCAGCACATTGGTGCTTTCATTGAGAAAACTCAATTCTTAGCGCTTAAAGGGTTTTCATCAACTTTTGGATCACCAAGTCCGAGAAAAATTATAGTTTTGATCATCTACAATAAAAATGGTTTCCATGTCTTCTACACGTGCTGTTGGAAAACAGCCTCGACAACCAGAACCTACCCTGCCACCAGATGTCGCTCTCGTTCCAGCCCTTAACTCACTGCCTCCAGGTTCGGCACCAATAGGCTCGGCATTATCGAGATCAGTATCAACCCGAGCCAGGAACCAGTCAACTTCCAATCCTCCTGTACTCGCTTCTCCCAATGACCAAGCTCCCTCCTCGGGTGTTTTCCACTCATGATGATCTTATAGAGTTGATGAACCAGATCAAGGACAAGACTGCAGTGTTGAATGCTCAATCACGTGACAATGCCATGATGAGACAAGAGATGGTACAAATGGTTTTATATTGAGAGCAATTCAAGAGGCATCGGATCCCATATCAACCAAATTGCCATGCAGTAGAAGGCTCATCTTCGCCTGGAGGAAGTGAACAGCCACCATGATAGAGGAGACCATTGGAGAGTCCCGAGAACCTTCGACAACTTCGGTTCGGTTCACTCCCTTTGCGAAAAGAGGCAGCGGTCCGGCCTGGCTATAACACCTCGAGCTTGGCCGAACCCAGCTCTAGGCCGACACGAACTCCTACCTCTCCCAGAAGCCATGAAACTTCCACATGTGCTCATATGCTTCCGCCTATGTGCCCTGTGACAGACTAAGGCAACTGGGGCCAAGGAAGTACTGGCCTGATGGCGGCCCAGGAGACATTTCCTGATGTGGGGGTAGGAAGGACTAATCGAACCGAGAGTCTCAAGCAAGTCATCTTCAATACTCCTAATCTGACTGCCATAGTGCATCGGATTGTGAATGAAAAAAGAGGCTACAAGAATGAAGACTAGAGTACCGACCATAGCCACACTCTATTTATAGATGACATTATGCAAGCAAAGCTCTCGAAAGATTCAATTTGTCGCAAATAATCCATTATTCTGGTGCGATGGACCCTCAACAGCATCTGATGAGATATTCGTGGAATATGGAGGTGTCAAGCACTCCAGATGCGATTAAGTGCAACCTTCCTTATATATCTTAACAAGGTGGAACTTATGTTGTTCACCTGACTCCCTCCAAGATCTATCCCGAACTTTCGAGACTTGAGTGAGAAGTTCTTAAACCAATTCCTTTTACACGCCACTAAATCTAATCATGTCATGGCTTTTTTTGCAATAAAGCAAAAACCGGGGAATCTCTAAGGAAGTACCTTGACCGATTCAATACGGCAGTGACTAAAGTGAGTAATCTCAACCTTGAATCAGTTTTGATGGAAATTATCGATGGAATTGACAAGAAAACAAAGTTTGGGAAGTATTTGATTGGAAAGCCCCCATACGACAATAGAGTTGTTTTATGAGGCGATAAGAGGATGCACAGGTGAATCTTGAGGAAGAGCCGAATGATGTGCCAAATAGGAACATTCAAAGTAATGTGGTGGTAAAGCAGTCCGGAGACAATTCTAGATAGGTGGAAGTAAATGTTGGGAATTGAGGAAAACCAAACAACAACCAACGAAAGAAAGGCAATGGAGGCTGTAACTAGAAAGGGGATTCTAGAAAGTGGCCCTGGTTTCAGTTCTTTGATAGTTACACAATGTTGAATAATACGTTGGAGAACATCTATCTTGATACATGCAAAACTATGCACTACACCATCTCCCCCACTTAAAACTTTTCGTCCTCGAAAAGGAAACAACAGCAAAGTAGGAAACAAAATGTAAATGCAAAGTATTGTAAATGTACCTTGCACCGGAGTTAGTCAGAGATGTCCACTCTGCATTTGGGGTAGGCTTGTTTAATGCTTTCCTCAGTCTCCCAAGTACAGTCTCTAGGATCACTACTCCACTGCACTTTAACTAAATGAATCTTTTTGCTCCTAAGCTCTCTAGTTTCTTTGCCAACGATCTTTAATGGCTCTCTTCTGACTACTAATTCTGGAGTTATTTCCAAGTCCTGTTGTGCTGCTTCTTCTACAACAAGATCCGGATCATGCACATGTTTTCTGAGTTGAGACATGTGGAACACATCATGCACACCAGGCAACCAATCAGGTAATGAAACCCTAAATGCAAGAGTTCCAATCCGTTCAAGTATAGGAAAGGGACCAATGAATCTCGGTGCCAACTTCCCAGTTTTGCCAAATATGATTACCCCCCTCATTGGAGAAACTATTAAATAAACATAATCGCCAACGGAAAATGATAAATATCTTCTTCTCGCATCAGCATAACTTTTCTGTCGGCTTTGTGCGGTTTTCAATCGCTTCTTGATGAAATCGACCTTATCAGATGCTTCTCGAATCATATCGGGCCCCAACACAAGTCTATTGCCAGGTTCTACCCAACATGCGGGAGATCTGCACGGTCTACCGTATAATGCTTCAAATGGCGACATTCCTAAACTTGCTTGATAGCTATGGTTATAAGAGAATTCTGCCAAATGTAAGTGATCTTCCCATGACCCGCCAAAATCAATAATGCAAGCCCGTAGTAAATCTCCTAGAATTCTATTCACCCGCTCAGTTTGGTCGTCTGTCCGAGGGTGATAAGCAGTGCTTAGATTCAATTTGGTTCCTAATTCTGTCTGGAAGCCTTCCCAGAATTTGCTAGTAAATAGGGGATCTCTATCACTGACTATATTGAGCGGCACTCCATGCAGTTTAACTATTTCTTTGAAGTAAATCTGTGCTAAACTTTGAGCCATTCTGTTGGATCTGACAGGTATGAAATGGGTAGTCTTCGTGAAGCGATCTACGATCAACCATATACTGTCGTTTCCTTTCTTAGTTCGAGGCAAACCATCAATGAAGTCCATCGAAATTTGCTCCCATTCCATCCTGGGATTTCTAATGGCTGTAATAGTCCAGCCAATTTCTGCTGATCGCTCTTAACTTGTTGACAGGTGGGACACCGACTAACATATATTGAAATGTCCCTCTTTAAAGCCCTCCACCAGAATGTGCGCTTGATATCGTTATACATTTTTCTCACACCAGGATGGATGCTTAGTTTGGACTTATGACATTCATCAAGTATTTCTTTTCGAAGCTCTGGAAGATTTGGGATGCAAATTCTGCCCTTTAATCTAAGAACTCCATTGTCATCGAGTCGGAAACTTGTGGATTCACCCCCCTTGACTCTCTGACTGATTCTCTGAATAAATTCATCGCCTTTCTGAAGGTCCGAAATCTTGTCAATCAATGAAGACGTGATGATAAAGATGGCGATGATTTCATTCTTTCTGCTGAGTGCATCTGCTACAACATTGGCTTTTCCTGGAGTGTATAGAATCTCAAAATTGTATGCTGCAAGGAATTCTAACCAACGTTGTTGTCTCAAGTTTAGATCTTTCTGAGTGAATAGATACTTCAATGATTGATGATCGGTAAATAGCTCGAACTTCTCACCCAATAAATAATGCCTCCAGATTCTCAAAGCAAACACGATAGCTAATAACCCAAGATCATGAGTTGCATAGTTTCTTTCATGCGGCTTCAGCTGATGGCTGGCATAAGCGACCACTTGGCCCTTTTGCATTAATACTGCGCCAAGCCCTCTAATAGAAGCATCTGTCCGTATAGTCAAGTCTTGGTTGCCTTCTATAATTGTCAATACTGGAGCAGTTGTTAATTTTAGTTTCAGCTCCTGGAAAGCTTCTTCACATTCAGTAGTCCATTTGAATTTCTCATGCTTCTTTGTAAGCTTTGTTAATACACTAGATATCTTTGAAAAATCCTGAACGAATTTCCGATAGTAACTAGCCAATCCAAGGAAACTTCGAACTTCTGTGGGGATAGTAGGCTGTTTCCAGTCCTGAATCGCTGTAATTTTGCTTGGATCTATAGCAATCCCTTCTTTTGATTCGACATAGCCAAGGAACTTCATCCTGCCAGAAGACACACTTAGAAAATTTAGCTTTCAAGACATTTCTCCTCAGAATTACCAACACTTGTTCTAAATGTTTTGCATGCTCGCCTTCCGACTAGGAGTAGATTAAAATGTCATCGATGAAGACTAGAACAAATTTATTCAATACACCACGGAACACTCTGTTCATAAAATCGATGAAGTATGCCGGAGCGTTACACAAGCCGAACGGCATTACTAACCATTCGTAGAATAAATCGGGACCCCTAAAGGCTGTCAAAGGAACACAGTCTTCGGCTATACGTAATTGATGGAAACCTGTAGCTAGGTCCATTCTGGAGAATACTGTCGCCCCATTTAATTGATCTAACAGATCATCTATACGTGGCAAGGGATATTTGTTCTTCAGTGTCTGTTTATTGAGATCTCGGTAATCAACACAAAGTCTTAGAGTACCATCTGATTTCGGGACAAACACTACTGCTGCTCCCCAAGCTGAAAAGCTTGGTCTAATCATACCTTTACAAAACCTCACATAAATTCTCGAGTCCCAGAATAATATCGAACTCACATAAATCCATGACAATCGAATCAAAAGGAAATCGGTATCGAGAAAAGGAAATAGGTACTCTACAATATGAACTGAGACTAACAGAACCTCCTATCGGGTTTTGAACTTTAATTGGTTCTTTAAGCTTTCTTTCTTTTAACTTTAACTTACTAACAGTGTTACCAGAAATGAAGCTACGTGATGCACCAGTATCAAAAAGTACAGAAACTGGAATATTTTTAATGGTAAGGGTACCTCCCAAGACGTCGGGTTTACCTGATCCATCGGTGATAGCTGGCGGGGTCTCCCCGTCATAAACATGAGCCACTTGTGCATTCTGCTTTAAAGGACAATTCTTGCTATAGTGCCCTTTCTTATGGCAGTTGTAGCATTCGGCTGAGCTGCAGTCTGGATTTTTCTTTAGCTTCTTTGGGGCTTTGCACACATTCGAAAAATGTCCTGTCTTCCCGCAGTTGTAGCAGCTTCCTTTGGGTATCTTCCCAGATTGCTGAATAGCGGACGCTGAAATGCTGGACTCTGGCTGATCTCCTGAAGCTTTGCGCTTACTTCCAGCTTGGCTTTTGGCGCGGTCTTGGTTGGAGTGTCTTTCATCCATATCTTAATAATTGCAGGCCATTTCTACTAATTCTGAGAATGAGAGTTTGATGTTGCTCATGGCCCTGTCATGGTACTTGCGCCGTAGCCCAAATATAAACCTCTTGTTCTTAGCTTTGGTCATCATAATAAGCTCTGGAGCATAGCGTGACAACTGAGTGAATTTGTTGAGGTAGTCTCGGATAGAGAGATCTCCCTGCTGGAGATTAGCAAACTGATCTCGCATCCGCTCTAAGGCCTGCTCAGGTACGAACTTCTCCTTGAACATGGTCTTGAATTGCTCCCAGGTCCTAATAGTACCCGCCACATCTTCGAAGGTGATGGCATCCCACCACAACTCTGCTTCTTCCTGTAAGAGCCAAATGCCTAGACGTGCCTTGTTGTGGGTCCCCAATCCCATGCCCTCAAAAATCTTTTCACAAGTCTTCAACCAAGCAATAGCCTCTGTCACTGTACCAAGGCCAGAAAAGGGTTTTCCCCCCAGGTTCCTATATCTCTTTGCTACTCTGCCAAGCTCAAAGTCCTGGGGTGCTGGTGGCTGTATAATAGGGCCCTCCTCAGCTATGGGGATATTCCCCCGTCCTCCTGCTATGCCTGCTCGGCCTCCACGGCCACCTCTGGCTGCTGCTGCTCGTGTAGCCATCAGATAGAGTACTGTATAAGCAAGAAAAGAGTCAAGCTCACAAAAATGATAACTTTCATATATGATAAAGTAGGGGAACATAAGGAAAGGTAATGATGTACTCATCAAATTGTTTTGCTAATCTGCTTAGCTCATTCTAGGACATCACTAATCCTATCTCTAATGAGCTACTCGCCTTAGAACACTACTGATTCTATTCTGACGAGGTGTTTAATGTGTTAGATTCCGGAACTATGGTAAACCAAAGCTCTGATACCAACTTTTCAGATGAGAGAGAAAATGAAGGATATCTCCTATTATATTTAAATTTTAAATTCCCAAAATATCCCTTTGAACAAACGTACACCAATTTCATCCCAACGACTTTCGTCCCTAGCTAAATACCCCCATTCCGGACACAATGGAATATGTTTCGTTGGCCAATTCGACTGTTATAGTCAGTTATTTTTCACATTAAAGTATAAAACATTTAATATTCAATTTGAACGTACATTTCAATTTGCCAGGGCCACAAACTGAATCGCAAAATTCCTGAAAAATAAATCTAGCTTTGTTTTGACGATACGGACCCAACAAAACTAGTTTCTTTGAATTCTGAGATCGTATGCAAAATGGCCATTTTTAGGTCCACCCATTTTAACAGAAATTGGCCAATCACATTTTCTTTTGCCCTACTCACATACTAGCTTCAAAAATTATGAAATTTGAAACCTAGCAATAGTTTGACATCCCGGATCCAACAAAAGTGGTTTTGTCGAATTCCGATGTCGTATGCAAAATATCTATTTTCAAGGGCTATATATTCTATATAGCGACCTCTCTGAAAATTCATTTGGCCATAACTTTTGATTCCTGTTATGAAACTTCGATTTTTTAGATTCGTTAGAAAGGTATTCATAAACAGATTTAAATATTTTTGGTTTCACTAAAATCTGTTATATTTTCCACCCGGTACAGTCAGACAAAGTTTGTATTCAAATTTTCAAACTGCCTCACTATTCCCAATTCATTATTTTATTGAAATATGCTATTTCAATTGTTTAAATTCTTTGACAATAACCAAATTTAAAATTTTTAAATTGGTTCACATTTTCCGGTTTATTACACTACACCTCCAAGGGAATCCACAGAGTAGGAGGTGAGATTGGGAAGTTCTGTTTATTTCATGAAATTTATGGCCATGCGACTAATGACTGGCATCATCTTAGAGACATCACTGAGAAATTTATTCGAGTAGTAAAGCTCGATGAGTATAAATTTTCCCAACGAGACAATGGGCAAGGGATCGACCTGACAAACACTATCAGACATAGCATGAAGAATGACTGGCTACTTATACAGACGAAAATATGGAAGTATCGTGACTTCTCAAAAAAATTGCGATTGTTCAGCGTCATTTCTCTTCAAAGACCGATGATTCTTCGAGAGATGTGAGTCAACAAATCCAAAGTGCATCCCGTTAGCAAGTTAATGTACTTTAGGCAGCAAAGTGTTGACAGCCCTTTCGATAAGGCCATCAAGATTCATAAGCAAAGCATTCAAGACTCGATCCAAGCTTTTGAGATGAAGAAAGAAACTCACCGGGATCTTCCCTATTGGGCTTGGCCTCACTTAACCTAGCCTATAAGAGTACAAAAGCAACAGGTGAGGAAAAATCCGATATGTATATCGACCCGGGACATGCCAATCCCGAACCTGTAACCTCCCAAGACCTATTCTACTGGCCATATCCCACGTTAAATACTCGATAATTTTCCTATATTTTCGGATCTCGCTACAGGTGTCATAAATCTAATGAAAGGAGTCCTCTCTCACGGATTGAAGACTAATTTTGCTAACTCCCTACCAAGCTGGGATGGGCACCACGTGGCATCACGAGCCGGATTTGACCTTACTTATAAATAGCCCTCCAAAACTTCAAAGAAGGGACTTTTTGGGCATTCTCTTGTTATTTTATTACTGCTACAACATTGTGCTCGAGTTTAGCCATTAAAACCATCACTTGTACTCAAAGTTAATTTATAATCAAGAGATTATAAAGTGGACATAGGCTCGTTAATGTCGAACCACTATAAATTCATGGATGAACGCATTTACTCTCATTTTTCATTTATATTCTTCATTTTTATTCTCTACATTCTCTTTTTTTACGTGTTGGGCCGCCTTTTGGTGTCAATAAAAATTGAGTTTAGAGTTGAATTCCAACGGAATAAAGATCAAATATAAAGGAATTTAGAGTTTCAAAGCAAGCTTCAGTTTCAAAGCGAAATTGAATTTAAAAGGCAAGTAAGTTGAAAATTTTGACTTTCATTAAAAAAAAGTATATACTTCTATGGAATGATTTTTTAAAGAAAACTTTGATTTATGAAAAAAAATGTAGCTTAAAATTAACATGAACATCGAATGATTTCAAATTTTGCCGTGGTGCATTGTCGTATAAGTAGAAGTTCATGAATATTATGTTTGTTGAAACTATGCGGTGGTAAAGGCTCTTCCACTGATTTTGCGAATGAAGTGTTTACACAATATTGAAAGTGTCAAAGAATTCAAATAATAAACTTCAACGGGCTCGGTCCTAGACATAGTCTAGAGAGACATTTGACTAGGTCATCAGTTTGGATAGGAGCAACAAAATAATCAAATTATGCTAATAAAAAGTAGCATTCTTCTTTTCAACGCTATACCTATGAGACATAAGAGCTACTACCAATCATCCATAGCTTCCAGCTCAAGCATCCAAGATCGCATTCTACTCCAGCACTACATTGCCTTACCAGTTGAGTTACAGATCCTAAATTAGAAGTTATATTTGGTATTATTGACCTTGCCTCATTTCTAAGCTATGTTGTGCCCTACTGCTGAAAATGGTGTGGCTAGCATTTAAAAAATGCTGACTTATCTTATGGCTATTGCAAAAATCATGTCACTTTTTGTTTGCAAATATGAAAAATTAAAACTAGTACTCTTGTTTATTATTTATTAGTGAATCCAAAAGTTGAGTTTTCGATTTGTGTTCCCCCTTTGAAAAATTAATTAGGTAATCCTTTTTTACCTTTTAAGCCTTGGTGCATCTTTGGATTCTTAGTTCCCATGATATTGAATTGAAATCGTAAACTTCTTTACTTTAAACTATAAGGAGAAAATTAACAATTTTCATTCAAAACCACAAGAATTTTTCTCATTATTAAGTATTGATACATTATGATATTTTTTCATCATTTACATTTTTTTAGAAGACTAATTTTTGGTTACTAATGTTAAATTTTGTAATAAAACTTAAATCTACTTTTTGTTTAATAGTTGATTTATTTATTTATTTATCGAATAATGAGACAATCAAAACCAAAAAAATATTAGTTGACAAAGGCACCAAATATAGTCGAGCCGATCTCGTCTTCAACATCAATAGTGGAAAAACCATAATTGGTAACTCATTTCACCACTGTTTTAAAATTAAATTCACAGGGATCGATTTCTATTATTGAAATACATTTTTTTTAGCTCTATAGAATTATAGTACTTCTAGATGTTTGATCATTTTCATTTATCATTCACATATCTTGCTTTATCGACTTAATCAACCTCAAATTCTCCACCATGGTACAATACAGTTGGAACCATTGACATCAATAATAAACAAAATTAAAACACTAAATTTGGAAACTTGATTTGTGGAAAACTCCATATTAAAAGTTTCTAAAACAATACTTTGGTTTGAGAAGAATATGATGATTCCTTGTACAATCTTCATTTAAAATACCAAAATCTTTGTGTTTTATAGCAAAATTTGAAGACCATAAAAATTAGACACAAATTAGTTTGCGTTTTGGGGATGAAGAAGAAGGAATGAAATGAGAAAGTTTAGGAAGCTTGTTGTTTTATTCATCATAACATTATTAGCGCACTTTAAAAATGCGCAAATTATAATTTGCATATACATTTACATTTACATGTGTGTGTGTATACATATATATATATATATATATATATATATATATATATATATATATATATTGATTGGTGTAACATCAAATACACACATGCATATATATATATATATATATTGATTGGTGTAACATCAAATACACACATGCATATATATATATATATATATATATATATATATATATATAGGGAGAGAGAGAGAGAGAGACACACACACGTATATATACACATCTCCGTGTCTGTGTGTATGTATGTATGTATGTATGTATAAATATGTGTGTGTATATGTGTGTGTGCACAGTCCTGTAATGCGTATGTTTACTTTAAAAACTTAAAATATGCACACTCTACATATACACATATTAATTGATTTTTATAAATATAGCTTTCAAAAGCAAAGTTTAATATAACACCATATATTACTAATACAACACCTTATATAACATCATATATCATCAATGTAACACCGTACATCAACAATATAATTAGTATCACAAAATTACCAACATATTATATCAAAATAAACTCGACTGAAGTTCAACATCGAATTTCAACACCATCAAAATAGAAAATATGTTTACATTTCATCATTTAATACATATAAAACAATAGTTTAGTTTTTGTTCGATGCCCTCCTTGTGTATTGAAAGTTAAGGCAAGACGATGGCTCAAATATTTCCCCTTAATACATGATTCAAAATTTTTAAACAACTAATTTTGGCTTGCATTTCAAGTGCATATTTAACTCTCATAGAACACATAAGAGGATTGAGCCTGTCAAAAATAGTAACAGTCAAAGTTTATCTTGTGATCATTATACATATACATCCACAAAATTTATGCCATGCATTTTTTTAGTTCTAAGAACAACAACTTCACATTCAACTTAACAAAAACAATTGGATATCGTGGTTGCTCGATTGGCATAGCGGATGCAACACGTTGACCATCTACTATATTCAAACTAACATAAATTTATTTACTCGGCCTTTGATTGGTCAAAAAATAGTGTAAATGAACCTTTAAGATTGATGGTCTATAATGGAATTTTAAGGATATTAGGTCAAACAATGTCTCTGTAACATTGCCAACTTTAACGTAAATGTTATGCCAAACCACATGAGCGTTTACAGAATACGGGGATGAAAATGGAAAGCAACTATGAAAAACAATATAATTTCAGATGAAATTTTAAATTCTAAAAAAAAATCTTTTGAAGAAAATGTACTTTCACATAATGATGTTTTTATAAAAAAGGTATGAGAAGGGAAAAAAACAAGTACTCAAATACTATTTGTGCACTCCGTAAATGGACAAATGCAATTTGTATACATGCGGATTTGTAAAATGCGCAAGTTATAAATTTTTTTTAATATGGCTCGCGCATTCGATAAATGCGTAAGCTATAACAAGACTAGATTTATTTCTAGAATAAGTTGGCATGTGGCTGCAATGACTTTTTATGGAGCTACTTTCAAAATTTTGTCCTTATTTTGAATATTACGTTATTGTTGTTTTTTGGAATTTATAAAGTTTTCAAAAGAAGATAAAACTAGTTTGTGAATGATATTATTGGAATTCAACATATTGAACTTCGAAAAAAGTCTTAAAAAAATAAGGCAGTGTTTTTGCAGAATAAAGGCTTTTCTATTGATTTTGCAGAATAAAGACATGTTTGTATGTCATGGAATTCAAATCAAAATCATCTTCAATTCGGATCGGCCCTAAACATGGTCAAGAGAAATATTTTACTAAGTTATCAGTTTGGATAAAGACAATAAAATAATCAAATTATGCTATTATTTCGGAAAGAATTTAAAAACACGCTGATAATATATGGAAAAAATTTAAATACGTCAGGGATATATGAAACGCATATATGCAGTTATTTCTGGGAAGCTCCAAATTAAACGTTTGTTACCAGACTTCTATAAATACCGACTTAGACAGTGAAATAATCAACTCATCTCTTGACCATGTTACATCTCGACTATTGCAAACTGCTTCAGATGATCAATATATATAATTTTTGGCTGGAGTACTTTTATCATCTTAAGGAATACAATTTCGTATTACTGAAAAGAAAATTGTGAAATACCAAACATGACGTTGGAAAACCTGTGCATTGGTTCATTTCCAAATCCTTCTCTGTTTCTTCCATGCCTTGTCGAAATATACCCTGTAGATTACGTCCTAAAGCCTAGCAATACATGAAACCAAACTTCCACCATAAAGACCTCCAAATATTGTTTCCCGAAACCATAAAAAGTTACACATGAAATTTAGAAAACTGGCATTGAAGCCACAGTGGTAATCTGGGTTTTTCATTACAACCCTTCAGGAGTTGGAAAGGAAGTGGAAGGCTCAATATGCCCAAACATACGATCTGAACTATTACATAGAGCTGCATAAGAACATGAAACTTGGAAACCAATTCTTAGACAAGACTGGGTTGAATAACATCGAAGTAATCCCAATCATCCCCAATGACAAAGAAGAAATCTAGTTTGAACCGTCAATAAGATCGGTTGGAGGAAGTTGGAGTTGAAGAAGATTCAGTAACGTCGGAACATGTGGAAACCCAATTCCTTGGTGGCTTTATCCTACAAGATTCAAATAGATTCCTTAAACAGACGGTGGCGATGACTGGGAGTAAGAATGATCATATAGTAACCCTAGCGCTGCAATTTTGGTAGTGATTTAGGTTAGAAACTGTGGATCGGATCTGGAAGTAATAATTTCTTCATGCAAAAAAATAAAAGAAAATAAAAAAATAAGAGAAAGATCTGAGATTTGGATTTCGGTTGTTCTAGCAAATTGAAACTATAAATAGCTTATCAATGAAATGGAATGACATCGTTGAAGGATTACTGAGTCAGGATAGAAACTGCAAAGGTCTTCGTTTCTTTTTTTGGATCGCCTTTCCTCCCTCCATTGGAGAGAGGAAGGGAGCAGTTGTTTTTATCTCTCTCATATATATATATATATATATATATATATATATATATGTGTGTGTGTGTGTGTGTGTGTGTGTGTGTGTGTATATACAGACACACACACAAACATACATATATACACATCTCTATGCATGTATGTGTATGTATATATGTGTGAGTGTATGCACAGTTCTATAAAGTGCATGTTTACTTTGGAAACTTAATATTTACACACTCTACAAATACACGTATTAATTGATTTTTATAAGTATAGCTTTCAAAAGCAAAGTTTGATACAACACCATATTTCACCAATACAATACTATATATAACATCATATATCATCAATGTAACACCTACATCACCAATATAATTAGTATCAAAAAATAACCAACATATTTTATCAAACTAAACCTGACTACAGTTCAACATAGTAATTCAGCCCATCAAAATAGGAAATATGTTTACATTTCGTCGTTTAATACACATAAAACAAAAGTTTAGTTTTTTTTTTCCGATGCCCTCCTTGTGTATTGAAAGTTAAGGCAAGACGACGGCTCGAACAAAATATTTACCTTTAATATACGATTTTACTTTTTTGAACAACTAATTTTGGCTTGCATTTCAAGTGCATATTCAACTCTCGTAGAACACATAGGAGGATTGAGCATGTCAAAAATAGTAACAGTTGTCGACTTGATCAGAGTTTATCTTATGATCATTATATAGACTACATCCATAAAATTTATGCCTTGCTTTTTTTAGTTCTAGGAACAACTTCACATTCAACTCAACAAAAAAAAAAAAAAAAAAAAAAAAAAACTGGATATAACGGTTGCTCAATTGGCAGAGCGAAAGCAACACATTGACCATCTACACTAACATAAATTTATTAACTCGGCCTTTAATTGGTCATAAATTAGTGTAAATGAGCACTTAAGATTGATGGTCTATAATGGATATTTTGCGATATTAGATCAAACAAAGTCTCGGTAACATTTTCAACTTTAACGTCAATGTTATGCCGCACCAGATTAGTTCTTTACACTTGAATTCATCTCAATATTTTATCAACGCTTCGTCGTTAATCTCTCAATGGTCTGGGTCTCACTTTAGAATAAACAAAACAACAATGATATATATAAATTAACAAGTAAACAAACTATATTAAAAAAAAAAACGGAACAAAAATAACATACAAAATTTAATTAATAACCAAACTTTGAAACGAAGAAACATCTCAACTATTGATTATTTTAAGAAGGAAAAAAAAAAGTACTCAAATACTATTTTTGCACAAATGGGCAAATACAATTTGTATACATGCGGATTTACAAAATGCGCGAGTTATTTTCTTTTTAATATGGCTAACATTCGATAAATGCGTAAACTATAACAAGACTATATTTATTTTTAGAATAAGTTGTCAATAAGGCATATGGTTGCAATGACTTTTCTGGAGCTGCTTTCAACATTTTGTCCTTATTTTGAATATTACATTTTTGTTGTTTTCAGGATTTATAAAGTTTTCAAAAGAAGATAAAGTCAATGTGTGAATGATATTATTGAAATTTAACATATTGAACTTCGAAAAAAGTTTCAAAAAAACAAGGTAGTGTTTTTGCAGAATAAAGGCCCTTCTATTGATTTTGCAATATAAAGAAGTGTTTGTATGTCATGGAACTCAAATCGGCATATCTTCAATTCAGATTGGTCCTAAACATGATGAAGAGAAATATTTTACTAAGTTATCAGTTTGGATAAAGATAATCAAATTATGCTATTATTTCGGAAAGAATTTAAAAATGAGCTGATAGTACATGGAAAGAATTTGAATACGTATTGATGAAGGTGTTTAATCGGAAGCCGTCGTTTAATCAGCATTATCTTCAACGATTTCAGTTGAAAATAAAAATAAAAAATGCAACAAAATAATCAAATTATGCTATTATTTCGAAAAGAATCTAAAGGATGATGCTAGAACGACCGAATATTTTACGGTGAAATTCACCGCATCTTCAATTGTGCGGTAGGGAATTCACGTAATTCATGGAGGAAAGAAAATCCGACGGTTTTTATTCATGTCACAGTTTTTGACCCCTTTAATCCCGAAAAAGCTATTCAAACCGAAGGTACTTCGGTCAATTAATGCGAACAGAAACGTTAATTCAGGGATGGCCGACAACAAGAGGTAATAAATTACAACAATACCTCCATGAATTTAAATTATTGTGCCTGCCGCATTTTTGGACCGAATATATGTCGGTTTGCGTAGCAGTTCTACTTTAATCCCGATTGAATAAGCATTTTCGGAATTTAAAAACGCGCTGATAATACAGGGAAAGAATTTGAATAGGTAACGGATATATAAAAACGCGTATATGCTGTTATTTCGTGGAAGCTCCGAATTAAACGTCACCGGACTTCTATAAATACCGACTTAGACACTGAAACATTGAAACAATCAACTCATCTCTTCTTCTTTCTCGTTGATTACTTTCTCCGCACGCATATAGCTTAATCGCTCTGATTTCAGTCGGACAAAAAAAAAAAAAAAAAAGAATGGAAGTGTTTAATCGGAAGCCGTCGTTTGAATTAAGAAAGGTGTACGCTTTCAATTTGGTGAGCGAATTCAGGCTCATCGATTCCTTGATCGAATACCACCCGAATGTTGTGATAAACGCAAAGTTTCCTGGATCGACATCACCCCTTTGTTCTCTTTCTCCTTGCAAAGCATACGAATTGATGAAGGCCACCATCGACGGGATGCAGATAATTCAATTTGGGCTTGCTCTATCCGACAGTTATGGAGAACTTGCTGGCAATCATTACCGCGGCAATCCTTTCGGTCCGGTTCTTTATGTGTGGGAATTCAATTTCAAAGATTTCAACATTTGGAGTGATTTGTATGATGCGAAATCACTGGATCTTCTGTTGAGAAAAGGGATCGATCTTCATATGCACTCGAGCAAAGGAATTGAATCGTCGGATTTTGCACAAGTTTTCATGAAATCCAAGCTGCATACTTTTGCTTTTAAAAACTGGGTCACATTTCAGGGTGCTTACGATTTAGGTTACTTGGTGAAAGTGCTCAACCATGGAAGGTTGCCTGATTCTATTGAGGAGTTTAACGCATGTTTGAGAATGTTTTGCGGAGAACGGGTTTTGGATATAAAGCAGATGATGTACGCTGAATACAGGTTCGTCGGTGATTTGGAGAAATTGGCACAACTGTTGGATGTTGAACGGCCATGGGGCGAACCTCATCAGGCTGCATCGGATTGTTTGCTTACTGCATTAACAGCCACAGAGATGATCATGAAGAAGAGACTTATGGGTGACGATAACGGTGCTCGACATGTTGGTGCTCTATTTGGATTGGGTTCACACTTAGAATTTCCTCCTGCTTATTTGCTTTTGGACTCTGTTTTTGCTTGCGTTTAAATAAATTCGCTATTTTATGGTAAATGATGAACAATGTATGCATGCATTGAAATTTATATGCTTTTAAGTGTTATGTCTAGTCTGTGTTATTATGGAATCTGCTGTCTGTTGCATTGTTCGTTCAATTCAAACTGCAAGATTTAATTAAGAACTGACTACTTGCAACTTTTATTTAAACTTAAATATAATTGTTAAGTTCAATCTTCAATATTGTTATATGATCTAAATTAAATATATGCTACTGAAATGGATTAGTTCATTGAATTTTTCGGTGCAAGGTTGGCTGAATAATCTAATTCACTCAAGTAATCGCAATATTAGATGTCTAATGAGATATGGATTGTTAACATTGAAGTGTTCTTGAGAATGGTATTATGGATTTGAGTAGACAGGTTTTTTTATTATGGATATATAAAAATAGGCAGATTCGCACATGCATTGTGCAAAACTTGGCTGCTTATTTGAACCAGTGTGAGGTTAAAAAGCCTCAGACTACCAAAGCACAAACTTACTACCTGTAGCATTCATTCTGCACTCAAAAAAACAATGCCATTTTCGGTGGCTTAGGCATACGTATATGGTTAACGACTTATCAGCAACAAATCTCATAAGAACGAAGCATAATACCAATAGCAAAAATCATCTCATAAGCACGATACTCTCTGTAACATTGTTCATTAATTATTCCAAACTATATTATTTGAGATTTAAGCACTGCCATACTCGCAACTTCCATTCTCATCGTTATACGCTAGTTGTAACTTGAATGTAAACAGTATTTGTACATGAAGTTGTTTATTCTCTCTTATTCTATTGTAGATTTTGACAGTCTATGTCTTATGATTGAACATAGAGATGATAGTCCAGTACATTGCTGAAATTTGACCTTCTTTCATGCTGAATTCATCACATTTAATGTGGAATACTTCTACCTATCAATAATATGTGCCTAAAGGTAAATCTTTCTTTTTACACAACGGCAAGAGACCGACAGTGAAAGTAGTTCTTGAAATACTTGTACATTGGTTTGTGATAAATCATGTTACACCTATATTCAAGGCAGAAGTTCTAGAAATCTTGCAAATCATCCCACAACCCACAGACCCTACCACCTCCACTGCCTTCTTTTCCTCTTCACACTTCTTCTCCTTACCATCACTACCATTCACCACTTGTTGGTCTGGAAACCCGAATTGAGCTTAGCTCGGGCACCCTAAACTCAAAGACGGCTCTATCCTAGGCCCTGGCTGCATCATCGGCTGTGTCGAATGCGCCTAACCACTTCCTGGCGGCCTTCCTTGGGTCTCTTATCTCTGCCGCCGATTTGCCCCATGGCCTCTGCCTCACTCCCCAGTACTTATTCTTCTCGTACTTCCTCCTCCTCTTTGTCACCTCCGCCTTCACCTTCATCGGTTCTGTCGAGCTCGTGAAAAGGTCACACCCCACGCAACCTGATATGCTGCATTGGCTGCACAATAGGAAGGCTGGGGTGGGTTCTGAGTCCATGTCCGATAAGGCATGGACAAAGGCTGATACCATTATCGACTGTTCTAGCTCTCTGCTTAGCCTGTTGTGTACGGTAGGGAAGCTGATCATATCTGAATTTGGATGTTGTTTTCTTGAATGTTTGAGTTGTGGAATTTGAATGGGAGACTGAGTGGTATTTATACTGCTTTTGCGCCAGCTGGGAATTGGCAGGTGCACACGGATATAATAGTATAATACGGAGTTGATTCGGTTATACTTTTGTTTGTTTGGACATTTCATTTTCGGTAATAAGAAGCTCGTGGAAAATGTGAGGTTAAGGTTGAATTGAATGAGCTCAGTTGTTTTGGTTTTAGGGACCGAACATGACTATTTTCTACATTCATCTTGGATATACGTCCAGCAAGCCAAACATAATTGTGAATCATATAATGGGTAAATATAGTACTTATAAAGAGATTAATTATATGATATCTCATTACATACATGATTGGGTTTTCATGTTATCTTTGACCATAATATGTATATTGAACTTGCTTAATGATAGTGTTGCAGTAATGAGCATGAACCTTAGGCATTCCATAAAGTTAACCCCATATAAACTGATAGTATGTATCACATTATCATGACAAGAGCTTTGTGGTCAATGAATCATTTGGCAGTATACCTATGATTCAGTTTTTTCACATTTATTCATTCAGTTCGTTAAAGAAAAATAACTTGTTAGATAAGAACGAAATAAGGCTAGAATTGAAATACTAAGCATATAATGATTGATTGAAATGCAATCTAAATTTAAAAATTATAACCTCGTGAGTTTGTTTGTTAGTTTTTAGTCGATTTCAAATTTTATTAAATCAAACTGAAAGTTCTTGTTTTGAAAACAATAGAAAATAACTCTAAGAACAAAAAAATCGAGACCTTTGAAACTTTTGTAACTTTAATTTTATAAAATCCTTCTTTTGCTTAACCAAAGGATCTCAAGTCTACTTTGAAATAATTATACATATATACATACATATATATATATATATATAGATATAGATATATTTCAAGCAACAGCAATATTCATCATAAATAAAACTCAAACAATCCAATATACAACAAAATTAATAGATCGACATCACTCATGTAAACAAAATGTACCAAACATACCAAATAAACATCAAACATCCCCCAAGTCAACCTCAAACATCACGACCCTATAGATGACTTACTGCAACAAAAATCCAAGGTGATGCTAGCTATAATATAATCATAGCTATGCTGATTTTTGTCTATTGCAAAGCACGTTTCAATGTGTTAGCATAGATATCAAATTGTGCTGCAATAACTATAGATATATTCTAAATAAAAAAATTATAAAAAATAAATACACCTTAGCGTCCAAACCATTAGTTAAAACAGAATCTCAACCATCCATCAACACCATCATTCAACACTTCATCTAATTATATTTACCACTTTTACGTTCATTCTCCCGCCTTAGTTTTTGTTTACTTCTCGCCCCCAAAATTTCAAAAATCTTTCGGAATCCCTAATTTTCATTTTCTACCTCTTTTCGCCCCTAAAGTTTCGCACTTCTTTCCTTCACCCTAGCATTAGCTTTAATCATTTTTATTGATTCGTCATTTGTGACCACCTCAAGTCGCTACTGCTGTATTTCTCAGATCTACTTCTCAAGCTATCTATCTCACTTGATTTTGAGTTAGTTGATGACTCAGGGTGTTTTATACTGGTAGGTTGATGAATCTTTGCTTTCGACACCTTTGCAGCATTTTTTGATCCTCTATTCACCTTTGGAGATTGTTACACTGGAAGTGGCTGGGCTGTACTGCTTGGCTCCTTTGTCCAAATTTTGTCCTCCATTTGCTCCTTAGGTATGGAGTTTGGAGTACTGCATCACGCTCTATTTTAAGGTATGACTATATGGTGAATTTCCTATTTCATCCAACTTTTTTGCTGAGAAGAATTGAAACTCCATTAATTCAGGTATGCATATTTCTTATATTTTCCTTCTTTAGCTCGTGGCAATATTATAAGATCCACTTTATAATGTTGAATTGTTTAATAGCTAGCTACCACAACACAATCATTTCATGAATTAGGTCACTTTTTGTTGGTTACAGTGTCTTACAACATGCACATCTCAACTAACTAATATCAAACTCATCGATTTATAAATAATAGTCCAATCATACCTCAAATCATAACTATATTTCATTTTATGACTAATTTAGTTCATATGCACAGACATTTCCAATTATTTGCCTTGAATATGATAACCTAAGAGGATCTCTTTTGTATAGGTCCCCTGAGCTTGTGAAAATTACATAAGTATCTTGTAGCGGATATCAAACAGCAATCGTTTGTGATAATGGGGAGGTCATGCTAGTGGGGAATGATTTTTTCTTAAAATACTGGTTGCTTTTCACTTTTCACTAAACTAACGGGGACCCGTGTTAATGGCATGTAACCTACTAAAGTTTAACATAAACTCATATTAATTTAGCTATGCGACCCTTTTTTGGTTTCAAGATAGTGTATAAAGGTGTTTATATAGTAAATGAGGTGGTTAATGAACATAAAGGAACATGCCTCTGCCTTCCCTGTCGCTCCTGTATGCGATAGGGTTAGGAAAAGATGCTATACTCGCAGCAGCTGCTGTGAATTGGGTGCTTAAGGATGGGATAGGTTATCTCAGCAAAATATTGCTGTCTAATTTTGGTCGCCATTTTTACGTTAATCCTAAGGGCTGGAGGCTATTTGTCGATCTTCTGAAAAATGCAGTATTTGGATTAGAGAACATGACCCCTGCTTTTCCACAGTATTTTGTCCGGATTGGTGCTGCTACCGGTGCTGGTCTTTTAGCTGCTAGATTGATACAGGCTGCAACTAAAAGTTGTTTCTATGCAGGATTTTCTGTACAGAGTAATTCTACTGAAGTTACTGCAAAAGGTGAAGCACAAGGAATGGTAAGCAATTTATTGGCATCATGCTTGACACAGCATTGGTTAATTTCATCAAATGCTCAACTTCGTTAGCTCTTGTATCCTTTACTGAAGTAAATGGATTTCACATGTATTGCAATCTGAAGTCATATCAATCTATTCAATCGAGGACTCTAAGCCCATATCGTGCGAGTTTGGTCTTTAGCGAATATTTAGTTAGTGGACTATTTCCTCAAATCATGCATGTCAATGATGAGAAGCCATTTTATCCTGGCCTTACCTATGTCAATAGAGATAAGTGTATGAAATTGTCTGGCATTCTTTCAATTAGGGACAGAAACGCAGCATCTGAAATATGCAACAGATTACATCTTCGGTGTAAACTTAGTGAAGTTGCAAAAAACAAAAAGGATGCATTATCTTTATTCGATATATTTAAAGAGGAAGGTTATATAGTTACATATAAGAAAGGAAAATTCTATGTCATAATCCGTGAAGGTTGTTCGCCACAAGATATGCTGATGTCTTTGTTTCACGTTAGCTGTTTATATTGGTTGGAGAAAAATATTCAAATGGAGCAAAGTAGCATAGCAGATGAATGCAAATATGGTAAGAGATTGCACATATCCCTGGACAATGTGCAAATAAAATTCAATCAGGTCAAGCAAAGTGGGCTGGAAAATGGATGGCTAGTTAGTGATGGGTTGATAGCCAGGCCTTACCTTTCAGAATGCGAGTATGCTATACATATAAGAAAATAAGCGGAAATGGTTTTATTTACTAAATGAATAAATTGATCAATTGTACAAAGGTTTATGTACATATTTATAGTT
The DNA here is from genome assembly GCA_030737875.1 of Allium sativum. Classification (NCBI taxonomy): domain Eukaryota; kingdom Viridiplantae; phylum Streptophyta; class Magnoliopsida; order Asparagales; family Amaryllidaceae; genus Allium; species Allium sativum. The sequence continues at coordinate 288,631,078 of CM060913.1, forward strand.
GAATAACCTGTTGTATATAACGGGGTTGTACACACAATTATATGATTTTTGTTTGATGATAACAACCAAATAAATATTATTATTAATGTGCTTAAAATCGTACTGTTATTCTACATCACATACAGGAATATTATATTTATATTTAAATAGAATACGACTGTATAGATATTCATATTTTCTTACAGTATTTTATTGAAATATAAATATAATATTTCAAACACTCAATCAGTACAATTATTTACAACTCCACTATTTAATCACTTCACAGATTTTGTACTTGTAAATATACAGTATACGATAAACAAATTTTGTTTGATGACAATAAAATAATATTTTATTTCAAACAATTTGTTTATTACAAATAAACAGTACAGTCTCTTCACTACAACTCTGACACTCAGTTACACACTGACACATACAGACTTACATACACACACTTTTTTTCACTATCTTCTGTCTTTCACCTTTTGTCTTCACCGCGTTCTTCAGAAAGTCTAGTCAAACTAGTCTAGTCATCTTCATGCTTACCTGTCACATATGAAACACATACACAGTACACTGCAACAGAAATGAAACAGAATATATGCGAATATAAATTTTATTTTAAAATTTAATTTGCCTCAGTTTTCTGGTGTGTTTCTCATCATTTTTCATGACTTGATCTGATATATAAATATAGCACACGCACGATACAAGTATACACATACATGTGTATGTATATACACATATTACAGTGCAGGGACAGGAAAACTCGTCTGACGGCTGCATGTACACACGTGCATGAATATACATGTGTGCACTACCTTGCCAATCAGTGTTGCGACTGAGGAGCAGCCACATGGACCAACTCGACTCAGCGCAGATCAGCATATTCAAGTGTAAAAGAACAAGGCTACAACAAGATGGCAACAGCAAGAGCAAGTTTCAGCATAAGCAATTAAAACAGCAATGCACAAATGCAAGCATAATGTGGCATGATCAAGTCTACAAGAGGGTGAACACAACAGAAAGGTGCAGCTCAAAAGAAGCTATAGCAAGTCTACAAGCACCAACTCAAAGATAAGCAAGTAAATGAAACAAAGCTCATGTACAAATATACATGTGAGAAACATGGTCAATGGTGCCAAAATGTAGTGAAAGCTGCAGTTATATAGCAGCACAATATTCATAACAGCAGCATGGGAAAATTTCTAAGCAGTATGGATTTCATGTCTTAATGAATGCAGCTATAAAGAAGTGGATCAACTCAGTTTTATATATATATATATATATATATATATATATATATATATATATATACGTAGGTCAAGCAATAACAAGCATACAACATGTACAAACAGTTTTAATGGTTCAGCATGATAATGTTCTAGTACAAAATACATGGCAGATTATTTGAGCTCAAGTAGTGGAGCATATACAAGCAAACAATGGTGTACAACTACGACAAAACTGGACAGTCGAACAGCATGGTCAAACTTGCTCATATACAACAAATCAAGTCAGTAAGACTTAGGCAAAGGATGTTCTTGGAAATGCATTTTTGGAAGCAACAATACATGGTGGAAGAGGCTAATTCAACATACAGTACATATGTTATGACAGTGGCCAAGCAAGAGCACAACATGAATGAGAACTTGTGCAACAAACATGCTATGTCCAAGTTTTACAAAGAATTGCAATATCAATTTAATTGAGGTTTGGCATATTAAAGCAGCAAATTTCAAGTTTTAAATCGACCAAAGCAAAAGTGGAAAGCATCACAAATAAACCGAATTAATCAAGTATTTCACACAAGTGAGTTCAAGTTTAATCCACAGGTGCAAGTTATATATTTTCAAAGCCGAGCAAATCGTTTTCAATCAAAGAAAATCACGCAATCAATTTCATTCAAGGAAATCATATATGGGAAAGTAAAGTTTTGTTTCTATCATTTATGGAGTGGTGACAAAGCAAGAATCAATCTCTGTTATTTTCTGAAATCATCAATTTCTGAAATGGAATTAAAACTGACCATTCTCGTAAAGGAAAGACATATTTTTTTAGCGCTGTGGAAATCAATCCAAATCTGGAAACAAAAGGTTGGGAACGATTTAATGTTTTTTCCAGAATTATTTATATTCATTATTTCAATCAGAAAGGGAAATCATGGAAATTTCTGAGCAACTAAAAGAGGAATTTCTTTCGAAATTCTTTCCCAAAATTAACAATCAATTCTTGGAATTCTATCAAGTCATTCAAAGCAAAGGAATCTTTTTTTCATTCGAAGAATTCAAAAGAGGAAACCAGGCCAAGTCGATTACTTGAAATCAGAGAATTGTTAGGGTTCGTTTTTCCCTATAAAAACACCACTTTCATCTCAGGCATAATCGATCAAAAAAAACCATAAAAACAAATTAGAGGAATTCAAAGAAACTTCAGAAAACTCACAACTGAAATTGGGGTTTCGATCAACTGTTTTTCCACGCCGTATCCTAAATCGAGGCATCAGAGAATAGTATTGATCAAGAGCATCAACTCGAGCATTGGATATTTTAGTATCATCAATCAAAGCATCGATTTGGTGTGATTTTTTGAAAACCCTAGTTTTTCATCAGAGCCGCCATTTTTAGAGAGAAAGGGATCGGGTCATAAGGGTGCAACGCAAATGAATGGGCCGGCCAAGCATATGTGAAAAGGGATGACCCTTTAATAATTTAAACTCCTCTTCTCAATTTAAAACTAGGGTTCTTCTTGTTTTTTAATTTCATTTTGTATTTTTTTTATTTCGAGTTGTAAAACAATCAAACAGTTCTAGAGTCTGTAAAGTCTAGGGGGATTCAGTCAAGGTGTTGACTGACAGTTGACAGAGTCTGTAAAATCTGGGTTGCTGGTTATAGGGTCGTAATCAGGGGAAATCTGGTTGAAGGGATATCGATCAGTCTAGGGTTTTGAACGTAGGGTTAGAATAGGAGCGAGGGGTTCGCGAGTATACATGGTCTTGTATGCGGGATCTTTTCTATCACCTAGTAGAAACCTTAGGAATGCAGCAGTAGGTAGGGTTTTGCTGAAGCTGGGTATATCTGTGTGTGATTTATTTTCTGCATTTTTGTTTCTGCTATATTCTGTGATCTATTTATTATTATATATCTCGTTAGATTTTTAATTCAGTCAAAAACTGTTATAAACCCTATTCACCCCTCCTCTAGGGTTAATCTAGATCCAACATAGCCGAATGGGCTTAATGTAATGAAACGTGAAATAAAACATGACTTTGGGCAAAGCCCACTTATGATGTAAACGGGATATAAAGAGTATTTGTGTATTACTCTTCATAACCCCCTCCCCCCACCCCCGTAAACCATATTAATCGATCTAGGATTTGAGGAAAAAAATTGGCAACCGACATAGAAATTCCCAAATCATTTCTCTCAACAATCTTCCTCAATTCTGACGTCATTCTCTTTTAAGTCTTGACTTTAGCTTGAGCTTGAGCTTTCTCTGCGTTGTTATCTATAGCAAATTTAGTCTCCTTATCTCCAGATCTAATTTTGTTGATAGATTAATCGATTTTTTTATAAAATTTGGTTAAAGCTTAAGACTTTGTGACTGATTCGAAGTCAATACTACTGGATCTGCCAGGCTTGTCAGTTAGGGTTTGTTCTCTGCTTCCGCTGCTTTGAGATTTAAGGTTTATAATTTCTGCTATGCACAGCTTGTCTCTCGGTGTCTCAAATCTAGGCTTTGACATTGGTTTGGTCAGAATGTTTGCTATTTGTAAGTGGAAGATACGTGACTTACCTGAAGCTTCTCTTTTTGAACTAATTCTCTTACGAAGTAAATATCCAGTTCTAGATGCTTAGTTCTTGCGTGTAGAACAGGATTAGCTGTTAATGCAATAGCACTCATGTTATCACACCACACAGTTTCCTTTGCACTTGAGTTAATCTTTAGTTCACTTAGAAGCGATCGAATCCACATGATTTCTGTTGTAGTACTTGCAATGCTACAGTATTCTGCTTCTGTACTTGACCTCGAAACAATATTCTGTTTCTTTGCACACCACGATATAGGATTATTGCCTAAGTAAATAAAATAACCACTTGTAGATTTTCTGTCATCATAGTCATTTGCCCAGTCAGCATCTACATGGGCATTAATGTTTAAATCGTTGCCATTCCTCAGAATTAAACCCTGATTAATGGTACCTCTTAAGTACCTTAAAATACTTTTTACTGCCTTCCAATGGTCACTGAGAGGTCTTTGCATGAATTGGCTTGCCTTGTTGACACTATAAGATATGTCTGGCCTGGTTATAGTCACAAACTGTAGAGCTCCAACGATACTTTTGTACAATTTTTCATTGCATGGGTTCACCTTTTTCCTTACTAAAGTGAGCATTAGTTATCATTGGTGTAGGTAAAGGGTTAGCCTTATCCATGTTTGATCTTGCTAGAATTTCTGCAATGTATTTCTATTGACTCAACCGAAGCTCATTGTTGTTTCTGCTGAATTCAACTCCTAGAAAGTAGGACAGTTCACCTAGATCCTTGACTGAAAATTCATTGTTCAGATGATTGGTGATAGTTTTGATTTCAAATTCACAGTTGCCTGTGATTATGAAATCATCAACATAGATCAGCACATAGGTCACTATATTATTAGTGAATTTTGTGAATAGGGAATTGTTTAATCTTGTAGAATTGTATCCAAACTTTGACTATATTGATTTTAGCTTGTTGAACCGTACATGTGGTGCCCGCTTCAACCCATAGATAGCCTTGTTTAGTTTGCACACTACTTTTCAATTTGTTTTCTATTTAAGCCCTGGTGGTAGCTCCATATAAACTTCCTCTTGGAGTTCACCATTCAAAAAAGGATTGTTAACATCAAGTTGCTTGATGGTCCAATTTTTATACAAGCCTATTGTTAAAATAATCCTAATTGTTGTTGGCTTCACAACAGGTGAGAATGTTTCACTGAAATCAATTCCCCACTGTTGTGAATAACCTTTAGCCACTAACCTAGCCTTGTACTTAGAAATTGTACCATCAGCATTTCTCTTTATTCTGTATGCCCATCTACACCCAATGATAATTTTGTTTTTGGGTGGTTGAACAAGACACCAAGTTTTTTTTATTAACTAGAGCTTCTAATTCTTCCTGCATAGCTGACCTCCACTTGTCATTCAACTTTGCTTGTTGATAAGTGGATGGTTCAGTATTATTGAATTCAACACAAAAAGTTTTTGGTTTGAATATACCACTTTTTGCTCTTGTCATCATATGATGTTTATTTTGATGCTGAGTACCTTACCTGTTTTTTTTCTGCTTGAGTGCTTTCTGGACTATTGTTTTCTTCATTACTCACATTATCATGTTGCACATTATCATTGTCACCACTACCACTGTTTTCACTCTCATGATCTGATGCATCTCTAATAATATGATGTTGTATAGTGCTTGTGGTTTGTGTGCTTTGTGTTTGTTTAGTGCTATTATCGAATTGTGGCACATGCATAACTTCATCCCCTTGTTCAGGAAATTGTGGAACTATAATTCTTGAATTATAAATTTTCTTTGTGGTTTTGCATGTGTCACTTCTGAATGGAAACACTTTCTCATTAAAGATGACATGTCTAGATATATAAATTTTTCCATTTCTGTCCAAAACTCTTGTAGCCTTTAAAAATTTTTGCATAACCCAAAAAAGTACATGGAGTAGATTTGAAATCAAGCTTATGTTTATTGAATGGTCTAATATGAGGAAAACATAAACATCCAAATACTTTTAGTTCATCATAATTTGGCTTGGTTTGATTTAAAATTCTATGGGACACTTCATGTCAAGTACCTTTATAGGTAACCTGTTTATTAGATGAACAGTTGCAGCAAATGCATCAGGCCAGAATTTAAGAGGTAATGATGCATGTGATAGCAGTGTCAACCCTGTCTCAACAATATGTCTATGTTTTCTCTCAATTAGTCCATTCTGTTCAGATGTATGTGGACATGTTAATCTATGTGTAATACCCTTTTTGTGGAAATCTTTTAAGGGTTAAAACTCCTAACCACCATCACTTTGAACAGTTTTGACTTTATGGCTTAACTGATTTTCAACATTAGCTATGAACTGCATAACTACATTACAAGTGTCAGACTTTGATTTTAAAAAATATATCCAAACATATCTTGAATGAGCATCAATAAATGAAATATAATACTTGTACCCATAGTCAGTGTTAATTGGCGCTGGACCCCATAGGTCAACAACAATTAATTCTAATGGGTTCAAATATTCGGTTTTAGAATTTGCGAATGGCAATTTATGGCTTTTTACCATTTGACAATATGTGCACACATAATGACTTGGAATATCAACAAAAATATCAATGTTGACTAAAATTTCTTTCGTAATTTTTGAACTTGGATGTCCAAGCTTACAATGCCACAAATCAATTATCATGTAGTCATTACTTGAGTCTAATTCAGTCATATTGCAGTACTTATGTTTTGACTCAGTTTTTCTGCAATTTCCAGAATCGAACTTGTATAAGCCACATTTTGTTCCCTACCCTGCATTAAAATGTTCCTACTCAGCATGTACCTAACTGCACAGTGACTTGGGTAAAATTCAAATGATACTTTGTTGTCTTTAGCACACTGTGACACGCTGATTAAGTTTTTCTTATATGTGGTGCACACAGTAAATTATTTAAACAGATTTGTTTGACACCATTAGTACTAGCATGTCCAAGATGAGGGATAATTATAGAATTACCATTACCCATAATTAGATATTACTTACCTTTGTATTCACAATTGCCATGATTCAGATTATTTAAATTGTTTGTGACATGATGAGTTGCTCCTGAATCCGGACGTCATGCTTCATCTTGAATATCATCTGTAGTAGCAGGGTTTGAGGAAGTTTCTTGATTAGTTTTAGTATCTGATTGACTGCTGACCATGTTGGCATTCAGAGTGTTATTTCTGTTATTGCTATTACCGTATTTATTGACATTGTAGTTGCTGTCAAACCTGAAATAATATATGTTGGCTGTGTAACCCATTTTTTCACAAATCTGGCACTTTGGCCTGTTATTGGGGTTCGATCTCCAAGCTCTTCCTCTTCCACGGTTTGACTGACCTCCTCTTTGGTAAGTGTTTTGATTTCTTGAATTATTTTGTTGATTCTTGCTTTTCCCTATAGTGATATAGTTAATAGAAGGATAAGAAACTTGATATTTTCTTTGCAATGATCTGCCTTCATGAGCTAATGGCATAGAGTGTACACGTTGTAATGAGGGCGTGGGTCTATGTTACACCCCGTATTTTCTGTGAACGTATAAGTAACAAATCAGAGAATAATTAATTTTTAAAATAAGAATCAAGGGAAATGGGTTATGTCATTACGTTTGTCTCGAAATTCTGCTTGGAAACGGGTCCGAGTTTTCGAGAAACGGAGTCCGTATGAGGGAGATATGGCTCTCCGAAGTTTCAGAGATTTTCAGAATCAAAAACAGCTCGAAAATTCAAATTCAAAATCCCAGAACAGGCTTGGCGGGAAAATTCCCGCCCATGGACCAGGTCGACCTGGGGGTCGACCATAGTGTCGACCTCTCAGGGGCCAGGTCGACCATAGTGTCGACTTGGGGGTCGACCTGCTCCCAAAACCCAGTTTTTGAACCTGGTTCATTCTGATGTATCCGGTCTCGTTTTCTGTCCAGATTCATCCGCCTAATCCTATATAAATAGCCCCCTAACCTCATTTTCTCTACACAATTTCATTCTGTCTGTACTCTGCCTCTGTTCTAATTAAAAGTAAAAATGGCATCGCTACTCTGCTGGAATCAAAACTTGGACTGATGCATCTTCTTCCAACCTGAATAGAATTAAAAGCTAAATCAAATCTCAAATCAAAGTTTTGGAGCTACAACAACAATTAAAGAGGAGTAATTCAGCATTTCTGCATCAATAACAGTTTATTATCCTTTCTTAAAACCACGAAAGGCAAGTACAGTTATTTTCCAATATAAACTTTAATTATAATTGTGACATGATTGTAAATCTGAATTTGAGGTTGTGTACGTTCTGTTCTGATATATTTTATTCTGTATCTCTTTCTTCTTTCTGTTCTATAGCCAGGCTACCACGAGCCTGTGCCACATCTCATAAGAGATTAACACACAAACGCTAAACTTTGGGACAAATAATGAATGATGGCACAATTGGACATGGCTAATCTGTGACTGATGTTGTAAACTAGATTTAGATCTATGCATATTCTGTGAATTGGAAGAAGAGGAACCATTGTATGTTAACATGTGACTTGAGACTTTGGACATAACGCATATTTTGAATTAAGATCTGTCATAATTTAAAGTTCTAGATTGTTGGGTATATTTTTATATAACGATTCATGACTTGAGATAATAAGAGAATATGAATTAGGTGTGAAGATCTATATTAAGATTTGATAACTGCTAAATATGAATAACACCTAAGTGGGAGATTTTTGAATATGTGACATGCATTGAAATCGATGGCTATATTTGGTATAATTTATATGTGAATCTTTTGTACTTGGCAAGTTTAACTAAAATTGGGACATGTAAATTACGACCACAATTCTATGCCATGTAAATTCAATGCAAACGTGGGGTATATGATCATATTGTGAATCATGACAATTATTTAGGCATGCAAACTTAGGCCAAATTTATAATTAGGCAAGATATGTCAATGAAACTTTAAGGAATGATTAAATCTGTTATATTGCCTAATCTGCTAGTTCTGTTATATTGCCTAAACTGCTAATTTGATTGAATTACCTAATCTGCTAATTATGTTAAATTGCCTTATCTCCTAGATCTGCTAAATCGCCTAAACTGGATGATCTGTTATCTGTATAATCTGTTGAATGGCGTAATCTGTTGGAACCGAAATGCTGAAATTTGAAGTATGTAAATCTGTAGGCTCGATTTAAAATTGAGCAAAACTTGTTAATAGAACCTCGAATAATCTGTTGTAACTTGTACAGAAGTTAATTTGTTAAATTAGCATGATTAGTCTGATATTAGCATAATCTGTGAATGAATGCATTGGCTAAACATGAAACATGGCTGGTTAGAATGAGTTTGCGGCGTAATCCTGCCCGGAACTGCCCGGCACATCCAGTGGCTGCAAACAATAGGTTCTAATGTGAGAAGTTAGTCATAACGTGCTCCCAAGATTAGGTCAGTTTACAGCAGAAACTTGCCCGGAACCAACCAACCTAACCAGTGGCCGCAAACTGTCAGTCTAATGTGAGAGGTATGCGCGTTAATTAAATATTAATTGATACAAATCTAAGATAAATATGATGTCTAAAACGTGTTGGGTGGATTGGGTTAAACCAATTGGACTAATGAATTTAACAAACCCGTTTCGTGAATCTGCAGGCCCAATTACAAAGTTAGACAAATCTGTAAATCTGTTAAATCCGTATATCTGATTCGTTAGTCTGAAAACTTGTCTAATCTGTGAACTAGTTGATCTGAACTCTGTATGTCTGAACTTGTAAACAAGTTAATCTGAAATCTGTTAGTCTGGGGACACAAGGTTAGGAGGGAAATTACTTGTGTCATCTGTTGTTTGGGACCCATATTAGTCAGTAACCCTTTCTGGTATCAAAACTTTGACCCAACAGTAGGTAGGGTTTGGGCATGCTTACCGAACTAATTATAAGCGGTTCATTCTGATAATGGCGAAGGGTGTTGATGGTGTGATGCAACTGGTTCATGTGCGTGCATGAATCCCAGTCTGCCTCTGAGGGTGTAAGACGACGTGACATCAGTAAATAGGTCTGTGTCAATTAGTTGTCACTTTAGGGTGTGATACACCCTGTTGTGGGGCCGAGACAGGGTATTTATGTATTAGGGAGCCAATCGCTTGCGGTAGGGTTTTAGGGTACACTTAATTCTGTCTGTTTCTGTTGGTACCATCTTTTTCTGTTGGGTGGTAACACCTGTCTGTTTCTGCGTGGTACCGTCTGTTTGGGTGGTAAAGGCCCATTTACTAGTGTACACCTAATTCTACATTCTGTTTCCATAGTGATTAATCTGTTTCTGTTTCTGTACCTTCTGTTCGGGTGGCAAAGGCCCATTATTAGCATTCTATTTCTGTACCTTCTGTTGGGGCGGTAAAGGCCCATTACTAGAATTCTCTTTTGTTGAAATTATTCTGTTCCCATTTCTGTTTAGTTTAGACATTAGGATAACCCTAATCCTGTTATACTAGTATTAGTGTAGAGAAATGAAAAGTAATATTATTCTGTTTCTTCTGTTTAACCTAAGTACATCTGCCGCTCCTGTTACTGTTATCTCTTATCCAGCTTATTTTCATGTCATAATTATTATTATTATCTGTTCATATGCTGAAAGTCACTGGACTTGCCAGACTTTATGTCTGACCTTGCTTGTTTTCGCCCCTTTTTCTTCCGTCCCCCCTAGGTTTTCCAAAGAGGTAATACTTTAGCTTGATCTGGATTTCTTCTGCTTGAAGTACTTAGAATGCTTAAAGTATGGCTTGACTCCTTATGGCAGCTTCTGTGGGTATCATGATTTTAAAGTTTTGTACTTTGATGATTTTCTGAACAAGACTGATATTTATGTACTTGAGTTTTTGGTAAAGATGTAACCAAACTGATTTCTGTTTTCCGCTGTAATAAAGTTATAATTTCTCAAGTGTTGTTTATCTGTCTTGAAATTTTCTGTTCTGTTTACTAAAATGCTCCACCAAAGTTAAGGCATTCCCTTTGTGAGTGTCCTTAACGGAGGTGGGGTGTTACACTTGGTATCAGAGCTGAAGGTTACAAGATTGGGTAAAGTTTTTGAAGACTATTTTCAAAAAGGTTTTGAAAGGAAGTATTTTCAAAAATAAAGTTTATTTTGAAAAACATAATCCCCAAAAAGCCATATATCTATCTTTTCAGTTTTCCGTTTTATTCTTTTTTTTTCATTCCAGCATGTCTGGGAATCTTAACTTTCCAGAGGGCGTGCCAATACCTGGCTGGTTCAGGAGGTACCTAGAGGCTAGGGTAACGTTGCAGGCCCAACAGATATTCCTCCTCCAGGTGCAGCGATTCCTCCTCCTCCGCCCCCTCCTCGTGCAATTGCTTTTTCAAAAATCTGTAAAGATTTTAGGGCTATGGGTGGAAAGGATTTCAAGGGAACAGAATCATTCGTAGAAGCAAGGAACTGGCTCAAAGAAACTGAAGATCTGTTCATTATCTTTGAGGTGGATGATAGGCAGAAGGTACAATTGGCGGTATGGTTGCTCAAGGACGAAGCTTCCTATTGGTGGGAAGTCACTAACGCCGAGAGGCCAGTAGAAACATGGATGGATTTTAGAACAAGGTTTGAGACGAAATTCCTCTCGCAAGCTGAACGAAGTCTACAACTGGAAAAGTTTTTATCTCTTAAGCAAGGAAGTATGACGGTCAAGGAATACCTCAACCAGTTCAACCAACTGGCTAGATTCGGACTAGATTTAGTCAACACCCAGCATAAAAAGGCTCTCCGCTTTGTTAAAGGATTGAACGAGCCACTGCACAACCTAGCCATGACCCATGTACCTATGGGAGCGACTTACGAGAGATTGGTGGACATAGCACTACTACACGAGGAAGACAAGGGCAAGAAGGAGGCAAACAAGGAAGAACCACAGAACAAGAAAGCATGGCCCAAAAAGGAAACATAAAAGAAGGATGAAAAGTCTGAAGATAAGAAGGAGAAAAAGTGCTTTACTTGTGGAAGCTCGACTCATCTGAACAAGGATTGCAGAAAAAGAAAGGGCACTTGCTTCAACTGTGGTGAGATGGGACACTTCACTAGGGACTGCCCGAAGAAACGAGGGCAAGGGAAGAGGCCAGGACCAACATCTGGAGGGCAGGCGAACACTCTCGAGGCTAGTGGATAGGATAGAAATAAGGAAACTTTCTGTAGGAGGTTTAATTTCTTTATCTGGTTGTTGAGTTAAAGCCCTTTTCTGATTTTGGCATTTTTTCTGTAATCGATACTCTGCACTTTAATACTAGTATTGTTTCTGATTCCGCTGTGGACTCAGACCCATAAGGGTTATGACTCATCTAATTGTGATGAGTTGGGTATCTGTGTTGAGTGTTAAGTTGACTATGACGCATACATTCTGGGTTTTTATCATGCTTAGTTTCCTAAGAATCATTTAGTAATCTGATCTGTACCAATAATCTGTAAATATCTGAATATTTCTGATAAGGTTGAAATTTCTAATTTTGACATTGTCTAAAGAGGGTAATCCTCTGGGTGTCAATCTGATGTTGATTTCGGTCTTCGGGGTTGATACTTAGGGGAATTTGTCTCTCGACCAAGGTCTAATGGAAACCAAGTTTTTGTTTATCTGCACTCGCTCCCATCACTCGACTGTATCCTATCGATCGAGTCTTCGACCCATAGATAGGAATCCTATGGATGTAAACATGTGTTTGAGACATGTTATGTTTGATGGTTGCAAGTGGATACAAGTGGTTGCTAGTGGTTGCTCGTGGATGCATATTGTAATAACCCAGAAATTCTGAGCCAGTTTAAAATTTTTTAATTTGGCAATTTTAGCTAATTTTGAATATCTAAAATAGATTATTTTAAATAATATCGACGAGAAATTTATTTTGAATATAATTCGAACGTATATATTATACGCGTCGTCGTTAGAATATAAATATTTATATATAATTATAAATAGAATTGAAAATGGCGCGATAGTTCGATAATTCGATTTCAAACTTCAATTGGACATACCGGGTGCAAAACAATCCGGATTTTAGTAAAACCAAAAACATTAGGATCCATTCGTGAATATCTTTCCAACGAACCCGACAAATCAAAATTTCATAGCGGGGATCAAAAGATATGTCCAGTTGAAAATTCTGAATAGTCGCTATAGAATTCAGGCCCTTAAAAATGGACATTTTGCAAACGACCTCGGATTTCGTCGAAACTAGTTTTGTTGGGTCCGTGATGTAAAGTTATAGCTAGTTTTCAAATTTCGTATTTTTCGAATCAATATGTGAGAGTGGAAAAGGAAAACGCGTTTGACTAGTTTTAGTTGATTTTAATCGACTGGAAAATGGCCATTTTTCCAACGGTCTCAGAATTCGACGAAACTAGTTTTGTTAGGACCGTATCGTCAATACGAAGCTAGAAAATATTTTTCTGGAATTTTTCTAGTTAGTATGTGGCCCCGGTAATTTGAAATGTACGTTTAAAATTGAATATACATTGATTTATAATTTAATTTGAATAAAAACCTATCGAAACAACCGAATTGGCCTATGATACATATCCCATTGTGTTCGGAATAGGGGTAATGCGCTAGGGACGACAGTCGGCAGGTTCGATTTGGAGTTCGAATGGAAAGAGTATTTTATAGAATTCAAAATATAAAATAAATAATAAATTAAATATATAAAACACCCTTACTTCCCCCCTTTGCCTTTCTCTTTCTCCCGTTGACCCGGTCAGAAAAAAAAAACAAAAAACAAATGAAGAACGCGACAGAACCCTAGCCTCTCCCCCTTGCGCCACCGCGCCTCCACCGGAGGAGCCCCACCCCGTCGCCGCCTCCTCCCCATCGAACCCCCCTTCCTCTGCTTCTCTCTCCTCCTGCTTTGATCAAAACCGTGCCCCCAAAACAACCACAACCCCATCAGACTTCACCGCGCCTCCAGGCGTGTGCCGCCACCACCCATCGACTTCGCATCCCTCCCCCTGACCAACCGCAGCCCCTCCGCCCTAATCTCCGGCCAGCGAAGGAGACCCCCCTTGTTTGCGTTGAAACTCGAGTCCCGTTCCTCTTTGAGAGCCTGGAAGCCGCGCAACAATTATTCCGGTGTGCTCTGGCAGTAGCGAAGACGATGGATTACCTTCGGGCAGTGAAACGGGGGTTCCAAGCTTTAAAACGGTGAGTTCTCTTCCCCTTTCCTTTCCCTTTTATATATGGTTTAAAAAAAAACTGAAATTTATATGGTTTTAAATCTGAAATTAATATGATTTTAAAACTGAAAAGGGTTTATTTTTAAAGTGGAAAAATGAGGTTTTTCATATTAGAAAAATTTCAGTTTTGATTTATAATATACAGAGTTTAAATTCAGTTTTGAATATAAAAATAGATATAGTTTAAAAATATAAGGAGATGAATTTTGAATCTATAATGATTTCATTTTTAACATAGCGAAGATGAGATTTTCACTTATATGAAGTTAGCGAAGAAAGGATAGATTTTTAATAAAGAAAAGGCGAAATTTTTAACGATGTAAAGGATATATTTTTAGGAAGTAAAAATACGTTTTTATATATTCATTAGCGAAGTAAAAATACGTTTTTATATATTCATTAGCGAAGTAAAAATACGATTTTTATATATTCATTAGCGAAGTAAAAATGTGATTTTTATATGTGTAGCGAATACGGACAACGAAAGTGACCAAAAGGAGTGACAATGAAGATTTTCTACCAAAGAAGAGTCGAGGCGTTTGGATTTAGCTTTCGGTGAGAACTTCTCACTCAAATTCTCTTTTTCTATTTATATATATATACTAGGATGCAGACGGTGCTTAGTAGCACCCGACACCCGTCATCCACAGACCATGGATGGCTTGTTTGTTAAATTGTTTGATTTCAAAAATTAATTAGATTATTTGATTGAAATTGAATTGTTTGGTGAGAATGAATGGATTTGATTGATGTGTGAATGGCGTGGGCCTTCACTAGACCGGGGATAAGGCTAGGCCTCGTCCCGTTTCTAGTATAGTGCCGTTATGCCGCCGAAATTTTCTGAAATATGTTAGAAAAATAAAAATATCATTTTTATTGAATAAATGAACTGAATAGAAATTCATATGTTGAAATAAAATGTTTTATCGTTAAAAATATAATTTTTAACGTGAAGTGAATAAAATAAAATATTCATTTACAAACCGGACGGTTTGTTTATATACACTGATTTGACTGACATTGATTGGGACGATAAATTTCACACATCGCCCAACTGCACGAATAAAATATGTGTTTGATTGTTTGAAACCCCACACGGGTGTTGGGATGAAATATGAAGTTCACTCATCCTGATTTATAAGATGTGTCGATCGATTGATTGACAGGCTGTTATAAGCATTAGATATCCATATTTGATGCTTATACAGTGTAGTGCACTTTGGTTGATGGTTGATTATTTTTCAATGCTATTATATACATGTGTTGTATGAAAATCCATATAATTAACTTTATATGGTAATTGATTGGGCCTCATTCCAATTTAGAAAATAAAGAATATTATAATATAAAGGTTCATGTGTTGACTGTACTCATCCGTTGAGATTAGTCATGTGTTGAACGAATATTTTTATAATAAAAATTTACATCTTTATCAATATAAAATAAAGGTTCATGTGTTGACTGTACTCATCCGTTGAGATTAGTCATGTGTTGAACGAAATATTTTAATAATAAAATTTACATCTTTATCAATATAAAATAAAGGTTCATGTGTTGACTGTACTCATCCGTTGAGATTAGTCATGTGTTGAACGAAATATTTTAATAATAAAATTTACACCTTTATCAATATAAAATAAAGGTTCATGTGTTGACTGTACTCATCCGTTGAGATTAGTCATGTGTTGAACGAAATATTTTGATAATAACAAATATTTTGAAATAGAATATTTGAAAATAGAAATATATGAAGCCGTGTTGATTAAATTGACGCCATTTTGACGTGAACGATATTTATATCGATTTTGATCATTTTAAAATGATGTTGAAAAGTGATTTCGAAATCGAATATTTTGAAATGAAATTTGAATCAAGTTGAATAGAAAATGATTTCGAAATGAATTGAATACATAACGATTTCGAAATGAATTGAATATATAACGATTTCGAAATGAATTGAATATATAACGATTTCGAAATGAATTGAATATATAACGATTTCGAAATGAATTGAATATATAACGATTTCGAAATGAATTGAATATATAGCGATTTCGAAATGAATTGAATATACAAAGATTTAGAAATGAATTTGAATCGAATAGAAAACCAATTTGAATTGAATCGAATTGAAAACGAATTCAAATTGAATAGAAAGCGAATTGAAATGAATTCAAATTGAATTGAAATTTGAATTAAATAGAAATGAATTTTAAAACGAATTTTTAAAGAAGAATTCAATTTTGCTTTGGATTGAAATAGAAGTTGAAATGGTTCTGGAAACGAATTTAAAACTATTTATATAATTCGTTTTAAATAGAAATCGACGAAATATATATTATATATATTATATATATAATATGATGGCCTGAATAGAACGCGCCACGCCGCGGCAGTTCGTGAATTTCGACCATTAACTTCAAACGGACATTACGGGAGATCCGACCGTCGGATTCTCCTAAAACCGGAACCGTTGGGTTCGTATCGAAAAGAGCTTTCTAACGAATATTAGAAATTTGAAATCTAACGGTTGGATTTGGAGATACGTCCAAATCAAATTCGAAAAAGGTCGCCATAGGTGCAGTTCGATGGCCGTTGTTGGAAATCGACTGTACGGGCCTTGATAAAATTATTAAAAATATAAATAATTTGTGTAAAATCATAAGAAATGATTTGGGAAAATTTGGGGTGAAAAACCCCATATTTGAAATGATAAAAATAGATTTTTATCAAAATGAACCAGTTTTGAACTAAATTTAAAACCCAATTATTTTTAAATAAATGAATTAGATTTAAAAAGGGGTTTTAAATAATCGGAATTTCTAATATATTTGATTGAATTTGAAATGGGTTTATCGAGAACAGTGTTTTAAATAACACTAGTTCTTTAACCCGATAACAAATAGAATGTGATTTGGGTTTGTCGTGAACTGTGTTTTAAATAACACCTAGTTCTTTAACCCAGTAAAAGGAGTTCTAATGAATCTGCAATTAGATTGAAATGTGAATCCATAATCTAAATCATCAAATTTAGAAAATGAACGAGAATGGAGTATTACCAGTTTTGCTCCAAAGCGATAATTAAATCTTTAATTAGATTTGAACGTGAAATGGTAATTAATTTTACCAGTGACACCACGGTGTTAGATATGGAGTATTACCAGTTTTGCTTCATGGGATGAATAGGTTGGGATTGGGAAATAAAATAAATAATTACTTCGGTGTGGTTCGCT
Organism: Allium sativum; assembly: GCA_030737875.1. Classification (NCBI taxonomy): domain Eukaryota; kingdom Viridiplantae; phylum Streptophyta; class Magnoliopsida; order Asparagales; family Amaryllidaceae; genus Allium; species Allium sativum. The sequence continues at coordinate 288,648,298 of CM060913.1, forward strand.
AATCTCGACTAGTTTAGAAAAACCATAATTTGGTTTTAAATGACATCCAAAGGAAGATTACAGGATAAATTTTAAAGAATTTATCTTGGATAAAATTAATGGGAACCTTTCCCTAAGAATGTGGAATTTAGAAACTAGTTGTAGGTTGGCTAAGAAGAATGGTTTCCTGGGTATTGATCTGATGTTGGTTTCGGCCTTCGGGGTTAATGTTTGGGAAATTGTTCTCTTGCTAATTTGCGGTTAGTGACTAATAAGTTGGAATGAGGTGTATGTTGTGTTTGCGTAACATTTGTTTTTAATATACGCGGGTTGTTCGGAAAGTCCGGGTTTATACCCATTCTGAATAACCGATTCGACGATAAGTCGAAGATGAAGACGGTGGTCGAAGACCGGAAGTCTTCACATCGTTTGGATAATTGCTGACGATCCTGATTGGGCTGTACACCCCAGAGGATGGAAATAGTTGGTGGTCGTTCAGACGTACTTGGAGATGGATGGATATGCGAGGAAAGTGCCTCCGGTTTCGTTCAGACCCAGAACGGACTTGTAGATGGATTGTGTGTCTGACATTGGATTTTATTCTGTGTTGATTGATTTCTGTTAAATATATATCTGTTTGGCGGCGGAGAATTTATTCTCTTGCTTAACGCCCTTCTCTGAGACGTACGAGCTTAGAGGTTATATATCGATAGATATCAATCGCATAGCATGAATTGCCTGTGTGGCATACTGAGTTGCAATGATCAAGGCTTCTGTTGAAAAGCAAAGTTTTGTGGTTGATGATCAAAGCACGGCCTCTGTGGCGTAGCTTTGTGTATAACGTGAATTCGCGAGCCTTACACCTCGGTATGAGTTAAAAACGGGATACGGACCGCTGGGAGAGCACGTCGTTTCTTTCTAGCTATGGTGGTGTCAGTGACTTACCAGCCCTGACATATATATACTTTTCACCTTTGTGGTTGTTGGAATGAGGCGCCTCGATTATAGGTCTGTAAGGACCGGGAAACCTGTGTTCAGGCATAATTAATCCTCTAACGTAAGTGAGGACCGGCCCAGCCGCATCCGGGGTTACCCAGAGTGCGTAACCCGGAGGCATTTGCTAGAGTGTCTCGAACGCGGAGAGGATCTTGCCCCTTGCCTCGACTCATGATGGAAATCCAATTTCCAATACGTGTATTTCGGCTTTATTTGTAGAGCCTAGTATGGCGACATAGTGGGATGGGGCACTCATGCCGTCTATGATTTATATTTATGATTGAAATGTTTTGACACTATACACATATTATAGTATCAAATGATTTGTTTTAAACGTATCAAGCATGTTTGGCTGTTATAAGGTAAAACCCTATCCTCCGGCTTGCGTTGCATTGTGTGATGGGACCTGGGTCTTATAATAGCTTCATTTTTCGAAAAAGCATTGCGTTGTTTATTCTATGCACTAGTATTCTTGGGAGGAAACCCGTTCCGTGTTATATGGCGTGGTCCCTTGAATCACTCTCTTTTAAAGTAAAGCTTTTAAATAACTGTTTTAGTTCTCACACCAGTCACATGACTGACCTGGAGTTTATTGTTTTAACCTAAACTCTGGGTGCCCCTATTTTCCGCACGGGCAGCTAGTAGTTTTGGTTTTGTAGATTTATATTCACAGGATCCTGGTTTACAGCTGGAATGATATCCAGAAAGCTCTGTATCCGTATATCACCTTCTGTTGTGCTTCGTATTATTTTCCGCTGCTATGTATTTAAATGTAATTTAAATCTCTGATATTTCTGTGTAATATTTATTCATTTATACTCTGTACATTCTTGTAATCTGATGCATTGTTGTAATATACAATGAAATGTTCTTCTGTTTGTGTTCTGATTTGTCATGTTCTCAACGTTCAGGGGTTTCGAACGGTCTAGATCGGTTTAACAACTGATTCAGATCGAGCGAAATTCCAGGCCGTCACATTTGGTATCAGAGCTTTGGTTTACAGAGCTCGAGAACAAGACACATTAGAACCATACGAAAGAATTCATTAGATATTGGATTAGTAATATCCAATTAGAATGACTCGTTAGAGATAGGATCAGTAGTATCCTAGAACGAGTGTGAAGGGTATATTTTTTCAAGTGAAAACAATTTCGTTATGAAAATTTAAACCATTATATACGTATTTGAATATTTATTTTGAATATGGACAATCGAGTATATAAAGATTTTTCATATACGCGTCATGAACGTATATTCGAAGTTTTAATATACTGGATAGATATAGAATCACACTCTAGTCGCCCGGACCTGATTCTGATGATTAACGCGTCATCATTAGTAATTAGTTTCGTGTTTCGAAGGTGTGATACCTGTATATTTCCATTAGACTGGTGTGAGAACCAAAACTTATATAGTTAGAACACATTTTTGTGAATTGGCATCAAAAACATGATTTTTTGTATATGTATCGAATTATGAATTTGAAACTCTAATTCACTAAGTGATTGATGTTTGTATTGTTTGTTTAGTTGTTTGCTAATTTTTAACCATTAAGCCTAATTGGATCACATATTGATTTGTATTGAAAATTGGTCGCATTTGCTTGCATATACATATATATCATTGAACAGGTCATAGCAAGGAGGCTAGAGCAGAGAATAAAATTTGTTTGCCCGACAAATAGGTACATGTTTACTACATAATTTACTGTTTTGTTTGGGTGATGATGATTTTATGAGCCTATTGGCTAGCCGCTTGGCTTTTTCTTTTTCTTTTTGAGATCTGAAGGACCGGGGAAGCTATTTGAAATTCCCCGATGCTCCCGGTGCAGGGGAGGTTATGGAGAAATTTTTCGAAAATTTAGGGTGTTAGCCAAATTTTTGAAAATTTGAAAATTTTCAGAAACTGAAAAGTTGGAGAATGGAAGCCAAATCGAACGTAGAGCTGAATAATCAAACCACTTTCGACTTTGTTCCTTTTCGGGGACGAAAAGTTTTAAGTGGGGGAGATTGTAATAACCCGGAAATTCTGAGCCAGTTTAAAATTTTTTAATTTGGCAATTTTAGCTAATTTTGAATATCTAAAATAGATTATTTTAAATAATATCGACGAGAAATTTATTTTGAATATAATTCGAACGTATATATTATACGCATCGTCGTTAGAATATAAATATTTATATATAATTATAAATAGAATTGAAAATGGCGCGGTAGTTCGATAATTCGATTTCAAACTTCAATTGGACATACCGGGTGCAAAACAATCCGGATTTTAGTGAAACCAAAAACATTAGGATCCATTCGTGAATATCTTTCCAACGAATCCGACAAATCAAAATTTCATAGCGGGGATCAAAAGATATGTCCAGTTGAAAATTCTGAATAGTCGCTATAGAATTCAGGCCCTTAAAAATGGACATTTTGCAAACGACCTCGGATTTCGTCGAAACCAGTTTTGTTGGGTCCGTGATGTAAAGTTGTAGCTAGGTTTCAAATTTCATAATTTTTCGAATCAATATGTGAGAGTGGCAAAGGAAAACGCGTTTGACCAGTTTTAGTTGATTTTAATCAACTGGAAAATGGCCATTTTTCCAACGGTCTCAGAATTCGACGAAACTAGTTTTGTTAGGACCGTATCGTCAATACGAAGCTAGAAAATATTTTTCTGGAATTTTTCTAGTTAGTATGTGGCCCCGGTAATTTGAAATGTACGTTTAAAATTAAATATACATTGATTTATAATTTAATTTGAATAAAAACCTATCGAAACAACCGAATTGGCCTATGATACATATCCCATTGTGTTCGGAATAGGGGTAATGCGCTAGGGACGACAGTCGGCAGGTTCGATGTGGAGTTCGAATGGAAAGAGTATTTTATAGAATTCAAAATATAAAATAAATAATAAATTAAATATATAAAACACCCTTACTTCCCCCCTTTGCCTTTCTCTTTCTCCCGTTGACCCGGTCAGAAAAAAAAAACAAATGAAGAACGCGACAGAACCCTAGCCTCTCCCCCTTGCGCCACCGCGCCTCCACCGGAGGAGCCCCACCCCGTCGCCGCCTCCTCCCCATCGAATCCCCCCTTCCTCTGCTTCTCTCTCCTCCTGCTTTGATCAAAACCGTGCCCCCAGAACAACCACAACCCCATCAGACTTCACCGCGCCTCCAGGCGTGTGCCGCCACCACCCATCGACTTCGCATCCCTCCCCCTGACCAACCGCAGCCCCTCCGCCCTAATCTCCGACCAGCGAAGGAGACCCCCCTTGTTTGCGTTGAAACTCGAGTCCCGTTCCTCTTTGAGAGCCTGGAAGCCGCGAAACAATTATTCCGGTGTGCTCTGGCAGTAGCGAAGACGATGGATTACCTTCGGGCAGTGAAACGGGGGTTCCAAGCTTTAAAACGGTGAGTTCTCTTCCCCTTTCCTTTCCCTTTTATATATGGTTTTAAAAAAAAAACTGAAATTTATATGGTTTTAAATCTGAAATTAATATGATTTTAGAACCGAAAAGGGTTTATTTTTAAAGTGGAAAAATGAGGTTTTTCATATTAGAAAAATTTCAGTTTTGATTTATAATATACAGAGTTTAAATTCAGTTTTGAATATAAAAATAGATATAGTTTAAAAATATAAGGAGATGAATTTTGAATCTATAATGATTTCATTTTTAACATAGCGAAGATGAGATTTTCACTTATATGAAGTTAGCGAAGAAAGGATAGATTTTTAATAAAGAAAAGGCGAAATTTTTAACGATGTAAAGGATGTATTTTTAGGAAGTAAAAATACGTTTTTATATATTCATTAGCGAAGTAAAAATACGTTTTTATATATTCATTAGCGAAGTAAAAATACGATTTTTATATATTCATTAGCGAAGTAAAAATGTTATTTTTATATGTGTAGCGAATACGGACAACGAAAGTGACCAAAAGGAGTGACAATGAAGATTTTCTACCAAAGAAGAGTCGAGGCGTTTGGATCTAGCTTTCGGTGAGAACTTCTCACTCAAATTCTCTTTTTCTATTTATATATATATACTAGGATGCAGACGGTGCTTAGTAGCACCCGACACCCGTCATCCACAGACCATGGATGGCTTGTTTGTTAAATTGTTTGATTTCAAAAATTAATTAGATTATTTGATTGAAATTGAATTGTTTGGTGAGAATGAATGGATTTGATTGATGTGTGAATGGCGTGGGCCTTCACTAGACCGGGGATAAGGCTAGGCCTCGTCCCGTTTCTAGTATAGTGCCGTTATGCCGCCGAAATTTTCTAAAATATGTTAGAAAAATAAAAATATCATTTTTATTGAATAAATGAACTGAATAGAAATTCATATGTTGAAATAAAATGTTTTATCATTAAAAATATAATTTTTAACGTGAAGTGAATAAAATAAAATACTCATTTACAAACCGGACGGTTTATTTATGTACACTGATTTGACTGACATTGATTGGGACGATAAATTTCACACATCGCCCAACTGCACGAGTAAAATATGTGTTTGATTGTTTGAAACCCCACACGGGTGTTGGGATGAAATATGAAGTTCACTCATCCTGATTTATTAGATGTGTCGATCGATTGATTGACAGGCTGTTATAAGCGTTAGATATCTATATTTGATGCTTATACAGTGTAGTGCACTTTGGTTGATGGTTGATTATTTTTCAATGCTATTATATACATGTGTTGTATGAAAATCCATATAATTAACTTTATATGGTAATTGATTGGGCCTCATTCCAATTTAGAAAATAAAGAATATTATAATATAAAGGTTCATGTGTTGACTGTACTCATCCGTTGAGATTAGTCATGTGTTGAACGAATATTTTTATAATAAAAATTTACATCTTTATCAATATAAAATAAAGGTTCATGTGTTGACTGTACTCATCCGTTGAGATTAGTCATGTGTTGAACGAAATATTTTAATAATAAAATTTACATCTTTATCAATATAAAATAAAGGTTCATGTGTTGACTGTACTCATCCGTTGAGATTAGTCATGTGTTGAACGAAATATTTTAATAATAAAATTTACACCTTTATCAATATAAAATAAAGGTTCATGTGTTGACTGTACTCATCCGTTGAGATTAGTCATGTGTTGAACGAAATATTTTGATAATAACAAATATTTTGAAATAGAATATTTGAAAATAGAAATATATGAAGCCGTGTTGATTAAATTGACGCCATTTTGACGTGAACGATATTTATATCGATTTTGATCATTTTAAAATGATGTTGAAAAGTGATTTCGAAATCGAATATTTTGAAATGAAATTTGAATCAAGTTGAATAGAAAACGATTTCGAAATGAATTGAATATATAACGATTTCGAAATGAATTGAATATATAACGATTTCGAAATGAATTGAATATATAACGATTTCGAAATGAATTGAATATATAACGATTTCGAAATGAATTGAATATATAACGATTTCGAAATGAATTGAATATATAGCGATTTCGAAATGAATTGAATATACAAAGATTTAGAAATGAATTTGAATCGAATAGAAAACCAATTTGAATTGAATCGAATTGAAAACGAATTCAAATTGAATAGATAGCGAATTGAAACGAATTCAAATTGAATTGAAATTTGAATTAAATAGAAATGAATTTTAAAACGAATTTTTAAAGAAGAATTCAATTTTGCTTTGGATTGAAATAGAAGTTGAAATGGTTCTTGAAACGAATTTAAAACTATTTATATAATTCGTTTTAAATAGAAATCGACGAAATATATATTATATATATTATATATATAATATAATGGCCTGAATAGAACGCGCCGCACCGCGGCAGTTCGTGAATTTCGACCATTAACTTCAAACGGACATTACGGGAGATCCGACCGTCGGATTCTCCTAAAACCGGAACCGTTGGGTTGGTATCGAAAAGAGCTTTCTAACGAATATTAGAAATTTGAAATCTAACGGTTGGATTTGGAGATACGTCCAAATCAAATTCGAAAAAGGTCGCTATAAGTGCAGTTCGATGGCCGTTGTTGGAAATCGACTGTACGGACCTTGATAAAATTATTAAAAATATAAATAATTTGTGTAAAATCATAAGAAATGATTTGGGAAAATTTGGGGTGAAAAACCCCATATTTGAAATGATAAAAATAGATTTTTATCAAAATGAACCAGTTTTGAACTAAATTTAAAACCCAATTATTTTTAAATAAATGAATTAGATTTAAAAAGGGGTTTTAAATAATCGGAATTTCTAATATATTTGATTGAATTTGAAATGGGTTTATCGAGAACAGTGTTTTAAATAACACTAGTTCTTTAACCCGATAACAAATAGAATGTGATTTGGGTTTGTCGTGAACTGTGTTTTAAATAACACCTAGTTCTTTAACCCAGTAAAAGGAGTTCTAATGAATCTGCAATTAGATTGAAATGTGAATCCATAATCTAAATCATCAAATTTAGAAAATGAACGAGAATGGAATATTACCAGTTTTGCTCCAAAGCGATAGTTAAATCTTTAATTAGATTTGAACGTGAAATGGTAATTAATTTTACCGGTGACACCACGGTGTTAGATATGGAGTATTACCAGTTTTGCTTCATGGGATGAATAGGTTGGGATTGGGAAATAAAATAAATAATTACTTCGGTGTGGTTCGCTAATCTCGACTAGTTTAGAAAAACCATAATTTGGTTTTAAATGACATCCAAAGGAAGATTACAGGATAAATTTTAAAGAATTTATCTTGGATAAAATTAATGGGAACCTTTCCCCAAGAATGTGGAATTTAGAAACTAGCTGTAGGTTGGCTAAGAAGAATGGTTTCCTGGGTATTGATCTGATGTTGGTTTCGGCCTTCGGGGTTAATGTTTGGGAAATTGTTCTCTTGCTAATTTGCGGTTAGTGACTAATGAGTTGGAATGAGGCATATGTTGTGTTTGCGTAACATTTGTTTTTAATATACGCGGGTTGTTCGGAAAGTCCGGGTTTATACCCATTCTGAATAACCGATTCGACGATAAGTCGAAGATGAATACGGTGGTCGAAGACCGGAAGTCTTCACATCGTTTGGATAATTGCTGACGATCCTGATTGGGCTGTACACCCCAGAGGATGGAAATAGTTGGTGGTCGTTCAGACGTACTTGGAGATGGATGGATATGCGAGGAAAGTGCCTCCGGTTTCGTTCAGACCCAGAACGGACTTGTAAATGGATTGTGTGTCTGACATTGGATTTTATTCTGTGTTGATTGATTTCTGTTAAATATATATCTGTTTGGCGGCGGAGAATTTATTCTCTTGCTTAACGCCCTTCTCTGAGACGTACGAGCTTAGAGGTTATATATCGATAGATATCAATCGCATAGCATGAATTGCCTGTGTGGCATACTGAGTTGCAATGATCAAGGCTTCTGTTGAAAAGCAAAGTTTTGTGGTTGATGATCAAAGCACGGCCTCTGTGGCGTAGCTTTGTGTATAACGTGAATTCGCGAGCCTCACACCTCGGTATGAGTTAAAAACGGGATACGGACCGCTGGGAGAGCACGACGTTTCTTTCTAGCTATGGTGGTGTCAGTGACTTACCAGCCCTGACATATATATACTTTTCACCTTTGTGGTTGTTGGAATGAGGCGCCTCGATTATAGGTCTGTAAGGACCGGAAAACGTGTGTTCAGGCATAATTAATCCTCTAACGTAAGTGAGGACCGGCCGAGCCGCATCCGGGGTTGCCCAGAGTGCGTAACCCGGAGGCATTTGCTAGAGTGTCTCGAACGCAGAGAGGATCTTGCCCCTTGCCTCGACTCATGATGGAAATCCAATTTCCAATACGTGTATTTCGGCTTTATTTGTAGAGCCTAGTATGGCGACATAGTGGGATGGGGCACTCATGCCGTCTATGATTTATATTTATGATTGAAATGTTTTGACATTATACACATATTATAGTATCAAATGATTTGTTTTAAACGTATCAAGCATGTTTGGCTGTTATAAGGTAAAACCCTATCCTCCGGCTTGCGTTGCATTGTGTGATGGGACCTGGGTCTTATAATAGCTTCATTTTTCGAAAAAGCATTGCGTTGTTTATTATATGCACTAGTATTCTTGGGAGGAAACCCGTTCCGTGTTATGCGGCGTGGTCCCTTGAATCACTCTCTTTTAAAGTAAAGCTTTTAAATAACTGTTTTAGTTCTCACACCAGTCACATGACTGACCTGGAGTTTATTGTTTTAACCTAAACTCTGGGTGCCCCTATTTTCCGCACGGGCAGCTAGTAGTTTTGGTTTTGTAGATTTATATTCACAGGATCCTGGTTTACAGCTGGAATGATATCCGGAAAGCTCTGTATCCGTATATCACCTTCAGTTGTGCTTCGTATTATTTTCCGCTGCTATGTATTTAAATGTAATTTAAATCTATGATATTTCTGTGTAATATTTATTCATTTATACTCTGTATATTCTTGTAATCTGATGCATTGTTGTAATATACAATGAAATGTTCTTCTGTTTGTGTTTTGATTTGTCATGTTCTCAACGTTCAGGGGTTTCGAACGGTCTAGATCGGTTTAACGACTGATTCAGATCGAGCGAAATTCCAGGCCGTCACACATATACACACACTAGGCACTAGATCGGCTCGAAAACACTCTCATACTGCATATGGATGTGTGAGCATTTTCAATTTCTATGGATGCAAAACGATTGACTCATCACATGGGTGTTGCATATGAATGAATGGTTGTCACTCATACAAGAATGATATGGATCAAATAGGAAAATTGCATACATGTTGGACTCATGGCACTGACATAATTCGCATTAAGGAGGTCAACTGAATCAGTGGACTGCCTGATCTTTGCATTAGATAAGGAACATATCACACACACTTTTGCATATGTTCATACAACATTAGAAGTTTTCTAAGGACAATGGATGCTTGTGGATGATGGTTGAGTAGATGGATGACTGGATGGTAGGACACATTCTTCTTAACTTGAAGATTTCGGGGACAAAATCCTTTAAGGAGGGGAAAATGTAACACCCCGTATTTTCTGTGAACGTATAAGTAATAAATTAGAGAATAATTAATTTTTAAAATAAGAATCAAGGGAAACAGGTTGCGCCATTGTGTTCGTCTCGAAATTCTGCTTGGAAACGAGTCCGAGTTTTCGAGAAACGGAGTCCGTATGAGGGAGATATGGCCCTCCGAAGTTTCAGAGATTTTTAGAATCGAAAACAGCTCGAAAATTCAAATTCAAATTCAAAATCCCAGAACAGGCTGGGCGGGAAAATTCCCGCCCATGGACCAGGACGACCTGGGGGTTGACCATAGTGTCGACCTCCCAGGGGCCAGGTCGACCATAGTGTCGACCTGGGGGTCGACCTGCTCCCGAAACCCAGTTTTTGAACCTGGTTCATTATGATGTATCCGGTCTCGTTTTCTGTCTAGATTCATCCGCCTAATCCAATATAAACAGCCCCCTAGCCTCATTTTCTCTACACAATTTCATTCTGTCTATACTTTGCCTCTGTTCTAAATAAAAGTAAAAATGGCGTCGCTGCTCTGCTGAAATCAAAACTTGGACTGATGCATCTTCTTCCAACCTGAATAGAATTAAAAGCTAAATCAAATCTCAAATCAAAGTTTAGAGCTACAACAACAATTAAAGAGGAGTAATTCAGCATTTCTGCATCAACAACGGTTTATTATCCTTTCTTAAAACCACGAAAGGCAAGTACAGTTATTTTCCGATATAAACTATAATTATAATTGTGACATGATTGTAAATCTGAATTTGAGGTTGTGTACGTTCTGTTCTGATATATTTTATTCTGTATCTCTTTCTTCTTTCTGTTCTATAGCCAGGCTACCACGAGCCTGCGCCACATCACAAAAGAGATTAATGCACAAACGCTAAACTTTGGGACAAATAATGAATGATGGCACAATTGGACATGGCTAATCTGTGACTAATGTTGTAAACTAGATTTAGATCTATGCATATTCTATGAATTGGAAGAAGAGGAACCATTGTATGTTAACATGTGACTTGAGACTTTGGACATAATGCATATTTTGAATTAAGATCTGTCATAATTTAAAGTTCTAGATTGTTGGGTATATTTTTATATAACGATTCATGACTTGAGATAAAAAGAGAATATGACTTAGGTGTGAAGATCTATATTAAGATTTGATAACTGTTAAATATGAATAACACCTAAGTGGAAGATTTTTGAATATGTGACATGCATTGAAATCGATGGCTATATTTGGTATAATTTATATGTGAATATTTTGTACTAGGCAAGTTTAACTAAAATTGGGACATGTAAATTACGACCACAATTCTGTGCCATGTAAATTCGATGCGAACGTGGGGTATATGATCATATTGTGAATCTTGACAATTATTTAGGCATGCAAACTTAGGCCAAATTTATAATTAGGCAAGATATGTCAATGAAACTTTAAGGAATGATTAAATATGTTATATTGCCTAATCTGCTAGTTCTGTTATATTGCCTAAAATGCTAATTAGATTGAATTTCCTAATCTGCTAATTATGTTAAATTGCCTTATCTGCTAGATCTGCTAAATCGCCTAATCTGCAAGATCTGTTGTCTGTATAATCTGTTGAATGGCGTAATCTGTTGGAACTGAAATGCTGGAATTTGAAGTATGTAAATCTGTAGGCTTGATTTAAAATTGAGCAAAACTTGTTAATAGAGCCTCAAATAATCTGCTGTAACTTGTACAAAAGTTAATTTGTTAAATTCACATGATTAGTCTGATATTAGCATAGTCTGTGAATGAACGCATTGGCTAAACATGAAACATGGCTAACTCGTGGTTAGAATGAGTTTGCAGCGTAATCCTGCCTGGAACCGCCCGGCACATCCAGTGGTCGCAAACAATAGGTTCTAATGTGAGAAGTTAGTCATAACGTGCTTGAGACCCGAGGTTAGGCTCAGTTTGCGGCAGAAACCTGCTCGGAGCCAACCGGCCTAACCAGTGGCCGCAAACTGTCAGTCTAATGTGAGAGGTCTGCGCGTTAATTTAATATTAATTGATACAAATCTAAGTTAAATATGATGTCTAAAACGTGTTAGGTGGATAGGGTTAAACCAAATGGACTAATGAATTTAACAAACCCATTTCATGAATCTGCAGGCCCAATTACAAAGTTAGTCAAATCTGTAAATATGTTAAATCCGTATATCTGATCCGTTAGTCTAAAAACTTGTCTGATCTGAACTCTGTATGTATGAACTTGTAAACAAGTTAATCTGAAATCTGTTAGTCTGGGGACACAAGGTTAGGAGGGAAAGTACTAGTGTCATCTGTTGTTTGGGACCCATATTAGTCAGTAACCCTTTCTGGTATCAAAACTTTGACCCAACAGTAGGTAGGGTCCAGGCACGCTTACTGAACTAATTATATGCGGTTCATTCTGATAATGGCGAAGGTTGTTGATGGTGCGTTCCAATTGGGTCATGTGCGTGCATGGATCCCAGTCTGCCTCTGAGGATGTAAGACACTGTGACATATGTAAATAGGTCTGTGCTAATTGGTTGTCACTTTAGGGAGTGATAAACCCTACTGTTGGGCCGACACAGGGTATTTATGTATTAGGGAGCCGATCGCTTGGGGTAGGATTTTAGGGTACACTTAATTCTGTCTATTTCTGTTGGTACCGTCTGTTTCTGTTGGGTGGTAACACCTGTCTGTTTCTGCGTGGTACCGTCTGTTTGGGTGGTAAAGGCCCATTTACTAGTGTACACCTAATTCTACATTCTGTCTCCATAGGGATTAATCTGTTTCTGTACCTTCTGTTCAGGTGGCAAAGGCCCATTATTAGCATTCTGTTTCTGTACCTTCTGTTGGGGCGATAAAGGCCCATTACTAGAATTCTCTTCTGTGGAAATTGTTTTGTTCCCATTTCTGTTTAGTTTAGACATTAGGATAACCCTAATCCTATTATACTAGTATTAGTGCAGAAAGATGAAAAGTAATATTATTCTGTTTCTTCTGTTTAACCAAAGTACATCTGCCGCTCCTGTTACTATTATCTCTTATCCATCTTATTTTCATGTCATAATTATTATTATCTGTTCATATGCTGAAAGTCACTGGACTTGCCATACTTTATGTCTGACCTTGCTTGTTTTCGCCCCTTTTTCTTCCGTTCCCCCCCCCCTCCCCAGGTTTTCCAAGGAGGGAATACTTTAGCTTGACCCGGATTTCTTCTGCTTGAAGTACTTAGAGTGCTTAAAGTATGGCTTGACTCCTTATGGTAGCTTCTGTGGGGATTATGATTTTAAAGTTTTGTACTCTGATGATTTTCTGAACAAGACTGATATTTATGTACTTGAGTTTTTGGTAAAGATGTAACCAAACTGATTTCTGTTTTCCGCTGTAATAAAGTTATAATTTCTCAAGTGTTGTTTATCTGTATTGAAATTTTCTGTTCTGTTTACTAAAATGCTCCACCAAAGTTAAGTTATTCCCTTTGTGAGTGCCCTTAACAGAGGTGGGGTGTTACAGTCTATGGATGTTAGAAATGCCACTACTGCTTTATATTCATCCTCCAGCCCTCCAACTATGTATAACACATGTTCTTTTTCTTCAATCTTATTGCCAGTGCGTGCAAGTTGATCACATAGATTCTTTACCTTCATTAGGTATTCATTCATATTGGAACTCTCCTTCTTTATACTTTGAAGTTGCTTCTTGTAGTTTAACACCCTTGCTGATGATTGACTAGTAAATGATCTCTCTAAGGCTGTCCATATATCGTGAGATGACTTAACACCAATTAATTGTGGCATTATTGATGAACTTACTGTTCATTAGCCATGCACTCACAAGATTGTCTAGTCTTTGATATGATGCATATTCTTGATTAGGAATTAAGTTGTTATCAGCAACTCTGTGTATTTTGCTGGAACATTTTGTGATCTATAGAGATAATCTTCAAATCCACAACCCTTTGCCGTTGTTTCCACTTGCAGTTTCCATAGAAGATAATTTGATTCATCCAGTTGAATCAAGATGATGTTGCTTTGCAGCTTGATGATGGATTTAATAAAATCTTCATTGCTTTCAGCACTGGTCTGATTTGATCTGCCTGATATCTTGGAGAATTTGGTGGATTTGTTTCAACCATAATTCTCTAAATGTAGACAAAGAAGCAGTTACAGAAAGACTACTTCAAAAAACAGGTAAATATCTCTTGAACACCTTTTCTTGAATTGAAATCTTCTGCAAGATTTCTTCAGATTGAATTTGATAGCAAACAAAATTGCTAAAATGATGATTTTGAGAGAGTGTTGATACACTGAGTGTCTGATTAGCAATCTAGGACGGATGTTAACTTCATATGATTGATTTCTTCATAATTTTTTGATCGAACTTGAGTTCTTGAGAAAATTTACCACTAAATTGTGATGTTGAAAACTGATGTAGCCACTGAATGTAGGCGAGGCGAAGTTTTTAGGATCACAGTCTCAACCCTCAAATGATGAGATGAAAATCTTGGATGAGGGGCATCCAAATGATGAGAATTTTCTGATGGATGATCTATCTTTCGATAGATTTGTATTGAAACAAATTGTTGGATCGAGTATTGATGCAGTTAGCACTTTCAGCCTCTGATACGATATAAGAAAATAACCGGAAATGATTTTATATACTGAATGAATAAATTGATCAATTATACAAAGGTTTATGTACATATTTATAGTTGAATAGCCGAATGGGCTTAATGTAATGAAACATGAAATAAAACATGACTTTGGGCTAAGCCCACTTATGATGTAAATGGGATATAAAGAGTATTTGTGTATTACTCTTCATAATACAGAGAGCTAATTTCAAGTTCTGCATTCTGGTCTCAATATGAAGTTGACTATGACTAAAGCACTGCACACCATTATTAAATCATGGTTTCAACCACTAACATGTGTTAATATCCTCATAACCATCATGTAACCCCAGTTTCTTAGAATTCAGTTACTTAACTAGTTCATTTACAATAGCATTTAGTTATAAGATGTTACCTGATGCTTGAGGGTTTGCTTCTAACTCCCTACTCATTTTAAATTTTAGTTCTTCTTTTTTCCTCAAAAAAAAAAAAATAAATAAATAAATAAATAAAGGAACACAAGCTTCTTTTCATTATAAACTTGACATGGTAGGGTCCTACTGCTTTATCATAAGAACTTGGCTAATATCTATTTCTGACTATACAATTTTACCGTACATGGGCATATCTTCTTTCTTGTTTGCTTGGGAGATGGCTGTTAGTAGAAATAGCCAAGATACGTTGGATGAAGTGAATGCAAGAGTAACAAATATACCATGGATAAGTATAAAAAAGTTCTTTCAATTGAAGGATCACTGCACGTAGATAAATTGAATTTTAAGGATTATTCTTATAATAAAGATAATAAATGATCAAAAGTCACTAATAATCATTGGACTTGAATAATTTAACTTTAAATTATATCAGATTTACAAAGGAGGGTGTTAAAAATGATCATAAATCATCAATGCACACTCACATGCTTATAGCACATTATACAAGGATCTTATAAAAGAAAAAGGTGGCTGAAGTTTCCTTGCTTCCGGTTGTGGTTAAGAAATTTTAGAATTATATAAGAAAGGCATTGTGTGGTCCTTGCTAAAACTTGCCACAATCATTACCATAATTCACGCCTTCTGTGCTGCAGAATTTATTTTTGTACTACAAGTATGAGTTTCTCTACAAAATGTATATGGCTGTAAACTCACAAAGGATAATGGTTGTTTACTTGAAATTAGAATAACTGTATTTGTTTACAAAGCTAAAGAACTACTATCTATGGTAAAATGTTTATTATCCCTTCCTTTTAATACAGTTTTCTTTTTCATGTAATGATTTCAGGTACACTTGGGGACTTGGAAGTGTAGAACAGCTGGGGCACTGCTCTTTACAGTCTAGTAATGAAGAATTTATCCCAAGAAACTGGAAGGTAATATTTTGCTCGCTTCTCATATTGGATAAGAAGATGGACTGAAGGTTAATCTTTACATACATGCTAAAATGAATCCTTGAGCTTCCATTGTTTTTAAAGGTATGGACTGAAAATCCTGGTTTACCATTTTTCTACTTTGGGGAGTCCCTGTGAATGAGTCTAACACTGAAACTTTTTGTGTAATGCATATTGTAAATACTGTGTATGACTATCAGGAGCAACGTAGATGGAATTGAAGAAGGCATTATGATGTAGTGTGGATGAGTGTGAAAGCATGTACTTAAGGCACCAACAAGGGGTATAAAAGCTTCAGTTGTGAGTGAATATGCTTTGATAATATCTTTTGTTCAGCCATAACATTATTATCTTGCTTAAGTGTCGTTGCAGTTAGGGGCTGCTCCGGATTCTTCCAATATTCTCGTATTTTTCGTTGATGACTTGGTAGATCAAATAGCTGATGTTCTGGACTTTGAGCACTAATCCGATTGGCTACAAAATAAAGGATAAAAAGCTTAGACAAGAATGAATTTCTTTTATTATTTACTTTTCTAGATTAGGATCGGTGATGCGCATGGGAGTCACAACTTTTCTTATTTAGAAATTACTCTACAGGTCATGTCTAACTTGCTCTATTACTATGGCATGTGTGGTTTAATAAAGGACTGTCTACTTCGGTGCTACTTTAGCAAGGTAAATATATATGGTAGTTCGCACTTTACTATTATTTTTGGAAACATCTGTAATTTTTTTGGCATCTCTGAAGTCTGTCAATGCTTTTCTTGTACTAGGAAGTGGGGAATTAGTCAGTACGCTTTATCTGATTTTGTCCAAGCCTGCAGAAGTGTTAGTTCTCCCCTCTAATTTTGCGTTCAATACTTGAAAGTCTTCATCCGTACAGTTACAGCGAGGGACACTAGTTCATTGATTAACATGTTTATGCTTGTATACTACTGTTAAGTGTTATGTATAATTTGGAGAATCTCATTTAATAAGTGTATGTACTTTTATTGACATATGTAATGAATTCAGCTATTTTCTGTAATGAAGTTATTAATTCACGAATGGTGAAAACTTGAATTGTTTTTCTCTTAATGTGAGTAATTATGTTTGTTGTTAGTGAAATGGCGTTTATAATTATAATATTATGAAGATTTTGATTAATAGCAATTGAGGTATAATTGCCTTTAGCAGTTGTAAAACAAAATTTAACAACTGCTAGAAACAGTTGTAAAAAAAGGTTTACTTTGTTACGGTTGCCAGTATTTAATAGACATATTGCAACTGTTTTTGGCAGTTGTGAAAGGGTATTTTTTATTGTAGTGGTACCTATGGCAACACCTGCACGGATATTGCCATAGGGTCGCAAAGGTGTTACCTTCGACTTAAAACGCAACACCGAGAAAGTGTTGCCATATATCATTTTTGGCCTGCAACAACACTTTTTGGCACTTTCTACACCACTTCTCCGTGTTACAGTATGCAATCTATGGCGTATTGCATTCATTGTTTCTATGAAATAAACTGGATTAACCCAAATCAACATAAAATAATATATAACCTCTTATCAAAATGTATCAAACACATCCTCATTATCTTTAAGCGTATATGTACAAATAAAAATACAAAAAACCTAGGTTTGGGTTCGGTTTGGAGTTATGCTTGTTTATGGCGGCAAGTCATAGGTGATTTTTTTCCTTTCACTACTTTCTCTTCAATTTCTATCGTTTCCTCACTTCAACCTTGCCTCTCACTAATATCTCTTCCCTTGCCTACATTTTATTACTTTCGTCATCATGAGTATTCTCCAAACCCAAATTTCATTTCCAGATATAACACCAAGATCTCTGAAATCCCCTTCACTTCATACCCTAGCTCATCCTGCTCTCAACAACTACCTTGCTGCGGTTCTCACGCCTCTTCCATGGTGCGATGTCTTATCTAGTAGCTGGCAACCCCGCAAGTCTCGACGCTACTGGGATTCAACAGATCTGGGAAGAGTTCGACTTACTGTGGTTGTGGGTGTTACGGCTTTTATGCGGTGTCGGTCGTGGTACATTTTGGCAAGTAGTTTTAGGTTGCTTCGTGTCTTTCTCTTGCAAGATCTAGTAAGCTTTTATCCTTACTAACCAAGTATATGCAATGAAAATCTATTTATTTGCTCTTACTTGATGAGCTTGCGATGGAATGGCTTATTAGGTGGTGCTTTTGATGGGAAATTTGTTATTGTCTGGTCTTATTGTTTTTGCTTATGTTCGCCTTGTTTTTGCTATTTTTGGGAATGTGGACGTTGTGTTTTTTGTTTAGTTTGGTGTTGGTGCTTGGTTTCTTGAGAGATCGGGGATTTTCTTTCATTTTTTAGTTTGTGAGAATAGGTCATCACTGTTGAGCAGTGGCAAACATGCTTAGCACAGCCCTTGCCGTTTCTTCTTGATGGTGATCTATGCATGTTCTTACTCTTTGAAAATCGCCATGGATGTTGTCATGTGATTGCTTGGCTCAAGTCTTGCCGGTTTGGCCAACTAAGGGGATTACTGGCCTTGTGCCTTGTAACCTGGAAGGAAGTGATGCTCCACTTTGTGATTGCCTATAGCTGATTGTTACAGTTTCTTGGAGAAGCTTATGTTGCCTATCATGTCATTCTCGTAACTACAGTGTTACTTTCGGTAGTCGTACTCTGTACCTGTTGTATTATTTTTTTGGTTCACGAGTGTAATTCCATCACTCTGTGTAGTATGTAATGTAATATTATGTAACACACTCCCTGCATGGGGATGTTTGTAGTCTAGTCAATTAGCTGCTTTAGTGCTTTATGCCTGTTAGGTAGAGTGGACGGAACACATAAAATTCCGTTAGCGGTGGACGGTCCACCTTAAAAACCGAGTAGCTGATTGTCAACCACAATCACATGTATTATACTGTATTTTTTATTATTGGTAACAATAAAAAGGTGTTTGTGGTCATCTTGCCCAAAAAAAATACAAAAAACCATACCCATCAAGACTGATCATCCTCTTCGGAAACGCATAAGGAAGGAAATGTTTTATGTTGCTCAATATATTCTGCCAAACTCAGATTCAACTGCACCATCTCCACAGTGGGAAGACCATCATGCTCCTATAGCTTAGCCGTCTCTGCCTTATTTGAGCCTTCTAATACGTATTTTGGGAGGTCCCGGTTGGATCAAAATAAGTTGTTTTATAATTTCATAACTTTATCATAAAAATGAGCAATATTTAAAGTTTAGTTTATTTTTTTCAATTGTTGCTTGGTTTCCAAATCCACAACACTTGTTTTGGGATGGTAGATTCATGAAAGACACAAAAATAACATCTTCCTAACAATAATCAACTCGTCATATCTTGTATCGTCCAACATATGTGCTCGTGCTTGCTGCAACTTTTACTGTGATGCAAAATACAATTGAACTTTGCATAATATTATTCTAATCCTATATAACAAGATAATTGAATTGATCATTTTTAAGTACACTAATCACTATAAATAACAAAAGGCTATAATGACATCAATTTTTTCTTGTATCTAAGATAATACAATATGGTTGATTACTTGTGAATAGCAATTTATATGGAAATCTGAGCACTGAAGAATTATTCATACTAAATGTTCGCAGGCATAAATGACACTAATTAAAGTATCTGTAGATATGTACTTAACTTATTACTTTTAATGGAAAAAAAATCCTTATTAGTATAAGTTATAACTTGACTACGATATACTTACATATGCAGCAACTGCTTTATCATCATTTTCCTCAAGTATATATGTGATTAAGCCCTCCTCGTTGATTTACTTCATGACATAGGTATGAGCAAAAACATCCTAATATGACAAGGGAAACCGCACGCTCTCTCTTGAAATAATTTGAATATTATTGACGTCCAAAATTTGGTAGAGCACCCAAAGAGTTCCAAGATAATGAAAATGAATAAAAAATGAGGAACTAGTAGAGAAAACACAAGAAATGGATGACATATTGCTTATAGTAGTTCAGTTCGTGTGAACCTGCGTCCACTCAAAGGTTTTAGCATCACATAAGTATAAGGTGGGATCGGTATTTCCCCATGCCATACAAGAGCAATGGTGGAACTAGTGCAAAAGAAGCTAAAATTCTCCTTTCCAAAGTCCCAAAGAGCCAAGATGATAAAAGCTCACCAAGGAGCTAAAGATCAAAAAGTCGCCTTCTCATTGATGGCTGCGGACTATTTATAGGAGAAGGAATAGAGGGAAGATGTGCAGATGCATGGGAAGGAGTCCATGAAGGTAGCCCAAATCCCAAGGCAAGGCATAGACGGGCTTAGTATCGATCCAAGGATTGGTATCGATCCCCAATTCCATCTCTTTTGGGGCTTCGACCTTGTGGACACCTTCATCTTGCTTTGCTTCGTCTTCGGCTGAACTCAGGTGGGAAGTTACTTTGTGGATCGGGATTCCCTTGGTCTTGACATTTGATGTGCAGTTGTGGTGATTTGGGATTCATACCAATCTCCATGCTCTTCTCGTGATTCCCACTGATCCTGCATTTCAACATGATTCTCACCCGTCCTTGAATGCCTTTCATGATTCACATCGATCCAGCACCACTTAGAGATTTCTTGGTGATTTTCGAAGTTGCACCGATCCAACATGATTCGCGGATTCATACAATCTTGGACATCTTGGGAGTTGTACCAATCTCGGTTGACTTAGACATACTTGTTGAGTAGTTTGGAGCGTGTGGATAAGTACTTTAACAACCCAACCTTGTGTGACTACTTATTAAATCGTAATAATGATTTTATAGCAAGGTTATAAATTAAAGTATAATTAATGAGCTAGAATGTAATTTGAATAAAATAAATATTACTCATTGAGAATGAATAGAATGTGACAGTGGGAAATTGTTGTTGAATGAAAGTTAAAGCTTATGAAAAGATAAGCTTAATCTTTTGTTAATCAAATTGTGTATGAACATGTGAGATTTGAGTTAAAGTGCAATTAAATACTAAGTTGGGTAAATAAACAATATTGTGTATTTAAGATTTGTAAAATGATAATTTTGGTGAAATATTGATGTAAACATATTAATAAATAGGAATATGACAAAATCCTGGTAGCTTTTATTTGGGAAATTGAAATAAACCGTTTACAAGTAAAAGATTGTTTAAAACAATGAGTTAAAAATAAAGTCTATATGAAATAAATATTAAAGGCATGTTAAAATTTGTTGTAAACTATTTAAAAAAGTGCTAATATTAATATTTTTTAGTTTAAGAATTTAATTGAGTTAAGGTTTTATGTTACATACAATAAAATTCTTAACAATGTTCATTTTCGTGTAAATTAAGTTCAAAATGCTTATTTTTGTGTAAAATTTAAATTATGTGTAAATTAAGTGAAAATAGTATTAAAAATGTTTAATATTTAAAAACATGTTGGAATACATTTTTCATATTTTGTAATGGACTTACGTAAATTTTATAAATTTTAGAGTTACATACGTAAGTGAATTTGTGAGGGAAATGTTTACAAACTTGTGTTAATAGGCCATAAGGCTCTAATTACTTACTCTGAGCTATATCTAGAGGTTAGTGGCTTAATTAAGATCTACTGTGCCTACTTTGCAATGGTTAATGGGTAGGTTCTGGAAAACTTACGTACATTAAATTTTGCTTGAGAAAGAAAGCTTCTTCTTCTCAAACTAGTAATTTCCATGGCATCTATTCACTAAATCAAATTATCCAACTTCCTGAAGCAAATTTAAGAGAAAATCTCCGCCCTGAGCCTAATTAACAGCATCTAATCCACATTTAAGGTTGCATATCATCTTAAATTTCTTTATTTGTTTCAGCTTGAAAATTTTATTTATGTTTTTCTTGTTGCATGTTATTGTAGTTCAACCTACAGGTGATCACGCTTAGAGAGGAGCTAAAAAATTCCATCTATGATCGACTTTGAAGCCTTCTCCTTGCAATTTCTTGCTGCAAGTCAAAGGTGAGAAATCCCTCAAAATTTCTAACTTGTTTCAATGGTATATATTTGCAAATCAGAGCCAAATCATGTAAGTTATGTTTAATTTTCTTGTTGTGTGTTTCTAAGCAGCTAAACATGATAAATACCCGTGTTTAAAGCTGAATATCTCCCTCATTTCTTTATGAAATGGGGTGATTATTTTTCCTATGTGTGGTTGATAGTCTCTAGTATCAGCATGTTAAATTTCTGAGAATCTGAATAGTTTTGGTTACATGAATTTGTCCCGAAATTTTCCAGTTCCTCGTTATTCAATCATAGGCACGTTCCCATGCCCAGATCGACCCAAGATTGTGTTGGGTTGACCCATGGGTTGACCTAAATACCATATGAGTCTACCTATAGGTTAACCCACGAAAATAATAGGTTGACACACCTTGGAAAAATTGCCCAGATGCGCTCTTTCTTCCTTACTGAAGTTGCTAGTTGTTGAATTTGTGTGACCTTTATGCCTGTGTTTAGTGCATTTCTGAGCAAATTCCGGAAACATGTTTTGATGATAATCAAGTGCCATTTTTGCACTATCTACAAAGTTATATTTTATGGATTTCGCATGGGAAATTTGTGGGATATTTCAGCATTACTGAAGAAAGGCATGCTATTGCTTTTTAGTGGTTTTAATGAGTTTACAAGTATGCTTTCCTTGTGATATTTCCTATGCTTTAATGACACATGCATGGATTTTATAAATTGTTTTCAAAATGTTTTGAATTAGGAAAATATAGCTTTAAAAAGATAAATCATGTTAATAAAGTTTTACAAATTATTAGTAATATTATTTTAACAAGGATTTTCAAACTTTACGGCTTTTAAAGATTTTTTAAGAAAGTATACTTTTCTGAACCATTTTCTTAAAGTCTGATTTTAATATAAAAATCCTATGTAATTGCACCTTTCGATAAGGCGTGTTGGTGGTTGAATGATTACGTAAACCTCGCGGTATGGGACATGATTGTATACTGTATCGATTGGATCCATCCAATCGAAGCAACAATTTTGTATGATTCTCAATGACACTTTGTGATTCGTATTAATTCTCTGTGTTTCTTAGTAATTCCCAGTGGTTTTCTCGTGGTTTCTTGTGTTTTCTAATGTGGAGCTGAATTGTAGTGTGTGAACCATTAAATGAGAATGTGTGGTACGGTATGTACGATTACCAGTTTTCTTGTTACTACATGGGAGTTTGTGACACATTCATGTTGTTTAAGCCAGCACTAGACCATTGGGTCATTATGTTATATGCGACTTTTCAGGTCGATCATGTTGTAATGCGACCTTTGATCAATTATGTTGGATATGATGCCCATTATATTGGTGTAGTAATGGTTATGGCTTTGAGCCATTATGTTGATAGCACGTGCAGACGTGGCTTCTGCTTGCCAATCATTTTCTTGCATCCAAATCATATTATTTTAGTGTTTTGTGATTTTTTGTGGATTTCACCATTGTAATCTTTATTTTTATTGGTGATTTCATTAGTGGTTTCAAACTCTTAGCAGAGTTTAGTACTTTCCTGATTTGGTGATATAGCGATTTATGAGATTTTATGATTTCATCTTGTGGTTTTCATTGATATCACTAGAGTTTTTTATGGGTTGAAACCTTGTAGTAAATTATGCCATCTCATTCCTTTACAACTTAAAGGAATGTATCCCTTAGTGAATTATTTCTTTTTCTCACTTACACTAATTATCTAATTCAAGTTAGACTAATCTGGTTTTTTATTAACTTGGGTCAGACCGAGTCATAGGTTAGGATAATTATCCCATGCTTCTATGTTCACCTTAGATTTCATGCACTAATTTTGGGATCGTATAGTTTTTGTTTTCACCTTTTACAGTTTACCTTGGATATGATGACACATATTCTTTTTGTAGGGGTTGTGCTGTATATATTTACGTAATGACTTATTTGATCTCGCATGTTGTTGTATGTGTTATACATGATGATTCGTGTGTATATGTATATATATGTCTACGGTTCTGTAATATATGTATATATATCGTGTTTTGTTCAAAATAGATCCTGTAGCCACTATAATATTGTATCAGATAAGGATTAAGTGTGTCGATATGTGGCAAGAAAAAATTCTTGACACATTTAATACATATTTGATACAATATTACAGATGGTCGCTCCTAACAAGCCATGTTCTTCGAATTAATAAATATTATTACTAGTTAATACTCTTTGTTAATATGGGTCTTTAGGTGGGGCGTCATAGCTTGGTATTAGAGAAATGTTCAGAACAGAATGTTGTATAAATACAGAATAGTTTGCACACTACGATACATCGATGTATAATTCTAATACAAAAATCATACCCCAACTAAAGTGATCATTGTCTTATCTTTGACCTTCTTTGCATCCGGTTGAATTGTTTTTGGAATACGCCTAGGAATGTGAATTTAAAATTCCATATTATTCATTTTGTTCTTAATTTCATTGATAATATCTTATCCAAATGAATAATTTCATCATATTTCAACTTTTTTTTCTTATGTCAGGCCGAGGTATAGGACGCACTTTAGGTGCAGGGTCATTCAGTGGCCCATGCCCTGAGGAGAGTGCCTGACCTTTTAGTGATTCTTCTCCCGAAGAAGTCTATATTCCCATAGTCATAATCTTGAGCTTATCAAAGGCACCCATCCTTCTGCACTGTCCCGATCATTTCCTCCTATCGCATTTGTACGTATGTTTAGCAATTTCACTCATCTCGATGGGAAGTCATTCAAGGGCACAGAGTCTGTTCTAGAGGTTCAAGCTTGACTATGCACGTGTAAGAATATTTTCACATAGATGGACAATTCTAATCGTAATCGCGCTCTTATGGCATCGAGTATGCTTTGATTGCGTGTCCTCGATTCATATGAGTTATTTATGGCCAAGGTCGGTAGGTCCACTTTAGAGTGGAAACAGTTTAAGGAGAGGTTCGAGCTTAAGTTTGTTCCTAAGTCGGAGGAGATTCTTTCTCGTCGCTTCCTCGGTCTTAGGCAAAGGATATCAACTGTTTCCGAGTATGTCACATCCTTTGAGGCCTTGTCGAAGTACGACATGGAGCATATCTCTACATCTTATAAGAAGAACCTTAAGTTCATAAGTGGCTTAAGAAGTATATTAAGAATTCTCGTATGTTGTAGCTAAAGTTGTCATTCGAAGAGCTTGTTGACGCAACTCTCCATGTCAAGGCAGTCGAGAAGGAGGAAGACAGTGGTGAGGAGGTTAATGTTCGAAGTAATATGAATAAGAAGTGCTTTCCATTTTCTAATTTTAAGTCTTTTCATTAGATTAAGAAAAATAAGCCCAATGTGTCAAGTTCTCAGCCCCAAGTGACACCTCCTTCGGCTTTAGCGAAGAAAGGTTACAACCGTGGGTTATATGATCATTTCACTCGAGCATACCTTAGTCCTTGCATGTGCAGCTATTGTAAGAAAGAGGGTCATCGGTTCTCCTCTTAGCTTAAGAGGCAAAAGGGACTTATTTTGGTAGTCTCAATATGGTGAGAGCTTTTAGTTGTCCATCTCATTTTAGAGGTACACCTTCTATTCGTGAGGGTCCATTGATAATTAGAGATTGATATATTGGAGTTCTATTCAATAGGGGTGAATCCCATTCATTCATATCAAAGGAAATCGTTGATGCTTTGTCTTTGGATGTTGTATGCTTGTTGACAACTTTCAGCTTGCAAATCCCATGGGGGATCCACAACGCGTAGCTTAGTGTCTAGTGATGTTGAGTTATTTCTGTGTGGCTTTTCATTTTGTGCGAATTTGCACGTGATTTATTCGTTGGATTTCAATATGATTCTTGGTAGGACCGTCTCGTGCGATACGAGGCCGAGATTATTTGTGATGAGTGAATATTGTGTCTTCGATATCCCGTTTTGTCTGATCAACTATCTCTTGTTCTTAAGGATGTTAATACTGATTATGTGGCTTCTTTATTTTCTATTGAGTCTCGAGACCATGATAAGGAGAATAATGTGTCTCGTATTCCCATGGTGTGTGACTTTGCAGATCTATTTGAGATAGTTTTTGTTGCCACATAAATGGGATATCGAGTATCGTATTGACTTGGTTCCTGGTGCATAACCTGTTAGTCGGCCTCATATTCGAATGTCAAATAAATAGAATGAAGAAACTAAGGTTACGCTTCTTGAGCTTGAGGCTAAGCATTTCATTCAATCTAGTTCTTCACCGTGGGTGCCGCGGTGGTATTTACGAGGAAATCCGATGGGACTCTTTGGCAACGCGTTAGTTATCACAAGCTTAATGTGTTAACCATTAAGAAATGTATCCATAACCTAGGGCCGATGATATGTTTGATTAATTTAGCGGAGCTAATGTCTTTTCCCAACATGATTTAGGCACAGGATTTCAATTTCTTCGAGTTGTTGAGGACAACATTCCTCTTACCGCATTATGCACTCCATTTGGTTCTTGCGAGTGGCTCGTCATGCCATTCAGTTTAACCAATGTTCTGCGTACTCCATTGATCTTATGAATTGAGTATTCCATTTCGATAAATTTCTGTTGGTGTTCATTACTGACAATATTATTTATTCCAAGTTAGAATCCGAGCATGATAATCACTTGAGAATCGTTTTAAGCACTCTTAGGCATCATTATCTTAAAGCCAATTTTTCTAAGTTTCATTTTCGGGATACACAAGTAAAGATCTGGCTCATGTTGTATCTTGTGATGGCGTATCCGTTGAACCTTCTAGGATTGAAGCCATTCAGAATTGGAAGAGACCCAAGAAAGTTTTTGAGATTCGTAGCGGGCTACTATAGTCGGTTCTTTTGAAATTTTTCTCACATTGCGTTACTGCTACATCTTACCAGCAAGGGTGTTCATTTAGTCTAGTCCAATCGTTGCGAAGCATCCTTCCAGTAGTGCAATGTAATAACCCGGAAATTCTGGGCCAGTTTAAAATTTTTATTTTGGCAATTTAACGAATTTTGAACATTTAAAATAGATTATTTTAAACAATATCGACGAGAAATTTATTTTGAACAGAATTAGAATGTATATATTGTATACGTCGTCGTTAGAATATAAATATTTTATTTTAATTATAATAGAATTGAAAATGGCGCGGTAGTTCGATAATTCGATTTCAAACTTCAATTGAATGTACCGGGTGCAAAACAATTCGGATTTTAGTGAAACCAAAAATCATAGGATCTAATTGATGATATCTTTCCAACGAATCCGAAAAATCGAAATTTCATAACGGGAATCAAAAGATATGTCCAGTTGAAAATTCTGAATAGTCGCTATGGAATTCAGGCCCTTAGAAATAGCCATTTTGCAAACGACCTCGGATTTCGACGAAACCACTTTTGTTGGATCCGTGATGTAAAGTTATTGCTAGGTTTCAAATTTCATAATTTTTCGAATCAATATGTGAACGTGGCAAAGGAAAACGCGTTTGACCAGTTTCAATTGATTTTAATCGACTGGAAATTGGCCATTTTTTCAACGGTCTCAGAATTCGACGAAACTAGTTTTGTTAGGACTGTATCGTCAATGCGAAGCTAGAAAATATTTTTCTGTAATTTTTCGTGTCCGTATGTGACCTCGGTAAATTGAAATGTACGTTTAAAATTCAATATAGCGATTTAATTGTAAATTCAACGGAAACTGATCGAAACGATCGAATCAGCTTGCGATACATATCCTATTGTGTTCGGAATGGGGGTAATTATCTAGGGACGACAGTCGTTGGGTCTCGTTTCGAGTTCGAATGAAAAAGTTACTTTTTTTGAAATTAAATTGTAATAAATATATATATTATATATTCTCCTTTCCTTTCTCTCTCATTACTCAGTCAACATTTTTCAAAAAAAAAAAAAACCATAGATCCACAAATCGCGCTCAGGCGATTGTCGACGTCGCCACTGGTGGCTACCCTCGCCGGCCCCTTCCCCTTCACCTCCGACCGCTCCTCGCTGCTCCACCCTCTCCCCTTTTCAGTTCGAATCACCACGAACCCCCAACCTTCTTGAAGCCGCCGCCAGCCCAGGGGGAACCCCACTTCGCCGTCGCCCTGGCCCCACGCCACCTCCGCTCCTCCCCCACCTCCTGCTGACCCCGTCGCAACCCCCAAAGCCCCCTCGAGCTCCGAGACATCTCGTGGAACCGCAGCCCCTCCGACGAAGCGCGCCACCATCTGCTGATGCTCCTCCGCCCCCTTCTTTCCTCCCCTTTCTTCTTCTTCAATCCGACCCTCCTCGATCGCCATCTCCGCCGTGGAGCTTCCCTCATCAGTATACCGCATTAACAAGGTGATTTTACTCATTTAATTATTTATAAATTACCTTGTTTTTAAATTTAATGTTTATATAAACTTACATGGTTAAGAAAGCTGAATTTTGAACACGGCGAAGATTTGATTTCTAACATAGAAAAGGATTAGAAAATAGAGGAAGACATGAATTTGAAAATAGAAAGAACGGATTTTTAATGAATGAAAGACCGGATTTTTAATGAATAAAAAGAACGGATTTTTAATGACTGAAAGACCGGATTTTTAATGAATAAAAAGAACGGATTTTTAATGAATGAAAGACCGGATTTTTAATGAATAAAAAGAACGGATTTTTAATGAATGAAAGACCGGATTTTTAATGAATAGAAAGAACGGATTTTTAATGAATGAAAGACCGGATTTTTAATGAATAAAAAGAATGGATTTTTAATGAATGAAAGACCGGATTTTTAATGAATAAAAAGAACGGATTTTTAATGAATGAAAGGCGTGATTTCTATGATTATAAAAATATAATTTTTATCATATAGAAAGATTAAAAATATAATTTTTATTATATAGAAAGATTAAAAATATAATTTTTATTATATAGAAAGATTAAAAATATGATTTTTATATATTGAATAGCGAAGTAAAAATTCGATTTTTATATATTGAATAGCAAAGTAAAAGTTTGATTTTTATATATTGAATAGCAAAGTAAAAATTCGATTTTTATATATTGAATAGCGAAGTAAAAATTCGATATTTATATATATTGAATAGCGAAGTAAAAATTCGACTTTTACATATGTAGAGAATACGGGCAACGAAAGTGACAAAGGGCGAGAATGGCGATGATTTCTATAAATGAAGAGTCGTGGTATTGGATAGCTTTCGGTGAGAATTTCTCACTCTTCAATTTCTTTTCTAGTTATATATATATATATACTAGGATGCAGACGGTGCTTAGTAGCACCCGACACAATCGTCCACAGACCATGGACTTGTTTGTTTGATTGCAAAAATTTGTTAGATTATTTGAATGAAATTGAATTGTTTGGTGAAATGAATTGATTTGATTGATGTGTGAATGGCGTGGACCTTCACTGGACCGGGGATGAGGCTAGGCCTTGTCCCGTTTCTAGTATCGTGCCGTTATGCCGCCGAAATTTTCTAAAATATGTTAGAAAAATAAAAATATCATTTTATTGAAGAAATGAACTGAATAGAACATTCATAGGTTAAATAAAATATTTTATCGTTAAAAATATAGTTTTAACGTGGAAGTGAATAAAATAAAATATTCATTTACAAACCGGACGGTTTGTTTATGTACACCTATTTGAAGGACATTGATTGGGTCGATAAATTTTACACATCGCCCAACTGCACAACTAAAATCTGTGTTTGATTGTTTGAAACCCCACACGGGTGTTGGGATGAAATTTGAAGTTCACTCATCCTGATTGATTAAATATGTCGATCGATTGATTGACAGGCTGTTATAAGCGTTAGATATCTATATTTGATGCTTATACAGTGTAGTGCACTTTGGTTGATGGTTGATTATTTTGCAATGCTATTATATACGTGTGATGTATGAAAATCCTTATAATTAACATTATATGGTGATTGATTGGGCCTCATTCCAATTTAGAAGATAAAGAATATTATAAAATAAAGGTTCATGTGTTGACTGTACTCATCCGTTGAGATAAGTCATGTGTTGAACGAAATATTTTAATAATAAAATTTACATCTTTATCAATATAAAATAAAGGTTCATGTGTTGACTGTACTCATCCGTTGAGATAAGTCATGTGTTGAACGAAATATTTTAATATAGAAATATTTGAATAGGAAATATTTGAAAAAGAAATATTTGAAATAGAATATTTGAAAATAGAATGATATGAAGCCGTGTTGATTAGAGATGCGCCATTTTGACGTGAACGATGTTTATATCGATTTTATTCATTTTAAAATGAATATTGAAAAGTGATTTCGAAATCGCATATCTTGAAATGAAATTTGAATCAAATTGAATAGAAAACGAATTCGAATTGAATTCGAATTGAATATATAACGAATTTGACTTCGAATTGAATATAAAACGAATTGGATTTCAATTGAATATATAATGAAATCGAATTGAATAGAAAACGGAAATGAATGGAATATAAAACGATTTCGAAATGAATTGAATTGAAAATGATTTCGAAATGAATTGAATAGAAAACGACTTTGGAATTGAATTAAATTGAAAACGAATTCAAAGCGAATTGAAATGAATTCAAATTGAATTGAAATTTGAATTGAATAGAAATGAATTTTAAAACGAATTTATAACGAAGAATTCAATTTTGATTTGAATTGAAATGGAAGTTGAAATTGCTTTTGAAACGAATTTAAAACTATTTATATAATTCGTTTTAACTAGAAATCGACGAAATATATATTATATATATTATATATATATAATATAATGGCCTGAATAGAACGCCCGCGCCGCGACAGTTCGTGAATTTCGACCATTTATTTCAAACGGACAAAACGGGAGATCCGACCGTCGGATTCTCCTAAAACCGGAATCGTTGGGTTCGTATCGAAAAGAGCTTTCTAACGAATGTTAGAAATTTGAAATCTAACAGTTGGATTTGGAGATACGTCCAAATCAAATTCGAAAAAGGTCGCTGTAAGTGCAGTTCGATGGCCGTTGATGGAAATCGACTGTACGGGCCTTGATAAAATTATTAAAAATAGTAATAATTTGTGTAAAATCATAAGAAATGATTTGAGAAGAATTGGGATGAAAAACTCAATATTTGAAAAGATAAAAATAGATTTTATCGAAGTAAACTAGTTTTGAACTAGAATTATAATTCTATTTATTTTTAAATAAATAAATTGAATTTGAAAAGGGTTTTAAAAATAACCAGAATTTCCAATGATTGCATTAGAGTGGATTTGAATCGAAATTGTCTTCGGAATATTTCGATGTTGGAATTCGTGATTATACAGATGTTGTTATGGAAATTTGAAAGATATATATTTATATCGTTATTTCCAATACGACATTTGTTAGTCGTAGAATTTGATATTGAATATAAGCCGATATATTTTCTATTCAGAGCCTTGTATTGAATATCAAATGTGATTTGGGTTTGTCGTGAATGGTGTCTTCACTAACACTGTTCTTGAAACCAGTTGAAAAAAAGATTAAATCTTTTTATTTAGATTTAATGAAGTGTACCACTTAAATAATATTTAATTGGAATTGAATTGATATTGATTTTTGGGTTTATCGTGGACAGTGTTTTAAATAACACTCGTTCTTTAACCCGATAATTAATGAATGTGATTTTGGGTTTATCGTGAACTGTGTTTTAAATGACACTGATTCTTTAACCCAGTTAAAGATTAAAACTAAGTGGAGTTTTAATGAATCTTTAATTAGATTGAAAAGATCGGAAATGGAGTTCCACCAGTTTTGCTCCAGCCGATAGTTAAATCTTTAATTAGATTTGAACGTGAAATGGTAATTGAATTTACCGATAATACCGTGGTGTTAGATATGAAGTATAACCAGTTTTACTTCATGGGATGAATAGGTTGGGATTGGGAAATTAAAACAAATGATTACTTCGGTATGGTTCGCTAATCCCGACTAGTTTGAATTGATATTCAAAAAATAGATTAAAGAATAAATTCAAGAAATTTATCTTGGATAAAATTAATGGGAACCTTTCCCTATGAATGTGAAATTTAGAAACTAACTGTCCGTTAGCTAAGCAGAATGGTTTTCTGGATATTGATCTGATGTTGGTTTCGGCCTTCGGGGTTAATATTTAGGGAATTATTCTCTTGATTAATTTACGGTTAGTGACTGATAAATTGGAATGAGGCGTATGTTGTGTTTGTGTAACATTTATCTTTAATATACGCTGGTTGTTCGGAAAGGCCGGGTTTATACCCATTCTGAATAATCAATTCGACGATATGTCGAAGATGAAGACGGTGGTTGAAGACCAGAAGTCTTCACATCGTTGGGATAATTACTGACGATCCTGATTGGGTTGTACACCCAAGAGGATGGAAATAGTTGGTGGTCGTCCAGACGTACTTGGAGATGGATGGATATGCGAGGAAAGTGCCTCCGGTTTCGTTCAGACCCAGAACGGACTTGTAAATGGATAGTGTGTCTGACGTTGTATTCCTTTATACTGTATTTGGTGATCTCTGCTAAATATATATCTGTTTGGTGGCAGAGAATTTATTCTCTTGCTATACACCCTTCTCTGAGACGTACGAGCCTAGAGGTTATATATTGGCAGAAATCAGTGGTACAGTATGGACTGACAATGTGGCATGCTGAGTTGCATGGATCAAGGCTTTTGTTGAAAAGAAAATTCTTGTGGTTGATGATCAAAGCACGGTCTTGTGTGGCGTAGCTTTGTGTAACGTTGATTCGCGAGTATCACACCCGGTATGAACCAAAAACGGGAGACGGACATCAGGGAGGACATGCGTTTCTTTCTAGTTAGGAGTGACGTCAGTGCTTGAACTGGCTGAGGAGTTTGACTCATGTGGATGTTGCTTATTATTACTTGCTGAAAAGCGAGGCGCCTCGTGATATCGGTTTCGGCCGATGCTTCTGGTCGGCTGACGGGCCAGGCTTACGCCCCAAAGGGCGGGGAAACGCAGTGTTCAGGCATAATAATCCACATCGGTGGACCGGCCCTGACGATCCATGGGGCAGTTACGGCTGTTCCTGAGGCTCGGACTAGACAGTCTCGAATCGGTGAGGATCTTGCCCCTAGCCTCGGTTCATACCATAAATGATAACCCAACTTCCAATACGACATTGCGGTTTTGATTGTAAACTTATATATGGCGACATAGTGTTATGGGTCATTCATGCCGTCTATGATTGATACTTATGATTTGAAGTTGTTTTTACACTATGCACTTATAGTAGTATCAAATGATTTGTTTTAAAACGTATCAAGCATTCTTTGGCTGTTATAAGGGAAAACCGTATCCCCCGGCTTGCGTTGCATTGTGTGATAGGACCTGGGTCTTATAACAGCTTCATTTTTCTTTATTTAGCATTGCGTTGTTTATTTCATGCACTGGTATTCTTGGGAGGAAACCCGTTCCGTGTTATACGGCGTGGTCCCTTGATTTACCTAACTTTGAAAATAAAGATAATAACTGTTTTCGTTCTCACACCAGTCACATGACTGACCTGGAGTTTATTGTTTTAACCTAAACTCTGGGTGCCCTTATTTTGACATGGGCAGCTAGTAGTTTTGGTTTTGCAGATTTATATTTACAGGATCCTGGTTTACAGCTGGAATGATATCCGGAAAGCTTTGTATCCGTATATCTCTTCTAGTTGTGTATTGTATTATTTTCCGCTGCTATGTATTTAAATGTAATTTAAATCTCTGATATTTCTGTGTAATATTTATTCATATATAGTCTGTATATTCTTGTAATCTGATGCATTGTTTTAATTAACAATGAAATGTTCTTCTGTATGTGTTCTGTTGTGGCTTGTTCTCGAACTATCCGCGCTTTCCTTTACGGGGAAGTTACGGGTCTTTACATTTGGTATCAGAGCTTTGGTTTACAAAGCTAGAGAACAAGGCACATTAGAACCATACGAAAAAATTCATCAGATATTGGATTAGTAATATCCAATTAGAATGACTCGTTAGAGATGGGATCAGTAGAATCCTAGAACGAGTGTGAAGAGTATATTTTTAAAGTGAAAACAAATTTAGTTTTGAAAATCTAAATCAAATATTCGTATTTGATTATTTATCTGTATTGATTTGGACAGTCCAGTATATAAAGAATTTGCATATACGCCTTGCAAACGTATATTCAAAGTTTTAATATATTGGATAGATATAGCATCACACTCTAGTCGCCCGGAGATGATATTGATGATAGCGATCGCATCATCAACATTTATGTTCGAGTTTCGAAGGTGGGATTCCTATATATTTCCATTAGACTGGTGTGAGAACCAAAATTAGATAGGGCTTATTGTTGTGATTTGGCATCAAAAATCTGATTTTTGACTATATATCAAAGTTATGAATTTCAAATGATAATTCACTAATTGATTGATGTTTGTGTTGTTTGTTTAATTGTTTGATAATTTTGAACCATTATGCCTAACTGAATCAAATATTGAATTGTATTGAAAATTGGTCGCATATGCTTGCATATATATGTACTTACCTTGAACAGGTCATAGCAAGGAGGCTAGAGCAGAGAATAAAATTTGTTTGCCCGACAAATAGGTACATGTTTACTACATAATTTACTGTTTTGTTTGGGTGATGATGATATAATGAGCCTATTGGCTAGCCGCTTGGCTTTTTCTTTTTCTTTTTGAGATTAGAAGGACCGGGGAAGATATTTGAAATTCCCCGATGCTCCCGGTGCAGGGGAGGTTATGGCGAAATTTTTCGAAAATTTAGGGTGTTAGCCAAATTTTTGAAAATTTGAGAATTCTCAGAAACTGAAAAGTTGGAGAATGGAAGTCAGATCGAACATAGAATTGATAATCAAACCACTTTCGACTTTGTTCCTTTTCGGGGACGAAAAGTTTTAAGTGGGGGAGATTGTAATAACCCAGAAATTCTAGGCCAGTTTAAAATTTTTATTTTGGCAATTTAACGAATTTTGAACATTTAAAATAGATTATTTTAAACAATATCGACGAGAAATTTATTTTGAACAGAATTCGAATGTATATATTCTATACGTCGTCGTTAGAATATAAATATTTTATTTTAATTATAATAGAATTGAAAATGGCGCGGTAGTTCGATAATTCGATTTCAAACTTCAATTGAATGTACCGGGTGCAAAACAATCCGAATTTTAGTGAAACCAAAAATCATAGGATCTAATTGATGATATCTTTCCAACGAATCCGAAAAATCGAAATTTCATAACGGGAATCAAAAGATATGTCCAGTTGAAAATTCTGAATAGTCGCTATGGAATTCAGGCCCTTAGAAATAGCCATTTTGCAAACGACCTCGGATTTCGGCGAAACCACTTTTGTTAGATCCATAATGTAAAGTTATTGCTAGGTTTCAAATTTCATAATTTTTCGAATCATTATGTGAGCGTGGCAAAGGAAAACGCGTTTGACCAGTTTCAGTTGATTTTAATCGACTGGAAATTGGCCATTTTTCCAACGGTCTCAGAATTCGACGAAACTAGTTTTGTTAGGACTGTATCGTCAATACGAAGCTAAAAAATATTTTTCTGTAATTTTTCGAGTCCGTATGTGACCTCGGTAAATTGAAATGTACGTTTAAAATTCAATATAGCGATTTAATTGTAAATTCAACGGAAACTGATCGAAACGATCAAATCAGCTTGCGATACATATCCCATTGTGTTCGGAATGGAGGTAATTATCTAGGGACGACAGTCGTTGGGTCTCGTTTCGAGTTCGAATGAAAAAGTTACTTTTTTTGAAATTAAATTATAATAACAATATATATTATATATTCTCCTTTCCTTTCTCTCTCATTACTCAGTCAACATTTTTCAAAATAAAATAAAAAACCGTAGATCCACAAATCGCGCTCAGGCGATTGTCGACGTCGCCACTGGTGGCTACCCTCGCCGGCCCCTTCCCCTTCACCTCCGACCGCTCCTCGCTGCTCCACCCTCTCCCCTTTTCAGTTCGAATCACCACGAACCCCCAACCTTCTTGAAGCCGCCGCCAGCCCAGGGGGAACCCACTTCGCCGTCGCCCTGGCCCCACGCCACCTCCGCTCCTCCCCCACCTCCTGCTGACCCCGTCGCAACCCCCAAAGCCCCCTCGAGCTCCGAGACATCTCGTGAAACCGCAGCCCCTCCGACGAAGCGCGCCACCATCTGCTGATGCTCCTCCGCCCCCTTCTTTCCTCCCCTTTCTTCTTCTTCAATCCGACCCTCCTCGATCGCCATCTCCGCCGGGGAGCTTCCCTCATAAGCATACCGCATTAACAAGGTGATTTTACTCATTTAATTATTTATAAATTACCTTGTTTTCAAATTTAATGTTTATATAAACTTACATGGTTAAGAAAGATGAATTTTGAACACGGCGAAGATTTGATTTCTAACATAGAAAAGGATTAGAAAATAGAGGAAGACATGAATTTGAAAATAGAAAGAACGGATTTTTGATGAATGAAAGACCGGATTTTTGATGAATAAAAAGAACGGATTTTTAATGAATGAAAGACCGGATTTTTAATGAATAAAAAGAACGGATTTTTAATGAATGAAAGACCGGATTTTTAATGAATAAAAAGAACGGATTTTTAATGAATGAAAGACCGGATTTTTAATGAATAAAAAGAACGGATTTTTAATGAATGAAAGACCGGATTTTTAATGAATAAAAAGAACGGATTTTTAATGAATGAAAGACCGGATTTTTAATGAATAAAAAGAACGGATTTTTAATGAATGAAAGGCGTGATTTCTATGATTATAAAAATATAATTTTTATCATATAGAAAGATTAAAAATATAATTTTTATTATATAGAAAGATTAAAAATATAATTTTTATTATATAGAAAGATTAAAAATATGATTTTTATATATTGAATAGCGAAGTAAAAATTCGATTTTTATATATTGAATAGCAAAGTAAAAGTTCGATTTTTATACATTGAATAGCAAAGTAAAAATTCGATTTTTATATATTGAATAGCGAAGTAAAAATTCGATTTTTATATATTGAATAGCGAAGTAAAAATTCGATTTTTACATATGTAGAGAATACGGGCAACGAAAGCGACAAAGGGCGAGAATGGCGATGATTTCTATAAATGAAGAGTCGTGGTATTGGATAGCTTTCGGTGAGAATTTCTCACTCTTCAATTTCTTTTCTAGTTATATATATATATATATATATATATATATATATACTAGGATGCAGACGGTGCTTAGTAGCACCCGACATAATCGTCCACAGACCATGGACTTGTTTGTTTGATTGCAAAAATTAGTTAGATTATTTGATTGAAATTGAATTGTTTGGTGAAATGAATTGATTTGATTGATGTGTGAATGGCGTGGGCCTTCACTGGACCGGGGATAAGGCTAGGCCTTGTCCCGTTTCTAGTATTGTGCCGTTATGCCGCCGAAATTTTCTAAAATATGTTAGAAAAATAAAAATATCATTTTATTGAAGAAATGAACTGAATATAACATTCATAGGTTAAATAAAATATTTTATCGTTAAAAATATAGTTTTAACGTGGAAGTGAATAAAATAAAATATTCATTTACAAACCGGACGGTTTGTTTATGTACACCTATTTGAAGAACATTGATTGGGTCGATAAATTTTACACATCGCCCAACTGCACAACTAAAATCTGTGTTTGATTGTTTGAAACCCCCACGGGTGTTGGGATGAAATTTGAAGTTCACTCATCCTGATTGATTAAATATGTCGATCGATTGATTGACAGGCTGTTATAAGCGTTAGATATCTATATTTGATGCTTATACAGTGTAGTGCACTTTGGTTGATGGTTGATTATTTTGCAATGCTATTATATACGTGTGATGTATGAAAATCCTTATAATTAACATTATATGGTGATTGATTGGGCCTCATTCCAATTTAGAAGATAAAGAATATTATAAAATAAAGGTTCATGTGTTGACTGTACTCATCTGTTGAGATAAGTCATGTGTTGAACGAAATATTTTAATAATAAAATTTACATCTTTATCAATATAAAATAAAGGTTCAAGTGTTGACTGTACTCATCCGTTGAGATAAGTCATGTGTTGAACGAAATATTTTAATATAGAAATATTTGAATAGGAAATATTTGAAAAAGAAATATTTGAAATAGAATATTTGAAAATAGAATGATATGAAGCCGTGTTGATTAGAGATGCGCCATTTTGACGTGAACGATGTTTATATCGATTTTATTCATTTTAAAATGAATATTGAAAAGTGATTTCGAAATCGCATATCTTGAAATGAAATTTGAATCAAATTGAATAGAAAACGAATTCGAATTGAATTCGAATTGAATATATAACGAATTTGACTTCGAATTGAATATAAAACGAATTGGATTTCAATTGAATATATAATGAAATCGAATCGAATAGAAAACGGAAATGAATGGAATATAAAACGATTTCGAAATGAATTGAATTGAAAACGATTTCGAAATGAATTGAATAGAAAACGACTTTGGAATTGAATTAAATTGAAAACAAATTCAAATTGAATTGAAAGCAAATTGAAATGAATTCAAATTGAATTGAAATTTGAATTGAATAGAAATGAATTTTAAAACGAATTTATAAAGAAGAATTCAATTTTGATTTGAATTGAAATGGAAGTTGAAATTGCTTTTGAAACGAATTTAAAACTATTTATATAATTCGTTTTAAATAGAAATCGACGAAATATATATTATATATATAATATATATAATATAATGGCCTGAATAGAACGCGCCGTGCCGCGGCAGTTCGTGAATTTCGACCATTTATTTCAAACGGACAAAACGGGAGATCCGACCTTCGGATTCTCCTAAAACCGGAATCGTTGGGTTCGTATCGAAAAGAGCTTTCTAACGAATGTTAGAAATTTGAAATCTAACGGTTGGATTTGGAGATACGTCCAAATCAAATTCGAAAAAGGTCGTTGTAAGTGCAGTTCGATGGCCGTTGATGGAAATCGACTGTACGGGCCTTGATAAAATTATTAAAAATAGTAATAATTTGTGTAAAATCATAAGAAATGATTTGAGAAGAATTGGGATGAAAAACTCCATATTTGAAAAGATAAAAATAGATTTTTATCGAAGTAAACTAGTTTTGAACTAGAATTATAACTCTATTTATTTTTAAATAAATAAATTGAATTTGAAAAGGGTTTTAAAAATAACCAGAATTTCCAATGATTGCATTAGAGTGGATTTGAATCGAAATTGTCTTCGGAATATTTCGATGTTGGAATTCGTGATTACACAGATGTTGTTATGGAAATTTGAAAGATATATATTTATATCGTTATTTCCAATACGACATTTGTTAGTCGTAGAATTTGATATTGAATATAAGCCGATATATTTTCTATTCAGACCCTTGTATTGAATATCAAATGTGATTTGGGTTTGTCGTGAATGGTGTCTTCACTAACACTGTTCTTGAACCCAGTTGAAAAAAAGATTAAATCTTTTTATTTAGATTTAATGAAGTGTACCAATTAAATAATATTTAATTGGAATTGAATTGATATTGATTTTTGGGTTTATCGTGGACAGTGTTTTAAATAACACTCGTTCTTTAACCCGATAATTAATGA
This sequence comes from Allium sativum, assembly GCA_030737875.1. NCBI lineage: Eukaryota > Viridiplantae > Streptophyta > Magnoliopsida > Asparagales > Amaryllidaceae > Allium > Allium sativum. The sequence continues at coordinate 288,687,974 of CM060913.1, forward strand.
ATGTGATTTTGGGTTTATCGTGAACTGTGTTTTAAATGACACTGATTCTTTAACCCAGTTAAAGATTAAAACTAAGTGGAGTTTTAATGAATCTTTAATTAGATTGAAAAGATCGAAAATGGAGTACCACCAGTTTTGCTCCAGGCGATAGTTAAATCTTTAATTAGATTTGAACGTGAAATGGTAATTGAATTTACCGATAACACCGTGGTGTTAGATATGAAGTATAGCCAGTTTTACTTCATGGGATGAATAGGTTGGGATTGGGAAATTAAAACAAATGATTACTTCGGTATGGTTCGCTAATCCCGACTAGTTTGAATTGATATTCAAAAAATAGATTAAAGAATAAATTCAAGAAATTTATCTTGGATAAAATTAATGGGAACCTTTCCCTATGAATGTGAAATTTAGAAACTAACTGTCGGTTAGCTAAGCAGAATGGTTTTCTGGATATTGATCTGATGTTGGTTTCGGCCTTCGGGGTTAATATTTGGGGAATTATTCTCTTGATTAATTTACGGTTAGTGACTGATAAATTGGAATGAGGCGTATGTTGTGTTTGTGTAACATTTATCTTTAATATACGCTGGTTGTTCGGAAAGGCCGGGTTTATACCCATTCTGAATAATCAAATTCGACGATATGTCGAAGATGAAGACGGTGGTTGAAGACCGGAAGTCTTCACATCGTTGGGATAATTACTGACGATCCTGATTGGGCTGTACACCCAAGAGGATGGAAATAGTTGGTGGTCGTCCAGACGTACTTGGAGATGGATGTATATGCGAGGAAAGTGCCTCCGGTTTCGTTCAGACCTAGAACGGACTTGTAAATGGATAGTGTGTCTGACGTTGTATTCCTTTATACTGTATTTGGTGATCTCTGCTAAATATATATCTGTCTGGTGGCAGAGAATTTATTCTCTTGCTATACACCCTTCTCTGAGACGTACGAGCCTAGAGGTTATATATTGGCAGAAATCAGTGGTACAATATGGACTGACAATGTGGCATGCTGAGTTGCATGGATCAAGGCTTTTGTTGAAAAGCAAAGTCTTGTGGTTGATGATCAAAGCACGGCCTTGTGTGGCGTAGCTTTGTGTAACGTTGATTCGCGAGTATCACACCCGGTATGAACCAAAAACGGGAGACGGACATCAGGGAGGACATGCGTTTCTTTCTAGTTAGGAGTGGCGTCAGTGCTTGAACTGGCTGACGAGTTTGACTCATGTGGATGTTGCTTATTATTACTTGCTGAAAAGAGAGGCGCCTCGTGATATCGGTTTCGGCCGATGCTTCTGGTCGGCTGACGGGCCAGGCTTACGCCCCAAAGGGCGGGGAAACGCAGTGTTCAGGCATAATAATCCACATCGGTGGACCGGCCCTGACGATCCATGGGGCAGTTGCGGATGTTCCTGAGGCTCGGACTAGACAGTCTCGAATCGGTGAGGATCTTGCCCCTAGCCTCGGTTCATACCATAAATGATAACCCAACTTCCAATACGACATTGCGGTTTTGATTGTAAACTTATATATGGCGACATAGTGGTATGGGTCATTCATGCCGTCTATGATTGATACTTATGATTTGAAGTTGTTTTATACACTATGCACTTATAGTAGTATCAAATGATTTGTTTTAAAACGTATCAAGCATTCTTTGGCTGTTATAAGGGAAAACCGTATCCCCCGGCTTGCGTTGCATTGTGTGATAGGACCTGGGTCTTATAACAGCTTCATTTTTCTTTATTTAGCATTGCGTTGTTTGTTTCATGCACTGGTATTCTTGGGAGGAAACTCGTTCCGTGTTATACAGCGTGGTCCCTTGATTTACCTAACTTTGAAAATAAAGATAATAACTGTTTTCGTTCTCACACCAGTCACATGACTGACCTGGAGTTTATTGTTTTAACCTAAACTCTGGGTGCCCTTATTTTGACACGGGCAGCTAGTAGTTTTGGTTTTGCAGATTTATATTCACGGGATCCTGGTTTACAGCAGGAATGATATCCGGAAAGCTTTGTATCCGTATATCTCTTCTAATTGTGTATTGTATTATTTTCCGCTGCTATGTATTTAAATGTAATTTAAATCTCCGATATTTCTGTGTAATATTTATTCATATATACTCTGTATAGTCTTGTAATCTGATGCATTGTTTTAATTAACAATGAAATGTTCTTCTGTATGTGTTCTGTTGTGGCTTGTTCTCGAACTATCCGTGCTTTCCTTTACGGGGAAGTTACGGCTCTTTACACGTAAGTAGCTTCTTACTCATGCACCCATTCTAGTGGTTCCCGAGGGGAATCAGTGCTTGTATTTTATACTAGTGTAAGCAATAATAGCCTTAGAGCTATACTTATGCAGCATGACCAAGTGGTTGCCTATGCTTCTCGATAGCTGCATCCTAATGAGGTCCAGTATGCCACTCACGATCTCAAGCTTACCACCATCATCTTTGCATTAAAGATTTGGCGCCATTATCTTTTAGGAGAGCATTTCATTCTTTATATGGATCATAAATCGCTCAAGTATCTATCCTCCTAGAAGCAGCTCAATATGCGGCAACAACGTTGGCTTGAGTTCCTCGCTTCATATGATTTTGATATCTAGTATACCCGAGAAAGGGTAATCATGTGGCTGATGCCTTAAGCCATAAGCAAGCGATAGTTGTTTCCATGATGTTAACTGAATGGAAAGATTTAAAGCTCCTATCTTCATATGATATTCATGATCATGTTGTTTCTTCTAATTCTCCTATGATGTTGTGTAATCTTGAAGCTAGGCCTATTCTTTTGGATCGGATTGTCGAGGCTCGGTAGCAAGATCTCAATATTTTATCTCTTATTCAAAGTGCAAGACTAGGTCCTGCAGTAATGATGAATGAGGGATTTTAGCCTTGACGGTCGTGGTATCCTTCATAAGAAGGGGGATTATTCGTGCCTTCTATTTCTAAGTTTAGGAGAGACATTCTAACCGAGTTTCATTGTTCTAAGTACACCATTCATCTAGGCAATAGTAAGATGTATGATGATGTGCATCGCTTATATTGTTAGATGGTATGAAGTGAGATGTGGCGAGTTATGTGAGTAATTGTATGACATGTTAGCATATAAAAGTCGAGCATCATTGATCTAATTATCTTCTTCAACCTCTTGAGGTCCCATTGTGGAAGTGGGACCAGGTCTCTATGGATTTTATGGACTCCATACCTCGTTCGAGGTCGGGCCATTCTAGCATTTGGGTTGTTGTTGATCACCTCACTAAGTCTGTGCACTTTATTCCTATTAAGTCTAGCATGTAATCTTTTCACTTTCATGGCTTTATATTAAGTTGGTCATGCGATTGCACAACATTCCTAACTCTATTTTGTGTAATCGTGATCCTTTATTTACTAGTCATTTCTGGAAGAGTCTCCAGTTAGCTTTGGGTACAAAGCTAAACTTCAGTACTGCTTACCACCTACAGTTTGATGGACAAACTGAGTGAGTAAATAATATTCTGGAGGACCTTCTTCAAGTATGTATCCTTGATTATGGTGGCAGCTGGGAGGATATCTCCCATTAGTCAAGTTCACTTATAATAGTTGCTACCAGTGTCATTCTCCGGCTTGTTGGCTTGAGTCCAAGGAAAAATTTATTTTGGACCCCGATTCTATTTGCGAAGCAGCCGAGAAGATATCTCTTATCAGAGAGAGGATGAAAGAGGATCAAATTTGTCATAAATACTATAGGGACAACCGTAGGAAGCCTCTCAAGTTCTTAGTTGGTGATCTTGTTTATATTCGTGCTTCTTCTTTGAAGGGACGAGGGAATTAACACCATGCTTTATTGGGCCATTTCCTATTGTTGAGCACATCGGTCTGGTTGCATACAGTGTATCACTTCTTAATAGATTTCTTAGGTATTCATAATGGTTTCATGTCTCTTAGCTAAGGAAGTGTTTGCATAATTAGAGTTCAACGATTTATTTTCGTGCTTTAGAGGAACTCATCGTATCAACCGACTTATTTATTGTGCATCATCCCTTGCATATCTTTGGAATGGAGGTTAAGATCCTTTATAACAAGAGTGTCCCACTTGTCAAAGTCCAGTGGTCCAAGAATCCAAATGATTGTACTTGGGAGGCGAGATAGTTCATCGAGCGGACATATCTCAATCTTTTATCTTTGTGTGTCACAGGCGATAAATCTTTGTGTCATGATCTATTTTGTGCATTTTCCTTTGAAATGAGATGAAAATTGGATTATATACGACTTTCCTCTTAAGGAAATTGTTAAGACACAATTTTTTTAAAGGGGAGTCTGCAGCAATCTGATCTTGTGTGATTACATGTTACACCGTAATAATGAATTTATGGTAAGGTTATAAATTATGAATTAAAGTGCAATTGACAAGTTAGGTAGTAATTTTGATAAAATGAATATCACTTGTTGAGAATAAATAAAATGTGACTATGGGAAATTGTTGTTGAAAGAAAATTCAGGCTTACGAAAAGATAAGCTTGATCTTATGTTTGAATTAAATTGGGTATGGACATATGAGATTTCAATTCAAGAGCAATTTGTAAGTTGGGTAAATAAACAATCTTGTGTATTTAGGATTTGAAAATTAATAATTATGGTGAATAATGGTGTAAAGATATTAATACATAGGAATTTGAGAAATTCCTAGCAACTTTTGTTTGAAAAATTGTAATAAATTTTTTATAACTAAAAGATTGTGGCAAAACAATGTGTTAAAAATAAAGTAAGGCTGGTTAAAATTTGTTGTAAAATATTTATAAAAGTGCTAATAATAATTTTTTGAGTTTAAGGATTTAATTGGGTTAAGATTGTATGTTATAGGCAATAAAATTCTTAACAATATTTAATTTTTGTGTAAATTAAGTTCAAAATGCTAATTCTTGTGTAAAATGTAAACTATGTGTAAATCAAGTGAAAATAGTGTTAAATGTGTTCAAAAACATGTTGAATAGCATTTTTCATATTTTTTAATGGTCGTATACATGTGAACTTTATAAATTTAAGAATTACATACACAAGTGAATTTGTGAAAGAAATGTGTACAAGCTTGTGTTAATAGGCCATCAGGCTCTATTTACTTACCCTGATCTTAATCTAAGTGGTTAATGGCTTAAGAAAGAAATGTCTATCTTCATTTTTGCTTGATAAAGAAAGTTTTTTCTTTTCAAACCAGTAAGTTTTCCATGGCCTCTGCTCGCAAAATCAAATTATTCAACTTCCTATAGAAAATTAAGAGAAAATCTCTATCCTAAGCCTAATTTGTAGTAGGCAATCCACATTTAAGGTTGCATTTCATGTCAAATTCCTCTATTTGTTTCAGCTTGAGACATTCATCTTTGTTTTTCTTATTGCATGTTACTGTAGTTCAACCTGTAGGTACTCAAGCTTAAAGAGGTGCCAAAAAGTTCCATCTTTGATCAATTTTGTAGCTTTCTCCTTACAATTTCTTGTCGCAAATCAATGGTGAGAAGGGATCAGATCGGTATACCGACCGGATCATACTGACCCGGGCAATGCCTATCCCGAACTTACAACCTCCCAAGACTTATTCTACTGGCCATATCCCAGGTCAAATACTCGATATTTGTCCTATATTTCGGATTTTGTTATACATGTCATAATCCAATGAAAGAAGACCTCTCTCATATAATGAAGATCGATTCTTCTACCTTCTACCGAGCCGAGATGGGCACCATATGGCATACCGAGTCGGATTTGATCTAACCTGTAAATAGCCCTCTAAAACTTCAAAGAAGGGACTTTTTGGCCATTCTTTTGTTATTTTATTACTGTTACAACATTGTACTCGAGATTAGCCATTAAAACCATTACTTGTACTCAAGGTTAATATATAATCAAGAGATCGGCGTATGCTCGTTAACGTCGAACCATAATAAATTCGTGTGTGATTGCATTTACTATCATTTTTCATTTATATTCTTCATTTTTATTTTCCACATTCTCTTTTTTGGGTGTTGGTCCGCTTTTTGGTGTCAGCACATTGGTGCTTTCATTGAGAAAACTCAATTCTTAGCGCTTAAAGGGTTTTCATCAACTTTTGGATCACCAACTCCAAGAAAAATTATAGTTTTCATCATCTACAACAACAGTGGTTTCCATGTCTTCTACACGTGCTGTTGGAAAACAGCCTCGACAACCAGAACCTACCCTGCCACTAGATGTCGCTCTTGTTCCATCCCCTAACTCGCTGCCTCCAGGTTCGGCACCATTGGGCTCGGCATTATTGAGATCGGTATCGACCCGAGCCAGGAAACAGTCAACTTCCAATCCTCCTGTACTCGCTTCTCCCACTGACCAAGCTCCCTCCTCGGGTGTTTTCCACTCATGATGATCTTATAGAGTTGATGAACCAGCTCAAGGACAAGACTACAGTGTTGAATGCTCAATCATGTGACAATGCCATGATGAGACAAGAGATGGTACAAATGATTTTATAGTGAGAGCAATTCAAGAGGCATCAGACCCCATATCCACCAAATTGCCAAGCAGTAGAAGGCTCATCTTCACCTGGAGGAAGTGAACAACCACGATGATAGAGGAGACCATTGGAGAGTCCCGAGAACCTTCGACAACTTCGGTTTGGTTCACTCCCTTTGCGAAAAGAGGCAGCGGTCCGGCCCGGCTATAACGCCTCGAGCTTGGCCGAACCCAGCTGTAGGCCTACATGAACTCCTACCTCTCCCAGAAGCCATGAAACTTCCACATGTGCTCCTATGTTTCCGCCTGTGTGCCCTATGACAGAATAAGACAATTGGGGCCAAGGAAGGACTGACCTGACTTTAGCCCAGGAGACATTTCCTGATGTGGGGGCAGGAAGGACTAATCGAACCGGGAGTCTCAAACAAGTCATCTTCAATACTCCTAATCTGACTGCCATAGTGCATCAGATTGTGAATGAAAAAAGAGGCTACAAGAATGAAAACTAGACTACCAACCATAGCCACACTCTATATATAGATGACATTATGCAAGTAGAGCTCTCGAGAAGATTCAATTTATCGCAAATAATCCATTATTCTGGTGCAACGGACCCTCAGCAGCATCTGATGAGATATTCGTGGAATATGGAGGTGTCAAGCGCTCCAGATGCGGATAAGTGCAACCTTCCTTATATATCTTAACAAGGTGGCACTTATGTGGTTCACCTGTGACACGACCCGAACTTCCCCGGTAAGGAAAGCATGGATTGCGTAGAGAACACGACAAAATAGAACGCAGACGGAAGAACATTTCATTGTTATTACAACAATTCCATCAGATACAAGAATATACAGAGTATAAATGAATAAAATACAATCGATGAATATCAGAGATTACAATAAATTACATAGCAGCGGAAAAATATACAAAACACAACTGAAAGTGATACACGGATACAGAGCTTTCCGAGCATCGTTCCAGCTGTGAATTAGGACCCTGTGAATATAAATCTGCAAAACCAGAACTACTAGCTACCCGTGGAAAATAGGGGCACCCAGAGTTTAGGTTAAAACAATAAACTCCAGGTCAGTCATGGGACTGGTGTGAGAACTAAAACAATTATTTAAAACTTTACTTTAAAAGAGAGTAATTCAAGGGACCACGCCGTAAAACACGGAACGGGTTTCCTCCCAAGAATGCTAGTGCATATAACAAAACAACGCAATGCTCTTTGGAAAAATGAAGCTATTATAAGACCCAGGTCCCATCACACAATGCAACGCAAGCCGGAGGATAGGGTTTTCCCTTATAAAAGCCAAACATGCTTGGTACGTTTAAAACAAGTCATTTGATACTATTATAAGTGTATAGTGTCAAAACAATTCAAATCATAAATATCAATCATAGGCGGCATGGGTACCATCTATCATGTCGCCATACTAGGCTCTACAAATAAAACTGCAAGTCACGTATTAGAAATTGGATTTCCGTCATGAGTTGAGGCAAGGGGCAAGCTCCTCTCCGATTCGAGACACTCTAGCAAATGCCTCAGGACCCCACTATGATCCTTTGGAACCTCCAAGGCCGGTCCTCTCTTACTTTTGAGGATTAGTTATTCCTGAACACACGTTTCCCGGTCCTAACAGACCTATATCCGAGGCGCCTCGTATCCGACAACCACACAGGTGAAAAGTGTATAAATGTCAGGGCTGGTAGGTCACTGACACCACCCATAGCTAGAAAGAAATGTCGTGCGCTCCTTGGGTCCGTTTCCCGTTTTTGACTCATACCGAGGTGTAAGGCTCGCGAATTCACGTTATACACAAAGCTACGCCACACAGGTCGTGCTTTGATCATCAACCACAAGACTTTTCTTTTCAACAGAAGCCTTGATCAATTGCCACTTACGCGTGCCGCACTGGCAATTCACTCCATGCGACTGATGTCCATCGATATACAACCTCTGAGCTCGTACGTCTCAGAGAAGGGCGTTGAGCAAGAGAATAAATTCTCCACCGCCAAACAGATGTATATTTTATAGAGATCAATCAACACAGAATAAAATCCAATGTCAGACACACAATCCATTTACAAGTTCGTCCTGGGTCTGAACGAAACCAGAGGCACTTTCCTCGCATATCCATCCATCTCCAAGTACGTCTAGACGATCACCAACTGTTTCCCTCATCTTGGGTGTACAGCCCAATCGAGATCATCAGTAATCACCCAAACGATGTGAAGACTTCCGGTCTTCAACCACTGTCTTCATCTTCGACATCTCGTCGAATCGATTATTCAGAATGGGTATGAACCCGGCCTTTCTGAATAACCCATGTATATGATAAACAAATGTTACACAAACACAACAAACGCCTCATTCCACTTCAGAATGTTCTTTTGTTCATAAAATCACATTCTTAGGGAAAGGTTCCCATTAATTTTATCTAAGATAAATTCTTCTAAATTTATTCTTTAATCTTCCTTTGGATATCATTTCAAACTAGTCGGGATTAGCGAACCAAACCGAAGTAATTATTTGTTTTATTTTCCAATCCCATCCTATTCATCCCCTGGAGCAAAACTGGTAATACTCCATACCTAACACCACGGTGTTATCGGTAAAATTAATTACCATTTCACGTTTAAATCTAATTAAAGATTTAACTATCGCTTTGGAGAAAAACTGGTGGTACTCCATTCTCGATCACCTTTCAGATTTGATAATTTAAATTATCAATTCACATTTCAATCTAATTAAAGATTCATTAAAAATCCACTTAGTTTTAATCTTTTCAAAAATCAATATCCTGTCTTTAATTGGGTTAAAGAACCAATGTCATTTAAAACACGATTCACGATAAACCCAAAATCACATTCTATTGTTAATCGGGTTAAAGAACAGGTGTTATTCAAAACACCACTCACGATAAACCCAAGAACCAATTTAAATTCAATTCCAATTAATATTATTTAATTGGTACACCTCATTAAATCTAAATAAAAGGATTTAATATTTTCCTCAACTGGGCTTAAGAACAGTGTTAATGAAGACACCATTCACGACAAACACAAATCACATTTGATATTAAATACAAGGCTCTGAATAGAATATATACCGGCTTATATTCAATATCAAATTCTGAAACCAACAAATATCGTATTGGAAATAACGATATAAATATATCTTTCAAATTCCCATAACAATATCTGTATATTCATGAAATCCAACATCGAAATATTCCGAAGATAATTTCGATTCAACTCCAGTCCAATTCAAGTATTGGGAATATTGATTATTTTTAAAATCACTTTCAAATTCAATTTATTTATTTCAAAAATGAATTGATTTTAATTCTAGTTCAAAACTAGTTTATTTCGACAAAAATATATTTTTATCCTTTCAAATGTGGAATTTTTCATCCCAGTTCTTTCCAATTCACATATTATGATTTTACACAAATTATTAATATTTTTAATAATTTTATCAAGGCCCGTACAGTCGATTTCCATCAATGGCCATCGAACTGCACTTACATCGACCTTTTCCAAATTTGATTTGGACCTAATTCCAAATCCAACCGTTAGATTTCAAATTTCTAATATTCATTGGAAAGCTCTTTTCGATACGAACCCAACGGTTCCGGTTTTAGGAGAATTCGACGGTCGGACCTCCCGTAATGTCGATTCGAAGTCAATGGTCGAAATCCACGAACTGCCGCGGCGCGTTCTATTCAGGCCACTATATATATATAATATATATACACACATATATATATATATATATATATATATATATTTCATCGATTTCCTTTTAAAACGTATTTTATAAATCATTTTGAATTCGTTTTCAAAACCGTTTCAACTTTATATTCAATTTCTAATCAAAATTGAATATTTCATATCATTATTATATAAATGATAATATTTTCAAAACGTTATATTTGGAAATCACTACCTTTTCTATATTCATTATAAAAACGAATATAATCGATATAAATATCGTTCATGTCAAAATATCGCAACTCAAATCAACATGGCTTTATATATTTCTATAAATTCGTTATTCTATTCAACAAATGAATATTTATTCGATTCAACACATGAATCTATATTTCTTTCAACACACGACCAATCTCAACACATGGGTACTGTCAACACACGACTATTTTTGTTATGTAATATATTTTATAAAATTATGGTATCTATCGTTTGATTTTTAAATCAGACTCCATCGTGAAGTAGTTTCTAATTTAAATATGATAAAGATGTAAATTTTATTGTTAAAATATTTTACTCAACACATGAATAGTTTCAACACATGAACATCGTCAACACATGACTATTTTTATATTCAACACATGAATTTTCTTTTATAATATTCATTATTTTCCCGATTGGAATGAGACCCAATCAATTACCATATAACGTTAATTATATGGATTCCATACAACACATGTATATAATAGCAACGATAACCAATCAACCATCATCCAAAGTGCACTACACAACTGCATAAGCATTAAATATAAATAATTAACGCTTACACAGCCTGTCAATCCAACGATCGACACACAACTAATTATTGGGATTAGTGTATGTCGTATTTCATCACAATACCCGTGTGGGGTTTCAAATCAACAAACACAGACTTTTTTATTTGTGCAGTTGGGCGATGTGTAAAATTTATCGTCCCAATCAATATCAGTCAAATCAGTGTATATAAACAAATCGGCCGATTTGTTTATAAATATTTATTCAGTCACATTCACTATATTCATATTCACGTTTAAAATTATATTTTTAATGATAATTAATTTATTTCAACCATCTACAATTTATTTCGATTTCACATCAACATCACAAACAATTTTCACAACACATCAATCAAACAAACAAGCCATCCATGGTCTGTGGATGACGGGTGTCGGGTGCTGCTAAGCACCGTCTGCATCCTAGTATATATATATAACTAGAAAAAGAAATTTAGAGTGAGAAGTTCTCACCAAAGCTATCCCAACTCCACGACACTTCAAATGTAGGAAATCATCACTGTTCTTGCCTTTTGTCACTTTCATTAGCCATAGCCACTACATATATAAAAATCACAATTTTGTATTCTTGCTATGTATATAAAAATCATATTTTTATAATTACTCCATATGGATAAAAATTCTATTTTTACATCGCTACTATATAGATAAAAATTCTATTTTTACATCGCTACTATATAGATAAAATTCTATTTTTATCATGCTATTCTCTATATAAAGATTATATTTTTATCACGCTATTCTCTATATAAAGATTATATTTTAATCACGCTATTCTTTATATAAAGATTTCGCCTTTTCATTTCATCACTATAAAAATCACATTTTTACTTCATTATATATATAATAAAAATCAGATTTTTATTTCGTTACATATATAAAGATGATATTTTTATTATCTTACCTATATAAAAATTATATTTTTATACTTCTACAATATAAAAGATTATATTTTTACCTTTCTATAAACCATATCCTTTCGCTAACAAAATCCCAATCTTCTCGCTAGACAAAATCATAGCTTTGTTGAGTTAAAAATCATATCTTTGAATGACAAAGATCTAAACTTTATCCATTTACAATATTATAAAATCATCCTTTTTTATTTATAAAAATCAAATCTTTTTGATGATAAAATTCAAACCTTTAAGAGAATAAAAATCTAGTCTTTAGCGAATAAAAATATAGTCTTTAGCGAATAAAAATATAGTCTTTAGTTAACCTGAATCTATAAACAAAATCTGATTTTTATTAACACTAATTTATAAACAAAATCAATTAAAAACTTACAGTGGATAATTGGGGTGGAGATGTTGGTTGCTTGCGTGGAGAGTGGGCTGGGCGTCGGCGTCTTTCAGATGGAGGGCGGTGAGGTCGCGGTTCCTGGTAGAGGGAGGAGGAGAGGGGATCGATTGGCTGAGGGGGGGAAGAAGAGAGGCGGGGAGCGGAGGTAGAAGATGAGGGTGCGGTGGGGGTCGGCGCCACCTGGGGGGGCCGCGATGGACGTGGCGGCGGTCCCCCCCCCCCCCCCCCCCGTCGCCCCTTCCTTTATCTTTTTTTTCTCTGTTTGAAATTAAATCGAACGGGGGGGAGGGGGGCTGGAGGGTATAGGGAGGATGCGAGAGAAGGTTTTTTTAATTATTATTTTAATTATTAAATTCCAAAAAGCAACTTTTATTTTCGACCTCAAAACGAGACCCACCGCCTGTCGTCCGTAGCTAATTACCCCCATTTCGAACACAATGGGATATGTTTCGCAGGCTGATTCGACTGTTTCGATCAGTTTTCATCAAAATCAACATATAACTCTATATATTGAATTTGAATGCGCGTTTCAATTTACCGGAGCCACATACGAACTCTAAAAATTCCAAAAAATATATTTCTAGCTTCGTATTAACGATACGGTCCTAATAAAACTAGTTTTGCCAAATTCTGAGACCATTTGAAAAATGCCCATTTTCCAGTCGATTAAAATCAACTGAAACTGGTCAAACGCGTTTTCCTTTTGCCACACACACATATTGATTCGAAAAATTATGAAAATTGAATCTAGCAATAATTTGACATCCCGGATTCAACAAAAGTGGTTTCGTTGAAATCCGAGGTCATTTGCAAAATGGATATTTTTAAGGGCCTGAATTCCATAGCGACTATTCTGAAAATTCATTTGGACATAACTTTTGATTCCCGCTATGATGTTTTGATTTTTCAGATTCATTGGAAAGATATTCTCAAATAGATCCTAAAATTTTTGGTTTCACTAAAATCCGGTTTATTTTGCACCCGGTACGTTCAATTGAAGTTTTGAAATCGAGTTATCGAACTACCGCGCCATTTTCTATTCCTTTTATAATTATAAATAATTATTTATATTCTAACGACGACGTATATAAATATATACGTTCGAATTCTATTCAAAATAAATTTCTTGTTGATATTATTTAAAATAATCCATTTTAAATATTTAAAATTCGCTAAAATTGCCAAAATAAAAATTTTAAATTGGCTCTCATTTCCGGGTTGTTACATTCTCCCCCACTTAAAACTTTTCGTCCCCGAAAAGGAACGAAGCCGAAAGTTGTTTAACTAATCAACTCAACTTCCAGTTTTTCCGTTACGGCTTAAGTTCTTCAACTTTTCAGTTTCTAAGCACTTTTCAAATTTTCAAAAGTTTGGCTAGCACCCTAGATTTTCGAATTTTTTTGCCATAACCTCCCCTGCACCGGGAGCACCGGGAAAATCTCGAAATTGCCATACAGGCCCTCTGATCTCAAAAAGAAAATGAAAAAGCCAAGCGACTAGCCAATCGGCTCATAAAATCATCATTACCTAAACAAAACAGTAAATTATAGTAAACATGTACCTATTTGTCGTGCAAACAAATTTTATTCTTCTGCTCTAGCCTCCTTGCTATGACCTGTTCAATGGAAGTACATGTATATGCAAGCAAATGCGACCAATTTCCAATACAATTCCATATTTGATTCAATTAGGCGTAATGTTTCAAAATTATCAACCAAATAAACAAACAACACAAACATCAATCAATTAGTGGATTAACGTTTCAAATTCATAATTTTACTACATATAAAGAAAATCATGTTTTTGATGCCAAATCACAACAATAAACTATCTATATTTTGGTTCTCACACCAGTCTATGGAATCATATAGATATCACACCTTCGGAACACGAACATAAGTTATGATGATGATCGATAAATCATCAAAATCATCTCCGGGTGTCTAGAATGTGATCCTATATCTAACCAGTATATTAAAAGTTCGAATATACGTTCATGACGCGTATATGCAAAATCTTTATATATTGGATTGTCCAAATTCAATATAAATAAATATTCTTTCGTATGGTTCTAATTGGATATTACTAATCCATTAACTGATGAATTCTTTCGTATGGTTCTAATGTGTCTTGTTCTCGAGCTCTGTAAACCAAAGCTCTGATACCAAACTGACACGACCCGAACTTCCCTAGTAAGGAAAGCACGGATTGCGTTGAGAACACGACAAAATAGAACACAGACGGAAGAACATTTCATTGTTATTACAACAATTCCATCAGATACAAGAATATACAGAGTATAAATGAATAAAATACATTCGATGAATATCAGAGATTACAATAAATTACATAGCAGCGGAAAAATATACAAAACACAACTGAAAGTGATACACGGATACAAAGCTTTCCGAGCATCGTTCCAGCTGTAAATCAGGACCCTGTGAATATAAATCTGCAAAACCAGAACTACTAGCTGCCCGTGGAAAATGGGGGCACCCAGAGTTTAGGTTAAAACAATAAACTCCAGGTCAGTCATGGGACTGGTGTGAGAACTAAAACAGTTATTTAAAACTTTAATTTAAAAGAGAGTAATTCAATTGAGCACGCCGTATAACATGGAACGGGTTTCCTCCCAAGAATACTAGTGCATATAACAAAACAGCGCAATGCTCTTTGGAAAAATGAAGCTATTATAAGACCTAGGTCCCATCACACAATGCAACGCAAGCCGGAGGATAGGGTTTTCCCTTATAATAGCCAAACATGCTTGGTATGTTTAAAACAAATCATTTGATACTATTATAATTGTATAGTGTCAAAACAATCCAAATCATAAATATCAATCATAGGCGGCATGAATACCATCTATCATGTCGCCATACTAGGCTCTACAAATAAAACCGCAAGTCACGTATGGGAAATTGGATTTCCGTCATGAGTCAAGGCAAGGGGCAAGCTCCTCTCTGATTCGAGACACTCTAGCAAATGCCTCAAAACCCCATTATGATCCTTTGGAACCTCCAAGGCCGGTCCTCTCTTACTTTTGAGGATTAGTTATTCCTGAACACACGTTTCCCGGTCTTAACAGACCTATATCCGAGGCGCCTCGTATCCAACAACCACACAGGTGAAAAGTATATAAATGTCAGGGCTGGGAGGTCACTGACACCACCCATAGCTAGAAAGAAACGTCATGCAATCCTTGGGTCCGTATCCCGTTTTTGACTCATACCGAGATGTGAGCCTCTCGAATTCACGTTATACACAAAGCTACGCCACACAGGCCGTGCTTTTATCATCAACCACAAGACTTTGCTTTTCAACAAAAGCCATGATCAATTGCCACTTACGCATTCCACATTGACAATTCACTCCATACGACTGATGTCCATCGATATACAACCTCTGAGCTCGTACGTCTCAGAGAAGGGCGTTGAGCAAGAGAATCAATTCTCCGCCGCCAAAAGATGTATATTTAATAGAGATCAATCAACATAGAATAAAATCCAATGTCAGACACACAATCCATTTACAAGTTCGTCCTGGGTCTGAACGAAACCGGTGGCACTTTCCTCGCATATCCATCCATTTCCAAGTACGTCTAGACGATCACCAACTGTTTCCCTCATCTTGGGTGTACAGCCCAATCGAGATCATCAGTAATCACCCAAACGATGTGCGGTCTTCAACCACCGTCTTCATATTCGACATCTCGTCGAATTGGTTATTCAGAATGGGTATAAACCTGGCCTTTCTGAATAACCCACGTATATGATAAGCAAATGTTACACAAACACAACAAACGCCTCATTCCAATTTAGAATGTTCTTTTATTCACAAAATCACATTCTTAGGGAAAGGTTCCCATTAATTTTATTCAACATAAATTCTTCTAAATTTATTCTTTAATCTTCCTTTGGATATCATTTCAAACTAGTCGGGATTAGCGAACCACACCGAAGTAATTATTTGTTTTATTTCCCAATCCCATCCTATTCATCCCCTGGAGCAAAACTGGTTATACTCCATACCTAACACCACGGTGTTATCGGTAAAATTAATTACCATTTCACGTTTAAATCTAATTAAAGATTTAACTATCGCTTTGGAGAAAAACTGGTGGTACTCCATTCTCGATCACCTTTCAGATTTGATAATTTAAATTATCAATTCACATTTCAATCTAATTAAAGATTCATTAAAACTCCACTTAGTTTTAATCTTTTCAAAAATCAATATCCTGTCTTTAATTGGGTTAAAGAACCAATGTCATTTAAAACACGATTCACGATAAACCCAAAATCACGTTCTATTGTTAATCGGGTTAAAGAACAAGTGTTATTCAAAACACCGCTCACGATAAACCCAAGAACCAATTTAAATTCAATTCCAATTAATATTATTTAATTGGTACACCTCATTAAATCTAAATAGAAGGATTTAATATTTTCCTCAACTGGGCTTAAGAACAGTGTTAATGAAGACACCACTCACGACAAACCCAAATCACATTTGATATTAAATACAAGGCTCTGACTAGAATATAAACCGGCTTATATTCAATATCAAATTCTGAAACCAACAAATATCGTATTGGTAATAACGATATAAATATATCTTTCAAATTCTAATAACAATATCTGTATAGTCATGAAACCCAACATCGAAATATTCCGAAGATAATTTCGATTCAACTCCAATCCAATTCACGTATTGGGAATACTGATTATTTTTAAAATCACATTCAAATTCAATTTATTTATTTCAAAAATGAATTGATTTTAATTCTAGTTCAAAACTAGTTCATTTCGACAAAAATATATTTTTATCCTTTCAAATGTGGAATTTTTCATCCCAGTTCTTTCCGATTCACATATTATGATTTTACACAAATTATTAATATTTTTAATAACTTTATCAAGGCCCGTATAGTCGATTTCCGTCAACGGCCATCGAACTGCACTTACATCGACCTTTTCCAAATTTGATTTGGACCTAATTCCAAATCAATCCGTCAGATTTCAAATTTCTAATATTCATTGGAAAGCTCTTTTCGATACGAACCCAACGGTTCCGGTTTTAGGAGAATCCAACGGTCGGACCTCCCGTAATGTCGATTCAAAGTCAATGTTTGAAATCCACGAACTGCCGCGGCGCGGCGCGTTCTATTCAGGCCATTATATAATATATATATATATATTATATTCCGTCGATTTTCTTTTAAAAGGTATTTAATAAATCGTTTTAAATTCGTTTTCAAAACCATTTCAACTTTCTATTCAATTTTTAATCAAAATTGAATATTTCATATCATTACTATATAAATGATAATATTTTCAAAACGTTATATTTTGAAATCACTACCTTTTCTATATTCATTATAAAAACGAATATAATCGATATAAATATCGTTCACGTCAAAATAGCGCAACTCTAATCAACATGGCTTTATATATTTCTATAAATTCGTTATTCTATTCAACAAATGAATATTTATTCGATTCAACACATGAATCTATATTTCTTTCAACACACGACCAATCTCAACACATGAGTACTGTCAACACACGACTATTTTTGTTATGTAATATATTTTATAAAATTATGGTATCTATTGTTTGATTTTTAAATCAGAATCCACCGTGAAGTAGTTTCTAATTTAAATATGATAAAGATGTAAATTTTATTGTTAAAATATTTTACTCAACACATGAATAGTTTCAACACATGAACATCGTCAACACATGACTATTTTTATATTCAACACATGAATTTTCTTTTATAATATTCATTTTTTTCCCGATTGGAATGAGGCCCAATCAATTTCCATATAACGTTAATTATATGGATTCCATACAACACATGTATATAATAGCAACGATAACCAATCAACCATCATCCAAAGTGCACTACACAACTGCTTAAGCATTAAATATAAATAATTAACGCTTACACAGCCTGTCAATCCAACGATCGACACACAACTAATTATTGGGATTAGTGTATGCCGTATTTCATCCCAATACCCGTGTGGGGTTTCAAATCAACAAACACAGATTTTTTATTTGTGCAGTTGGGCGATGTGTAAATTTATCGTCCCAATCAATATCAGTCAAATCAGTATATATAAACAAATCGGCCGATTTGTTTATAAATATTTATTCATTCACATTCACTATATTCATATTCACGTTAAAAATTATATTTTTAACGATAATTAATTTATTTCAACCATCTACAATTTATTATCGATTTCACATCAACATCACAAACAATTTTCACAACACATCAATCAAACAAACAAGCCATCCATGGTCTGTGGATGACGGGTGTCGAGTGCTGCTAAGCACCATCTGCATCCTAGTATATATATAACTAGAAAAAGAAATTTAGAGTGAGAAGTTCTCACCAAAGCTATCCCAACTCCACAACACTTCAAATGTAGGAAATCATCATTGTTCTCGCCTTTTGTCACTTTCGTTACCCATAGCCACTACATATATAAAAATCACATTTTTATATTCTTGCTATGTATATAAAAATCATATTTTTATAATTACTCCATATGGATAAAAATTCTATTTTTACATCACTACTATATAGATAAAAATTCTATTTTAACATCGCTACTATATAGATAAAAATTCTATTTTTACATCGCTGCTCTATAGATAAAAATTCTATTTTTATCACACTATTCTCTTTATAAAGATTATATTTTTATCACGCAATTCTCTATATAAAGATTATATTTTAATCACGCTATTCTCTATATAAAGATTTTGCCTTTTCATTTCATCACTATAAAAATCACATTTTTACTTCATTGTATATATAATAAAAATCAGATTTTTATTTCGTTACATATATAAAGATGATATTTTTATTATCTTACCTATATAAAAATTATATTTTTATACTTCTACAATATAAAAGATTATATTTTTACCTTTCTATAAACCATATCCTTTCACTAACAAAAACCCAATCTTCTCGCTAGACAAAATCATAGCTTTGTTGAGTTAAAAATCATATCTTTGAACGACAAAGATCTAAACTTTATCAATTTACTATATTATAAAAATCGTCCCTTTTTTTATAAAAATCAAATCTTTTTGATGATAAAATTAAAACCTTTAAGCGAATAAAAATCTAGTCTTTAGCGAATAAAAATGTAGTCTTTAGCGAATAAAAATATAGTCTTTAGTTAACCTGAATCTATAAACAAAATCAGATTTTTATTAACACTAATTTATAAACAAAATCAATTAAAAACTTACAGTGGATAATTGGGGTGGAGATGGTGGTTACTCGCGTGGAGAGTGGGCTGGGCGTCGGCATCGTTCAGATGGAGGGGGGTGAGGTCGCGGTTCCTGGCAGAGGGAGGAGGAGAGGGGATCGATTGGCTGAGGGGGGGAATAAGAGAGGCGGGGAGCGGAGGTAGGAGAGGAGGGTGCGGTGGGGGTCTGCGTCACCTGGGGGGGCCGCGATGGACGTGGCGGTTCCCCTCCCCTCCCCCTTCCTTTATCATTTTTTTTCTCTGTTTGAAATTAAATCGAACCGGGGGGGGCTGGAGGGTATAGGGAGGATGAGAGAGAAGGGTTTTTTATTATTAATTTAATTATTAAATTCCAAAAAGCAACGTTTATTTTCGACCTCGAAACGAGACCCACCGCCTGTCGTCCATAGCTAATTACCCCCATTCCGAACACAATTGGATATGTTTCGCAGGCTGATTCGACTTTTTCGATCAGTTTTCGTCAAAATCAACATATAGCTCTATATATTGAATTTGAACGTGTGTTTCAATTTATCGGGGCCACATATGAACTCTAAAAATTCCAAAAAAATATTTTCTAGCTTCGTATTAACTATAAGGTCCTAATAAAACTAGTTTCGTCAAATTCTGAGACAGTTTGAAAAATGGCCATTTTCCAGTCGACTAAAATCAACTGAAACTGGTCAAACGCGTTTTCCTTTGCCACGCTCACATATTGATTCGAAAAATTATGAAAATTGGAATCTAGCAATAATTTGACATCCCGGATCCAACAAAATTGGTTTCGTTGAAATCCGAGGTCGTTTGCAAAATGGTTATTTTTAAGGGCCTAAATTCCATAGCGACTATTCTGAAAATTCATTTGGACATAACTTTTGATTCCCGCTATGAAGTTTTGATTTTTCGGATTCATTGGCAAGATATTCTCAAATAGATCCTGATATTATTGGTTTCGCTAAAATCCAGTTTATTTTGCACCCGATACGTTCAATTGAAGTTTTGAAATCGAATTATCGAACTACCGCGCCATTTTCTATTCCTTTTATAATTATAAATAGTTATTTATATTCTAACGATGACGTATATAAATATATACGTTCGAATTCTATTCAAAATAAATTTCTCGTTGATATTATTTAAAATAATCCACTTTAAATATTCAAAATTCGCTAAAATTGCCAAAATAAAATTTTTAAATTGGCTCGCATTTCCGGGTTGTTACAACCTGACTCCCTCCAAGATCTGTCCCGAACTTTCGAGACTTGAGTGAGAATTTCTTAAACCAATTTCTTTTACATGCCACTAAATCTAATCATGTCATAGCTTTTTTTGCAATAAAGCAAAACCCGGGGAATCTCTATGGAAGTACCTTGACCGATTCAATACGGCAGTGACTAAAGTGAGTAATCTCAACCCTGAATCAGTTTTGATGGAAAGTATCGATGGAATTGACAAGAAAACGGAGTTTGGGAAGTATTTGATTGGAAAGCCCTCACATGGCAATAAAGTTGTTTTATGAGGCGATAATAGGATGCACAGGTGAATCTTAAGGAAGAGCCGAATGATGTGCCAAATAGGAACATTCAAAGTAATGTGGTGGTAAAGCAGTCCAAAGACAATTGTAGATAAGTGGAAGTAAATGTTGGGAATCGAGGAAAGCCAAACAACGACCAACGAAAGAAAGGCAGTGGAGGCCGTAACTAGAATGGGGATTCTAGAAAGTGGCCATGGTTTCAGTTCTTTGATAGTTACACAATGTTGAATGATACATTGGAGAACATCTATCTTGATACATGCAACACTATGCACTACACCTCCAAGGGAATCCACAGAGTAGGAGGTGAGATTGGGAAGTTCTGTTTATTTCATGAAATTTACGGCCATGCGACTAATAACTGGCATCATCTTAAAGACATCATTGAGAAATTTATTAGTGAAGTAAAGCTCGATGAGTATAAAGTTTCCCAGCGAGACAAGGGGCAAGGGATCGACTTGACAAACACTATCAGACGTAGCATGAAGAATGACTGGCTACTTATACAGACGAAAATATACAAGTATCGTGACTTCTCAAGAAGAGTTGCAATTGTTCAGTGTCAATTCTCTTCAAAGACTGATGATTCTTCGGGAGATGTGAGGCAACAAATCTAAAGCACATCCCGTCAGCAAGTTAATATACTTTAGGCAGCAAAGTGTTGACATGCCCTTTCGGTAAGGCCGTCAAGATTCATAAGCAAAGCATTCAAGACTTGATCCAAGCTTTTGAGATGAAGAAAGAAACTCACCGGGATCTTCCCTATTGGGCTCGGCCTCCCTTAACCCGGCCTATAATAATAAAAAAGCAACAGGTGAGGAAAAAATCCGATATGTATACCGACCTGGGACATGCCAATCCCGAACCTGTAACCTCCAAAGACCTATTCTACTAGACATATCCCACGTTAAATACTCGATAATTTTCCTATATTTTCGGATCTCGCTACAGGTGTCATATATCCAATGGAAGGAGTCCTCTCTCACGGATTGAAGACTAATTTTTCTACCTCCCTACCAAGCCGGGATGGGCACCACGTGGCATAACGAGCCGGATTTGACCTTACGTATAAATAGCCCTCCAAAACTTCAAAGAAGGGACTTTTTGGACATTCTCTTCTTATTTTATTACTACTACAACATTGTGCTCGAGATTAGCCATTAAAGCCATCACTTGTACTCAAAGTTAATATATAATCAAGAGATTATAAAGTGGACATAGGCTCGTTAATGTCGAACCACTATAAATTCAAGTGTGACTGCATTTACTCTCAGTTTTCATTTATATTCTTCATTTTTAATCTCTACATTCTCTTTTTTAGGTGTTGGGCCGCCTTTTGGTGTCAATAAAAATTGAGTTTACAGTTGAATTCCAATGGAATAAAGATCGAATATCAAGGAATTTAGAGTTTCAAAGCAAGCTTCAGTTTCAAAACGAAATTGAATTTAAAAGGCAAGTAAGTTGAAAATTTTGACTTTCATTAAAAAAAAGGATATACTTCTATGGAATGATTTTTAAAAGAAAACTTTGATTTATGAAAAAAAATGTAGCCTAAAATTAACATGAACATCGAATGATTTCAAATTACACATGGTGCATTGTCGTATAAGCAGAAGTTCATGAATATTATGTTTGTTGAAACTATGTGGTGATAAAGGCTCTTCCATTGATTTTGCGAATGAAGTGTTTACACAATATTGAAAGTGTCAAAGAATTCAAATAATAAACTTCAATGGGCTCGGTCCTAGACATAGTCTAGACAAACTTTTGACTAGGTCATCATTTTGGATAGGGGCAACAAAATAATCAAATTATGCTAATAAAAAGTAGCATTCTTCTTTTCAACGCTATACCTATGGGACTTAAGAGCTACTACCAATCATCCATAGCTTACAGCTCAAGCATCCAAGATCGCACTCTACTCCAGCACTACATTGCCTTACCTGTTGAGTTACAGATCCTAAACTAGAAGTTATATTTGGTATTATTGACCTTGCCTCATTTCTAAGCTATGTGATGCCCTACTGCTGAAAATGGTGTGGCTAGCATTTAAAAAATGCTGACTTATCTTATGGCTATTGCAAAAATCATGTCACTTTTTGTTTGTAAATATGAAAAATTAAAACTAGTACTCTTGTTTATTGTTTATTAGTGAATCCAAAAGTTGAGTTTTCGATTTGTATTCCCCCTTTGAAAAATTAATTAGGTAATCATTTTTTACCTTTTAAGCCTTGATGCATCTTTGGATTCTTAGTTCCCATTATATTGAATTGAAAATGTGAACTTGTATACTTTAAACTACAAGGAGAAAATTAACAATTTTCATTCAAAACCACAAGAATTTTTCTCATTATTAAGTATTGATACATTATGATATTTTTTTCATCATTTACATTTTTTTAGAAGACTAATTTTTGGTTACTAATGTTAAATTTTGTAATAAAACTTAAATTTGCTTTTTAATAGTTGAATTTTTTTTATTTATCGAATAATGAGACAATCAAAGCCGAAAAAATATTGGTTGATAAAGGCACCAAATATAGTCGGGCCGATCTCGTCTTCAACATCAATAGTGGAAAAACCATAATTTGTAACTCATTTTACCACTGTTTTAAAATTATATTCACGGGGATCGATTTCTATTATTGAAATACATTTTTTTAGCTCTATAGAATTATAGTACTTCTAGATTTTTGATCATTTTCATTTATCATCCACATATCTTGCTTTATCTACTTAATCAACCTCAAATTCTCCACCGTGGTACAATACAGTTGGAACCATTGACATCAATAATAAACAAAAGTAAAACACTAAATTTGGAAACTTGATTTGTGGAAAACTCCATATTAAAAGTTTCTAAAACAATACTTTGGTTTGAGAAGAATATGATGATTCCTTGTACAATCTTCATTTAAAAGACCAAAATCTTTATATTTTATAGCAAAATTTGAAGATTATAAAAATTATACACAAATTAGTTTGCATTTTGGGGATGAAGAAGAAGGAATGAAATGAGGAAGTTTAGAAAGCTTGTTGTTTTATTCATCATAACTATATTAGCGCACTTAAAAAATGCGCAAATTATAATTTGCATATACATATACATTTACATATGTGTGTATATATACATGTATTTTTTTTTTGATTGGTATAACATCAAATACACACACGCATATATATATATATATACACACACACACACACACACACACACACACACACACAAATACATACATACATATATACACATCTCTGTGTCTGTGTGTATGTATGTATGTATGTATAAATATGTGTGTGTGTGTATATGTGTGTGCACAGTCCTGTAATGCGCATGTTTACTTTAAAAACTTAAAATATGCACACTCTACATATACACATATTAATTGATCTTTATTAATATAGCTTTCAAAAGCAAATTTTAATATAACACCATATATTACCAATACAACACCTTATATAACATCGTATATCATCAACGTAACACCGTACATCACCAATATAATTAGTATCACAAAATTACCAACATATTATATCAAAATAAACTCGACTGGAGTTCAACATCTTATTTCAACACCATCAAAATAGAAAATACGTTTACATTTCGTCGTTTAATACATATAAAACAATAGTTTAGTTTTTGTTTGATGCCTGATTAAATTTTTTTAGACAACTAATTTTGGCTTGCATTTCAAGTGTTTATTTAACTCTCGTAGAACACATAGGAGGATTGAGCCTATCAAAAATAGTAACAGTCAAAGTTTATCTTGTGATCATTATACATGCTACATCCACAAAATTTATGCCTTGCATTTTTTTTTTAGTTCTAGGAACAACAACTTCACATTCAACTAAACAAAAACAACTGGATATGGCGGTTGCTCGATTGGCATAGCGGATGCAAAACGTTGACCATCTACTATATTCAAACTAACATAAATTTATTTACTCGGCCTTTGATTGGTCAAAAATTAGTGTAAATGAGCCTTTAAGATTGATGGTCTATAATGGAATTTTTAGGATATTAGATCAAACAATGTCTCTGTAACATTGCCAACTTTAGCGTCAATGTTATGCCGCACCACATTACTTCTTTACACTTTAATTCATCTCAATATTTCATTAAAGTTTCGTCGTCAAACGCTCAATCATCTGGGTTTCACTTCATAATAAACTAAACAATAATGATATATATAAATTAACAAGTAAAAAAACAATGTTAAACAAAATTAATAAACTGAACAAAAATAATGTATAAAATTTAATTAATAAACAAACTTTGAAATGAAGAAAACATCTCAACTATTGATTATTTTGATTTGAAATCGAAATCAGGAATTAAATTAAAATTGGGCGAGATTAAAAAAAGGTGTGGGTCTTGGGTAGAGATGGAACTAAAACAGGGATGAAAATGGGATTGATGTTTATTTCATGTTTGTGCATTCAAGAAATACACAAATACAAATTATATGCATGAGCGTTTACAGAAAACACAAGTTTTTTTTTTTTTTTTTTTTTTTTTTTGATATGCTTGCACATTCATAAAAGGAGTTAACAATATCAAAACTAGATTTATTTTTAAAATAAGTTTTCAACAAGGCACATTCTTGCAATAGCTTCTTCTTTGAGTTCCTTTATTAATTTTGCCCTTATTTTGAATATTACATTATCTTTGTTTCCAGGAAAATACGAAGTTTTCAAAAGTGCATGGAACCAACGTATGAATGATTTTATTGGAATTCAATGAATTGCATTTTTGAAAAAAGAAAAGACTTGGAAAAATAAGTTTTTAGAAAAGATTTGGATTTTGAATATTTCGGATTTGGAATAAAGATCGAGCATCGAATGAAGTTTGAATTTTAAAGGAAGCTCTCGAAATTAATTTTTAAATGGAAAGCAACTATGAAAAATAATATAATTTCGGATGAAATTTTAAATTCTAAAAAAAAATATTTTGAAGAGAATGTACTTTCGCATAATGATGTTTTTATAAAAAAAGGTATGAGAAGGGAAAAAAACAAGTACTCAAATACTATTTGTGCACTCCGTAAATGGACAAATGCAATTTGTATACATGCGGATTTGTAAAATGCGCAGGTTATAATTTTTTTTAATATGGCTCGCGCATTCGATAAATGTGTAAGCTATAACATGACTAGATTTATTTCTAGAATAAGTCGTCAATAAGGCTTGTGGCTGCAATGACTTTTTTTGGAGCTACTTTCAAAATTTTGTCCTTATTTTGAATATTACATTATTGTTGCTTTTCGGAATTTATAAAGTTTTCAAAAGAAGATAAAACTAATGTGTGAATGATATTATTGGAATTCCACATATTGTACTTCGAAAAAACTCTTAAAAAAATAAGGCAGTGTTTTTGCAGAATAAAGGCTTTTCTATTGATTTTGCAGAATAAAGACAAGTTTGTATGTCATGGAATTCAAATCAGAATTATCTTCAATTCGGATCGGCCCTAAACATTGTCAAGAGAAATATTTTACTAAGTTATCAGTTTGTATAAAGACAATAAAATAATCAAATTATGCTATTATTTCGGAAAAAATTTAAAAACACGCTGATAATATATGGAAAAAATTTAAATACATCAGGGATATATGAAAACGCATATATGCAGTTATTTCTGGGATGCTCCGAATTATACGTTCATTACTAGACTTCTATAAATACCGACTTAGACAGTGAAATAATCAACCCATATCTTGACTATGTTACATCTCCACTGTTGCAAACTGCTTCAGATGATCAACATATATAATTGTTGGTTGGAGTACTTCTATCATCTTAAGGAACACAATTTCGAATTACTTAAAATAAAATTACGAAATACCAAAAATGACGTTGGAAAACCTGTGCATTGGTTCATTTCCAAATCCTTCTCTATTTCTTTCACGCCTTGTCGAATTCTACTATGTAGATTACATCCTAAAGCCTAGCAATACATGAAACCAAACTTCCACCATAAAGATCTCCAAATATTGTTCCCGAAACCCATAAAAAGTTACACATGAAATTTAGAAAACTGGTATTGAAGCCACAGTGGTAATCTGGGTTTTCCATTACAACCCTTCAGGAGTTGGAAAGGTAGTGGAAGGCTCAATATGCCCAAACATACGATCTAAACTATTACATAGAACTGCATAAGAACATGAAACTTGGAAACCAATTTGTAGACAAGACTGGGCTGAATAACATCGAAGTAATCCCAATCATCTCCACTGACAAAGAAGAAATTGAGTTCGAACTGTCAATAAGATCGGTTGGAGGAAGTTGGAGCTGAAGATGATTAAGTAACGTCGGAACATGCCGAAACCCAATTCCTTGGTGGCTTCATCCTACAAGATTCAAATAGATTCCCTAAACAGATTGTGGCAAAGACTGGGAGTAAGAATGATCATATAGTAACCCTAGCGCTGCAATTTTGGTAGTGATTAAGGTTAGAAACTGTGGATCGGATCTGGAAGTAATAATTTCTTCGTGCAAAAAAATACAATAAAAAAATAAGAGAAAGATCTGAGATTTGGATTTCAGTTGTTCTAGCAAATTGAAATTATAAATAGCTTATCAATGAAACAGAATGACATCGTTTCGTTGAAGGATTACTAAGTCAAGATAAAAACTGCAACAGGTCTTCGTTTCTTTTTTTGGATCGCCTTTCCTCCCTCCATTGGAGAGAGGAAGGGAGAAGTTGGTTTTATCTCTCATATATGTATATACATATATATGGGTAGGTTCGAGAGCACCCCAAACAGTGCAGCACCCCAAAATCCCCTCAACCACAACCAAGTATTCCACACTGTAACAACCCGTATTTTTATAACATGTTAAAGTCATAAATCAAGGCAGAATTAGAATTTTAAAATAAGAATCAGGGGAAATGGGTTACGCCATTGCATTCGTCTAGGAATTCTGCATGAAATCGAGTCTGAGTTTTCGATAATCGAAGTCCGTATGACCAAGATATGACCCTCCGAAGTTTCAGGAGTTTAAATAAAATAAACAGCTCGAAAATAAAGCCAGAAATTCGAAATTCAAACCCAGAGAAGGCTGGCGGGAAAATTCCCGCACATATACCCAGGTCGACTAGGGAGTCAACCCTCTCCCCCAACCAGGTCGACTGAGGTGTCGACCTCCCCATGACCAGGTCGACTGGGGAGTCGACCAAGGTGTCGACCTGCCTCCTGAACCCACTTCTTGAACCAGATTCATCCTGATGTATTTAGACTCATTTTCTGTCCAGATTCGTCTGCCTAATCCTATATAAACTCACCCCTAGCCTCATTCTCTCCACACCATTTCATTCTGTCCTTATGCTGCTTCTGAGATAATCAAAATAATAAGAAAAAAGGAAGAAAAAGGACTTCTCCTTCTCCATCAAGACTACGCTTAGAGATTTGCAAATTGGGGGATTTCAATTAGAACACGATCAATCAAATAGAGATTTAACAATCAAATTATGCTTTCTAATTCTCGATCCACGCACTTTAAGTTCCAGTTACTTTTAGATGAAAACTATAAACTTGATATGGGCATGTTATAAATTGGAATCTGACATACGTATGATTCATATCTATTCTTATTCTTCTTGGATCTTGACATTTGGGAATATTGCTTTGAAATCGGTTTGGGCCTGTTCGCATTATAAATCAAACTTTATCATGCCTATGACATTGAAACCATTGTTAATGGCCAAGGACTATGACTGAGAACATAAGACTATGCCTATGCCTATGCCTATAACTGAGGACATAAGACCATTGCCTATGACTATGACAAGGACAATTGTGGCTAATCGCCTATGACTCGTGACTATGAATTACTGCCTATGATTATGAACATAAGACTAAGACCATGACTTTGAAACTATTACAGTTAATTGCCTATGACTATTAGGGTAGTTGCCTAGAAATCTTCTGGATAATTATCCATGACTATTGTGGTTAATGGACTATTATAGTTGATTGCTCATAACACTATAGTTGATAACCATGTTGAACACCGAATTGGCATTTAGTTGGATCCCATACCTAGGGTGTGACTTGCTTATTTTATTCGCTACTATTTACACCAAAAACCATTGACCCATTATCCTTGTATTTGGCTTGCTTTTGCATGCCTGTTCTTTTATGTCAAGTTTTTATCAGGACTATCACCTTATTTTGCTAGATTTTAAAATTTATGCCAGTGATGTTGTAACCAATTATCTCAAGTTATATCATGCCAGTCTTGTAATCTCTTTTATCGCTTTATGCTTGTCCCTTCTGCCTATCATAGTTTTGATGTTATTCCCTTTATCTCTAGATTTAGATTTACTTGTAATTTAGATCGATTAACGTTTGCATGCGATGGGAATACGATTTGGGTAGATTAGGCAAAACATGAACTGGTTATAAACATGAATCAGGAACTTGATAATAGGCGTAAGTTGAAACATGACATGAAACTTGACACGAACTTGACATGAAACTTGAACATGGACATGACACTAGAATGAACTTGAATTTGGCCAACTCGAGGTTGGGTTGAGTTTGCAGTGTAAATCTGCCCGGAACCGCCCGGCAAATCCAGTTACTGCAAACAATAGGATCCAATGTGGTAGTTGGGCATATCGCGCTTGAAACCCGAGGTCAGATTGAGTTGTGGGGTAAATCTGCCCGGAACCGCCCGACATATCTAGTGACCACAACAACAGGTCTGATGTGAGAGGTTAGGATGCATTAATGAATTAATGCCACATGATAGGGTTAAGTCATGAACATGAAAGACAACACTTAACCAACTTGAAATATGATTGGTTGGGTTAGGTCATGAACTTGAACGACAACACCTAACCAACTTAACACGTGAATGGTAGGGCTAAGTCACGAACTTAAATGACAACACTTAGCTAACTTGATATGCTAGACTGATGGGTTTAAGTCTCGAATTTAAATGACAACACTTAACCTACTAGACGGAAACCCTAGTTACGTGGTCCATTTCAGCAGTAACCCACTAGATGTATCATGGTACCCTGGAACTAGGTAGGGTGGGACACGATTACTGGGCTGATTGTAAGCGACCAGAACGACGGCTGTGTGGGTGCGCCAGTGTAGGTTCAGGCGGGCTATGGTCATGCAAGTGGTTCGGAGTTGAAAAAGCGGGCATTGAGCATCAATAGGTTTATCTGTGCATGCTTGATTCGTGTCGGTGGTTGGCACCATAGGGCTTGATACACCCTATGGTGGACCTAGCACAGGTGACTACATTCGTGATAGGGCCATATGACACAGAAACACAACGAGCTAGAACTAGTAGGGAGCCGATCGACTAGTGAATCGTTCCATTGGACCTAGAAATGGGTCATTTACGATATTGGGCCAATGGATCCTTTCATGGTTAATACTTGACATGGGCTGGGATACTAGTACAGTTGGTGCAGCGAACCTTGAATATGCGATGCTATACTTGATCTATACTTGATTTATCATGTTATCTTAGTCTATCTTACCCATCTTGACATCATACTTATGTTTACTTTCAGTTTATACATGTCATGTTACCTTTACCTGTTTTTATGCTGAAAGTCACTTGGACTTACCAGTCTT
The DNA here is from genome assembly GCA_030737875.1 of Allium sativum. NCBI lineage: Eukaryota > Viridiplantae > Streptophyta > Magnoliopsida > Asparagales > Amaryllidaceae > Allium > Allium sativum. The sequence goes on from CM060913.1 coordinate 288,718,715, forward strand.
TATGACTGGCCTATTTCCTTTCGCCTCTTTTTCTTTTGTTCCCCCCCCCTCTAGGTTCTCAGGGAGGAAACTCTAGCACTTAGCTTGGATTTCGCTTGCTTTCTGTCAGCTCATGTACGGTTTGGTCTTGAGCTATGCTATGGCTGCACTTCTGCTATTTTTGGGGAATTATTTACTTTTGTTATTTTAAGTTTATGCTTCTTTATTTAGAACTTGATGTAATGGAACAATGACAACTTGTACTTTGAATATATGAGGTTTTGACTCTTTTCTTGAAAGTAATAAGATTTGGTTTTTAATTTCTTCCGCTATTTCATTTATGTTCTGTCTTGTAATATTTCTATGTTTGTTTACCTCGATAACGCTCCTCCAAAACTAGTGCATTCCCTTTGAGAGTGACCCTAGCGGAGGTGGGGTGTTACATTTGGTATCAGAGTAGAAGGTTACCAGACTGGGCAAAAGCTTTTAAAAACCTTCTGAAACTATTTTCAAAACTGTTTATAAAGAAGCATTTTTCAAGAAAAGTTTATTTTGAAAAGGCTATTCCCCAAAAGCCATTAGCACTTTCCTTTGTTTCCTCGTTTGAATCTCTGTCTTTTCGTTTTTCAGCATGGCTGGGAATCCTAACTTTCCAGAGGGCGTGCCAATACCTGGCTGGTTCAGGAGGTACTTAGAGGCTAGGGCCAACGATGCAGGCCCAGCAGATATTCCTCCTCCAGCTGCAGCGTTTCCTCCTCCTCCTCCTCGTGGAAATGCTTTCGCAAAGACGTGTAGAGACTTCAAGGCTATGGGTGGAAAGGACTTCTATGGGACTGAATCCTTTGTGGAAGCGAGGAACTAGCTGAAGGAGACCGAAGATTTGTTCGTCATCTTCGAAGTTGACGATAGGCAAAAGATACAGCTAGCAGTGTGGTTGCTTAAAGATGAAGCTCGTATTGGTGGGAGATTACCCATGCTGAGAGGCCAGTGGAAACTTGGGAAGACTTCCGGATGAGATTTGAATGAAATTTCTCTCCCAAGCTGAAAGAAGCCTGCAGATGGAGAAGTTCCTAACTCTTAAGCAAGGAAGCATGACGATCAGGGAGTATGCCAATTAGTTTAATCAGCTGGCCAGATTTGGGCTGGATTTAGTGAACACCCAACACAAGAAGGCTCATCACTTCATCAGAGGTTTGAATGAGCCGCTACACAGCCTTGTTATGACTCATGTACCCATGGGGTCGACCGTTGAGAGTTTGGTGGATATGGACCTACTTTACAAAGAAGACGAGAATGGCAAGAAGGAGGTCAAGGCGAATGATTCACAAAACAAGAAGAAAGACTCCGAGAAAGGGGGCAAGAACAACAACAAAAATAATGACAACAAGACACGTGAGAAAAGAAAGTGCAACTTCTATGGTATTGGGGGGCATATAGTCCAGGATTTTAGAAAGAAGAAGATGAAGATGGGAGCATGCTTTCAGTGCAGTGAAACTGGACATACCAGTAAGAACTGCCCTAAGAAGCAAGGGCAAGCCCCGTAAGCAGGACCTTCTGGGGGTACATCTTTAACTTCTCCTTGATGCTTTGTTTTATCTTGCTTATCTTCTCGATCCTATCTTGAGAACCTTAGGTAGAACCATATGGATGGAAACATGTATTTGAAACATGTTATGGTTGATGTTTGCAAATGGTTGCAAGTGGTCGCAAGTGGTTGCTCGTGGTTGCATAACACACATTAGGCACTAAATCGGCTCAGACATGTTTTCATATTGCATATGCATGAGTGTTTATACTTGTTTATGGATGAAATTGAATGTGTTATCATGTGGATGTTGCATATGGATGAATGTTTGTGCACACATCTAGTGTTTATGTGACTAGGATTATTTGCATACATGTTGGATTCATGACACTAAACATATTTTGCATTAAGAAGATCAAACAGGCCTGATCATTTGCATTAGATAAGGAACATACACATACATTTTCTGCATATGTTCATATAGCATTAGAAATCTTTTAAGGACAATGATTGCTCGTGAATGATGGATGAGTAGATGGATGATTGGCTAGTAGGACAAATTCTTCCTAACTTAGAGATTTCGGGGACGAAATCCTTTAAGGAGGGGAGAATGTAACAACCCGTATTTTTATAACATGTTAAAGTCATAAATCAAGGCAGAATTAAATTTTAAAATAATAATCAGGGGAAACAGGTTGCGCCGTTGCATTCGTCTTGGAATTCTACATGAAATCGAGTCCGAGTTTTTGAAAATCGGAGTCAGTATGACCAAGATATGACCCTCTGAAGGTTTAGGAGTTTAAATAAAATAAAACAGCTCGAAAATAAAGCCAGAAATTCGAAATTCAAACCCAGAGAAGGCTGGCAGGAAAATTTTGGCCTAATTCCCAGGTCGACTGGGGTGTCGACCCCCCCCCCCTCCAACCAGGTCGACTGGGGTGTCGACGTCCCCATGACCAGGTCGACTGGGGAGTCGACCTGCCTCCCGAACCCACTTCTTGAACCAGATTCATCCTGATGTATTTAGACTCGTTTTCTGTCCAGATCCGTTTGCCTAATCCTATATAAACTCACCCCTAGCCTCATTTTCTACACACCATTTCATTCTGTCCTTATTCTGCTTCTGAGATAATCAAAATAATAAGAAAAAAGGAAGAAAAAGGACTGCTCCTTCTCCATCAAGACTACGCTTAGAGATTTGCAAATTGGGGGATTTCAATTAGAACACGATCAATCAAATAGAGATTCAACAATTAAATTCTGCTTTCTAATTCTCGATCCACGCACTGTAAGTTCCAGTTACTTTTAGATGAAAACTATAAACTTGATATGGGCATGTTATAAATTGGAATCTGATATACGTATGATTCATATTTATTCTTATTCTTCTTGGATCTTGACATTTGGGAATATTGCTTTGAAATCAGTTTGGGCCTATTCACATTATAAATCAAACTTTATCATGCCTATGACATTGAAACCATTGTTAATGGCCAAGGACTATGACTGAGAACATAAGACTATGCCTATGCCTATGACTGAGGACATAAGACCATTGCCTATGACCATGACAAGGACAATTGTGGCTAATCGCCTATGACTCGTGACTATGAATTACTACCTATGATTATGAACATAAGACTATGACCATGACTTTGAAACTATTACAGTTAATTGCCTATGACTATTAGGGTAGTTGCCTAGAGCTCTTCTGGATAATTATCCATGACTATTGTATAACTATTGTGGTTAATTGACTATTATAGTTAATTGCTCATAACACTATAGTTGAAAACCATGTTGAACACCGAATTGGCATTTAGTTGGATCCTATAACTAGGGTGTGACTTGCATAGTTTATTCGCTACTATGTACACCAAAAACCATTGGCCCATTATCCTTGTATTTGGCTTTCTTTTGCATGCCTATTCTTTTATGTCAAGTTTTTATCAGGACTATCACCTTATTTTTCTAGATTTTAAAATTTATGCCAGTGATGTTGTAACGGATTATCTCAAGTTATATCATACCAGTCTTGTAATCTCTTTTATCGCTTTATGCTTGTCCCTTTTGCCTATCATAGTTTTGATGTTATTCCCTTTATCTCTAGATTTAGATTTACTTGTAATTCAGATTGATTAACGTTTGCATGCGATGGGAATTCGTTTTGGGTAGATTAGGCAAAACATGAACTGGTTATAAACATGAATCAGGAACTTGATAATAGGCATAAGTTGAAACATGACATGAAACTTGACACGAACTTGACATGAAACTTGAACATGGACATGACACTAGAATGAACTTGAATTTGGCCAACTCGAGGTTGGGTTGAGTTTGCAGTGTAAATCTTCCCGGAACTACCCGGCAAATCCAGCTACAACAAACAATAGGATCCAATGTGGGTAGTTGGTCATATCGCGCTTGGAACCCGAGGTCAGACTGAGTTGTGGGGTAAATCTGCCCGGAACCGCCCGGCATATCCAGTGACCACAACAACAGGTCTGATGTGAGAGGTTAGGGTGCATTAATGAATTAATGCCACATGATAGGGTTAAGTCATGAACATGAAAGACAACACTTAACCAACTTGAAATATGATTGGTAGGGTTAGGTCATGAACTTGAACGACAACACCTAACCAACTTAACACGTGAATGGTAGGGCTAAGTCACGAACTTAATGACAACACTTAGCCAACTTGATATGCTAGACTGATGGGGTTAAGTCTCGAATTTAAATGACAACACTTAACCTACTAGACGGAAACCCTAGTTACGCAGTCCATTTCAGCAGTAACCCACTAGATGTATCATGGTACCCTGGAACTAGGCAGGGTGAGGCACAATTACTGGGCTGATTGTAAGCAACCAGAACGACGGGTGTGTGGGTGCGCCAGTGTAGGTTCAGGCGGGCTATGGTCGTGCACATGGTCCGGAGTTGAAAAAGCAGGCATTGGGCATCAGTAGTTTTATCTGTGCATGCTTGATTCGTGTCGGTGGTTGGCACCATAGGGCTTGATACACCCTATGGTGGACCTAACACAGGTGACTACATTCGTGATAGGGCCGTATGACACAGGAACACAACGAGCTTGAACTTGTAGGGAGCTGATCGATTAGTGAATCGTTCCGTTGGACCTAGAAACGGGTCATTCACGATATTGGGCTAAGGGATCCTTTCATGGTTAATACTTGACATGGGCTGGGATACTAGTACAGTTGGTGCAGCGAACCTTGAATATGCAATGCTATACTTGATCTATACTTGATTTATCATGTTATCTTAGTCTATCTTACCCATCTTGGCATTATACTTATGTTAACTTTCAGTTTATACATGTTATGTTACCTTTACCTGTTTTTATGCTGAAAGTCACTTGGACTTACCAGTCTTTATGACTGACCCGTTTCATTTCGCCTCTTTTTCTTTTGTTTCCCACCCGGTTCTTAAGGAGGAAACTCTAGCGCTTAGCTCGGATTTCGCTTGCTTTCTGTCAGCTCGTGTACGGTTCGGTATTGAGCTATGCTATTGCTGCACTTCTGCTATTTTTGGGGAATAATTTACTTTTGTTATTTTAAGTTTATGCTTCTTTATTTAGAACTTAATGTAATGGAACAATGACAACTTGTACTTTGAATATATGAGGTTTTGACTCTTTTCTTGAAAGTAATAAGATTTGGTTTTTAATTTCTTCCGTTGTTTCATTTTATGTTCTGTTTTGTAATATTTCTATGTTTGTTTACCTCGAAAACGCTCCTCCAAAACTAGCGCATTCCCTTTGAGAGTGACCCTAGCGGAGGTGGGGTGTTACACACACCCTCTCTCCTTCCACTCATTCTCTCACTTTCCACTTACATTCTTTAATATAAATGAGTGGTTGTGGTTCAGGTGCAAATGGGGGGCTGAAATTCAGGGGGGCTCCCTGATCCTTTCCAATACATACATACATATATATATATATATATATATATATATATGTGTGTGTGTGTGTGTGTGTGTGTTTATATATATATGTGTGTGTGTGTGTGTGTATGTGTGTATATACAGAGACACACACAAACATACATATATACACTTCTCTCTGCATGTATGTGTATATATATGTGTGAGTGTATGCACAGTTCTGTAACGTGCATGTTTACTTTGGAAACTTAATATTTGCACACTCTACAAATACACATATTAATTGATTTTTATAAGTATAGCTTTCAAAAGCAAAGTTTGATACAACACCATATTTCCCCAATACAATACTATATATAACATCATATATCATCAATGTAACACCTACATCACCAATATAATTAGTATCACAAAATAACAAACATATTTTATCAAACTAAACCTGGCTACAGTTCAACATAGTAATTCAACCCATCAAAATAGGAAATATGTTTACATTTCGTCGTTTAATACACATAAAACAAAAGTTTAGTTTTTTTTGTCGATGCCCTCCTTGTGTATTGAAAGTTAAGGCAAGACGACGGCTCGGACAAAATATTTCCCCTTAATACACGATTTTACTTTTTTAAACAACTTATTTTGGCTTGCATTTCAAGTGCATATTCAACTCTCGTAGAACACATAGGAGGATTGAGCCTATGAAAAATAGTAACAGTCGTTGACTTGATCAGAGTTTATCTTATGATCATTATACAGACTACATCCATAAAATTTATGCCTTGCTTTTTTTAGTTCTAGGAACAACTTCACATTCAACTCAACAAAAAAACTTGATATGACGGTTGCTCAATTGACAGAGCGAAAGCAACACATTGACCATCTACTATATTCAAACTAACTTAAATTTATTAACTCGGTCTTTGATTGGTCATAAATTAGTGTAAATGAGCACTTAAGATTGATGGTCTACAATGGATATTTTGCGATATTAGATCAAACAATGTCTCGGTAACATTGTCAACTTTAACGTTAATGTTATGTCGCACCAGATTAGTTCTTTACACTTGGATTCATCTCAATATTTTATCAACGTTTCGTCGTCAATCTCTCAATGGTCTGGGTCTCACTTTAGAATAAACAAAACAACAATGATATATGTAAATTAACAAGTAAACAAACTATGTTAAACAAAATTAATAAACTGAACAAAAATAACGTACAAAATTTAATTAATAACCAAACTTTGAAACGAAGAAACATCTTTACTATTGATTAATTTAAGAAGAAAAAAAAGTACTCAAATACTATTTTTGCACGCCATAAATGGGAAATACAATTTGTATACATGCGGATTTACAAAATGCGCAAGTTATTTTCCTTTTAATATGGCTCGTGCATTCGATAAATGCGTAAGCTATAGCAAGACTAGATTTATTTTTAGAATAGGTTGTCAATAAAGCATATGGCTGCAATGACTTTTTCTGGAGCTACTTTCAACATTTTGTCCTTATTTTGAATATTACATTATTCTTATTTTCAGGAATTTATAAAGTTTTCAAAATAAGATAAAGCCAGTGTGTGAATGATATTATTGAAATTCAACATATTGAACTTCGAAAAAAGTCTCAAAAAAACAAGGTAGTGTTTTAGCAAAATAAAGGCTATTCTACTGATTTTGCAAAATAAAGAAGTGTTTGTATGTCATGGAATTCAAATCATCATCATCTTCAGCTCGGATTGGCCCTAAAAATGATCAAGAGAAATATTTTACTAAGTCATCAGCTTGGATGAAGGAAATAAAATAATCAAATTATGCTATTATTTCGGAAAGAATTTAAAAGCACGCTGATAATATATGGAAAAAATTTGAATAAGTCAGGGATATATGAAAACGCGTATATGCAGTTATTTCGGGAAAGCTCCGAATTAAACGTTACCACACTTCTATAAACATCTGATTTATTTTGTATAAGTACATGGATATATGATATATGATTGACCATGAAGTAGATTCGGTACGTTTGGCATATTTTCTGTTTTAAGTTTTTAGTTTTCAACATTAATTACAAAATATGGGAAGAGCTAAGGGTTGATCGAGAGGACAGAATATAAATGAAGAGGTTTGATGGTAGGTAAATGAATGATTTTCCTAACGCTCTTCCATTATTTCTTAAAATATGGAAAATAATAAAAAGTTATTTTTTTTGTTAACTACGTTTTTTTAAAAACGTTCATTATTCATAGTATGTGTATGTCATTCGCATTATTATATTTACGAAAATTGAAAATGATAAACCGAACGTTACCTTAATATTTTACTAATATTGATTTATTTGTTGTGGCCAACTTTAAAAGCGCATTGATGATTCAAATTAGATATAAAAGATTTTTTTTATATTTAGGCCACTTTTAAAGACTTATAACAATAATAGGCCATATTGCAACCTATTTACAAAACAGGGCAAATTTTTTTACTATAATTGGCGGCATCTCAGATGCCTTCAGTTAATTTCTTTTTAATACGAAGGCGGCATCTCGGATGCCTCACTATTTTTTTTTACATTGGCGTCATCTCAGATGGAACCAATATAAAAAAATGAAATAAAAAACTTGGCGTCATTTTGGATGCCGCCATAAAATTTATTTATTTTTCATTGGCTCCATCCAAGATGACGCCAATGTAAAAATAAAATAAAAAATTTGACGGCATTTGAGATGCGTCTAGTGCAAATATGGCGGCATTTCAGATGCCGTGAATATTAAAAAAAAAAAAAAAAAAAAAAAAAAAAAAAAAAAAAAACTGGTGGCATCCGAGATGTCGTCCGTGTTATAAAGCTGATATAGTTTTGTAACTAGTTTCAAAACTGATCTATTTTTATTATAAATTTTTAAAATTGGCCCAACTCAGAAAATTTTCCAATATAAAATCAACTTTTGAAGAATATATATGGAAAGACTTTCAATATGTCTGGGATATATGAAATGTGTGTATGCAATTATTTCGAAAAGAGCCGAGTTAAATGTTACCAGACTTGTTAGTATTGATTTATGCGTAACGAGAGTCAAACTTGAAAAGCTCCTAATTAAAGAATATATGGAAAGAATTTGAACACTGAATAATCAAACTATGCTATTATTTCGGAAAGAAATTAAAAATGCGCTGATAATATATGGAAAGAATTTGAATACGTCAGGGATATATGAAAACGCGTGTATGCAGTTATTTCGGGAAAGCTCCGAATTAAACATTACCAGACTTCTATAAATACAGACTTGGACACTGAATAAAGTCATGTCTTCTTTCTCGTTACTTTCTTTTTAATATGGCTCGCGCATTCGATAAATGCGTAAGCTATAGCAAGACAAGATTTATTTTTAGAATAAGTTGCCAATAAGGCATATGGCTGCAATGACTTTTTCTGGAGCTTCTTTCACATTTTTTCCTCATTTTGAATATTACATTATTGTTGTTTTCAGGAATTTATAGAGTTTTGAAAAGAAGATAAAGCCAATGTGTGAATGATATTATTGAAATTCAACATATTGAACTTCGAAAAAAGTCTCAAAAAAACAAGGCAGTGTTTTTGCAGAATAAAGGCTATTCTACTAATTTTGCAAAATAAAGAAGTGTTTGTATGTCATGGAATTCAAATTAGCATCATCTTCAACTTGGATTAGCCCTAAACATGATCAAGAGAAATATTTTACTAAGTCATCAGTATGGATAAAGGCAATAAAATAATCAAATTATACTATTATTTCGGAAAGAATTTTAAAAACACGCTGATAATATATGGAAAAAATTTAAATACATCACAGATATATGAAAGCGCGTATATGCAGTTATTTATGGGAAGCTCCGAATTAAACGTTAGCAGACTTCTATAAATACCGACTTAGACAGTGAAATAATCAACTATCACTTCTTCCTCGTTACTTTCTCCACACGCATATAGCTTAATCGCTCTGATTTCAGTCGAAAAACAAAAATAAAAAAATGGAAGTGTTTAATTGGAAGCCATTGTTTGAATTAAGAAAGGTGTACGCTTTCATAACTCTGAGAACAAAAAAATCGAGACCTTTGAAACTTTTATAACTTTAATTTTATAAAACTCTTCTTTTGCTTAACCAAAGGATCTCAAGTCTACTTTGAAATAATTATATATATATTTCAAGCAACAGCGATATTCATCATAAATAAAACTCAAACAATCCAATATACAACAAAATCAATAGATCGACATCACTCATCTAAACAAAATGTACCAAACATACCAAATAAACATCAAACATCCCCCAAGTCAACATCAAACATCACTACCCCATAGATGACTTACTACAACAAAAATCCAAGGTGATGCTAGCTACAATGTAATCATAGCTATGCTGATTTTTGTCTATTGCAAAGCACGTTTCAACGTGTTAGCATAGATATCAAATTGTGTTGCAATAACTATAGATATATTCTAAATAAAAAATTATAAAAAATAAATACACCTTAGTGTCCATACCATTAGTTAAAACAGAATCTCAACCATCCATCAACACCATCATCCAACACTTCATCTAATTCTATTTACCACTTTTATGTTCATTCTCCCGCCTTAGTTTTTGTTTACTTCTCGCCCCCAAAATTTCAAAAATCTTTCGGAATCCCTAATTTTCATTTTCTACTTCTTTTCGCCCCTAAAGTTTCGCACTTTTTTCCTTCACCCTAGCTTTAGCTTTAATCATTTTTATTGATTCGTCATTTGTGACCACCTCAAATCGCTACTGCTGTATTTCTCAGATCTACTTCTCAAGCTATCTATCTCGCTTGATTTTGAGTTAGTTGATGACTCAGCGGTGTTGTATACTGGTAGGCTGATGGATCTTTGTTTTCGACACCTTTGCAGCCTTTTTTGACCCTCTATTCGCCTTTGGAGATTGTTACACCAGAAGTGGCTGGGCTATACTGCTTGGCTCCTTTGTCCAAATTTTGTCCTTCATTTGCTCCTTAGGTATGGAGTTTGGAGTACTGTGTAACACTCTTATTTAAGGTATGACTATATGGTGAATTTCTTATTTCATCCAACTTTTTTGCTGAGAAGAATTGAAACTCCATTAATCAAGTGTTCTGATTCAAGTATGCATATTTCTTATATTTTCCTTTGGCAATATTATAAGATCCACTTTATAATGTTGAATTGTTTAATAGCTAGCTACCACAACGCAATCATTTCATGAATTAGATCATTTTTTATTGGCTACAATGTCTTACAACATGCACATCTCAACTAACTAATATCAAACTCATCGGTTTATAAATAATAGTCCAATCATACCTCAAATCATAACTATATTTCATTTTATGACTAATTTAGTTCATATGCACAGACATTTCCAATTATTTGCCTTGAATATGATAACTTAAGAGGATCTCTTTTGTATAGATCCCCTGAGCTTGTGAAAATTACATAAGTATCTTGTGGCGGATATCAAACAGCAGTCGTTTGTGAAAATGGGGCTAGTGGGGAATAATTTTTTCTTAAAATACTGGTTGCTTTTCACTTTTCACTTTTCACTCAACTAACGAGGACCCGTGTTAATGGCATCTAACCTACTAAAGTTCAACATAAACTCATATTAATTTAGCTATGCGACCCTTTTTGGTTTCAAGATAGTGTATAAAGGTGTTTATATAGTAAATGAGGTGGTTAATGAACATAAAGGAACATGCCTCTGCCTTCCCTGTCGCTCCTGTATGCAATAGGGTTAGGAAAAGATGCTATACTCGCAGCAGCTGCTGTGAATTGGGTGCTTAAGGATGGGATAGGGTATCTCATCAAAATATTGCTGTCTAATTTTGGTCGCCATTTTTACGTTAATCCTAAGAGCTGGAGGCTATTTGCCGATCTTCTGAAAAATGCAGTATTTGGATTAGAGATCATGACCCCTGCTTTTCCACAGTATTTTGTCCAGATTGGTGCTGCTACCGTTGCTGGTTTTTCAGCTGCTACATTGATACAGGCTGCAACTAGAAGTTGTTTCTATGCAGGATTTTCTGTACAGAGAAATTCTACTGAAGTTATTGCTAAAGGTGAAGCACAAGGAATGGTAAGCAATTTATTGGCATCATGCTTGGCATAGCATTGGCTAATTTCATCAAATGCTCAACTTCATTACCTCTTGTATCCTTTACTGAAGTAAATGGATTTCAGATGTATTGCAATCTGAAGTCATGTCAATCTATTCAGTTGAGGACTATAAGCCCATATCGTGCGAGTTTGGTCTTTAGCGAATATTTAGTTAGTGGACTATTTCCTCAAATCATGCATGTCAATGATGAGAAGCCATTTTATCCTAGCCTTCCCTATGCCAATAGAGATAAGTGTATGAAATTATCTAGCATTCTTTCAATTAGGGCCAGAAATGCAGCATCTGAAATATTCAGCAGATTACATCTTCGGTGTAAACTTAGTGAAATTGCAAAAAACAAAGAGGATGCATTATCTTTATTCGATATTTTTAAAGAGGAAGGCTATATAGTTACATATAAGAAAGGAAAATTCTATGTCATAATCCGTGAAGGTTGTTCGCTACAAGACATGCTGATGTCTTTGTTTTACGTTAGCTGTTTATATTGGTTGGAGAAAAATATTCAAATGGAGAAAAGAAGCATAGCAGATGAATGCAAATATGGTAAGAGATTGCACATATCCCTGGACTATGTGCAAATAAAATTCAATCAGGTCAAGCAGAGTGGGATGGAAAATGGATGGCTAGTTAATGATGGGTTGATAGCCAGGCCTTACCTTTCAGAATGCGAGTATGCTATACATATAAGCAAATAAGTGGAAATGGTTTTATTTACTGAATGAATAAACTGATCAATTGTACAAAGGTTTACGTACATATTTATAGTTGAATAGCCTGTTGTATATAACGGTGTTGTATACACAATTATATGATTTTTGTTTGATGATAACAACTAAATAAATATTATTATTAATGTGTTTAAAATCGTACTGTTGTTCTACATCACATACAGGAATATTATATTTATATTTAAATAGAATACGACTGTATAGATATTCATATTTTCTTATAGTATTTTATTGAAATATAAATATAATATTTCAAACACTCGAACAGTACAATTATTTACAACTCCACTATTTAATCACTTCACAATTTTTGTACTTGTAAATACACAGTATACGATAAACAAATTTTGTTTGACGACAATAAAATAATATTTTATTTCAAACAATTTGTTTATTACAAATAAACAGTACAATCTCTCCAATACAACTCTCACACTCAGTTAGACATTGACACATACAGACTTATATACATTCACACATTTTTTCCCTGTCTACTGTCTTTCATCGTTTGTCTTCACCGCGTTCTTCAACCAGTCCAGTCAAACCAGTCTAGTCATCTTCATGCTTACCTGTCACATATGAAACACACACACAGTACACTGCAATAGAAATGAAACAGAATATATTTTATTTTAAAATTTTATTTTCCTCAGTTTTCTGGTGTGTTTCTCATCATTTTTCATGACTTGATCTGACATATAAATATAGCACGCGCACGATACATGTGTACACATACATGTGTATGTATATACACATATTACAGTGCAGGGACAGGAAAACTCGTCTGATGGCTGCATGTACACACGTGCATGAATATACACGTGTGCACTACCTTGCCAATCAGTGTCGCGACTGAGGAGCAGCCACATGGACCAACTCGACTCAGCGCAGATCAGCATATTCAAGTGTAAAAGAACAAGGCTACAACAAGATGGCAATAGCAAGAGCAAGTTTCAGCATAAACAATTAAAACAGCAATACACAAATGCAAGCATAATGTGGCATGATCAAGTCTACAAGAGGATGAACACAACAGAAAGGTGAAGCTCACAAAGAAGCTATAACAAGCAGCAACTCAAAGATAAGCAACTAAATGAAACAAAGCTCATGTACAGATATACATGTGAGAAACATGTTCAATGGTGCCAAAATGTAGTGAAAGTTGCAGTTATATAGCAGCACAATATTCATAATAGCAGCATGGGAAAATTTCTAAGCAGTATGGATTTCATGTCTTAATGAATGCAGCTTTAAAGAAGTGGATCAACTCGGTTTTTTTATATATATATACATAGGTCAAGCAATAACAAGCATACAACATGTACAAACAATTTTAATGGTTCAGCATGATAATGTTCTAGTACAAAATACATGGCAGATTATTTGAGCTCAAGTAGTGGAGCATATACAAGCAAACAATGGTGTACAACTATGACAAAACTGGACAATCGAACAGCATGGTCGAACATGCTTATATGAAACAAATCAAGTTAGTAAGACTCAGGCAAAGGATGTTCTTGGAAATGCATTTTTGGAAGCAACAATACATGGTGGAAGAGGCCAATTCAACATACAGTACATATGTTATGACAGTGGCCAAGCAAGAGCACAACATGAATGAGAACTTGTGCAACAAACATGCTATGTCTAAGTATTACAAAGAATTGCAATATAAATTTAATGCCGGGGTTTGGCATATTAAGGCAGCAAATTTCAAGTTTTAAATCGAGCAAAGCAAAAGTGGAAAGCATCACAAGTTAGCCGAATTAATCAAGTATTTCACACAAGTGAGTTCAAGTTTAATCCACATGGGCAAGTTATATATTTTCAAAGCCGAGCAAATCGTTTTCAATTAAAGAAAATCACGCAATCAATTTCATTCAAGGAAATCATATATGGGAAAGTAAAGTTTTGTTTCTATCATTTATGGAGTGGTGACAAAGCAAGAATCAATCTCTGTTATTTTCTGAAATCATTAATTTCTGAAATGGAATTAAAACCGACCATTCTCGTAAAGGAAAGACAGATTTTTTTTTTAACACTGTGGAAATCAATCCAAATCTGGAAACAAAAGTTTGGGAACGATTTAATGTTTTTTCTAGAATGGTTTATATTCATTATTTCAATCAGAAAGGGAAATCATGGAAATTTCATGGCAACTAAAAGAGGAATTTCTTTCGAAATTCTTTCCCAAAATTAACAATCAATTCTCGGAATTCTATCAAGTCATTCAAAGCAAAGGAATCTTTTTTTCCATTCGAATAATTCAAAAGAGAAAACTAGACCAAGTCGATTACTTGAAATCAGAGAATTGTTAGGGTTCGTTTTTCCCTATAAAAACACCACTTTCATCACAGGCATAATCGATCAAAAAAACCCACAAAAACAAATTCAAGGAATTCAAAGAAATTTCAGAAAACTCACAATTGAAATTGGGGTTTCGATCAACTGTTTTTCCACGCCGTATCCCAAATCGAGGCATCAGAGAATAATATTGATCAAGATCATCAACTCGAGCATCAGAGATTTCAGTATCATCAATCAAAAAATCGGTTTGGTGTGATTTTTTGAAAACCCTAGTTTTTTATCAGAGCCGCCATTTTAAAAGAGAATGGGATCGGGTCAAAAGGGTGCAACGCAAATGAATGGGCCGGCCAAGAATATGTGAAAAGGGATGACCCTTTAATAATTTAAACTCCTCTTCTCAATTTAAAACTAGGGTTCTTTTTGTTTTTTGTTTTTTTTGTATTTTTTTTATTTCGAGTTGTAAAACAATCAAACAGTTCTAGATTGTAAAATCTAGGGGGATTTAGTCAAGGTGTTGACTGACAGTTGACAGAGTCTATAAAATCTGGGTTACTGGTTACAGGGTCGTAATCAGGGGAAATCTGGTCGAAGGGATATCGATCAGTCTAGGGTTTTGAACATAGGGTTAGAATAGGAGCGAGGGGTTCGCGAGTGTACATGGTCTTGTATGCGGGATCTTTTCTATCACCTAGTAGAAACCTTAGGAATGCAGCAGTAGGCAGAGTTTTGCCGAAGCTGGGTATATCTGTGTGTGATTTATTTTCTGCATTTTTGTTTCTGTTATATTCTATGATCTGTTTACTATTATATATCTCATTAGATTTTTAATTCAGTTGAAAACTATGATAAACCCTATTTACCACCCTCTAGGGTTAATCTAGATCCAACAAGTGGTATCAGAGCAGGTTATTTCTTTAACTCTAGAGTTATGGGTCATTCTAGTTGTCAGTCCATAGAGAGTCAGTCCAGTTCATCTCCAACTATTTTCGATGTAACAAATTTTTTAAACTGGAAATCCAAAATGGATTCTTATTTATAATTTGTTAATATTAGATATTGGGATGTTGTTATCACTGGATTTGATAGTGTAGATATTACTTTCAATACTCGTGCTATGAAAATTATATTTGATTATCTTAGCTTTGAACAGTTTAATCTTATCTTCCATTGTTTATCTGCATAGGAAATCTGGGATACTCTCAATACGACGTATGGAAGATCAGACAACGTAGCTCAAAACCCGAGAAAGTCAACCCAGATTCAGAGTTCTGTTTAAAAGGATTTACAAATGGAAATTCTGAAGGTTCAGATAATGGAGAATCAAAAGATGCTGAAACAGAAAATTTCTCATATGAAGATTTAGTTTATATGTGCGTGGATTTAACTAAATCTGTTGACAAACTCCATTCCAAAAATAAATCTTTGAAAACTGAAAATTGTGAGTTGACAAGAAAAATTCATTGTTTGGAATTAAAACTTGAAAATGTTGTGAAATTTGAAAATTCTAACTGTGAAAATTGTTTGAAATTAGAAACTGATCTCGTTCATCTCAGTAATAACATTCAAAGGCTTGAAGAAGAAATTCTAATTTTAAAAGATAACGAGATTGAGCTGAAAGATGCAAACAATTGTTTATAAGAGGAATTTATAAATTTTAAGGCTACCAAAAATTTAAAACATGAAATTGCTGAAAATGATAGTTTGTTGAAAACAGATCTGATTTTGAAAGAGTTTGAAATCGAAATTGAAAATTTGAAGAAACTTGAATCTGAAAGTCGAAAATATTTTGATTTTGAAATGGGTGAGTCCTTAAATTTCTTGAAGATGAAAATATGATTTTGAAAACTGATTCTGAAAAGAATAAGATCACTAAAAACCGTTGTTCAAATTTAATGAAAGAAAAAGGTGATCTTAAATTTAAAATTCAACAACTTGAAACAACATTGACTAAATTTTCTAACGATGAAAAATCTCTGAATATGTTGTTGAAAAATCAATTCTCATCTGGAAATAAAAGTGGACTTGGCTTTAGGAAAAATAAGTATTTTGAAAAACGGAATTCAAACAATTTTAAAAATTCTTCAACCTTCTTTGGAAAGAATCAACTTGATAAACTAAACAGTGATAATTTCAAAGGTTTTTTGAATCGAAAGCAAAACGTAAACTTGTTTAGAAACAACCCTGTTTGGACCTCAAAAGAAACAAAATGAATTTGTCTAAATTCAAAAAGATCTGGGTTCCTAAAGGCACCATGGTAAATTCTGATGGGTTGCTGTTCAAACAAGTTTGGGTACCAAAAGTACGACACACAACTGTGAGTGGTCTTACTAATTTTGTTAGACCACTCAATCCCCTAAACACTTAGGTACCGGAGGAGGCTGAGGAACTGCTATTCAAAAGAGATTCAAATTCAAACTATTTTATGATTCTGTATCACTCAGAGTTCCATAGCCAAGTCTCTTGACTTAGAGATTCTGTTTTACATTGGATTCTGGTATGATCTCTAAACTCACCTTTGTATATTCTCTCTGTTTTTATTTTTTTGTGTTTATTCCTTCCTCCACCCCTTCAATTTTTCTTCGTTTTTTTAATTTATCACTGCCATTTTTTTTTGTTTCTTTATGGGCTTCATTAACTTCAAATTTTAGAGTTTTTTTTCTGGAATTTGCTTTAGTTGAATAGAACTCTGATGGTTTAATTATTTCCAGATCTCGAATTTAATCTTGTAAATATCTGTAATTATTTTGAAGTTTATTTTTTTTCGAATTCATAACAGTGTTGATGCATTAATATCATATCTTGAACACTGTCATTTCGAATTCTAAAATTTTGAAGATCTGAATAATTAATGAAATTCTGTTTTGAGTTTCTTCCAATTGATTTTAGAAATGCTTAAAATATTATACTCATTACAGTACACTGCTTCTTATCATTCGTGATAATTTCCTTGATTTCCGGATTGGCTTGAATCACAGTGATACATCTTGAATTTCACCTTTATTCATTATTATTATGGCAGAAGTTTGTTTGTTTGTTTGAAATCATCTGAAATTCTTGATATTATGAATCTCAACACATCTCTTAAATTTGAAAATATCAATCTTGTGTGATGGATTCATTATATCTCAAAACTCGACATTGATTCAAGTGATTTAAAATAAATTTTCTGGATCACAAATATCCTTCAAATTAGATGTAAATGATCTAATACTTGTGAAAATTCTTTTGAAAATATGGTCATAAATATCACTTTTATTTCATGATTATTTGATTTGAATATATGTTTGTTTAAAATTATTTGAAATTATTGATTTATTGAATTTCACACATAATTTTGAATCTGAAATATAACCTAGTGTGATTGATTCGTTAAATCCTAATACTTTCACATTTCTTCAAATGATTTAAAATAAAGTATATTTTTTAATCTAGGATCATGAAATATTTTTTATGTGACCATCATCTTGTCTTGTCCGCTTGGAAACTGTCTTTGTACTTCTCTAATGCTGTTCTTAGATAACTGCTTATTTTTGATCTGTCTACTGCTCTGTGCTAAATTTGTCTGCTTGGGCATTAAATTTCTGTTGTCTGCGATATCATGGTTTATCTCCAGTATCTTGTTACATTTTTTCATTAATAGAGACACCAAGTGGTATCAGAAGTGCTTTATATTTGTCTCACTCATCTGTACTTAGATTCTAATCTTCACCTT
The DNA here is from genome assembly GCA_030737875.1 of Allium sativum. Taxonomy (NCBI): domain Eukaryota; kingdom Viridiplantae; phylum Streptophyta; class Magnoliopsida; order Asparagales; family Amaryllidaceae; genus Allium; species Allium sativum. Next base: position 288,737,010 of record CM060913.1, read on the forward strand.
GTATAGATCCACACACTCTTTTTGCCTTATAAAATTTTTCCCTCTTGTTATGTATAAATCTCCATATCCCTCTTGTAATTGATTTTCAATTTTAAAATTATTTATTGATTATTCATTCAGAAATTGAAATCTATATCCAAATTGAACTGTATTTATAATTCATCAAAATTATTAATAGATTTTGAAATTGTGATGAATTGTGACTGCAGTATATTTCACAACAAGAGGAGATTTTATTTAGATTTTCATGATGGTTGAACATTTATTATAATATCTTTGAACTGACAATTATTTCACGACCATTTTCATTTCCTATCATCCTCCTGCCATCCGTTATGATTTTATATTAATGTGGAGAGTTAATAATTTTTGAATAAACAGCGAAGATATTTGTGATGGAATTGTGGTTATGTTATTATTTATAATTAGTGACAATTGAATTTTTTTCAATGATCTCGGTACAGTTGGTCATATTTCATAATATTATTAATTTAGAGATTTATTTCACAGTCCATTTCTGTACCTACCACAATTCTATCATTTATATTTGTTTTATTTACCGACGAGTTTTTTTTCTTTTGATGCTGAAAATAATTAATATAATTAACATATAAGTGTGTCTCTAACCTCATTTATAAATCCAAGCTCTGGTCATTCCTGGTTATGATACAACTTATAATTTAAGCTGCAACTGACCTCATTTAAAAATCCAAGCTTTGGTTATGCGTGGTCAGCGTGCTCTTGAATAAAAAGAAAAAGGAATAAAATGCTAAATAAACTTTATATGATGTATTATCATTTGTTGATTGATAGATACTGGGATTTGAGAATATTCGATTTTGTCATTTAAATTGAATTATTAATTATAGTCCAAATTCCATCACTGTTTTTGAACCTCATTTTTACAAATTCTTTGGAAAATAATTGGAACTCATTTTTTTAACTCTCCCCATTTTATGTAAAATTCATCGTAAATCTGTCATTCTCTACAATGTGAAATATGTCACATGTTCTCAGAATATAATGTTTTTTTTTTGTTTAACTGATTGAGATTTATGATGATTGTTCTTCCTCTTAAGTTGAAATTATATTTTTATTCGTTTTTCATCTGTATTTTAAACTCTGTATCCTTTTGATGATAACAAAAGGGGGAGGATGGATTAGATTTTGATTTATGAGTGAATATTTTATAAATATTTTGAATTTTGAATTTTTTTTTTAAATTCATTCACTCGTGCATAGTTATAGGGGGAGTTCTCTATTGTAGGGGGAGCTAATAAATAGGAGGAGTTCAAGATTCATTGTCAAACACGTTTACTATGCTCAAAATCTTTTATTTGTTTGTCATCATCAAAAGGGGGAGATTGTTGTATATAACTGTGTTGTGTACACAATTATATGATTTTTGTTTGATGTTAACAACCAAATAAATATTATTATTAATGTGTTTAAAATCGTACTATTATTCTACATCACATACAGGATTTTTATATTTAAATAGAATACGACTGTATAGATATTCATATTTTCTTACAATATTTTATTTAAATATAAATATAATATTTCAAACATTCGAACAGTATAATTATTTACAACTCCACTATTTAATCACTTAACAAATTTTGTACTTGCAAATACACAGTATACGATAAACAAATTTTGTTTGACGACAATAAAATAATATTTTACTTCAAACAATTTGTTTATTACAAATAAACAGTACAATCTCTTCACTACAACTCTCACACTCAGTTACACATTGACACATACAGACTTATATACATTCACACACATTTTTTTCACTGTCTTCTGTCTTTTATCTTTTGTCTTCACCGCGTTCTTCAGCCAGTCCAGTCAAACCATCCAATCATCTTCATGCTTAACTGTCATGTATGAAACACACACACAATACACTGCAATAGAAATGAAACAGAATATATGTGAATATAAATTTTATTTGAAAATTTTGTTTGCCTCAGTTTTCTAGTGTGTTTCTCATCATTTTTCATGACTTGATCTGATATATAAATAAAGCACGCGCACGATACATGTATACACATACATGTGTATGTATATACACATATTACAGTGCAGGGACAGGAAAACTTGTCTGATGGCTGCATGTACACACGTGCATGAATATACAAGTGTGCACTACCTCGCCAATCAGTGTTGCGACTGAGGAGCAGCCACATGGACGAACTCGACTCAGCGTAGATCAGCATATTCAAGTGTAAAAGAACTAGGCTACAACAAGATGGCAACAGCAAGAGCAAGTTTCAACATAAGAAATCAAACAGCAATACACAAATGCAAGCATAATGTGGCATGATCAAGTCTACAAGAGGGTGAACACAACAGAAAGGTGCAGCTCACAAATAAGCTATAGCAAGTCTACAAGCAGCAACTCAAAGAAAAGCAAGTAAATGAAACAAAGCTCATGTACAGATATACATGTGAGAAACATGTTCAATGGTGCCAAAATGTAGTGAAAGCTGCAGATATATAGCAGCACAATATTCATAACAGCAGCATGGGAAAAATTTTAAGCAGTATGGATTTCATGTCTTAATGAATGCAGCTTTAAAGCAGTGGACCAACTCAGTTTTTTTTATATATATACATAGGTCAAGCAATAACAAGCATACAGTATGTACAAATAGTTTTAATGGTTCAGCATGATAATGTTCTAGTACAAAATACATGGCAGATTATTTGAGCTCAAGTAGTGGAGCATATACAAGCAAACAATGGTGTACAACTACGACAAAACTGGACAGTCGAACAGCATGGTCGAACATGCTCATATGCAACAAATCAAGTCAGTAAGACTCAGGCATAGGATGCTCTTGGAAATGCATTTTTGGAAGCAACAATACATGGTGGAAGAGGCTAATTCAACATATAGTACATATGTTATGACAGAGGCCAAGCAAGAGCACAACATGAATGAGAACTTGTGCAACAAACATGCTATGTCCAAGTTTTATAAAGAATTGCAATATCAATTTAATGCCGAGGTTTGGCATATTAAGCCAACAAATTTCAAGTTTTAAATCAAGCAAAGCAAAAGTGGAAAGCATCACAAATCAGCTGAGTTGATCGAGTATTTCACACAAGTGAGTTCAAGTTTAATCCACAGGGGCAAGTTATATATTTTCAAAGACGAGCAAATCGTTTTCAATCAAAGAAAATCGCGCAATCAATTTCATTCAAGGAAATCATATATGGGAAAGTAAAGTTTTGTTTCTATCATTTATGGAGTGGTGACAAAGCAAGAATCAATCTCTGTTATTTTCTAAAATCATCGATTTCTGAAATGGAATTAAAGTCGACCATTCTCGTAAAGGAAAGACAGATTTTTTTAACACTGTGGAAATCAATCCAAATCTGGAAACAAAAGGTTGGGAATGATTTAATGTTTTTTCTAGAATTGTTTATATTCATTATTTCAATCTGAAATGGAAATCATGGAAATTTCAGAGCAACTAAAAGAGGAATTTCTTTCAATATTATTTCCCAAAATTAACAATCAATTCTCGGAATTCTATCAAGTCATTCAAAGCAAAGGAATCTTTTTTTTCATTCGAAGAATTCAAAAGAGGAAACCAGACCAAGTCGATTACTTGAAATTAGAGAATTGTTAGGGTTCGTTTTTTCCCTATAAAAACATCACTTTCATCACTGGTATAATCGATCAAAAAAACCCAAAAAAACAAATTCAAGGAATTCAAAGAAACTTCAAAAAACCCACAATTGAAATTGGGGTTTCGATCAACTGTTTTTCCGCGCCGTATCCCAAATCGAGGCATCAGAGAATAGTATTGATCAAGAGCATCAACTCGAGCATCATAGATTTCAGTATCATCAATCAAAGCATCGATTTGGTGTGATTTTTTGAAAACCCTAGTTTTTCATCAGAGCCGTCATTTTTAGAGAGAAAGGGATCGGGTCATAAGGGTGCAACGCAAATGAATGGGCCTGCCAAGCATATGTGAAAAGGGATGACCCTTTAATAATTTAAACTCCTCTTCTCAATTTAAAACTAGGGTTCTTTTTGTTTTTTAATTTCATTTTGTATTTTTTTTAATTTCGAGTTGCAAAACAATCAAACAGTTCTAGAGTCTGTAAAATCTAAGGGGATTCAGTTAAGGTGTTGACTGACAGTTGACAGAGTCTGTAAAATCTGGGTTACTGGTTACATGGTCGTAATTAGGGGAAATCTGGTTGAAGGGACATCGATCAGTCTAGGGTTTTGAACGTAGGGTTAGAATAGGAGCGAGGGGTTCGCGAGTGTACATGGTCTTGTATGCGGGATCTTTTCTATCAACTAGTAGAAACCTTAGGAGTGCGGCAGTAGGCAGGGTTTTGCCGAAGCTGGGTATATCTGTGTGTGATTTATTTTCTGCCTTTTGTTTCTGCTATATTCTGTGATCTGTTTATTATTATATATCTCGTTAGATTTTTAATTTAGTCAAAAACTGTGATAAACCCTATTCCCCCCCCCCTCTAGGGTTAATCTAGATCCAACATAGCCGAATGGGATTAATGTAATGAAACGAGAAATAAAACATGACTTTAGGCAAAGCCCACTTATGATGTAAACGGGATATAAAGAGTATTTTTGTATTACTCTGCATAACCCCCTCCTCCCACCCACGTAAACCTTATTAATCGATCTAGGATTTGAGAAAAAAATTGGCAAGCGACATAGAAATTCCAAAATCAGTTCTCTCAACAATCTTCCTCAATACTAACGTCATTCTCTTTCAAGTCTTGACTTTAGCTTGAGCCTAAGCTTTCTCTGCGTTGTTATCTATAGCTAATATTCCTTATCTCTAGATCTAATTTTGTTGATAGATTAATCGAATTTTTTATGAAATTTGGTTAAAGCTTAAAACTTTGCGACTGATTCAAAGTCAATACTACTGGATCTACCAGGCTTGTCAGTTTGGGTTTGTTCTCTGCTTCCGCTGCTTTGAGATTTAACGTTTATAATTTCTGCTATGCACAGCTTGTCTCTCGGTGTCTCAAATCTAGGCTTTGACATTGGTTTGGTCAGAATGTATGCTATTTGGTAAGTGGAAGATACGTGACTAACCTGAAGCTTCTCTTTTTGAACTAATTTTCTTACGAAGTAAATATCCAGTTCTAGATGCTTAGTTCTAGCATGTAGAGCAGGATTAGCTGTTAATGCTATAGCACTCATGCTATCACACCACACAGTTGCCTTTGCACTTGAGTTGATCTTTAGTTCACTTAGAAGCGATCGAATCCACATGATTTCAATTGTAGTACTTGCAATGCTACAATATTTTTCTTCTGTACTTGACCTCGAAACAATATTTTGTTTCTTTGCACACCACGATATAGGATTATTGCCTAAGTATATACAATAACCACTGAAGATTTTCTGTCATCATACTCATTTGCCCAGTCAGCATCTGCATAGGAATTAATGTTTAAATCGTTGCCATTCCTCAAAATTAAACCCTTATTAATGGTATCTCTTAAGTACCTTAAAATCCTTTTTACAGCCTTCCAATGGTCATTGAGAGGTCTTTGCATGAATTTGCTTGCCTTGTTGACACTATAAGATATGTCTGGCATGGTTATAGTCACACTTTTGTACAATTTTTCATTGCAATGGGTTCACCTTTTTCCTTACTAAAGTGAGCATTAGTTATCATTGGTGTTGGTAAAGGGTTAGCCTTATCCATGTTTGATCTTACTGTAATGTATTTCTTTTGACTCAACTGAAGCTCATTGTTGTTTCTGCTGAATTCAATTCCTAGAAAGTAGGAATATTCAACCAGATCCTTGATTGAAAATTCATTGTTCAGATGATTGGTGATAGTTCTGATTTCAGATTCACAGTTGCCTGTGATTATGAAATCATCAACATAGATCAGCACATAGGTCGCTATATTATTAGTGAATTTTTTGAATAGAGAATTGTTTGATCTTGTAGAATTGTATCCAAACTTTCACTGTATTGATTTTAGCTTGTTGAACCATACATGTGGTGCCTGCTTCAACCCATAGATAGCCTTGTTTAGTTTGCACACCACTTTTCAATTTGTTTTCTCCTTAAGCCCTAGTGGTAGCTCCATATAAACTTCCTCCTGGAATTCACCATTCAAAAAAGCATTGTTAACATCAAGTTGCTTGATGGTCCAATTTTTATACAAGGCTATTGTTAAAATAACCCTAATTGTTGTTGGCTTCACAACAGGTGATAATGTTTCACTGAAATCAATTCCCCACTGTTGTGAATAACCTTTAGCCACTAACCTAGCCTTGTACTTAGAAATTGTACCATCAGCATTTCTCTTTATTCTATATGTCCATCTACACCCAATGATATTTTCGTTTTTGGGTGGTTGAACAAGACACCACGTTTTTTTTTATTAACTAGAGCATCTAATTCTTCCTACATAGCTGACCTCCACTTGTCATTCAACTGGGCTTGTTGATAAGTGGATGGTTCAGTATTATTGAATTCAACACAAAAAGTTTTTGGTTCGAATATACCACTTTCTTGTCATCATATGATGTTTATTTTGATGCTGAGGACCATCCCTGTTTATTTCTGCTTAAGTGCTTTCAGGACTGTTGTTTTCTTCATTACTCACATTATCATGTTGCACATTGTCGTTGTCACCACTACCACTGTTTTGACTCTCATGATCTGATGCATCTCTAATAATATGATGTTGTGTAGTGCTTGTGGTTTGTGTGCTTTGTGTTTGTTTAGTGCTATTATCAGATTGTGGCACATGCATAACTTCATCCACTAGTTCAGGAAATTGTGGGACTATAATTCTTGGATTATAATTTTTCTTTATGGTTTTGCATGTGTCAGTTCTGAATGGAAACACTTTCTCATTAAAGATGACATGTCTAGATATATAAATTTTTCCATTGTTGTCCAAACACTTGTAGCCTTTAAATTTTTTGGCATAACCCAAAAAAGTACGTGGAGTAGACTTGAAATCAAGCTTATGTTTATTGAATGGTCTAATATAAGGAAAATATAAACATCCAAATACTTTTAGTCCATCATAATTTGGCTTGGTTTGATTTAGAATTTCTATGGGACACTTCATGTAAAGTACCTTTATAGGTAACCAGTTTATTAGATGAACAGTTGTAGCAAATGCATCAGGCCAGAATTTTAGACGTAATGATGCATGTGCTAGCAGTATCAACCCTGTCTCAACAATATGCCTCTGTTTTCTCTCAATTAGTCCATTATGTTTAGATGTATGTGGACATGTTAATCTATGTGTAATACCCTTTTTGTGGAAATAATCTTTTAAGGGTTAAAACTCCTTACCACCATCACTTTGAACAGATTTGACTTTATGGCTTAACCGATTTTCAACATTAGCTATGAACTGCATAACTACATTACAAGTGTCAAACTTTGATTTTAAAAAATATATCCAAACATATCTTGAATGAGCATCAATAAATGAAATATAATACTTGTACCCATAGTCAGTGTTAATTGGTGCTGGACCCCATAGGTCAACAACAATTAATTCTAATGGGTTCAAATATTCGGTTTCAGAATTTGTGAATGGCAATTTATGGCTCCTTACCATTTGACAATATGTGCACACATGATGACTTGGAATATCAACAGAAATATCAATGTTGACTAAAATTTCTTTCATAATTTTTGAACTTGGATGTCCAAGCTTACAATGCCACAAATCAAATATCATGTAGTCATTACTTGAGCCTAATTCAGTCATATTACAGTACTTATGTTTTGACTCAGTTTTTCTGCAATTTCCAGAATCGAACTTGTATAAGCCACATTTTGTTCCTTACCCTGCAATAAAATGTTCCTAGTCAGCATGTCCCTAACTACACAGTGATTTGGGTAAAATTCAAATGATACTTTGTTGTCTTTAGCACACTGTGACACGCTGATTAAGTTTTTCCTTATATGTGGTGCACACAGTAAATTATTTAAATAGATTTGTTTGGCACCATTAGTACTAGCATTTCCAGTATGAGAGATAATTATAGAATTACCATTACCCATAATTAGAGATTGCTTACCTTTGTATTCACGATTACCAAGATTCAGATTATTTAAATTGATGGTGACATGATGAGTTGCTCCTGAATTTGGATGTCATGCTTCATCTTGAATATCATATGTAGTAGCAGGGTTTGAGGAAGTTTCTTGATTAGTTTTAGTATTTGATTGATTGCTGACCATGTTGGCATTTGGAGTGTTATTTCTGTATTGCTATTACCTTATTGATTGACATTATAGTTGTTGTCAAACCTGAAATAACATCTATTGGCTGTGTAACCCATTTTTTCACAAATCTGGCACTTTGGCCTATTATTAGGGTTCCATCTCCCAGCTCTTCCTCTTCCACGGTTTGACTGACATCCTCTTTGGTAAGTGTTTTAATTTCTTGAATTGTTTTTTTGATTCTTGCTTTTCCCTGCAGTGATATAACTAATAGAAGGATAAGAAACTTGATATTTTCTTTGCAATAATTTGCACTCATGAGCTAATAGCATAGAGTGTACACTTTGTAATGAGGGTGTGGGTCTATGGATGTTAGAAATGCCACTACTGCTGCATATTCATCCTCCATCCCTCCAACTATGTATAACACTTGTTCTTTTTCTTCAATCTTAATGCCAGTGAATGCAAGTTGATCACATAGATTCTTTACCTTCATTAGGTACTCATTCATATTGGAAGTCTCCTTCTTTATACTTTGATGTTTCTTCTTGTAGTTTAACACCCTTGCTGATGACAGACTAGTAAATGATCCCTCTAAGGCTGTCCATATATCGTGAGATGACTTAACACTAATTAATTGTGGCATTATTGATGAACTTACTGTTCATTAGCCATGCATTCACAAGATTGTCTAGTCTTTGATATGATGCATATTCTTGATTAGGAATTAAGCTCAACAAATCTGTGTATTTTGCTGGAACATTTTGTGATCCATAGAGATAATCTTCAAATCCACAACCCTTTGTCGCTGTTTCCACTTGCAGTTTCCATAGATGATAATTTGGTTCATTCAGTTGAATCGAGATGATGTTGCTTTGCAGCTTGATGATGGATTTAATAAGATCTTCATTGCTTTCAGCACTGGTCTAATTTGATCTGCCTGATATCTTGGAAAATTTGGTGGATTTGTTTCAACCATAATTCTTTGAATGTAGACAAAGAAGCAGTTACAGAAAGACTACTTCAAAAAACAGGTAAATGTCTCTTGAACACCTTTTCTTGAATTGAAATCTTCTGCAAGATTTCTTTAGATTGAATTTGATAGCAAACAAAATTGCTAAAGTGATGATTTTGAGAGAGTGTTGATACACTAAGTGTCTGATTAGCAATCTAGGACGGATGTTAACTTCAGATGATTGATTTCTTTAGAATTTTTTGATCGAACTTGAGTTCTTGAGAAAATTTTCAACTAAACTGTGATGTTGAAAACTGATGTAGCCACTGAATGTAGGCGAGGCAAAATTTTTAGGATCACAGTCTCAGCCCTCAAATGATGAGATGAAAATCTTGGATCAGGGGCTTCCAAATGATGAGAATTTTCTGATGGATGATCTATCTTTCGATAGATTTGTAGAGAAACAAATTTTTGGATCGAGTATTGATGTAGTTAGCACTTTCAGGCTCCGATACGATATAAAAAAATAACCGGAAATGATTTTATATACTGAATGAATAAATTGATCAATTGTACATAGGTTTATGTACATATTTATAGTTGAATAGCCGAATGGGCTTAATGTAATGAAACGTGAAATAAAACATGACTTTGGGCTAAGCCCACTTATGATGTAAACGGGATATAAAGAGTATTTGTGTATTACTCTTCATAATACAGAGAGTTAATTTCAAGTATTGCATTCTGGTCTCAATATGAAGTTGACTATGACTAAAGCACTGCATACCATTATTAAATCATGGTTTCAACCACTAACAGGTGTTAATATCCTCATAACCATCATGAAACCTTAGTTTCTTAGAATTCAATTACTTAACTAGTTCATTTACAATAGCATTTAGTTATAAGATGTTATCTGATACTTGAGGGTTTGCTTGTAACTCCCTACTCATTTTAAATTTTAGTTCTTCTTTTTTCCTCAATAAAAAACATAAAGGAACACAAGCTTCTTTTCATTATAAACTTGACGTGGTAGGGTCCTACTGCTTTATCATAAGAACTTGGCTAATATCTATTTCTGACTATACAATTTTACCGTATATGGGTATATCTTCTTTCTTGTTTGCTTGGGAGATGGCTGTTAGTAGAAATAGCCAAGATACGTTGGATGAAGTGAATGCAAGAGTAACAAATATACCATGGATGAGTATAAAAAAGTTCTTTCAATTGAAGGATCACTGCACGTAGATAAATTGAATTTTAAGGATTATTCTTATAATAAAGATCATAAATGATCAAAAGTCACTAACGATCATAGGACTTGAATAATTTAACTTTAAATTTATATCAGATTTAGAACGGAGGGTGTTAAAAATGATCATAAATCATCAATGCACACTCACATGCTTATATCACATTATACAGGGATCTTATAAAAGAAAAAGATGGCTGAAGTTTCCTTGCTTCCGGTTGTGGTTAAGAAATTTTAGAATTATATAAGAAAGGCATTGTGCGGTCCTTGCTAAAACTTGCCACAATCATTACCATAATTCACGCTTTCTGTGCTGCAGAATTTATTTTTGTACTATAAGTATGAGTTTCTCTACAAAATGTATATGGCTATAAACTCACAAAGGATAACAGTAGTTTACTTGAAAATAGAATAATTGTATTTGTTTACAAAGCCAAAGAACTACTATCCATGGTAAAATGTTTATTAGCCTTTCCTTTTACTACCGTTTTCTTTTCATGTAATGATTTCAGGTACACTTGGGGACTTGGAAGTGTAGAACAGCTGGGGCACTGCTCTTTACAGTCTAGTAATAAAAAAAATATCCCAAGAAGAGTCGTTGTTCTGGAAGGTACGTAATATTTTGCTCGCTTCTCATATTGGATAAGAAGATGGACTGAAGGTTAATCTTTGCATACATGCTAAAATGAATCCTAGAGCTTCCATTGATTTTATAGGTATGGACTGAAAATCCTGGTTTACCATTTTTCTACTTTGGGGAGTCCCTGCGAACGAGACTAACACTGAAACTTTTTGTGTAATGCAAACTGTAAATACTGAGTATGACTATCAGGAGCAACGTAGATGGAATTGAAGAAGGCACTATGATTTAGTGTGGACGAGTGTGAAAGCATGTACTTAAATCATCGACAAGGGGTATAAAAGCTTCAACTGTGAGTGAGTATGCTTTGATGATATCTTTTATCATATCTTTTGTTCAGCCATAACATTATTATCTTGCTTAAGTGTCGTTGCAGTTAGGGGCTGCTCCGGATTCTTCCAATATTCCCGTATTTTCCGTTGATGACTTGGCAGATCAAATAGCTGATGTCCTGGACTTTGAGTAATAATCCGACTGGCTATAAAATAAAGGATAAAAAGCTTAGACAAGGATGAATTTCTTTTATTATTTACTTTTCTAGATTAGGATCGGTGATGTGCATGGGAGTCACAATTTTACTTATTTAAAAATTGATCTGCAGGTCATGTCTAACTTGCTCTATTACGATGGCATGTGTGGTTTAATAAAGGACTGTCTACTTTAGCGCTACTTTAGCAAGGTAAATACATATGGTCGTTCGCACTTTACTATTATTTTTGGAAACATCTGTAATTTTTTTGGCATCTCTGAAGTCTGTCAATGCTTTTCTTGTACCAAGAAGTTCGGGGAATTAGTCAGTACGCTTTATCTGATTTTTTCCAAGCCTGCAGAAGTGTTAGTTCTCCCCTCTAATTTTGAGTTCAATACTTGAAAGTCTTCATCAATACAGTTACAGCAAGGGACACTAGTTCATTGATTAACATGTTTATGCTTGTATACTACTGTTAAGTGTTATGTATAATTTGGAGAATCTCATTTAATAAGTGTATGTACTTTTATTGACATATGTAATGAATTCAACTATTTTCTGTAATGAAGTTATTAATTCACGAATGGTGTAAACTTGAATTGTTTTTCTCTTAATGTGAGTAATTATGTTTGTTGTTAGTGAAATAGAGTTTATAATTATAATATTACGAAGATTTTGATTAATAGCAGTTGAGGTATAATTGCTTTTAGCAGTTGTAAAACAAAATTTAACAACTGCTAGAAACAGTTGTAGAAAAAGATTTACTTCATTTCGATTGCCAGTTTTTAATAGACATATTACAACTGTTTTTGGCAGTTGTGAAAGGGTATTTTTTTGTTGTAGTGGTACCAATGGCAACACCTGTACGGATATTGCCATAGGGTCGCAAAGGTGTTACCTTCGACTCTAAGGCAATGCGGTAAAACGCAACATCGAGAAAGTGTTGCCATAGATCATTTTTGGTCTACAACAACACTTTTTGTCACTTTCTGCATCACTTCTCCATGTTACAGTGTGCAATCTATGGCGTAGTGCATTCATCGTTTCTAAGAAATAAACTGGATTAACCCAAATCAACATCAAATAATATATAACCTCTCATCAAAATGTACCAAACACATCCTCATTATCTTTAAGTGTATATGTACAAATAAAAATACAAAAAACCTATGTTTGGTTTCGGTTTGGAGTTATGCTTGTTTATGGCGACCAGGCATAGGCGATATTTTTCCTTTCACTACTTTCTCTTCAATTTCTATCGTTTCCTTCACTTCAACCTTGCCTCTCACTAATATCTCTTCCCTCGCCTACATTTCCTTGCTTTCGTCAACATGAGTATTCTCTAAACCCTAGTTTCATTTCCAGATCTAACACCAAGATCTATAAAATCCCCTTCACTTCATACCCTAGCTCCTACTGCTCTCAACAACTACCTTGCTGCGGTTCTCACGCCTCTTCCATGGTGCAGTGTCTTATCTAGTAGCTGGCAACCCCGCAAGTCTTGACGCTATTGGGATTCAACAGATCTGGGAAGAGTTCGACTTACTGTGGTTGTGGGTGTTACGCTTTTATGCGGTGTCGGTCGTGGTACATTTTGGCAAGTAGTTTTAGGTTGTTTCTTGTCTTTCTTTTGCAAGATCTAGTAAGCTTTTATCCTTACTAACCAAGTATATGCAATGAAAATCTATTTATTTGCTCTTACTTGGTGAGCTTGCGATGGAATGGCTTATTGGGTGGTGCTTTTGATGGGAAATTTGTTATTGTATGGTCTTATTGTTTTTGCTTCTGTTCGCCTTGCCTTTGCTATTTTTGGGAATGTGGACATTGTGTTTTTTGTTTAGTTTGGTGTTGGTGCTTGGTCAGGGCCGGCCCTGACAAACATGAGGCCCTAGGCTAAATTCAAAGGTAAAAAAATCTGCTGTTTAAAAATATGCATCTGGCAGGACTTGAACTCCTGCGCCCATGAGCTGAAGCCACACGCTTTACCACTAGGCCACCCTTCCACTGAGATATACTGCTATATGTTATCTTTTAAACAGAAAAATAAATTTATGAGTCCCCAGTAGGCCCGAAGGTCCTAGGCCACCGCCTTGATGGCCTTGGGCCAGGGCCGGGCCTGTGCTTGGTTTCTTGAGAGATCGAGGATTTTCTTTCTTTTTTTAGTTTGTGAGAATTGGTCATCACTGTTGAGCAGTGGCAAACATGCTTAGCAAACCCCTTGCCGTTTCTTCTTGATGGTGATCTATGCCAGTTCTTACTCTTTGAAAACCGCTATGGATGTTGTCATGTAATTGCTTGGCTCAAGTCTTGCCGGTTTGGCCAACTAATGGGATAACAGGCCTTGTGCCTTGTAACCTGGAAGGAAGTGATGCTCCACTTTGTGATTGCCTATAGCTGATTCTTATAGTTTCTTGGAGAAAGCTTACGTTGCCTATCATGTCAAGCTCGTAACTACAGTGTTACTTACTTTCGGCCGTTGTACTATGTACCTATTGTATTTTTTTTTTGGTTCACGAGTGTAATTCCATTACTCTGTGTAGTATGTAATGTAATATTATGTAACACACTCCCTGCGTGGGGAAGTTTGTAGTCTAGTCAAGCTGCTTTGGTGCTTTATGCCTGTTAGATAGAGAGGACGGAACACATAAAATTCCGTTAGCGGTGGACGGTCCACCTTAAAAACCAAGTAGCTGATTGTCAACCACAATCACCTGTATTATACTGTATTTTTTATTATTGGTAATCATAAAAAGGTGTTTGTGGCCATCTTAAAAACCTGTCGGGTTTGCCAAAAATAATATACAAAAAACCATACCCATCAAGACTGATCATCCTCTCCGGAAACGCATAAGGAAGGAAATGTTTTATGTTGCTTAATATATTCTGCCAAACTCAGGTTTAACTGCACCATCTTCACAGTGGGACGACCATCATGCTCCTATAGCTCAGCGGTCTCCACCTTATTTGAGCCTTCTAATACGTATTTTGGGAGGTCTCGGTTGGATCAAATTAAGTTGTTTTATAATTTACATAACTTTATTATAAAAATGAGCAATATTTAAAGTTTAGTTTATTTTTTTCAATTGCTACTTGGTTTCCAAATCCACAACACTTGTTTCGGGATGGTAGATTCATGAAAGACTCAAAAATAACATCTTCCTCAACAATAATCAACTCGTCATATGTTGTATCGTCCAACATATGTGCTCATGCTTGCTATAACCTTTACTGTGATGCAAAATACAATTGAACTTTGCATAATATTATTCTAATCCTATATAACAAGATAATTAAATTGATCATTTTTAAGTACACTAATCACTATAAATAACAAAAGGCTATAACGACATCAGTTTTTTCTTGTATCCAAGATAATACATTATGGTTGATTACTTGTGAATAGAAATTTATATGGAAATCTGAGCACTGAAGAATTATTCATACTAAATGGTCGTAGACATAAATGGCACTAATTAAAGTATCTATAGATATGTATTTAACTTATAACTTTTAATGGAAAAAATCCTTATTAGTATAAGTTATAACTTGACTATGATATACTTACATATACAGCAACTGCTTTATCATCATGTTCCTCGAGTATGTATGTAATTAAGCCCTCCTCGTTGATTTACTTCATGACATAGGTATGAGCAGAAACATCCTAATATGACAAGGGAAACCACACGCTCTCTCCTGAAATAATTTGAATATTATTGACGTCCAAAATTTGGCAGAACACCCAAAGAGTTCTAAGATAATGAAAATGAATAAAAAAAATGAGGAACTAGTAGAACTAGTAGAGAAAACACAAGAAATGGATGACATAGTGCTTATAGTGGTTCAGTTCATGTGAACCTGCATCCACTAAAAGGTTTTAGCATCACATAAGTATAAGGTGGGATCGGTATTTCCCGATGCCATACAAGAGCAATGGTGGAACTAGTGCAAAAGAAGCTAAAATTCTCCTTCCCAAAGTCCCAAAGAGCCAAGATGATAAAAGCTCACCAAGGAGCTAAAGATCAAAAAGTCATCCTCTCATTGATGGCTGGGGACTATTTATAGGCGAAGCAATAGAGGGAAGATGTGCAGATGCATGGGAAGGAGTCCATGAAGGTAGCCCAAATCCCATGGCAAGACATAGACGGGGTCGGTATCGATCCTAGGATTGGTATCGATCCCCAATGCCTACTCTTTTGGGTCTTCAACCTTGTGAACACCTTCATCTTGCTTTGCTTCGTCTTCGGTTGAATTCAGGTGGGAAGTTACTTCATGGATCGGGATTCCCATGGTCTTGACATTTGGTGTGCAGTTGTGGTGATCTGGGATTCATACCAATCTCCATGCTCTTCTAGTGATTCCCACTGATCCTGCATTTGAACATGATTCTCACCCATCCTTGAATGCCTTTCATGATTCACACCGATCCAACACCACTTAGAGATTTCTTGGTGATTTTGGAAGTTGCATCGATCCCAAATGATTCGCGGATTCATACAATCTTGGACATCTTGGGAGTTGTATGCCAATCTCGGTTGACTTAGACATACTTGTTGAGTAGTTTGGAGCGTGTGGATAAGTACTTTAACAACCCAACCTTATGTGATTACTTATTAAACCGTAATAATGATTTTATAGCAAGGACATAATTTAAAGTATAATTAAAAAGCTAGGTGGTAATTTTAATAAAATAAATATTACTCATTGAGAATGAATAAAATGTGACAATGGGAAATTGTTGTTGAATGAAAGTTAAAGCTTATGAAAAGATAAGCTTAATCTTTTGTTAATCAAATTGTGTATGAACATGTGAGATTTGAGTTAAAGTGCAATTAAATACTAAGTTGGGTAAATAAACAATTCTGTGTATTTAAGATTTGGAAAACGATACTTTTGGTGAAATATTGATGTAAACATATTAATAAATAGGAATTTGACAAAATCCTAATAGCGTTTGTTTGGGAAATTGAAATAAATTGTTTACAAGTAAAAGATTGTTTAAAACAATGTGTTAAAAATAAAGTCTATATGAAATAAATACTAAAGGCATGTTAAAGTTTGTTGTAAAATATTTAAAAAAGTGCTAATATTAATATTTTTGAGTTTAAGAATTTAATTGAGTTAAGGTTTTATGTTACAGACAATAAAATTCTTAACAATGTTCATTTTCGTGTAAATTAAGTCCAAAATGCTTATTTTTGTGTAAAATATAAATTATATGTAAATTAAGTGAAAATAGTATTAAAAGTGTTTAATATTTAAAAACATATTGAAATACATTTTTCATATTTTGTAATGGACTTATGTAAATTTATAAATTTTAGAGTTACATACACAAGTGAATTTGTGAGGGAAATGTTTACAAACTTGTGTTAATAGGCCATAAGGCTCTAATTACTTACTCTGAGCTTAATCTAAGGGGTTACTGACTTAATTAAGATCTACTGGGCCTACTTTGCAATGGTTAATGGGTAGGTTCTGGAAAACTTACGTACATTAAATTTTGCTTGAGAAAGAAAGCTTCTTCTTCTCAAACTAGTAAGTTTCCATGGCTTCTACTCACTAAATCAAATTATCCAACTTCCTATAGCAAATTTAAGAGAAAATCTCCACCCTGAGCCTAATTAATAGCATCTAATCCACATTTAAGGTTGCATAGCATCTTAAATTTCTTTATTTGTTTCAGCTTGAAAATTTTATTTTTGTTTTTCTTGTTGCATGTTATTGTAGTTCAACCTACAGGTGATAATGCTTAAAGAGGGGCCAAAAAATTCAATCTTTAATCATCTTTGAAGCCTTCTCCTTGCAATTTATTGCTACAAGTCAAAGGTGAGAAATCCCTCAAATTTTCTAACTTGTTTCAGTGGTATATATTTGCAAATCAGAGCCAAATCATGTAAGTTATGTTTTATTTTCTTGTTGTGTGTTTCTAAGAAGCTAAACTTGATAAATGCCCATGTTTAAAGCTGAATATCTCCCTCATTTCTTTATAAAATGAGGTGATTCTTCTTCCTATGTGTTGTTGATGGTCTCTAGTATCAGCATGTTAAATTTTTGAGAATATGAATAGTTTTGGTTACATGAATTTGTCCCGAAATTTTCCAGTTCCTCGTGATTCAATCATAGGCACGTTCCCATGCCTAGATCGACCCAAGATTGTGCTGGGTTGACGTAAGTACCATGTGAGTCTACCTATGGGTTAACCCACGAAAATAATAGGTCAACACACCTTGGCAAAATAGCCCAGATGTGCCTTTTCTTCCTTACTGAAGTTGTTAGTTGTTGAATTTATGTGACCTTTATGCCTACGTTTAGTGCATTTCTGAGCAAATTCGGGAAACATGTTTTGATGATAACCAAGTGCCATTTCTGCACTATCTACAAAGTTATATTTTATGGATTTCATATGGGAAATTTGTGGGATATTTTAGCATTACTGAAGAAAGGCATGTTATTGCTTTTTAGTGGTTTTGATGAGTTTACAAGTATGCTTTCCTTGTGATATTTCCCATGCTTCAATGACACGTGCATGGATTTTATAAATTGTTTTCAAAATGTTTTGAATAAGGAAAATATAGCTTTAAAAAGATATATCATTTTAACAAAGTTTTACAAATTATTAGTAATATTATTTTACAAGGATTTTCAAACTTTACGGCTTTCAAAGATTTTTTAAGAAAGTATACTTTTCTAAACCATTTTCTTAAAGTTTGATTTTAATATAAAAATCCTATGTAATTGCACCTTTCGAGAAGGCGTGTTGGCGGTTTAATGATTACGTAAACCTCGTGGTATGGGGACTCGATTGTATACTGTATCGATTGGATCCATCCAATCAAAGCAATAATTTTGTATGATTCTCAATGTCACTTTGTGATTCGTATTAACTCTCTGTGTTTCTTAGTAATTCCCAATGGTTTTCTCGTGGTTTCTTGTGTTTTCTAAAATGGAGCTGAATTGTGGTGTGTGAACCATTAAATGAGAAAGCGTGGTATGGTATGTACGATTACCAGTTTTCTGGTTACTATATGGGAGTTTGTGACACATTCATGTTGTTTAAGCCGGTATTAGACCATTGGGTCATTATGTTGTATGCGACTTTTCAGGTCGATCATGTTGTTATGCGACCTTCGGTCGATTATGTTGGATATGATGCCCATTATATTGGTGTAGTAATGGTTATGGCTTTGAGCCATTATGTTGATAGCACGTGCAGACATGGCTTCTACTTGCCAATCATGTTCTTGCATCCAAATCATATTATTTTAGTGTTTTGTGATTTTTTGTGGATTTCACCATTGTGATCTTATTTTATTAGTGATTTCATTAGTGGTTTCAAACTCTTAGCAGAGTTTAGTAATTTCATGATTTGGTGATATAGCGATTTATGAGATTTTGTGATTTCATCTTGTGGTTTTCAGTGATATCACTAGAGTTTTTTAAGGGTTGAAACCTTGCAGGAAATTATGACATCTCATTCCTTTACAACTTAAAGGAATGTATCCCTTAGTGAATTATTTCTTTTTCTCACTTGCACTAATTATCTAATTCAAGTTAGATTAATCCATTTTTTTATAACTCGGGTCAGACCGAGTCATAGGTTAGGATAATTATCCCATCTTTCATTTTCACCTTAGATATCATGCACTGCTTTTAGGATCGTATAGTTTTTGTTTTCACCTTTTGCGGTTTACCTTGGATATGATGACGCATATTATTTTTGTAGGGGTTATGATGTATATATTTACGTAATGACTTATTTGATCTCGCATGTTGTTGTATGTGTTATACATGATGATTCGTGTGTATATGTATATCTGTGTCTATGGTTCTGTAATATGTGTATATATATTGTGTTTTGTTCAAAATAGATCCTGTAGCCACTATAATATTGAATCAGATAAGGATTAAGTGTGTCGATATGTGGCAAGAAAAAATTCTCGACACATTTAATACATATTTGATACAATATTACAGATGCTCGCTCCTAACAAGCCATATTCTTCGAATTAATAAATATTATTAGTAGTTAATACTCTTTCTTAATATGGGTCTCCAGGTGGGTCGTCATAGATTGGTATTAGAGAAATGTTCAGAACAGAATGTTGTATAAATACAGAATAGTTTGCACACTACGATACATCGATGTATAATTCTAATACAAAAATCATACCCCAACTAAGGTGATCGTTGTCTTATCTTTGACCTTCCTTGCATCCGGTTGAATTGTTCCCTAGGAATGTGATTTTAAAATTCCATATTATTCATTTTGTTCTTAATTTCGTTGATAATATCTTATCCAAATGAATAATTTCATCATATTTCAACTTTTTTGCTTATGTCA
The DNA here is from genome assembly GCA_030737875.1 of Allium sativum. Taxonomy (NCBI): domain Eukaryota; kingdom Viridiplantae; phylum Streptophyta; class Magnoliopsida; order Asparagales; family Amaryllidaceae; genus Allium; species Allium sativum. The sequence continues at coordinate 288,756,891 of CM060913.1, forward strand.
GGCCGAGGTATAGGACGCACTTTAGGTGCAGGGTCATTCAGTGGCCCATGCCCTGAGGAGAGTGCCTGACCTTTTAGTTATTCTTCTCCTGAAGAAGTCTATATTCCCATAGTCATATTCTTGAGCTTATCAAAGGCACCCATCCTTCTGCACCATCCCGATCTTTTCCTCCTATCGCATTTGTACGTATGTGTAGCGATTTCACTCATCTCTGTAGGAAGTCATTCAAGGGCACAGAGTCTGTTCTAGAGGTTCAGGCTCGACTATGCGCGTGTAAGAATATTTTCACACGGATGGACAATTCTAATCATAATCGCACTCTTATGGCATCGAGTATGCTTCGATTGTGTGTCCTCGATTCATATGAGTTACTTGTGGCTAAGGTTGGTAGGTCCACTTTAGAGTGGAAACAGTTTAAAGAGAGGTTCGAGCTTAAGTTTGTTCCTAGGTTGGAGGAGATTCTTGCTCATCGCTTACTCGGTCTTAGGCAAAGGATGTCAACTGTTTCCGAGTATGTCACATCCTTTGAGGCGTTGTCGAAGTATGACATGGAGCATATCTCTACATCTCATAAGAAGAACCTTAAGTTCATAAGCGGCTTAAGAAGTATGTTAAGAATTCTCGTATGTTGTAGCTAAAGTTGTCATTCGAAGAGCTTGTTGACGCAACTCTCCATGTCGAGGCAGTCGAGAAGGAGGAAGACAGTGGTGAAAAGGTGTTAATGCTCGAAGTAATATGAATAAGAAGCGCTTTCCATTTTCTAAGTTTAAGTATTTTCATTAGAGTAAGAAAAATAGCCCCAATATGTCAAGTTCTCAGCCCCAAGTGACACCTCCTTCTGCTTTAGCAAAGAAAGGTTACAACCGTGGGTTATATGATCATTTCACTCGAGCGTACCTTAATCCTTGCATGTGTAGCTATTGTAAGAAAGAGGGTCATCAGTTCTCCTCTTAGCCTAAGAGGCAAAGGGGACTTATTTTGGTAGTCTCAATATGGTGAGAGCTTTTAGGTGTCCATCTCAGTCTAGAGGTACACCTTTTGTTCTTGAGGGTCCATTGATATTTAGAGATCAATATATTGGAGTTCTATTCAATAGGGGTGAATCCCATTCATTCATATCAAAGGAAATCGTTGATGCATTGTCTTTGGATGTTGTATGCTTGTTGACTACTTTCAACTTGCAAATCCCATTAGGGGATCCACAACGCGTAGCTTAGTGTCTAGTGATGTTGAGTTATTTCTGTGTGGCTTTTCATTTTTTGTGAATTTTCACGTGATTTATTCGTTGGATTTCAATACGATTCTTGGTAGGACCGTCTCATGCGATACGAGGCTGAGATTCTTTGTGATGAGTGAATATTGTGTCTTCGATATCCCGTTTTGTCTGATCAACTATCTCTTGTTCTTAAGGATGTTAATCCTGATTATGTGGGTTCTTTATTTTCTATCGAGTCTCGAGACCATGATAAGGAGAACAATGTGTCTCGTATTCCCATGGTGTGTGACTTTGCATATCTATTTGAGATAGTTTTTGTTGCCGCATAAATGGGATATCGAGTATCGTATTGACTTGGTTCCTGGTGCATAGCCTGTTAGTCGGCCTCATATTCAGATGTCGAATAAATAGAATGAAGAAACTAAGGTGACACTTCTCGAGCTTGAGGCTAAGCATTTCATTCAATCTAGTTCTTTAGTGTGGGTGCCGCGGTGGTATTTACAAGGAAATCTGATGGGACTCTTAGGCAACGCATTAGTTATCGCAATCTTAATGGGTAACCATTAAAAAATGTATCCATTACCGAGGACCGATGATATGTTTGATTAATTGAGCAGATCTAATGTCTTTTCCCAACATGATTTAGCCATAGGATTTCAGTTTCTTCGAGTTTCTGAGGACAACATTCCTTTTACTGCATTCTGCACTCCATTTGGTTCGTACGAGTGGATCGTCATGCCATTCAGTTTAACCAACGTTCCTGCGTACTCCATTGATCTTATGAATTGAATATTCCATTTCGATAAATTTTTGTTGGTGTTCATTACTGATAATATTATTTACTCCAAGTTAGAATCCGAGCATGACAATCACTTGAGAATCGTTTTAAGCACTCTTTGACATCATTATCTTAAAGCCAATTTTTCTAAGTTTCATTTTCGGGATACACAAGTAAAGATCTGGCTCATGTTGTATCTTCTGATGGCGTATCCGTTGACCCTTCTAGGATTGAAGCCATTCAGAATTGGAAGAGATCCAAGAATGTTTTTGAGATTCATAGCTTTTTGGTTTTAGCGGGTTACTAACGTCGGTTCTTTTGAAAATTTTCTCACATTGCTCTACTGCTGCATCTTACCAGCAAGGGTGTTCATTTAGTATGTTCCAATCGTTGCAAAGCATCCTTCCAGTAGCTTAAGTAGTTTCTTACTCATGCACCCATTCTAGTGGTTCCCGAGGGGAATCAGGATCTTGTGTTTTATACTAGTGTAAGCAATAATGGCCTTAGAGCTATACTTATGCAGTAAGATCAAGTGGTTGCCTATGCTTCTCGATAGCTTCATCCTAATGAGGTCTAGTATGCCACTTACGATCTCAAGCTTACCACTATCATCTTCGCATTGAAGATTTGGCGCCATTATCTTTTAGGAGAGAATTTTGTTCTTTATATGGATCATAAATCGCTCAAGTATCTATTCTCCTAGAAGGAGCTCAATATGCGGCAACAACGTTGGCTTGAGTTCCTCGCTTCATACGATTTTGATATCTAGTATACTCGAGAAAGGGTAATCATGTGGCTGATGCCTTAAGCATAAGCAAGCGACAGTTGTTTCCATGATGCTAACTAAATGGAAAGATTTAAAGCTCCTATCTTCATATGATATTCATGATCATGTTGTTTCTTCTAATTCTCCTATGATGTTGTGTAATCTTGAAGCTCGGCCTATTCTTTTGGATCGGATTGTCGAGGCTCAGCAGCACGATCTCAATATTTTATCTCTTATTCAAAAGTACAAGACTGGGTCCTGCAGTAATGATGAATGAGGGATTTTAGCCTTGATGGTCGTGGTTTCCTTTAAGAAGGGGGGATTATTCGTGCCTCCTATTTCTGAGTTTAGGAGAGACATTCTAACCGAGTTTCATTGTTCTAAGTACACCATTCATCTAGGCAATAGTAAGATGTATGATGACGTGCATCGCTTATATTGTTAGATGGTGTAAAGCGAGGTGTGGCGAGTTATGTGAGTAATTGTATGACATGTTAGCATATGAAAGTCAAGCATCATCGATCTAATTATCTTCTTCAACCTCTTGAGGTACCATTGTGGAAGTGGAACCAGGTCTCTATGGATTCTATGGACTCTTTACCTCGTTCGAGGTCGGGCCATTCTAGCATTTGGGTTGTTGTTGATCACCTCACTAAGTCTATGCACTTTATTCCTATTAAGTCTAACATGTAATCTCTTCACTTTAGCGGCTTTATATTAAGTTGGTCATGCGATTGCACAGTACTCCTAGCTCTATTTCGTGTAATCGTGATCCTCTATTTACTAGTCATTTCTGGAAGAGTCTCCAGTTAGCTTTGGGTACAAAGCTAAACTTCAGTACTGCTTACCATCTACAGTTTGATGGACAAACTGAGCGAGTAAATAATATTCTGGAGGACCTTTTTCAAGTCTGTATCCTTGATTATGGTGGTAGCTGGGAGGATATCTCCCATTAGTCAAGTTCACTTATAATAGTAGCTACCAATGTCGTTCTCCGGCTTCTTGGCTTGAGTCCAAGGAAAAATTTATTTTGGACCCCGATTCTATTTGCGAAGTAGACGAGAAGATATCTCTTATCAGAGAGAGGATGAAAGAGGATCAAATTTGTCATAAATACTATGGGGACAATCGTAGGAAGCCTCTCGAGTTCTTAGTTGGTGATCTTGTTTATATTCGTGCTTCTTCTTTGAAGGGAGTGATATGCTTTAACTAGACGAGGGAATTAACACTATACTTTATTGGGCCATTTCCTATTGTTGAGCACATCGGTCCGCTTGCATACAGTGTATCACTTCTTAACAAATTTCTTAGGTATTCATAATGGTTTCATGTCTCTTAACTAAGGAAGTGTTTGCATAATTAGAGTTCAGCGATTTATTTTTATGCTTTAGAGGAACTCATCGTATCAACCGACTTATTTTTTGTGCATCATCCCGTGCATATCTTTGGAATGGAGGTTAAGCTCCTTCATAACTAGAGTGTCCCGCTTGTCAAAGTCCAGTGGTCCAAGAATCCAAATGATTGTACTTGGGAGGCGATATAGTTCATCGAGCGGACATATCTTAGTCTTTTATCTTTGTGTGTCACATGCGATAAATCTTTGTGCCATGATCTTTTTTGTGCATTTTCCTTTGAAATGAGATGAAAATTGGGTTATATACGACTTTCCCCTTAAGGAAATTGTTAAGACGCAATTTTTGTAAAGGGGAGTCTGCAACAACCTGATCTTGTGTGATTACATGTTACACCGTAATAATGAATTTATGACAAGGTTATAAATTATGAATTAAAGTGCCATTGACAAGTTAGGTAGTAATTTTGATAAAATGAATATTACTTGTTGAGAATGAATAAAAGGTGACTATGGGAAATTGTTGTTGAAAGAAAATTCAGGCTTACGAAAAGATAAGCTTGATCTTTTGTTTGAATTAAATTGGGTATGGACATGTGAGATTTCAATTGAAGTGCAATTTGTAAGTTGGGTAAATAAAAAATCTTTTGTATTTAGGATTTGAAAAATAATAATTATGGTGAATAATGAAGTAAAGATATTAATACATAGGAATTTGAGAAATTCCTAGCAACTTTTGTTTGGAAAATTGTAATAATTTTTTTATAACTAAAAGATTATGGCAAAACAATGTGTTAAAAATAAAGTAAGGCTGGTTAAAATTTGTTGTAAAATATTTATAAAAGTGCGAATAATAATTTTTTGAGTTTAAGGATTTAATTGAGTTAAGATTGTATGTTATAGGCAATAAAATTCTTAACAATGTTTAATTTTTGTGTAAATTAAGTTCAAAATGCTAATTCTTGTGTAAAATGTAAAGTATGTGTAAATCAAGTGAAAATAGTGTTAAATGTGTTCAAAAACATGTTGAATAGAATTTTTCATATTTTTTAATGGTCGTATATATGTAAACTTTATAAATTTTAGAATTACATACACAAGTGAATTTGTGAAAGAAATGTGTACAAGCTTGTGTTAATAGGCCATCATGCTCTATTTACTTACCCTGAGCTTAATCTAAGTGGGTAATGGCTTAAGAAAGAAATGTCTATCTTCATTTTTTCTTGAGAAAGAAAGTTTTTTCTTTTCAACACAGTAAGTTTTCCCTGGCCTCTGCTCGCAAAATCAAATTATTCAACTTCCTATAGAAAATTAAGAGAAAATCTCTATCCTAAGCCTAATTTGTAGTAGGTAATCCACATTTAAGGCTGCATTTCATGTCAAATTCCTCTATTTGTTTCAGCTTGAGACATTCATCTTTTTTTTTCTTGTTGCATGTTACTGTAGTTCAACCTGTAGGTACTCAAGCTTAAAGAGGTGCCAAAAAGTTCCATCTTTGATCAATTTTGTAGCTTTCTCCTTACAATTTCTTGTCGTAAATCAATAATGAGAAGGGATCGGATCGGTATACCGACCGAATCATACTGACCCGGGCAATGCCTATCCCAAACTTACAACCACCCGACTTATTCTACCGGCCATATCCCAGGTTAAATACTCGATATTTGTCCTATATTTCCGGATTTTTCTACACATTTCATAATCCAACGAAAGAAGACCTCTCTTATAGAATGAAGATCGATTCTTCTAACTTCTACCAAGCCGAGATGGGCACCACGTGGCACACCGAGTCGGATTTGATCTCACCTATAAATAGCCCTCTAAAACTTCAAAGAAGGGACTTTTTGGCCATTCTTTTGTTATTTTATTACTGTTACAACATTGTACTCGAGAATAGCCATTAAAACCATTACTTGTACCCAAGGTTAATATATAATCATGTGATCGGCGTATGCTCGTTAACGTCGAACCACAATAAATTCGTGTGTGGTTGCATTTACTCTCATTTTTCATTTATATTCTTCATTTTTATTCTCCACATTCTCTTTTTTGGGTGTTGGTCCGCTTTTTGGTGTTCGCACATTGGTGCTTTATTGAGAAAACTCGGCTCTTAAAGAGTTTTCATTAACTTTTGGATCACCAAGTCCGAGAAAAATTATAGTTTTCATCGTCTACAACAACAGTGGTTTCCATGTCTTTTACACGTGCTGTTGGAAAACAGCCTCGACAACTAGAACCTACCCTACCACCAGATGTCGCTCTCGTTCCAGCCCCTAACTCGCTGCCTCCAGGTTCGACACCATTAGGCTCGGCATTATCGAGATCGGTATCGACCCGAGCCAGGAACTAGTCAACTTCCAATCCTCCTGTACTCGCTTATCCCAATGACCAAGCTCCCTCCTCGGGTGTTTTCCACTCACGATGAACTTATAGAGTTGATGAACCAGCTCAAGGACAAGACTGCAGTGTTGAATGCTCAATCACGTGACAATGCCATGATGAGACAAGAGATGGTACAAATGGTTTTATATTGAGAGCAATTCAAGAGGCACCGGACACCATATCCACCAAATTGCCAAGCAGTAGAAGGCTCATCTTCGCCTGGAGGAAGTGAACAGCCACCATGATAGAGGAGACCATTGGAGAGTCCCGAGAACCTTCGACAACTTCGGTTCGGTTCACTCCCTTTGCGAAAGTGGCAGCGGTCCGGCCCGGCTATAACGCCTCGAGCTTGGCCGAACCCAGCTCTAGGACGACACGAACTCTTACCTCTCCCAGAAGCCATGAAACTTCCATATGTGCTCCTATGCTTCCGCCTGCGTGCCCTGTGACAGACTATGGCAACTGGGGCCAAGGAAGTATTGGCCTGACGGCGGCCCAGGAGACATTTCCTGATGTGGGGGCAGGAAGGACTAGTTGAACCGAGAGTCTCAAGCAAGTCATCTTCAATACTCCTAATCTGACTGCCATAGTGCATCAGATTGTGAATGAAAAAAGAGGCTACAAGAACGAAGACTAGAGTACCGACCATAGCCACACTCTATTTATAGATGACATTATGCAAGCAGAGCTCTCGAGAAGATTCAATTTGTCGCAAATAATCCATTATTTTGGTGCGACGGACCCTGAGCAGCATCTGATGAGATATTCATGGAATATGGAGGTGTCAAGCGCTCCAGATGCGGTTAAGTGCAGCCTTCCTTATATATCTTAACAAGGTGGCACTTATGTGGTTCACCTGACTCCCTCCAAGATCTATCCTGAACTTTCGAGACTTGAGTGAGAAGTTCTTAAACCAATTCCTTTTACACACCACTAAATCTAATCATGTCATGGCTTTTTTTGCAATAAAGCAAAACCCAGGGAATCTCTAAGGAAGTACCTTGACCGATTCAATACGGTAGTGACTAAAGTGAGTAATCTCAACCTTGAATCGGTTTTGATGGAAACTATCGATGGAATTGACAAGAAAACGGAGTTTGGGAAGTATTTGATTGGAAAGCCCCCACACGACAATAGAGTTGTTTTATGAGGCGATAAGAGGATGCACAGGTTAATCTTGAGGAAGAGCCGAATGATGTGCCAAATAGGAACATTCAAAGTAATGTGGTGGTAAAGTAGTCCGGAGACAATTCTAGATAGGTGGAAGTAAATGTTGGGAATCGAGGAAAACCAAACAACAACCAATGAAAGAAAGGCAATGGAGGCCGTAACTAGAAAGGGGATTCTAGAAAGTGGCCCTGGTTTCAGTTCTTTGATAGTAACACAATGTTGAATGATACGTTGGAGAACATCTATCTTGATACATGCAACACTATGCACTACACCTCCAAGGGAATCCACAGAGTAGGAGGTGAGATTGGGAAGTTATGTTTATTTCATGAAATTTACGGCCATACGACTAATGACTGGCATCATCTTAGAGACATAATTGAGAAATTTATTCGAGAAGTAAAGCTCGATGAGTATAAAGTTTCCCAACGAGACAAGGGGAAAGGGATCGACCTGACAAACACTATCAGACATAGCATGAAGAATGACTGGCTACTTATACAGACGAAAATATAGATGTATCGTGACTTCTCAAAAAGAGTTGCGATTTTTCAGCGTCATTTCTCTTCATAGACTGATGATTCTTCAGGAGATGTGAGTCAACAAATCCAAAGCGCATCCCGTCAGCAAGTTAATGTACTTTATGCAGCAAAGTGTTGACATGCCCTTTCGATAAGGCTGTCAAGATTCATAGGCAAAGCATTCAAGACTCGGTCCAAGCTTTTGAGATGGAGAAAGAAACTCACCGGGATCTTCCCTATTGGGCTTGGCCTCCCTTAACCCAGCCTATAAGAATACAAAAGCAACAGGTAAGGAAAAATCCGATATGTATACCGACCCGGGACATGCCAATCCCGAACCTGTAACCTCCCAAGACCTATTCTACTGGCCATATCCCACGTTAAATACTCGATAATTTTCCTATATTTTCAGATCTCGCTACAGGTGTCATATATCCAACGAAAGGAGTCCTCTCTCACGGATTGAAGACTAATTTTGCTACCACCCTACCAAGCCGAGATGGGCACCACATGGCATAACGAGCCGGATTTGACCTTACTTATAAATAGCCCTCCAAAACTTCAAAGAAGGGACTTTTTGGATATTCTCTTGTTATTTTATTACTGCTACAACATTGTGCTCGTGATTAGCCATTAAAACCATCACTTGTACTCAAAGTTAATATATAATCAAGAGATTATAAAGTGGACATAGAGTCGTTAACGTCGAACCATTATAAATTCATGTGTGAATGCATTTACTCTCATTTTTCATTTATATTCTTCATTTTTATTCTCTACATTCTCTTTTTTTACGTGTTGGGCCGCCTTTTGGTGTCAATAAAAATTGAGTTTAGAGTTGAATTCCAACGGAATAAAGATCGAATATCAAGGAATTTAGAGTTTCAAAGCAAGCTTCAATTTCAAAGTGAAATTGAATTTAAAAGGCAAGTAAGTTGAAAATTTTGACTTTCACTAAAAAAAAAGTATATACTTCTATGGAATGATTTTTAAAAGAAAACTTCGATTTATGAAAAAAATGTAGCTTAAAATTAACATGAGCATCGAATGATTTCAAATTTTGTCATGGTGCATTGTCGTATAAGAAGAAGTTCATGAATTTTATGTTTGTTGAAACTATGCGGTGGTAAAGGCTCTTCCACTGATTTTGCGAATGAAGTGTTTACACAATATTGAAAGTGTCAAAGAATTCAAATAATAAACTTCAATGGGCTCGGTTCTAGACATAGTCTAGAGAGACATTTGACTAGGTCATCAGTTTGGATAGGGGCAACCAAATAATCAAATTATGCTAATAAAAAGTAGCATTCTTCTTTTCAACGCTATACCTATGAGACATAAGAGCTACTACCAATCATCCATAGCTTACTGCTCAAGAATCCAAGATCGGATTCTACTCCAGCACTACATTGCCTTACCAGTTGAGTTACAGATCCTAAACTAGAAGTTATATTTGGTATTATTGACCTTGCCTCATTTCTAAGCTATGTGATGCCCTACTGCTGAAAATGGTGTGGCTAGCATTTAAAAAATGCTGACTTATCTTATGGCTATTGCAAAAATCATGTCACTTTTTGTTTGCAAATATGAAAAATTAAAACTAGTACTCTTGTTTATTGTTTATTAGTGAATCCAAAAGTTGAGTTTTCGATTTGTATTCCCCCTTTGAAAAATTAATTAGGTAATCCTTTCTTACCTTTTAAGCCTTGATGCATCTTTGGATTCTTAGTTCCCATGATATTGAATTGAAAAAGTAAACTTGTATACGTTAAACCATAAGGAGAAATTTAAAAAATTTCATTCAAAACCACAAGAATTTTTCTCATTATTAAGTATTGATACATTATGATATTTTTTTCATCATTTACATTTTTTTTAGAAGACTAATTTTTGGTTACTATTGTTAAATTTTGTAACAAAACTTAAATCTAATTTTTGTTTAATAGTTGAATTTTTTATTTATTTATCGAATAATGAGACAATCAAAACCGAAAAAAAATTAGTTGACAAAGGCACCAAATATAGTTGGGCCGATCTCGTCTTTAACATCAATAGCGGAAAAACCATAACTTGTAACTCATTTCACTACTGTTTTAAAATTATATTCACGGGGATCAATTTCTATTATTGAAATACATTTTTTTAGCTCTATAGAATTATAGTACTTTTAGTTGTTTGATCATTTTCATTTATCATCCACATATCTTGCTTTATCGACTTAATCAACCTCAAATTCTCCACCGTGGTACAATATAGTTGGAACCATTGACATCAACAATAAACAAAATTAAAATACTAAATTTGGAAACTTGATTTGTGGAAAACTCCATATTAAAAGTTTCAAAAACAATACTTTGGTTTGAGACGAATATGATGATTCCTTGTACAATCTTCATTTAAAATACCAAAGTCTTTATGTTTTATAGCAAAATTTGAAGATTATAAAAATTAGACCCAAATTAGTTTGCGTTTTGGGGATGAAGAAGAAGGAATGAAATGAGAAAGTTTAGAAAGATTGTTGTTTTATTCATCATAACATTATTAGCGCACTTTAAAAAGGCGCAAATTATAATTTGCATATACATATACATTTACAGATGTGTGTGTATATATACATGTGTATATATATACATATATATTGATTGGTGTAACACCAAATACACACACGCATATATATATATATATATACACACATATACATATTTACACATCTCTGTGTCTGTGTGTATGTATATATAAATATGTGTGTGTATGTGTGTGCACAGTCCTATAATGTGCATGTTTACTTTAAAAACTTAAAATATGCACACTCTACATATACACATATTAATTGATTTTTATAAATATAGCTTTCAAAAGCAAAGTTTAATATAACACCATATATTACCAATACAATACCTTATATAACATCATATATCATCAATGTAACACCGCACATCAACAATATAATTAGTATCACAAAATTACCAACATATTATATCAAAATAAACTCGACTGAAGTTCAACATCGTATTTCAACACCATCAAAATAGAAAATATGTTTACATTTCGTCGTTTAATACAATAAAACAATAGTTTAGTTTTTGTTCGATGCCCTCCTTGTGTAATGAAAGTTAAGGCAAGATGATGGCTCAAATATTTCCCTTAATACATGATTCAAATTTTTTAAACAACTAATTTTGGCTTGCATTTCAAGTGCATATTTAACTCTCGTAGAAAACATAAGAGGATTGAGCCTGTCAAAAATAGTAACAGTCAAAGTTTATCTTGTGATCATTATACATACTACATCCACAAAATTTATGCCTTGCACTATTTTAGTTCTAGGAACAACAACATCACATTCAACTTAACAAAAACAACTGGATATGGTGGTTGCTCAATTGGCATAGCGGATGCAACATGTTGACCATCTACTATATTCAAACTAACATAAATTTATTTACTCGGCCTTTGATTAGTCAAAAATTAGTGTAAATGAGCCTTTGAGATTGATGGTTTATAATGGAATTTTTAGGATATTAGATCAAATAATGTCTCTGTAACATTGCCAACTTTAACGTCAATGTTATGCCGCACCACATGAGCGTTTACAGAATACGGGGATGAAAATGGGATTGATGTTTATTTCATGTTTGTGCATTCAAGAAATACACAAATACAAATTATATGCATGAGCGTTTACAGAAAATGCAAGTTTTTTTTTTTTTTTTTTTTTGATGTGCTTGCACATTCAATAAAGGAGTTAACAATATCAAAACTAGATTTATTTTTAAAATAAGTTTTCAACAAGGCACATTCTTGCAATAACTTCTTCTTTCAGTTCCTTTATAATTTTTGTCCTTATTTTGAATATTACATTATCGTTGTTTCCAGGAAAATACGAAGTTTTCAAAAGTACATGGAACCAACGTATGAATGATTTTATTGGAATTAAATGAATTGCATTTTGGAAAAAAGAAGAGACTTGGAAAAATAAGTTTTTAGAAAAGATTTGTATTTTGAATATTTCAGATTTGGAATAAAGATTGAGCATCGAATGAAGTTAGAATTTTAAAGGAAGCTCTTGAAATTATTTTTTAAATGGAAAGCAAATATGAAAAATAATATAATTTCAGATGAAATTTTAAATTCTAAAAAAATTCTTTTGAAGAGAATGTACTTTCACATAATGATGTTTTTATAAAAAAGGTATGAGAAGGGAAAAAAACAGGTACTCAAATACTATTTGTGCACTCCTTAAATGGACAAATGCAATTTGTATACATGCGGATTTGTAAAATGCGCAAGTTATAACTTTTTTTAATATGGCTCGCACATTCGATAAATGCGTAAGCTATAACAAGACTAGATTTATTACTAGAATAAGCTGTCAATAAGGCATGTGGCTACAATGACTTTTTATGGAGCCACTTTCAAAATCATATTTAAATTTTTGCCATATCACACAATATCAGAATCATATTTAAATTTTTGCCATATCACACACAAGACAATCAATCAACACACCATTCAAATAAAAAATATACGATGAAAGTAAAATAGCAAGACATAAGATTTTATATGTGGAAAACCTCTTTGATGTGAAGAGTAAAAACAACGAGACCTCTTAAGGAGTCTACCCTCTTCTCTTATTGATAAACCAAAAAGGGAAAACAGCCCCAAAATGTTTACAAAAGATTCGCTTCTAATCATCGGAATTCAAAAACAATAAGAGATGAAAAAGGTGTAAGAGAACATCCTATGTGTGCACTTTAGGCCAGATGTGAATCGAGCAAGAATAAAGCTCCATCTTGAAGACCAAAACACCCAGAAGAAGATGATAAATGAATAAAAACTGCTACTGCCTTATGTGACCAGATCTGGTTATATTAACCCTCTTTTCTTTCAATGTGCATACCAAAAATGTGAGTAATCTCCCAAATGTCTTTCTTGAAAAGAAAAGATATTGTTGCACAAAAGGCATGCTTGCACAACAAATCTGGGAAAAAAACAAAATCAATAAATTTCACCCACAAATTAAGCATGGCCTGCATAAAAAGATATGCCAAATATGCCTGCATAAAATTATGTCAAATATGCCTGCATAAAATTATGCCAAATATGGGCTAGAATACCCAACAATCTCCCCCTCCAGCCCAACTTGGGGAAGATGTGCATGCTTCAATCATCATTTGAAACTCATTCCCACAAGCTTGCTACAAACCTCAAGCTTGTTTCCTGGAACCACTTTAGTCAACATATCTGCACCATTCTTGTTTGTATGAATTTTCTTTAACTTGAGCATATTTTCTTCAATCACATTTCTTAACCAATGATACCGAACATCAATATGCTTAGTGCGTGCATGATACATGGAATTCTTGCTCAAATCCATAGCACTCTGACTGTCATAGAATACTATGTACTCTTCTTGTAACACCCCACCTCCGCTAGGGTCACTCGCAAAGGAATGCACTAGCTTTAGAGGGGCATTATTGGTAAACATGCACAGAAATATCACAAGACAGAACATATAAAATAGCGGAAGTAAAATCAAACTTTCATAACATGAATAAATAAGGTCTAAAGCCTTTTACATTAGAGTACATCAAAACCTGTCTTGCAATAGTAAAGAAGCATAAAGACATTTTCATAAATTATTCCCCAAGTAAAAACAGTAAAGTAGCCATTAGCCAAGAAAAGTCCAAGCCATCCATGATGACCTTCAAGCAGAAGAAGTCCGAACTAAACAACAGTATTTCCTCCCTGTAACCTGGGGGGGGGGGACGGAAGAAAAGAGGCGAAACAAAACGGGTCAGTCAAAAAGACTGAGTAAGCCCTATCTACTATTAGCATAAAAACTAGTAAAGTTAACTGACATGAGAAACTGAGATGAACATAAGCATGATGACAAGATAGATAAGCTAAATCAAAATAACAGGATGAACTACTGAACTCAGATAAACTAAGGTGTCATAATAAATTACGATGTCAAGATAAAACAAGGTATCACATCGTCAGGTTTCTATCAAGTATAATATCCCCAAGATATCTATCACGTATAATGTCCCATGATATCTATCCTGCATTTTAGCTCTGCACCTACCGTACTAGTAACCCCACCGTATCATGTTTTAACCAAGAATGACCCTCACTCAAAAGTCGTGTAATGGTCCATGTCAACCTAATATATCGCATATATAGGTTACTCAACTTGTATGTTTTATTCCATGTAAATGTTCAGTCCCTTGCCGTAGACCATACGGGCTTTCCCATGAGATTCTACATTACTTTAACATAGTTCCATGATCCTTAAGATCGGTTTGGACTGTTACCCTAAACCTAGCTAGGGTCTTCCAACATGAATTATCGTTTGTACAACTAGGACTTATGCTACCTAGGGCCACTAGGGATTACGCTTACCTATTGCACGTTTTCGTATCTCGGTTTTGGTTCAACCACTTAGGGCCATTGGGATTTACGCTAACCGTCAACCGCGCCCTTTTTCCCACGCATTCATCGCGAATCGTTTTCCATGACTGTATGCACATGTATCACATCGTGCCATCCGAGTCCTGTCACAGGGCAGATCGAGAAATACAGGACTCGGTCGGGAGCTTTCGATTTATCTGCCGATGCAGATGCTAAGGTCTGTTTTTCTATACGTGGCTATGGTCCCACGCGACCCCTCCCTCAACTAGTGAAAGACAAGACAGGATAAATCCTGTATGAGAACACACTACTGGCCAACCCACAATCCTAGCCTTACCGCAACCATAATTAGATAGCAATTATGGTCTATTGGGTGTTCTCTGCCTTTCCGTACGTACACGCTTGACCAAAGATGGTAGGTAGTCTGACGAAATGCTATCTAGGGTACGACCGTGTATCGTCGACTATCCCCTATCCATCCCCGTCTTTAGGTCGCTCGCATAGCAACCAAGGCATACTCTTGGTTCTTCTAACGCAGACCTTAATCTCTCATGAGCCTAGTATAATCACCTGGCAGCTCATAGAGGGATACCAAGAATACCCTCACGTTCCCCGAAGCCGCTGCTTCGTTATCCAGTTCGCTGGAGCCTTTATCTAAATCAGATACTTGCTCCTACTCGTATACTTAAACGATGACCTACCGTATCAGGTTACTCATCTATCTATGAACTGGTCTAAATTTCCTTGACTAAGAATCATTACTTAGTTATTCCTCAACTAAGGTTTACCACTTAGCCTTATTCCCGTTATCCTTGTTAACTACGGTTATCCCCTATCCTCAGAACTAGGGTTTACATAATGGATTAAGTGTCACTTAAGTTCATGACTTAACCCGTCTACCAATCATGTCAAAATTGGCCAAGTATCCAAGTCCAAGACTTAACCCGTCTTCAAATCATGTCAAAATTGGCTAAGTATCCAAGTCCAAGACTTAACCCTACAAACCATGCTCACGTTGGTTAAGTATGTATTAAGCAATTCACAACTTAACCTCGTCCAATTATCATTCTAGATTGGTTAAGTATATATTAACTTGACCCTATCAATTTACTCAGTCAAATCGGTCAAGTGTATTCAAGCGATTCGTGACTTAGCCTTATCATGTTTTCACGTTAGATCGGTTAAGTATAGGTTAACTTAACCTCAATAAATTCACGAGTTAGATTGGTTAAGTATAGGTCACTTAACCACATCAATTCATCATGTTTAGATTAGTTAAGTGTTTAACTTAACCCCATTAAACTACCAAGTGGGATTAATTAAGTCTAGGCTAACTTAACCCCATCCGATTTCCATGTTTAGACTAGTTGAGTCTAATCTTAACCCCATCCGTTAACCGTATTTTTCGGTTAAGCGTCATTAAGAAAACTTACTTAACCTTACCAAGTTATCGCGTTGGATTGATTAAGTGTTGGTTAACTTAACCCCATCCACTAGTCACATAAAAATGGTTAAGTGTCATTAGGCAAATCAAGTTACTTAACCTACCCAACCTTGTCATGTTTTGTTAAGTATCATTAGCCTAATCAAATTACTTAACCCATTTGTCCATGTCATATTTGGTTAAGAGTCATTAATCAAATTAACTTAACCCTATCATGTGGCATTAATTATTTAATGCACCTTCACCTCTCACATTAGACTTTGTTGTGGTTACTAGTTAAGCCGGTCGGTTCCGGGTAGCTTTACACCACAACTTGGTCTAACCTCGGGTTCAAGCACAACATGACTAACTTCTCACATTGGGTCCTATTGTTTGCAACTACTAGTTAGGCCGGTTGGTTCCAGATAGTTTTACGTTGCAAACTCAACCCAACCTCGAGTTGGCCACACTTATATTATCTAAGTGTCATGTCCATCATGTTTCCCAAAACATGTTACAAGTTTTCAAGCATTTGGGTAGACCTAACTTAATAGGTAAATTCCCAAAGGGTAGACCTAACTTAATAGGTAAATTCCCAAGCTTATGTTTTTATGCATACTTACATGTCAACTTCCATGTTATATTTCAAGTCATGTTTTCAAGTTGTATTTTCATGTCATTAGAAATTACCCATAACATAACCCAACGCTTTTAAACTCGCATATACGTTCGCGACAACGTAATGGATTAAAAGAAGAGACTTGGCAAAGGCATGACAAAAATGGATATTAAGCCACAAGTTAATCATGGTGGCAAATGAGGCACAAATGTGTTCATTAACTTGCATGTTACATTCTTAAGCCTCAAAACATGCATAAACCCAAACTTGGCACATAAGCGAATCATGGTGACAAAAGATATGGAATAATGACTAGTAACTCGCATATATCATCATATAAGGGTTATGACTTCATATGCAAGTTGACATAAAGGTTATGAAGGTTCTCATGTTTCCTAATGCAACATTTCAACATAAAGGTTGTAGCTTTTAGCTCACAAGATCAAGATAATGACTTCATAAACTTGCATGACATGATAGCATGTATCATACTCAAAGATCAAACCCAAACTTGCAACATGAACATTTAACTTCATAGTTAATATCTAAGAGTAGGGAAAGGGCTTACATTGCTATGAAGGCACAAAAGATATGACAAAGCCCTTATGCAATCAAATAGACCCAAAATGCAAGCTCTAACATAAAAACCCTTGAGCCAAAATGATCAAAACCCTTGCTTTATGATGCAAAGATAGAAACTTGACTTGAATACAAGCTAATGACACTCATACAAGCTTGAAAACACTTGTATGCATGGAAAATCTCTCATAGAAACCATTTAGAAATTTTATGAAGGGAGTGGAGGCCATGAGAGGTAAAATTTTGCCATAGTTTAGTTGCATGAATGAATAATGAGGATTTAGGATAGGTTATGGTCTTATTTATAGATTAGGCAAGTGTTTTAGGCCATAGGATTAAACTTAGATTCAATCCAAGTGTAAAGACCCGCAACTTCCCCGTAAAGGAAAGCGTCGGATAGTTCGAGAACAAACCACAACAGAACACAAACAGAAGAACGTTTCATTGTATATTACAACAATGCATCAGATTACAAGAATATACAGAGTATAAAAGAATATTACACAGAAATATCAGAGATTTAAATTACATTTAAATTCATCGCAGCGGAAAATAATACAATACACAACTAGAAGTAGATATACGGATACAAAGCTTTCCGGATATCGTTCCAGCCGTAAACCAGGATCCTGTGAATATAAATCTGCAAAACCAAAACTACTAGCTGCCCGTGTCAAAAATAAGGGCACCCAGAGTTTAGGTTAAAACAATAAACTCCAGGTTAGTCATGTGACTGGTGTGAGAACTAAAACAGTTATAATTCTTTATTTTAAATCATTAGGTAAATCAAGGGACCACGCCGTATAACACGGAACGGGTTTCCTCCCAAGAATACCAGTGCATAAAACAAACAGCGCAATGCTAAATAAAGAAAAATGAAGCTGTTATAAGACCCAGGTCCTATCACACAATGCAACGCAAGCCGGGGGATAGGGTTTTCCCTTATAACAGCCAAAGAATGCTTGATACGTTTAAAACAAATCATTTGATACTATTATAAGTGCATAGTGTATAAAACAACTTCAAATCATAAGTATCAATCATAGGCGACATAAGCGCCCCATCCCACTATGTCGCCATATATAGGATTACAATTAAAACCGCAAATGTCACGTATTTGGAAATTGGATTTCCATCTATGAACCGAGGCAAAAGATAGTCCTCAACCGATTCGAGACAATCTAGCCCATGTCTCAGGTCCCAGACTCAGGTGGGCCTTGGATCGTCAGGGCCGGTCCACACGGAGTGGATTATTATGCCTGAACAATACGTCTCTCCACCCTATGGGGTGTAAGTCTGGTCCGTCAGCCGACCAGAATGCATTCGGCCGAAACCGATATAACCGAGGCGCCTCGCAACCGCAACAACCACATAAGTCAAACTCGTCAGGGCGTGTAAAACCACTGACGCCACTTCTAGCTAGAAAGAAACGCAAGTCCTCCCTGATGTCCTCTCCCGTTTTTGGTTCATACCGGGTGCGAAACTCGCGAAGTAAACGTTACACAAAGCTATGCCACAAAGGCCTTGCTTTGATCAGCACCACAAGACTTTGCTTTTCAACAGAAGCCTTGATCATTTGCATCTTAGCATGCCACACAGGCAAACCACTCTATGCAACCGATATCAGTCACACAGAATGAAATCCAATGTCAGACACACAGTCCATTTACAAGTCCGTTCTGGGCCTGAACGAAACCGGAGGCACCTAGTACCCCGCATATCCATCGATCTCCAAGTACGTCTGGACGATCACTAACTGTTTCCATCTTCTTGGGTGTACAGCCCAATCAAGATCATCAGTTATCACCCAAACGACGTGAAGACCTCCGGTCTTCGACCATCGTCTTCATCTTCGACTTATCGTCGTATCAGTTATTCAGAATGGGATAAACCCGGCCTTTCCGAATAACTCGCGTATATTTTAAATAAGTGTTACACAAACACAACATACGCCTCATTCCAATTCATTAGTCACTAACCGTAAATTAATCAAGAGAATAATTCCCCAAATATTAACCCCGAAGGCCGAAACCAACATCAGATCAATATCCAGAAAACCATTCTGCTTGGCTAACCGCCAGTTAGTTTCTAAATTTCACATTCAAATCTAATTAAAGATTCAGTAAAACTCCACTTAGTTTTAATCTGTGACTGGGTTAAAGAATCAGTGTCATTTAAAACACGGTTCACGATAAACCCAAAGTCACATCCCATTAATTATCGGGTTAAAGAACAAGTGTTATTCAAAACACTGTTCACGATAAACCCAAAAATCAATATCCATTCAATTCCAATTAAATATCATTTAATTGGTACACTTCATTAAATCTAAATAAAAAGATTTAATCTTTTCTCAGCTGGGTTCAAGAACAGTGTTAGTGAAGACACCATTCACGACAAACCCAAATCACATTCATTAATTATCGGGTTAAAGAACAAGTGTTATTTAAAACACTGTCCACGATAAACCCAAAAATCAATATCAATTCAATTCCAATTAAATATCATTTAATTGGTACACTTCATTAAATCTAAATAAAAAGATTTAATCTTTTCTCAACTGGGTTCAAGAACAGTGTTAGTGAAGACACCATTCACGACAAACCCAAATCACATTCATTAATTATCGGGTTAAAGAACAAGTGTTATTTAAAACACTGTCCACGATAAACCCAAAAATCAATATCAATTCAATTCCAATTAAATATCATTTAATCGGTACACTTCATTAAATCTAAATAAAAAGATTTAATCTTTTCTCAACTGGGTTCAAGAACAGTGTTAGTGAAGACACCATTCACGACAAACCCAAATCACATTCATTAATTATCGGGTTAAAGAACAAGTGTTATTTAAAACACTGTTCACGATAAACCCAAAAATCAATATCAATTCAATTCCAATTAAATATCATTTAATTGGTACACTTCATTAAATCTAAATAAAAAGATTTAATCTTTTCTCAACTGGGTTCAAGAACAGTGTTAGTGAAGACACCATTCACGACAAACCCAAATCACATTCGATATTCAATACAAGGCTCTGAATAGAAAATAAATCGGCTTATATTCAATATCGAATTCTACGACTAACAAATGTCGTATTGGAAATAACGATACAAATATATATCTTTCAAATTTCCATAACAACACCTGTAATATCACGAATTCCAACATCGAAATATTCCGAAGACAATTTCGATTCAAATCCACTCCAATGCAATCATTGGAAATTTTGGTTATTTTCAAAACCATTTCAAATTCAATTTATTTATTTAAAAATAAATAGAATTATAATTCTAGTTCAAACTAGTTCATTTCGATAAAAATCTATTTTTATCTTTTCAAATATGGAGTTTTTCATCCCAAACTTTCACAAATCATTTCTTATGATTTTACACAAATTATTACTATTTTTAATAATTTTATCAAGGCCCGTACAGTCGATTTCCATTAACGGCCATCGAACTGCACTTACAGCGACCCTTTTCGAATTTGATTTGGACGTATCTCCAAATCCAACCGTTAGATTTCAAATTTCTAACATTCATTAGAAAGCTCTTTTCGATACGAACCCAACGGTTCCGGTTTTAGGAGAATCCGATGGTCGGATCTCCCGAAATGTCCGTTTGAAATAAATGGTCGAAATTCACGAACTACCGCGGCGCGGCGCGTTCTATTCAGGCCATTATATTATATATATAATATATATATAATATATTCCGTCGATTTCTATTTAAAACGAATTATATAAATAGTTTTAAATTCGTTTCAAATTCTATTTCAACCTCTATTTCAATTCAAAGCAAAATTGAATTCATCTTTATAAATTCGTTTTAAAATTCATTTCTATTCAATTCAAATTTCAATTCAATTTGAATTCATTTCAATTCGCTTTCAATTCAATTTGAATTCGTTTTCAATTCATTTCGAAATCGTTTTCAATTCAATTCATTTCGAAATCGTTTTCAATTCAATTCATTTCGAAATCGTTTTCAATTCAATTCATTTCGAAATCGTTTTCAATTAAATTCATTTCGAAATCGTTTTCAATTAAATTCATTTCGAAATCGTTTTCAATTCAATTCATTTCGAAATCGTTAAAATCGATATAAATATCGTTCACGTCAAAATGGCGTCAATCTAATCAACACGGCTTCATAAATTTCTATTTTCAAAATAGTTGTTATTATCAAAATATTTCGTTCAACACATGACCAATCTCAATGAATGAGTACTGTCAACACATGAACTTTTATTTTATAATATTATTTATTTTTCAAATTGGAATGAGGCCCAATCAATTACCATATAAAGTTAATTATATGGATTTTCATACAACACATGTATATCATAGCATTGAAAAATAATCAACCATCAACCAAAGTGCACTACACTGTATAAGCATCAAATATAGATATTCAACGCTTATAACAGCCTGTCAATCTATCGATCGACATATTTAATCAATCAGGATGAGTGAAATTCATATTTCATCCCAACACCCGTGTGGGGTTTTCAAACAATCAAACGCAGATTTTATTTGTGCAGTTGGGCGATGTGTAAAATTTATCGTCCCAATCTATGTCATTCAAATAGGTGTACATAAACAAACCGTTCGGTTTATAAATGAATATTTTATTTTATTCACTTCACGTTAAAAATTATATTTTTAACGATAAAACATTTTATTTCAACCTATGAATTTCTATTCAATTTATTTATTAAATAAAATGATATTTTTATTTTTTCTAACTTATTTTAGAAAATTTCGGCGGCATAACGGCACGATACTAGAAACGGGACAAGGCCTAGCCTTATCCCCGGTCTAGTGAAGGCCCACGCCATTCACTCATCAATCAAATCAATTTCATTTTGCAAACCACAAAATTTGGAGTAAGGATCTAACCTAGCCTTACTCCTTCGCCTTATAACGGCGCACGTCTAATCCTAACCAATTTATCGATTCGATTTTTCACACCACAAACCACATTCAAACCAATATCACAATCAATAACCAAACAGCCAAACAAACAAGTCCATGGTCTGTGGACGATTGCGTCGGGTGCTACTAAGCACCGTCTGCATCCTAGTATATATATATATAACTAGAAAAATAAATTGAAAGGTGAGAAATTCTCACTTATAGCTATCCCGCTACATGGCTCTTCCTTTGCAGAAGTCTTCGTCGTTTCGCCTTTTTGTCACCTTCGTTGACCGCTTTCACTACATATGTAAAAATCGAATTTTTACTTCGCCATTCAATATATAACAATCGAATTTTTATTTCAAAGTTCAATATATAAAAATCGAATTTTTATTTCAAAGTTCAATATATAAAAATCGAATTTTTATTTCAAAGTTCAATATATAAAAATCGAATTTTTATTTCAAAGTTCAATATATAAAAATCGAATTTTTATTTCAAAGTTCAATATATAAAAATCGAATTTTTATTTCAAAGTTTAAACAAAGTCTATATTTTCAAAACAACTATATTTGATATTTTTATCATGTAAAATTTATATTTTTACTTCTCTACATAACAAAAATCACATTTTCACCTCTTCTATATAGTAAAGATTATATTTTTAATACTTTAAAAATATAAAAATCACATTTTTAATTCTTTAAAAATATAAAAATCATATTTTAGCTCCCTACCTATACAAACATCATGTTTTTAACGAAGTAAAAATCCTACTCTTAACTATTTTAAACTAATTATTTAAAATAAATTCAAATAAATACTTACAGTGGGAATTTGGGGAGAGGGGGGGCTGCTGCACTGGAGATGGAGGGGCGGAGGGGTCGCTTCGCTGGTGGTCTGGTGCGCAGCTCGCGGTGGTGGCAGCAGGACAGCGGCGGCCTCAGTTGGTGGCGGCGGATATGGGAAGAAGGGGGTTTCGATTGGAGATGATAGAGAAGAGAGTGAGGGGGCGGAGAAGATGAATCTGAGAAGGGGCGCGACTTAGAAGGGGAGGGCGGCGCCTCGGAGTAGGGGTGGTGGATGGCGGTTCCATCGACGTGGGGGTAATGGAGGGCGTCGGGTTTCCTTCTGAACGATTTTTTTTTTTTTTTTTTTTTATAATCTGTAAAATGAATTCTAACGGGGGGCCTGGGTATAGGAGAGGAGAATATTTTTTTTTTATTTAATTATAAAAAAGTTGACTTTTTCATACGACCTCTAAACGAGGCCCACCGCCTGTCGTCCATAGCGTTTTACCCCCATTCCGAACACAATGGGATATGTATCGCAAGCTGATTTGATCGTTTGAATCAGTTTCCGTTAAATTTACATTTAAATCACTATATTGAATTTTAAACGCACGTTTCAAATTACCGGGGCCACATACTAACTAGAAAAATTTCAGAAAAATATTTTCTAGCTTCGTATTGACGATACGGTCCTAACAAAACTAGTTTCGTCGAATTCTGAGACCGTTTGCAAAATGGCCAATTTCCAGTCGATTAAAATCAACTGAAACTGGTCAAACGCGTTTTCCTTTGCCACGCTCACATATTGATTCGAAAAATTATGAAATTTGAAACCTAGCAATAACTTTACATCCCGGACCCAACAAAACTGGTTTCGTCGGAATCCGAGGTCGTTTGCAAAATGTCCATTTTTAAGGGCATGAATTCCATAGCGACTATTCAGAATTTTCAACTGGACATATCTTATCATTTCTAAGATGAAATCTCAGTTTGTTAACTTCGTTACAAAGATATAGTTATACAGATTCAAATATTTCTTGTTTCGTTCAATTCTGACTTATATTGAATTCTGTATATTCATTTGAAATTAGAAATCGAATTTTCGAACTACCGCGCCATTTTCAATTCCTTTTATAATTATATATAAATATTTATATTCTAACGACGACGCGTATAATATATACGTTCGAATTATATTCAAAATAAATTTCACGCCGATATTATTTAAAATAATTCATTTTAAATAATCAAAATTCCCCAAAATTGCCAAAATAAAAATTTTAAACTGGCCCAGATTTTCGGGTTGTTACAATCTCCCCCACTTAAAACTTTTCGTCCCCGAAAAGGAACAAAGTCGAAAGTGGTTTGATTAATCAACACTACATTCGATCTGGCTTCCTTTCTCCAACTTTTCAGTTTCTGAGAATTTCTAAAATTTCAAAAATTTGGCTAACACCCTAAATTTTTGAAAAATTTCGCCATAACCTCCCCTGCACCGGGAGCATCGGGGAATTTCAAATAGCTTCCCCGGTCCTTCAGATGTCAAAAAGAAAAAGAAAAAGCCAAGCGGCTAGCCAATAGGCTCACAAAATCATCATCACCCAAACAAAACAGGAAATTATGTAGTAAACATGTACCTATTTGTCGGGCAAACAAATTTTATTCTCTGCTCTAGCCTCCTTGCTATGACCTGTTCAATGATATATATGTATATGCAAGCAGATGCGACCAATTTTTGGTACAGTTCAAAATGTGATGCAGTTAGGCATAATAGTTCAAAATTATCAAACAATTAAACAAACAACACAAACATCAATCTATTAGTGGATTAACGTTTCAAATTGATAATTATGATACATAGTCAAAAATCAGATTTTTGATGCCAATTCACAACAAAGTGTTCTAGCTATATAAGATTTGGTTCTCACACCAGTCTAATGGAAATATATAGATATCACACTTTCGTCACTCGAAAATAAATGCTGGTGATGGTATACTTCATCATCAGGACCATGTCCGGGCAACTAGAGTGCGACTCTATATCTATCCAATATATTAAAACTTCGAATACACGCGGATCAGACGTATACGCAAAATCTATATATACTGGATTGTCCACATCAATATAAATAAATAATCAAATACGAATAATTGATTTTTAATTTTCAAAACAAAATTTGTTTTCACTTTAAAAACATACTCTTCACACTCGTTCTAGGATACTACTGATCCTATCTCTAACGAGTCATTCCATTGGATATCGCTAATCCAATATCTGATGAATTCTTTCGTATGGTTCTAATGTGTCTTGTTCTCTGAGCTTTGTAAACCAAAGCTCTGATACCAAATGTAAAGACCCGCAACTTCCCCGTAAAGGAAAGCGTCGGATAGTTCGAGAACAAACCACAACAGAACACAAACAGAAGAACGTTTCATTGTATATTACAACAATGCATCAGATTACAAGAATATACAGAGTATAAAAGAATATTACACAGAAATATCAGAGATTTAAATTACATTTAAATTCATCGCAGCGGAAAATAATACAATACACAACTAGAAGTAGATATACGGATACAAAGCTTTCCGGATATCGTTCCAGCTGTAAACCAGGATCCTGTGAATATAAATCTGCAAAACCAAAACTACTAGCTGCCCGTGTCAAAAATAAGGGCACCCAGAGTTTAGGTTAAAACAATAAACTCCAGGTCAGTCATGTGACTGGTGTGAGAACTAAAACAGTTATAATTCTTTATTTTAAATCATTAGGTAAATCAAGGGACCACGCCGTATAACACGGAACGGGTTTCCTCCCAAGAATACCAGTGCATAAAACAAACAGCGCAATGCTAAATAAATAAAAATGAAGCTGTTATAAGACCCAGGTCCTATCACACAATGCAACGCAAGCCGGGGGATAGGGTTTTCCCTTATAACAGCCAAAGAATGCTTGATACGTTTAAAACAAATCATTTGATACTATTATAAGTGCATAGTGTATAAAACAACTTCAAATCATAAGTATCAATCATATGCGGCATAAGTGCCCCATCCCACTATGTCGCCATATATAGGATTACAATTAAAACCGCAAATGTCACGTATTTGGAAATTGGATTTCCATCTATGAACCGAGGCAAAAGATAGTCCTCAACCGATTCGAGACAATCTAGCCCATGTCTCAGGTCCCAGACTCAGGTGGGCCTTGGATCGTCAGGGCCGGTCCACACGGAGTGGATTATTATGCCTGAACAATACGTCTCTCCACCCTATGGGGTGTAAGTCTGGTCCGTCAGCCGACCAGAATGCATTCGGCCGAAACCGATATAACCGAGGCGCCTCGCAACCGCAACAACCACATAAGTCAAACTCGTCAGGGCGTGTAAAACCACTGACGCCACTTCTAGCTAGAAAGAAACGCAAGTCCTCCCTGATGTCCTCTCCCGTTTTTGGTTCATACCGGGTGCGAAACTCGCGAAGTAAACGTTACACAAAGCTATGCCACAAAGGCCTTGCTTTGATCAGCACCACAAGACTTTGCTTTTCAACAGAAGCCTTGATCATTTGCATCTTAGCATGCCACACAGGCAAACCACTCTATGCAACCGATATCAGTCACACAGAATGAAATCCAATGTCAGACACACAGTCCATTTACAAGTCCGTTCTAGGCCTGAACGAAACCGGAGGCACCTAGTACCCCGCATATCCATCGATCTCCAAGTACGTCTGGACGATCACTAACTGTTTCCATCTTCTTGGGTGTACAGCCCAATCAAGATCATCAGTTATCACCCAAACGACGTGAAGACCTCCGGTCTTCGACCATCGTCTTCATCTTCGACTTATCGTCGTATCAGTTATTCAGAATGGGATAAACCCGGCCTTTCCGAATAACTCGCGTATATTTTAAATAAGTGTTACACAAACACAACATACGCCTCATTCCAATTCATTAGTCACTAACCGTAAATTAATCAAGAGAATAATTCCCCAAATATTAACCCCGAAGGCCGAAACCAACATCAGATCAATATCCAGAAAACCATTCTGCTTGGCTAACCGCCAGTTAGTTTCTAAATTTCACATTCAAATCTAATTAAAGATTCAGTAAAACTCCACTTAGTTTTAATCTGTGACTGGGTTAAAGAATCAGTGTCATTTAAAACACGGTTCACGATAAACCCAAAGTCACATCCCATTAATTATCGGGTTAAAGAACAAGTGTTATTCAAAACACTGTTCACGATAAACCCAAAAATCAATATCCATTCAATTCCAATTAAATATCATTTAATTGGTACACTTCATTAAATCTAAATAAAAAGATTTAATCTTTTCTCAGCTGGGTTCAAGAACAGTGTTAGTGAAGACACCATTCACGACAAACCCAAATCACATTCATTAATTATCGGGTTAAAGAACAAGTGTTATTTAAAACACTGTCCACGATAAACCCAAAAATCAATATCAATTCAATTCCAATTAAATATCATTTAATTGGTACACTTCATTAAATCTAAATAAAAAGATTTAATCTTTTCTCAGCTGGGTTCAAGAACAGTGTTAGTGAAGACACCATTCACGACAAACCCAAATCACATTCATTAATTATCGGGTTAAAGAACAAGTGTTATTTAAAACACTGTCCACGATAAACCCAAAAATCAATATCAATTCAATTCCAATTAAATATCATTTAATTGGTACACTTCATTAAATCTAAATAAAAAGATTTAATCTTTTCTCAACTGGGTTCAAGAACAGTGTTAGTGAAGACACCATTCACGACAAACCCAAATCACATTCATTAATTATCGGGTTAAAGAACAAGTGTTATTTAAAACACTGTTCACGATAAACCCAAAAATCAATATCAATTCAATTCCAATTAAATATCATTTAATTGGTACACTTCATTAAATCTAAATAAAAAGATTTAATCTTTTCTCAACTGGGTTCAAGAACAGTGTTAGTGAAGACACCATTCACGACAAACCCAAATCACATTCGATATTCAATACAAGGCTCTGAATAGAAAATAAATCGGCTTATATTCAATATCGAATTCTACGACTAACAAATGTCGTATTGGAAATAACGATACAAATATATATCTTTCAAATTTCCATAACAACACCTGTAATATCACGAATTCCAACATCGAAATATTCCGAAGACAGTTTCGATTAAAATCCACTCCAATGCAATCATTGGAAATTTTGGTTATTTTCAAAACCATTTCAAATTCAATTTATTTATTTAAAAATAAATAGAATTATAATTCTAGTTCAAACTAGTTCATTTCGATAAAAATCTATTTTTATCTTTTCAAATATGGAGTTTTTCATCCCAAACTTTCACAAATCATTTCTTATGATTTTACACAAATTATTACTATTTTTAATAATTTTATCAAGGCCCGTACAGTCGATTTCCATTAACGGCCATCGAACTGCACTTACAGCGACCCTTTTCGAATTTGATTTGGACGTATCTCCAAATCCAACCGTTAGATTTCAAATTTCTAACATTCATTAGAAAGCTCTTTTCGATACGAACCCAACGGTTCCGGTTTTAGGAGAATCCGATGGTCGGATCTCCCGAAATGTCCGTTTGAAATAAATGGTCGAAATTCACGAACTGCCGCGGCGCGGCGCGTTCTATTCAGGCCATTATATTATATATATAATATATTCCGTCGATTTCTATTTAAAACGAATTATATAAATAGTTTTAAATTCGTTTCAAATTCTATTTCAACCTCTATTTCAATTCAAAGCAAAATTGAATTCATCTTTATAAATTCGTTTTAAAATTCATTTCTATTCAATTCAAATTTCAATTCAATTTGAATTCATTTCAATTCGCTTTCAATTCAATTTGAATTCGTTTTCAATTCATTTCGAAATCGTTTTCAATTCAATTCATTTCGAAATCGTTTTCAATTCAATTCATTTCGAAATCGTTTTCAATTCAATTCATTTCGAAATCGTTTTCAATTAAATTCATTTCGAAATCGTTTTCAATTAAATTCATTTCGAAATCGTTTTCAATTCAATTCATTTCGAAATCGTTAAAATCGATATAAATATCGTTCACGTCAAAATGGCGTCAATCTAATCAACACGGCTTCATAAATTTCTATTTTCAAAATAGTTGTTATTATCAAAATATTTCGTTCAACACATGACCAATCTCAATGAATGAGTACTGTCAACACATGAACTTTTATTTTATAATATTATTTATTTTTCAAATTGGAATGAGGCCCAATCAATTACCATATAAAGTTAATTATATGGATTTTCATACAACACATGTATATCATAGCATTGAAAAATAATCAACCATCAACCAAAGTGCACTACACTGTATAAGCATCAAATATAGATATTCAACGCTTATAACAGCCTGTCAATCTATCGATCGACATATTTAATCAATCAGGATGAGTGAAATTCATATTTCATCCCAACACCCGTGTGGGGTTTTCAAACAATCAAACGCAGATTTTATTTGTGCAGTTGGGCGATGTGTAAAATTTATCGTCCCAATCTATGTCATTCAAATAGGTGTACATAAACAAACCGTTCGGTTTATAAATGAATATTTTATTTTATTCACTTCACGTTAAAAATTATATTTTTAACGATAAAACATTTTATTTCAACCTATGAATTTCTATTCAATTTATTTATTAAATAAAATGATATTTTTATTTTTTCTAACTTATTTTAGAAAATTTCGGCGGCATAACGGCACGATACTAGAAACGGGACAAGGCCTAGCCTTATCCCCGGTCTAGTGAAGGCCCACGCCATTCACTCATCAATCAAATCAATTTCATTTTGCAAACCACAAAATTTGGAGTAAGGATCTAACCTAGCCTTACTCCTTCGCCTTATAACGGCGCACGTCTAATCCTAACCAATTTATCGATTCGATTTTTCACACCACAAACCACATTCAAACCAATATCACAATCAATAACCAAACAGCCAAACAAACAAGTCCATGGTCTGTGGACGATTGTGTCGGGTGCTACTAAGCACCGTCTGCATCCTAGTATATATATATAACTAGAAAAATAAATTGAAAGGTGAGAAATTCTCACTTATAGCTATCCCGCTCCATGGCTCTTCCTTTGCAGAAGTCTTCGTCGTTTCGCCTTTTTGTCACCTTCGTTGACCGCTTTCACTACATATGTAAAAATCGAATTTTTACTTCGCCATTCAATATATAACAATCGAATTTTTATTTCAAAGTTCAATATATAAAAATCGAATTTTTATTTCAAAGTTCAATATATAAAAATCGAATTTTTATTTCAAAGTTCAATATATAAAAATCGAATTTTTATTTCAAAGTTCAATATATAAAAATCGAATTTTTATTTCAAAGTTCAATATATAAAAATCGAATTTTTATTTCAAAGTTTAAACAAAGTCTATATTTTCAAAACAACTATATTTGATATTTTTATCATGTAAAATTTATATTTTTACTTCTCTACATAACAAAAATCACATTTTCACCTCTTCTATATAGTAAAGATTATATTTTTAATACTTTAAAAATATAAAAATCACATTTTTAATTCTTTAAAAATATAAAAATCATATTTTAGCTCCCTACCTATACAAACATCATGTTTTTAACGAAGTAAAAATCCTACTCTTAACTATTTTAAACTAATTATTTAAAATAAATTCAAATAAATACTTATAGTGGGAATTTGGGGAGAGGGGGGGCTGCTGCACTGGAGATGGAGGGGCGGAGGGGTCGCTTCGCTGGTGGTCTGGTGCGCAGCTCGCGGTGGTGGCAGCAGGACAGCGGCGGCCTCAGTTGGTGGCGGCGGATATGGGAAGAAGGGGGTTTCGATTGGAGATGATAGAGAAGAGAGTGAGGGGGCGGAGAAGATGAATCTGAGAAGGGGCGCGACTTAGAAGGGGAGGGCGGCGCCTCGGAGTAGGGGTGGTGGATGGCGGTTCCATCGACGTGGGGGTAATGGAGGGCGTCGGGTTTCCTTCTGAACGATTTTTTTTTTTTTTTTTTTTTTTTATAATCTGTAAAATGAATTCTAACGGGGGGCCTGGGTATAGGAGAGGAGAATATATATTTTTTTTTTTTATTTAATTATAAAAAAGTTGACTTTTTCATACGACCTCTAAACGAGGCCCACCGCCTGTCGTCCATAGCGTTTTACCCCCATTCCGAACACAATGGGATATGTATCGCAAGCTGATTTGATCGTTTGAATCAGTTTCCGTTAAATTTACATTTAAATCACTATATTGAATTTTAAACGCACGTTTCAAATTACCGGGGCCACATACTAACTAGAAAAATTTCAGAAAAATATTTTCTAGCTTCGTATTGACGATACGGTCCTAACAAAACTAGTTTCGTCGAATTCTGAGACCGTTTGCAAAATGGCCAATTTCCAGTCGATTAAAATCAACTGAAACTGGTCAAACGCGTTTTCCTTTGCCACGCTCACATATTGATTCGAAAAATTATGAAATTTGAAACCTAGCAATAACTTTACATCCCGGACCCAACAAAACTGGTTTCGTCGGAATCCGAGGTCGTTTGCAAAATGTCCATTTTTAAGGGCATGAATTCCATAGCGACTATTCAGAATTTTCAACTGGACATATCTTATCATTTCTAAGATGAAATCTCAGTTTGTTAACTTCGTTACAAAGATATAGTTATACAGATTCAAATATTTCTTGTTTCGTTCAATTCTGACTTATATTGAATTCTGTATATTCATTTGAAATTAGAAATCGAATTTTCGAACTACCGCGCCATTTTCAATTCCTTTTATAATTATATATAAATATTTATATTCTAACGACGACGCGTATAATATATACGTTCGAATTATATTCAAAATAAATTTCACGCCGATATTATTTAAAATAATTCATTTTAAATAATCAAAATTCCCCAAAATTGCCAAAATAAAAATTTTAAACTGGCCCAGATTTTCGGGTTGTTACACCAAGCCATCAAAGCATGTCTTGGGGAAGAAGTCAAGTGTAGGAACCATCTAGGGCCTTTAGATTAAAGATGAACCATGAGAACCATCCAAATGCAAAATCTGCATTTGAGCGAATCGGCCCACGGGTTGACAGCCAAACACCCTGGATTAACCCCTAGTCGACCCAGCGAGCTCGGGTCGACCTCAAAAATCGGCCGGTTCGGTTATTCCCCTCTCCCAATTCGCTGTTTTGAACATTTTTGCATATTTATTTATTTAATTTTCAATTATATATATATATATATATATCAATATATATATATTTCTCTGCGCAACCCATTTCACTTAATTAAGTATACTTTAATTTGGGAATTTTTCGTGAAACTTCGCGAGGCCATATCTTGGTCATACGGACTCCGATTCTCGAAAACTCAGACTCTATTTCGCGTATTTTTCCGAGACGAACGCAATGGCATAGCCCGTTTTACTTGATTCAGAATTTAAAATTAAATTCTGTCTTGATTCTCGTCTTAACATGTTATCGAAAAATATGGGTTGTTACATTCTCCCCACCTTTTAGGATTTCGTCCCCGAAATCTCCATGTTAGGAAGAACATATCCTACCATCCATCATCCATCTACTCAAAACATCATCCACAAGCAACCATTGTCCTTAGATGATTTCTAATGTTGTATGAATATATGCAAAACGTGTGTGTGCATGTTCCTTAGCTAATGCTAATGATCAGGCCTGAATAATCTTTCTAATGCAAAATATGTATAGTGCCATGAATCCAACATGTATGCAAATAGTCCTAGTCATATAGATACTATATGCGTGCACAATCATTCATTCATATGCAACAACCGCATGATAATACATTCGATTTCATCCATAAACAAGCATAAATACTCGTGCATATGCAATATGAAATGTGACCGAGTCGAGCTAGTATCTAATGTGTATTCGCGCATCCACGAGCAACCACTTGCAACCATATCAATCATAACATGTTTCAAATACATGTTTACATCCATAGGGTTCTACCTAGAATTCCCTGAAACAGGGTCGAGAAGATAAACATGACAAACTCCTTACAGGGTTTGTAACGGAGAATAGGACCGAGAGGATGTCCACAAAAGATAGCCTACAAGTAAGCTCTACAGAAAACAGGGATCAAGGATATACTCCCAAAAAGAGATATCATGCGCGTATCTAGTCTTTGACCATCAAAGTCGTCTTTTAACTTCGCGATTTTGTAGCTTCTTATTCCTGTTTCCATAACATGAGCTGGAACTCATTTCTTCGTCGCCTCTCGTTCCACTTGCACTTATCCTTTTCCTAGAATACTTGACGCAAACATGACTACGTACTCATGATCTCATGCAAGCTTTCCAAAATTCACTAGTGAATCTTGGATCTCGTTTATATACTATAAGGCATTCCATGTAGAAGAACTTTCTCTTGAAAGTAAACAGATGTCAATCAGGTTATCATGCGCACTTACTAGGGTGATCTCTATAACCCATGCATAAATGAAGTAAACCATCCGTCTTATTGGCGAACACCACTCGATCGGGCTTCAAATTTCCAATAAAGGCATCAAGGGATTCTAAGTAACTAGTCATGACAGAACCTCAAAAAGGTTACTCGATACTTCGAGGGCATTACCAAGGCTAGTCAAAAGGTCTAACTACCCTCCTATCAAAACCGAGAGTGGCACCCCCTACTGGATAACCACTTCATCCCTAGAATCCATCCATAGCTTATAAACATAAGCATTATTTCCAAACTCAACACTTGGCATAGACATTCCCAAATCCAAACAAGTCATGTATAAATGAACTGATTCTCCAATAGGACTTTGAGACAAAAATGGGATTCTCTATTACGTTAGTACTTAAGGTGCAGAGACTCAACTACCGAAGCGGACTTAAATGATGCGGGGATCAAAACAAAGTCTTGGCGGGATGATAGAAAAGAATAACTAGATCTTCAACAAGGATGTTATCCCCCTACTCAGGTACTCTAGTGAGGGTATACAACGATGATCTTGTCCTTGTCCCACAATACTTAACTATCCGTCCCGTTTCACCATACCAAAGATACTTTCTCGTCATGGGTTTCATTGTTCATCTTTCTCCCTCCTTTGAGGACTAAGCCATACCAACAAGTTGCTCATCCTTAAGCTCGTATCCTTTATCCTCTTTCTCACGATCCTTTCTTATAACGCGGCCACTGGTCTCTCGAGAACCACCTCCATCGTATGGAAAGCACTTTCGTAGGTAGAAAAGACTAGTCGCAGTTAAAACTACTGTGACTACAGATGGAGGAAAGAAAGGAAAAGAGACTCAATTAAGGAAACAAGGATAGTGCTAATGGCCTTTGGGGAATAGCCTTTTTCTTTTAAAAGAAAATTTTCTTGAAAAATGCTTCTTTGTAAACGGTTTTTTTTTTCAAATAGTTTTCAGAAGGTCTTTAAAAACTTTTGCCCAGTCTGGTAACCTTCTGCTCTGATACCACGTGTAACACCCCGCCTCCGCTAGGGTCACTCGCAAAGGAATGCACTAGCTTTAGAGGGGCATTATTGGTAAACATGCACAGAAATATAACAAGACAGAACATATAAAATAGCGGAAGTAAAATCAAACTTTCATAACATGAATAAATAAGGTCTAAAGCCTTTTACATCAGAGTACATCAAAACCTGTCTTGCAATAGTAAAGAAGCATAAAGACATTTTCATAAATTATTCCCCAAGTAAAAACAGTAAAGTAGTCATTAGCCAAGAAAAGTCCAAGCCATCCATGATGACCTTCAAGCAGAAGAAGTCCGAACTAAACAACAGTATTTCCTCCCTGTAACCTGGGGGGGGGGGGAACGGAAGAAAAGAGGCGAAACAAAACGGGTCAGTCAAAAAGACTGAGTAAGCCCTATCTACTATTAGCATAAAAACTAGTAAAGTTAACTGACATGAGAAACTGAGATGAACATAAGCATGATGACAAGATAGATAAGCTAAATCAAAATAACAGGATGAACTACTGAACTCAGATAAACTAAGGTGTCATGATAAATTACGATGTCAAGATAAAACAAGGTATCACATCGTCAGGTTTCTATCAAGTATAATATCCCCAAGATATCTATCATGTATAACGTCCCATGATATCTATCCTGCATTTTAGCTCTGCACCTACCGTACTAGTATCCCCACCGTATCATGTGTTAACCAAGAATGACCCTCACTCAAAAGTCGCGTAATGGTCCATGTCAACCTAATATATCGCATATATAGGTTACTCAACTTGTATGTTTTATTCCATGTAAATGTTCAGTCCCTTGCCGTAGACCATACGGGCTTTCCCATGAGATTCTACATTACTTTAACATAGTTCCATGATCCTTAAGATCGGTTTGGACTGTTACCCTAAACCTAGCTAGGGTCTTCCAACATGAATTATCGTTTGTACAACTAGGACTTATGCTACCTAGGGCCACTAGGGATTACGCTTACCTATTGCACGTTTTCGTATCTCGGTTTTGGTTCAACCACCCAGGGCCATTGGGATTTACGCTAACCGTCAACCGCGCCCTTTTTCCCACGCATTCATCGTGAATCGTTTTCCATGACTGTATGCACATGTATCACATCGTGCCATCCGAGTCCTGTCACAGGGCAGATCGAGAAATACAGGACTCGGTCGGGAGCTTTCGATTTATCTGCCGATGCAGATGCTAAGGTCTGTTTTTCTATACGTGGCTATGGTCCCACGCGACCCCTCCCTCAACTAGTGAAAGACAAGACAGGATAAATCCTGTATGAGAACACACTACTGGCCAACCCACAATCCTAGCCTTACCGCAACCATAATTAGATAGCAATTATGGTCTATTGGGTGTTCTCTGCCTTTCCGTACGTACACGCTTGACCAAAGATGGTAGGTAGTCTGACGAAATGCTATCTAGGGTACGACCGTGTATCGTCGACTATCCCCTATCCATCCCCGTCTTTAGGTCGCTCGTATAGCAACCAAGGCATACTCTTGGTTCTTCTAACGCAGACCTTAATCTCTCATGAGCCTAGTATAATCACCTGGCAGCTCATAGAGGGATACCAAGAATACCCTCACGTTCCCCGAAGCCGCTGCTTCGTTACCCAGTTCGCTGGAGCCTTTATCTAAATCAGATACTTGCTCCTACTCGTATACTTAAACGATGACCTACCGTATCAGGTTACTCATCTATCTATGAACTGGTCTAAATTTCCTTGACTAAGAATCATTACTTAGTTATTCCTCAACTAAGGTTTACCACTTAGCCTTATTCCCGTTATCCTTGTTAACTACGGTTATCCCCTATCCTCGGAACTAGGGTTTACATAATGGATTAAGTGTCACTTAAGTTCATGACTTAACCCGTCTACCAATCATGTCAAAATTGGCTAAGTATCCAAGTCCAAGACTTAACCCGTCTTCAAATCATGTCAAAATTGGCTAAGTATCCAAGTCCAAGACTTAACCCTACAAACCATGCTCACGTTGGTTAAGTATGTATTAAGCAATTCACGACTTAACCTCGTCCAATTATCATTCTAGATTGGTTAAGTATATATTAACTTGACCCTATCAATTTACTCAGTCAAATCGGTCAAGTGTATTCAAGCGATTCGTGACTTAGCCTTATCATGTTTTCACGTTAGATCGGTTAAGTATAGGTTAACTTAACCTCAATAAATTCACGAGTTAGATTGGTTAAGTATAGGTCACTTAACCACATCAATTCATCATGTTTAGATTAGTTAAGTGTTTAACTTAACCCCATTAAACTACCAAGTGGGATTAATTAAGTCTAGGCTAACTTAACCCCATCTGATTTCCATGTTTAGACTGGTTGAGTCTAATCTTAACCCCATTCGTTAACCGTATTTTTCGGTTAAGCGTCATTAAGAAAACTTACTTAACCTTACCAAGTTATCGCGTTGGATTGATTAAGTGTTGGTTAACTTAACCCCATCCACTAGTCATATAAAAATGGTTAAGTGTCATTAGGCAAATCAAGTTACTTAACCAACCCAACCTTGTCATGTTTTGTTAAGTATCATTAGCCTAATCAAATTACTTAACCCATTTGTCCATGTCATATTTGGTTAAGAGTCATTAATCAAATTAACTTAACCCTATCATGTGGCATTAATTACTTAATGCACCTTCACCTCTCACATTAGACTTTGTTGTGGTTACTAGTTAAGCCGGTCGGTTCCGGGTAGCTTTACACCACAACTTGGTCTAACCTCGGGTTCAAGCACAACATGACCAACTTCTCACATTGGGTCCTATTGTTTGCAACTACTAGTTAGGCCGGTCGGTTCCGGGTAGTTTTACGTTGCAAACTCAACCCAACCTCGAGTTGGCCACACTTATATTATCTAAGTGTCATGTCCATCATGTTTCCCAAAACATGTTACAAGTTTTCAAGCATTTGGGTAGACCTAACTTAATAGGTAAATTCCCAAAGGGTAGACCTAACTTAATAGGTAAATTCCCAAGCTTATGTTTTTATGCATACTTACATGTCAACTTCCATGTTATATTTCAAGTCATGTTTTCAAGTTGTATTTTCATGTCATTAGAAATTACCCATAACATAACCCAACGCTTTTAAACTCGCATATACGTTCGCGACAACGTAATGGATTAAAAGAAGAGACTTGGCAAAGGCATGACAAAAATGGATATTAAGCCACAAGTTAATCATGGTGGCAAATGAGGCACAAATGTGTTCATTAACTTGCATGTTACATTCTTAAGCCTCAAGACATGCATAAACCCAAACTTGGCACATAAGCGAATCATGGTGACAAAAGATATGGAATAATGACTAGTAACTCGCATATATCATCATATAAGGGTTATGACTTCATATGCAAGTTGACATAAAGGTTATGAGGGTTCTCATGTTGCCTAATGCAACATTTCAACATAAAGGTTGTAGCTTTTAGTTCACAAGATCAAGATAATGACTTCATAAACTTGCATGACATGATAGCATGTATCATACTCAATGATCAAACCCAAACTTGCAACATGAACATTTAACTTCATAGTTAATATCTAAGAGTAGGGAAAGGGCTTACATTGCTATGAAGGCACAAAAGATATGACAAAGCCCTTATGCAATCAAATAGACCCAAAATGCAAGATCTAACATAAAAACCCTTGAGCCAAAATGATCAAAAACCTTGCTTTATGATGCAAAGATAGAAACTTGACTTGAATACAAGCTAATGACACTCATACAAGCTTGAAAACACTTGTATGCATGGAAAATCTCTCATAGAAACCATTTAGAAATTTTATGAAGAGAGTGGAGGCCATGAGAGGTAAAATTTTGCCATAGTTTAGTTGCATGAATGAATAATGAGGATTTAGGATAGGTTAGGGTCTTATTTATAGATTAGGCAAGTGTTTTAGGCCATAGGATTAAACTTAGATTCAATCCAAGCCATCAAAGCATGTCTTGGGGAAGAAGTCAAGTGTAGGAACCATCTAGGGCCTTTAGATTAAAGATGAACCATGAGAACCATCCAAATGCAAAATCTGCATTTGAGCGAATCGGCCCACGGGTTGACAGCCAAACACCCTGGATTAACCCCTAGTCGACCCA
This sequence comes from Allium sativum, assembly GCA_030737875.1. NCBI lineage: Eukaryota > Viridiplantae > Streptophyta > Magnoliopsida > Asparagales > Amaryllidaceae > Allium > Allium sativum. The sequence continues at coordinate 288,795,489 of CM060913.1, forward strand.
GCGAGCTCGGGTCGACCTCAAAAATCGGCCGGTTCGGTTATTCCCCTCTCCCAATTCGCTGTTTTGAACATTTTTGCATATTTATTTATTTAATTTTCAATTATATATATATATATCAATATATATATTTCTCTGCGCAACCCATTTCACTTAATTAAGTATACTTTAATTTGGGAATTTTTCGTGAAACTTCGCGAGGCCATATCTTGGTCATACGGACTCCGATTCTCGAAAACTCAGACTCTATTTCGCGTATTTTTCCGAGACGAACGCAATGGCATAGCCCGTTTTACTTGATTCAGAATTTAAAATTAAATTCTGTCTTGATTCTCGTCTCAACATGTTATCGAAAAATACGGGTTGTTACACTTCTTGTTGAAAACCCAACTCTTGAAAGAACCTCTTCAACCAAAGCATCTCTTTACTTGCTTCCACAGCTGCTATATACTCTGCCTCGGTTGTAGATAAAGCCACACACTTTTGTAACTTGGATTTCCAAGAAATGGCTCCCCCTGAAAATGTGAACACATAACATGAGGTAGATTTTCTACTATCAATATCACTAGCCATGTCTGCATCTGTATACCCCTCAAGAACATGTTTGCTACTTCCAAAACATAAGCAAAATCTAGAAGTACCACACAAATATCTGAAAATCCACTTTACTGCATCCCAGTGAACTTTACCAGGATTAGATAAGTATTTACTCACCAAACCAACAAAATGTGCAATATTTGGCCTAGTGCACACCATAGCATACATCAATGAACCAACTGCAGATGAATAAGGAATAGAAGACATACTTACTTTTTCCTTCTCCGTTGTTGGACAATCCCTCTTACTTAGCTTAAAATGAGATGCGAGTGGTGTACGAACCGGCTTAGCATGCTTTATATTGAACCTTTCAAGCACACGTTCAATATATTTTCTTGAGATAGCCCCAACTTCCTAGCTTTTCTGTCACGAACAATCTCCATGCCTAAGATTTGCTTTGCAGGACCCATGTCCTTCATGTCAAATGACTTGGACAGATCTTTCTTCAAGTTGCTAATTAATTCTAAGTTTTGTCCAACTACCAACATGTCATCCACATATAAAAGAAGAATAATGAAGATATCGCCAGGAAACTTTCTAAAATACACACAAGGATCTGCAACAGTCCTCTTGTAACCATTGCTTGTCATAAATGAATCAAATTTGTGATACCACTGCCTTGGTGCTTGCTTAAGTCCATAAAGACTCTTCTTCAACTTGCAAACAAGTTTTTCTTTTCCCTTTTCTTTAGATCCTTCAAATTGTTCCATGTAGATTTCTTCCTGCAAATCACCATGTAAAAATGCGGTTTTTACATCAAGTCGTTCCAATTCAAGGTCACAACTTGCTGCTAGAACCTTCATGGTTCTGATAGAAGTCATCTTGACAACTGGTGAAAAAATCTCATCAAAATCAATGCCCTTTTTCTGATTGCATCCTTTGACTACCAATCTAGCTTTGCGCTTTACTATCTTCTCACCATCTTTCTTGTTCTTGAAAACCCATTTGTTTTTCAAAACTTTCTTGCCTTTTGGAAGTTTCACTAGCTCAAAAGTCTGATTCTTCATCAAAGAATCCATCTCCTCTTTTATAGCCTCAAGCCAAAGATTCTTGTCTCGACTAGACAACACTTCTTGGAAGCTCTCGGGCTCACCATCAGCTATAACTAAGATATAATTTGTGCTTGGATATCTTGTAGATGGTTTATGTTCTCTGGTTGACCTTCTAACTTGAGCATCATCCACTTATGGGGCAATTTGCTCCCCCTGCTCACAAGCCACTTCTCCATTTGGTTGAGCTTCATCATGAACAACATCACGAACATCATCAAAATGTGCACCATCAAGCTGTGCATCATCAACACCTTCATGTGTTGCATCAAGATCAGCCTGTATTGGTTGTTCAACAAAACCACGAGTAGGGGACAAAGAAATATCAGTGGTATCAATAAAAAAATCTGAGCTAGTATGATACCTTGCACTCAAAATTTCTGCACCTTTTTCATGCTCAAAGAACACTACTTCTCTGCTTCTTACCACCTTTCCTTTTTCTGGATCATATAGCCTGAGCCCATACTCTTCATCACCATAGCCAACAAAAACACATGGATTAGTCTTGGAATCCAGCTTTGATCTTTGGCCTTTTGGCACATGCATGTATGCCTTGCATCCAAATACTCTAAGATGTGTATATACAAGATCATATCCCTTCCATGCTCTCTCTGGAATGTCAAGCCCCAATGGAATAGATGGAGAATGTTTGATCAGATAAACTGCTGTATTTATTGCTTCAGCCCAAAATAATTTTGGTAGATCGGACATCTTCAACATGCATCGCACCTTCTCCACAATGGTTCTATTCATCCTCTCAGCTACACCATTGTGTTGGGGAGTGCCTGGAACTGTCTTCACATGTCGAATACCATATTGCGCGCAATAATTCTTGAACTCATGTGAAGTATACTCTCCACCATTGTCTGAACAAAGGCACTTCAACTTGCTTTCTATCTCCCTTTCCACCATACCATGAAACTTCTGAAAAGTTTCAAACACTTGGCTTTTGGTCTTCAAAATGTAAATCTATGTCTTTCTAGTAGCATCATCAATAAAAGTGACAAAATATTTGTTGCCACCATTGGATTCAACCTCAATAGGACCACATACATTTGAATGTACAAGCTCCAACTTAGCCTACTTTCTTGTAGACTTTCTAGCAAAAGAAGCTCTATGTTGTTTTCCTGCTAAGCAATGATCACAAGGGTTAAGAGAAATTGTAGTATTGACAGGAATAAGAGATTTACCTGCTAAATATTTCAAACCCTTTTCACTCATGTGTCCCAATCTTCAATGCCACAAATTAGGAGAATCTTTTTCTTCCACTACATTGAGCTCACCAAAACATACAGTCAAATATGTCTTGTACAAAGAACAACACAACTCGCCTCTTGCAATTGTCATGGATCCCTTGGATAATTTCCACTTGCCACTCTCAAATGTGTGACGAAAGCCTTCTTGATCAAGAATATGAGCTGAAAGCAAATTAAGACGCAAATCCGGAATATGGCGTACACCTTTCAGTGTAAGCATGCATCCAACATTAGTCTTCACACGGATATCACCAATCCCAACTATGCTTGCTGAACTCTGGTTACCCATTTTGACACTGCCAAAATAGCCTGCTTGATAATTCAAAAAATACTCTCTCTTAGGAACACAATGACATGAAGCACCTGTATCAACCAGCCACTCAGAATCTGTACTGCTAACATGATGACATTCACTAGTTGCACAAATTAAAGTGACATCATCATCACTTTTAGAGGCTACTGCTGCAACATTTTTATCATCGCCTTCTTTTTGAAAATCATTCTTCTTCTCATGTTCTCTTTTCAAACGAAAGCAATACTTTTTAATATGGCCAGGCTTCTTGCAATAGTTGCATATGAAGTGATTCTTTCCATCACTAGACTTGGATCTTCCTCTTGAGTTATCATGGCCTTTGGGTCCTTTGCTCTTGCATCTTCCTCTATTCTCCACAACAAGAGCTTGTGAATTGTCAACTCCAATCTCCTTTCTTCTAATTTCTTCATTAAACATGCTTTCTTTGATCACATCCAAAGATAGCACACCATCTAGAGCTGAATTACTAATGGTCACAACTAAAGTTTCCCAACTATCTGGCAAAGAACTCAATAAGAACAAAGCTTGCAATTCATCACCAAAAATGATCTTCATAGTTGTCAACTTGTTAATAGTGTCTTGGAAATCACTAAGATGCTCAGAAACTGTCTTTCCACCTTTCAACTTTAGATTAACAAGCCTTTTAATCAATGAAGCTTTGTTATGGGCGGTTTTCCTCTCATACAAACCTTCTAATTTCTTCCACAAATCATATGGATCGGTCTCTTGTGACACATGGTTAAAAATGCTAATGTCAACCCATTGTCCAATGGTTCCTAAAGCTTTCCTTTTCAACTTTATCCATTCATTCTCTTCCATTTTATCGGGTTTAGAAGGTTTAGAGATAATACCACTCGAACTAGTGACGGTTTCAATTGGGTCATGTAAATCCTTGCGATATAACAAGTCTTCCATCATAGGTCTCCAAATAGAATAGTTGGTTGATGTCAACCTAATCATTGAGCTATGACTGCTCGACTCCATGGTGTGATAAATAACCTACCTCAAGCTCCGATACCAATTTGATAGGATCGATTAGGGGTTACTTCAAGCTACACCCACAATATCACACACCAGACAATTAATCAACACACCGTTCAAATAAAAAAGATACAATTAAAGTAAAATAGCAAGACACAAGATTTTATACATAGAAAACCTCTTCGATGTGAAGAGTAAAAACCACGAGACCTCTTAAGGAGTCTACCCTCTTCTCTTATTGATAAACCAAAAAGGGAAAACAACCCCAAAATGTTTACAAAAGATTCACTTCTAATCACCGGAATCCAATAACAATAAGAGATGAAAAAGGTGTAAGAGAACACCCTATGTGTGCACTTCAGGCCAGTGGTGAATCGAGCAAGAATAAAGCTCCATCTTGAAGACCAAAACACCTTGAAGAAGATGATAAATGACCAAAAACTGCTATTGCCTTATGTGACCAGATCTGGTTATATTAACCCTCTTTTCTTTTAATGTGCATACCAAAAATGTGAGTAATCTCCCAAATGTCTTTCTTGAAAAGAAAAGATATTGTTGCACAAAAGGCATGCTTGCACAACAAATCTGGAAAAAAAACAAAACCAATAAATCTCACCCACAAATTAAGCATGGTCTGCATAAAAAGATATGCCAAATATGTCTGCATAAAATTATGCCAAATATGCCTGCATAAAATTATGCCAAATATGGGCTGGAATACCCAACACTTCTATCATCTTAAGGAATACAATTTCGTATTACTTAAAAGAAAATTGTGAAATACCAAACATGACGTTGGAAAACCTGTGCATCGGTTCATTTCCAAATCCTTCTCTGTTTCTTCCATGCCTTGTCGAATTCTACCCTGTGATTACATCCTGAAGCCCAGCAATACATGAAACGAAACTTCCACCATAAAGACCTCCAAATATTGTTTCCCGAACCCATAAAAAGTTACACATGAAATTTAGAAAACTAGTATTGAAGCCACAGTGGTAATCTGGGTTTTCCATTACAACCCTTCAGGTGTTGGAAAGGAAGTGGAAGGCTCAATATGCCCAAACATACGATCTGAACTATTACATAGAACTACATAAGAACATGAAACTTGGAAACCAATACTTAGACAAGACTGGGTTGAATAACATCGAAGTAATCCCAATCATCCCCACTGACAAAGAAGAAATCTTGTTCGAACTGTCAATAAGATCGGTTGGAGGAAGTTGGAGCTGAAGAAGACTCAGTAACATTGGAACATGTCAAAACCCAATTCCTTGGTGGCTTCATCCTACAAGATTCAAATAGATTCCCTAAACAGACGGTGGCGAAGACTGGGAGTAAGAATGATCATATAGTAACCCTAGCGCTGCAATTTTGGTAGTGATTTAGGTTAGAAACTGTGGATCGGATCTGGAAGTAATAATTTCTTCGTGCAAAAAAATAAAAGAAAATAAAAAAATAAGAGAAAGACCTGAGATTTGGATTTCAGGTGTTCTAGCAAATTGAAATTATAAATAGCTTATCAACGAAACGGAATGACATCATTTCGTTGAAGGATTACTGAGTCAGGACAGAAACTGCAAGAGGTCTTCGTTTCTTTTTTTGGATCGTCTTTCCTCCCTCCATTGGAGAGAAGGGAGAAGTTGTTTTTATCTCTCATATATTTAAATATATATATATATATGTGTGTGTGTGTGTGTGTGTGTGTGTATGTGTGTGTGTTTGTGTGTGTGTATATATATATACATATATGTGTGTGTTTGTGTGTGTTTGTGTGTGTATATATATAGACACACACACAAACATACATATATACACATCTCTATGCATGTATGTGTATATATATATATATATATATGTGTGTGTGTGTGTGTGTGTGAGTGTATGCACAGTTCTGTAATGTGCATGTTTACTTTGGAAACTTAATATTTACACGCTCTACAAATACACATATTAATTGATTTTTATAAGTATAGCTTTCTAAAGCAAAGTTTGATACAACACCATATTTCACCAATACAATACTATATATAACATCATATATCATCAATGTAACACCTACATCACCAATATAATTAGTATCAAAAAATAACCAACATATTTTATCAAACTAAACCTGACTACAGTTCAACATAGTAATTCAGCCCATCAAAATAGGAAATATGTTTACATTTCGTCGTTTAATACACATAAAACAAAACTTTAATTTTTTTTTTCCGATGCCCTCCTTGTGTATTGAAAGTTAAGGCAAGACAACGGCTCGAACAAAATATTTTCCCTTAATACACGATTTTACTTTTTTGAACAACTAATTTTGGCTTGCATTTCAAGTCCATATTCAACGCTCGTAGAACACATAGGAGGATTGAGCATGTCAAAAATAGTAACAGTCGTCGACTTGATCAGAGTTTATCTTATGATCATTATACAGACTACATCCATAAAATTTATGCCTTGCTTTTTTTAGTTCTAGGAACAACTTCACATTCAACTCACAAAAAAAAGACTGGATATGACGGTTGCTCGATTGGCAGAGCGAAAGCAGCACATTGACCATCTACTATATTCAAAGTAACATAAATTTATTAACTCGACCTTTGATTGGTCATAAATTAGTGTAAATGAGCACTTAAGATTGATGGCCTATAATGGATATTTCGCGATATTAGATCAAACAATGTCTCGGTAACATTGTCAACTTTAACGTCAATTTTATGCTGCACCAGATTAGTTCTTTACACTTGAATTCATCTCAATATTTTATCAACGTTTCGTCGCCAATCTCTCAATGGTCTGGGTCTCACTTTAGAATAAACAAAACAACAATGATATATATAAATTAACAAGTAAACAAACTATGTTAAACAAAATTAATAAACTAAACAAAAATAACGTACAAAATTTAATTAATAACCAAACTTTGAAACGAAGAAACATCTCAACTATTGATTATTTTGAGAAGAAAAAAAATGTACTCAAACACTATTTTTGCACTCCGTAAATGGGAAATACAATTTGTATACATGCGGATTTACAAAATGCGCAAGTTATTTTCTTTTTAATATGGCTCACGCATTCGACAAATGCGTAAGCGATAGCAAGACTGGATTTATTTTTAGAATAAGTTGTCAATAAGGCATAAGGCTGAAATGACTTTTTCTGGAGCTGCTTTCACATTTTGTCCTTATTTTGAATATTACATTATTGTTGTTTTCAGGAATTTATAATGTTTTCAAAAGAAGATAAAGCCAATGTGTGAATGATATTATTGAAATTCAACATATTGAACTTCAAAAAAAGTCTCAAAAAAAATAAGGTAGTGTTTTTGCAGAATAAAGGCTATTCTACCGATTTTGCAAAATAAAGAAGTGTTTGTATGTCATGGAATTCAAATCAGCATCATTTTCAACTCGGATTGGCCCTAAACATGATGAAATATTTTACTAAGTCATCAGTTTGGATAAAGGCAATAAAATAATCAAATTATGCTATTATTTCGGAAAGAATTTAAAGGATGATGTTAGAACGGCCGAATAATTTACTTTGAAATTCACCGCATCTTCAATTGTACGGCAGAGAATTCACGTAATTCATGGAGGAAAGAAAATCCGACAATTTTTATTCATGCTGCAGTTTTTGACCCGTTTAATTAGGGCTGTCAACGGATACTTTCGGATACGGATAGTGCCATATCCGTATCCGCATCCGGAACCATTTTCGGATATCGGATATCCGTATCCGCGGATACGGACGGATATCGGATAATTATCCGCTCCGCCAACAATCGATAAATCAATGAACATAAATGAACTATTTTAGCTTAATATTAATCTATGTCAACCTAATTGATTACTAAAGTGCTAAAAATAAATAAATACGATGATAATATATAATTTTGAGCAATTAACTTGCGTTTAGTAGACTTTTAATTTTGCAAATTAATAAATTAGTATATTCAATTATGTCAAACTACACATAATTTAAGCTATTATTGGGGAAAAAAAAAGCGGACGGATAATTTTCGGATGCGGATATGCCTATAATTGCATCCGCATCCGCTTTCCCGGATATCAGATATTTATCCGCTTTTCGGATACGGATGCGGACGGATTTCGGATTTTTCCGGTATCCATTGACAATCCTACTTTTAATTCCGATTGAATAAGCATTTTCGGAATTTAAAAAGGCGCTGATAATATATGGAAAGAATTTGAATACTTAACGGATAAATGAAAACGCGTATATGCAGTTATTTCGGGGAAGCTCCGAATTAAACGTTCGTTACCAGACTTCTATAAATACCGACTTTGGGCACTGCAAAATTCAACTCATCTCTTCTTCTTTCTCGTTGATTACTTTCTCCGCACGCATATAGCTTAATCGCTCTGATTTCAGTCGGACAAAAAAAAAAAAAAAAAGAATGGAAGTGTTTAATCGGAAGCCGTCGTTTGAATTCAGAAAGGTGTACGCTTTCAATTTGGTGAGCGAATTCAGGCTCATCGATTCCTTGATCGAATACCACCCGAATGTTGTGATAAACGCAAAGTTTCCTGGATCGACATCACCCCTTTGTTCTCTTTCTCCTTGCAAAGCATACGAATTGATGAAGGCCACCATCGACGGGATGCAGATAATTCAATTTGGGCTTGCTCTATCCGACAGTTATGGAGAACTTGCTGGCAATCATTACCGCGGCAATCCTTTCGGTCCGGTTCTTTATGTGTGGGAATTCAATTTCAAAGATTTCAACATTTGGAGTGATTTGTATGATGCGAAATCACTGGATCTTCTGTTGAGAAAAGGGATCGATCTTCATATGCACTCGAGCAAAGGAATTGAATCGTCGGATTTTGCACAAGTTTTCATGAAATCCAAGCTGCATACTTTTGCTTTTAAAAACTGGGTCACATTTCAGGGTGCTTACGATTTAGGTTACTTGGTGAAAGTGCTCAACCATGGAAGGTTGTCTGATTCTATTGAGGAGTTTAACGCATGTTTGAGAATGTTTTGCGGAGAACGGGTTTTGGATATAAAGCAGATGATGTACGCTGAATACAGGTTCGTCGGTGATTTGGAGAAATTGGCACAACTGTTGGATGTTGAACGGCCATGGGGCGAACCTCATCAGGCTGCATCGGATTGTTTGCTTACTGCATTAACAGCCACAGAGATGATCATGAAGAAGAGACTTATGGGTGACGATAACGGTGCTCGACATGTTGGTGCTCTATTTGGATTGGGTTCACACTTAGAATTTCCTCCTGCTTATTTGCTTTTGGACTCTGTTTTTGCTTGCGTTTAAATAAATTCGCTATTTTATGGTAAATGATGAACAATGTATGCATGCATTGAAATTTATATGCTTTTAAGTGTTATGTCTAGTCTGTGTTATTATGGAATCTGCTGTCTGTTGCATTGTTCGTTCAATTCAAACTGCAAGATTTAATTAAGAACTGACTACTTGCAACTTTTATTTAAACTTAAATATAATTGTTAAGTTCAATCTTCAATATTGTTATATGATCTAAATTAAATATATGCTACTGAAATGGATTAGTTCATTGAATTTTTCGGTGCAAGGTTGGCTGAATAATCTAATTCACTCAAGTAATCGCAATATTAGATGTCTAATGAGATATGGATTGTTAACATTGAAGTGTTCTTGAGAATGGTATTATGGATTTGAGTAGACAAGTTTTTTTATTATGGATATATAAAAATAGGCAGATTCGCACATGCATTGTGCAAAACTTGGCTGCTTATTTGAACCAGTGTGAGGTTAAAAAGCCTCAGACTACCAAAGCACAAACTTACTACCTGTAGCATTCATTCTGCACTCAAAAAAACAATGCCATTTTCGGTGGCTTAGGCATACGTATATGGTTAACGACTTATTAGCAACAAATCTCATAAGAACGAAGCATAATACCAATAGCAAAAATCATCTCATAAGCACGATACTCTCTGTAACATTGTTCATTAATTATTCCAAACTATATTATTTGAGATTTAAGCACTGCCATACTCGCAACTTCCATTCTCATCGTTATACGCTAGTTGTAACTTGAATGTAAACAGTATTTGTACATGAAGTTGTTTATTCTCTCTTATTCTATTGTAGATTTTGACAGTCTATGTCTTATGATCGAACATAGAGATGATAGTCCAGTACATTGCTGAAATTTGACCTTCTTTCATGCTGAATTCATCACATTTAATGTGGAATACTTCTACCTATCAATAATATGTGCCTAAAGGTAAATCTTTCTTTTTACACAACGGCAAGAGACCGACAGTGAAAGTAGTTCTTGAAATACTTGTACATTGGTTTGTGATAAATCATGTTACACCTATATTCAAGGCAGAAGTTCTAGAAATCTTGCAAATCATCCCACAGACCCTACCACCTCCACTGCCTTCTTTTCCTCTTCACACTTCTTCTCCTTACCATCACTACCATTCACCACTTGTTGGTCTGGAAACCCGAATTGAGCTTAGCTCGGGCACCCTAAACTCAAAGACGGCTCTATCCTAGGCCCTGGCTGCATCATCGGCTGTGTCGAATGCGCCTAACCACTTCCTGGCGGCCTTCCTTGGGTCTCTTATCTCTGCCGCCGATTTGCCCCATGGCCTCTGCGGCTCTGCCTCACTGTCGAATGCGCTTAACCCTAAAATGGATTTCTTGCTGTAACTTACTTGCTTAAGCAGAATCCTTAATGTTTTGTTCTTCTTCTTTTTTGTTAAAAACAGCAATAATAAAATAAAATAAACCGTTGATCATGCAAAACTTACTGTCAGTACCAGTCATAATTAACAGTATTAGGCACTACTTTGTTTTGTGTTAGAAAACACTCAACTTGAATTTGATAGTCAACTCGCAATTTCATCATATTGATATGATTGACCTTCCCGATTGTAATATTTTCTGAACGATCTAAAGGATTAAACTCATTTTTTAACATAATCTTGTTCTTTTCGTGTCTATGTTCTAAAATTTAATGTATGCTAGAACTGATGAACTACATTTTTTTTACATATTGCCACTTTATTAAGAGTGTCACGATATCTCATGACACACTGATACATGCTTGGGTTTTCATATTATCTTTGACAATAATATGTATATTGTACTTGCTTAATGATAATGTTGTAGTAGTGAACATGAACCTTAGGCATTCCATAAAGTTAACCCCCCGTGTAAAGTGTAAACTGATAGTATGTATCACACTATCATGGCAAGAGTTTCAATCAGATCGAACCCATGGCCAAAGAATCAATATTTGGCAGTACACCTATGATTCGGTTTTTTCACATTTATTCATCCAGCTCGTTAAAGAAAAATAACTTGTTAGATAAGAACGAAATAAAGCTAAAATTGAAATATTAAGCATATATTGATCGACTGAAATGCAATCTAGATTTAAAAATTATAATCTTGTAAGTTTGTTTGCTAGTTTTTAGTCGCTTTCAAATTATACTAAATCAAACTGAAAGTTCTAGTTTTGAAAACAATATTAAAGAACTCTGAGAACAAAAAAAATCGAGAATTTTGGAACTTTTCTAATTTTAATTGTATAAAATCCTTCTTTTGCTTAACCAAAAGATCTCAAGTCTACTTTGAATTGTTTACATACATATTTCAAGCAACAGCAATATTCATCATTAATCAAACTCAAACAATCCAATATATATAACAAAATCAATAGATTGACAACACTCATCTAAACAAAATGTGTTAAACATACCAAATTAACATCAAACATCCCCCAAATCAGCATCAAACGTTCATCGTTTCTAAATCGGATAAACCCAAATCAACATCAGATAATATATTACCTCTCATCAAAATGTATCAAACACATCCTCATTATCTTTAAGCGTATATGAACAAATAAATATACAAAAAGGTACCCATCAAGACCGATCATCCCCGCCGGAATCTCATAAGGAAGGAAATGTTTCATGTTGCTCCATATATTCTGCCAAACTCAGGTTCAACTACGCCATCTCCACAGTAGGACGATCGTCATGCTCCTATAGCTCGGCGGTCTCCACCTTATTTGAGCCTTATGATGCGTATTTTAGGAGGTCCCGACATGTGGATCAAAATAAGTTGTTATATAATTTACATAACTTTAATATAAAAAATGAGCAATATTTAAAGTTTAGTTTGTTTTTTTCAATTGTTGCTTGGTTTCCAAATCCACAACACTTGTTTCGGGATGGTGGATTCATGAAGGACTCAAAAATAACGTCTTCCTCATCAACAGTTAACTCATCATATCATGTATCGTCCAACATATGTGCCCATGCTTGCTGGAACTTTTACTGTAATACAAAAAATAATTGAACTTTACACAATATTATTTTAATTCGATATAACTAAATAATTAAACTAATCATTTTTATGTACACTAATCACTATAAATAACAAAAGGCTATAATGACATCAATTTTGTCTTGTATCTAAGTTATTACATGATGGTTGAATACTTGTAAGGAATAGCAATTTATATGGAAACTGAGTACTGGAGACTTATTCATACTAAATGGTCGCATGCATAAATGACACTAATTAAAGTATCTATAGATATGTATTTAACATGTGACTTTTAATGGAAAAAAATCCTTATTTGTACAAGTTATAACTTAACTATGATATACTTACATATGCAGCAACTACTTTATCACCATGCTCCCACAATTATATATGTGATTAATTAAGCCCTCTTCGTTGATTTACTTCATGACATAGGTATGAGCAAAAACATCCTAATATGACAAGGGAAACCGAATGCTCTCTCCTGAAATAATTTGAATATTATTGATGTCCAAAAGTTGGCACAACACCCAAAGAGTTCCAAGATAATGAATAAAAACGAGGAATTAGTAGAGTAAACACAAGAAATGGATGACATAGTGTTTATAGTGGTTCAATTTGTGAGAACCTACGTCCACTCGAAGGTTTTAGCATCACATAAGTATAAGGTGGGATCGGTATTTCCCCACGTCATAGAAGGGAAATGGTGGAACTAGTGCAAAAGAAGCTAAATTTCTTCTTTCTAAAGCTCCAAAGAGCCAATATGCCAAAAGCTCACCAAGGAGCAAAAGATCAAAAAGTCATCTTCTTAATGATGGTTGGGGCCTATTTATAGGCGAAGGAATAGAGGGAAGGTATGTAGGTGCGTGGGAAGGAGTCCATGGAGGTGGCCCAAAGCCCAAGGAAAGACATCGATGGGGTCAGTACCGATCCTTGGATCATTATCGATCCCCAATGCCTTGACTTTTGGGGTTTCGACTTGTGGACACCTTCATCTTGCCTTGCTTCATCTTCGGTTGAAATCAGTTGGGAAGTTACTTCGTGTATCGGGATTCCTAAGGTCTTGACATTTGGTGTGAAGTTGTGGTGATCTGGGATTCATACCAATCCCTATGCTCTTCTCGTGATTCCCACTGATCCTGCATTTCAGCATGATTCTCATCAATCCTCGAATGCCTTTCGTGATTCACACCGATCCAGCACCTCTTAGAGATTTCTTGGTGATTTTGGAAGTTGCACCGATCCCGATTGATTCGCGGATTAATACAATCTTGGACATTTTGGGATCAGTACCTATCTCGGTTGACTTAGACATACTTGTTGAGTAGTTTGGAGTGTGTGGATAAGTATTGTAACAACCCAACCTTGTGTGATTACCTATTAAACCTAATAATGATTTTATAGCAATGTTATAAATTAAAGTACAATTAATAAGCTAGGTGGTAATTTTAATAAAATAAATATTACTCATTGAGATGAATAAAATGTGATAATGGGAAATTGTTGTTTAATGAAAATTTTAAACTTATGAAAAGATAGTTTTAAAAATAAATATCATTTTAACAAAGTTTTATAAATTATTAGTAATATTATTTTAATAAGGATTTCCAAATTTTACGGCTTTCAAAGATTTTTTAAGAAACTATATTTTTCTAAACCATTTTTTAAAGTATGATTTTAATATAAAAATCATATGTAATTCCCACTTTCGAGGAAGTGTGTTGGTGGTTGAACGATAATGTAAACTTCGCGGCATGGGACGCGATAATATACTGTATCGATTGGATCCGTCCAATCGAAGTGATGATTTTCTATGATTCTCAGTGACACTGATTAACACAATATACTAATACTTCTAATACCAATGATCCTCTTATGCTTGTCTTCAAGTCTTGTTTAAGATCATTCACCTGCATATAGATGATATATATATATATATATATATATATATATATATTGCATGCTCATGACGGTATAGTTGTTGTCATCGAAAGCATAGAATAAAGGTTCTAACAAATTCAAAAAGAAAATTCAAAATTCAAGTAACTAACTTATGTGTATTCATTTCAAACGACTTTCTATCCCTATAAATACGACTTTAGACACAAGTAATGAATTTAACCAACATTATCTTCTTCCATTTACAATTTTCCGTGATAAAACAAAATAATGGATAGTCTCATATACAATTTAGCCAAAAATTAGAGCAAACACTTGAATCTTCATAAATATACTCTCATTCATTTTTAGAAATTAGAGACAATTAGACTTAATTAAGCCAAATGCAGATGATCAAGGAATAATAGAAGTGCTTTGATGGATGATATCTTCTCTTATCAAAGACAATCCCACAGCCAATCCCGAGTGCACCACAAAATAGACGATGATGATTGGAATGCTACAAGGGTAGATCCTATCTTTGGCAAAGGTGGTTGTGTTGAAGATCCTCGTAATGTTTAAATTTGTTCATTTAAAAATATATTATTTAAGTCTAAATTTATAAAGCATATGATTGTATTGGATTGTTTGGTTGACCTGACTGTGTGAACATATGATTGGTTTGATATATATATATATATATATATATATATATATATATGATAGAATTGAAAGGCTTATTTCAATTTTATATCCTTAATTTATATCATTCCTTAAGTTTTTCCTTGGATATCTTTATATTCGAGTCAATATTAAAGTCCATAAGCATGTCAATATCCGAGTCAGTGATTGAGTCAAGTTGATAGTCGAGTCGGTATTTAGGACTATTTATACTTGAGTCGTGGTAGTTTTTGGGAAATGTAGTCATTGTTAAAAAAGGATATGCACGGATAGAGGGAGAATATAGACTAATGGGGAGTACTGAAATTAGAGGGAGTTAAGAAAGTATTTTATAAAATGGTTGCGATCATCAAAAAGGGAGAGAGACTTTTTCTCAAAATAAATATATAACAAAAGTGGAGAAAAACAGCTTTTCTCCCATGGCTCACAAAAACAACTACCAAAGTAGAAAGCTTCGAAGACTGGTAATTCACCCAGAATAGTACTACAGAAATACAAACCGACCAGAGCTATACCGAAAGACAAACAAAACACAAAACAGACCCATAAACAATTGTAGAACACCAACACTCAATCTGTAAGACCTCACAAACCCTAAAGAACAAGAAGATCCAGACTCGACTACTGTCAGTCAAGCCTCGACCACATCTTCTGTCCAAGGTGGGAGAACTGAGGATCCACCACGCAGAACTGCAAAACCAAGTCTGTGAAGGAATACTCCAGTAAGAGCAGCTCCAAAAAACCATCCAAGAACAGGGAGTAACCAGACCAGCCAAGCCAACGGTCTCTGCCCCTCGTCTCCAACTAGAAATACTGAGCCAAGAGATAGAACCTCATAGAGCTTCTACAGAACCCACCAAGAGAAAACTTCTAAACAGCGATCGGAAGATCAGCACACCCTAAAAAGGATAAAAACCACACACTCATCCTACCCCCTCACGGGGCCGACCCTCAAGTGATGGAAAAAGCAGAAACCAACCCAAGAGACCGAGAATTTAGGTTAGCTAAGATGGGCCTACCTCAAAAAGCGAAGAAGACATCATCAGAAATATTACGAATAGTGGACGATACCAACATCCGACTCTCTTCAAAGACAGCCTTGTTTCTAGCACACCATGGGTGCCAGCAAACAAAACAAGGGAGCCTTAGAAAGGGGTAATTTTAGATCCTTTCCTATCCCTCTAGCCCACCAAGCACGAAGAAGAGACAATAACAATGGGTGGGACTAACTGAGCAACATCTCCCTCAAAGAAAAGATGCACATCTGATTCTGCCGAACCGATATAGCAACACCTACCCTCCTCAGGTTTGCAACCACCGAAAGATCGTCATGGAATAATTTCCACATAAGGACGGAGACCTTTGGCGGGATACTAGTCTCCCAGATGAAGGAGAAAATTGAAATTCTGGGGACATGGATCCAAGAAGAGTTCCTCTCGAAGGGAGAAAACTTTCCCATTCTAATTGACTTCCCCACCATGCGAGTTGGAGAAAGCATTAACCGATTGCATCATTTTCCATGTCTTACTAGCATAAGATGGAGAACCCGGGAAATCAGCTGATGCCAAACGACAACGTCGCATGCAAGAACAAAGCCCAGAGAGAGTCGTTAGCTCTGAATTTGACCCCCAGAGCTTACAAGCGTAAGCCTTGCGGGCATCCCTCAGATTGCGCAAACCTAAACCCCCTCTCTTGAGACGACAAACCGTATCCTAAGAGATCCAGTGATGCTTGCGATCTTCGTCCCTATTACCTCAGAAAAAGGACAAAGCCAAAGACTAATACGAACGAAAAAAGATGAAATGGGAGTCATCGCTGGGAATACATGCGATCCCAGCGAATTGATAACACATTTAATGAGAACCAATCTACCCGCTTAGAAGATAGGGGTTGAATTCCATGGAAAGACTTTACCCTTAGCTTTGTCAGTTAGGGGGTCAAAAGCCGCATTGAGTTTTTGACCTCGAAACAGAATGATACCCAGATAAAATAGAGGAAGTGAACCTGCCCGAAGGCCTAATTGGGACTCAATCCAAGAAATCCGCAACGGGCTCATTATTTTGGCGGGAGTAAAGCAACTCTTAGAGACACTTGTCAACTGACTGAAGCAACTCTCATAAAGGTGAAGAAGAGAAAGGAGCTATGTAAACGAACGACAGTTCCCATTCGAGGAAATAATAATGTTGTAGGCAAAGGACAACATAGAAATAACATGGCATACATTCGGTTACCAAAGCAGTGAATCAACCCCACTATGATAAGAGAGTGGATCACATGGACAAGAGCTTCAGCGATGATAACAAATAAGGAAGGGGAAAGGGGGTCCCCTTGATGGAGAACCATTATCGACCGGAAGAACCCTTTACCAGCTCTACAAACAAGGACGGAGAACCAACACCCCGAGATAAGTCTTTAAGTCATGTCAATAAACTGCTCAGGGATCCTGAAAGATTTCATCACTCGTACAATGAAAAACCAGGACATGCAATCGTAAGCCTTCGCCATGCCAAGATTAATCACTATAATGGAACCTATAGTCTTCCGGTTTATGTAACACCCCGAATTTTAGTTAATACTAAAATTCACTAATTACAGGATAAATAATCTCAGATATGGGAATTGGGGGTAACGGGCTGCGTTATTGCGTTCGTCTCGGAGAAATACGCGAAATAGAGTCCGAGTTTTCGAAAATCGGAGTCCGTATGGCCCAGTTATGGCCCGATGAAGGTTGCAAAAAATTCAAAACTAAAAACAGATTTAAAAATTTTAAATTCAGATTTTAAAATGAAACAGGCGGGGTCAGGCGGGGAAATTCCCGCCTACCCATGTCGATAGGGCTGTCGACAGGCCTGTCGACAGGGGTGTCGACTTGCCTGTCGACTGGCCTGTCGACAGGGTCGAGCCGTCCAGTGAGCCTGGGTGCACCATGTTGGGTTTCAGGCTGGCTAGGAGGGCTGGTTCTAGAGGTTTCCTAAATCTAAGGGTCCTAATCTAATCTAGGGTTAATCTAAGGGCCTAAAACACTCACCTAATCCTATAAATAAGACCCCAACCCTACCCTAATTCATTCATAATTAAGTCTTGTAACTAAACTATGGCAAAATGAAATTTGAGCATGGCCTCCACTAGTTCATAAAGAAAGTTGCAAGCTAATCCCTCTCAAATCATTCTCTAATCATCATTATCTTCATAGTTAGCAACTAATTCTACTTGATAAGGTTGCTAATCTTGAGTTTGGTGAGTTTCTACCACTTTAACATCAATTGTTAAAGTAAGTAGATTAGGTGTAATGAGACTTATGGTCTTAAATGCGGATTAGTGAGTTTGAATCATGTATAATGATATGTTACTCTATGTTGTTCTATGTTTATGCATATTTGATAAGCTGGTTTATGCATGCTTAATAAGTTGATTTATGCATATTTAACAAGTTGATTTATGCATGTTTAACAAGTTGGGTTATGCATGTTTAACAAGTGGGTTTATGCATGTTGAGTATGTACGTTTATGCAAGTTTAGTATGATATATGTTATGTTTACATGATGCTAAATATGCTAGTTGTGGATCATGTGATCATATACATGTTATGCAAGTTCATGAAGATATGCTATGCAAGTTACATGTATGTTAATATGCAAGATATGCTATGCAAGTTACATGTATGTTAATATGCAAGATATGCTATGAAAGTTACATGTATGTTGATATGCAAGATATGCTATGCAAGTTACATGTTTGTTAATATGCAAGTTCATGATGACA
This sequence comes from Allium sativum, assembly GCA_030737875.1. Lineage (NCBI taxonomy): Eukaryota > Viridiplantae > Streptophyta > Magnoliopsida > Asparagales > Amaryllidaceae > Allium > Allium sativum. The sequence continues at coordinate 288,814,324 of CM060913.1, forward strand.
CATTATGCAAGTTCAAGAGTTAATGTGCAAGTATATGGATGCTTATGCAAGTCATGTATATGTTTAAATGCAAGATCTATGTGATATGCAAGTTATGCATGCTTATGCAAGTATGTGGATGCTTATGCAAGTATGTGAATGCTTATGCAAGTTATGTGTATGCTTAAATGCATGATTAACATGTTATGCAAGTTATGAGAATGCCTATATGCAAGTTCAATATGCTATGCAAGATATGTGTATGATAATATGCAAGCTCATATGCAACATGTTATGCAAATCATGTGTATGATAATATGCAAGTTTGGGTTAAATGTAGTTGGGTTAATATATGCTCATATATGCAAGTTGACATCCTCTTAACCCATGACAAAGTTGTATGCTAAACCCATGATATTTGTGATGATCTTCCCCTTATTTATGTCATGAAATGAGAATGATTTACGTGGGGAACGATGGGGTTGGTAAATATGTTAATAAAAATATGATTGGGTATGATTAAGCATACCATAAAAAATAAATTACCATAAGTGGGAATTTACCTATTGAGTTAGGTCTACCCCATGGGAATTTACCTATTGAGTTAGGTCTACCCATGTTATGGAAAATTTGATATTAATTAGGGATAATTAATATGGGGGTGATTAATTAGGTTTAATTAATCAACTAAGACACGAGGTTGGACCCTTTTGTAGCGGAAGTCTGCCCGGAACCGACCGGCCATCCAGCGGCTACAAATGATTGGCCCAATGTGAGAGGTCTTAGTCATAAATTAAATACATGATTAAAGTAAAGACACGAGGTTAGGCCCTTTTGATGACAGAAGTCTGCCCGGAACCAATCGGCATATCCAGCAGTCATAAAAGACGGTCTAATGTGAGAGGTCTTTATGAGGTCATGATCTTAATTAATGAATTAAGAAACACTTAACCATATTAGCATGTAGTGGGACATGAGGGGTTAAGTGGGTGCCTTGGGGTGGCATGATGAGACTAGTGGGTTGCCTTGGGTGGCAATAGAAAAATACGATTAGAATACTTAACCAAGGTGGAACATGTAATTAAACATGATAAAAGGGTTAAGTAAGTGCCATGGGTGGCATGTGAGAATACGATTAGAATACTTAACCAAGGTGGAACATGTAATTAAACATGATTAAGGGGTTAAGTAAGTGCCATGGGTGGCATGTGGAAATCTAGTGGGTGCCCTAAGTGGCAATTGAAATATGATTAAAGGACTTAACCAAGATTTATAACATGTAAGGGGACATGGTTAAAGGGTTAAGTGGGATGCACTAGATAAAAGTAGCAAGCTTAAGTAGTAGCTTGTGGGGGCCCATTTCAACCAATATCCCAAACGTATCTTTGTGGGCTCGACTCTGGTCGGGTGACGGGACACGCATATTGGACTTGACTATAAGCGGCCAAAACGGGTTAGCGGTGGCAATGCGGGATCAACGGGTTTCATATGCGTGTGTGGACCCGGGCTGGTTGGTAAGTCGTTGTTGCATCGTGTAGATATAAAGCCGTGCACAGTGATATTATATGGTAGCCACTTTGGGGAATGATACACCCCCTTTTGTGGGACCAGCACGGGTATCTACGGTAGGGAGCCGATCGCTTGGGGGTAGTGGGTACACCTAGTAAAAATAGGGGCAGACGGCACCTGTGTAGGGGTACAAGAAACTACCGGGTAAAAAAATTACTAAGTACACTTAGTGGGATCAACCTTTAAGTAGGAATTACTCTTGGTGGGTAGAACTGGTGTGGTGCAGTGTAGGAATTACCCTTGGGTGAATAAGTCTGGGGTGGTGCAGTTAGTAATTATCCTTGGGTGGGTAGATGCGTCCTGACGGTTATCTTAGTTTATCCTAAGTCTACCAAGCTGCTTAGTGTAGCCATTCATCCCCAGATATTACCGTAGGTCAAGTTTATGTCTTCTCTGGTTACTTTAATGATGGTATTGTTAAAGTTATAGGACTCACTCAGACTTATGTCTGACCCCGTTGTTTTTATCTTTTTCCCAACCCTCAGGTCCTACGGTGGATCCTAGCGGTAGTAGAGCTTGATCGGATTGTTGTTCCCGTCTTTAGGAGCTTGGATAGATGTAAAGCTCCAGTTATCCAATTATCTTTTCTTTTGTTATGGCTATTGTATGAGAGAGTGGGATTATGTACTTCTTTATTTTGATGGATATTGTACTTGACTTTTATCGTGGTTTTATGATGTAACCAGACATGTTTATTTCCGCTGTTATGAGATGATGTTTTAAAATTTCAAGTACTATTTATATCTGTCTTGTTGTAATTTTTCTGTTCTATATTCACTAAAATACTCCACCGATACTATGGCATTCCCTTTGTGAGTGACCCTAGCGGGCGTGGGGTGTTACACGTGGTATCAGAGCAAAGGTTACCGGAACAGATAAAATTTTTAGAAAACTATTTTTCTAAAACATTTTTGGAAAAGATATTTTCAAAAACATGTCTTTTAAGAGAAAAGTTTTTGAAAGAAAAGCATAATCCCCGATAGGCATATCTTTATCTCTCGAATTCTCCGTTTTGAATCTTTCCCTTTTTCGTCTCAGCATGGCTGAAGATCTTTTTCTTCCGGACAGTGTAGCAGTACCAGTATGGTATAGGAGGTTGTTAGAGGCTAGGGCCGCCGCTGTAGGTCCAACAAATGTTCCTCCTCCACCCGTTGCACTCGTCTCTCCTCGCGTGGATACTTTTGCTATGACTTGTAGGAAGTTTAAGGCTATGGGAGGAAAACCTTTTGTGGGAGCTAGGGATTGGCTTAATGAGACGGAAGAATTGATGGAAATCTTGGAAGTAGAAGAGGGAAAGAAAGTCGGGTTGGCCGCTTGGTTAATGGAAGGAGAGGCCTCGTTCTGGTGGGAGGTCACTAATGGAGAACGCCCGATTGACTCTTGGGCGGATTTCAGGCATAGGTTTGAGGCAAAGTTTCTCTCAAAAGCAGAAGAAAATATGCATAAGGAAGAGAAGGGTCCCAATGCTAGTAAAGCACCCGAGAAGGAAGGAGATCAGAAGAGACCTCTACAGCAACAGCAAAACAAGGGTGGGAAAGGCAACGGTGGCAAGGGAAAGAAGAGGTGCTTCAGTTGTGGAACACTAGGCCACCTAAGCAAGGATTGTCGCAAAAAGAAGAAGACTGGCTGCTTCCACTGTGACGAAGCAGGGCATCTAGTGAAAGACTGTCCTAAGAAAGGGCAAAGGACGGGGACTACCTCAGGAGGACAGGTGCAAGCTCATGTGGCACCAGGTCAGGCTAGGGGGCAAGTACAGGCTCTCGCGATTCGGAAAAGAGGTAGAACTACTTCTATTGAAAGTCTAGTTTTTCTGATCGATCATCCTGTCCGTACTTTATTTGATTTTGACGCATTAAGTTCGTTTATCTCATCATTACTAGTAGAGTCACTGCACCGAGACACCAGTTGGTAGATGATCCCTTGGTTGTTTCAAACCCAATTGGGCTCCATGATGTGTTTGGGTTTGAAAGTTTCTATACTTAGCGTTGAGTTTAGATGTGATGCTTGTTGGGCTTCACGGGCTATGGGTTAGTTTTGGGCATGGACTGGTTATCCAGTAGGGGTGCCGTTCTTCTTTTTGAAGGGAGAGTTGTTAGGCTTATGGGCCGCCTGGGTGACACTCTTGAGATCTCTTGTAATCCCATAGAATCTGTTATGCTAAGGTATCTAGAATCGCTTGACACGTTGGTCTAGAGTCTGCGATCTGTTAGAGCGGTCCGGGAATACCCGGATGTGTTTGAGGAGGTGAAGCGCTTACCTCCGAAGCGGGAGATTGACTTCCGAATATATCTGGTGGATAATGCTAAACCAGTATCTTGGCCAGTGTGCCACATGGCTCCTAGTGGGAGGAGGGAACTCCATAAGTAAGTAGGCGATTTGCTTAAAAAGGGGTTCATAAGATGAAGTATATCGGAGTGGGGCGCTCCAGTAGTTTTTGTTATGAAGGCGGATGGGTCCCTCAGACTTTGTGTAGGCTAAAGAGAACTAAAGAAACTCACAAAGAAGAATAGACACCCATTGCCAAGGATTGATGATCTCTTTGATCAGTTGGTTGGCGCCTCAGTGTTTTAGTAGTGGACTCAGCCACGGAGGTTCGTCAGTTGAGAGTGGCTGAGGATAGCATAGAAAAGACTACCTTTAGGACTCCGGATGTTTTTTTATGAGTGGCTGGTGATGCCATTTGGTTTGACATACGCCCCGCATATTTTGTTAATTGGATGAGAAGGGTGTACAAGGAGTACCTAAATAAGTTGTGATGGTCTTTATGGATGACATTTTGGTCTTTTCTAGGAACGAAATAAGTTTTCGTATGTGCTCAATAGGCTGAGCAGAGCCAGTATAGGATAAACGACGGTTTTGGAGCGAGACTGGCGAGAACATCCAGAATTGGTCAAGGGCTTAATTATTTAGCCATTTTTATTAGTATCATCTCACGTAGGTCGTCTGAATTCGAAGGAGGTATCCCTTGGGTGTTTGTCTGATATTGGTTTAGGCCTTTGGGGCTTGCATTTGGGGGATGCCGAATTCGACTAGGGTGGTCTGCGTGGGAGACGGTTGTGATGATTTTGGATGATATCCTGGTGGAGAAGAGCATGCCCTACATCTTAGGGAAGTGTTGGAGACTCTTCGAGCGCATAGTCTTAGGACAGCAAAAGTGGATGGGATCCTTAGCATCCTATGAGTAAGGGTAACATGGTAGCAGACGCCTTAAGTAGAAAAAGGTTGTCCTTGAGTTCATTGTTCGATGAACGACGGAGCTTAGAGTTTATTTCTAAGTTTGACTTTAGACCTTCCGTTGACTTTGTACCCGGTTTGCTAGCCTCCTTGGAAGTTAGACCTACTCTTTTGGGGCGGATTGGAAGAGCACAGAGGGACGATCCACAGTTGGTTGAGTTGGTAGAGAAGCTCATAAGGGGGAAAGTCGTCCAGCCATTTGAGTAGGAACACCCTAGACGATAGGGGTGTTTGCGTAGAGACGGTAGACTTTGTGTACCGCAAGACGAGGGTTTGAGGGAAAGCTATTCTTGATGACGCACACCGTTCTAGGATGACCATTCATCCCGGTGGGGATAAGATGTACCAAGACATGAAGAGGGTTTTCTTCTGGGCCGGTATGAAGAAAGATGTGGCCGAGTATGTCGCTCGATGTTTGGTGTGCCAGCAAGTGAAGGCGGAGCAAAGGAAACCGGGTGGGTTGCTTCACCCATTGGAGGTTCCGCAATGGAAGTGGGATAGCGTCTCGATGGATTTTATTGACGGGTTACCCAGGTCGAGGAAGGGTAATACAGGAATTTGGGTGGGGGTAGATAGACTTACTGAGAGCACCCATTTCATACCTATGAAGAGCAAGAGGACTGCTCCATGGCTAGCTTCAGTATATCTTCGAGAGATAGTTCGATTACATGGGGTACCCTCTAGCATAGTGAGTGATCGAGATCCTATCTTCACTAGAGAGTTTTTGAAGAATTTGCAAGAGGCGGTAGGGACTCAGTTGTGTATGAGTACCGCATATCATCCTCAGACGGACAGCCAGACTGAGAGGGTGAATCATGTTTTAGAAGACCTTTTGAGGCTATGTATCTTGGATTTTGGAGGTACATGGGAGGAGCATCTTCCATTGGCGGAGTTGCCCGACAGACTTAGTGATGTATTCTATGGGAGGAAGTGCCTACATGAGACCGCAGAGGTGGTAGAGCCGAGTTTGCTTAGAGAAGTGGAAGCAGAGCGTGATGCGACGATTCGACGAGCTCCTACTTGCATCCTTGGGTCAGAGATTTGGAAGCTGAGAAACAGAGAGGTTCAACTAGTCAAAGTACAAAGGGGAGATGAAGAGAGTGACGCTACCTGGGAGACGGAAGCGAAGATGCGTTCGAGGTACCCTCTTTCTTTCGGAGGGTATATCCTTTTGCTTCTCCTTCATCACATATCTTGTGCTTATCTTATCCTTAGTATGTCCTCTCGTTAGTACTTTTGACCTTTAGATAGGGTAAACCTATGGTTGAAACATGTGTTTGAGACATGTTATGTATGATGGATGCAAGTGGATGCAAGTGTTTGCTAGTAGTTGCTCGTGGATGCATATACACACACTCTAGGCACTAGATCGGCTCAATCACTTCATATTGCATATTGCATAAAATGGTGTGTAGGAAACTATATTTATGGATGTTTAATGATTGTGTTATCATATGGATGATGCATTTTGGTGAATGATTGTGCACTCATATAGATATTGTATGGGTCGATAGGGTTCTCTCGCATACATAATGGATGCATGGCACTATCATGGTTTGCATATGTTCATACCTTAGATAGGGAACATATACACACACTTTTTGCATATGCTCATACATCATTAGAAATTGTTTTAAGGACAATGGATGCCTGTGTTTGATGGATTGAGTAGATGGTTGTTTGGATGGTAGGATATGCATTCTCCTTAGCTTAAGAGATTTCGGGGACGAAATCCTTTAAGGAGGGGAGAATGTAACACCCCGAATTTTAGTTAATACTAAAATTCACTAATTACAGGATAAATAATCTCAGATATGGGAATTGGGGGTAACGGGTTGCGTTATTGCGTTCGTCTCGGAGAAATACGCGAAATAGAGTCCGAGTTTTCGAAAATCGGAGTCCGTATGGCCCAGTTATGGCCCGATGAAGGTTGCAGAAAATTCAAAACTAAAAACAGATTTAAAAATTTTAAATTCAGATTTTAAAATGAAACAGGCGGGGTCAAGCGGGGAAATTCCCGCCTACCCATGTCGACAGGGCTGTCGACAGGCCTGTCGACAGGGGTGTCGACTTGCCTGTCGACTGGCCTGTCGACAGGGTCGAGCCGTCCAGTGAGCCTGGGTGCACCATGTTGGGTTTCAGGCTGGCTAGGAGGGCTGGTTCTAGAGGTTTCCTAAATCTAAGGGTCCTAATCTAATCTAGGGTTAATCTAAGGGCCTAAAACACTCACCTAATCCTATAAATAAGACCCCAACCCTACCCTAATTCATTCATAATTAAGTCTTGTAACTAAACTATGGCAAAATGAAATTTGAGCATGGCCTCCACTAGTTCATAAAGAAAGTTGCAAGCTAATCCCTCTCAAATCATTCTCTAATCATCATTATCTTCATAGTTAGCAACTAATTCTACTTGATAAGGTTGCTAATCTTGAGTTTGGTGAGTTTCTACCACTTTAACATCAATTGTTAAAGTAAGTAGATTAGGTGTAATGAGACTTATGGTCTTAAATGCGGATTAGTGAGTTTGAATCATGTATAATGATATGTTACTCTATGTTGTTCTATGTTTATGCATATTTGATAAGATGGTTTATGCATGCTTAATAAGTTGATTTATGCATATTTAACAAGTTGATTTATGCATGTTTAACAAGTTGGGTTATGCATGTTTAACAAGTGGGTTTATGCATGTTGAGTATGTACGTTTATGCAAGTTTAGTATGATATATGTTATGTTTACATGATGCTAAATATGCTAGTTGTGGATCATGTGATCATATACATGTTATGCAAGTTCATGAAGATATGCTATGCAAGTTACATGTATGTTAATATGCAAGATATGCTATGCAAGTTACATGTATGTTAATATGCAAGATATGCTATGAAAGTTACATGTATGTTGATATGCAAGATATGCTATGCAAGTTACATGTTTGTTAATATGCAAGTTCATGATGACACATTATGCAAGTTCAAGAGTTAATGTGCAAGTATATGGATGCTTATGCAAGTCATGTATATGTTTAAATGCAAGATCTATGTGATATGCAAGTTATGCATGCTTATGCGAGTATATGAATGCTTATGCAAGTATGTGGATGCTTATGCAAGTATGTGAATGCTTATGCAAGTTATGTGTATGCTTAAATGCATGATTAACATGTTATGCAAGTTATGAGAATGCCTATATGCAAGTTCAATATGCTATGCAAGATATGTGTATGATAATATGCAAGCTCATATGCAACATGTTATGCAAATCATGTGTATGATAATATGCAAGTTTGGGTTAAATGTAGTTGGGTTAATATATGCTCATATATGCAAGTTGACATCCTCTTAACCCATGACAAAGTTGTATGCTAAACCCATGATATTTGTGATGATCTTCCCCTTATTTATGTCATGAAATGAGAACAATTTACGTGGGGAACGATGGGGTTGGTAAATATGTTAATAAAAATATGATTGGGTATGATTAAGCATACCATAAAAAATAAATTACCATAAGTGGGAATTTACCTATTGAGTTAGGTCTACCCCATGGGAATTTACCTATTGAGTTAGGTCTACCCATGTTATGGAAAATTTGATATTAATTAGGGATAATTAATATGGGGGTGATTAATTAGGTTTAATTAATCAACTAAGACACGAGGTTGGACCCTTTTGTAGCGAAAGTCTGCCCGGAACCGACCGGCCATCCAGCGGCTACAAATGATTGGCCCAATGTGAGAGGTCTTAGTCATAAATTAAATACATGATTAAAGTAAAGACACGAGGTTAGGCCCTTTTGATGACAGAAGTCTGCCCGGAACCAATCGGCATATCCAGCAGTCATAAAAGACGGTCTAATGTGAGAGGTCTTTATGAGGTCATGATCTTAATTAATGAATTAAGAAACACTTAACCATATTAGCATGTAGTGGGACATGAGGGGTTAAGTGGGTGCCTTGGGGTGGCATGATGAGACTAGTGGGTTGCCTTGGGTGGCAATAGAAAAATACGATTAGAATACTTAACCAAGGTGGAACATGTAATTAAACATGATAAAAGGGTTAAGTAAGTGCCATGGGTGGCATGTGAGAATACGATTAGAATACTTAACCAAGGTGGAACATGTAATTAAACATGATTAAGGGGTTAAGTAAGTGCCATGGGTGGCATGTGGAAATCTAGTGGGTGCCCTAAGTGGCAATTGAAATATGATTAAAGGACTTAACCAAGATTTATAACATGTAAGGGGACATGGTTAAAGGGTTAAGTGGGATGCACTAGATAAAAGTAGCAAGCTTAAGTAGTAGCTTGTGGGGGCCCATTTCAACCAATATCCCAAACGTATCTTTGTGGGCTCGACTCTGGTCGGGTGACGGGACACGCATATTGGACTTGACTATAAGCGGCCAAAACGGGTTAGCGGTGGCAACGCGGGATCAACGGGTTTCATATGCGTGTGTGGACCCGGGCTGGTTGGTAAGTCGTTGTTGCATTGTGTAGATATAAAGCCGTGCACAGTGATATTATATGGTAGCCACTTTGGGGAATGATACACCCCCTTTTGTGGGACCAGCACGGGTATCTACGGTAGGGAGCCGATCGCTTAGGGGTAGTGGGTACACCTAGTAAAAATAGGGGCAGACGGCACCTGTGTAGGGGTACAAGAAACTACCGGGTAAAAAAATTACTAAGTACACTTAGTGGGATCAACCTTTAAGTAGGAATTACTCTTGGTGGGTAGAACTGGTGTGGTGCAGTGTAGGAATTACCCTTGGGTGAATAAGTCTGGGGTGGTGCAGTTAGTAATTATCCTTGGGTGGGTAGATGCGTCCTGACGGTTATCTTAGTTTATCCTAAGTCTACCAAGCTGCTTAGTGTAGCCATTCATCCCCAGATATTACCGTAGGTCAAGTTTATGTCTTCTCTGGTTACTTTAATGATGGTATTGTTAAAGTTATAGGACTCACTCAGACTTATGTCTGACCCCGTTGTTTTTATCTTTTTCCCAACCCTCAGGTCCTACGGTGGATCCTAGCGGTAGTAGAGCTTGATCGGATTGCTGTTCCCGTCTTTAGGAGCTTGGATAGATGTAAAGCTCCAGTTATCCAGTTATCTTTTCTTTTGTTATGGCTATTGTATGAGAGAGTGGGATTATGTACTTCTTTATTTTGATGGATATTGTACTTGACTTTTATCGTGGTTTTATGATGTAACCAGACATGTTTATTTCCGCTGTTATGAGATGATGTTTTAAAATTTCAAGTACTATTTATATCTGTCTTGTTGTAATTTTTCTGTTCTATATTCACTAAAATACTCCACCGATACTATGGCATTCCCTTTGTGAGTGACCCTAGCGGGCGTGGGGTGTTACAGTTTACCTAGGATATTAGTTCTTGAGCCAGCAAAACATTACCCCTAATCAGGTGGCCTTTCAAGAAACCTGCTGAGAGGAGGAAATGATCGCTCAAGGAAAGGAGCAAGTCTAATAGCCAAAATCTTTGAGATGACCTTGTTCGAGAAGTTACACAAACTAATCAGACGAAAGTCAGAGCAGGAACTCGGGTTCTCGCACTTAGGTATAAGTGCAAGGTTCATGGACGTCCAGCTCATCGGGAGCAAGGCACTTGATAAGAATGAACGTACCACAAGGGAGCAAGGCACTCGATAAGAATGAACGTACCACAAAGGAGAAGTCTAGCGACATAGTAGGCCAAGCACAACGATAAAAGTCTTCGTTAAAACCATCCAGACCACTACCATTGTCTTGACTAAGCAAGGAGACACTCAAGCGAATTTCGTCCAATGATGGGGAACAATAGAGAGAATCAGTCTCGGAAGACTAAACCAACAAAGGGAAGAAGGAAAGGAGCAAATAATCAGAAAATAACTCCCAAGGGCTTCACAGAAAGGACTGGAAATGAGAAACAATCGTCTCTACCACCTCAGCAGGATCCGACTCCAATGAACCACCTGGTTGGAGAATCTGACGGGTAGCGAGGCAGTTGTTCTTCTTTCTAATGGAAGAGTGGAATAATTTAGAATTGGAGTCTCCATCAACAATCCACTTGAGCCTCGCTCGTTGCCTAAGGAAGGCAGTCTCGATGCATAACTCTGAGTTTGAAGCGAGTTGGGCGTCTACAACAAGACGCCTTAAGGGAAGGGGAGGGATTTTCATCGAAAGAGGCCTTGGCAAACACAAGAGACTCTTCAACAGTGTGAACCCGGTCGAATATGTTCTTGAAGACCTGAATATTCCAGATCTTCAACCACACCTTGAGGCGTTTGAGTTTGGAGGAGAAGATTGCCAACGGACTACCGGAATTAGGAAGAGCCCAAGATTCCTCCACCATTACCATAGATGTTAGTTTTGATTATAACAACATCAAATAACGATATATTTATATTTACCACATGTACTAATTATTACGTAGACATATAATGTATATAATTTAGGATATCAGACAACTATTGATAATGATAAATATATTGTATCAAGATTAAAGATGCAAACTGGTGGTTCAATGGTCATAGAATGAAGGTTCATGAGTACTGAAGAGTTTAAGAATTCAATATATTATTGAGTTTTAGATTCAAATGTTAAAACTCAAGTTGCACACACTCAATCTCTCTTCATTAATTACTTCAAAATCTTTTCAAAAGTATTCCTATTTTCAAATCTAGAAATTCTTTTCAAATAATCCCTTCTCTAAAATGATTCTCCAAAGGATTTTCAAATGAAATTCCAAGTTTTAAGTAACTTTACTTTGAAATACTTTTATACATATTATAATTTAGATTTTAATTTTTGATATCTATATCGTATGCTTATACTTTGATTTTTATATTTTGATTTCAAATGCTTATACTATGGGTTTTACATTTATATTCTGATAATACTTATATTTTGGTTTTTACACTAGACTTTTATTTTATATTTCTTAGATTTTGAATTATAATTTACATTTATACTTTTATTACACTTGATATGTTGACTTTAGTCTTAATATTGATGTAATAATATAGTTTGACATTTATATTTTAAAGTTCTATATATTAGTTATATATTGTTTTTGAATACAAATATTATAATTTAGTTTAAATTATTTTTTGATAAGTTTTCTTAAGCTTTACGGTGCTTAAAATGTACATTTACTATGTTTGAATAGTTTCACAAAGTTTCAAATCATTATACATAGTTTTATATTTTCAAAACATTTAAAAAATAGTTCTCAAAATAACTATAAATATTTTCAAAATTCAATTTTGAATAGAAGTGTCCATTTGCCATAATCATGCACCAACAGTCATTTCTCTTCACCCCTCATGTGTACTCTTCTTCCAGAAACAAGTTTATGACTACTTTCTCTCATTTTCCTAACTCCTTTCTCTCCTCTTTCATTTTCTAGCAAATCTATACTTGTATTCTGTCAATTTTCAAACCGAATCAAGTCAACTCAACTCCGGTTTGATTCTATTTCAAAATCTCTCCGTTGTATCAAGATTAAAGTGGAAATTTGAGTTATAGAAACAATTGTAATCAAGATTGAAAGATCAAATCTACATTCTTTGTAAAAACAAATGAAGCAACCTTATGGGTGTGACTAAGCGATCCTGAATCAAGTTGAGTTTGATTATGCCATGTAAAAAGCATTTGGGCGTGACTTATTTGTTTGAAAATCAATTTGGTTATGCCTAGAGGCCGGGATTCTAGAGAATGTCCTCTTATAGCCTTGAAACCAGAAGTGTAATTGGATTAATAGTGATTAAAAGCCGTATAGCATATGGAACTAGATGTAGTGTAACTCCAAAGCAGTATAAAATTTGGTGTTTTCTTTTCTTTTTTACTATACTGCATTTATTTTGCTTGCTTTTTGTTTGTTTGGTTAATTCTATGATCATTGTACTCAGACTCATAAGCATAATCCAAGAGATTTCTAAAAAAAATCCATAAATTCAAACAACACTATCTACCCTCGCCTCTTTAGTGTTAGTATAGTTCTAATATCATTTATTTGCATCACTTTCAAACAAGAACAAATTTTAATTTAACATGATGAAATAACAAAGAATAATTAAATAAAAATAACTACGGTATAAAAAAACTAGCCTTGAATTCGTATTATTATTGCAAAATAGAAGACAAAGATATCAAAATCTAGTGAAATTAAGTTAAAAAAAAAAATTAAGCAGCAACAGATCAAGATGTTGAAGAATAAAACATGCCAACAATAGCTCAAGACGTATGCATAATAACTGAAAGCACGAAAATTCAAATGAAATTATGTGTAGAAATTGGAACAAAAATCATCATGAACGAAATAAGGATTTTTATTTTTGGGCAACAAACGAAATGAAGTTAGACAACATAGACGTTAACTTTAGAATAATAGAGGTAAAAATCGAAAAACAGATTTGAAACATAAGAATAAAAACGTAAAAGATAACATTAAATGTAACACCCTGCCTCCGCTAGGGTCACTCGCAAAGGAATGCACTAGCTTTAGAGGGGCATTATTGGTAAACATGCACAGAAGTATCACAAGACAGAACATGTAAAATAGCGGAAGTAAAATCGAACTTTCATAAACATTAATAATTAAGGTCTAAAGCCTTTTACATCAGAGTACATTTAAACCTGTCTTGCAATAATAAAGAAGCATAAAAACCTTTTCATAAATTATTCCCCAAAATAAAGCGGTGAAGCAGCCATAGCCAAGAGAAGACCAAGCTATACATCAAGCTATACATGATGACCTTCAAGCATAAGAGGCCCGAACTAAACAACATCATTTCCTCCTTGGAACCTGGGGGGGGGGAAACGGAAGACAAAGAGGCGAAAGAAAACGGGGTCAGTCATAAAGACTGGTAAGTCCTATCTACTCCCAGTATAAAAACAGGTAAAGGTAACATGACATGCATAAACTGAAAGTAAACATAAGGATGACCACAAGATAGATAAACTAAACCAGGGTAACTGGCTGAACTACTGTAGCAAGGTAAACTAAGATATCGTGATAAACTACGGTGTCGTGATAAATCAAGGTATCACATCGTCAGGTTTCTATCAAGTATACTATCCCAAGGTATCTATCCTGTCTAACATCCCCCGGTGTCTATTATGTATATTTTTCCTGGTTCTAACATGTATATTTGCTTTGCACCTCTCTTACTAGTATCCCTACCCGCGTCATGTGTTAACCATGAATGTCCCTTGCCCCATGTCATGAAATGGTCCATGTCAACCTAATATATAGCATATGTAGGTTTTCCCAACTCGTATGTTTCTCTCCATGTGTAAGTTCAGTCCTTTGCCATAGGCCATACGGGCTTTCCCATGTAAACGTTTTATCCTTGAAGTTGTTTTGGACTGCAACCCTTGATCTAGTTGTGTTTCCATACCATGAACTATCGCGCGTCCACTTAGGATTTATGCCACCTAGGGCCGCTAGGGATTATGCTACCTAATGAACGTTTCCGTGTCTCGGTTTGGGTTTTGGCCACCTAGGACCACTAGGGATTACGCCACCCGTCAACCGTGCCCTTGATCCCACGTATGTATCGTGAATCGTTTTCCATGTCTAGATGTACATGTTCCACAATGTGCCATCCGAGTTCCGTGCCAGGGCAAACTAAGAAATATGGAACTCGGTCGGGAGCTTTAAGTCGTCTGCTGATGCAGATACCAAGGTCTGTTTTTGTACCCGTGGCTATGGTCCCACGTGACCCCTCCCTCAACTAGTGAAAGGCAACCCACGAAAAATCATGTATGAGAACCACTCCCCGGCCCCACTATAGCCCACTTTCCTATGGGCCAACCTCACCCATGACTCGATAGCAAGCACATGGTCTGTTGGGGGTTCTCTGCCTTTCCGTACGTACACGATTGACTAAAGATGGTAGGTAGTCGGCGATGTGCTATCCAGGGCAAAAACCAAGAATCGTCGACTCCACGCTAATCCATCCCAGTCTTTAGGTCGCTCGCATAGCAACCAAGGCATACTCTTGGTCCTTCTAACGCAGACCTTAACCTCTCATGGGCCTAGTATAATTACCTGGCAGCCCACAGAGGGATCCCAAGAATATCCTCACGTCCCCCGAAGCTTCCACTTCGGCACCCAGTGCGCTGGAGCTTTTATCCAAGTCAGATAACTTGCTCCTCCTCGTATACTAAGCGATGACCTACCGTATCAGGTTACTCATCGCTTTGTGAATTAATCCTATGTCCTTAGCTAAGAATTATTACTTAGTTACCCTTAACTAAGGTTTACCACTTAGCTTCCTTTCCCGTTGTCCTTGATTAACCACGATTCTATACCTAGTTCCTCTAACTAGGGTTTGTCTTATTGGGTTAAGTGTTATCATTCAAGTCCATGCCTTAACCCGCCCACGAATCACGTCAAGATTAGCTAAGTATTTAAGTTCAAGACTTAGCCCTACAAATTGGTTAAGTGTACCCAGAGGCTCATGACTTAACCCTATCAAGTCAAATCGGTCAAGTACTAGCTTACCTTAATCCTATCGGATTATCTTGCTAGATCGATTAAGCATAGATTATCTTAATCCCATCGAATTATCGAGTCGGATTGGTTAAGTATAGGTGGGCTTAACCCCATCCTCTAATCGTACTACAATGGTTAAGTATATTCTAAAAAGGTCTTGTGACTTAACCTTATCAGGTCCGCGTATTAGATTGGTTAAGTGTAGGTTACTTAACCCCATCAAATCATCATGTATAATTGGTTAAGTATAAGTTGCTTAACCCCATTAAATTATCACGTTAAGTTGGTTAAGTATTGGTTACTTAACCCCATTGAATTACCAAGTTTAAGTTGGTTAAGTGTTTAACTTAACCCCATCGAATTACCGTGTTTAGATTAGTTAAGTGTGGATTACTTAACCCCATCTAATTACCGTGTTTAGATTAGTTAAGTGTGGATTACTTAACCCCATCTGATTACCGTGGTTAGATTAGTTAAGCGTCAATTACTTAACCCCATCTAATTACCGTGTTTAGATTAGTTAAGTCTTAATTACTTAACCCCATCTAATTACCAAGTCGGATTAGTTAAGTGTAAATTACTTAACCTCATCCCCTAATCATCTTGCATGGTTAAGTGTCATTAAGAAATCAAGTCCGGTCCCACTTAACCTACCCATTCGTGTCATATCGGTTAAGTGTCATTAGTCAAATTTACTTAACCTTATCATGCTGCATTAATTTAATTAATGCACCCTCAACCTCTCACATTAGACCTTGTTGTGGTTACTAGTTAAGCCGGGCGGGTCCGGGTAGATTTACACCACAACCTAGTCTAACCTCGGGTCTTAAGCGCGACATGACCAACTTCTCACATTGGATCCTATTGTTTGTAGCTACTAGTTAAGCCGGGCGGGTCCGGGTAGATTTATGCTACAAACTCAACCCAACCTCGAGTTGGCCACTTCCATGTTTGGTCTAGTGTTATATTACACTTACAACCCATACGTGTCTAATTTCAAGTCCCAAGTTTACCCCACGTGTCATGCCCCCATTTAGGTTCAACTTACATGTCGTGTTCACATGTAACCTCAAGTCAAGTTTTCATGTCATATTCAAGTCAAGATTTCGCGTCATGTTCATGTTTATCTAACTACCCCAAAGTCGTGTTTTCCAACGCAAGCAAAAGAGAGTCAACATAGTAAGGATACTACGTCACATATTGGCCTCAAAACATGCATGATGCCAAAAAGGGATTGGCTTCCCCATGCACAACCTTGGCCAAAAACATGCATAGTGTCATAAGGTGATTTGGCCACAAACATGCATAGTATCTCAAGGGGATTTGGCCACAAACATGCATAGCATAAAAGGGGATTACTTGCATAAGTGTTCATGTCATAAACCTATCATGAAGGGATGAACATGCCCATGTTACTCATGTGATAAAAAGGTAAACTTGCATATTATCATAAGGGATTTCGGGTTCATATACTTGCATAGCCTCAAAGTCACATTCATGCACATGTTTCATGAGTCAAAGTGGTTTCAAGTGTGCATGCTAACATACCACAAGCAAAGGTCCAATCTTGCATGGCAAACTAGGTCCAATGTAACATGAATAGCATGGTTTAGTCGCTACAACATAACCCAAAGTCATATGTTCATGCTAAAGGGGCAAACTAGGTTCCCATAGGCTAACATACTCATGTTACTTTGCATTTTATCCCATGTCACATCAAGATCATCGTTTAAATCTACAAGTAGCTAGAACTTACATAGCGTGGCTAGAGGATTAGGAGCATGAATCGTTTTGACGAAGAAAGGTGGCTCCTTTGATGAAGATCCGTCATGAAACTCGCATAGCAACGTTGGTTTGGCCTCTATTTGGTGTAGCAAGCTTGCACCTTTTGATTTGAACCCGATTTGAATGCATAGGCTCTAGGGATTGGAGATGGAGGCCATGATCAAAATTAATTTTGGCAGCACTTAGTTGCTAGGTTTGATTTTTAGGGATTTAGGTTAGGTTTAGGGTCTTTTTATAGAGATTAGGATAGTTTTAGGCCCTTAGATTAACCCTAGGATAGATCTGAACCATCAAACCACGTCAGAAGCTTCCAGAACAAGACCAGGGACCAGTGCAGGTGCACCAAGCCAGGAATGCTCGTCTGAGCCAAGTCGACAGCCAAGTCGACAGGGCTGTCGACTTGGTCAGACCAAGTCGACTCCCAAGTCGACAAGGCTGTTGACTTGGGTACTGTGGCGGGAATTTTTCCCGCCTGGCCCAACTGGCCCAATTTTCCAGATTCAAGTTTGAATTTGAAATCTGTTTTTACTTAGAAATTTTCTGAAAACTTCGTTGGGCCTTAACCGGGTCATACGGACTCCGATTTTCGAAAACTCGGACTTTATTTCGCGTATTTTTCCGAGACGAACGCAATGGCATAGCCCATTTCGCCTGATTCAGAATTTAAAATTAAATTCTGCCTTGATTCTCGTCTTAATCATGTTATCGAAATACGGGTTGTTACATTCTCCCCACCTTTTAGGATTTCGTCCCCGAAATCTCCAAGTTAGGAAGAACATATCCTACCATCCATCATCCATCTACTCAAAACATCATCCACAAGCAACCATTGTCCTTAGATGATTTCTAATGCTGTATGAATATATGCAAAATGTGTGTGTACATGTTCCTTAGCTAATGCTAATGATCAGGCCTGAATAATTTTTCTAATGCAAAAATATGCATAGTGCCATGAATCCAACATGTATGCAAATAGTCCTAGTCATATAGATACTATATGCGTGCATAACCATTCATTCATATGCAACATCCACATGACAACACATTCAATTTTATCCATAAAGAAGTATAAATGCTCGTGCATATGCAACATGAAACGTGATCGCGTCAATCTAGTATCTAACGTGTATTCGCGCATCCACGAGCAACCACTTGCAACCATTTGCAACCATATCAATCATAACATGTCTCAAATACATGTTTACATCCATAACGTTCTACCTAAGGTTCCCAGGATAAGATCGAGAAGATAAACAAGACAAACTCCTTACGGGGTTTGTAACAGAAACAGGACCGAGAGGATATCCACCAAGCGATAGCATGCAAGTAAGCTTTACAGGTGAACCAAGGATCAAAAATATACTCTTAAAAAGAGACGTGATGCGCGCGTCCAAGCCGCATTTCCATGAGCTCAATCCCATCAGGCCTTGACCGCCTTTGACTTCATGATTTCGTAGCTCCTTGATTCCTATTTCCAAGGTGTGAGTGGAACTCATCTCACTGTCGCCTCCCGTTTCACGTTCACTTATTTTTTCCCTAGTATGCTCGGCTCAAATATGTCTGCGTACTCATGCAAGCTCTCCAAAATTCACTAGTGAATTCTGGATCTCGTTTTCCGATGCCGATCCATGTTGCCAAGGGTTCTTACTAGGGTGATTGCCATAACCCATGCATAATCGAAACGAACCATCCGCCTTAGCGGCGAATCCTATTTGAACGGATTACCAACAACTGCATCCCGGGATTCTAGGTAAGTAACCATGACAGAACCCAAAAAGGTTACACGAGACTTTGAGGGTATCACCAAGATGAGTCGAGAGTCTAACTACCCTCTTTCCAAAACCGAGAATGGCACCCCTTATTAGGTGACCACTTTATCCTTAGAATCTATCCGTAGTTGAGACATGTCATTCTCAAATCCAACAAGTCATGAAGGAATGGACCAACTCTCCAACCAGATTTTTGGGACAAAACTGGGATCCTCTACCATGCTAGTACTAAGGTGCAGAGACTCAACTATCTAAGCAGACTTAAGTGATACGATGATCAAAACAAAGTCTGGACGGGATGATAGAAAAGGAAGGCTGAACCTCTAATAGAAACGGTACCATTTCTTTTAGGCACCCCAGAAGTGGGAGCGTACTATTTCCCTCTCCGCTGATCTTGTCCTTGTCCTCCTTGATGGACCAAGCCCTAACAACCGTTGCTTATCCTTAAGCTGGTATCCTTTATCCTTACTCTTATTATCCTTTCTTGTAACACGGCAATGGGTCTCTCGAGAACCACCTCCATCGTACGGGAAACACCTACGTGGCTAGACCAAGATTAGTCACAGTGAGAACTACTGTGACCATGGATGGAGAAAAGAAAGGAAACGAGATCTAATCAAGGAATCAAAGGATGGTGCTAATGGCTTTTGGGGAATAGCCTTTAAAACAAACTTTTCTTGAAAAATGCTTCTTTATAAACGGTTTTTCAAATAGTTTTCAGAAGGACTTTAAAAACTTTTGCCTAGTCTGGTAACCTTCTGCTCTGATACCAAATGTAACACCCCGCCTCCGCTAGGGTCACTCGCAAAGGAATGCACTAGCTTTAGAGGGGCATTATTGGTAAACATGCACAGAAGTATCACAAGACAGAACATGTAAAATAGCGGAAGTAAAATCGAACTTTCATAAACATTAATAATTAAGGTCTAAAGCCTTTTACATCAGAGTACATCAAAACCTGTCTTGCAATAATAAAGAAGCATAAAAACCTTTTCATAAATTATTCCCCAAAATAAAGCGGTGAAGCAGCCATAGCCAAGAGAAGACCAAGCTATACATCAAGCTATACATGATGACCTTCAAGCATAAGAGGCCCGAACTAAACAACATCATTTCCTCCTTGGAACCGGGGGGGGGGGAACGGAAGACAAAGAGGCGAAAGAAAACGGAGTCAGTCATAAAGACTGGTAAGTCCTATCTACTCCTAGTATAAAAACAGGTAAAGGTAACATGACATGCATAAACTGAAAGTAAACATAAGGATGACCACAAGATAGATAAACTAAACCAGGGTAACTGGATGAACTACTGTAGCAAGGTAAACTAAGATATCGTGATAAACTACGGTGTCGTGATAAATCAAGGTATCACATTGTCAGGTTTCTATCAAGTATACTATCCCAAGGTATCTATCCTGTCTAACATCCCCCGGTGTCTATTATGTATATTTTTCCTGGTTCTAACATGTATATTTGCTCTGCACCTCTCGTACTAGTATCCCTACCCGCGTCATGTGTTAACCATGAATGTCCCTTGCCCCATGTCATGAAATGGTCCATGTCAACCTAATATATAGCATATGTAGGTTTTCCCAACTCGTATGTTTCTCTCCATGTGTAAGTTCAGTCCTTTGCCATAGGCCATACGGGCTTTCCCATGTAAACGTTTTATCCTTGAAGTTGTTTTGGACTGCAACCCTTGATCTAGTTGTGTTTCCCTACCATGAACTATCGCGCGTCCACTTAGGATTTATGCCACCTAGGGCCGCTAGGGATTATGCTACCTAATGAACGTTTCCGTGTCTCGGTTTGGGTTTTGGCCACCTAGGACCACTAGGGATTACGCCACCCATCAACCGCGCCCTTGATCCCACGTATGTATCGTGAATCGTTTTCCATGTCTAGATGCACATGTTCCACAATGTGCCATCCGAGTTCCATGCCAGGGCAAACTAAGAAATATGGAACTCGGTCGGGAGCTTTAAGTCGTTTGCTGATGCAGATACCAAGGTCTGTTTTTGTACCCGTGGCTATGGTCCCATGTGACCCCTCCCTCAACTAGTGAAAGGCAACCCACGAAAAATCATGTATGAGAACCACTCCCCGGCCCCACTATAGCCCACTTTCCTACGGGCCAACCTCACCCATGACTCGATAGCAAGCACATGGTCTATTGGGGGTTCTCTGCCTTTCCGTACGTACACGATTGACTAAAGATGGTAGGTAGTCGGCGATGTGCTATCCAGGGCAACAACCAAGAATCGTCGACTCCACGCTAATCCATCCCAGTCTTTAGGTCGCTCGCATAGTGTAACACCCCACACCCGCTAAGGTCACTCACTAAGGGAATGCCTTAGTTTTGGTGGAGCATTTTTAGTGAGTATAGAACAGAAAAATTACAACAAGACAGATATAAGTAATACTTGAAAATTTTAAAACATCCTTTTATTGCAGCGGAAAGTAAAACATGTTTGGTTACATCACAAAACCATAACAAGAGTCAAGTACATAATATCCATCCTGATAAAATAGAAGTACATTATCCCACTACATAGACAATAGCCATAATAGAAAAGATAAACCGAGCTTTACTTCTACGATCCAAGCCAAAAGATAGATATAGCGGTCTGATCCAAGCCCACTAGTGCTAGGCCCACTCTGATAACCTGAGGGTTGGGAAAAAAGATAAAAACAACGGGGTCAGACATAAGTCTGAGTGAGTCCTATAACCCTAACAATACAACCATTAAAGTAATTAGGGTATGACATAAATAAGGTACGGTACCTCTGGGGATAATGACCACACTAAGTAGCCAACAAAACACGGGATGTACTAAGATAACCGAGAAGACGCTTTTATCCTCCCAAGGATAATTATTAGATTACACCACCCCAGACTTATTCACCCAAGGGTAATTCCTACACTGCACCACACCAGTTCTACCCACCAAGAGTAATTCCTACTTAAAGGTTGATCCCACTAAGTGTACTTAGTAAATTTTACCCGGTAGTTTCTTGTACCCCTACACAGGTGCCGTCTGCCCCTATCTTTACTAGGTGTACCCACTACCCCCAAGCGATCGGCTCCCTACCGTAGATACCCGTGCTGGTCCCACAAAAGGGGGTGTATCATTCCCCAAAGTGGCTACCATATAATATCACTGTGCACGGCTTTATATCTACACGATGCAACAACGACTTACCAACCAGCCCGGGTCCACACACGCATATGAAACCCGTTGATCCCGCGTTGCCACCGCTAACCCGTTTTGGCCGCTTATAGTCAAGTCCAATATGCGTGTCCCGTCACCCGACCAGAGTCGAGCCCACAAAGATACGTTTGGGATATTGGTTGAAATGGGCCCCCACAAGCTACTACTTAAGCTTGCTACATTTATCTAGTGCATCCCACTTAACCCTTTAACCATGTCCCCTTACATGTTATAAATCTTGGTTAAGTCCTTTAATCATATTTCAATTGCCACTTAGGGCACCCACTAGATTTCCACATGCCACCCATGGCACTTACTTAACCCCTTAATCATGTTTAATTACATGTTCCACCTTGGTTAAGTATTCTAATCGTATTCTCACATGCCACCCATGGCACTTACTTAACCCTTTTATCATGTTTAATTACATGTTCCACCTTGGTTAAGTATTCTAATCGTATTTTTCTATTGCCACCCAAGGCAACCCACTAGTCTCATCATGCCACCCCAAGGCACCCACTTAACCCCTCATGTCCCACTACATGCTAATATGGTTAAGTGCTTCTTAATTCATTAATTAAGATCATGACCTCATAAAGACCTCTCACATTAGACCGTCTTTTATGACTGCTGGATATGCCGGTTGGTTCCGGGAAGACTTCTGTCATCAAAAGGGCCTAACCTCGTGTCTTTACTTTAATCATGTATTTAATTTATGACTAAGACCTCTCACATTGGGCCAATCATTTGTAGCCGCTGGATGGCCGGTCGGTTCCGGGCAGACTTCCGCTACAAAAGGGTCCAACCTCGTGTCTTAGTTGATTAATTACACCTAATTAATCACCCCCATATTAATTATCCCTAATTAATATCAAGTTTTCATAACATGGGTAGACCTAACTCAATAGGTAAATTCCCATGGGGTAGACCTAACTCAATAGGTAAATTCCCACTTATGCTTAATCATTTTATGGTATGCTTAATCATAACCATTTCACACCATTCATTTACATGTCTATTAACCCCATCGTTTCCACACGCACTTATGCTAACACGACATATTTCAAGAGAAGATTCTCTCACACTTAACATGGGTTTCACTTAGCACACAATAGCATTAACATGGGTTAAAAGGTGTCTACTCACATCATAATATTAACCCAACTAGCATTGCTAAATAACCCAACTTGCATGAACTTACATATGTCATATCTAAAGGCAACTTGCATAAGTGTTCATAGGTTATACAAAGATAAACTTGCATGTGTCTTAAAGGTGTGAACTTGCACAACATGTTACATGTTAACTTGCATAACATCATACACATAACTTGCATGATATCACAAACATAACTTGCATATCAACATACACATAACTTACATAACATCATGCATATAACTTGCATAATCTCATACACCTAACTTGCATATGAACTTGCACAACAACATGCACATAACTTACATAACATCATACACATACTTGCATAACATGTTGATCTTGCATATAAGCATACACATAACTTGCTTAACATGTTGAACTTGCATATATGACTTGCATCTTAAAAGAGGGTAAACGTGCATAGCATATAAAGATGTTATCTCACATATGTATGCATCACATTTAAGAGGGTAAACTTGCATGTCATGATTTATGCATAATACCAAACACTTAGCATGCATAAAACCACCTACTTAGCATGCATAGAACCAATTTCTTATTATGCATAAACATACCACTTAACTTGCATAAACCCAAACACTTATCATTCATAAAACCCAATACTTAGTATGCATACAATCAAATACTTAGCATGCATAACGTCAAATACTTTAGCATGCATAACATCAAATACTTAGCATGCATAACATCAAATACTTAACATGCATAACACCAACTACTTAGCATGCATAAAATCACATGCATAACTTGCATATCATGTTACATATAACTTGCATATATTCTCACATATAGTTTGCATAACATGTCACATATGCATAAATGTTTAACATAGTGTTATGCATCATAAAACATGGCCTTAAACTTGCATTTAACATAAAACTTGCAAATCACATATCATACAAACTTGCATAAATCCATTTATCCACAAACATAGCCATGTCTTATCACATCCTACCATAATCAATTTAACAATTGATTATTAAGGCCATAGAAACTCACCAAAACCAAGATTAGCAAACTTATGAAGTGGAATTAGTGGCTTTAATTGAAGAAGATGTTGATTAGCTTGCAACTCTCTTCATTGATTTGTGGAGGCCATGCTCAAATTTTATTTTGCCATAGTTTAGTTACCAAACCTAATTATGAATGAATTAGGGTAGGGTTGGGGTCTTATTTATAGGATTAGGTGAGTGTTTTAGGCCCTTAGATTAACCCTAGGTTAGATTAGGACCCTTAGATTTAGGAAATCTCTAGAACCAGCCCACTAGGCCAGCACAAGGACCCAAACTGGTGCACCCAGTTTTACTGGGCGTCGCACCCCTGTCGACAGGCAAGTCGACAGGGCAGTCGACACCCCTGTCGACAGCCCTGTCGACAGCGCTGTCGACATGGCTAGGGCGGGAATTTTTCCCGCCTGGCCCCCACTGCTTCTATTTCAAATTCTGCATTTTAAATTTTAAATCTGTTTTTATCTTTGAATTTTCTGAAAACTTCTTTGGGTCATAACCGGGCCATACGGACTCCGATTCTCGAAAACTCGGACTCTATTTCGCGTATTTTTCCGAGAGAACGCAATGACGCAGCCCGTTACCCCCAATTCCCACATCTGAGATTATTTATCCTATAGTTATTGAATTTTAGTATTAACTAAAATTCGGGGTGTTACATTCTCCCCTCCTTAAAGGATTTCGTCCCCGAAATCTCTAAGCTAAGGAGAATGCATATCCTACCATCCAAACAACCATCTACTCAAACCATCAACCACGGGCATCCATTGTCCTTAAAACAATTTCTAATGATGTATGAGCATATGCAAAAAGTGTGTGTATATGTTCCCTATCTAACGTATGAACATATGCAAACCATGATAGTGCCATGCATCCATTATGTATGCGAGAGAACCCTATCGACACATACAATATCTACATGAGTGCACAATCATTCACCAAAATGCATCATCCATGTGATAACACAACCATTATACATCCATAAATATATCTTCCTATACAAAATCTTATGCAATATGCAATATGAAGTGACTGAGCCGATCTAGTGCCTAGAGTGTGTGTATATGCATCCACGAGCAACCACTAGCAAACACTTGCATCCACTTGCATCCATCAACCATAACATGTCTCAAACACATGTTTCAACCATAGGTTTACCCTATCTAAAGGTCAAAGGTACTAACGAGAGGACATACTAAAGATAAGATAAGCACAAGATATGCGATGAAGGAGAAGCAAAAGGACATACCCTCCGAAAGAAAAGGGTACCTCGAACGCATCTTCGCTTCCGTCTCCCAGGTAGCGTCACTCTCTTCATCTCCCCTTTGTACTTTGATTAGTTGAACCTCTCTGTTTCTCAACTTCCAAATCTCTGACCCAAGGATGCAAGTAGGAGCTCGTCGAATCGTCGCATCACGCTCTACTTCCCCTTCTCTAAGCAGGCTCGGCTCTACCGCCTCTGCGGTCTCATGTAGGAACTTCCTCAAATGTAACACATGGAATTTCATGTACACCACTAAGCCTGTCGGGCAACTCCACTCTATATGACATCTATCCAATCCTTTCCTTAATAGGAAACGGTCCAACAAACCTTGGTACTCACTTCCCAACAGATCCAAAGTGAACCACATTCCGTAACGGAGATATCTTAATAAAAAGCATGTCCTAATATCAAACTCAAGCTCTGTTCTCCTCTTGTCCGCATAAGATTTCTGTTTATCTTGCGTCGCTTTCATCCTACTTTGAATCAAATCAATCTTTTCCCGAGGTCTTTCTAACCTCATCGGCCCAAGCAAGATCTCATCCGTAGATTCCTACCAACGTGTAGGTAATCGACAAGGCCTTCCATAAAGAGCTTCGAAAGGTGCCATACCAATACTGGACTGAAAGCTGTTATTATATGCGAACTCCACCAATGGAAGATGCTCTTCCCATGTACCTCCAAAATCTAAGATACAAAGCCTCAAAAGGTCTTCTAGGACATGATTCACCCTCTCGGTCTGGCCGTCCATCTGAGGATGATACGCGGTATTCAAACACAACTGAGTCCCTACCGCCTCTTGCAAACTCTTCCAGCACTCGCTAGTGAAGATAGGATCTCGATCACTTACTATGCTAGAGGGTACCCCATGTAATCGAACTATCTCTCGAAGATATACTGAAGCTAGCCATGGAGCAGTCCTCTTGCTCTTCACAGGTATGAAATGGGTGCTCTCAGTAAGTCTATCTACCACCACCCAAATTCCCGTATTACCCTTTCTTGATCTGGGTAACCCGTCAATAAAATCCATCGAGACGCTATCCCACTTCCA
This sequence comes from Allium sativum, assembly GCA_030737875.1. Taxonomy (NCBI): domain Eukaryota; kingdom Viridiplantae; phylum Streptophyta; class Magnoliopsida; order Asparagales; family Amaryllidaceae; genus Allium; species Allium sativum. The sequence goes on from CM060913.1 coordinate 288,840,873, forward strand.
TTGCGGAACCTCCAATGGGTGAAGCAACCCACCTGGTTTCCTTTGCTCCGCCTTCACTTGCTGGCGCACCAAACATCGAGCGACATACTCGGCCACATCTTTCTTCATACCGGGCCAGAAGAAAACCCTCTTCATGTCTTGGTACATCTTATCCCTACCGGGATGAATGGTCATCCTAGAACGGTGTGCGTCATCAAGAATAGCCTTCCTCAAACCCTCGTCTTGCGGTACACAAAGTCTACCGTCTCTACGCAAACACCCCTATCGTCTAGGGTGTTCCTACTCAAATGGCTGGACGACTTCCCCCCCTTATGAGCTTCTCTACCACTCAACCAACTGTGGATCGTCCCTCTGTGCTCTTCCAATCCGCCCCAAAAGAGTAGGTCTAACCTCCAAGGAGGCTAGCAAACCGGGTACAAAGTCAACGGAAGGTCTAAAGTCAAACTTAGAAATAAACTCTAAGCTCCGTCGTTCAACGAACAATGAACTCAAGGACAACCTTTTTCTACTTAAGGTGTCCGCTACCATGTTACCCTTACTCATAGGATGCTAAGGATCCCATCCACTTTTGCTGTCCTAAGACTATGCGCTCGAAGAGTCTCCAACACTTCCCTAAGATGTAGGGCATGCTCTTCTCCACCAGGATATCTTCCAAAATTATCACAACTGTCTCCCACGCAGACCACCTTAGTCGAACTCGGCATCCCCCAAATGCAAGCCCCAAAGGCCTAAACCAATATCAGACAAACACCCAAGGGATACCTCCTTCGAATTCAGACGACCTACGTGAGATGATACAAATAAAAATGGCTAAATAATTAAGCCCTTGACCAATTCTGGATGTTCTTGCCAGTCTCGCTCCAAAACCGTCGTTTATCCTATACTGGCTCTGCTTAGCCTATTGAGCACATACGAAAACTTATTTCGCTCCTAGAAAAGACCCAGATGTCATCTACAAAGACCATCACGAACTTATTTAGGTACTCCCTGAACACCCTTCTCATCAAATCAACAAAGTATGCGGGGGCGTTCGTCAAACCCAATGGCATCACCAGCCACTCATAAAAGAAATCATCCGGAGTCCTAAAGGCAGTCTTCTCTATACTATTCTCAGCCACTCTCAACTGATGAAATCCCGTGGCTAAGTCCTACTACAAAAATACTGAGGCGCCAGCCAACTGATCAAAGAGATCATTAATCCTCGGCAATGGGTATCTATTCTTCTTTGTGAGTTTCTTTAGTTCTCTTTAGCCTACACAAAGTCTGAGGGACCCATCCGCCTTCATAATAAAAACTACTGGAGCGCCCCACTCCGATATACTTCGTCTTATGAACCCCTTCTCAAGCAAATCGCCTACTTACTTATGGAGTTCCCTCCTCTCACTAGGAGCCATGTGGCACACTGGCCAAGATACTGGTTTAGCATTATCCACCAGATATATTCGGAAGTCAATCTCCCGCTTCGGAGGTAAGCCCTTCACCTCCTCAAACACATCCGGGTATTCCCGGACTGCTCTAACAGATCGCAGACTCTAGACCAACGTGTCAAGCGATTCTAGATACCTTAGCATAACAGATTCTATGGGATTACAAGAGATCTCGAGAGTGTTACCCAAGCGGCCCATAAGCCTAACAACTCTCCCCTCAAAATCCAGAACGGCACCCCTACTGGATAACCAGTCCATGCCCACTAACCCATAGCCCGTGAAGCCCAACAAGCATCACATCTAAACCCAACGCTAAGTATAGAAACTTTCAAACCCAAACACATCATGGAGCCCAATTGGGTTTGAAACAACTAAGGGATCATCTACCAACTGGTGTCTCAGTGCAGTGACTCTACTAGTAATGATGAGATAAACTAACTCGATGCGTCAGAATCAAATAAAGTTCGAATTGGATGATAAGAAATCCAACCTCCAATCTAGACGGTCTTATCCCCATCTGGTACCCTAGTCGTGAGGGAATACAACTACCCTCCAGAAGATTCCATACCTTGCCCTAGCTTCTTTGGACAATCCTAATAAGGTGTCCTATTCCTCTCAAAAGGATAACCACTTGCCTTCTTCTTCCCTATTCTCCACTCGTAACTTCCCACCAATGAGGTTTCATCCTTCATTAACCAAACAACTATTTGAGCCTTCCTCCCACCGTCTATCCAATAGATACCTACCAGTCCTCCTCCTTCTTGAACCAACTTCTAATCCGACTAACGTCTAAGTCCCTTGAAGTGGTTTTCCATCCTTATCTATCTTAGAAAGATCATCTATACGCGGAGGGGAAACTCAAAACGAGAGAAAGGAAGAGATTCAAAATGGAGAATTCGAAAGATATAGATATGGCTATTGGGGATTATGCTTTTCTTTCAAAAACTTTACTCTTAAAAGACATGTTTTTGAAAATACTCCTTTCCAAAAATATTCTTAGAAAATAGTTTTTCTAAAAATTTTATCTGTTCCGGTAACCTTAAGCTCTGATACCACGTGTAACACCCCACACCCGCTAAGGTCACTCACTAAGGGAATGCCTTAGTTTTGGTGGAGCATTTTTAGTGAGTATAGAACAGAAAAATTACAACAAGACAGATATAAGTAATACTTGAAAAATTTAAAACATCCTTTTATTGCAGCGGAAAGTAAAACATGTTTGGTTACATCACAAAACCATAACAAGAGTCAAGTACATAATATCCATCCTGATAAAATAGAAGTACATAATCCCACTACATAGACAATAGCCATAATAGAAAAGATAAACCGAGCTTTACTTCTACGATCCAAGCCAAAAGATAGATATAGCGGTCTGATCCAAGCCCACTAGTGCTAGGCCCACTCTGATAACCTGAGGGTTGGGAAAAAAGATAAAAACAACGGGGTCAGACATAAGTCTGAGTGAGTCCTATAACCCTAACAATACAACCATTAAAGTAATTAGGGTATGACATAAATAAGGTACGGTACCTCTGGGGATAATGACCACACTAAGTAGCCAACAAAACACGGGATGTACTAAGATAACCGAGAAGACGCTTTTATCCTCCCAAGGATAATTATTAGATTACACCACCCCAGACTTATTCACCCAAGGGTAATTCCTACACTGCACCACACCAGTTCTACCCACCAAGAGTAATTCCTACTTAAAGGTTGATCCCACTAAGTGTACTTAGTAATTTTTACCCGGTAGTTTCTTGTACCCCTACACAGGTGCCGTCTGCCCCTATCTTTACTAGGTGTACCCACTACCCCCAAGCGATCGGCTCCCTACCGTAGATACCCGTGCTGGTCCCACAAAAGGGGGTGTATCATTCCCCAAAGTGGCTACCATATAATATCACTGTGCACGGCTTTATATCTACACGATGCAACAACGACTTACCAACCAGCCCGGGTCCACACACGCATATGAAACCCGTTGATCCCGCGTTGCCACCGCTAACCTGTTTTGGCCGCTTATAGTCAAGTCCAATATGCGTGTCCCGTCACCCGACCAGAGTCGAGCCCACAAAGATACGTTTGGGATATTGGTTGAAATGGGCCTCCACAAGCTACTACTTAAGCTTGCTACTTTTATCTAGTGCATCCCACTTAACCCTTTAACCATGTCCCCTTACATGTTATAAATCTTGGTTAAGTCCTTTAATCATATTTCAATTGCCACTTAGGGCACCCACTAGATTTCCACATGCCACCCATGGCACTTACTTAACCCCTTAATCATGTTTAATTACATGTTCCACCTTGGTTAAGTATTCTAATCGTATTCTCACATGCCACCCATGGCACTTACTTAACCCTTTTATCATGTTTAATTACATGTTCCACCTTGGTTAAGTATTCTAATCGTATTTTTCTATTGCCACCCAAGGCAACCCACTAGTCTCATCATGCCACCCCAAGGCACCCACTTAACCCCTCATGTCCCACTACATGCTAATATGGTTAAGTGCTTCTTAATTCATTAATTAAGATCATGACCTCATAAAGACCTCTCACATTAGACCGTCTTTTATGACTGCTGGATATGCCGGTTGGTTCCGGGCAGACTTCTGTCATCAAAAGGGCCTAACCTCGTGTCTTTACTTTAATCATGTATTTAATTTATGACTAAGACCTCTCACATTGGGCCAATCATTTGTAGCCGCTGGATGGCCGGTCGGTTCCGGGCAGACTTCCACTACAAAAGGGTCCAACCTCGTGTCTTAGTTGATTAATTACAGCTAATTAATCACCCCCATATTAATTATCCCTAATTAATATCAAGTTTTCATAACATGGGTAGACCTAACTCAATAGGTAAATTCCCATGGGGTAGACCTAACTCAATAGGTAAATTCCCACTTATGCTTAATCATTTTATGGTATGCTTAATCATAACCATTTCACACCATTCATTTACATGTCTATTAACCCCATCGTTTCCCCACGCACTTATGCTAACACGACATATTTCAAGAGAAGATTCTCTCACACTTAACATGGGTTTCACTTAGCACACAATAGCATTAACATGGGTTAAAAGGTGTCTACTCACATCATAATATTAACCCAACTAGCATTGCTAAATAACCCAACTTGCATGAACTTACATATGTCATATCTAAAGGCAACTTGCATAAGTGTTCATAGGTTATACAAAGATAAACTTGCATGTGTCTTAAAGGTGTGAACTTGCACAACATGTTACATGTTAACTTGCATAACATCATACACATAACTTGCATGATATCATAAACATAACTTGCATATCAACATACACATAACTTATATAACATCATGCATATAACTTGCATAATCTCATACACCTAACTTGCATATGAACTTGCACAACAACATGCACATAACTTACATAACATCATACACATACTTGCATAACATGTTGATCTTGCATATAAGCATACACATAACTTGCTTAACATGTTGAACTTGCATATATGACTTGCATCTTAAAAGAGGGTAAACGTGCATAGCATATAAAGATGTTATCTCACATATGTATGCATCACATTTAAGAGGGTAAACTTGCATGTCATGATTTATGCATAATACCAAACACTTATCATGCATAAAACCACCTACTTAGCATGCATAGAACCAATTTCTTATTATGCATAAACATACCACTTAACTTGCATAAACCCAAACACTTATCATTCATAAAACCCAATACTTAGTACGCATACAATCAAATACTTAGCATGCATAACGTCAAATACTTTAGCATGCATAACATCAAATACTTAGCATGCATAACATCAAATACTTAACATGCATAACACCAACTACTTAGCATGCATAAAATCACATGCATAACTTGCATATCATGTTACATATAACTTGCATATATTCTCACATATAGTTTGCATAACATGTCACATATGCATAAATGTTTAACATAGTGTTATGCATCATAAAACATGGCCTTAAACTTGCATTTAACATAAAACTTGCAAATCACATATCATACAAACTTGCATAAATCCATTTATCCACAAACATAGCCATGTCTTATCACATCCTACCATAATCAATTTAACAATTGATTATTAAGGCCATAGAAACTCACCAAAACCAAGATTAGCAAACTTATGAAGTGGAATTAGTGGCTTTAATTGAAGAAGATGTTGATTAGCTTGCAACTCTCTTCATTGATTTGTGGAGGCCATGCTCAAATTTCATTTTGCCATAGTTTAGTTACCAAACCTAATTATGAATGAATTAGGGTAGGGTTGGGGTCTTATTTATAGGATTAGGTGAGTGTTTTAGGCCCTTAGATTAACCCTAGGTTAGATTAGGACCCTTAGATTTAGGAAATCTCTAGAACCAGCCCACTAGGCCAGCACAAGGACCCAAACTGGTGCACCCAGTTTTACTGGGCGTCGCACCCCTGTCGACAGGCAAGTCGACAGGGCAGTCGACACCCCTGTCGACACCCCTGTCGACAGCCCTGTCGACAGCGCTGTCGACATGGCTAGGGCGGGAATTTTTCCCGCCTGGCCCCCACTGCTTCTATTTCAAATTCTGCATTTTAAATTTTAAATCTGTTTTTATCTTTGAATTTTCTGAAAACTTCTTTGGGCCATAACCGGGCCATACGGACTCCGATTCTCGAAAACTCGGACTCTATTTCGCGTATTTTTCCGAGACGAACGCAATGACGCAGCCCGTTACCCCCAATTCCCACATCTGAGATTATTTATCCTATAATTAGTGAATTTTAGTATTAACTAAAATTCAGGGTGTTACACATAGCAACCAAGGCATACTCTTGGTCCTTCTAACGCAGACCTTAACCTCTCATGGGCCTAGTATAATTACCTGGCAGCCCACAGAGGGATCCCAAGAATATCCTCACGTCCCCCGAAGCTTCCACTTCGGCACCCAATGCGCTGGAGCTTTTATCCAAGTCAGATAACTTGCTCCTCCTCGTATACTAAGCGATGACCTACCGTATCAGGTTACTCATCGCTTTGTGAATTAATCCTATTTCCTTAGCTAAAAATTATTACTTAGTTACCCTTAACTAAGGTTTACCACTTAGCTTCCTTTCCCGTTGTCCTTGATTAACCACGATTCTATACCTAGTTCCTCTAACTAGGGTTTGTCTTATTGGGTTAAGTGTTATCATTCAAGTCCATGCCTTAACCCGCCCACGAATCACGTCAAGATTGGCTAAGTATTTAAGTTCAAGACTTAGCCCTACAAGTTGGTTAAGTGTACCCAGAGGCTCATGACTTAACCCTATCAAGTCAAATCGGTCAAGTACTAGCTTACCTTAATCCTATCGGATTATCTTGCTAGATCGATTAAGCATAGATTATCTTAATCCCATCGAATTATCGAGTCGGATTGGTTAAGTATAGGTGGGCTTAACCCCATCCTCTAATCGTACTACAATGGTTAAGTATATTCTAAAAAGGTCTTGTGACTTAACCTTATCAGGTCCGCGTATTAGATTGGTTAAGTGTAGGTTACTTAACCCCATCAAATCATCATGTATAATTGGTTAAGTATAAGTTGCTTAACCCCATTAAATTATCACGTTAAGTTGGTTAAGTATTGGTTACTTAACCCCATTGAATTACCAAGTTTAAGTTGGTTAAGTGTTTAACTTAACCCCATCGAATTACCGTGTTTAGATTAGTTAAGTGTGGATTACTTAACCCCATCTAATTACCGTGTTTAGATTAGTTAAGTGTGGATTACTTAACCCCATCTGATTACCGTGGTTAGATTAGTTAAGCGTCAATTACTTAACCCCATCTAATTACCGTGTTTAGATTAGTTAAGTCTTAATTACTTAACCCCATCTAATTACCAAGTCGGATTAGTTAAGTGTAAATTACTTAACCTCATCCCCTAATCATCTTGCATGGTTAAGTGTCATTAAGAAATCAAGTCCGGTCCCACTTAACCTACCCATTCGTGTCATATCGGTTAAGTGTCATTAGTCAAATTTACTTAACCTTATCATGCGGCATTAATTTAATTAATGCACCCTCAACCTCTCACATTAGACCTTGTTGTGGTTACTAGTTAAGCCGGGCGGGTCCGGGTAGATTTACACCACAACCTAGTCTAACCTCGGGTCTTAAGCGCGACATGACCAACTTCTCACATTGGATCCTATTGTTTGTAGCTACTAGTTAAGCCGGGCGGGTCCGGGTAGATTTATGCTACAAACTCAACCCAACCTCGAGTTGGCCACTTCCATGTTTGGTCTAGTGTTATATTACACTTACAACCCATACGTGTCTAATTTCAAGTCCCAAGTTTACCCCACGTGTCATGCCCCCATTTAGGTTCAACTTACATGTCGTGTTCACATGTAACCTCAAGTCAAGTTTTCATGTCATATTCAAGTCAAGATTTCGCGTCATGTTCATGTTTATCTAACTACCCCAAAGTCGTGTTTTCCAACGCAAGCAAAAGCGAGTCAACATAGTAATGATACTACGTCACATATTGGCCTCAAAACATGCATGATGCCAAAAAGGGATTGGATTCCCCATGCACAACCTTGGCCAAAAACATGCATAGTGTCATAAGGTGATTTGGCCACAAACATGCATAGTATCTCAAGAGGATTTGGCCACAAACATGCATAGCATAAAAGGGGATTACTTGCATAAGTGTTCATGTCATAAACCTATCATGAAGGGATGAACATGCCCATGTTACTCATGTGATAAAAAGGTAAACTTGCATATTATCATAAGGGATTTCGGGTTCATATACTTGCATAGCCTCAAAGTCACATTCATTCACATGTTTCATGAGTCAAAGTGGTTTCAAGTGTGCATGCTAACATACCACAAGCAAAGGTCCAATCTTGCATGGCAAACTAGGTCCAATGTAACATGAATAGCATGGTTTAGTCGCTACAACATAACCCAAAGTCATATGTTCATGCTAAAGGGGCAAACTAGGTTCCCATAGGCTAACATACTCATGTTACTTTGCATTTTATCCCATGTCACATCAAGATCATCGTTTAAATCTACAAGTAGCTAGAACTTACATAGCGTGGCAAGAGGACTAGGAGCATGAATCGTTTTGACGAAGAAAGGTGGCTCCTTTGATGAAGATCCGTCATGAAACTCGCATAGCAACGTTGGTTTGGCCTCTATTTGGTGTAGCAAGCTTGCACCTTTTGATTTGAACCCGATTTGAATGCATAGGCTCTAGGGATTGGAGATGGAGGCCATGATCAAAATTGATTTTGGCAGCACTTAGTTGCTAGGTTTGATTTTTAGGGATTTAGGTTAGGTTTAGGGTCTTTTTATAGAGATTAGGATAGTTTTAGGCCCTTAGATTAACCCTAGGATAGATCTGAACCATCAAACCACGTCAGAAGCTTCCAGAACAAGACCAGGGACCAGTGCAGGTGCACCAAGCCAGGAATGCTCGTCTGAGCCAAGTCGACAGGGCTGTCGACTTGGTCAGACCAAGTCGACTCCCAAGTCGACAGGGCTGTCGACTTGGGTACTGTGGCGGGAATTTTTCCCGCCTGGCCCAACTGGCCCAATTTTCCAAATTCAAGTTTGAATTTGAAATCTGTTTTTACTTAGAAATTTTCTGAAAACTTCGTTGGGCCTTAACCGGGTCATACGGACTCCGATTTTCGAAAACTCGGACTCTATTTCGCGTATTTTTCCGAGACGAACGCAATGGCATAGCCCATTTCGCTTGATTCAGAATTTAAAATTAAATTCTGCCTTGATTCTCGTCTTAATCATGTTATCGAAATACGGGTTGTTACATTAAATTGGCAAAGATAAATTTACAAGAATAATAAAAATATAAGTGTGTTATAAATTGCTACTTATTTTGGCAAAGCCAGCCAATTTTTATTGTGGACCGTACCACATTTTCATTATAACAAATAATGAGTACATGATATAACAGGAGATAGGATGTTTGTCTATCTGCTACAGACATGATTGCTCTAACTACTTCCTAAACTTTTATCTATCACCATGCAAAGTGAGATTAGTTACACAAAATAGCTAGTAGGCATATATCTATATATTACACTAGCAATACACTTGCAGATCAAATTAGTTGCAGGCTGCAAGCGATCCAAAAGAAGTCATGACAGGTAGAAGCAATACTGACTTACAGCAATCCTTTCGGTCCGGTTCTTTATGTGTGGGAATTCAGTTTCAAAGATTTCAACATTTGGAGTTATTTGTATGATGCGAAATCATTGGATATTCTATTGAGAAAAGGGATCGATCTTCATATGCACTCGAGCAAAGGAATTGAATCGTCGGCTTTTGCAGAAGTTTTCATGAAATCTAAGTTGCATACTTTTGCTTTTAAAAACTGGGTCACATTTTAGGGTGCTTACGATTTAGGTTACTTGGTGAAGGTTCTCAACCATGGAAGGTTGCCTGATTCTATTGAGGAGTTTAACGCATGTTTGAGAATGTTTTGCGGAGAACGGGTTTTGGATATAAAGCAAATGATGTACGCTTAATACAGGTTCGTCGGTGATTTGGAGAAATTGGCAAAACTGTTGGATGTTGAACGACAATGGGGTGAACCTCATCAGGCTGCATCGGATTGTTTGCTTACTGCATTAACAACCACAGAGATGATCATGAAGAAGAGACTTATGGGAGAAGATAACGGTGCTCGACATGTTGGTGCTCTATTTGGATTGGGTTCACACTTAGAATTTCCTCCTGCTTATTTTCTTTTGCACTCTGCTTTTGCTTGCATTTAAATGAATTCGCTATTTTATGGTAAATGATGAACAATATATGCGTGCATTGAAATTTATATACCTTTTATCTTTTTCTTGTTTGTCTATAATAATGGAGAATAATGGTTTTGTCATTAAGTAGTCAATTCAGACAGTTGTTGTGATGTGAAAGTAATATAAAATATAATGGAGAATTTTCTTTGTATTTATGTAATAAATGATTTTGTAAATTTTCAGAAATTTACGTTTGAAACGATATCCAAATATATAGAAATTCCTTTATATTCAATTAAATAAACGTTATCGTTTATTAACGAAATTCCATAGCGACTATTTAAAAATTTAAATTGAACATAACTAACAATCTATGCCACGAAATCTCAAATTTTTTCCCCTAACAGTTAATTTTAATCTAATCGACCCGAACGATTCTTGTTTCACATAATTCTGACCTATATCGGATCCGGTATATTCATTTAAAGTTCATATTGAAAATTACGAACTACCGCCGCGTTTCGGGCTCGTTTTTGATTATATTATAAACTATATATATATATATATATTCAAACTTCATTTTATATAATAAACTTGATATGAAATCAATTATACCTCCAATATAATATTAACGACAAAGATTTGTCACAATAGAGTAGGATAAGGAGATACAACAATATGCACAAAGATAAAATAGTTTATAAAGACACAACAACTGACGATAGTACATGCGAACTAGCTCAATCAAACCATGGAGTAGGAATTAGCAACTTCATTACAATGCATGTTATGTTTAGTATTACGGGCATCGCATGATGTTCAATCGCAACTACTCATTATCACTTCGAACACGTCTATTTTATCGTTCGAGTTCGTTAGCATATGCTATTCCCCGAGGACACAAAGGTTGGTCTATCCATTCCGTGTAATTGTAACCATTTGGAAAGACCGGGCATTGCTGAATGCGCCGACCTATATTGTTGCCCTCTGCTCGAACCACAACTTCAACCACGTACCTGCAGTAGCAACGAAATGGATAGGAATCAACTACTTGTTCGTGCAATAGTACACGAAAGAACTCTGATTCCTGCGTTGACTGAGTGACCACTTGTTCAGATGATACTTGAACAGGTAGGACTTGAGTTACATATGGAGGTTGAACGTTCACCTGTTCGTACGGCAATCCAGTTTGCGGTCTCATTTGGTTTAGGAACTGGAATTCGCCTTCAAGCTCCTGTAGCCTCATTTCTTTGTACGCCTGTTCCTCGGAATCTGTAGATGATGACAACGAAGACATCTTCACTGAGTTCTTGTGACAACAAGGAATTTCGCTCGATCCGAATCAGTCGCTAAACCGACCCAGACCGTTCGAAACGCCTGATTGTTTTGAGAACAAGACAAAATAGAACGCGGACGGAAGAACATTTCATTGTTTATTACAACAATACATCAGAATACAAGAATATACAGAGTATAAATGAATATTACACAGAAATATCATAGATTTAAATTATATAGCAGCGGAAAATTAATACAATACACAACTAGAAGAGATATACGGATACAAAGCTTTCCGGATATCATTCCAGCTGTAAACCAGGATCCTGTGAATATAAATCTGCAAAACCAAAACTACTAGCTGCCCGTGTCAAAATAAGGGCACCCAGAGTTTAGGTTAAAACAATAAACTCCAGGTCATCCATGTGACTGGTGTGAGAACTAAAACAGTTATTAATCTTTGTTTTTGAAGTTAGGTAAATCAAGGGACCACGCCGTATAACACGGAACGGGTTTCCTCCCAAGAATACCAGTGCATAAAACAAACAGCGCAATGCTAAATAAAGAAAAATGAAGTTGTTATAAGACCCAGGTCCTATCACACAATGCAACGCAAGCCGGGGGATAGGGTTTTCCCTTATAACAGCCAAAGAATGCTTGATACGTTTTGAAACAAATCATTTGATACTATTATAAGTGCATAGTGTATAAAACAACTTCAAATCATAAGTATCAATCATAGGCGGCATGAATGCCCCATACCACTATGTCGCCTTATATAGGTTATACAATCAAAATCGCAATGTCACATATTTGGAAATTTGGTTTCCATCTATGAATCGAGGCAAAAGATATTCCTCAACCGATTCGAGACTCTCTAGCCCGAGCCTCAGGACCCAGACTCAGGTGGGCCCTTGGAGCGACAGGGCCGGTCCACCGATGTGGATTAAAATGCCTGAACACTGCGTTTCCCCGCCCTTTGGGGCGTAAATGAGCCAACGAATGGCTCAATCGGACCCGGATCGTTCGATCTACTCGAGGCGCCTCGCAACAACAACAACCACACAGGTGAAAAGTATATAAATGTCAGGGCTGGTAGGTCACTGACACCACCCTAGCTAGAAAGAAACGCATGTCCTCCCTGAGGTCCTCTCCCGTTTTTGGTTCATAACCGGGGTGCGAGGCTCGCGAATCAACGCTACACAAAGCTATGCTACCAAGGCCTTGCTTTGATCATCAACCACAAGACTTTGCTTTTCAACAGAAGCCTTGATCATTTGCATCTTAGCATGCCACACAGGCAAACCATTCTATGCAACCGATATCAGTCACACAGAATGAAATCCGATGTCAGACACCCATTCCATTTACAAGTCCGTTCTGGGTCTGAACGAAACCGGAGGCACCTAGTACCCCGCGTATCCATCGATCTCCAAGCACGTCTGGACGATCACCAACTATTTCCATCTTCTTGGGTGTACAGCCCAATCAAGATCATCAGTAATCACCCAAACGACGTGAAGACTTCCGGTCTTCAACCACCGTCTTCATCTTCGACTTATCGTCGTATCAGTTATTCAGAATGGGATAAACCCGACCTTTCCGAATAACTCGTGTATATTTTAAATAAGTATTACACAAACACAACATATGCCTCACTCCAATTCATCAGTCACTAACCGTAAATTAATCAAGAGAATAATTTCCCAAATATTAAACCCGAAGGCCGAAACCAACATCAGATCAATATCCAGGAAACCATTCTTCTTGGCTAACCGACAGTTAGTTTCTAAATTTCACATTCATAGGGAAAGGTTCCCATTAATTTTATCCAAGATAAATTCTTTGAATTTATTCTCTAATCTTCTTTTGAATTTCAATTTAACTAGTCGGGATTAACGAACCTTACCGAAGTAACCATTTGTTTTAATTTCCCAATCCCAACCTATTCATCCCATGAAGTAAAACTGGTAATACTTCATATCTAACACCATGGTGTTATCGGTAAATTCAATTACCATTTCACGTTCAAATCTAATTAAAGATTTAACTAACGCCTGGAGCAAAACTGGTGATACTCCATCCTCGAGCATTTCAATCTAATTAAAGATTCATTAAAACTCCACTTAGTTTTAATCTTTAACTGGGTTAAAGAATTAGTGTCATTTTAAAACACGGTTCATGATAAATCCAAAATCACATTCATTAATTATCGGATTAAAGAACAAGCGTTATTTAAAACACTGTTCACGATAAACCCAAAAATCAATACCAATTTGATTCCAATTAAACATTATTTAATTGGTACACTTCATTAAATCTAAATAAAAGATTTAATCTTTTCTCAACTGGGTTCAAGAACAATGTTAATAAAGACACCATTCACGACCAACCCAAATCACATTTGACATTAAATACAAGGCTCTGAATAGAAAATATACCGGCTTATATTCAATATCAAATTCTACGACCAACAAATATCGTATTGGAAATAACGATATATATATCTATATCTTTCAAATTCCCATAACAATATCTGTATCATCATGAAATCCAACATCGAAATAATCCAAAGACAATTTCGATTCAAATCCATTCCAATATAATTATTGGAAATTCTGGTTATTTTCAAAACCATTTCAAATCCAGTTTATTTATTTTAAAAATAAATAAATTACTATTCTAGTTCAAAACTAGTACATTTCGATAAAAATCTATTTTTATCTTTTCAAAGATGGAGTTTTTCATCCCAATTCTTTCTAAATCATTTCTTATGATTTTACACAAATTATTACTATTTTTAATAATTTTATCAAGGCCCGTACAGTCGATTTCCATCAACGGCCATCGAACTGCACTTACAGCGACCTTTTTCAAATTTGATTTGGACATAATTCCAAATCCAACCGTTAGATTTCCAATTTCTAATATTTGTTAGAAAGCTCTTTTCGATACGAACCCAACGGTTCCGGTTTTAGAAGAATCCGACGGTCGGATCTCCCGCAATGTCTATTCGAAGTCAATGGTCGAAATTCGCGAACTGCCGCGGCGCGGCGCGTTCTATTCAGGCCATTATATTATATATATATAATATATATATTATATACTTCGTCGATTTCAATTCAAAACGTGCTTTATAAATCGTTTTAGATTCATTTTCAAAACGGTTTCAACTTCATATTCAATTTCAAATCAAAATTGAATATTCCAATATAAATTCGTTTTAAATTCATTTCAAATTGATTTCAATTCGAATTGATTTCTAATTCAATTTCGATTCGTTTTCAATTCAATTTCGATTCATATTCAATTCTATTAAATTTCAATTCGAATTCATTTCTATTCAAATTCATTTCTATTCAAATTTAATTCGAATTCATTTCTATTCAAATTTCAAATCATTTCAGTGTATTTCGAATTTCAAATCAATTTAGTTTTCATTGAAGAATGAATAAAATCGATATAAATATCGTTCACGTCAAAATGGCGTCAATCTAACCAACACGGCTTCATATGTTTCTATTTTTAAATATTCTATTTCAAATATTTCTATTTCAAATATTTTTATTTCAAATATTTCTATTCGAATATTTCTATTTCAAATATTTCTTTTTCGAAACTGGAATGAGGCCCAATCAATTACCATATAATGTTAATTATATGGATTTTCTACAACACAATTATACAATAACAATGACGAATAATCAACCATCATCCAAAGTGCATTCTACACTGTATAAGCATTAAATATAAATATTCAACGCTTATAACAGTCTGTCAATCAATCGATCAACATAGAACTAAACAATCGGGATTAGTGTACGTCCAATATCATCCCAATACCTGTGTGGGGTTTCAAACAATCAAACACAGATTTTATTTGTGCAGTTGGGCGATGTGTAAAATTTATCGTCCCAATCAATATCAGTCAAATGTGTGTATATAAACAAATCGTCCGATTTGTTTATTTTTATTTCATTTCATATACACGTTAAAATTTCTAATTTTAACTATAAAATATTTTAACTATATAAATATTTTATTTCATTTCACATCACATCACACAATCAACTACACAGCAAAATCAAGCAAACAAGCGTATAAGCCGTCCATGGTCTTTGGACGACGGGTGTCGGGTGCTACTAAACACCGTCTGCATCCTAATATATATTTTAACTAGAAAAATTAAATTAAAAGGTGAGAAGTTCTCACAGAATTGCTAATCCAATCCCACGACTCTTCTTAGGTAGAAATCTTCGTCGTTCTTGCCTCTTGCCACTTTCGTTGTCCGCTTTCACTACATATATAAAAATCACATTTTTACTTCGCTATTTGATATATGTAAAAATCGATTTTTTTACTATGCTATTCAATATATTAAAATCGAATTTTTACTATGTTATTCAATATATAAAAATCGAATTTTTACTATGCTATTCAATATATAAAAATCGAATTTTTACTATGCTATTCAATATATAAAAATCGAATTTTTACTATGCTATTCAATATATAAAAATCGAATTTTTACTATGCTATTCAATATATAAAAATCGAATTTTTACTATGCCATTCAATATATAAAAATTGAATTTTTACTATGCTATTCAATATATAAAAATCGAATTTTTATCACGCTATGCAATATATAAAAAACGAATTTTTACTTAGTCCATAATATTTCTTATATACGATGAAAAATCATATTTTCTATAATGATGCTTACTTATATATAAATTATATATATAAATATATTTTCAAAACACTATATATACAAAAGATCATACTTTGACCTTTCTAAAAATGTTATATTTTCATCTCATCTTCATATCTCGGTATAATTAAAAATCAAATATTTTATAAAGTACAAATCAGACAAATGAAATGCTAGTTCCTCATTCAAAAATCAAAGCTTTTATATATATATATACATTTTTTTAACAGATTTTAAACAATGTTATTTAAATTAAATTAGTTAAACTTTATATACACCAAACAAATCGAATTTTATATATACAAATAAGAAAATATAAATAAAAAAACTAACCATAATCGAGGGAGGAGGGGTCTTGGGCGCGCTGGCGTTGGTCTGCGGAGGTGGGGTCGTCTGTCACCACAGCGGCGGGCTCCAGGGCGTTGGCGGCGGCTCTGGTGTACGGGCGGTGGAGCTGAATCGAGGGGGGGGGGGTGTTTCGGTTGTTAGAAGAACGGAGGAAGAAGGAGATGGGGGAAGAAGGGGGAGGCGGCGCTTGAGGGGGTGGAGGAGGTCGGCCAGCGGTGGGAGGGCCTGGCGGCGGTGGCTCTGGTGCGTCGCGATTTTAGCTTTAGGTTTTTTTTTTCTGTTCTGATTCGATTTAATCGGGGGGGGGGGGGGGGGGGGGCAAGGTATAGAGAGAGGGGAGATATTTTTTTATTATTATTTATTTTCAAAAAGTTGACTTTTACATACGACCTCTAAACGAGGCCCACCGCCTGTCGTCCATAGCATATTACCCCCATTCCGAACACAATGGGATATGTATCGTAAGCTGATTCGATTGTTTCGATCAATTTCCGTTAAAATCAACATATAACTCTATATATTGAATTTGAACGCGTATTTCAATTTACTGGGTTCACATACTAACTCGAAAAATCCCAGAAAAATATTTTCTAGCTTCGTATTGACGATACGGTCCTAACAAAACTAGTTTCATCGAATTCTGAGACCGTTGGAAAAATGGCCAATTTCCAGTCGATTAAAATCAACTGAAACCGGTCAAACGCGTTTTCCTTTGCCACGCTCACATATTGATTCGAAAATTTATAAAATTTGAAACCTAGCAATAACTTTACATCACGGACCCAACAAAAGTGGTTTCGTCGAAATCCGAGGTCATTTGCAAAATTCCTATTTTTAAGGGCCTGAATTCCATAGCGACTATTCAGAATTTTCATTTGGACATATCTTTTGGTTCCCGCTATGAAATTTTGATTTCCAGGATTCGTTGGAAAGATATTCACAATTAGATCCTATTATTTTTCGTTTCACTAAAATCCGGATTGTTTTTCACCCGGTACATTCAATTGAAGTTTGAAATCGAATTATCGAACTGTAGGGCCATTTTCAATTCCTTTTATAAATATAAATTAATATTTATATTCTATCGTCGATCTATGTAACTATATACGATTGAATTTATTCAAAAGAAATTTTCTCGTCGATATAATTTAAAATAATTCATTTTAAATAATCAAAATTCGCTAAAAATGCCAAAATAAAAATTTTAAACTGGCCCAGATTTTCGGGTTGTTACAATCTCCCCCACTTAAAACTTTTCGCCCTCGAAAAGGAACAAAGTCGAAAGTGGTTTGATTAATCAACTATACGTTCGATCTGTCTTTCATTCTCCAACTTTTCAGTTTTTGAGAATTTTCAAAAATTTCAAAAATTTGGCTAACACCCTAAATTTTCCAAAAAATTCACCATAACCTCCCCTGCACCGGGAGCCACGGGAAAATCCCGATATTGCCATATAGGCCTTCTGATCTCAAAAAGAAAAAGAAAAAGCCAAGCAGCTAGCCAATCGGCTCATAAAATCATCATTACCCAAACAAAACTGTTAATTATAGTAAACATGTACCTATTTGTCGGGCAAACAAATTTTATTCTCTGCTCTAGCCTCTTTGCTATGACCTGTTCAATGTAAGTACAAGTATATGCAAGAAAATGCGACCAAATTTCAATAATATTCACTATTTGATACAATTTGGCTAAATGGTTTAAATTTTAATTAATCAACCAATAATCAAACAACACAATCAGCAATCAATTAGTGAATTATCATTTGAAATTCATAACTTCGATATAAAGTCAAAAATAAGATTTTTGATGCCAAATCACAACAATAAGCCCTATCTAATTTTGGTTCTCACACCAGTCAATAGGAAATATATAGAAATCTCACTTTCGTCACTCGAATATAAACACTGATGATGAGGCCTCATCATCAGAATCATCTCCGGGCGACTAGAGTGTGATTCTATATCTATCCAATATATTAAAATTTCGAACACACGTTTGCAAGACGTATATGCAAAATCTCTATATACTGGACTGTCCTAATCAATATGAAATAATCAAATACGAATAATTGATTTTAAATTTTCGAAACAAAATTTATTTTCACTTTTAAAAATATGCTCTTCACACTCGTTCTAGGACACTACTGATCCCATCTCTAACGAGTCATCCCCATTGGATATTACTAATCCAATCATCTGATGAATTTTTTTTGTATGGTTCTAATGTGCCTTGTACTCTGAGCTTTGTAAACCAAAGCTCTGATACCAACTGTGACAACAAGGAATTTCGCTCGATCTGAATCAGTCGCTAAACCGACCCAAACCGTTCGAAACGCCTGATTGTTTTGAGAACAAGACAAAATAGAATGCAGACGGAAGAACATTTCATTGTTTATTACAACAATACATCAGAATACAAGAATATACAGAGTATAAATGAATATTACACAGAAATATCAGAGATTTAAATTACATAGCAGCGGAAAATTAATACAATACACAACTAGAAGAGATATACGGATACAAAGCTTTCCGGATATCATTCCAGCTGTAAACCAGGATCCTGTGAATATAAATCTGCAAAACCAAAACTACTAGCTGCCCGTGTCAAAATAAGGGCACCCAGAGTTTAGGTTAAAACAATAAACTCCAGGTCAGTCATGTGACTGGTGTGAGAACTAAAACAGTTATTAATCTTTGTTTTTGAAGTTAGGTAAATCAAGGGACCACGCCGTATAACACGGAACGGGTTTCCTCCCAAGAATACCAGTGCATAAAACAAACAGCGCAATGCTAAATAAAGAAAAATGAAGTTGTTATAAGACCCAGGTCCTATCACACAGTGCAACGCAAGCCGGGGGATAGGGTTTTCCCTTATAACAGCCAAAGAATGCTTGATACGTTTTAAAACAAATCATTTGATACTATTATAAGTGCATAGTGTATAAAACAACTTCAAATCATAAGTATCAATCATAGGCGGCATGAATGCCCCATACCACTATGTCGCCATATATAGGTTATACAATCAAAATCGCAATGTCTCGTATTTCGAAATTGGGTTTCCATCTATGAACCGAGGCAAAAGACAGTCCTCAACCGATTCGAGACTCTCTAGCCCGAGCCTCAGGACCCAGACTCAGGTGGGCCCTTGGAGCGACAGGGCCGGTCCACCGATGTGGATTAAAATGCCTGAACACTGCGTTTCCCCGCCCTTTGAGGCTTAAATGAGCCAACGAATGGCTCCATCGGACCCGGATCGTCCGATCTAACCGAGGCGCCTTGCAACAGCAACAACCACATAGGTGAAAAGTATATAAATGTCAGGGCTGGTAGGTCACTGACACCACCCTAGCTAGAAAGAAACGCATGTCCTCCCTGAGGTCCTCTCCCGTTTTTGGTTCATAACCGGGGTGCGAGGCTCGCGAATCAACGCTACACAAAGCTACGCCACCAAGGCCGTGCTTTGATCATCAACCACAAGACTTTGCTTTTCAACAGAAGCCTTGATCATTTGCATCTTAGCATGCCACACAGGCAAACCATTCTATGCAACCGATATCAGTCACACAGAATGAAATCCGATGTCAGACACCCATTCCATTTACAAGTCCGTTCTGGGTCTGAACGAAACCGGAGGCACCTAGTACCCCGCTTATCCATCGATCTCCAAGCACGTCTGGACGATCACCAACTGTTTCCATCTTCTTGGGTGTACAGCCCAATCAAGATCATCAGTAATCACCCAAACGACGTAAAGACTTCCGGTCTTCAACCACCGTCTTCATCTTCGACTTATCGTCGTATCAGTCATTCAGAATGGGATAAACCCGGTCTTTCCGAATAACTCGCGTATATTTTAAATAAGTGTTACACAAACACAACATACGCCTCATTCCAATTCATCAGTCAATAACCGTAAATTAATCAGGAGAATAATTTCCCAAATATTAACCCCGAAGGCCGAAACCAACATCAGATCAATATCCAGGAAACCATTCTGCTTGGCTAACCGACAGTTAGTTTCTAAATTTCACATTCATAGGGAAAGGTTCCCATTAATTTTATCCAAGATAAATTCCTTGAATTTATTCTCTAATCTTCTTTTGAATTTCGATTTAACTAGTCGGGATTAACGAACCTTACTGAAGTAACCATTTGTTTTAATTTCCCAATCCCAACCTATTCATCCCATGAAGTAAAACTGGTAATACTTCATATCTAACACCATGGTGTTATCGGTAAATTCAATTACCATTTCACGTTCAAATCTAATTAAAGATTTAACTAACGCCTGGAGCAAAACTGGTGATACTCCATCCTCGAGCATTTCAATCTAATTAAAGATTCATTAAAACTCCACTTAGTTTTAATCTTTAACTGGGTTAAAGAATCAGTGTCATTTTAAAACACGGTTCACGATAAACCCAAAATCACATTCATTAATTATCGGATTAAAGAACAAGTGTTATTTAAAACACTATTCACGATAAACCCAAAAATGAATACCAATTTGATTCCAATTAAACATTATTTAATTGGTACACTTCATTAAATCTAAATAAAAGATTTAATCTTTTCTCAACTGGGTTCAAGAACAATGTTAATAAAGACACCATTCACGACAAACCCAAATCACATTTGACATTAAATACAAGGCTCTGAATAGAAAATATACCGGCTTATATTCAATATCAAATTCTACGACCAACAAATATCGTATTGGAAATAACGATATATATATATATATCTATATCTTTCAAATTCCCACAACAATATCTGTATCATCACGAAATCCAACATCGAAATAATCCAAAGACAATTTCGATTCAAATCCATTCCAATATAATTATTGGAAATTCTAGTTATTTTCAAAACCATTACAAATCCAATTTATTTATTTTAAAAATAAATAAATTACTATTCTAGTTCAAAACTAGTTCATTTCGATAAAAATCTATTTTTATCTTTTCAAAGATGGAGTTTTTCATCCTAATTCTTTCTAAATCATTTCTTATGATTTTACACAAATTATTACTATTTTTAATAATTTTATCAAGGCCCGTACAGTCGATTTCCATCAACGGCCATCGAACTGCACTTACAGCGACCTTTTTCAAATTTGATTTGGACATAATTCCAAATCCAACCGTTAGATTTCCAATTTCTAATATTCGTTAGAAAGCTCTTTTCGATACGAACCCAACGGTTCCGGTTTTAGGAGAATCCGACGGTCGGATCTCCCACAATGTCCATTCGAAGTCAATGGTCGAAATTCGCGAACTGCCGCGGCGCGGCGCGTTCTATTCAGGCCATTATATAATATATATAATATATATAATATATACTTCGTCGATTTCAATTCAAAACATGCTTTATAAATCGTTTATATTCATTTTCAAAACGGTTTCAACTTCATATTCAATTTCAAATCAAAATTGAATATTCCAATCTAAATTCGTTTTAAATTCATTTCAAATCGATTTCAATTCGAATTGATTTCTAATTCAATTTCGATTCGTTTTCAATTCAATTTCTGTTCGTATTCAATTCTATTAAATTTCGATTCGAATTCATTTCTATTGAAATTCATTTCTATTCAAATTCATTTCTATTCAAATTTCAAATCATTTCAGTGTATTTCGAATTTCAAATCAATTTAGTTTTCATTGAAGAATGAATAAAATCGATATAAATATCGTTCATGTCAAAATGGCGTCAATCTAACCAACACGACTTCATATGTTTCTATTTTTAAATATTCTATTTCAAATATTTCTATTTCAAATATTTTTATTTCAAATATTTCTATTCGAATATTTCTATTCGAATATTTCTATTTCAAATATTTCTTTTTCGAAACTGGAATGAGGCCCAATCAATTACCATATAATGTTAATTATATGGACTTTCTACAACACATGTATACAATAACAACGATGAATAATCAACCATCATCCAAAGTGCATTCTACACTGTATAAGCATCAAATATAAATATTCAACGCTTATAACAGTTTGTCAATCAATCGATCGACATACAACTAAACAATCGGGATTAGTGTACGTCCAATATCATCCCAATACCCGTGTGGGGTTTCAAACAATCAAACACAGATTTTATTTGTGCAGTTGGGCGATGTGTAAAATTTATCGTCACAATCAATATCAGTCAAATGTGTGTATATAAACAAATCGTCCGATTTGTTTATTTTTATTTCATTTTTCATATACACGTTAAAATTTCTAATTTTAACTATAAAATATTTTAACTATATAAATATTTTATTTCATTTCACATCACATCACACAATCCACTACACATCAAAATCAAGCAAATAAGCATACAAGCCGTCCATGGTCTGTGGACGACGGGTATCGGGTGCTACTAAACACCGTCTGCATCCTAGTATATATTTTAACTAGAAAAACTAAATTAAAAGGTGAGAAGTTCTCACAGAATTTCTAATCCAATCCCACGACTCTTCTTAGGTAGAAATCTTCGTCGTTCTTGCCAATTGTCACTTTCGTTGTCCGCTTTCACTACATATATAAAAATCACATTTTTACTTCGCTATTCGATATATAAAAATCGAATTTTTTACTATGCTATTCAATATATAAAAATCGAATTTTTACTATGCTATTCAATATATAAAAATCGAATTTTTACTATGCTATTCAATATATAAAAATCGAATTTTTACTATGCTATTCAATATATAAAAATCGAATTTTTACTATGTTATTCAATATATAAAAATCGAATTTTTACTATGCTATTCAATATATAAAAATCGAATTTTTACTATGCTATTCAATATATAAAAATTGAATTTTTACTATGCTATTCAATATATAAAAATCGATTTTTTATCACGCTATGCAATATATAAAAAACGAGTTTTTACTTAGTCCATAATATTTCTTATATACGATGAAAAATCATATTTTCTATAATGATGCTTACTTATATATAAATTATATATATAAATATATTTTCAAAACACTATATATACAAAAGATCATACTTTGACCTTTCTAAAAATGTTATCTTTTCATCTCATCTTCATATCTCGGTATAATTAAAAATCATATTTTATAAAGTACAAATCAGACCAAATGAAATGCTAGTTCCTCATTCAAAAATCAAACCTTTTATATATATACATTTTTTTAACAGATTTTAAACAATGTTATTTAAATTAAATTAGTTAAACTTTATATACACCAAACAAATCGAATTTTATATATACAAATAAGAAAATATATATAAAAAAACTTACTGTAATCGAGGGAGGAGGGGTCTTGGGCGCGCTGGCGTTGGTCTGCGGAGGTGGGGGCGTTTGTCACCACGGCGGCGGGCTCCAGGGCGTTGGCGGCGTCTCTGGTGTGCGGGCGGTGGAGCTGAATCGAGAGGGGGGGGGTGTTTCGGTTGTTAGAAGAACGGAGGAAGAAGGAGATGGGGGAAGAAGGGGGAGGCGACGTTTGAGGGGGTGGAGGAGGTCGGCCAGCGGTGGGAGGGCCTGGCGGCGGTGGCTCTGGTGCGTCGCGATTTTAGCTTCAGGTTTTTTATTTTATTTTTTATTTTTTTCTGTTCTGATTCGATTTAATCGGGGGGGGGGGGGGAAGGTATAGAGAGAGGGGAGATATTTTTTTTATTATTTAATTTCAAAAAGTTGACTTTTACATACGACCTCTAAACGAGGCCCACCGCCTGTCGTCCATAGCATATTACCCCCATTCCGAACACAATGGGATATGTATCGTAAGCTGATTCGATTGTTTCGATCAGTTTCCGTTAAAATCGACATATAACTCTATATATTGAATTTGAACACGTATTTCAATTTACTGGGGTCACATACTAACTCGAAAAATCCCAAAAAAATATTTTCTAGCTTCGTATTGACGATACGGTCCTAACAAAACTAGTTTCGTCGAATTCTGAGACCGTTGGAAAAATGGCCAATTTCCAGTCGATTAAAATCAACTAAAACCGGTCAAACGCGTTTTCCTTTGCCACGCTCACATATTGATTCGAAAAATTATGAAATTTGAAACCTAGCAATAACTTTACATCACGGACCCAACAAAAGTGGTTTCGTCGAAATCCGAGGTCGTTTGCAAAATTCCCATTTTTAAGGGCCTGAGTTCCATAGCGACTATTCAGAATTTTCATTTGGACATATCTTTTGATTCCCGCTATGAAATTTTGATTTCCAGTATTCGTTGGAAAGATATTAACAATTAGATCCTATTATTTTTGGTTTCACTAAAATCCGGATTGTTTTGCACCCGGTACATTCAATTGAAGTTTGAAATCGAATTATCGAACTACAGGGCCATTTTCAATTCCTTTTATAAATATAAATTAATATTTATATTCCATCGTCGATCTATGTAACTATATACGATTGAATTTTATTCAAAAGAAATTTTCTCGTCGATATTATTTAAAATAATTCATTTTAAATAATCAAAATTCGCTAAAAATGCCAAAATAAAAATTTTAAACTGGCCCAGATTTTCGGGTTGTTACAGTTCTAGTAGAAGGATGTGCTCTAAGAATGGGAACGAAGGTGCTTGATTGATTGATAAAGTGTAGGGAATTTGCTTTTGATTGATAAAGTGTATCAAGGATGACATAAACAGGACAAAGGACTAAGGACTGGACTATATTCCAAAAACTCTCAAAATAGAGTGGCATGACTCCGCAGTGACATAAAAGATGACTGCACTATGCGAACTGTGCAAGACACGACCAGTCAATGCGCTAAAGTTGGTCCACCCGCTACAGATGGTTACAAAACGTTAATACACTTCAAACAACACATACAGGAACTAGAACAACAGAACATAGCAACATCAAATTCAAATTACAATAATAACGATAAAGCATAACGATACAAGTGATACGATACAAGTTATATGACGCGTAACGATACAGTACATATAATGCATAACATAAAATATTTAAATCCTAATTTAATCCACGTTGCAGGCGATAATTTGAATTACTTAGGTCGTTAACTTGATTTTGCAGCTTTCTTATTTCTTCCTCTAGTTCAAAAGCATACGTAATTGCTTGACGGGGAAAGCGATCATCTATCCACTGTCTGAACTCGCATCCGTTGGTACGTACTGGACAAGTATAATATTGTCATCCAACATCGTTTCCACGACGGATGACTAATTGCGGTGCTTCAAAGGCACAAAAGCATACAATATTTGTGGATTGCACCTCGCCTTCTTCAACCGTGACTCTAACACGAGGAATTACAAGGTTATACCTACGGTCACGTTGTCCTGTTGGATTGTCTTGCTGATGTCTTATTTCCATTTCATGCATTCCTGCTTCAAGTTCTAATTGTTGCACCTCGTCATTGCGTCGCTCTTCCATCTCGATATACCACTCGATTGGTTCTCTAGGTGCGGACGGATTAGGATTTGAAGGTCCAGAGAGAAGGTCCGTGTAATTGTAAGAAGATGGATACAAAATTGGAATGACTACACTCTAAGAAGATGGATGGGTTATTAGTGAAACACTATTCAATATATATATATAGGAGGAGATTTGGTTACCGCTGCATAAAGGAAATTACTTCCTGCTATAAAATATAACGGCAAACTGTTTATATACTGTCTTCCCGATATATATAAGAGTGACATGACTACACTCTAGGAAAAGAGTGTCCCATTATAAAATATAACGGCAAATTGTTTACCGTTATATTTTATAGCCGTTGCGCCGTAACGGCTATTTAAACGGTCGCAATCCCTACCTTATATACCAACCTACCTCCTCCTTCTTCTGCACCCAAGAGAACCGGGAAAAAAAGTGCAAGCATGAAACCCATGTCCCAACAGCACTCGCCGTCATATGCCTGGCAACGTCCAGTCCAACTCCATCAATCATTTCAGCCATCTCACGAATACGGATACTTGCCGTATTCAAATGACGATGCCCCTTCTGTTTATCAAAAAGATGAAAAAGAAATTGTACTTGAAGGGAGGGTTTCTGAGCCACTACGGATGATTGGATCCAACCCTATTTGCCATTGTGGACAAGAATCGGCCATAATTGTTGACGAGACCGAAACAAATGCCGGTCGTCGATTTTTCGGCTGTAAAGTGTACAATGACCACAAGAATTATCCTGATGAAATTGATTGTTTTTGATTTAAGCAGTGGATTGACCCTCCCATGTGCGAATGTGGACGTCAGTATGCATTGGATGCGTAAGCCGAAATAAGACGCTTGAGCAAGATTGTTGCAGGCGAAACCAAAGATGGTCCTTTCCCTAGGCCGTGGTAGGTGTATGTGTTGAATTTGATGCTTGTGCGCTCAGCTGTTGTAGTTTGTATGATTATGGTTTGGCTTTTCTTTATATTATTATACTTGTCATTGTTGTAGTTGTTATAATTGCTCAGTTGTTGTAGTTGTTATAATTGTCGTGTCAAGTAAGCTTCTACGTTATGTAAGGCATCCGAGAACGACCCATTTTTCTTAATTCCTCCGTGAATTGAAATGGTTAATGCGCCATACAACAATATTACATATTACAATATCACTCTGAATTTAATATGAGTACCATGTAAGTACATAGTACCATTTCACATGCGTATAAGACATGATTAGACCATTCGCTGACAAGAAAAAAGTAAAGACGCGTCTCCATCATTCTTAGCCGGGATTCCAATAACATCACTGTATGGAATCTAACATAATATCATGAGATAAATAGTATATGCCAACATGAGATAAAAGTAAAGACGCGTCTCCATCATTCGTACTGCAATGATGTGAACGGTCACTGTACAAAATCTAACATAATATCACGAGAACTCTGTAATGAGCATTCTACACTATTGAATTATAACTGTTGGTCGTTCTTTACCCTTATAAGTACTGCATATTTGATAATCCATCTCATACCTTTTATAGCTTCAAGCAGCACCGTTTAAGGCTCAAGCGAGAAAATTTATTTCCATGTTTTCTAAAAGGTAACGTTTTTTATCAACAAACTTTGTACTTCTGGTAAGTCTACTTATTCTACCATTGCGTAGGTTACATGGACGATTCAGAAATTAGTGATGAACAAATGGGAAGGATGTTTGATGAGTACGAATGGAACTTAGGCAACGATAACGAAGTTGGATTAGTTCATGATACACAAATTGAAGAGGTGCCTGTCGCGGTTCAGCACCGAGCAGTTACAGCTCCACGTCCTTCCCCAGTAAATCAACGACCTAGTAATAGTGTTCAAACATTGAATTCTCCAACTTGTGATTTTTCTTCCAAGGATTTGCTGGCCCTCGTAAAAGCCTATATTGAGGTTGAAAAGTGAGATGAGTTACTAATGCAAAGTGGAGGGGGATTAAAATATGAAGAAAGATGGGCAATGATCACGAGGCTATACAACAACCATCGTTCCCGGTCCACTAGACGAACATCGGTTGAAATCCAAATGGCTAATTGTCATTTTGCATACGCTTGTGCTCGGTACACAAAGATTATCAGAAGGGTTAAAGACGAGAACATTTTTAAAACAAATCGAGCAACATATGATTCTCGTTACCTTTTCGAGTATGGTGAGGAATTTGTTGGTTACGAAGCGTATAAACTCCGCTACAGTTGGTTGACCCGCTACGGAAGTGAGTAGGCTTATGGTATTATGATTTTATGGTTGTTTTACTATCTATTTAATTTGAAGTTTGTGCGTAGAACACTTACAGGAACTAGAACAACAGAACATACCAGCTCTACACAAAAACAGTCTCTACACAGATATACAGTCGCTACACAGAACCAAATACAGTCTCTACACAGAAACATAACCAGAACATACACAAAATACATCGAAAGTACATAATAGTGGTAGTCAACAAATACAGAACGCGTACTCAACCAATAGGAGCATACAACTGACAACTGCGAAAACGTAATACATCGAAAGTACATAATAGTGGTTGTGAACAAATGCAGAACGTCTACTCAAACAACAGAGACATACAACTAACAACTAGGAAAACGTAATACATAAAAAGTACATACAACTGACAACTGCGAAAGTACATGAAAGTGGTAGTAAGTCACTCGTCCGAGTCATCTGAAGGTTGATGTGTACGTATACGTGTGAGGCGCCGATGACGTCTCTCATCATCACCAACATCTGGAGGCTGACTGGACCCAGCACTAGACCTATGGTGGTAATAAATCTGCAAGTCCTGAAGTCTCTTGCGCTCTGCCTGAAGCTGGTCCTCTAAATGCGCCTACTACTGTCGTGCCTCCTCTGCAACACGACGTAGCTCATCATCATAGTAATCTAGGCTATGCCTATGCTCTAGATAGCCCGTATGCCTAATCCCCATCTACATATCATGATATGATATCTGTGCAGGATCCGGGTAATCGTGATGGGCCGGAGGATGAAACACGTCAACTTAACGATCTGGTCCAATGGTGGGCACTGCCATGGTCCATCGAAAATGACTGGCGGCCTCCATATGATTAGCTGCACGAAAACTCTGGCTGGGCTGGGTAATATCCTCGACAACAGATGGACGTATGCCGTGTCGTATAGAAGATGGCCCTACTAAATCAATCGATGCTGCATGTGTAATCGTGTCGGAGGACTCGGTGAAAAATCTACGCTAGAAGGTAAGGTAACACTCCCCAATAATAACAAAGCTCTCGGCCATCCACCAGCCTGCTGCCCTGGCTATATCTAGCTGCTCTGTCGGGTAAATCATACACCGATAAGTATGTGGGTGTGGATCATTTGGAATAGCATCGAAGTCATACAACTGTCTCCAGCACCTCTCACCAAGATATCAATAAGCACCTACCGCCACGGGATAAGATATAAGTGGAAATCTCCGTCCGGCAAGCATCCTGCAATCTGTATGATCTCAAGATCGATGGATGTACTCTGCTCAAATGGATGCCATATATTCTGATCCATATACATCCTCAGCTCGATCTGGTTGTGGGAAACTGGATACACATGGTGTGACTCATTATTCCTGGACCCCCGGTTGTCCGTAGTCCAAAAGGATATACGGGGGAAAAAGGTCGATGGGTCTGTAGTACGGGTGACAAAATAAAAGTTCCTAGAGTACTCAAAGTACCAATACTGTAACAACTCCCAGAATCCAAATAAAGAAACCTGAGAATCAGAGATGGTGCACTGCATGTCGAGACATTTGTATAGGTATGGAAGGATAGGTGTGCCCCAATCATATAAAATCGCCCCATCGGCATTTAACTCAGCCGCGACCTCAAGAAACCCCATAGGCAAACTACTGCTCGAAGAAATAAAGAAAAGGTTACCCATAAGGTATAACACAAATAATCGAGCAAGCTCCAAGTCGTCATCAACGGAGTACTGACCGAGTATGCTGTCAATGGCCGCACGGATGGCGCTCACTCTAATAGCGCCTTCTGCCTGATACGACGTAGCAGAAACATCAAAATGCGGCAGTAGATCATGAACAAGTGCACGATCACGCCATCGACCATCGTCATAAGGCAGTGGGGGATAAGCACCTACTCCAATGCTAATACCAGTAAGCATGGAGAAATAAAGCGGTGTAAGTCCTAACTCACCACAAGGAAAGTGAAATGTGTGGGTGGTTTTGTACCACCGTAGAGCGATGGCCGCACACAATTAGACATCGGCATTTAAAACATGGTTTATTCCTAAAATTGTAAAGCGCACAGTAAGATAAAATATGACTAATAAATTATCCACTTGTTTCATTAAAAGGTCTTTAATATTACCTAGAAAAAATTGAAATCCAAGAGCATGTAACAGTCTTGCGACCCCCTCCTTACCCGCCAAGTGTGCATGATAATATCTAAGTGTGGTCGCTAACGAACCACGTGAACGTATATTCCGCGACTGTCAACGATTCAACAAAATGTTATATTATCTACCTAATATCTAATACTCAAAGAATACTATTTAAATAATACTATGAATACTTACAGCCGAACTCGACTGCGTGCTAACGTGTACTTCGTCTTTTGGAAGAATGCGAAAGTGGGATAGTATATGAAGCTTCGCGACGCTGAGGTTCATATCCAGAAAACCATCGAGATCGGCCTGTCTAGTGGAAACCGATCCCACACCCCTACGCGCCCTGCCTGCTTGTCCGCCTCTACGCCTGCAACGTCCACGATGGCTGCCTTCCTCATGCGCCCCTACGTCTTCGTTCTCCATGTTTTCGGCGGCTGCAAGCAAGTCTTCTATTCTGAGCGCTGGTTGTTTGCCACTACCCCCTGCACCACTCCCGCCTGCGCCACTTCCCCCGGTGCCACCATCGTTGCCATGCATGAATTTTTTGGCAAAATTTTTAGTAATCTAGCCATATTTTTGAACGAATATCTCAAATACGGTAGTTAATTTGGTTAAAAGCTGACGGATTGGTGAATTGGTGGAAAAAAATTGGTGAAAAATGGGGGTTTTCGGGTTGAAAATATGGGTAGAGGATGAAGAGGAGGGGTGGCGGCTGAGGGTTTATATGGTTTGGGTTATAACGACAAACACTTTGCCGTTATAACATTATAACGGCAAAGTGTTTGCCGTTATAATGTTACAACGGCAAAGAGTTTGTCATTGTAACCTTATAACGGCTAACTCTTTGCCGTTGTTAGCCCCCCCCAGCTAACCCATGGCTGGTTCCTTCTTCTGGTTGCTCCGCTCGTTGGACCAATTTCAAAACAAGAGAGAGAATAACTGAACAGAATGGATGGTTGGTTATGGTCTTAGTTCGGCAACCCTAAACTCAAAGGTGGCTCTATCCTAGGCCCTGGCTGCATCATCGACTGTGTCGAATGCGCTTAACCACTTCCTAGCGGCTTTCCTTGGGTCTCTTATCTCTGCCGCCGATTTTCCCCATGGCCTCTGCCTCACTCCCCTGTACTTATTCTTCTCGTACTTCCTCCTCCTCTTTGTCACCTCCGCCTTCACCTTCATTGGTTATGTCGAGCTCGTGAAAAGGTCACACCCCACGCAACCTGATATGCTGCATTGGCTGCACAATAGGAAGGCTAGGGTGGGTTCTGAGTCTGTGTCCGATAAGGCATGGACAAGGGCTGATACCATTATCGACTGTTCTAGCTCTCTGCTTAGCCTGTTGTGTACGGTAGGGAAGCTGATCATATCTGAATTTGGATGTGGTTTTTTGAATGTTTGAGTTGAGAAATTTGAATGGGAGACTGAGTGGTATTTATACTGCTTTTGCGCCAGTTGGGAATTGGCAGGTGCACACGGATATTATACAGAGTTGATTCGGTTATACTTTTGTTTGTTTGGACATTTCATTTTCGGTAATAAGAAGCTCGTGGAAAATGTGAGGTTAAGGTTGAATTGGATGAGCTTAGTTGTTTTGGTTTTTCGGACCGAACATGACTATTTTCTACATTCATCTTGGATATACGTCCAACAAGCCAAACATAATTTTGAATCATATAATGGGTAAATATAGCACTTATAAAGAGATTAATTATATGATATCTCGTTACATACATGATTGGGTTTTCATATTATCTTTGACCATAATATGTATATTAAACTTGCTTAATGATAGTGTTGCAGTAAGGAGCATGAACCTTAGGCATTCCATAAAGTTAACCCCATGTAAACTGATATTATGTACCACATTATCATGACAAGAGCTTCGTGGCCAAAGAATCATTTGGCAGTATACCTATGATTCAGTTTTTTCACATTTATTCATTCAGTTCGTTAAAGAAAAATAACTTGTTATATAAGAACGAAATATGGCTAGAATTGAAATATTAAGCATATAATGATTGACTGAAATGCAATCTAAATTTAAAAATTATAATCTCGTGAGTTTGTTTGTTAGTTTTTAGTCGATTTCAAATTTTAATAAATCAAACCGAAAGTTCTAGTTTTGAAAACAATAGAAAATAACTCTAAGAACAAAAAAATCGACACCTTTGAAACTTTTATAACTTTAATTTTATAAAATCCTTCTTTTTCTTAACCAAAGGATCTCAAGTCTACTTTGAAATAATTATATATATATATATATATATATATATATTTCAAGCAACATCAATATTCATCATAAATAAAACTCAAACAATCCAATATACAACAAAATCAATAGATTGATATCACTCATCTAAACCAAATGTACCAAACATACCAAATAAACATCAAACATCCCCCAAGTCAGCATCAAACATCACTACCCCATAGATGACTTACTGCAACAAAAATCCAAGGTGATGCTAGCTACAATGTAACCATAGCTATGCTGATTTTTGTCTATTGCAACGCACTTTTCAATGTGTTAGCATAGATATCAAATTGTGTTGCAAAAACTATAGATATATTCCAAAAAATAAAAAATAAAAAATAAATACACCTTAGCGTCCATACCATTAGTTAAAACAGAATCTCAACCATCCATCAACACCATCAATCAACACTTCATCTAATTCTATTTACCACTTTTATGTTCATTCTCCCGCCTTAGTTTTTGTTTACTTCTCGCCCCCAAAATTTCAAAAATCTTTCGAAATCCCTCATTTTCATTTTCTACCTCTTTTCGCCCTTAAAGTTTTGCACTTCTTTCCTTCACCGTAGCTTTAGCTTTCATCATTTTTATTGATTCGTCATTTGTGATCACCTCAAATCGCTACTGTTGTATTTCTCAGATCTACTTCTCAAGCTATCTATCTCGCTTGATTTTGAGTTAGTTGATGACTCAGCGGTGTTTTATACTCTGGTAGGCTGATGGATGTTTGCTTTCGACACCTTTGCAACCTTTTTTGACCCTCTATTCGCCTTTGGAGATTGTTACACCGGAAGTGGCTGGGATGTACTGCTAGGCTCCTTTGTCCTCCATTTGCTCCTTAGGTATGGAGTTTGGAGTACTGCATCACGCTCTATTTTAAGGTATGACTATATGGTGAATTTCCTATTTCATCCAACCTTTTTGCTGAGAAGAATTGAAACTCCATTAATCAAGTGTTTTGATTTAGGTATGCATATTTCTTATATTTTCCTTCTTTAGCTCGTGGCAATATTATAAGATCCACTTTATAATGTTGAATTTTTTAATAGCTAGCTACCACAACACAATCATTTCATGAATTAGATCATTTTTTGTTGGTTACAGTGTCTTACAACATGCACATCTCAACTAACTAATATCAAACTCATCGATTTATAAATAATAGTCCAATCATACCTCAAATCGTAACTATATTTCATTTTATGACTAATTTAGTTCATATGCACAGACATTTCCAATTATTTTCCTTGAATATGATAACTTAAGAGGATCTCTTTTGTATAGGTCCCATGAGCTTGTGAAAATTACATAAGTATCTTGTGGCGGATATCAAACAGCAGTCGTTTGTGAAAATGGGGATGTCATGCTAGTGGGGAATGATTTTTTCTTAAAATACGGGTTGCTTTTCACTTTTAACTTTTCACTCAACTAACGGGGACCCGTGTTAATGGCATGTAACCTACTAAAGTTTAACATAAACTCATATTAATTTAGCTATGCGACCCTTTTTTGGTTTCAAGATAGTGTATAAAGGTGTTTATATAGTAAATGAGGTGGTTAATGAACATAAAGGAACATGCCTCTGCCTTCCCTGTCGCTCCTGTATGCAATAGGGTTAGGAAAAGATGCTATACTCGCAGCAGTTGCTATGAATTGGGTGCTTAAGGATGGGATAGGGTATCTCAGCAAAATATTTCTGTTTAATTTTGGTTGCCATTTTTACATTAATCCTAAGGGCTGGAGGCTATTTGTCGATCTTCTGAAAAGTGTAGTATTTGGATTAGAGATCATGACCCCTGTTTTTCCACAGTATTTTTTCCTGATTGGTGCTGCTACCGGTGCTGGTCTTTCAGCTGCTACATCGATACAGGTTGCAACTAGAAGTTGTTTCTATGCAGGATTTTCTGTACAGAGAAATTCTACTGAAGTTATTGCTAAAGGTGAAGCACAAGGAATGGTAAGCAATTTATTGGCATCATGCTTGGCATAGCATTGGCTAATTTCATCAAATGCTCAACTTCGTTAGCTCTTGTATCGTTTACTGAAGTAAATGGATTTCACATGTATTGCAATCTGAAGTCATATCAATCTATTCAGTTGAGGACTCTAAGCCCATATCGTGCGAGTTTGGTCTTTAGCGAATAATTTAGTTAGTGGACTATTTCCTCAAATCATGCATGTCAATGATGAGAAGCCATTTTATCCTGGCCTTCCCTATGTCAATAGAGGTAAGTATATGAAATTATCTCTCATTTTTTCAATTAGGGCCAGAAACACAACATCTGAAATATACAGCAGATTACATCTTTGGTGTAAACTTAGTGAAGTTGGAAAAAACAAAGAGGATGCATTATCTTTATTCGATATTTTTAAAGAGGAAGGCTATATAGTTACAGATAAGAAAGGAAAATTATATGTCGTACTTCGTGAAGGTTGTTCGCCACAAGACATGCTGAAGTCTTTGTTTCACATTAGCTGTTTATATTGGTTGGAGAAAAATATTCGAATGGAGCAAAGAAGCATAGCAGATGAATGCATATATGGTAAGAGATTGCACATAGCCCCGGACTATGCGCGAATAAAATTCAATCAGGTCAAGCAGAGTGGGCTGGAAAATGGATGGCTAGTTAATGATGGGTTGATAGCCAGGCCTTACCTTTCAGAATGCGAGTATGCTATACATATAAGAAAATAAGTGGAAATGGTTTTATTTACTGAATGAATAAATTGATCAATTGTACAAAGGTTTACGTACATATTTATAGTTGAATAGCCGAATGGGCTTAATGTAATGAAACGTGAAATAAAACATGACTTTGGACAAAGCCCACTTATGATGTAAACGGGATATAAAGAGTATTTGTGTATTACTCTTCATAACCCCCTCCCCCCACCCCCGCAAACCTTATTAATCGATCTATGATTTGAGGGAAAAAATTGGCAACCGACATAGAAATTCCCAAATCATTTCTCGCAACAATCTTCCTCAATTCTGTCATCATTCTCTTTCAAGTCTTGACTTTAGCTTGAGCTTGACCTTTATCTGCGTTGTTATCTATAGCTAATTTAGTCTCCTTATCTCCAGATCTAATTTTGTTGATAGATTAATCGAATTTTTTATGAAATTTGGTTAAAGCTTAAGACTTTGCAACTGATTCGAAGTCAACATTACTGGATCTGCCAGGCTTGTCAGTTAGGATTTGTTCTCTGCTTCCGCTGCTTTGAGATTTAAGGTTTATAATTTCTGCTATGCACAGCTTGTCTCTCGGTGTCTCAAATCTAGGCTTTGACAATGGTTTGGTCAGAATGTCTGCTATTTGGTAAGTGGAAGATACGTGACTAACTTGAAGCTTCTCTTTTTGAACTAATTCTCTTACGAAGTAAATATCCAGTTCTAGATGCTTAGTTCTTGCGTGTAGAACAGGATTAGCTGTTAATGCTATAGCACTCATGTTATCACACCAAACAGTTGCCTTTGCACTTGAGTTGATCTTTAGTTCACTTAGAAGCATTTGAATCCACATGATTTCTATTGTAGTACTTGCAATGCTACAATAGTCTGCTTCTGTACTTGACCTCGAAAAATATTTTGTTTTTTCGCACACCACGATATAGGATTATTGCCTAAGTATATACAATAACCACTTGTAGATTTTCTGTCATCATAGTCATTTGCCCAGTCAGCATCTGCATAGGCATTAGTGGTTAAATCGTTGCCATTCCTCAGAATTAAACCCTGATTAATGGTACCTCTTAAGTACCTTAAAATCCTTTTTACTGCCTTCCAATGGTCACTGAGAGGTCTTTGCATGAATTGGCTTGCCTTGTTGACACTATAAGATATATCTGGCCTGGTTATAGTCACATACTGTAGAGCTCCTATGATACTTTTGTACAATTTTTCATTGCATGTGGGTTCACCTTTTTCCTTACTTAAGTGAGCATTAGTTATCATTGGTGTAGGTAAAGGGTTAGCCTTATCCATGTTTGATCTTGCTAGAATTTCTGTAATGTATTTCTTTTGACTCAACTGAAGCTCATTGTTGTTTCTGCTGAATTCAATTCCTAGAAAGTAGGACAATTCACCCTGATCCTTGACTGAAAATTCATTGTTCAGATGATTGGTGATAGTTTTGATTTCAGATTCACAGTTGCCTGTGATTATGAAATCATCAACATAGATCAGCACATAGGTCACTATATTATTAGTGAATTTTGTGAATAGAGAATTGTTTGATCTTTTAGAATTGTATCCAAACTTTGACTGTATTGATTTTAGCTTGTTGAACCATACATGTGGTGCTTGCTTCAACCCATAGATAGTCTTGTTTAGTTTGCACACCACTTTTCAATTTGTTTTCTCCTTAAGCCCTGGTGGTAGCTCCATATAAACTTTCTCCTGGAATTCACCATTCAAAAAAGCATTGTTAACATCAAGTTGCTTGATGGTCCAATTTTTATACAAGGCTATTGTTAAAATAATCCTAATTGTTGTTGGCTTCACAACAGGTGAGAATGTTTCACTGAGATAAATTCCCCACTGTTGTGAATAACCTTTAGCCACTAACCTAGCCTTGTACTTAGAAATTGCACCATCAGCATTTCTCTTTATTCTATATGTCCATCTACACCCAATGATATTTTTGTTTTTGGTTGGTTGAATAAGACTCCATGTTTTTTTTTATTAACTAGAACATATAATTCTTCCTGCATAGCTGACCTCCACTTGTCATTCAACTTGGCTTGTTGATAAGTGGATGGTTCAGTATTATTGAATTCAGCACAAAAAGTTTTTAGTTTGAATATACCACTTTTTGCTCTTGTCATCATATGATGTTTATTTTGATGCTAAGGACCTTCCCTGTTTCTTTCTGCTTGAGTGCTTTCAGGACTGTTGTTTTCTTCATTGCTCACATTATTATGTTGCACATTGTCATTGTCACCACTACCACTGTTTTCACTCTCATGATTTGATGCATCTCTAATAATATGATGTTGTGTAGTGCTTGTGGTTTGTGTGCTTTGTGTTTGTTTAGTGCTATTATCATATTGTGGCACATGCAGAACTTCATCCACTTGTTCAGGAAATTGTGGAACTATAATTCTTGGATTATAATTTTTCTTTGTGGTTTTGCATGTGTCACTTCTGAATGGAAACACTTTCTCATCAAAGATGACATGTCTAGATATATAAATTTTTCCATTGTTGTCCAAACACTTGTAGCCTTTAAATTTTTTGGCATAACCCAAAAATGTACATGGAGTAGACTTGAAATCAAGCTTATGTTTATTGAATGGTCTAATATGAGGAAAACATAAACATCCAAATAATTTTAGTGCATCATAATTTGGCTTGGTTTGATTTAGAATTTCTGTGGGGCACTTCATGTCAAGTACCTATGTAGGTAACCAGTTTATTAGATGAACAGTTGTAGCAAATGCATCAGGCCATAATTTTAGAGGTAATGATGCATGTGCTAGCAGTGTCAACCCTATCTCAACAATATGTCTATGTTTTCTCTCAATCAGTCCATTCTGTTCAGATGTATGTGGACATGTTAATCTACGTGTAATACCCTTTTGTGGAAATAATCTTTTAAGGGTTAAAACTCCTTACCACCATCACTTTGAACAGATTTGACTTTATGGCTTAACCGATTTTCAACATTCGCTATGAACTGCATAACTACATTACAAGTGTCATACTTTGATTTTAAAAAATATATCCAAACATATCTTGAATGAGCATTAATAAATGAAATATAATACTTGTACCCATAGTCAGTGTTAATTGGTGCTGGACCCATAGGTCAACAACAATTAATTCTAATGGGTTCAAATATTCGGTTTCAGAATTTGCGAATGGCAATTTATGGCTCTTTACCATTTGACAATATGTGCACACATAATGACTTGGAATATCAACAGAAATATCAACGTTGACTAAAATTTCTTTCATAATTTTTGAACTTGGATGTCCAAGCTTACAATTCCACAAATCAGATATCATGTAGTCATTACTTGAGCCTAATTCAGTCATATTACAGTACTTACGTTTTGAAACAGTTTTTCTGCAATTTCCAGAATCGAACTTGTATAAGCCACATTTTGTTCCCTACCCTACAATAAAATGTTCCTAGTCAGCATGTCCCTAACTACATAGTGATTTGGGTAAAATTCAAATGATATTTTGTTGTCTTTAGCACACTATGACACGCTGATTAAGTTTTTCCTTATATGTGGTTCACACAGTAAATTATTTAAATAGATTTGTTTGGCACCATTAGTACTAGCATGTCCAGTATGAGAGATAATTATAGAATTACCATTATCCATAATTAGAGATTGCTTACCTTTGTATTCACGATTGCCAAGATTCAGATTACTTAAATTGTTTGTGACATAATGAGTTGCTCCTGAATCTAGATGCCATGCTTCATCTTGAATATCATCAGTAGTAGTAGGATTTGAGGAAGTTTCTTGATTAGTTTTAGTATCTGATTGACTGCTGGCCATGTTGCCATTTGGAGTGTTATTTCCGTTATTGCTATTACCTTATTGATTGACATTATAGTTGTTGTCAAACCTGAAATAACATCTATTGGCTGTGTAACCCATTTTTTCACAAATCTGGCACTTTGTCCGATTATTTGGGTTCCATCTCCCAGCACTTCCTCTTCTATGGTTTGACTGACCTCCTCTTTGGTAAGTGTTTTGATTTTTTGAATTGTTTTGTTGATTCTTGCTTTTCCCTTTAGTGATATAGTTAACAGAAGGATAAGAAACTTGATATTTTCTTTGCAATAATCTGCCTTTATGAGCTAATAGCATAGAGTGTACACTTTGTAATGAGGGCGTGGGTCTATGGATGTTAGAAATGCCATACCTGCTTCATATTCATCCTCCAGCCCTCCAACTATGTATAACACTTGTTCTTTTTCTTCAATCTTATTACCAGTGCATGCAAGTTGATCACATAGATTCTTTACCTTCATTAGGTATTCATTCATATTGGAACTCTCCTTCTTTATACTTTGAAGTTTCTTCTTGTAGTTTAACACCCTTGCTGATGACAGACTAGTAAATGATCTCTCTAAGGCTGTCCATATATCGTGAGATGACTTAACACCAATTAATTGTGGTATTATTGATGAACTTACTGTTCATTAGCCATGCACTCACAAGATTGTCTAGTCTTTGATATGATGCATATTCTTGATTAGGAATTAAGTTGTTATCAGCAACTCTGTGTATTTTGATGGAACATTTTATGATCCATAGAGATAATCTTCAAATCCACAACCCTTTGCCGCTGTTTCCACTTGCAGTTTCCATAGAAGATAATTTGATTCATCCAGTTGAATCGAGATGATGTTGCTTTGCAGCTTGATGATGGATTTAATAAGATCTTCAGTGCTTTCAGCACTGGTCTGATTTGATCTGGCTGATGATCTTGGAGAATTTGGTTGATTTGTTTCAACCATAATTCTCTGAATGTAGACAAAGAAGCAGTTATAGAAAGACTACTTCAAAAAACAGGTAAATATCTCTTGAACACCTTTTCTCGAATTAAAATCTTCTTCAAGATTTCTTCAGATTGAATTTAATAGCAACCAGAATTGCTAAAGTGATGATTTTGAGAGAATGTTGATACACTGAGTGTTTGATTAACAATCTAGGACGAATGTTAACTTCAGATGATTGATTTCTTCTGAATTTTTTGATCGAACTTGAGTTCTTGAGAAAATTTACAACTAAACTGTGATGTTGAAAACTGATGTAGCCACTGAATGTAGGCGAGGTGAAGTTTTAGGATCACAGTCTCAACCCTCAAATGATGAGATGAAAATCTTGGATGAAGGGCAGCCAAATGATGAGAATTTTCTAATGGATGATCTATCTTTCGATAGATTTGTAAAGAAACAAATTGTTGGATTGAGTATAGATGTAGTTAGCACTTTCAGGCTCCGATACAATATAAAAAAATAACCGGAAATGATTTTATATACTGAATGAATAAATTGATCAATTGTACAAAGGTTTATGTACATATTTATAGTTGAATAGCCGAATGGGCTTAATGTAACGAAACGTGAAATAAAACATGACTTTGGGCTAAGCCCACTTATGATGTAAACGGGATATAAAGAATATTTGTGTATTACTCTTCATAATACAGAGAGCTAATTTCAAGTGTTGCATTCTGGTCTCAATATGAAGTTGACTATGACCAAAGCACTGCACACCATTATTAAATCATGGTTTCAACCACTAACAGGTTTTAATATCCTCATAACCATCATGTAACCTCGGTTTCTTAGAATTCAATTACTTAACTAGTTCATTTACAATAGCATTTAGTTATAAGATGTTATCTGATACTTGAGGGTTTGATTCTAACCCCCTACTCATTTTAAATTATAGTTCTTCTTTTTCCCAAAAAAAAAACATAAAGGAACACAAGCTTCTTTTCATTATAAACTTGACATGGTAGGGTCCTACTGCTTTATCATAAGAACTTGGCTAATATCTATTTCTGGCTATACAATTTTACCGTACATGGGCATATCTTCTTTCTTGTTTGCTTGGGAGATGGCTGTTAGTAGAAATAGCCAAGATACGTTGGATGAAGTCAATGCAAGAGTAACAAATATACCATGGATGAGTATAAAAAAGTTCTTTCAATTGAAGGATCACTGCACGTAGATAAATTGAATTTTAAGGACTATTCTTATAATAAATATCATAAATGATCAAAAGTCACTAATGATCATAGGACTTGAATAATTTAACTTTAAATTTATATCAGATTTACAAAGGAGGGTGTTAAAAATGATCATAAATCATCAATGCACACTCACATGCTTATAGCCCATTATACAGGGATCTTATAAAAGAAAAGGCTGGCTGAAGTTTCCTTGCTTCCGGTTGTGGTTAAGAAATTTAGAATTATATAAGAAAGGCATTGTGCGGTCCTTGCTAAAACTTGCCACAATCATTACCATAATTCATGCTTTCTGTGCTGCAGAATTTATTTTTGTACTATAATCATGAGTTTCTCTACAAAAGTATATGGTTGTAAACTCAAAAGGATAACCGTAGTTTACTTGAAATTAGAATAACTGTATTTGTTTACAAAGCCAAAGAACTACTATCCATGGTAAAATGTTTATTAGCCTTTCCTTTTAATACCGTTTTCTTTTCATGTAATGATTTCAGGTACACTTGGGGACTAGGAAGTGTGAGACAGCTGGGGCAGTGCTCTTTACAGTCTAGTAATAAAGAATTTATCCCAAGAAGAGTCGTTGTTCTGGAAGGTAATATTTCGCTCGCTTCTCATACTGGATAAGAAGATGGACTGAAGGTTAATCTTTACATACATGCTAAAATGAATCCTAGAGCTTCCACTGATTTTAAAGGTATGGACTGAAAATCCTGGTTTACCATTTTTCTACTTTCTCGAGTCCCTGTGAATGAGACTAACACTGAAACTTTTTGTATAATGCATATTGTAAATACTGAGTATGACTATCAGGAGCAACGTAGATGGAATTGAAGAAGGCATTATGATGTAGTGTGGACGAGTGTGAAAGCATGTACTTAAAGCACCAACAAGGGGTATAAAAGCTTCAATTGTGAGTGAGTATGCATTGATGATATCTTTTGTTCAGCCGTAACATTATTATCTTGCTTAAGTGTCGTTGCGGTTAGGGGCTACTCCAGTTTCTTCCAATATTCCCGTATTTTTCGTTGATGACTTGGCAGATCAAATAGTTGATGTTCTGGACTTTGAGTAATAATCCGACTGGCTACAAAATAAAGGATAAAAAGCTTAGACAAGGATGAATTTCTTTTATTATTTACTTTTCTAGATTAGGATCGGTGATGCGCATGGGAGTCACAACTTTACTTATTTAGAAATTGATCTGCAGGTCATGTCTAACTTTTTCTATTACTATGGCATGTGTGGTTTAATAAAGGACCGTCTACTTCAGCGCTACTTTCGCAAGGTAAATACATATGGTAGTTCGCACTTTATTATTATTTTTGGAAACATCTGTAATTTTTTTTGGCATCTCTAAAGTCTTTCAACGCTTTTCTTGTGCTAGGAAGTTCGGGGAATTAGTCAGTACGCTTTATCTGATTTTGTCCAAGCCTGCAGAAGTGTTAGTTCTCCCTCTAATTTTGAGTTCAATTCTTGAAAGTCTTCATCAGTATAGTTACAGCGAGGGACACTAGTTCATTGATTAACATGTTTATGCTTGTATACTACTGTTAAGTGTTATGTATAATTTGGAGAATCTCATTTAATAAGCGTATGTACTTTTATTGACATATGTAATGAATTCAGCTATTTTCTGTAATGAAGTTATTAATTCACTAATGGTGTAAACTTAAATTTTTTTTCTCTTAATGTGAGTAATTATGTTTGTTGTTAGTGAACTAGCGTTTATAATTATAATATTATGAAAATTTTGATTAATAGCAGTTGGTATAATTGCTTTTAGCAGTTGTTAAACAAAATTTAACAACTGCTAGAAACAGTTGTAAAAAAAGGTTTACTATATTATGGTTGCCAGTTTTGAATAGACATATTACAACTGTTTTTGGCAGTTGTGAAAGGTTTTTTTAATTGTTGTAGTGGTACCTGTGGCAACACCTGTACGGGTATTGCCATAGAGTTGCAAAGGTGTTACCTTCTACTCTAAGGCAATGCTGCAAAATGCAACACCGAAAAAATGTTGCCATAGCTCATTTTTGGCCTGCAACAACACTTTTTGGCACTTTCTGCATCACTTCTGCGTGTTGCAGTATGCAATCTATGGCGTAGTGCATTCATCGTTTCTATGAAATAAACTGGATTAACCCAAATCAACATCAAATAATATATAACCTCTCATCAAAATGTATCAAACACATCCTCATTATCTTTAAGCGTATATGTACAAATAAAAATACAAAAAATCTAGGTTTGGTTTCGGTTTGGAGTTACGCTTGTTTATGGCGACAAGGCATAGGTGATTTTTTTTCCTTTCACTGCTTTCTCTTCAATTTCTATCGTTTCCTCCACTTCAACCTCGCCTCTCACTAATCTCTCTTCCCTCGCCTACGTTTCCTTGCTTTCATCATCATGAGTATTCTCCAAACCCTAATTTCATTTCCAGATCTAACCCCAAGATCTCTGAAATCCCCTTCACTTCATACCCTAGCTCCTCCTGCTCTCAACAACTACCTTGATGTGGTTCTCACGCCTCTTCTATGGTGCAGTGTCTTATCTAGTAGCTGGCAACCCCGCTAGTCTTGACGCTATATAGATTTAACAGATCTGGGAAGAGTTCGACTTACTGTGGTTGTGGGTGTTACGGCTTTTATGCGGTGTCGGTCGTGTTACATTTTGG
The DNA here is from genome assembly GCA_030737875.1 of Allium sativum. Lineage (NCBI taxonomy): Eukaryota > Viridiplantae > Streptophyta > Magnoliopsida > Asparagales > Amaryllidaceae > Allium > Allium sativum. Next base: position 288,884,874 of record CM060913.1, read on the forward strand.
CAAGTAGTTTTAGGTTGTTTCGTGCCTTTCTCTTGCAATATCTAGTAAGCTTTTATCCTTATTAACCAAGTATATGCAATGAAAATCTATTTATCTGCTCTTACTTGGTGAGCTTGCGATGGAAATTTGTTATTGTCTGGTCTTATTGTTTTTGCTTCTGTTCGCCTTGTTTTTGCTATTTTTGGGAGTGTGGACGTTGTGTTTTTTGCTTAGTTTGGTGTTGGTGCTTGGTTTGTTGAGAGATCGGGGATTTTCTTTCATTTTTTAGTTTGTGAGAATTGGTCATCACTGTTGAGCAGTGGCAAACATGCTTAGCAAACCTCTTGCCATTTCTTCTTCTTGATGGTGATCTATGCCTGTTCTTACTCTTTGAAAACCGCTATGGATGTTGTCATGTAATTGCTTGGCTCAAGTCTTGCCGGCTTGGCCAACTAAGGGGATTACTGTCCTTATGCCTTGTAACCTGGAAGGAAGTGATGCTCCACTTTGTGATTGCCTATAGCTGAGTGTTACAGTTTCTTGGAGAAGCTTACGTTGCCTATCATGTCATCCTCGTAACTACAGTGTTACTTACTTTCGGCAGTTGTACACTGTACCTGTTGTATTATTTTTTTGGTTCACGAGTGTAATTCCATTACTCTGTGTAGTATGTAATGTAATATTATGTAACACACTCCCTGCGTGGTGATGTTTGTAGTCTGGTCAATTAGTTGCTTTGGTGCTTTATGCCTGTTAGATAGAGTGGACGGAACACATAAAATTCCGTTAGCGGTGGACGGTCCACCTTAAAAACCGAGTAGCTGATTGTCAACCACAATCACCTGTATTATACTGTATTTTTTTATTATTGGTAATAATAAAAAGGTGTTTGTGCCCATCTTAAAAACTTGTCGGGTTTGCCAATTTTTTTTTTACAAAAAACCATACCCATCAAGACTGATCGTCCTCTCCGGAAACGCATAAGGAAGGAAATGTTATATGTTGCTCAATATATTCTGCCAAACTCAGGTTCAACTGCACCATCTCCACAGTGGGACGACCGTCATGCTCCTATAGCTCAGCGGTCTCCGCCTTATTTGAGCCTTCCAATACGTATTTTGGGAGGTCCCGGTTGGATCAAAATAAGTTGTTTTATAATTTACATAACTTTATTATAAAAATGAGCAATATTTAAAGTTTAGTTTATTTTTTTCAATTGCTACTTGGTTTCCAAATTCACAACACTTGTTTCGGGATGGTAGATTCATGAAAGACTCAAAAATAACATCTTCCTCAACAATAATCAACTCGTCATATGTTGTATCATCCAACATATGTGCTCATGCTTGCTGCAACTTTTACTGTGATGCAAAATACAATTGAACTTTGCATAATATTATTCTAATCCTATATAACAAGATAATAAAATTGATCATTTTTAAGTACACTAATCACTATAAATAACAAAAGGCTTTAATGACATCAATTTTTTCTTGTATCTAAGATAATACATTATGGTTGATTACTTGTGAATAGCAATTTATATGGAAATCTGAGCACTGAAGAATTATTCATACTAAATGGTCGCAGACATAAATGGCACTAATTAAAGTATCTATAAATATGTATTTAACTTATAACTTTTAATGGAAAAAAATCCTTATTAGTATAAGTTATAACTTGACTATGATATACTTACATATGCAGCAATTGCTTTATCATCATGTTCCTCGAGTATATATGTGATTAAGCCCTCCTCGTTGATTTACTTCATGACATAGGTATGAGCAAAAACATCCTAATATGACAAGGGAAACCGCACGCTCTCTCCCGAAATAATTTGAATATTATTGACGTCCAAAATTTGGCCGAACACCCAAAGAGTTCTAAGATAATGAAAATGAATAAAAAATGAGGAACTAGTAGAGAAAACACAAGAAATGGATGACATAGTGCTTATAGTGGTTCAGTTCGTGTGAATCTGCGTCTACTAAAAGGTTTTAGCATCACATAAGTATAAGGTGGGATCGGTATTTCCCCATGCCATACAAGAGCAATGGTGGAACTAGTGCAAAAGAAGCTAAAATTCTACTTTCCAAAGTCCTAAAGAGCCAAGATGATAAAAGCTCACCAAGGAGCTAAAGATCAAAAAGTCATCTTCTCATTGATGGTTGGGGACTATTTATAGGCGAAGGAATAGAAGGAAGATGTGCAGATGCATGGGAAGGAGTCCATGAAGGTAGCCCAAATCCCAAGGCAAGACATAGATGGGGTCGGTATCGATCCTAGGATTGGTATCGATCCCCAATGCCTACTCTTTTGGGGCTTCGACCTTGTAAACACCTTCATCTTGCTTTGCTTTGTCTTCGGTTGAATTCAGGTGGGAAGTTACTTCATGGATCGGGATTCCCATGGTCTTGACATTTGGTGTGCAGTTGTGGTGATTTGGGATTCATACCAATCTCCATGCTCTTCTCGTGATTCCCACTGATCCTGCATTTCAACATGATTCTCACCCATCCTTAAATGCCTTTCATGATTCACACCGATCCAGCACCACTTAGAGATTTCTTGGTGATTTTGGAAGTTGCATCGATCCCAAATGATTCACGGATTTATACAATCTTGGACATCTTGGGAGTTGTACCAATCTCGGTTGACTTAGACATGCTTGTTGAGTAGTTTGGAGCGTGTGGATAAGTACTTTAACAACCCAACCTTATGTGATTACTTATTAAACCGTAATAATGATTTTGTAGCAAGGTTATAAATTAAAGTATAATTAATAAGCTAGGTGGTAATTTTAATAAAATAAATATTACTCATTGAGAATGAATAAAATGTGACAATGGGAAATTGTTGTTGAATGAAATTTAAAGCTTATGAAAAGATAAGCTTAATCTTTTGTTAATCAAATTGTGTATGAACATGTGAGATTTGAGTTAAATTGCAATTAAATACTAAGTTGGGTAAGTAAACAATACTATGTATTTAAGATTTGGAAAACGATACTTTTGGCGAAATATTGATGTAAACATATTAATAAATAGGAATTTGACAAAATCCTAGTAGCTTTTGTTTGGGAAATTGAAATAAATTGTTTACAAGTAAAAGATTGTTTAAAACTATGTGTTAAAAATAAAGTCTATATGAAATAAATACTAAAGGCATGTTAAATTTTGTTGTAAAATATTTAAAAATGTGCTAATATTAATATTTTTGAATTTAAAAATTTAATTGAGTTAAGGTTTTATGTTATAGACAATAAAATTCTTAACAATGTTCATTTTCATGTAAATTAAGTTCAAAATGCTTATTTTTGTGTAAAATGTAAATTATGTGTAAATTAAGTGAAAATAGTATTAAAAATGTTTAATATTTAAAACATGTTGAAATACATTTTTCATATTTTGTATTGGACTTATGTAAATTTTATAAATTTTAGAGTTACATACACAAGTGAATTTGTGAGGGAAATGTTTACAAACTTGTGTTAATAGGCCATAAGGCTCTAATTACTTACTTTGAGCTTAATCTAAGGGGTTAGTGGCTTAATTAAGATCTACTGGGCCTACTTTGCAATGGTTAATGGGTAGGTTCTGGAAAACTTACGTACATTAAATTTTGCTTGAGAAAGAAAGCTTCTTCTTCTCAAACTAGTAAGTTTCCATGGCTTCTACTCACTAAATCAAATTATCCAACTTCCTATAGAAAATTTAAGAGAAAATCTCCACCCCGAGCCTAATTAACAGCATCTAATCCACATTTAAGGTTGCATAGCATCTTAAATTTCTTTACTTGTTTCATCTTGAAAATTTTATTTATGTTTTTCTTGTTGCATGTTATTGTAGTTCAACCTACAGGTGATCGCGCTTAGAGAGGAGCCAAAAAATTCAATCTCTGATCATCTTTGAAGCCTTCTCCTTGCAATTTCTTGCTGCAAGTCAAAGGTGAGAAATCCCTCAAAATTTCTAACTTGTTTCAGTGGTATATATTTGCAAATTAGAGCCAAATCATGTAAGTCATGTTTAATTTTCTTGTTGTGTGTTTCTAAGCAGCTAAACATGATAAATGCCCATGTTTAAAGCTGAATATCTCCCTCATTTCTTTATGAAATGAGGTGATTCTTTTTCCTATGTGTTGTTGATGGTCTCTAGTATCAGCATGTTAAATTTCTGAGAATCTGAATAGTTTTGGTTACATGAATTTGTCCCGAAATTTTCCAGTTCCTCGTGATTCAATCATAGGCACGTTCCCATGCCCAGATTGACCCAAGATTGTGCTGGGTTGACCCATGGGTTGACCTAAGTACCATGTGAGTCTACCTATGGGTTAACCCACGAAAATAATAGATCAACACACCTTGGCAAAATTGCCCCGATGCGCCCTTTCTTCCTTACTGAAGGTGTTAGTTGTTGAATTTATGTGACCTTCATGCCTGTGTTTAGTGCATTTCTGAGCAAATTCCGAAAACATGTTTTGATGATAATCAAGTGCTATTTCTGCACTATCTACAAAGTTATATTTTATGGATTTCATATGGGAAATTTTTGGGATATTTTAGCATTACTGAAGAAAGGCATGCTATTGCTTTTTAGTGGTTTTGATGAGTTTATAAGTATGCTTTCCTTGTGATATTTCCTATGCTTCAATGACACGTGCATGGATTTTATAAATTGTTTTGAATAAGGAAAATATAGCTTTAAAAAGATATATCATTTTAACAAAGTTTTACAAATTATTAGTAATATTATTTTAACAAGGATTTTCACACTTTACGGCTTTCGAAGATTTTTTAAGAAAGTATACTTTTCTAAACCATTTTCTTAAAGTCTGATTTTAATATAAAAATCCTATGTAATTGCACCTTTCGAGAAGGCGTGTTGGCGGTTGAATGATTACGTAAACCTCGTGGTATGGGACACGATTGTATACTGTATCGATTGGATCCATCCAATCGAAGCAATAATTTTGTATGATTCTCAATGTCACTTTGTGATTCGTATTAATTCTCTATGTTTCTTAGTAATTCCCAGTGGTTTTCTTGTGGTTTCTTGTGTTTTCTAATGTGGTGCTGAATTGTGGTGTGTGAACCATTAAATGAGAAAGTGTGGTGTGGTATGTACGATTACCAGTTTTCTGGTTACTATATGGGAGTTTGTGACACATTCATGTTGTTTAAGCCGGTACTAGACCATTGGGTCATTATGTTATATGCAACTTTTCAGGTCGATCCTGTTGTTATGCGACCTTCGGTCGATTATGTTGGATATGATGCCCATTATATGTGTGTAGTAATAGTTATGGCTTTAAGCCATTATGTTGATAGCATGTGAAGACGTGGCTTCTGCTTGCCAATCATGTTCTTGCATCCAAATCATATTATTTTAGAGTTTTGTGATTTTTTGTGGATTTCACCATTGTGATCTTTATTTTTATTGGTGATTTCATTAGTGGTTTCAAACTCTTAGTAGAGTTTAGTAATTTCGTGATTTGGTGATATAGCGATTTATGAGATTTTGTGATTTCATCTTGTGGTTTTCAGTGATATCACTAGAGTTTTTAATGGGTTGAAACCTTGTAGTAAACTATGACATATCATTCCTTTACAACTTAAAGGAATGTATCCCTTAGTGAATTATTTCTTTTTCTCACTTACACTAATTATCTAATTCAAGTTAGACTAATCCGTTTTTTTTTATAACTCGGGTCAGACCGAGTCATAGGTTAGGATAATTATCCCATCCTTCATTATTCACCTTAGATGTCATGCACTGCTTTTGGGATCGTATAGTTTTTGTTTTCACCTTTTGTAGTTTACCTTGGATATGATGACGCATATTCTTTTTGTAGGGGTTATGATGTATATATTTACGTAATTACTTATTTGATCTCGCATGTTTTTGTATGTGTTATACATGATGATTCGTGTGTATATGTATATCTATGTCTACGGTTCTGTAATATGTGTGTATATATATATATATATATATATATATATATATATATATATATATATATATATTGTGTTTTGTTCAAAATAGATCCTGTAGCCACTATAATATTGTATCAGATAAGGATTAAGTGTGTCGATATGTGGCAAGAAAAAATTCTCGACACATTTAATACATATTTGATACAATATTACAGATGGTCGCTCCTAACAAGCCATATTCTTCGAATTAATAAATATTATTACTAGTTAATACTGTTTGTTAATATGGGTCTCTAGGTGGGGCGTCATAGCTTGGTATTAGAGAAATGTTCAGAACAAAATGTTGTATAAATACAGAATAGTTCGCACACTACGATACATCGATGTATAATTCTAATACAAAAATCATACCCCAACTAATGTGATCATTGTCTTATCTTTGACCTTCCTTGCATTCGGTTGAATTGTTTATGGAATACGCCTAGGAATGTGAATTTAGAATTCCATATTATTCATTTTGTTCTTAATTTCGTTGATAATATCTTATCCAAATGAATAATTTCATCATATTTCAACTTTTTTGCTTATATCAGGCCGAGGTATAGGACACACTTTAGGTGCAGGGTCATTCAGTGGCCTATGCCTTGAGGAGAGTGCCTGACCTTTTAGTGATTCTTCTCCCGAAGAAGTTTATATTCCTATAGTCATATTCTTGAGCTTATCAAAGGCACCCATCCTTCTGCACCATCCTGATCTTTTCCTCCTATCGCATTTGTACGTATGTGTAGCGATTTCACTCATCTCGGTGGGAAGTCATTCAAGGGCACAGAGTCTGTTCTAGAGGTTCAGGCTTGACTATGCACGTGTAAGAATATTTTCACACGGATGGACAATTTTAATCATAATCGCGCTCTTATGGCATCGAGTATGCTGCGATTGCGTGTCCTCGATTCATATGAGTTACTAGTGGCCAAGGTTGATAGGTCCACTTTAGAGTGGAAACAGTTTAAGGAGAGGTTTGAGCTTAAGTTTGCTCCTAAGTCGAAGGAGATTCTTGCTCGTCGCTTCCTCGGTCTTAGGCAAAGGATGTCAACTGTTTTCGAGTATGTCACATCCTTCAAGGCCTTGTCGAAGTATGACATGGAGCATATCTCTACATCTTATAAGAAGAACCTTAAGTTCATAAGCGGCTTAAGAAGTATATTAAGAATACCCGTATGTTGTAGCTAAAGTTGTTGTTCGAAGAGCTTGTTGACGCAACTCTCCATGTCGAGGCAGTCGAGAAGGAGGAAGACAGTGGTGAAGAGGTTAATGTTCGAAGTAATATGAATAAGAAGTGCTTTCCATTTTCTAAGTTTAAGTCTTTTCATTAGAGTAAGAAAAATAACCCCAATGTGTCAAGTTCTCAGCCCCAAGTGACACCTCCTTCGGCTTTAGCGAAGAAAGGTTACAACCGTGGGTTATATGATCATTTCAGTTGAGCGTACCTTAATCCTTGCATGTGCAGCTATTGTAAGAAAGAGGGTCATCAGTTCTCCTCTTAGCCTAAGAGGCAAAGGGGACTTATTTTGGTAGTCTCAACTGAGAGCTTTTAGTTGTCCATCTCAGTCTAGAGGTACACCTTCTATTCTTGAGGGTCCACTGATATTTAGAGATCAATATATTGGAGTTCTATTCAATAGGGGTGAATCCCATTCATTCATATCAAAGGAAATCGTTGATGCATTGTCTTTGGATGTTGTATGCTTGTTGACAACTTTCAGCTTGCAAATCCCATTGCGGGATCCACAACGCGTAGCTTAGTGTCTAGCGATGTTGAGTTATTTCTGTGTGGCTTTTCATTTTGTGCGAATTTGCACATGATTTGTTCGTTGGATTTCAATACGATTCTTGGTAGGACCGTCTCGTGCGATACGAGGCCGAGATTCTTTGTGATGAGTGAATATTGTGTCTTCGATATCCCGTTTTGTCTGATCAACTATCTCTTGTTCTTAAGGATGTTAATCCTGATTATGTGGCTTCTTTATTTTCTATCGAGTCTCGAGACCATGAAAAGGAGAATAATGTGTCTCATATTCCCATGGTGTGTGACTTTGCAGATCTATTTGAGATAGTTTTTGTTGTCGCATAAATGGGATATCGAGTGTCGTATTGACATGGTTCCTGGTGCATAGCCTATTAGTCGGCCTCATATTCGGATGTCAAATAAATAGAGTGAAGAAACTAAGGTGACACTTCTCGAGCTTGAGGCTAAGCATTTCATTCAATCTAGTTCTTCACCGTGGGTGCCACGGTGGTATTTACGAGGAAATCCGATGGGACTCTTAGGCAACGCGTTAGTTATCGCAAGCTTAATGAGCTAACCATTAAAAAATGTTTCCATTACCTAGGACCGATGATATGTTTGATTAATTGAGCGGAGCTAATGTCTTTTCCCAACATGATTTAGCCACAGGATATCAATTTCTTCGAGTTTCTGAGGACAACATTCCTTTTACCACATTCTGCACTCCATTTAGTTCTTACAAGTCGCTCGTCATGCCATTCAGCTTAACCAACGTTCCTGCGTACTCCATTGATCTTATGAATTGAGTATTCCATTTCGATAAATTTCTATTGGTGTTCATTACTGATAATATAATTTACTCCAAGTTAGAATCCAAGCATGACAATCACTTGAGAATCGTTTTAAGCACTCTTCGGCATCATTATCTTAAAGCCAATTTTTCTAAGTTTCATTTGCGGGATACACAAGTAAAGATCTGGCTCATGTTGTATCTTCTGATGGCGTATCCGTTGACCCTTCTAGGATTGAAGCCATTCAGAATTGGAAGAGACCCAAGAATGCTTTTGAGATTCGTAGCTTTTTGGTTTTAGCGGGTTACTATCGTCGGTTCTTTTGGAATTTTTCTCACGTTGCGCTACTGCTACATCTTACCAGCAAGTGTGTTCATTTAGTCTGGTCCAATCATTGCGAAGCATCCTTCCAGTAGCTTAAGTAGTTTCTTACTCATGCACCCATTCTAGTGGTTCCCGAGGGGAATCAAGATCTTGTGTTTTATACTAGTGTAAGCAATAATGGCCTTAGAGCTATACTTATGCAGCACGATCAAGTGGTTGCCTATGCTTCTCGATAGCTGCATCATAATGAGGTCTACTATGCCACTTACGATCTCAAGCTTACCACCATCATCTTCGCATTGAAGATTTGGCGCCATTATCTTTTAGGAGAGCATTTTGTTCTTTATATGGATCATAAATCGCTCAAGTATCTATTCTCCTAGAATGAGCTCAATATGCGGCAACAACGTTGGCTTGAGTTCCTCGCTTCATACGATTTTGATATCTAGTATACCCGAGAAAGGGTAATCATGTGGCTGATGCCTTAAGCCATAAGCAAGCGACAGTTGTTTCCATGATGCTAACTGAATGGAAACATTTAAAGCTCCTATCTTCATATGATATTCATGATCATGTTGTTTCTTCTAATTCTCCTATGATGTTGTGTAATCTTGAAGCTCGACCTATTCTTTTGGATCGGATTGTCGAGGCTCAGCAGCAAGATCTCAATATTTTATCTCTTATTCAAAAGTACAAGACTGAATCCTGCAGTAATGATGAATAAGGGATTTTAGCCTTGACGGTCGTGGTTTCCTTCATAAGAAGGGGGGATTATTCGTGCCTCCAATTTATGAGTTTAGGAGAGACATTCTAACCGAGTTTCATTGTTCTAAGTACACCATTCATCTAGGCAATAGTAAGATGTATGATGACGTGCATCGCTTATATTGTTAGATGGTATGAAGCGAGATGTGGAGAGTTATGTGAGTAATTGTATGACATGTTAGCATATGAAAGTTGAGCATCATCGATCTAATTATCTTCTTCAACCTCTTGAGGTCCCATTGTGGAAGTGGAACCAGGTCTCTATGGATTTTATGGACTCCATACCTCGTTCGAGGTCGGGCCATTCTAGCATTTGGGTTGTTGTTGATCACCTCACTAAGTCTATGCACTTTATTCCTATTAAGTCTAACATGTGATCTCTTCACTTTCGCGGCTTTATATTAAGTTGGTCATGCGATTGCACAGTATTCCTAGCTCTATTTCGTGTAATCGTGATCCTTTATTTACTAGTCATTTCTGGAAGAGTCTGCAGTTAGCTTTGGGTACAAAGCTAAACTTCAGTACTGCTTACCAACTACAGTTTGATGGACAAACTGAGCGAGTAAATAATATTCTGGAGGACCTTCTTCAAGTCTGTATCCTTGATTATGGTGGTAGCTAGGAGGATATATCCCATTAGTCAAGTTCACTTATAATAGTAGCTACCAGTGTCGTTCTCCGGCTTATTGGCTTGAGTCTAAGGAAAAATTTATTTTGGACCTCGATTCTATTTGCGAAGCAGCCGAGAAGATATCTCTTATCAGAGAGAGAATGAAAGAGGATCAAATTTGTCATAAATACTATGGGGACAACCGTAGGAAGCCTCTCGAGTTCTTAGTTGGTGATCTTGTTTATATTCATGCTTTTCTTTGAAGGGAGTGATATGCTTTAACTAGACGAGGGAATTAACACCATGCTTTATTGGGCCTTTTCCTATTGTTGAGCACATCGGTCCGGTTGCATACAGTGTATCACTTCTTAATAGATTTCTTAGGTATTCATAATGGTTTCATGTCTCTTAGCTATGGAAGTGTTTGCATAATTAGAGTTCAGCGATTTATTTTCGTGCTTTAGAGGAACTCATCGTATCAGCCGACTTATTTATTGTGCATCATCCCGTGCATATCTTTGGAATGGAGGTTAAGCTCCTTCATAACAAGAGTGTCCCACTTGTCAAAGTCCAGTGGTCCAAGAATCCAAATGATTGTACTTGGGAGGCGAGATAGTTCATCGAGCGGACCTATCTCAGTCTTTTATCTTTGTGTGTCATAGGCGATAAATCTTTGTGTCATGATCTATTTTGTGCATTTTCCTTTGAAATGAGATGAAAATTAGGTTGTATACGACTTTCCCCTTAAGGAAATTGTTAAGATGCAATTTTTGTAAATGGGAGTCTACAACAACCTGATCTTGTGTGATTACATGTTACACCGTAATAATGAATTTATGACAAGGTTATAAATTATGAATTAAAGTGCAATTGACAAGTTAGGTAGTAATTTTGATAAAATAAATATTACTTGTTGAGAATGAATAAAATGTGACTATGGGAAATTGTTGTTGAAAGAAAATTCAGGCTTACGAAAAGATAAGCTTGATCTTTTGTTTGAATTAAATTGGGTATGGACATGTGAGATTTCAATTCAAGTGCAATTTGTAAGTTGGGTAAATAAACAATCTTGTGTATTTAGGATTTGAAAAATAATAATTATGGTGAATAATATGTAAAGATATTAATACATAGGAATTTGAGAAATTCCTAGCAACTTTTGTTTGGAAAATTGTAATAAATTTTTTATAACTAAAAGATTGTGGCAAAACAATGTATTAAAAATAAAGTAAGACTGGTTAAAATTTGTTGTAAAATATTTATAGAAGTGTGAATAATAATTTTTTGAGTTTAAGGATTTAATTGGGTTAAGATTGTATGTTATAGGCGATAAAATTCTTAACAATGTTTAATTTTTGTGTAAATTAAGTTCAAAATGCTAATTCTTGTGTAAAATGTAAACTATGTGTAAATCAAATGAAAATAGTATTAAATGTGTTCAAAAACATGTTGAATAGCATTTTTCATATTTTTTAATGGTCGTATATATGTAAACTTTATAAATTTTAGAATTACATACACAAGTGAATTTGTGAAATAAATGTGTACAAGCTTGTGTTAATAGGCCATGAGGCTCTATTTACTTACCCTGGGCTTAATCTAAGTGGTTAATGGCTTAAGAAAGAAATGTCTATCTTCATTTTTTTTGAGAAAGAAAGTTTTTTCTTTTCAAAACAGTAAGTTTTCCCTGGCCTCTGCTCGCAAAATCAAATTATTCAGCTTCCTATAGAAAATTAAGAGAAAATCTCTATCCTAAGCCTAATTTGTAATAGGTAATCCACATTTAAGGCTGCATTTCATGTCAAATTCCTCTATTTGTTTCATCTTGAGACATTCATCTTTGTTTTCTTGTTGCGTGTTACTGTAGTTCAACCTGTAGGTACTCAAGCTTAAAGAGGTGCCAAAAAGTTCCATCTTTGATCAATTTTGTAGCTTTCTCCTTACAATTTCTTGTCGCAAATCAATGGTGAGAAGGGATCGGATCGGTATACCGACCGGATCATACTGGCCCGGGCAATACCTATCCCGAACTTACAACCTCCCAAGACTTATTCTACCGGCCATATCCCACGTCAAATACTCAATATTTGTCCTATATTTCCGAATTTTGCTACATGTGTCATAATCCAACGAAAGAAGACCTCTCTCATAGAATGAAGATCGATTCTTCTACCTTCTACCGAGCCGAGATGGGCACCACGTGACATACCGAGTCGGATTTGATCTCACCTGTAAATAACCCTCTAAAACTTCAAAGAAGGGACTTTTTGTCCATTATTTTGTTATTTTATTACTGTTACAACATTGTACTCGAGATTAGCCATTAAAACCATTACTTGTACTCAAGGTTAATATATAATCATGAGATCGACGTATGCTCGTTAACGTCGAACCACAATAAATTCGTGTGTGGTTGCATTTACTCTCATTTTTCATTTATATTCTTCATTTTTATTCTCCACATTCTCTTTTTTGGGTGTTGGTCCGCTTTTTAGTGTCAGAACATTGGTGCTTTCATTGAGAAAACTCAATTCTTAGCGCTTAAAGGGTTTTCATCAATTTTTGGATCACCAAGTCCGAGAAAAATTATAGTTTTCATCATCTACAATAAAAATGGTTTCCATGTATTCTACACGTGCTGTTGGAAAACAGCCTCGACAACCAGAACCTACCCTGCCACCAGATGTCGCTCTCGTTCCAGCCCTTAACTCGCTGCCTCCAGGTTCGGCACCATTAGGCTCGGCATTATCGAGATTGGTATCAACCCGAGCCAGAAACCATTCAACTTCCAATCCTCCTGTACTCGCTTCTCCCAATGACCAAGCTCCCTCCTCGGGTGTTTTCCACTCATGATGATCTTATAGAGTTGATGAACCAGATCAAGGACAAGACTGCAGTGTTGAATGCTCAATCACATGACAATGCCATGATGAGACAAGAGATGGTACAAATGGTTTTATATTGAGAGCAATTCAAGAGACATTAGACCCCATATCCACCAAATTTCCAAGCAGTAGAAGGCTCATCTTCGCCTGGAGGAAGTGAACATCCACCATGATAGAGGAGACCATTGGAGAGTCCCGAGAACCTTTGACAACTTCGGTTCGGTTCGCTCCCTTTGCGAAAAGAGGCAGCGGTCCGGCCTGGCTATAACGCCTTGAGCTTGGCCGAACCCAGCTCTAAGCCGACACGAACTCCTACCTCTCCCAGAAGCCATGAAACTTCCACATGTGCTCATATGCTTCCGCCTATGTGCCCTGTGACAGACTAAGGCAACTGGGGCCAAGGAAGTACTGGCCAGACGGCGGCCCAAGAGACATTTCCTGGTGTGGGGGCAGGAAGGACTAATCGAACCGAGAGTCTCAAGCAAGTCATCTTCAATACTCCTAATCTGACTTCCATAGTGCATTAGATTGTGAATGGAAAAAGAGGATACAAGAATGAAGACTAGAGTACCAACCATAGCCACACTCTATTTATAGATGACATTATGCAAGCAGAGCTCTCGAAAGATTCAATTTGTCGCAAATAATCCATTATTCTGGTGCGATGGACCCTCAACAGCATCTAATGAGATATTCGTGGAATATGGAGGTGTCAAGCACTCCAGATGCGATTAAGTGCAGCCTTCCTTATATATCTTAACAAGGTGGCACTTATGTTGTTCACCTGACTCCCTCCAAGATCTATCCCGAACTTTCGAGACTTGAGTGAGAAGTTCTTAAACCAATTCCTTTTACATGCCACTAAATCTAATCATGTCATGGCTTTTTTTGCAATAAAGCAAAAACCGGGGAATCTCTAAGGAAGTACCTTGACCGATTCAATACGGCAGTGAATAAAGTGAGTAATCTCAACCTTGAATCAGTTTTGATGGAAATTATCGATGGAATTGACAAGAAAACAAAGTTTGGGAAGTATTTGATTGGAAAGCCCCCATACGACAATAGAGTTGTTTTATGAGGCGATAAGAGGATGCACAGGTGAATCTTAAGGAAGAGCCGAATGATGTGCCAAATAGGAACATTCAAGGTAATTTGGTGGTAAAGCAGTCCGGAGACAATTCTAGATAGGTGGAAGTAAATGTTGGGAATTGAGGAAAACCAACAACAACCAACGAAAGAAAGGCAATGGAGGCTGTAACTAGAAAGGGGATTCTAGAAAGTGGCCCTGGTTTCAGTTCTTTGATAGTTACACAATGTCGAATGGTACGTTGGAGAACATCTATCTTGATACATGCAACACTATGCACTACACCATCTCTCCCACTTAAAACTTTTCATCCTCGAAAAGGAAACAACAGCAAAGTAGGAAACAAAATGTAAATGCGAAGTATTGTAAATGTACCTTGCACCGGAGTTAGTCAGAGATGTCCACTCTGCATTTGGGGTAGGCTTGTTTAATGCTTTCCTCAGTCTCGCAAGTACAGTCTCTAGGATCACTACTCCACTGCACTTTAACTAAATGAATCTTTTTGCTCCTAAGCTCTCTAGTTTCTTTTCCAACGATCTTTAATGGCTCTCTTCTGACTATTAATTCTGGAGTTTTTTCCAAGTCCTGTTGTGCTGCTTCTTCTACAACAAGATCCGGATCATGCACATGTTTTCTGAGTTGAGACACGTGGAACACATCATGCACACCAGGCAACCAATCAGGTAATGAAACCCTAAATGCAAGAGTTCCAATCTGTTCAAGTATAGGAAAGGGACCAATGAATCTCGGTGCCAACTTCCCAGTTTTTCCAAATCTGATTACCCCTCTCATTGGAGAAACTCTTAAATAAACATAATCGCCAACGACAAATGATAAATATCTTCTTCTCGCATCAGCATAACTTTTCTATCGGCTTTGTGCGGTTTTCAATCGCTTCTTGATGAAATCGACCTTATCAGATGCTTCTCGAATCATATTGGGCCCCAACACAAGTCTATTGTCAGGTTCTACCCAACATGCGGGAGATCTGCACGGTCTACCGTATAATGCTTCAAATGGCGACATTCCTAAACTTGCTTGATAGCTATTGTTATAAGAGAATTCTGCCAAATGTAAGTGATCTTCCCATGACCCGCCAAAATCAATAATGCAAGCCCGCAGTAAATCTTCTAGAATTCTATTAACCCGCTCAGTTTGGCCGTCTGTCTGAGGGTGATAAGCGGTGCTTAGATTCAATTTGGTTCCTAATTCTGTCTGGAAGCCTTCCTAGAATTTGCTAGTAAATAGGGGATCTCTATCACTGACTATATTGAGCGGCACTCCATGCAGTTTAACTATTTCTTTGAAGTAAATCTGTGCTAAACTTTGAGCCATTCTGTTGGATCTGACAGGTATGAAATGGGTAGTCTTCGTGAAGCGATCTACGATCACCCATATACTGTCGTTTCCTTTCTTAGTGCGAGGCAAACCATCAATGAAGTCCATCGAAATTTGCTCCCACTTCCATCCTGGGATTTCTAATGGTTGTAATAGTCCAGCCAATTTCTGCTGATCGCTCTTAACTTGTTGACAGGTGGGACACCGACTAACATATATTGAAATGTCCCTCTTTAAAGCCCTCCACCAGAATGTGCGCTTGATATCGTTATACATTTTTCTCACACCGGGATGGATGCTTAGTTTGGACTTATGACATTCATCAAGTATTTCTTTTCGAAGCTCTGGAAGATTTGGGATGCAAATTCTGCCCTTTAATCTAAGAACTCCATTGTCATCGAGTCGGAAACTTGTGGATTCACCCCCCTTGACTCTCTGACTGATTTTCTGAATAAATTCATTTCCTTTTTGAAGGTCCGAAATCTTGTCAATCAATGAAGACGTGATGATAAAGCTGGCGATGATTTCATTCTTTCTGCTGAGTGCATCTGCTACAACATTGGCATTTCCTGGAGTGTATAGAATCTCAAAATCGTATGCTGCAAGGAATTCTAACCAACGTTGTTGTCTCAAGTTTAGATCTTTCTGAGTGAATAGATACTTCAATGATTGATGATCGGTAAATAGCTCGAACTTCTCACCCAATAAATAATGCCTCCAGATTCTCAAAGCAAACATGATAGCTAATAACTCAAGATCATGAGTTGCATAGTTTCTTTCATGTGGCTTCAGCTGACGGCTGGCATAAGCGACCACTTGGCCCTTTTGCATTAATACTGTGCCAAGCCCTCTAATAGAAGCATCTGTCCATATAGTCAAGTCTTGGTTGCCTTCTATAGTTGTCAACACTGGAGCAGTTGTTAATTTCAGTTTCAGCTCCTAGAAAGCTTCTTCACATTCGGTAGTCCATTTGAATTTCTCATGCTTCTTTGTAAGCTTTGTTAATACACCAGATATCTTTGAAAAATCCTGAACGAATTTCCGATAGTAACTAGCCAATCCAAGGAAACTTCGAACTTCTGTGGGGGTAGTAGGCTGTTTCCAGTCCTGAATCGCTATAATTTTGCTTGGATCTACAGCAATCCCTTCTTTTGATTCGACATGGCCAAGGAACTTAACTTCATCCTGCCAGAAGACACACTTAGAAAATTTAGCTTTCAACACATTTCTCCTCAGAATTACCAACACTTGTTCTAAATGTTTTGCATGCTCGCCTTCCGACTTGGAGTAGATTAAAATGTCATCGATGAAGACTAGAACAAATTTATTCAATACACCACGGAACACTCTGTTCATAAGATCGACGAAGTATGCCGGAGCGTTACACAAGCCGAACGACATTACTAACCATTCGTAGAATAAATCGGGACCCCTGAAGGCTGTCAAAGGAACACAGTCTTCGGCTATACGTAATTGGTGGAAACCTGTAGCTAGGTCCATTCTGGAGAATACTGTCGCCCCATTTAATTGATCTTACATATCATCTATACGTGGCAAGGGATATTTGTTCTTCAGTGTCTGCTTATTGAGATCTCGGTAATCAACACAAAGTATTAGAGTACCGTCTGATTTCGGGACAAACACTACTGCTGCTCCCCAAGCTGAAAAGCTTGGTCTAATCAGACCTTTCCAAAGCAATTCTTGAGTTTGACTGCCTAACTCTTCTTTTTCTTTCGGGGCCATTCTTCTAATTGGGTGTACTACTGGTCGGGCATTAGGAATTAGATATATTTTGTATTCAATTTCTCTTTGCGGAGGTAAGTTTTCTACTTCTTCAAACACATCCGCATAGTTTTTAACGACCGGTATCTTTTCTAATGAAGTGGGAATAACTTCCAAAGAAGACCAAAATTCCTCTCTATCCTGCTCTGAACCGATACATGGTATAGTGATATGCCCAACTTTCGTTTCAACTTTAACGATTCTTTCGGCACATCTAACTTCGGCCTTATATTTTGTCAACCAATCAAGTCCCAGAATAATATCGAACTCGCGTAAATCCATGACAATCGAATCAAAAGGAAATCGGTATCAAGAAAAGGAAATAGGTACTCTACAATATGAACTGAGACTAACAGAACCTCCTATCAGGTTTTGAACTTTAATTGGTTCTTTAAGCTTTCTTTCTTTTAACTTTAACTTACTAACAGTGTTACCAGAAATGAAGCTACGTGATGCACCAGTATCAAAAAGTACATAAACTGGAATATTTTTAATGGTAAGGGTACCTCCTAAGACGTCGGGTTTACCTGATCCATCGGTGATAGCTGGCGGGGTCTCCCCGTCATAAACATGAGCCACTTGTGCATTCTACTTTAAAGGACAATTCTTGCTATAGTGCCCTTTCTTATGGCAGTTGTAGCATTCGGCTGAGCTGCGGTCTGGATTTTCCTTTAGCTTCTTTGGGGCTTTGCACACATTCGAAAATGTCCTGTCTTCCCGTAGTTGTAGCAGTTTCCTTTGGGTATCTTCCCAGATTGCTGAATAGCGGCCGCTGAAATGGTGGACTCTGGCCGATCTCCTGAAGCTTTGCGCTTGCTTCCAGCTTGGCTTTTGGCGTGGTCTTGGTTGGAGTGTCTTTCATCCATATCTTCATAATCGCAGGCCATTTCCACTAATTATGAGAATGAGAGTTTGATGTGGCTCATGGCCCTGTCATGGTACTTGCGCCGTAGCCCAAATATAAACCTCTTGTTCTTAGCTTTGGTCGTCATAATAAGCTCTGGAGCATAGCGCGACAACTGAGTGAATTTGTTGAGGTAGTCTTGGATAGAGAGATCTCCCTGCTGGAGATTAGCAAACTGATCTCGCATCCGCTCTAAGGCCTGCTCAGGTATGAACTTCTCCATGAACATGGTCTTGAATTGCTCCCAGGTCCTAACAGTACCCGCCACATCTTCGGAGGTGATGGCATCCCACCACAACTCTGCTTCTTCCTGTAAGAGCCAAATGCCTAGACGTGACTTGTTGTGGGTCCCCAATCCCATGCCCTCAAAAATCTTTTCACAAGTCTTCAACCAAGCAATAGCCTCTGTCACTGTACCAAGGCCAGAAAAGTGTTTTCCCCCCAAGTTCCTATATCTCTTTGCTACTCTGTCAAGCTCAAAGTCCTGGGGTGCTGGTGGCTGTATAATAGGGCCCTCCTCAGCTACGGGGATATTCCCCCGTCCTCCTGCTATGCCTGCTCGGCCTCCACGGCCACCTCTGGCTGCTGCTGCTCGTGTAGCCATCAGATAGAGTACTGTATAAGCAAGAAAAGAGTCAAGCTCACAGAAATGATAACTTTCATACATGATAAAGCAGGGGAACATAAGGAAAGGTAATGATGTACTGATCAAATTGTTTTGCTAATCTGCTTAGCTCATTCTAGGACATCACTAATCCTATCTCTAATGAGCTACTCGCCTTAGAACACTACTGATTCTATTCTGACGAGGTGTTTAATGTGTTAGATTCCGGAACTATGGTCAACCAAAGCTCCGATACCAACTTTTCAGATGAGAGAGAAAATGAAGGATATCTCCTATTATATTTAAATTTGAAATTCCCAAAATATCCCTTTGAACAAACGTACACCAATTTCATCCCAACGACTGTCGCCCCTAGCTAAATACCCCCATTCCGGACAAAATGGGATATGTTTCGTTGGCCAATTCGACTGTTACAGTCAGTTATTTTTCAAATTAAAGTATAAAACATTTAATATTCAATTTGAACGTACATTTCAATTTGCCAGGGCCACAAACTGAATCGAAAAATTCCAGAAAAATAAATCTAGCTTTGTTTTGACGATACAGTCCCAACAAAACCAGTTTCGTCGAATTCTGAGATCGTATGCAAAATGGCCATTTTCAGATCGACCCATTTTAACAGAAATTGACCAATCACATTTTCTTTTGCCCTGCTCACATACTAGCTTCAAAAATTATGAAATTTGAAATCTAGCAATAGTTTGACATTCCGGATCCAACAAAAGTGGTTTCGTCGAATTCCGATGTCGTATGCAAAATATCTATTTTCAAGGGCTATATATTCTATATAGCGACCTATATGAAAATTCATTTGGCCATAACTTTTGATTCCTGTTATAAAACTTCGATTTTTCAGATTCGTTAGAAAGGTATTCATAAACAGATTTAAATATTTTTGGTTTCACTAAAATCTGTTATATTTTCCACCAGGTACAGTCAGACAAAGTTTGTATTCAAATTTTCAAACTGCCTCACTATTCCCAATTCATTATTTTATTGAAATATGCTATTTCAATTGTTTAAATTCTTTGACAATAACCAATTTTAAAAATTTTAAATTGGTTCAAATTTTCCGGGTTATTACACTACACCTCCAAGGGAATCCACAGAGTAGGAGGTGAGATTGGGAAGTTCTGTTTATTTCATGAAATTTACGGCCATGCGACTAATGACTGGCATCATCTTAGAGACATCATTGAGAAATTTATTCGAGAAGTAAAGCTCGATGAGTATAAAGTTTCCCAACGAGACAAGGGGCAAGGGATCGACCTGACAAACACTATCAGACATAGCATGAAGAATGACTGGCTACTTATACAGACGAAAATATAGAAGTATCGTGACTTCTCAAAAAAATTGCGATTGTTCAGCGTCATTTCTCTTCAAAGACTGATGATTCTTCGGGAGATGTGAGTCAACAAATCCAAAGCGCATCCCGTCAGCAAGTTAATGTACTTTAGGCAACAAAGTGTTGACCGCCCTTTCGATAAGGCCATCAAGATTCATAAGCAAAGCATTCAAGACTTGATCCAAGCTTTTGAGATGAAGAAAGAAACTCACCGGGATCTTTCCTATTGGGCTTGGCCTCCCTTAACCCATCCTATAAGAGTACAAAAGCAACAGGTGAGGAAAAATCCGATATGTATATCGACCCGGGACATACCAATCCCGAACCTGTAACCTCCCAAGACCTATTCTACTGGCCATATCCCACGTTAAATACTCGATAATTTTCCTATATTTTCGGATCTCGCTACAGGTGTCATATATCTAATGAAAGGAGTCCTCTCTCATGGATTGAAGACTAATTTTGCTACCTCCCTACCAAGCCGGGATGGGCACCACGTGGCATCACGAGCCGGATTTGACCTTACTTATAAATAGCCCTCCAAAACTTCAAAGAAGGGACTTTTTGGACATTCTCCTGTTATTTTATTACTGCTACAACATTGTGCTCGAGTTTAGCCATTAAAACCATCACTTGTACTCAAAGTTAATATATAATTGTAATGACCCGGACTCTTAGGGGTTAATTTTAAAATATTTAATACGGATTTAAAAATTTAATTAAGTAAATAAATCAATTTTTATAGGGAGTTATCGATTTAATAATCAATTTCGATTTAATATCGAATATATTAAAATAATAGAATACGAAAATGGATTTAGATGAATTCAAAATTTAATTTGAATTAAATACAGTTCAAATAATTAATGGGAAATTTTATTTGAATTTATAACGATAATAATATTAATTTATTTTCGAAGAAATTTATTTGGTTTGAAATTTAATTTATATCAATTTAAAGTAATATCTGTTCTAGATGATCGAATTGGACTTCGATACTTATCCCAGTGGGTTTAGAATAGCGGTTTTACCCTAGAAGTGTTAGTTGTTGTGGTTCGATTGGAGTTTAGAACCCTGAGATATATTATTTTAATTTATGTGGATAAAAACAAAACCAAGTGGCAAGCTTTAAAACCAAAGAAATATAGTCCCTTTGTAAAAATCAGAACCACTCCTTTTTAAATAAAAAGGGGCCGATCCTTTCTATTCTTTGATTCCTTCATTTGAAAACAAAATCAAAGCTTCGGTTAAATGGCCATGCCGCATAAATGAATTCAAATCTATTTGCCATCGTTTCTTTCTAAACATTCAAAACCCAAATCCGTTCATTTCCAGTTCGCGCTACTATGCAAATGAGGTGCGGTTTATCCTCGAGCCTTATCTCGAGTTAGTGTTTCAGATCTGGGAGGCTCGAGCGAGTGTCGCGATGTTTTTGGGAAGGGGAAAGTGTGTGGCGATTCGGGCAGTAGGGTCAGTTCGTGGAAGGAGGCGACGGTGGTGACGGGTTCGAAGTAGTATCGATCGAGGGTTCTGGTTCTGAAGTCAACATCATTATGAGTTGCGATAAAGGTGACTGTTTGGAGGGTGCGATCTATGTTGATTTGGGGGTGACTGCGATGTTGAATCGATGCTGGAAAATGGGCCGTTGAAGGATTGGTTAGGGTAGTTCCTGTCGATTTGAGGGAGTTTGGGAATGATGCGATGCTACTGGAATTGAACTATGGAGTTCGATGTGTTGAGGTGTTCGACAGAAGGAGGGGTTCGATGCTGAACTGGTTCGAATGAAATGAAGCAGGTCTGAGAGGGATTTGGGTGTTTAGTAGTAGGAAGTTTGGGAAGAGAACGAATTTCACTGTGTTCATTGGGAGTAAATGGATTAAGGTATATTTTTGAATTTAGTTTTTAAATTCATATATATAGTCAGTAATTTATTTAAAGAAATTAACCACCCTATACATTTGGCTAGTATATAAAGATGAAATGCTGAACTAACCTTTCTCGTATGAAAGTTAGGAGAAGTTAGATTTTTATTTTTCTCACTTAATTAAAAAGTAATTAAGGTAATTTTTTTAATTAAGAAACTAGAATTTGTTTTAAGTTGCTCAATGATTTATATAATGATGGTTATATTAAATAAATACAAGATTCTACTGAATGGAGCCAGTTGCGGATTACATAAGCGAGAATTAAAATAGGAATCAACATGGATCGGAAAATAAAATCATCGGTGAGTAAAATCTCACCTTTTATTTAGAAATTATTTTTATATAGTTAAAAATAATTGTCTGTGCTTGTTTAAATGCTGTCTGATTGTTTTAAAATATATATAGTTATTTAGGATATATATATATATATATATATATATATATATATATTGGGTTGATGATTGGTTGGATTCCCGCAGTTTCATTAGCGGATGCCCGCAGTTTCATAGCGGATGATTACCCTATACGCCCCACGCTATGATTAGTGGATGACCTTCTATACCGCGATATCCTGCCTCGAAGCAGGATGGGTATTACTATGTTGACTAACGTCTGTGGATGCAGGAAAACAGGTTGGAGGAATCCAACTGGATTCCTCAAAAATATATATATTATCTGTTGTTGTTTGTTTGATTTCATATATATTCATATATGATGTGTTAAAAATCAAATGATTGAAAATTGGTTGATTTGATTGTTTAAAATATCCCTGGGCTTGAATATTGATTCATAAAAATATCGAAAAGGGTATTTGAGATTTTAAAAAGGAAATTCTATTTTTATAAATAGAATTTGAATTTTTAATAAAACTATAGAAAATATAAACTTGTTTTGAAGGTATATAAAACAAGTAATCGAATTTATAAACTTTGTTTATAAATGGAAGATGGGACTTGAATCGAATTTATAAACTTTGTTTATAAATGAAAATATGAGATTGAATTAAATTTATAAACTTTGTTTATAAATGGAAAGGATGGGACTTGAATCGAATTTATAAACTTTGTTTATAAATGAAAATATGGGATTGAATCGAATTTATAAAGTTGTTTATAAATGGAAAGGTGGGATTTGAATTGAAGTTATAAACGTTGTTTATAAATAATGCCAAGAATTCAAATGGACTTTGAATATAAGGAAACTATAGAGATTTGAATAATCGAATTCAAATGGACTTTAAACTATAGATTTGAATATAGAAATTCAAATGGACTTGAAACTAGAGATTTGAATATAGAAATTCAAATGTACTTTAAACTATAGAATTTGAAAATAGAATTCAAATGAAGTTTTAAATAAAGAGAATTCAAATAGAATTGAATTGGAATTTGAATAGAGAAGTCGATAAGGAAACGAGAGTATGAGTATAATTAGAATTTGTTAATATGCAGTTAAAATTTATTTGAACATGTCATGTTCAAATATGAAGGTGAAATAGACTGAAAAGTTAAGTAACAGATTTAATTAACAAATTGAGTTAAAACGATTGGTATAGTTAAAATAGATTGGACAGGTATAGTCATACAGGAGACAGGTAATGAATAAAGTATAGAAGTGAAATAAATAGAATGTCCGACAAAAAGGTACGTATTTAATTCATATATGAGATTTTATGCGCCGTTTCGGCTAGCCGCTTGGCTTTTTCTTTTTCTTTTTGAGATGAGAAGGACCGGGAAAGCTATTTGAAATTTCCCGATGCTCCCGGTACAAAGGAGGTTATGGCGAATTTTTCCGGGAATTTAAGGAGATAGAATATTTTTAAGATAATTTGATAGTTAGAAATCAACATATCAAATTATATAGAAGTCGATAAGGAAACAAACTTAGAAATAGAATAGTATAATGATAAAAGGAAGACTAGGAATAAAATCTAGTAAGAATAGAAAGAGAAAATGTATATGTGTTTAAAGGTGAATAATCAGTTGTATGGTATTGATTATTCGAGTAAGTAGTCTTGTCTGTTTTGACGTTAAATGTTATTCAGTCAAGGTCTGAGAGGTAATTATACCCCAACTTGGTTGATTTCATGATATACCGATAAGTAGCAAGATTCAGGCTCGAAGATCAATGTGGAATAAGAATTTGTTAAATACTGTATTTGGGTTGTCGTAACGATGTTTTACACAACATCTGTTTTAACCCAAATATGTGCAAATCTTGGAAATAGAAAAATGGACGTTTCCTAAGTATAGAAATAAACGAGTCGGAAAAGAGATAAGTAATTGGAGTATTTTTCCAATTATAAATAATGAATATTTTCTAAAGTTTAGAAAATAAAAGAAGGCGATATTCGGAAATGTTTTCCAAATAACATAACAGGCCAAAACGGTTATTGAAAATATTAGGTTGACAAACATTGATAAAGAAATAGAGAAGAGATTTAATTAATGGAATATTAATTAAAGGCTCAGTGATTGTTGGATGTTTGGATGAACACTTGTTTTATTCGATAGTTAAATCATCGACCATCGAAACACTTGTTTTTATTCGATAGTTAAATCATAGACTATCGAAGTTTTGAATATCGTTGTCAATATGGAGAGACCGGTTGGATTATTATCCGAAGAACCACTCCATATCGGCAGTAGCGTGCGAATCAGATTATATAAAGATAATCGAAGACGGAGTAGAGTACAAGGACTTTTTCTATTAATAGAAATAGTACCTTCAGTTCATCCTGTTCCTGGGTGACTTGTATGGATGAATGTCTGACAGAGTATTTCCAGAAAGGTCACGTACATTGATTTCTTCAACTGTACCAAGAGTGGAAGCGGAGGAGGAAACTTCTTTTAGCTGACACGTAATGTACTATTGTAGACGTCAATTAGTGATTTTCGATGGATCTGACGATGTGACATTCGAAGTGAATCTGGTGTGATGATAAAGCGTAGCTTCTAGCCTCAACATCCGGTAAATGACAGAAATCGGGCAAGCAGCATGGCTATGTAGGTCGCACCTATTAGGGTGTATAATCACCTGATCTAGAGTTTCATTTACTTCTAAAAATCTATTGTCGATGCTGACCCATTCGGGAAACGGTTGCTGATCCCAATCGTTCGTGATATACATTCGATACACTCAAGCGAAATGAGTGGTCGGTCATGTGTGGCTGAGTTGCAAGATGTTCTTGTTGAACTCGGTGTATTCTCCTCTAGAGATATACTAGCGGAAGGTGGTCCCATACCTTGTCATAGTTGGAAATCCACTACCCAATACGTGCTTGCGGTTTTGATTATATATATATGTGGAACGTGAGATGCAAACGTTCCACTAGATTGTTATTTACTTGATTTAGACATTATTGTAATATCAAAAGAGTTTTGATATGAAGACAAGTCAAGTGTTTGGATTCTCATAAGGGAAAAACCCGTTCCGTGTTATACGGCGTGGTCTTATGAGATATCAATTAGTTTTCTGAAACTGTTTTAAACTGTTTACTCATACCAGTCCCATGACTGACCTGGAGTTTATTTGTTTTGTTCTACCTAAACTCTTGGGTGCCTAAATTTGTACGGGCAGTCAAGTAGTTCAGGATTTTACAGATATACTGGAAGAGCTTGGAGCAGGAGGCTTCAGGATCATATAGCTATAGTTATTTCTGCTGTGTTGTAAGTGATGTACTTTGATATTGATGTATATTCAAGTACAGATGTATATTTCAAGTTATGTTATATATATTATATGTTATTCGTTCCGCTGTGAGATTCGTGTTACTCTGATGTTGTGTTCTTCTTCTTCTATTCTAAGTTTCTATCTTATCTATCCTCACCCTCTAACTTCTTTCTATTAATGGTTCGAATTTCCGTGATATTTGGGGTTGGACTTGTGTTTTTGGGTCAGCTCAAATTCTACCGGATTTTCGGGTCATTACAGTTGGTATCAGAGCCAGGTTGAGCGAATACCTAGGCTTGTGTGTCATGTGCTCATTAGAGATCGGATCAGTAGTATCCTAGAATGAGTTGAGTATATGTATATACGAGAGAGCGTACTTGTTATTTGATATAAAAACTATTTTATATTGTGTTGACAAGTCTGTTGAGTGGATTATAAATTTTGGTCGAATCGTGGGACGCCACAATGTCGATAGAAGTTTATAAACACTTGAACAGAAGATTACACACGATATTGTTTTTAAATAGTTAAGTTGATTGTTAGGATTATAATCAAATTAGATTATAAAAATGAAATAGTTATATATAACCAATGGAATTTGTATATGAAATCAAATATACAAATGTGATAAATTGAAATTGAATTCCAACCAGAATTCAAAATTTAAAATCCTGGGAGTTTGGAAAATATTTTTCTAAATGGGTTTTGAAAGAAATAAAGCACTGAACTCATTCAGCGGCTGGGAAATAATTCTGATGATGGTCGCAACATCATCAGTGTTCATTTTCGAGTTTCTAAGTGATGAATTGCTGCCTTAGAAAATTTTTAATGGAAATTTGTTTGAAAGAAACAAGTTGTTTGAAAATTCAGATGTTTTGAATTTGAGATAGATATAAATATATGTATATATTTACATAACTTCAACGGAATTTTGAAATGGGAATTGGAATATAGATTTCAAATAGAAGTGAAATAGAATTTGAATTCAAAGGAATTCAAATGAGTTTGAATAAAGAAAATTCAAATAATAATTGTATAAGAAAAATTGAAATGGAATTTGAATTCAAAGGAATTCAAATGGATTTGAATAAAGAAAAGTCAAATAGAGATTTGAATATTAGAATTCAAATGGAATTTGGTTAAATAGAATTTCAAAGAGAATATAAAGTGGAGGTTGAATAATAGAATTCAAAGAAAATAAAAGGAGTTTAAATAGAATTTGAATTCAAAGTGAAATTAAATAGAATTTGAATTCAAAGGAGTTAAAAATAGAATTTAAATTCAAAGGATTTCAAATAGAAATGGAACAAAGGAATTTAAAATAGAAATTGAATAAAGGATTTCAAATGGAATTTGAAGAAGGGATTTGAAATGGGTTTTTGAATGACGGACTTCAAATAGAAATTGAAAATAAGATATTCAAATAGGATTTGAAGATAAGGAATAGAAATAGGAATTTGAGTAGAAGAAATTCAAATAGAAATTGAATAGAAGGAAATTCAAATGAGTTGGAATAAAGAAATTCAAATGGAATTTGAATATTGTAAATATATATAGAATTTCAAATAGTAGTGAAATAGATCGGGAATATTATGTATAAATGGAAAAATGGATTTGATACATATTAAAAATATATCAGAATGGAGTTGAATTTATTAAAAACGTTTATATTTATAAATATAATTAAAACGAGCTCGCCGTAACGCGGCAGTTCGTAAATTGGCGATTCAAACTTCAGTTTAGTATACAGAACTCAATTGAAGTCGGAATTCTTTGAAACAAGAATCGTCGGGACCGGTTGAACAATAGTTTTCTAATGAAAGAGAAAAATCTGAATTTCGTCGTACAGATTTTGAGTTATATCAAAATCAAATTTTTTGAAAAGCAGCGCCAGAACCATTATAAAACCATAACTGTTTAATTAAATAAGTAAAAGGATTTTTAAAGTAAATAAAATCCGAATGGCCATGAGGAAAATATAGACTGGAGATATAAAATAAATATGAACTCCAGTGAAGTAAGT
Source organism: Allium sativum (assembly GCA_030737875.1). Lineage (NCBI taxonomy): Eukaryota > Viridiplantae > Streptophyta > Magnoliopsida > Asparagales > Amaryllidaceae > Allium > Allium sativum. Next base: position 288,912,653 of record CM060913.1, read on the forward strand.
GAAATGATTTTTAAGACAAAAATCATATTTTAAATGGTTAAATAGAGTTAACTAAATTGGAGGATAATTAGTTAAAGGAAAATTGAATCGAAATTGGGTTTTTGGATAAGTGAAAGAGATTGAGGATTTATATTCGAAACCGAATATATAACTCGAGTTGAAATTATAATTAGATTAGTTATAATTAAGTTGGCATATATTTGAACAAGCTATATTCAAATAAAAAGGGTGAAATAGGCAAAACGGTTAATTAACAACTAGTTAATGAGAATTTGAATGATTGAAATTAAATTTAACTTAAGTAAGTTAAATGGATCGAAATGAATAAATTGAGTAAAATCAATGTGAATGAAATATGAATTGGGTTTGAATAAAGGAAACCCAAAAGAGTTAAAAAGGAAATATATTTGTAACACAAATACAAAGGAAGTTATGTGCAAACAAATAGAAGGAGAAATATTTGTAAAAACATTTACAAATAGAATTTAAAAGGAATATTTGTAAAAACATTTACAAATAGAATTTAAAAGGTGGAATATTTGTAAAACATTTACAAATAGATTCAATGGAAATATTTATTTATAGAAAATAAATAGAATGTTATAAATGAGATATTTATTTGTTGAATAAATAGAATTTAATCAAAGGAATATTCAGAAGATGAATAGAAAATGGAAATCTGTTTTTAACAGATAAATAGAAAAGATTAGTTTATAAATAACAGTTTATAAGTTAAATTAAATATTTATCATTCGATAAATGGAATATATAAGTCTGAACTTATATAGAGAAGAGATATTGGTTTTTAACACCGATAGTTTGAAATAGAAGGGGTACACAACACTTGTATAAGTGAAGTGGCGTTATTAAAGAGAACATTTATAAAGTGAAAAACCGTTACTAGAAGTAAATCTTTAAAAATGAATAAACGTTATCCAATAGGAGATATTCGAATAAAAGAAGTCGATTAGAGTTAGAAATAATCGATTAGAGTTAGAATAAATCGATTAGGATAAGAATTAACTAGTTAGAGTTAATCAAATAGGGTTAATCCGTAGAGTTAATTGAATATTAGTTATTCAATTAAAGTTGATCGAATATAGTTATTGAGATAGAGTTATTCAAACATAGTACTCAGGATAAGTTACCATTTCGTACGACTGCTAGCGTAATTCGCAGGGCTGCAGATAGCCTAGAGTGGTCGGATGTTTCCTGGGGGAATCAGGCGTAACTATTGTGATCGCTGCGATCTAGAGTCAAGCGAGTGGAGTTAAATCGAATATTAGTTTATTCGGATAGAATGAAAGGAGTTATCGAATATAGTTTATTCAGAAGGAGTTGCCAATTATTAGTTAATCAAAGGAGTTATCAATTATTTGTTAATTGAAAGGAGTTAACGATTATAGTTAATCGAAAAAAAAGGGTTGTCGATTAGTTTAATCGAAGTGAGTTATAGAATATTGGTTATTCGAAGGAGTTATCAAATATTGGTTATTCGATGGAGTTAATCGATAAGAGTTAAATCCAATAGAGTTAATTGATAAGAGTAAATCGAATATAGTTTATTCGAAGAAAGGTTTTCGAATCTAGTTATTTGATAGAGAGATTATCGAATATAGTTATTCGAAGGGAGGAGCTATCGAATAAGGATTTATTCGAAAGAGAGTACGTAAGGAAGTTTGAAATGTTGAGTATCAAGATAAATGGGTTTGTAGCACTTTTTCTACCTTAGCAATTTCGAGGACGAAATTATTTTAAGTGAGGAAGATTGTAATGACCCGGACTCTTAGGGGTTAATTTTAAAATATTTAATACGGATTTAAAAATTGAATTAAGTAAATAAATCAATTTTTATAGGGAGTTATCGATTTAATAATCAATTTCGATTTAATATCAAATATATTAAAATAACAGAATACGAAAATGGATATAAATGAATTCAAAATTTAATTTGAATTAAATACAGTTCAAATAATTAATGGGAAATTTTATTTGAATTTATAACGATAATAATATTAATTTATTTTCGAAGAAATTTATATGGTTTGAAATTTAATTTATATCAATTTAAAGTAATATCTGTTCTGGATGATCGAACTGGACTTCGATACTTATCCCAGTGGGTTCAGAATAGTGGTTTTACCCTAGAAGTGTTAGTTGTTGTGGTTCGATTAGAGTTTAGAACCCTGAGATATATTATTTTAATTTATGTGGATAAAAACAAAACCAAGTGGCAAGCTTTAAAACCAAAGAAATATAGTCCCTTTGTAAAAATCAGAACCACTCCTTTTTAAATAAAAAGGGGCCGATCCTTTCTATTCTTTGATTCCTTCATTTGAAAACAAAATCAAAGCTTCAGCTAAATGGCCATGCCGCATAAATGAATTCAAATCTATTTGCCATCGTTTCTTTCTAAACATTCAAAACCCAAATCCGTTCATTTCCAGTTCGCGCTACTATGCAAATGAGGTGCGGTTTATCCTCGAGCCTTATCTCGAGTTAGTGTTTCAGATCTGGGAGGCTCGAGCGAGTGTCGCGATGTTTTTGGGAAGGGGAAAGTGTGTCGCGATTCGGGCAGTAGGGTCAGTTCGTGGAAGGAGGCGACGGTGGTGACGGGTTCGAAGTAGTATCGATCGAGGGTTCTGGTTCTGAAGTCAACATCATTATGAGTTGCGATAAAGGTGACTGTTTGGAGGGTGCGATCTATGTTGATTTGGGGGTGACTGCGATGTTGAATCGATGCTGGAAAATGGGCCGTTGAAGGATTGGTTAGGGTAGTTCCTGTCGATTTGAGGGAGTTTGGGAATGGTGCGATGCTACTGGAATTGAACTATGGAGTTCGATGTGTTGAGGTGTTCGACAGAAGGAGGGGTTCGATGCTGAACTGGTTCGAATGAAATGAAGCAGGTCTGAGAGGGATTTGGGTGTTTAGCAGTAGGAAGTTTGGGAAGAGAACGAGTTTCACTGTGTTCATTGGGAGTAAATGGATTAAGGTATATTTTTGAATTTAGTTTTTAAATTCATATATATAGTCAGTAATTTATTTAAAGAAATTAACCACCCTATACATTTGGCTAGTATCAAAAGATGAAATGTTGAACTAACCTTTCTCGTATGAAAGTTAGGAGAAGTTAGATTTTTATTTTTCTCACTTAATTAAAAAGTAATTAAGGTAATTTTTTTAATTAAGAAACTAGAATTTGTTTTAAGTTGCTCAATGATTTATATAATAATGGTTATATTAAATAAATACAAGATTCTACTGAATGGAGCCAGTTGCGGATTACATAAGCGAGAATTAAAATAGGAATCAGCATGGATCGAAAAATAAAATCATCGGTGAGTAAAATCTCACCTTTTATTTAGAAATTATTTTTATATAGTTAAAAATAATTGTCTGTGCTTGTTTAAATGCTGTCTGATTGTTTTAAAATATATATAGTTATTTAGGATATATATATATATATATATATATTGGGTTGATGATTGGTTGGATTCCCGCAGTTTCATTAGCGGATGCCCGCAGTTTCATAGCGGATGATTACCTTATACGCCCCACGCTATGATTAGTGGATGACCTTCTATACCGCGATATCCTGCCTCGAAGCAGGATGGGTATTACTATGTTGACTAACGTCTGTGGATGCAGGAAAACAGGTTGGAGGAATCCAACTGGATTCCTCAAAAATATATATATTATCTGTTGTTGTTTGTTTGATTTCATATATATTCATATATGATGTGTTAAAAATCAAATGATTGAAAATTGGTTGATTTGATTGTTTAAAATATCCCTGGGCTTGAATATTGATTCATAAAAATATCGAAAAGGGTATTTGAGATTTTAAAAAGGAAATTCTATTTTTATAAATAGAATTTGAATTTTTAATAAAACTATAGAAAATATTAACTTGTTTTGAAGGTATATAAAACAAGTAATCGAATTTATAAACTTTGTTTATAAATGGAAGATGGGATTTGAATCGAATTTATAAACTTTGTTTATAAATGAAAATATGAGATTGAATTAAATTTATAAACTTTGTTTATAAATGGAAAGGATGGGATTTGAATCGAATTTATAAACTTTGTTTATAAATGAAAATATGGGATTGAATCGAATTTATAAAGTTGTTTATAAATGGAAAGGTGGGATTTGAATTGAAGTTAGAAACGTTGTTTATAAATAATGCCGAGAATTCAAATGGACTTTGAATATAAGGAAACTATAGAGATTTGAATAATCGAATTCAAATGGACTTTAAACTATAGATTTGAATATAGAAATTCAAATGGACTTTAAACTAGAGATTTGAATATAGAAATTCAAATGTACTTTAAACTATAGAATTTGAAAATAGAATTCAAATGAAGTTTTAAATAAAGAGAATTCAAATAGAATTGAATTGGAATTTGAATAGAGAAGTCGATAAGGAAACGAGAGTATGAGTATAATTAGAATTTGTTAATATGCAGTTAAAATTTATTTGAACATGTCATGTTCAAATATGAAGGTGAAATAGACTGAAAAGTTAAGTAACAGATTTAATTAACAAATTGAGTTAAAACGATTGGTATAGTTAAAATAGATTGGACAGGTATAGTCATACAGGAGACAGGTAATGAATAAAGTATAGAAGTGAAATAAATAGAATGCCCGACAAAAAGGTAGGTATTTAATTCATATATGAGATTTTATGCGCCGTATCGGCTAGCTGCTTGGCTTTTTCTTTTTCTTTTTGAGATGAGAAGGACCGGGAAAGCTATTTGAAATTTCCCGATGCTCCCGGTACAAAGGAGGTTATGGCGAATTTTTCCGGGAATTTAAGGAGAGAATATTTTTAAGATAATTTGATAGTTAGAAATCAACATTTCAAATTATATAGAAGTCGATAAGGAAACAAACTTAGAAATAGAATAGTATAATTATAAAAGGAAGACTAGGAATAAAATATAGTAAGAATAGAAAGAGAAAATGTATATGTGTTTAAAGGTGAATAATCAGTTGTATGGTATTGATTATTCGAGTAAGTAGTCTTGTCTGTTTTGACGTAAAATGTTATTCAGTCAAGGTCTGAGAGGTAATTATACCCCAACTTGGTTGATTTCATGATATACCGATAAGTAGCAAGATTCAGGCTCGAAGATCAATGTGGAATAAGAATTTGTTAAATACTGTATTTGGGTTGTCGTAACGATGTTTTACACAACATCTGTTTTAACCCAAATATGTGCAAAGCTTGGAAATAGAAAAATGAACGTTTCCTAAGTATAGAAATAAACGAGTCGGAAAAGAGATAAGTAATTGGAGTATTTTTCCAATTATAAATAATGAATATTTTCTAAAGTTTAGAAAATAAAAGAAGGCGATATTCGGAAATGTTTTCCAAATAACGTAACAGGCCAAAACGGTTATTGAAAATATTTGGTTGACAAATATTGATAAAGAAATAGAGAAGAGATTTAATTAATGGAATATTAATTAAAGGCTCAATGATTGTTGGATGTTTGGATGAACACTTGTTTTATTCGATAGTTAAATCATCGACTATCGAAACACTTGTTTTTATTCGATAGTTAAATCACAGACTATCGAAGTTTTGACCATCGTTGTCAATATGGAGAGACCGGTTGGATTATTATCCGAAGAACCACTCCATATAGGCAGTAACGTGCGAATCAGATTATATAAAGATAATCGAAGATGGAGTAGAGTACAAGGACTTTTTCTATTAATAGAAATAGTACCTTCAGTTCATCCTGTTCCTGGGTGACTTGTATGGATGAATGTCTGACAGAGTATTTCCAGAAAGGTCACGTACATTGATTTGTTCAACTGTACCAAGAGTGGAAGCGGGGGAGGAAACTTCTTTTAGCTGACACGTAATGTACTGTTGTAGACGTCAATTAGTGATTTTCGATGGATCTGATGATGTGACATTCGAAGTGAATCTGGTGTGATGATAAAGCGTAGCTTCTAGCCTCAACATCCGGTAAATGACAGAAATCGGGCAAGCAGCATGGCTATGTAGGTCGCACCTATTAGGGTGTATAATCACCTGATCTAGAGTTTCATTTACTTCTAAAAATCTATTGTCGATGCTGACCCATTCGGGAAACGGTTGCTGATCCCAATCGTTGGTGATATACATTCGATACACTCAAGCGAAATGAGTGGTCGGTCATGTGTGGCTGAGTTGCAAGATGTTCTTGTTGAACTCGGTGTATTCTCCTCTAGAGATATACTAGCGGAAGGTGGTCCCATACCTTGTCATAGTTGGAAATCCACTACCCAATACGTGCTTGCGGTTTTGATTGTATATATATATGTGGAACGTGAGATGCAAACGTTCCACTAGATTGTTATTTACTTGATTTAGACATTATTATAATATTAAAAGAGTTTTGATATAAAGATAAGTCAAGTGTTTGGATTCTCGTAAGGGAAAAACCCGTTCCGTGTTATACGACGTGGTCTTATGAGATATCAATTAGTTTTCTGAAACTGTTTTTAACTGTTTACTCATACCAGTCCCATGACTGACCCGTAGTTTATTTGTTTTGTTCTACCTAAACTCTTGGGTGCCTAAATTTGTACGGGCAGTCAAGTAGTTCAGGATTTTACAGATATACTGGAAGAGCTTGGAGCAGGAGGCTTCAGGATCATATAGCTATAGTTATTTCTGCTGTGTTGTAAGTGATGTACTTTGATATTGATGTATATTCAAGTACAGATGTATATTTCAAGTTATGTTATATATATTATATGTTATTCGTTCCGCTGTGAGATTCGTGTTACTCTGATGTTGTGTTCTTCTTCTTCTATTCTAAGTTTCTAACTTATCTATCCTCACCCTCTAACTTCTTTCTATTAATGGTTCGAATTTCCGTGATATTTGGGGTTGGACTTGTGTTTTTGGGTCAGCTCAAATTCTACCGGATTTTCGGGTCATTACAATAATAAAGAGATTATAAAGTGGACATAGGCTCGTTAATGTCGAACCACTATAAATTCATGTATGAACGCATTTACTCTCATTTTTCATTTATATTCTTCATTTTTATTCTCTACACTCTCTTTTTTTACGTGTTGGGCTGCCTTTTGGTGTCAATAAAAATTGAGTTTAGAGTTGAATTCCAACGGTATAAAGATCGAATATCAAGGAATTTAGAGTTTCAAAGCAAGCTTCAGTTTCAAAGCGAAATTGAATTTAAAAGGCAAGTAAGTTGAAAATTTTGACTTTCATTAAAAAAAAGTATATACTTCTATGGAATGATTTTTAAAAGAAAACTTTGATTTATGAAAAAAAATGTAGCTTAAAATTAACATGAACATCGAATGATTTCAAATTTTGTCATGGTGCATTGTCGTATAAGTAGAAGTTCATGAATATTATGTTTGTTGAAACTATGCGGTGGTAAAGGCTCTTCCACTGATTTTGCGAATGAAGTGTTTACACAATATTGAAAGTGTCAAAGAATTCAAATAATAAACTTCAACGGGCTCGGTCCTAGACATAGTCTAGAGAGACATTTGACTAGGTCATCAGTTTGGATAGGAGCAACAAAATAATCAAATTATGCTAATAAAAAGTAGCATTCTTCTTTTCAACGCTATATCTATGAGACATAATAGCTACTACCAATCATCCATAGCTTACAGCTCAAGCATCCAAGATCGCATTCTACTCCAGCACTACATTGCCTTACTAGTTGAGTTACAGATCCTAAACTAGAAGTTATATTTGGTATTATTGACCTTGCCTCATTTCTAAGCTATGTGATGCCCTACTGCTGAAAATGGTGTGGCTAGCATTTAAAAAATGCTGACTTATCTTATGGCTATTGCAAAAATCATGTCACTTTTTGTTTGCAAATATGAAAAATTAAAACTAGTACTCTTGTTTATTGTTTATTAGTGAATCCAAAAGTTGAGTTTTCGATTTGTATTCCCCCTTTGAAAAATTAATTAGGTAATCCTTTTTTACCTTTTAAGCCTTGGTGCATCTTTGGATTCTTAGTTCCCATGATATTGAATTGAAATCGTAAACTTCTTTACTTTAAACTATGAGGAGAAAATTAACAATTTTCATTCAAAACCACAAGAATTTTTCTCATTATTAAGTATTGATACATTATGATATTTTTTCATCATTTACATTTTTTTAGAAGACTAATTTTTGGTTACTAATGTTAAATTTTGTAATAGAACTTAAATCTACTTTTTGTTTAATAGTTGATTTTTTTTATTTATTTATCGAATAATGAGACAATCAAAACCAAAAAAATATTAGTTGACAAAGGCACCAAATATGGTCGGGCCGATCTCGTCTTCAACATCAATAGTGGAAAAACCATAATTTGTAACTCATTTCACAACTATTTTAAAATTATATTCACGGGGATCGATTTCTATTATTGAAATACATTTTTTTTAGCTCTATAGAATTATAGTACTTCTAGATGTTTGATCATTTTCATTTATCATTCACATATCTTGCTTTATCGACTTAATCAACCTCAAATTCTCCACCATGGTACAATACAGTTGGAACCATTGACATCAACAATAAAACAAAATTAAAACACTAAATTTGGAAACTTGATTTGTGGAAAACTCCATATTAAAAGTTTCTAAAACAATACTTTGGTTTGAGAAGAATATGATGATTCCTTGTACAATCTTCATTTAAAATACCAAAATCTTTGTGTTTTATAGCAAAATTTGAAGACCGTAAAAATTAGACACAAATTAGTTTGCGTTTTGGGGATGAAGAAGAAGGAATGAAATGAGAAAGTTTTGGAAGCTTGTTGTTTTATTCATCATAACATTATTAGCGCACTTTAAAAATGCGCAAATTATAATTTGCATATACATATACATTTACATATGTGTGTGTATATACACATATATATATATATATATATATTGATTGGTGTAACATCAAATACACACATGCACATATATATATATATATATATATATATATATATATATATATATATATATATATATATAGACACACACACATATATACACATCTCTGTGTCTGTGTGTATGTATGTATGTACAAATATGTGTGTGTGTGCACAGTCCTGTAATGCGCATGTTTACTTTAGAAACTTGAAATATGCACACTCTACATATACACATATTAATTGATTTTTATAAATATAGTTTCCAAAGCAAAGTTTAATATAACACCATATATTACTAATACAACACCTTATATAACATCATATATCATCAATGTAACACCGTACATCAAAAATATAATTAGTATCACAAAATTACCAACATATTATATCAAAATAAACTCGACTGAAGTTCAACATCGAATTTCAACACCATCAAAATAGAAAATATGTTTACATTTCGTCGTTTAATACATATAAAACAATAGTTTAGTTTTTGTTCGATGCCCTCCATGTGTATTGAAAGTTAAGGCAAGATGATGGCTCAAATATTTCACCTTAACACATGATTCAAAATTTTTAAACAACTAATTTTGGCTTGCATTTCAAGTGCATATTTAACTATAATAGAACATATAGGAGGATTGAGCCTGTCAAAAATAGTAACAGTCAAAGTTTATCTTGTGATCATTATACATACTACATCCACAAAATTTATGCCATGCATTTTTTTAGTTCTAGGAACAACAACTTCACATTCAACTTAACAAAAACAATTGGATATGGTGGTTGCTCGACTGGCATAGCGGATGCAACACGTTGACCATCTACTATATTCAAACTAACATAAATTTATTTACTCGGCCTTTGATTGGTCAAAAATTAGTGTAAATGAACCTTTAAGATTGATGGTCTATAATGGAATTTTTAGGATATTAGATCAAACAATGTCTCTGTAACATTGCCAACTTTAACGTCAATGTTATGCCAAACCACATGAGCTTTTACAGAATACGGGGATGAAAATGGAAAGCAACTATGAAAAATAATATAATTTCAGATGAAATTTTAAATTCTAAAAAAAATTCTTTTGAAGAAAATGTACTTTCACATAATGATGTTTTTATAAAAAAGGTATGAGAAGGAAAAAAACAAGTACTCAAATACTATTTGTGCACTCCGTAAATGGACAAATGCAATTTGTATACATGCGGATTTGTAAAATGCGCAAGTTATATATTTTTTTTTTAATATGGCTCGCGCATTCAATAAATGCATAAGCTATAACAAGACTAGATTTATTTCTAGAATAAGTTGGCATGTGGTTGCAATGACTTTTTATGGAGCCACTTTCAAAATTTTGTCCTTATTTTGAATATTACATTATTGTTGTTTTTTGGAATTTATAAAGTTTTCAAAAGAAGATAAAACTAATGTGTGAATTATATTATTGGAATTCAACATATTGAACTTCGAAAAAAGTCTTAAAAAAATAAGGCAGTGTTTTTGCAGAATAAAGGCTTTTCTATTGATTTTGCAGAATAAAGACATGTTTGTATGTCATGGAATTCAAATCAAAATCATCTTCAATTCGGATCGGCCCTAAACATGGTCAAGAGAAATATTTTACTAAGTTATCAGTTTGGATAAAGACAATAAAATAATCAAATTATGCTATTATTTCGGAAAGAATTTAAAAACACGCTGATAATATATGGAAAAAATTTAAATACGTCAGGGATATATGAAAACGCATATATGCAGTTATTTCTGGGAAGCTCCAAATTAAACGTTTGTTACCAGACTTCTATAAATACCGACTTAGACAGTGAAATAATCAACTCATCTCTTGACCATGTTACATCTCGACTATTGCAAACTGCTTCAGATGATCAATATATATAATTTTTGGCTGGAGTACTTTTATCATCTTAAGGAATACAATTTCGTATTACTGAAAAGAAAATTGTGAAATACCAAACATGACGTTGGAAAACCTGTGCATTGGTTCATTTCCAAATCCTTCTCTGTTTCTTCCATGCCTTGTCGAATTCTACCCTGTAGATTACATCCTGAAGCCTAGCAATACATGAAACCAAACTTCCACCATAAAGACCTCCAAATATTGTTTCCCGAAACCATAAAAAGTTACACATGAAATTTAGAAAACTGGCATTGAAGCCACAGTGGTAATCTGGGTTTTTCATTACAACCCTTCAGGAGTTGGAAAGGAAGTGGAAGGCTCAATATGCCCAAACATACGATCTGAACTATTACACAGAACTGCATAAGAACATGAAACTTGGAAACCAATTCTTAGACAAGATTGGGTTGAATAACATCGAAGTAATCCCAATCATCCCCAATGACAAAGAAGAAATCTAGTTCGAACCGTCAATAAGATCGGTTGGAGGAAGTTGGAGCTGAAGAAGATTCAGTAACGTCGGAACATGTGGAAACCCAATTCCTTGGTGGCTTTATCCTACAAGATTCAAATAGATTCCTTAAACAGACGGTGGCGATGACTGGGAGTAAGAATGATCATATAGTAACCCTAGCGCTGCAATTTTGGTAGTGATTTAGGTTAGAAACTGTGGATCGGATCTGGAAGTAATAATTTCTTTGTGCAAAAAAATAAAAGAAAATAAAAAAATAAGAGAAAGATCTGAGATTTGGATTTCGGTTGTTCTAGCAAATTGAAATTATAAATAGCTTATCAATGAAATGGAATGACATCGTTGAAGGATTACTGAGTCAGGATAGAAACTGCAAAGGTCTTCGTTTCTTTTTTTGGATCGCCTTTCCTCCCTCCATTGGAGAGAGGAAGGGAGCAGTTGTTTTTATCTCTCATATATATATATATATATATATATATATATGTGTGTGTGTGTGTGTGTGTGTGTGTGTGTGTGTGTGTGTGTGTGTGTGTGTGAGTGTATGCACAGTTCTATAATGTGCATGTTTACTTTGGAAACTTAATATTTACACACTCTACAAATACACGTAATAATTGATTTTTATAAGTATAGCTTTCAAAAGCAAAGTTTGATACAGCACCATATTTCACCAGTACAATACCATATATAACATCATATATCATCACTGTAACACCTACATCACCAATATAATTAGTATCAAAAAATAACCAACATATTTTATCAAACTAAACCTGACTACAGTTCAACATAGTAATTCAGCCCATCAAAATAGAAAATATGTTTACATTTCGTCGTTTAATACACATAAAACAAAAGTTTAGTTTTTTTTTTTCCGATGCCCTCCTTGTGTATTGAAAGTTAAGGCAAGACGACGGCTCGAACAAAATATTTACCTTTAATATACGATTTTACTTTTTTGAACAACTAATTTTGGCTTGCATTTCAAGTGCATATTCAACTCTCGTATAACACATAGGAGAATTGAGCATGTCAAAAATAGTAACAGTCGTCGACTTGATCAGAGTTTATCTTATGATCATTATATAGACTACATCCATAAAATTTATGCCTTGCTTTTTTTAGTTCTAGGAACAACTTCACATTCAACTCAACAAAAAAAAAACTGGATATAACGGTTGCTCAATTGGCAGAGCGAAAGCAACACATTGACCATCTACACTAACATAAATTTATTAACTCGGCCTTTAATTGGTCATAAATTAGTGTAAATGAGCACTTAAGGTTGATGGTCTATAATGGATATTTTGCGATATTAGATCAAACAAAGTCTCGGTAACATTTTCAACTTTAACGTCAATGTTATGCCGCACCAGATTAGTTCTTTACACTTGAATTCATCTCAATATTTTATCAACGCTTCGTCGTTAATCTCTCAATGGTCTGGGTCTCACTTTAGAATAAACAAAACAACAATGATATATATAAATTAACAAGTAAACAAACTATATTAAAAAAAAAAAACGGAACAAAAATAACATACAAAATTTAATTAATAACCAAACTTTGAAACGAAGAAACATCTCAACTATTGATTATTTTAAGAAGGAAAAAAAAAAGTACTCAAATACTATTTTTGCACAAATGGGCAAATACAATTTGTATACATGCGGATTTACAAAATGCGCGAGTTATTTTCTTTTTAATATGGCTAACATTCGATAAATGCGTAAACTATAACAAGACTATATTTATTTTTAGAATAAGTTGTCAATAAGGCATATGGTTGCAATGACTTTTTCTGGAGCTGCTTTCAACATTTTGTCCTTATTTTGAATATTACATTTTTGTTGTTTTCAGGATTTATAAAGTTTTCAAAAGAAGATAAAGTCAATGTGTGAATGATATTATTGAAATTTAACATATTGAACTTCGAAAAAAGTTTCAAAAAAACAAGGTAGTGTTTTTGCAGAATAAAGGCTCTTCTACTGATTTTGCAATATAAAGAAGTGTTTGTATGTCATGGAACTCAAATCGGCATATCTTCAATTCAGATTGGTCCTAAACATGATGAAGAGAAATATTTTACTAAGTTATCAGTTTGGATAAAGATAATAAAATAATCAAATTATGCTATTATTTCGGAAAGAATTTAAAAATGAGCTGATAGTACATGGAAAGAATTTGAATACGTATTGATGAAGGTGTTTAATCGGAAGCCGTCGTTTAATCAGCATTATCTTCAACGATTTCAGTCGAAAATAAAAATAAAAAATGCAACAAAATAATCAAATTATGCTATTATTTCGAAAAGAATCTAAAGGATGATGCTAGAACGACCGAATATTTTACGGTGAAATTCACCGCATCTTCAATTGTGCGGTAGGGAATTCACGTAATTCATGAAGGAAAGAAAATCCGACGGTTTTTATTCATGTCGCAGTTTTTGACTCCTTTAATCGCGAAAAAGCTATTCAAACCGAAGGTACTTCGGTCAATTAATGCGAACAGAAACGTTAATTCAGGGATGACCCAAAACAAGAGGTAGTAAATTTAAATTATTGTGCGTGCCGCATTTTTGGACCGAATATATGTCGGTCCGTATAGCAGTTCTGCTTTAATCCTTATTGAATAAGCATTTTCGGAATTTAAAAACGCGCTAATAATATATGGAAAGAATTTGAATAGGTAACGGATATACGCGTATATGCAGTTATTTCGGGGAAGCTCCGAATTAAACGTTCATTACCACACTTCTATAAATACCGAATTTGGGCACTGCAAAAATAAACTCATCTCTTCTTCTTTCTCGTTGATTACTTTCTCCGCACGCATATAGCTTAATCGCTCTGATTTCAGTCGAAAAAAAAAAAAAAAAAAATGGAAGTGTTTAATCGGAAGCCGTCGTTTGAATTAAGAAAGGTGTACGCTTTCAATTTGGTGAGCGAATTCAGGCTCATCGATTCCTTGATCGAATACCACCCGAATGTTGTGATAAACGCAAAGTTTCCTGGATCGACATCACCCCTTTGTTCTCTTTCTCCTTGCAAAGCATACGAATTGATGAAGGCCACCATCGACGGGATGCAGATAATTCAATTTGGGCTTGCTCTATCCGACAGTTATGGAGAACTTGCTGGCAATCATTACCGCGGCAATCCTTTCGGTCCGGTTCTTTATGTGTGGGAATTCAATTTCAAAGATTTCAACATTTGGAGTGATTTGTATGATGCGAAATCACTGGATCTTCTGTTGAGAAAAGGGATCGATCTTCATATGCACTCGAGCAAAGGAATTGAATCGTCGGATTTTGCACAAGTTTTCATGAAATCCAAGCTGCATACTTTTGCTTTTAAAAACTGGGTCACATTTCAGGGTGCTTACGATTTAGGTTACTTGGTGAAAGTGCTCAACCATGGAAGGTTGCCTGATTCTATTGAGGAGTTTAACGCATGTTTGAGAATGTTTTGCGGAGAACGGGTTTTGGATATAAAGCAGATGATGTACGCTGAATACAGGTTCGTCGGTGATTTGGAGAAATTGGCACAACTGTTGGATGTTGAACGGCCATGGGGCGAACCTCATCAGGCTGCATCGGATTGTTTGCTTACAGCATTAACAGCCACAGAGATGATCATGAAGAAGAGACTTATGGGTGACGATAACGGTGCTCGACATGTTGGTGCTCTATTTGGATTGGGTTCACACTTAGAATTTCCTCCTGCTTATTTGCTTTTGGACTCTGTTTTTCCTTGCGTTTAAATAAATTCGCTATTTTATGGTACGTAAATGATGAACAATATATGCATGCATTGAAATTTATATGCTTTTAAGTGTTATGTCTAGTCTGTGTTATTATGGAATCTGCTGTCTGTTGCATTGTTCGTTCAATTCAAACTGCAAGATTTAATTAAGAACTGACTACTTGCAACTTTTATTTAAACTTAAATATAATTGTTAAGTTCAATCTTCAATGTTATATGATCTAAATTAAATATATGCTACTGAAATGGGTTAGTTCGTTGAATTTTTCGGTGCATGGTGGGCTGAATAATCTAATTCACTCAAGTAATAGCGATATTAGATGTCATTTGCATTGTTCGTTGAATTTTTCATTGAAGTGTTGTTGAGAATGATATTATGGATTTGAATAGACAGATTTTTTATTATGGAGATATAAAAATAGGCAGATTCGCACATGGATTGTGCAATATAAAAATAGGCAGATTCACTCAAGTAATAGCGTTTAAATAAATTAGCTATTTTATGGTACGTAAATGATGAACAATATATGCATGCATTGACATTTATATGCCTTTTATCTTTTTCTTGTTTGTCTATAATATGCGGCAATATATTGTGTTCTCTTCTCTGTCTGCCTTTTATCTTTTTCTTGTTATTGTTTGTCTATAACATCTTGCATATGGTGTATACTGCTTCTGATTTTCTATAAATTTGGTAATACGTCACGCTCTTCTCTGTAACATTGTTCATAAATTATTCCAAACTGCATTATTTGAGATTTAAGCACTTCCATACTTGCAACTTCCATTCTGATCGTTATATGCATTATGTGAATGGTATTTGTACATGAAGTTGTTTATTCTCTCTTATTCTATTATAGATTTTGACAGTCTATGTCTTATGATTGAACATAGAGATGATAGTCCAGTACATTGCTGAAATTTGACTTTCTTTCATGCTGAATTCATCACATTTAATGTGGAATACTTCTACCTATCAATAATATGTGCCTAAAGGTAAATCTTTCTTTTTACACAACGGCAAGAGACCGACAGTGAAAGTAGTTCTTGAAATACTTGTACATTGGTTTGTGATAAATCATGTTACACCTATATTCAAGGCAGAAGTTCTAGAAATCTTGCAAATCATCCCACAGACCCTACCACCTCCACTGCCTTCTTTTCCTCTTCACACTTCTTCTCCTTACCATCACTACCATTCACCAGTTGCTGGTCTGGAAACCCGAAATTGAGCTCAGCTGTTTTGGTTTTACGGACCGAACATCACTCTTTTCTACACTCATCTTGGATATATATACGTCCAGCAAACCATCCGTAATTGTAAATATAATGGGTAGAGCTGTAACCGTTACCAATACAAAAAAGCTGTTACCATACCGATTAAATTAGCAAGCCAAAAATAAATATCGATAATTTACTGTTACCGCCGGTAAAAAACTCATCGGTATATCGATAAGCCGGTAAACCGTTGACTGGTAACGGTAAATTTACCAAGACATAAACCTATTAAAACATTAACACATTAAAATTTTGATAATGATAAAAAGTAAATATTTTTTACTAATTCTAACTCCATTAACGTTTATATAAATATTTAAACTTATTTTAATTAACATAGAAAATTTACTTTGTTTATCACAAGATATTTACAACAATATGATATAATAATTTTGTTAATCTTAACTTTGTAATCAATAAAGCCAAAAAATATTACCATCCTAAATAAATCTATAAGCATGTGCATAAACTTTCAAAAAAAAGGTTGGAATTCATTAAAATAGCGGAAAAAAACAAAATTAATATGACTAGTAAATTTACTGTACCACTGGTCTCGACATTTCTTTACCGCTATTTTACCGTAAATAATGGTAAAACTTACCATTACCATACCAATATAATTGGTATACCGATGCAGCTCTATATTGCTTACCATTGGTTTGGTACTGGTATGGTAATGGTAAATTTACCATTACCATAATATCCCTAGGTAAATATAGTACTTATAAAGAGATTAATTCTACGATATCTCATGACACACTGATACATGCTTGGGTTTTCATATTATCTTTGACAATAATATGTATATTGTACTTGCTTAATGATAATGTTGTAGTAGTGAACATGAACCTTAGGCATTCCATAAAGTTAACCCCCCGTGTAAAGTGTAAACTGATAGTATGTATCACACTATCATGGCAAGAGTTTCAATCAGATCGAACCCATGGCCAAAGAATCAATATTTGGCAGTACACCTATGATTCGGTTTTTTCACATTTATTCATCCAGCTCGTTAAAGAAAAATAACTTGTTAGATAAGAACGAAATAAAGCTAAAATTGAAATATTAAGCATATATTGATCGACTGAAATGCAATCTAGATTTAAAAATTATAATCTTGTAAGTTTGTTTGCTAGTTTTTAGTCGCTTTCAAATTATACTAAATCAAACTGAAAGTTCTAGTTTTGAAAACAATATTAAAGAACTCTGAGAACAAAAAAAATCGAGAATTTTGGAACTTTTCTAATTTTAATTGTATAAAATCCTTCTTTTGCTTAACCAAAAGATCTCAAGTCTACTTTGAATTGTTTACATACATATTTCAAGCAACAGCAATATTCATCATTAATCAAACTCAAACAATCCAATATATATAACAAAATCAATAGATTGACAACACTCATCTAAACAAAATGTGTTAAACATACCAAATTAACATCAAACATCCCCCAAATCAGCATCAAACATTCATCGTTTCTAAATCGGATAAACCCAAATCAACATCAGATAATATATTACCTCTCATCAAAATGTATCAAACACATCCTCATTATCTTTAAGCGTATATGAACAAATAAATATACAAAAAGGTACCCATCAAGACCGATCATCCCCGCCGGAATCTCATAAGGAAGGAAATGTTTCATGTTGCTCCATATATTCTGCCAAACTCAGGTTCAACTACGCCATCTCCACAGTAGGACGATCGTCATGCTCCTATAGCTCGGCGGTCTCCACCTTATTTGAGCCTTATGATGCGTATTTTAGGAGGTCCCGACATGTGGATCAAAATAAGTTGTTATATAATTTACATAACTTTAATATAAAAAATGAGCAATATTTAAAGTTTAGTTTGTTTTTTTCAATTGTTGCTTGGTTTCCAAATCCACAACACTTGTTTCGGGATGGTGGATTCATGAAGAACTCAAAAATAACGTCTTCCTCATCAACAGTTAACTCATCATATCATGTATCGTCCAACATATGTGCCCATGCTTGCTGGAACTTTTACTGTAATGCAAAATATAATTGAACTTTACACAATATTATTTTAATTCGATATAACTAAATAATTAAACTAATCATTTTTATGTACACTAATCACTATAAATAACAAAAGGCTATAATGACATCAATTTTGTCTTGTATCTAAGTTATTACATGATGGTTGAATACTTGTAAGGAATAGCAATTTATATGGAAACTGAGTACTGGAGACTTATTCATACTAAATGGTCGCATGCATAAATGACACTAATTAAAGTATCTATAGATATGTATTTAACATGTGACTTTTAATGGAAAAAAATCCTTATTTGTACAAGTTATAACTTAACTATGATATACTTACATATGCAGCAACTGCTTTATCACCATGCTCCCACAATTATATATGTGATTAATTAAGCCCTCTTCGTTGATTTACTTCATGACATAGGTATGAGCAAAAACATCCTAATATGACAAGGGAAACCGAATGCTCTCTCCTGAAGTAATTTGAATATTATTGATGTCCAAAAGTTGGCACAACACCCAAAGAGTTCCAAGATAATGAATAAAAACGAGGAATTAGTAGAGTAAACACAAGAAATGGATGACATAGTGTTTATAGTGGTTCAATTTGTGAGAACCTACGTCCACTCGAAGGTTTTAGCATCACATAAGTATAAGGTGGGATCGGTATTTCCCCACGTCATAGAAGGGAAATGGTGGAACTAGTGCAAAAGAAGCTAAATTTCTTCTTTCTAAAGCTCCAAAGAGCCAATATGCCAAAAGCTCACCAAGGAGCAAAAGATCAAAAAGTCATCTTCTTAATGATGGTTGGGGCCTATTTATAGGCGAAGGAATAGAGGGAAGGTATGTAGGTGCGTGGGAAGGAGTCCATGGAGGTGGCCCAAAGCCCAAGGAAAGACATCGATGGGGTCAGTACCGATCCTTGGATCATTATCGATCCCCAATGCCTTGACTTTTGGGGTTTCGACTTGTGGACACCTTCATCTTGCCTTGCTTCATCTTCGGTTGAAATCAGTTGGGAAGTTACTTCGTGTATCGGGATTCCTAAGGTCTTGACATTTGGTGTGAAGTTGTGGTGATCTGGGATTCATACCAATCCCTATGCTCTTCTCGTGATTCCCACTGATCCTGCATTTCAGCATGATTCTCATCAATCCTCGAATTCCTTTCGTGATTCACACCGATCCAGCACCTCTTAGAGATTTCTTGGTGATTTTGGAAGTTGCACCGATCCCGATTGATTCGCGGATTAATACAATCTTGGACATTTTGGGATCAGTACCTATCTCGGTTGACTTAGACATACTTGTTGAGTAGTTTGGAGTGTGTGGATAAGTATTGTAACAACCCAACCTTGTGTGATTACCTATTAAACCTAATAATTATTTTATAGCAATGTTATAAATTAAAGTACAATTAATAAGCTAGGTGGTAATTTTAATAAAATAAATATTACTCATTGAGATGAATAAAATGTGATAATGGGAAATTGTTGTTTAATGAAAATTTTAAACTTATGAAAAGATAGTTTTAAAAATAAATATCATTTTAACAAAGTTTTATAAATTATTAGTAATGTATCTTTAACCTATGGTACTTAAGGGAAAATTAATCTAAAATTAATGGCGACGTCATGGCGATCGCTTTTTGAAAATTCAAAACACGCTTTTTCTTCTCTCAAATCGTCTCTCTCCTCACAAATCTCTTCTTTACACGTTGATCAGGTTGACAACGCTAAAAACGTTTCTGCTAATCCATCTTTTAAGGATATTCTGCTCAGGCCAGCTGTAAAGCGAAATCCAGATCTGATTTTTCTAAATAATAAAAGACCTTTGTCAAAACCGTCTCCTCGCATCTTTCGCAGCTATAATGAAAATCTCAATAATATCAAATCAAAAAATGGCTGCTTCAGATGTGGTTCGACAGATCACTGGGCGAGATCATGCCATAATCCAGTTATTTGTTTTAAATGTCATAAGACAGGGCACAAGGGTTTTAATTGCAAATCTTTTCGTTCTCCTCCCCCAAAAATGGCTGAAAGTTCCAGAAAACAAATTTCCGCTAATCGCTTCCAAAATTCTTTTGATTGGGCTCGATCGATGGTAATCATCTCTATTGTGAGTGGATCTTTCTCGATACGGCAGATTGAAGAGATTTTGAAAGCCAGATATGGTCGTCGTGCCCCATCCTGGGACTGGAACGTCAAGCGAATGGGTGATGTCTTTGTTGTTCGGTTCCCACAACATCTGCTGACAGTAAACTTCCAATATAACTTCAATTTTACCATGGGGAGAATTAACCTGAGGCGGTGGAGTCCGCGTTTTGGCAGTGTCTCGAGGGAGAAGGAAACCTTTTGGATCCTATTGAAAAATGCTCCGCTTGTATGTCGTAAACTTGACGTCCTCCAAACAGCTCTAGAAGATTATGGAGAAGTGGAGAGAGTCCAGTACGGTGCAATTCATGATGTGGATTATACTTGTTTGCGTGCCAAATTTACGAAGGAGGTGGGCACCCCATTGCCGAATTCAGTGTCAATTCCAATTGATGGTTTTTCCCATGTTGTGCAGATTGAAAGATGCGAGGAAGATTCGCCACCGAAAATCAATGTTCCTGTTTTCAAGCAGAGGGTGTTTGCAACTGATGGAGAGGGGAAGCTTAAAATTTTGAGTAGTAAGGATGGGGGTGCCAAAATGCATGTGGAGGAAGTGATTGCTTTGGTGGCAGATTCGGTTATTGAAGGAGAAGGGGATGTTTTTGCAAGAAGGAATAATGATAATTATGTGGTTCGATTTGATGATGGGGTGGCAGTAGAGGTTGACGAGGTTGGCAATATTGTGGGTGTGGGTGCCAACTCCAGAGAGATCATTGCCGTCGACGAAAATGAGGGAGTAGGTTTACAGGATCTTGGGGAGGAAGGCAACATGCAAGGCGCCAGAGAGGCGGTGGATGAACAAGTCATGGACAACGAATCACAAGACTTAAATTTGGCTGGGGATTTGGCGCTGGCTCCAACCAGCTCAGGGGAATGCTCGGCTACAGGTGGAAAAGGCAAGAGTGCATCGGATCATGGTGTGGTCATGCTACGTCGCAGCGCACGTGGGATGGGTCACCCTTTGGCAGGTAGCATTTTTGTTCCTGCTATACTTAATACTTTGTCTAGTGATCAACTTCATGATATTGCAAGTAAATCTGGTTTTGTGTTAAATGATGATGTGATAAGTGATATTAAGAATAAAGAAAATGAGAGGGTTAATGGTTCAACATGATTATCGTCACTTGGAATGTTAGAGGCCTAGGAACTTTTGATAAGTGCCTTAGGGTTAAAAATTACCTCAAGTCTGTAAAACCTGACATCATCATGCTTCAAGAGACCAAGCTTGAGAATCCTGAACCATTTATTTTCAAATGTCTGGGGTGGGGTGTCATTGATGATTGGGCTTTTATACCTGCTGTGGGAACCTCGGGTGGCATTTTTACTGGTTGGAATAGTAATTCTTGGTTGCTTAAGCAAGAAATCAAACAAACTTACTGTCTGCATTTAGCCCTGGAATGTAAATCTACAAATGTACTTTACTTCTTTTCTAATGTTTATGGACCCAATACAAGACGAGAAAGAATGACATTATGGGCCGAGGGCTTGGACTTTTATAAACTTATGTATGGTCCCTGGGTAATTGGTGGTGACTTTAATGTTACAAGATTTATGTCTAAACGTAATGTTGTGAAAAACGCTGGCTTGGGTGACATGAACGATTTTAGTGACTTTGTTGGAAACTGTGGCCTCATTGACCTACCCATGACTAATAGAAAATATACGTGGACTGACGGTAGGACCCCTCCTACTTTAGTTCGACTCGATCGCTTCTTCATTAATTCTGCTTTTGATGACTTGCACCCCCTAACTCTTCAAAGAGGTCTTACTTCCCTTATTTCTGATCACTGCCCGGTTGTTCTCAACACTAATGTCGATTATAGAAGGAAATCTTTTTTTAAGTTCGAGAATATGTGGTGTATTGAACCAAATTTTGATGTGATGTTGCGGGAGAAGTGGATAGAGTTTCGCAACTTTGGTGATGCAGCTAGTAATTTTTGTAGGAAAATGAGACTTTTGCGTAAATTTTTAGCCAAATGGAATAGAGAAGTCTTTGGAAACATCAGAGTCAAGAAGCAGAGACTTGAATATGAGATTATGGAGCTCAATGTGCTTGAGGAAGGGCGTAATCTAAGTGAGGCCGAGCGTGCCTTGTTAAAATCAAAAGAAAAGGAGCTTCTAACGGTGATTGATCAAGAAGAGATCTTTTGGAAACAGAGGTCGAGAACTCAGTGGCTTAAGCTTGGTGATAGTAACACAAGTTATTTCCACAAAGTAGCGAACGGTAGACGGCGTACTAACACAATATGTAGCATTTGGAAAGACGGAGTTGAAATTTGTGATCATCAAAGGATAGAGGAGGTTTTTACTGAATTTTATAAGGGAATCTTTGGTGAACGCATTGAGAATCGGGTGAATGTTGATTGGAAGAAGCTGTATCCTTCGTCTGTTGATCTTAGTGGCATTGATTCGGAGTTCTCAGAAGAGGAAATCGTCGCGGCTTTAAACGAAATGCCTGGTGATAAAGCCCCTGGCCCTAATGGTTTTCCAAATTTCTTCTATAAGAAATATTGGGATGTGATTAAAGAGGATGTTATTAACATATTCAAAGAATTTCATTCTGGTTCCTTGAGATTGGACATGTTGGGATACGCTAATGTAGTTTTGATCCCTAAGAAAGGAGGAAATGTCTCGGCTGCGGATTTTCGACCTATTAGTCTCTTGAATAGCAGTTTCAAATTGATCACGAAGGTTCTCGCAAACAGACTGAAAGCGAAGATGGACAACCTGATTGATGTTTCGCAGACAGCATTTATTAGAGGAAGATTCATTCTTGATGGTGCGGCTCTTGTCCAGGAAGTTATCTCCCATAGTGATAGACATAACGTGCCTTGCGCAATCCTGAAGTTGGACTTTGCTAAGGCCTTTGACACAGTTGACTGGAGGTTTATCATGGATCTTCTAAGCGCGAGAGGCTTTCCGTGTAAATGGCTAAACTGGATTCATTGCATTTTAACTTCAAGTAGATCCAATATTTGTGTGAATGGAGTGGCTGGCAAAACTATTGTATCCAAGCGTGGGCTGCGACAGGGTGACCCACTTTCCCCACTCCTCTTTGACTTGGCTGCCGATGTATTTTGTCGGATCCTTCAGGTGGCGAGTTCTAATGAGATTATTCAAAGCTTTGGGCGTGATCACATCATTGGGGGTATTAATTCTCTACAATATGCTAATGACACCATTATTTTTTGCAACCCTGATTGCAAGAATATTGCCTCTTTAAAATTTTTGCTTTATGCTTTTGAAAGTTTATCTGGCTTAAAGATTAATTTTCACAAGAGCAGTGTTTACACTTTGGGTTGTAGCGTTGATGTGCACAGGAATTGCGCTGAAATGCTCAACTGCATGGCTGATTCTTTCCCTCTCAAATACCTTGGTGCTTATATCCGTCCAAAGAGATTGATGAAGAGTGATTGGCAATATGTGATTGATAAAGTGGACAGGCGATTAGCGAGATGGAAAGGAAATTGTCTATCAAAGGCTGGACGCCTGGTGCTGGTGAATTCTGTTCTGGCGGCTATCCCTTTGTACTGGCTCTCTTTTTATTCGTGCCCGGGTTGGGTTGTTCAGAAGATTGATGCTGTTCGTCGGATTTTTTTTTGGACCGGTACGAAGGACACGCGCAAAACCTGCTGTCTAGTGTCGTGGGATCAGGTGTGCAAGTCCAAAGATCAAGGAGGCTTAGGTGTCATCAATTTGAAGAATATGAATCATGCATTACTTTGTAAATGGCTTTGGATTATGCTTAGCGAAAAGAAAGTTCTCTGGAAGGAGTGGATCTTAAACACTTGCTATGGTGGTAGATTTGACTGGAATGCGGACATTTCCCATTGCTCAACATTCTGGCGTGGTGTTATGGCAAATGTTCATTGGATGAAGATTAGGACTGAGATTGTAGTTAAAAACGGCCGAAGCGTCTCTTTCTGGTATGACTGTTGGTTGCTTCCTATCCCCTTGCGTAATGAATTTGCCGATCTATTTGCTATTGCATGCAACAAAGGTGCTTCAGTCTGTGAAATGTTTAATGCGAATTCTGCCAACTTTAAATGGAACCTGTCCTTTAGTCGTATTGTGGCTGGTAATGCTCTGCTTCAACTTTGTGGACTGATTCGTTTGCTTGAAGATGTTCACCTTCATAGCAATGAGGAGGATGACTTTGTGTGGAAGATTGGTGGTAAATTTTGCGTGAGTGCACTTTATAAGTTGATGAACTTCACAGGAAGAAAGTACGATGGATTCATGAGAATGTGGAGTTTTAAAGCTGTACCTGCTAAGGTCAGGATACATATGTGGACGATCATGCACAACAAGCTCAATACAGTGAAAAGATTAAGGCTAAAAGGTGTTCATGTTACTGGGGGATGTGTTTTCTGCAATGACGATGACGAGGATTATATGCATCTTTTTCTTGATTGCGATTTCGCCTTTTACGTGTGGACGAAGTGTTTAGTTAGCCTTAATATCTGCTTAGACTGGTCTCACTTCATCTCTGACCAATTTCTCTTCTGGAATAGCACTATTATTACATTACCTGACACTGAAATGCGCCATATGTTTGCTCTTTTGAACTTTGCTTATGTTTGGATCCTCTGGCATGAACGCAACTCACGAAAGTTTAAATGCAAAATGAAACGGCCCAACTCAGTTATTTTTCGCATACTTAATTTTGTTTCTCTTTGGTCAGGCAAGGAAGAAATCAGGTTTGTTGACACAATCGGAGCTAGAGTGATGGACAGGGCCCGTGGTAGCAGAGCTTGATGTTGCCATGCTTCACTTTACTGGGTTTGCATGCTGTTTTTTGCTGTAGTTTCATAAAATTTTTGGACTCTATGTAAACATGCATGCGTGCATGTATTTTGATTGTACATATGTATGTAAATATATGTAACTAGTATATAGCTCTATGTATGCTGAACACGATGCACTTGCTCTATGCTTAATGAATGAATGAAGGCGTGAATCTAGCGATTCACTACCTTTTTTGCATCAAAAATAAGGATTTCCAAATTTTACGGCTTTCAAAGATTTTTTAAGAAACTATATTTTTCTAAACCATTTTTTAAAGTATGATTTTAATATAAAAATCATATGTAATTCCCCCTTTCGAGGAAGTGTGTTGGTGGTTGAACGATAATGTAAACTTCGCGGCATGGGACGCGATAATATACTGTATCGATTGGATCCGTCCAATCGAAGTGATGATTTTCTATGATTCTCAGTGACACTGATTAACACAATATACTAATACTTCTAATACCAATGATCCTCTTATGCTTGTCTTCAAGTCTTGTTTAAGATCATTCACCTGCATATAGATGATATATAAATATATATATATATATATATATATATATATATATATATATTGCATGCTCATGACGGTATAGTTGTTGTCATCGAAAGCATAGAATAAAGGTTCTAACAAATTCAAAAAGAAAATTCAAAATTCAAGTAACTAACTTATGTGTATTCATTTCAAACGACTTTCTATCCCTATAAATACGACTTTAGACACAAGTAATGAATTTAACCAACATTACCTTCTTCCATTTACAATTTTCCGTGATAAAACAAAATAATGGATAGTCTCATATACAATTTAGCCAAAAATTAGAGCAAACACTTGAATCTTCATAAATATACTCTCATTCATTTTTCGAAATTAGAGACAATTAGACTTATTTAAGCCAAATGCAGATGATCAAGGAATAATAGAAGTGCTTTGATGGATGATATCTTCTCTTATCAAAGACAATCCCACAGCCAATCCCGAGTGCACCACAAAATAGACGATGATGATTGGAATGCTACAAGGGTAGATCCTATCTTTGGCAAAGGTGGTTGTGTTGAAGATCCTCGTAATGTTTAAATTTGTTTGTTTAAAAATATATTATTTAAGTCTAAATTTATAAAGCATATGATTGTATTGGATTGTTTGGTTGACCTGACTGTGTGAACATATGATTGGTTTGATATATATATATATATATATATATATATATATGATAGAATTGAAAGGCTTATTTCAATTTTATATCCTTAATTTATATCATTCCTTAAGTTTTTCCTTGGATATCTTTATATTCGAGTCAATATTAAAGTCCATAAGCATGTCAATATCCGAGTCAGTGATTGAGTCAAGTTGATAGTCGAGTCGGTATTTAGGACTATTTATACTTGAGTCGTGGTAGTTTTTGGGAAATGTAGTCATTGTTAAAAAAGGATATGCACGGATAGAGGGAGAATATAGACTAATGGGGAGTACTGAAATTAGAGGGAGTTAAGAAAGTATTTTATAAAATGGTTGCGATCATCAAAAAGGGAGAGAGACTTTTTCTCAAAATAAATATATAACAAAAGTGGAGAAAAACAGCTTTTCTCCCATGGCTCACAAAAACAACTACCAAAGTAGAAAGCTTCGAAGACTGGTAATTCACCCAGAATAGTACTACAGAAATACAAACCGACCAGAGCTATACCGAAAGACAAACAAAACACAAAACAGACCCATAAACAATTGTAGAACACCAACACTCAATCTGTAAGACCTCACAAACCCTAAAGAACAAGAAGATCCAGACTCGACTACTGTCAGTCAAGCCTCGACCACATCTTCTGTCCAGGGTGCGAGAACTGAGGATCCACCACGCAGAACTGCAAAACCAAGTCCGTGAAGGAATACTCCAGTAAGAGCAGCTCCAAAAAACCATCCAAGAACAGGGAGTAACCAGACCAGCCAAGCCAACGGTCTCTGCCCCTCGTCTCCAACTAGAAATACTGAGCCAAGAGATAGAACCTCATAGAGCTTCTACAGAACCCACCAAGAGAAAACTTCTAAACAGCGATCGGAAGATCAGCACAAACTAAAAAGGATAAAAACCACACACTCATCCTACCCCCTCACGGGGCCGACCCTCAAGTGATGGAAAAAGCAGAAACCAACCCAAGAGACCGAGAATTTAGGTTAGCTAAGATGGGCCTACCTCAAAAAGCGAAGAAGACATCATCAGAAATATTACGAATAGTGGACGATACCAACATCCGACTCTCTTCAAAGACAGCCTTGTTTCTAGCACACCATGGGTGCCAGCAAACAAAACAAGGGAGCCTTAGAAAGGGGTAATTTTAGATCCTTTCCTATCCCTCTAGCCCACCAAGCACGAAGAAGAGACAATAATAATGGGTGGGACTAACTGAGCAACATCTCCCTCAAAGAAAAGATGCACATCTGATTCTGCCGAACCGATATAGCAACACCTACCCTCCTCAGGTTTGCAACCACCGAAAGATCGTCATGGAATAATTTCCACATAAGGACGGAGACCTTTGGCGGGATACTGGTCTCCCAGATGAAGGAGAAAATTGAAATTCTGGGGACATGGATCCAAGAAGAGTTCCTCTCGAAGGGAGAAAACTTTCCCATTCTAATTGACTTCCCCACCATGCGAGTTGGAGAAAGCATTAACCGATTGCATCATTTTCCATGTCTTACTAGCATAAGATGGAGAACCCGGGAAATCAGCTGATGCCAAACGACAACGTCGCATGCAAGAACAAAGCCCAGAGAGAGTCGTTAGCTCTGAATTTGACCCCCAGAGCTTACAAGCGTAAGCCTTGCGGGCATCCCTCAGATTGCGCAAACCTAAACCCCCTCTCTTGAGACGACAAACCGTATCCTAAGAGATCCAGTGATGCTTGCGATCTTCGCCCCTATTACCTCAGAAAAAGGACAAAGCCAAAGACTAATACGAACGAAAAAAGATGAAATGGGAGTCATCGCTGGGAATACATGCGATCCCAGCGAATTGATAACACATTTAATGAGAACCAATCCACCCGCTTAGAAGATAAGGGTTGAATTCCATGGAAGGACCTTACCCTTAGCTTTGTCAGTTAGGGGGTCAAAAGCCGCATTGAGTTTTTGACCTCGAAACAGAATGATACCGAGATAAAATAGAGGAAGTGAACCTGCCCGAAAGCCTAATTGGGACTCAATCCAAGAAATCCGCAACGGGCTCATTATTTTGGCGGGAGTAAAGCAACTCTTAGAGACACTGGTCAACTGACTGAAGCAACTCTCATAAAGGTGAAGAAGAGAAAGGAGCTATGTAAACGAACGACGGTTCCCATTCGAGGAAATAATAATGTTGTAGGCAAAGGACAACATAGAAATAACATGGCATACATTCGGTTACCAAAGCAGTGAATCAACCCCACTATGATAAGAGAGTGGATCACACGGACAAGAGCTTCGGCGATGATAACAAATAAGGAAGGGGAAAGGGGTTCCCCTTGATGGAGAACCATTCTCGACCGGAAGAACCCTTTACCAGCTCTACAAACAAGGACGGAGAACCAACACCCCGAGATAAGTCTTTAAGCCATGTCAATAAACTGCTCAGGGATCCTGAAAGATTTCATCACTCGTACAATGAAAAACCAGGACATGCAATCGTAAGCCTTCGCCATGCCAAGATTAATCACTATATTGGAACCTATAGTCTTCCGGTTTACCTAGGATATTAGTTCTTGAGCCAGCAAAACATTACCCCTAATCAGGTGGCCTTTCAAGAAACCTGCCGAGAGGAGGAAATGATCGCTCAAGGAAAGGAGCAAGTCTAATAGCCAAAATCTTTGAGATGACCTTGTTCAAGAAGTTACACAAACTAATCAGACGAAAGTCAGAGCAGGAACTCGGGTTCTCGCACTTAGGTATAAGTGCAAGGTTCATGGACGTCCAGCTCATCGGGAGCAAGGCACTTGATAAGAATGAACGTACCACAAGGGAGCAAGGCACTCGATAAGAATGAACGTACCACAAGGGAGAAGTCTAGCGACATAGTAGGCCAAGCACAACGATAAAATTCCCCGTTAAAACCATCCAGACCACTACCATTGTCTTGACTAAGCAAGGAGACACTCAAGCGAATTTCGTCCAATGATGGGGAACAATAGAGAGAATCAGTCTCGGAAGACTAAACCAACAAAGGGAAGAAGGAAAGGAGAAAATAATCAGAAAATAACTCCCAAGGGCTTCACAGAAAGGACTGGAAATGAGAAACAATCGTCTCTGCCACCTCAGCAGGATCCGACTCCAATGAACCACCTGGTTGGATAATCTAACGGGTAGCGAGGCAGGTGTTCTTCTTTCTAATGGAAGAATGGAATAATTTAGAATTGGAGTCTCCATCAACAATCCACTTGAGCCTCGCTCGTTGCCTAAGGAAGGCAGTCTCGATGCATAACTCTGAGTTTGAAGCGAGTTGGGCGTCTACAACAAGACGCCTTAAGGGAAGGGGAGGGATTTTCATCGAAAGAGGCCTTGGCAAACACAAGAGACTCTTCAACAGTGTGAACCCGGTCGAATATGTTCTTGAAGACCTGAATATTCCAGATCTTCAGCCACACCTTGAGGCGTTTGAGTTTGGAGGAGAAGATTGCCAACGGACTACCGGAATTAGGAAGAGCCCAAGATTCCTCCACCATTACCATAGATGTTAGTTTTGATTATAACAACATCAAATAACGATATATTTATATTTACCACATGTACTAATTATTACTTAGACATATAATGTATATAATTTAGGATATCAGACAACTATTGATAATGATAAATATATTGTATCAAGATTAAAGATGCAAACTGGTGGTTTAATGGTCATAGAATGAAGGTTCATGAGTACTGAAGAGTTTAAGAATTCAATATATTATTGAGTTTTAGATTCAAATGTTAAAACTCAAGTTGCACACACTCAATCTCTCTTCATTAATTACTTCAAAGTCCTTTCAAAAGTATTCCTATTTTCAAATCTAGAAATTCTTTTCAAATAATCCCTTCTCTAAAATGATTCTCCAAAGGATTTTCAAATGAAATTCCAAGTTTTAAGTAACTTTACTTTGAAATGCTTTTATACATATTATAATTTAGATTTTAATTTTTGATATCTATACCGTATGCTTATACTTTGATTTTAATATTTTGATTTCAAATGCTTATACTATGGGTTTTACATTTATATTCTGATAATACTTATATTTTGGTTTTTACACTAGACTTTTATTTTATATTTCTTAGATTTTGAATTATAATTTACATTTATACTTTTATTACACTTGATATTTTGACTTTAGTCTTAATATTGATGTAATAATATAGTTTGATATTTATATTTTAAAGTTCTATATATTAGTTATATATTGTTTTTGAATACAAATATTATAATTTAGTTTAAATTATTTTTTGATAAGTTTTCTTAAGCTTTACGGTGCTTAAAATGTACATTTACTATGTTTGAATGGTTTCACAAAGTTTCAAATCATTGTACATAGTTTTATATTTTCAAAACATTTAAAAAAATAGTTCTCAAAATAACTATAAATATTTTCAAAATTCAATTTTGAATAGAAGTGTCCATTTGCCATAATCATGCACCAACAGTCATTTCTCTTCACCCCTCATGTGTACTCTTCTTCCAGAAACAAGTTTATGACTACTTTCTCTCATTTTCCTAACTCCTTTCTCTCCTCTTTCATTTTCTAGCAAATCTATACTTGTATTCTGTCAATTTTCAAACCGAATCAAGTCAACTCAACTCCGGTTTGATTCTATTTCAAACTCTCTTCGTTGTATCAAGATTAAAGTGGAAATTTGAGTTATAGAAACAATTGTAATCAAGATTGAAAGATCAAATCTACATTCTTTGTAAAAACAAATGAAGCAACCTTACGGGTGTGACTAAGCGATCCTGAATCAAGTTGGGTTTGATTATGCCATGTAAAAAGCATTTGGGCGTGACTTATTTGTTTGAAAATCAATTTGGTTGTGCCTAGAGGCCGGGATTCTAGAGAATGTCCTCTTATAGCCTTGAAACCAGAAGTGTAATTGGATTAATAGTGATTAAAAGCCGTATAGCATATGGAACTAGATGTAGTGTAACTCCAGAGCAGTATAAAATTTGGTGTTTTCTTTTCTTTTTTACTATACTGCATTTATTTTGCTTGCTTTTTGTTTATTTGGTTAATTCTATGATCATTGTACTCAGACTCATAAGCATAATCCAAGAGATTTCTAAAAAAATCCATAAATTCAAACAACATTATCTACCCTTGCCTCTTTAGTGTTAGTATAGTTCTAATATCATTTATTTGCATCACTTTCAAACAAGAACAAATTTTAATTTAACATGATGAAATAACAAAGAATAATTAAATAAAAATAACTACGGTATAAAAAAACTAGCCTTGAATTCGTATTATTATTGCAAAATAGAAGACAAAGATATCAAAATCTAGTGAAATTAAGTTAAAAAAAAAGATTTAAGCAGCAACAGATCAAGATGTTGAAGAATAAAACATGCCAACAATAGCTCAAGACGTATGCGTAATAACTGAAAGCACGAAAATTCAAATGAAATTATGTGTAGAAATTGGAACAAAAATCATCATGAACGAAATAAGGATTTTTATTTTTGGGCAACAAACGAAATGAAGTTAGACAACATAGACGTTAACTTTAGAATAACAGAGGTAAAAATCGAAAAACAGATTTGAAACATAAGAATAAAAACGTAAAAGATAACATTAAATTGGCAAAGATAAATTTACAAGAATAATAAAAATATAAGTGTGTTATAAATTGCTACTTATTTTGGCAAAGCCAGTCGATTTTTATTGTGGACCGTACCACATTTTCATTATAACAAATAATGAGTACATGATATAATAGGAGATAGGCTGTTTGTCTATCTGCTACAGACATGATTGCTCTAACTACTTCCTAAACTATTATCTATCACCATGCAAAGTGAGATTAATTACACAAAATAGCTAGTAGGCATATATCTATATATTACACTAGCAATACACTTGCAGATCAAATTAGTTGCAGGCTGCAAGCGATCCAAAAGAAGTCATGACAGGTAGAAGCAATATTGACTTACAGCAATCCTTTCAGTCCGGTTCTTTATGTGTGGGAATTCAGTTTCAAAGATTTCAACATTTGGAGTGATTTGTATGATGCGAAATCATTGGATCTTCTATTGAGAAAAGGGATCGATCTTCATATGCACTCGAGCAAAGGAATTGAATCGTCGGCTTTTGCAGAAGTTTTCATGAAATCTAAGTTGCATAATTTTACTTTTAAAAACTGGGTCACATTTCAGGGTGCTTACGATTTAGGTTACTTGGTGAAAGTTCTCAACCATGGAAGGTTGCCTGATTCTATTGAGGAGTTTAACGCATGTTTGAGAATGTTTTGCGGAGAACGGGTTTTGGATATAAAGCAAATGATGTACGCTTAATACAGGTTCGTCGGTGATTTGGAGAAATTGGCAAAACTGTTGGATGTTGAACGGCAATGGGGTGAACCTCATCAGGCTGCATCGGATTGTTTGCTTACTGCATTAACAACCACAGAGATGATCATGAAGAAGAGACTTATGGGTGAAGATAACGGTGCTCGACATGTTGGTGCTCTATTTGGATTGGGTTCACACTTAGAATTTCCTCCTGCTTATTTTCTTTTGCACTCTGCTTTTGCTTGCGTTTAAATGAATTCGCTATTTTATGGTAAATGATGAACAATATATGCATGCATTGAAATTTATATGCCTTTTATATTTTTCTTGTTTGTCTATAATATGTGGCAATATATTGTGTATACTAATTCTGGTTTTCTCTAAATTTGGTAATACGTCACGATACTCTCTATAACATTGTTCATTAATTATTCCAAACTATATTATTTGAGATTTAAGCATTGCCATACTCGCAACTTCCATTCTCATCGTTATATGCTAGTTGTAACTTGAATGTAAACAATATTTGTACGGGAAGTTGTTTATAATCTCTTATTCTATTATTGCTTTTGACTCTATGTCTTATGATCGAACATAGAGATGATAGTCCAGTACATTTCTGAAATTTGACCTTCTTTCATGCTGAATTCATCACATTGCTTGCTTTTTTATAAATTTAGTTCCGTTGTTCTATATATAATCAAGGATGGTTGGCATAATATCTCTGTCATTGAGTAGTCAAATCGGGCAGTTGTTGTGATGTGAAAGGTTGGCAATACATATAGGCAAGAATGGTTGGTAATAATGGTGTGGATAATATCTCTGTCATTGAGTATTCAAATGGAGGCAGTTGTTGTGATGTGAAATGTTGGCAATACATGTAGACAAGAATGGTTTGGCAATAATGGTTCCGACATAATGGTTGGGATAATAATGGTTTTGTCATTAAGTAGTCAATTCAGACAGTTTTTGTGATGTGAAAGTAATATAAAATATAATGGAGAATTTTCTTCGTATTTATGTAATAAATGATTTTGTAAATTTTTAGAAATTTACGTTTGAAACGATATCCAAATATATAGAAATTCCTTTATATTCAATTAAATAAACGTTATCGTTTATTAACGAAATTCCATAGCGACTATTTAAAAATTTAAATTGAACATAACTAACAATCTATGTCACGAAATCTCTAATTTTTCCCCCCAACAGATAATTTTAATCTAATCGACCCAAACGATTCTTGTTTCACAGAATTCTGACCTATATCGGATCCGGTATATTCATTTAAAGTTCATATTGAAAATTACGAACTACCGCCGCGTTTCGGCCTCGTTTTTGAATATATTATAAACTATATATATATATATATATATATATATATATATTCAAACTTCATTTTATACAATAAACTTGATATGAAATCAATTATACCTCCAATATAATATTAACGGCAAAGAT
Source organism: Allium sativum (assembly GCA_030737875.1). NCBI lineage: Eukaryota > Viridiplantae > Streptophyta > Magnoliopsida > Asparagales > Amaryllidaceae > Allium > Allium sativum. The sequence continues at coordinate 288,946,932 of CM060913.1, forward strand.
TTGTCACAATAGAGTAGGATAAGGAGATACAACAATAAGCACAAAGATAAAATAGTTTATAAAGACACAACAACTGACGATAGTACATGCGAACTAGCTCAATCAAACCATGGAGTAGGAATTAGCAACTTCATTACAATGCATGTTATGTTTAGTATTACGGGCATCGCATGATGTTCAATCGCAACTGCTCATTATCACTTCAAACACGTCTATTTTGTCGTTCGAGTTCGTTACCATATGCTATTCCCCGAGGACACAAAGGTTGGTCTATGCATTTCGTGTAATTGTAACCATTTGGAAAGACCGGGCATTGCTGAATGCGCCGACCTATATTGTTGCCCTCTGCTCGAACCACAACTTCAACCACGTACCTGCAGTAGCAACGAAATGGATAGGAATCAACTACTTGTTCGTGCAATGGTACACGAAAGAATTCTGATTCCTGCGTTGACTGAGTGACCGCTTGTTCAGATGATACTTGAACAGGTAGGACTTGAGTTTCATATGGAGGTTGAACGTTCACCTGTTCGTACGGCAGTCCAGTTTGCGGTCTCATTTGGTTTAGGAACTGGAATTCGCCTTCAAGCTCCTGTAGCCTCATTTCTTTGTACGCTTATTCCTCGGAATCTGAATATGATGACCACGAAGACATCTTCAGTGAGTTCTTGTGACAACAAGGAATTTCGCTCGATCCGAATCAGTCGCTAAACCGACCCAGACCGTTCGAAACGCCTGATTGTTTTGAGAACAAGACAAAATAGAACGCGGACGGAAGAACATTTCATTGTTTATTACAACAATACATCAGAATACAAGAATATACAGAGTATAAATGAATATTACACAGAAATATCATAAATTTAAATTATATAGCAGCGGAAAATTAATACAATACACAACTAAAAGAGATATACGGATACAAAGCTTTCTGGATATCATTCCAGCTGTAAACCAGGATCCTGTGAATATAAATCTGCAAAACCAAAAGTACTAGCTGCCCGTGTCAAAATAAGGGCACCCAGAGTTTAGGTTAAAACAATAAACTCCAGGTCAGTCATGTGACTGGTGTGAGAACTAAAACAGTTATTAATCTTTGTTTTTGAAGTAAGGTAAATCAAGGGACCACGCCGTATAACACGGAACGGGTTTCCTTCCAAGAATACCAGTGCATAAAACAAACAGCGCAATGCAAAATAAAGAAAAATGAAGTTGTTATAAGACCCAGGTCCTATCACACAATGCAACGCAAGCCGGGGGATAGGGTTTTCCCTTATAACAGCCAAAGAATGCTTGATACGTTTTGAAACAAATCATTTGATACTATTATAAGTGCATAGTGTATAAAACAACTTCAAATCATAAATATCAATCATAGGCGGCATGAATGCCCCATACCACTATGTCGCCATATATAGGTTATACAATCAAAATCGCAATGTCACGTATTTGGAAATTGGGTTTCCATCTATGAACCGAGGCAAAAGATAGTCCTCAACCGATTCGAGACTCTCTAGCCCGAGCCTCAGGACCCAGACTCAGGTGGGCACTTGGAGCGACAGGGCCGGTCCACCGATGTGGATTAAAATGCCTGAACACTGCGTTTCCCCGCCCTTTGGGGCGTAAATGAGCCAATGAATGGCTCCATCGGACCCAGATCGTCCGATCTACCCGAGGCGCCTCGCAACAGCAACAACCACACAGGTGAAAAGTATATAAATGTCAGGGCTGGTAGGTCACTGACACCACCCTAGCTAGAAAGAAACGCATGTCCTCCCTGAGGTCCTCTCCCGTTTTTGGTTCATAACCGGGGGGCGAGGCTCGCGAATCAACGCTACACAAAGCTATGCTACCAAGGCCGTGCTTTGATCATCAACCACAAGACTTTGCTTTTCAACAGAAGCCTTGATCATTTGCATCTTAGCATGCCACACAGGCAAACCATTCTATGCAACCGATATCAGTCACACAGAATGAAATCCGATGTCAGACACCCATTCCATTTACAAGTCCGTTCTGGGTCTGAACGAAACCGGAGGCACCTAGTACCCCGCGTATCCATCGATCTCCAAGCACGTCTGGACGATCACCAACTGTTTCCATCTTCTTGGGTGTACAGCCCAATCAAGATCATCAGTAATCACCCAAACGACGTGAAGACTTCCGGTCTTCAACCACCGTCTTCATCTTCGACTTATCGTCGTATCAGTTATTCAGAATGGGATAAACCCGGCCTTTCCGAATAACTCGTGTATATTTTAAATATGTGTTACACAAACACAATATACGCCTCACTCCAATTAATCAGTCACTAACCGTAAATTAATCAAGAGAATAATTTCCCAAATATTAACCCCGAAGGCCGAAACCAACATCAGATCAATATCCAGGAAACCATTCTGCTTGGCTAACCGACAGTTAGTTTCTAAATTTCCCATTCATAGGGAAAGGTTCCCATTAATTTTATCCAAGATAAATTCCTTGAATTTATTCTCTAATCTTCTTTTGAATTTCGATTTAACTAGTCGGGATTAACGAACCTTACCGAAGTAACCATTTGTTTTAATTTCCCAATCCCAACCTATTCATCCCATGAAGTAAAACTGGTAATACTTCATATCTAACACCATGGTGTTATCGGTAAACTCAATTACCATTTCACGTTCAAATCTAATTAAAGATTTAACTAACGCCTGGAGCAAAACTGGTGATACTCCATCCTCGAGCATTTCAATCTAATTAAAGATTCATTAAAACTCCACTTAGTTTTAATCTTTAACCGGGTTAAAGAATTAGTGTCATTTTAAAACACGGTTCACGATAAATCCAAAAATCACATTCATTAATTATCGGATTAAAGAACAAGTGTTATTTAAAACACTGTTCACGATAAACCTAAAAATCAATACCAATTTGATTCCAATTAAACATTATTTAATTGGTACACTTCATTAAATCTAAATAAAAGATTTAATCTTTTCTCAACTGGGTTCAAGAACAATGTTAATAAAGACACCATTCACGACAAACCCAAATCACATTTGACATTAAATACAAGGCTCTGAATAGAAAATATACCGGCTTATATTCAATATCAAATTCTACGACCAACAAATATCGTATTGGAAATAACGATATATATATCTATATCTTTCAAATTCCCATAACAATATCTGTATCATCATGAAATCCAACATCGAAATAATCCAAAGACAATTTCGATTCAAATCCATTCCAATATAATTATTGGAAATTCTGGTTATTTTCAAAACCATTTCAAATCCAGTTTATTTATTTTAAAAATAAATAAATTACTATTCTAGTTCAAAACTAGTACATTTCGATAAAAATCTATTTTTATCTTTTCAAAGATGGAGTTTTTCATCCCAATTCTTTCTAAATCATTTCTTATGATTTTACACAAATTATTACTATTTTTAATAATTTTATCAAGGCCCGTACAGTCGATTTCCATCAACGGCCATCGAACTGCACTTACATCGACCTTTTTCAAATTTGATTTGGACATAATTCCAAATCCAACCGTTAGATTTCCAATATCTAATATTCGTTAGAAAGCTCTTTTCGATACGAACCCAACGGTTCCGGTTTTAGGAGAATCCGACGGTCGGATCTCCCGCAATGTCTATTCGAAGTCAATGGTCGAAATTCGCGAACTGCCGCGGCGCGGCGCGTTCTATTCAGGCCATTATATTATATATATAATATATATATATTATATACTTCATCGATTTCAATTCAAAACGTGCTTTATAAATCGTTTTAGATTCATTTTCAAAATGGTTTCAACTTCATATTCAATTTCAAATCAAAATTGAATATTCCAATATAAATTCGTTTTAAATTCATTTCAAATCGATTTCAATTCGAATTGATTTCTAATTCAATTTCGATTCGTTTTCAATTCAATTTCGATTCGTATTCAATTCTATTAAATTTCAATTTGAATTCATTTCTATTCAAATTCATTTCTATTCAAATTTAATTCGAATTCATTTCTATTCAAATTTCAAATCATTTCAGTGTATTTCGAATTTCAAATCAATTTAGTTTTCATTGAAGAATGAATAAAATCGATATAAATATCGTTCACGTCAAAATGGCGTCAATCTAACCAACACGGCTTCATATGTTTCCATTTTTAAATATTCTATTTCAAATATTTCTATTTCAAATATTTCTATTCGAATATTTCTATTCGAATATTTCTATTTCAAATATTTCTATTTCGAAACTGGAATGAGGCTCAATCAATTATCATATAATGTTAATTATATGGATTTTCTACAACACTATTATACAATAACAATGATGAATAATCATCCATCATCCAAAGTGCATTCTACACTGTATAAGCATCAAATATAAATATTCAACGCTTATAACAGTCTGTCAATCAATCGATCGACATACAACTAAACAATCGGGATTAGTGTACGTCCAATATCATCCCAATACCCGTGTGGGGTTTCAAACAATCAAACACAGATTTTATTTGTGCAGTTGGGCGATGTGTAAAATTTATCGTCCCAATCAATATCAGTCAAATGTGTGTATATAAACAAATCGTCCGATTTGTTTATTTTTATTTCATTTCATATACACGTTAAAATTTCTAATTTTAACTATAAAATATTTTAACTATATAAATATTTTATTTCATTTCACATCACATCACACAATCAACTACACAGCAAAATCAAGCAAATAAGCATACAAGCCGTCCATGGTCTTTAGACGACGGGTGTCGGGTGCTACTAAACACTATCTGCATCCTAGTATATATTTTAACTAGAAAAATTAAATTAAAAGGTGAGAAGTTCTCACAGAATTGCTAATCCAATCCCACGACTCTTCTTAGGTAGAAATCTTCGTCGTTCTTGCCTCTTGTCACTTTCGTTGTCCGCTTTCACTACATATATAAAAATCACATTTTTACTTCGCTATTTGATATATAAAAATCGAATTTTTTACTATGCTATTCAATATATAAAAATCGAATTTTTACTATGCTATTCAATATATAAAAATCGAATTTTTACTATGCTATTCAATATATAAAAATCGAATTTTTACTATGCTATTCAATATATAAAAATCGAATTTTTACTATGCTATTCAATATATAAAAATCGAATTTTTACTATGCTATTCAATGTATAAAAATCGAATTTTTATCACGCTATGCAATATATAAAAAACGAATTTTTACTTAGTCTATAATATTTCTTATATACGATGAAAAATCATATTTTCTATAATGATGCTTACTTATATATAAATTATATAAATAAATATATTTTCAAAACACTATATATACAAAAGATCATACTTTGACCTTTCTAAAAATGTTATCTTTTCATCTCATCTTCATATCTCGGTATAATTAAAAATCAAATATTTTATAAAGTACAAATCAGACCAAATGAAATGCTAGTTCCTCATTCAAAAATCAAAGCTTATATATATATATACATTTTTTTAACAGATTTTAAACAATGTTATTTAAATTAAATTAGTTAAACTTTATATACACCAAACAAATCGAATTTTATATATACAAATAAGAAAATATAAATAAAAAAACTTACTGTAATCGAGGGAGGAGGGGTCTTGAGCGCGCTGGCGTTGGTCTGCGGAGGTGGGGGCGTCTGTCACCACGGCGGCGGCTCTGGTGTACGGGCAGTGGAGCTGAATCGAGGGGGGGGGGGTGTTTCGGTTGTTAGAAGAACGGAGGAAGAAGGAGATGGGGGAAGAAGGGGGAGGCGGCGCTTGAGGGGGTGGAGGAGGTCGGCCAGCGGTGGGAGGGCCTGGCGGCGGTGGCTCTGGTGCGTCGCGATTTTAGCTTTAGTTTTTTTTTTCTGTTCTGATTCAATTTAATCGGGGGGGGGGGGGGCAAGGTATAGAGAGAGGGGAGATATTTTTTATTATTATTTAATTTCAAAAAGTTGACTTTTACATACGACCTCTAAACGAGGCCCACCGCCTGTCGTCCATAGCATATTACCCCCATTCCGAACACAATGGGATATGTATCGTAAGCTGATTCGATTGTTTCGATCAGTTTCCGGTAAAATCAACATATAACTCTATATATTGAATTTGAACGCGTATTTCAATTTACTGGGGTCACATACTAACTCGAAAAATCCCAGAAAAATATTTTCTAGCTTCGTATTGACGATACGGTCCTAACAAAACTAGTTTCATCGAATTCTGAGACCGTTGGAAAAATGGCCAATTTCCAGTCGATTAAAATCAACTGAAACCGGTCAAACGCGTTTTCCTTTGCCACGCTCACATATTGATTCGAAAAATTATGAAATTTGAAACCTAGTAATAACTTTACATCACGGACCCAACAAAAGTGGTTTCGTCGAAATCCGAGGTCATTTGCAAAATTCCCATTTTTAAGGGCCTGAATTCCATAACGACTATTCAGAATTTTCATTTGGACATATCTTTTGGTTCCCGCTATGAAATTTTGATTTCCAGGATTCGTTGGAAAGATATTCACAATTAGATCCTATTATTTTTGGTTTCACTAAAATCCGGATTGTTTTTCACCCGGTACATTCAATTGAAGTTTGAAATCGAATTATCGAACTACAGGGCCATTTTCAATTCCTTTTATAAATATAAATTAATATTTATATTCTATCGTCGATCTATGTAACTATATACGATAGAATTTTATTCAAAAGAAATTTTCTCGTCGATATTATTTAAAATAATTCATTTTAAATAATCAAAATTCGCTAAAAATGCCAAAATAAAAATTTTAAACTGGCACAGATTTTCGGGTTGTTACAATCTCCCCCACTTAAAACTTTTCGCCCTCGAAAAGGAACAAAGTCGAAAGTGGTTTGATTAATCAACTCTACGTTCGATCTGTCTTTCATTCTCCAACTTTTCAGTTTCTGAGAATTTTCAAAAATTTCAAAAATTTGGCTAACACCCTAAATTTTCGGAAAATTTCGCCATAACCTCCCCTGCACCGGGAGCCACGGGAAAATCCCGAAATTGCCATATAGGCCTTCTGATCTCAAAAAGAAAAAGAAAAAAGCCAAGCAGCTAGCCAATCGGCTCATAAAATCATCATTACCCAAACAAAACAGTTAATTATAGTAAACATGTACCTATTTGTCGGGCAAACAAATTTTATTCTCTGCTCTAGCCTCTTTGCTATGACCTGTTCAATGTAAGTACAAGTATATGCAAGAAAATGCGACTAAATTTCAATAATATTCACTATTTGATACAATTTGGCTAAATGGTTTAAATTTTAAGTAATCAACCAATAATCAAACAACACAATCAGCAATCAATTAGTGAATTATCATTTGAAATTCATAACTTTGATATATAGTCAAAAATCAGATTTTTGATGCCAAATCACAACAATAAGCCCTATCTAATTTTGGTTCTCACACCAGTCAATAGAAAATATATAGAAATCTCACTTTCGTCACTCGAATATAAACACTGATGATGAGGCCTCATCATCAGAATCATCTCCGGGCGACTAGAGTGTGATTCTATATCTATCCAATATATTAAAATTTCGAACACACGTTTGCAAGACGTATATGCAAAATCTCTATATACTGGACTATCCTAATCAATATGAAATAATCAAATACGAATAATTGATTTTAAATTTTCGAAACAAAATTTGTTTTCACTTTTAAAAATATACTCTTCACACTCGTTCTAGGATACTACTGATCCCATCTCTAACGAGTCATCCCCATTGGATATTATTAATCCAATCATCTGATGAATTTTTTTCGTATGGTTCTAATGTGCCTTGTTCTCTGAGCTTTGTAGACTAAAGCTCTGATACCAACTGTGGCAACAAGGAATTTCGCTCGATCTGAATCAGTCGCTAAACTGACCCAGACCGTTCGAAACGCCTGATTGTTTTGAGAACAAGACAAAATAGAATGCAGACGGAAGAACATTTCATTGTTTATTACAACAATACATCAGAATACAAGAATATACAGAGTATAAATGAATATTACACAGAAATATCAGAGATTTAAATTACATAGCAGCGGAAAATTAATACAATACACAACTAGAAGAGATATACGGATACAAAGCTTTCCGGATATCATTCCAGCTGTAAACCAGGATCCTGTGAATATAAATCTGCAAAACCAAAACTACTAGCTGCCCGTGTCAAAATAAGGGCACCCAGAGTTTAGGTTAAAACAATAAACTCCAGGTCAGTCATGTGACTGGTGTGAGAACTAAAACAGTTATTAATCTTTGTTTTTGAAGTTAGGTAAATCAAGGGACCACGCCGTATAACACGGAACGGGTTTCCTCCCAAGAATACCAGTGCATAAAAGAAACAGCGCAATGCTAAATAAAGAAAAATGAAGCTGTTATAAGACCCAGGTCCTATCACACAATGCAACGCAAGCCAGGGGATAGGGTTTTCCCTTATAACAGCCAAAGAATGCTTGATACGTTTTAAAACAAATCATTTGATACTATTATAAGTGCATAGTGTATAAAACAACTTCAAATCATAAGTATCAATCATAGGCGGCATGAATGCCCCATACCACTATGTCGCCATATATAGGTTATACAATCAAAATCGCAATGTCACGTATTTCGAAATTGGGTTTCCATCTATGAACCGAGGCAAAAGATAGTCCTCAACCGATTCGAGACTCTCTAGCCCGAGCCTCAGGACCCAGACTCAGGTGGGCCCTTGAAGCGACAGGGCCGGTCCACCGATGTGGATTAAAATGCCTGAACACTGCGTTTCCCCACCCTTTGGGGCGTAAATGAGCCAACGAATGGCTCCATCGGACCCGGATCGTCCGATCTAACCGAGGCGCCTCGCAACAGCAACAACCACTGTAACACCCCGCCTCCGCCAGGGTGGCTCTTGCAAGCACTCTGGCTTTGGAGGGGCGTTTGAATCAGGTAAGCATGCATAATGATATATCAAGGCAGAACAAGAGCATATGTATATATGTAAACAGAGTAAATAACATAGATAAAACAGCGGAAGATTTCAAAACATTTCAAAACAAGTCTGGTACAACATAGCTTTCCAAATAAACAAGTCTAGATAAAACAACATCAACTGAAAAAACTGAAATACATAAGTACTAATCCCCAAAAGAAGTGATAGCCATAGCTAGCTTCATGTCAAACCGTACATGAGCTAAATCCCACAAGCAAGCGGTCAGAAATCCAGCTAAGCTCCAATATTCCCTCCCTAAGAACCTGGGGGGGGGGGGGGGAAACGGAAGAAAAGAGGCGAAAGAAAACAGGTCAGTCAAAAAGACTGAGTAAGCCCTACTACAATCAATGTAAACTGATAAAGTTAACTGGCATGAGCAGCAGGTATGATCATAAGGATACTAGCATGATGATTTACTAAGGTAGATAAAGGTGTCATCGCATAATCAGGATTAAGGTTTTGCACCACAGGTGTACTAGCAAACTAACATGACTGGAATAAACAAGTATTGATCCCTTGGCCCATGCTTTGGCCCAATAACATGAAATGACCCTAATACAAGGTCCAACCCAACGGTCTAGTCGATCGGCTCCCTAAGCCTAACTCGTCACGTGTTGGTGTCAATACGGCCCAAACATAATTGTAGTCGAACTGTGCCGGGTCCACCCTTCGGGTGTATCAAGCCCTAGGGTGCCAACCCCTGGACACCATAAACATGAGTGCACAGTCTCGATCTACTGGTACCCATGGGTGACTTCTCCAAATACGGACTACGTGCACGACCATAGTCCGTCCGGAACTACATCGGCGTACCACCCGGCCGTTGTTTATTGGGTCGCTTACCTCCAGCCCAGTAATCGTGCCCCCTCCCTAGCCTAGTCCCTAGGGCCTTAATGATACCGATTTTTGGGGATTACTGCGGAGTGGGCCCCCCATTGCTAGGATTTTCTAGTGGGTTAAGTACGGTTTAACCCTCTTGCTAATCATGGGTTAACTTGGTTAAGTGTAACGATGAGTTCACGACTTAACCCCGATTAATCTACCAAGCCCAAATTGGTTAAGTATTAAGTGGACCATGACTTAACCCTAATCATGAGGCATTAATTTATTTAATGCGCCTTAACCTCTCACATTAGACCTTGTTGTGGTTACTAGTTAAGCCGGGCGGGTCCGGGTAGCTTTACACCACAACTTGGTCTAACCTCGGGTCCAAGGTACAACATGGCCAACTTCTCACATTGTGTCCTATTGTTTGTAGCAACTAGTTAAGCCGGTCGGTTCCGGGTAGGTTTACGCTACAAACTCAACCCAACCTCGAGTTGGTCACACTTATCTTTTCTAAGTGTCATGTCCATCATGTTTCCAAAACATGTTACAAATTTTCAAGCAATTGGGTAGACCTAACTTAATAGGTAAATTCCCAATGGGTAGACCTAACTTAATAGGTAAATTCCCAAGCTTATGTTTTTATGTCTTTTAAGTTTACCCAAACCCAAACGCAATCCCATCGCTTACATATCGCCATAGCGCATAAAGGATAGAAAGAGGGAACTTGGCATAATCATGACATAAAGGTGTTGAAGCCACAAGTTCAACATGGTGGCATAAGAAATGTACATATGTTCATATACTTGCATATTACATTTTTAGGCCTCAAAAGCATGCATAAAACCAAACTTGGCATATTGGAGATACATGGTGCTAAATGACATGTAGACATGGCCATAAGTTCGCATTTAGCCTCACATGCAAGTTATCATAAGAGATATGATAACTTACATGTTGCCAAAATGCAACCTTTGGCATAAAGCTTGAAGCTTTATGTTCATAAACCCAAGATAAGCTTGCATAACATGATAGTATGAACAAAGTGTTCAACCCAAACTTGCATAACATAACTTGGCATACTTGCATATAAACTTGCATATCACAACATGATAAACTTGCATATCAACTTGCATATCACAACATAATAAACTTGCATATAAACTTGCATATCACAACATGATAAACTTGCATATCATACATTTAACTTTAGAGTTTAAGTATGAAAGTAGAATAGGGCTTACGATGCTTAAGAAGTCACAAAAATATGACAAAGCCCTTATGAAATCAATCAAACCCAAAATGCAAGCTCTAACATAAAAACCCCTGAGCCAAAATGATCAAAACTCTTTCTTTATGATGCAAATATAAAAACTTGACTTGAATGCAAGCTAATGATGCTCATACAAGTTTGAAAACACTTGTATGCATGGAAAATCTCTTGAAAATTTATTTAGGAATTTTATGAAGAGAGTGGAGGCCATGAGAGGATTGATTTTGCCATAGTTTAGTTGTAGGGTTGATTAATGATGACTTAGGCTAGGTTTAGGGGTCCTTTTATAGAAGTTTAGGTTAGTTTAGGCCATAGGATTAACCCTAGTTTAGATCTAAACCATCAAAAATCGTCATAGGCCAGCAGAACAGACCAGAGAACCAAAACACGTGCACCAAGCCAGCCAGGGTCAAGCCAGAAAGCTGTGCAGGTTTCTGGCTCGACACGGGCGCACTTCCCAAGTGCGCTAGTGTATTTTTGTGCTGGCGCATTTCCCAAGTGCGCCAGTGCATTCTGGCTTGTTTTCGGTTTTTCTGCCTAACTTCGTTCGTCCATATCTTCTTCATACGGACTCCGATTTTCGAAAACTCGGACTCTATTTCGCGTATTTTTCCGAGATGAACGCAATGGCACAGCCCGTTTCCCTTGATTCAGAATTTAGAATTAAATTCTGCCTCGATTTATGTTATAACAGGTTATTGAAAATACGGGTTGTTACATTCTCCCCTCCTTAAAGGATTTCGTCCCCGAAATCTTCAAGTTAGGAAGAACGTATCCTACCATCCAACATCCATCTATTCAAAACATCATCCACGAGCAATCATTGTCCTTACAAGATTCTAAATGTTGCATGAACATATGCAAATGTGTGTGTATATGTACTTATCTAATGCAAATATCATCAATGCAAATTATGTTAGTGAAATGAATCCATATGTATGCAATTCCTAACATAATGTATAACATCTATTTGTGTGCACATAACATACATCCATATGCAACATCCATGTGATAACACAAAAATTTTCATCCATGAATAAGCGTAAACACTCATGCATATGCAATATGAGGAGTGTGTGAGCCGATCTAGTGCCTAACGTGTATTATGCATCCACGAGTAACCACTTGCAAACACTTGCAACCACTTGCAACCATCAAGCATAACATGTTTCAAACACATGTTTCATCCAAAGGGTTACTACCTAAGGTTCTCATGACAAGATTAACACGATAAACTAGATAAACATGGATAGCAAAGAGAAAGATATGCTAACAAAGAAAAGAGATTGAGAGTGTACCCTCAAAAAGGAATGGATAAAGCCCACGCATCTTCTCCTCGGTTTCCCAAGTTGCGTCTTCTTCGGCTTCACCCCATTGAACCTTCACCAACTTGACCTCTCGATTCCTTAGCTTCTTGGTCTCCGTCCCCAAGATACGAATCAGAGCTCTCCTCAAGATAGCCTCTTTCTCCACTTCCACACCTTTCAGAACACTTGGCTCAACAACCTCTGCTGATTCATGTAAACACTTCTGGAGATGCGAGACATGAAAAATATCGTGTACTCCGGCAAGCTTCTCGGGCAACTTCACTCTATAAGCCATCTGGCCGATCCTCTCTATAATAGGGAATGGTCCAACAAATCTCGGTGCCAACTTCCCAACGGCTCCAAATCGGACCACATTCCGCAAAGGAGAAACCTTCACGAAAACCATATCCCCAACATCAAACTCCAAATCCGTTCTTCGCTTATCAGCATAGGATTTCTGTCGGTCTTGGGCCGCTTTCATCCATCTCCGAATCAACTCGACCTTCTCGGATGTATCTCTGATCAGATCAGGCCCAAGTATAAGCTTATCTGTAGTCTCCCACCAACATGTAGGCGACTTGCACGGCCTCCCATATAAAGCTACAAATGGTGCCATCCCTATGCTTGCTTGATAACTGTTATTATGTGCGAACTCAACAAGAGGAAGATGGTCTTCCCAAGTACCACCAAAATCCAGAATACAAAGCCTCAACAGATCCTCGAGTACCCTATTTACCCTTTCGGTTTGACCGTCCGTCTGTGGGTGATAAGCCGTACTTAGATTCAACCTCGTGCCATAGCTTCTTGCAAGCTATTCCAGAACTGACTTGTAAAGATTGGGTCACGGTCACTGACTATACTAGAACGGACTCCATGTAGTCTCACAATCTCACGAAGATATACAGACGCTAGCCCAGATGCGGTCCTCTTGCTCTTCACCGGAATGAAATGAGCACTCTTCGTAAGTCTATCCACAATAACCCAAATGCTCGTATTCCCTTTCCTTGACGTTGGTAGCCCATCGATAAAATCCATGGAAATACTCTCCCACTTCCAAAGTGGAACGTCTAGAGGATGTAATAGCCCACCGGGCTTCTTCGACTCGGCCTTAACTTGCTGGCTCAAAATCATAGGACGCCAAGAATTCCATCCATCTTTGTTGCCTCAGATTCAGATCCTTCTGAGAAAAGAGATACTTCAATGACTTGTGATCGGTATAAAGCTCAAATCTTTCTCCCAGAAGATAATGGCGCCAAGCCTTGAGTGCATATATTATTGCTGCCAACTCTAAGTCATGAGTGGGATAATTCTTCTCATGCACTTTGAGTTGTCTACCGCCAAAGCATATCACCCTTCCTTCTTGCATAAGAACAGCTCCTAACCCCGTGCCACATGCATCGGTGTATACTGTAAATAACTTCCCTCCATCAGGCAAAGCTAGAACAGGTGCTGATGTAAGAGCTCTCTTGAGCTTCTGAAAAGCAAGCTCGCATTCTATGCTCCAAGCAAAAACTAAATTCTTCTTCGTCAATTTAGTGAGAGGAGCGGAAATCTTCGCGAAGTCCTTGATGAACTTCCGGTAAAAACCCGCAAGACCTAGAAAACTTCTCACTTTGGTTGCATTCCTTAGAGTCTTCCAATCCTGAACTGCAACTACCTTAGCGGGATCCACCGCTAAGCCTTGCTTAGATACTATATGCCCAAGGAATCTAACTTCCCTTCTCCAAAAGTGATACTTGGAGAACTTGGCCTTCAATTGATGCGTTCTAAGCGTATCCATCACCTCCACGAGATGCCTTGCGTGCTCTTCCTCATCCTTAGAGAAGATCAGAATATCATCTACGAAGACCACAACAAACTTCATTAGACGAAGTATATCTGAGTGGGGAGCGCCTATGGTGTTTGCTACCAAGGCGGATGGTTCTCTCCGACTATGTGTTGACTATCGAGAGTTGAATAAGCTGACTAAGAAGAACAGACACCCGTTACCGAGGATCGATGATCTCTTTGACCAGCTTGTCGGTGCTTCTATTTTCTCTCAGCTTGATCATGCTACTGGATTCCATCAGCTCAGGGTAGCTGAGGATAGTATAGACAAGACTGCGTTCAGAACTCCAGACGGATTCTTTGAGTGGCTTGTCATGCCGTTCGGCTTGACGAATGCACCCGCATATTTCGTGGACTTGATGAGTAGGGTGTTCAGAGAGTTCTTGAACAAGTTTGTCGTGGTCTTCGTGGATGATATTTTGGTCTTCTCTAAGGATGAGGAAGAGCATGCAAGGCACCTCGGGGAGGTGATGGATACGCTTAGAGCGCATCAGTTGAAGGCCAAGTTCTCCAAGTGTCACTTTTGGAGAAGGGAAGTTAGATTCCTTGGGCATATAGTGTCTAAGCAGGGCTTAGCGGTAGATCCTGCTATGGTGGTTGCAGTTCAAGATTGGAAGACTCCAAGGAATGCAACCGAAGTGAGAAGTTTTCTAGGTCTTGCGGGTTTTTATCGGAAGTTCATCAAGGACTTCGCGAAGATTTCTGCTCCTCTCACTAAATTGACGAAGAAGAATTTAGTTTTTGCTTGGAGCCTAGAGTGCGAGCTTGCTTTTCAGAAGCTCAAGAGAGCTCTCACATCAGCACCCGTTCAAGCTTTGCCCGATGGAGGGAAATTATTTACGGTATACACCGATGCGTGTGGCACAGGGTTAGGAGCTGTTCTTATGCAAGAGGGAAGAGTGATATGCTTTGGCGGTAGACAACTCAAAGTGCATGAGAAGAATTATCCCACTCATGACTTAGAGTTGGCAGCAATAGTATATGCACTCAAGGCTTGGCGCCATTATCTTCTGGGAGAAAGATTTGAGCTTTATACCGATCACAAGTCATGGAAGTATCTTTTTTCTCAGAAGGATCTGAATTTGAGGTGGCAAAGATGGATGGAATTCTTGGCATCCTATGATTTCGAGATAGCTTATACCCCTGGCAAGGGGAATGTGGTAGCTGATGCATTGAGTAGAAGAAGGTTGACTCTGAGTCCTCTATTCATTGAGATGAAGAATTTAGAGTATGTGGCAACCTTTGATTTCTCTTTGGCGATGGAGTCGATGACCGGTTCTTTAGCATCTCTAGAACTCAGGCCTACCCTTCTTGATCAAGTTGGGGCTTCGCAGAGAGAAGACCCTCAGATAGTTGACATTATGGATAAGCTGACTCGAGGAGAGACGTCTAGTCACCTCGCTCGATATTCTGTGGATGACAAGGGTTGGCTGAGGAGAGATGGAAGGCTATGTGTGCCCATGGTAGAAGATTTAGTAAGAAAAGTTCTGGAGGAAGCGCATCGCTCTAAGTTGACTATACATCCAGGCGGAGATAAGATGTATAAAGATATGAAGCGTATTTTCTTTTGGCCTGGGATGAAGAAGGATGTGGCAGAGTTTGTCTCTAGGTGTATTATTTGCCAGCAGGTTAAGGCTGAGTCAAAGAAGCCCGGTGGGCTATTGCATCCTCTAGACGTTCCACTTTGGAAGTGGGAGAGTATCTCCATGGATTTTATTGATGGGCTACCAAGGTCAAGGAAAGGGAATACGAGCATTTGGGTTATTGTAGATAGACTTACGAAGAGTGCTCATTTCATTCCGGTAAAGAGCAAGAGGACCGCATCTTGGCTAGCGTCCGTATATCTTCGTGAGATTGTGAGACTTCATGGAGTCCCTTCTAGTATTGTCAGTGACCGTGACCCAATCTTTACAAGTCAGTTCTGGAATAGCTTGCAAGAGGCTATGGGCACGAGGTTGAATTTGAGTACTGCTTATCACCCACAGACGGACGGCCAAACCGAAAGGGTGAATAGGGTACTCGAGGATCTATTGAGGCTTTGTATTCTGGACTTTGGTGGTACTTGGGAAGACCATCTTCCTCTTGTTGAGTTTGCATATAATAACAGTTATCAGGCAAGCATAGGGATGGCACCATTTGAAGCTTTATATGGGAGGCCGTGCAAGTCGCCTACATGTTGGTGGGAGACTACCGATAAGCTCATAATTGGGCCTGATATGATCAGAGATACATCCGAGAAGATCGAGTTGATTCGGAGACGGATGAAAGCGGCCCAAGACCGACAGAAATCCTATGCTGATAAGCGAAGATCTGATTTGGAGTTTGATGTTGGGGATATGGTTTTCGTAAAGGTTTCTCCTTTGCGAAATGTGGTCCGATTTGGAGCCGTTGGGAAGTTAGCACCGAGATTTGTTGGACCATTCCCTATTATAGAGAGGATCGGGCAGATGGCTTATAGAGTGAAGTTGCCCGAGAAGCTTGCCGGAGTGCACGATGTTTTTCATGTCTCGCATCTCCGGAAGTGTTTGCATGAATCAGTAGAGGTTGTGGAGCCAAGTGTTTTGGAAGATGTGGAAGTAGAGAGAGAGGCTACCTTGAGGAGAGCTCCGATTCGTATCTTGGGGACGGAGACCAAGAAGCTAAGGAATCGAGAGGTCAAATTGGTGAAGGTTCAATGGGGTGAAGCCGAAGAAGACGCAACTTGGGAAACCGAGGAGAAGATGCGTGGGCTTTATCCATTCCTTTTTGAGGGTACACTCTCAATCTCTTTTCTTTGTAGCATATCTTTGCTATCCATGATTATCTAGTTTATCATGTTAATCTTGTCATGAGAACCTTAGGTAGAAACCCTTTGGATGAAACATGTGTTTGAGACATGTTATGCTTGATGGTTGCAAGTGGTTGCAAGTGTTTGCAAGTGGTTACTCGTGGATGCATTGTACACGTTAGGCACTAGATCGGCTCGCACACTCCTCATATTGCATATGCATGAGTGTTTATGCTTATTCATGGATGAAAGTTGTGTGTTATCACATGGATGTTGCATATGGGTGTATGTTATGTGCACACATATAGATGATATACATTATGTTAGGAATTGCATACATATGGATTCATTTCACTAACATAATTTGCATTGATGATATTTGCATTAGATAGGTACATATACACACACCTTTGCATATGTTCATACAGCATTTAGAATCTTGTAAGGACAATGATTGCTCAAGGATGATGTTTTGAGTAGATGGATGATTGGATGGTAGGATACGTTCTTCCTAACTTGAAGATTTCGGGGACGAAATCCTTTAAGGAGGGGAGAATGTAACAACCCGTATTTTCAATAACCTGTTATAACATAAATCGAGGCAGAATTTAATTCTAAAATCTGAATCAAGGGAAACGGGCTATGCCATTGCGTTCGTCTCGGAAAAATACGTGAAATAGAGTCCGAGTTTTCGAAAATCGGAGTTCGTATGACCCGATTAAGGCCCAACGAAGTTTTCAAAAAATTCCTAAGTAAAAACAGATTTCAAATTCAAATCTGAATTTGGGAATTGGGCCAGTTTGGGCCAGGCGGGAGAATTCCCGCCACAGTACCCAAGTCGACAGCCCTGTCGACTTGGGAGTCGACTTGGTCTGACCAGGTCGACAGCCCTGTCGACTTGGCTCAGACGACAGGTCCTGCCTGGTGCACCATTTTGGGTTTGTGTTGAGCTTGGGGGCCAGATTCGATTTGGAGGGTTGAGATGAGAACTAGGGTTTAATCCTATAGTTTAAATTACTAGCCTAATCTATAAATAAGACCCTAACCTACTATAAATCCTCATTATTCATCCTAGCAACTAAACTATGGCAAAATCAATCCTCTCATGGCCTCCACTCTCTTCATCAAATTCCTAAATCAATTTCTAAGAGATTTCCATGCATACAAGTGTATTTAGACTTGTATGATCCTCTTTAGCTTGCATTAAAGTCTTGTTTCTCTATTGGCATCATAAAGGAGGAGTCTTGATCAAGTTTTCTTGCATTTTTGGGGTTTTAATTTGTTGCATAAGGGGTTTCTTACATTTGCTATACTCATTTGAGTCCGCATAAGCATTGTAAGCCCTATTCCTCTCATACTTGAACTTTGAAGTTAAATGCATGATATGCAAGTTGTCATAAGTTATGCAAGTTTATTTATGCAAGTATGATATGCAAGTTGTCATAAGTTATGCAAGTTTATTTATGCAAGTATGATATGCAAGTTGTCATAAGTTATGCAAGTTTATTTATGCAAGTATGATATGCAAGTTGTCATATGTTGTGCAAGTTTGTTTATGCAAGTATGATATGCAAGTTGTCATATGTTATGCAAGTTTGTTTATGCAAGTATGATATGCAAGTTGTCATATGTTGTGCAAGTTTGTTTATGCAAGTTTGTTATGCAAGTATGATATGCAAGTTGACATATGTTATGCAAGTTTGTTATGCAAGTATGATATGCAAGTTGACATATGTTATGCAAGTTTGTTTATGCAAGTATGATATGCAAGTTGACATATGTTATGCAAGTTTGTTTATGCAAGTATGATATGCAAGTTGACATATGTTATGCAAGTTTTATTATGCAAGTTTGATATGCAAGTTGTCATATGATATGCAAGTATGTTTATGCAAGTTTGGGATGGTCATGTGGTTCATGTTAACATGTTATGCATGCTTTTGGGCCTAAAAATGTAATATGCAAGTGTATGAACACATGAGCCTTTCATATGCCACCATGTTGAACTTGTGGCTCTAACATTTTTATGTCATGATTATGCCAAGTTCCCTCTTTCTATCCTTTATGCGCTATTGCGATATGTAAGCGATGGGATTGCGTTTGGGGTTGGGTAAACTTAAAAGACATAAAAACATGAGCTTGGGAATTTACCTATTAAGTTAGGTCTACCCATTGGGAATTTACCTATTAAGTTAGGTCTACCCAATTGCTTGAAAATTTGTAACATGATGGACATGACACTTAGAGAAGATAAGTGTGGCCAACTCGAGGTTGGGTTGAGAGTGTAGCGTAAACCTACCCGGAACCGACCGGCTTAACTAGTTGCTACAAACAATAGGACCCAATGTGAGAAGTTGGTCATGTTGTACCTTGGACCCGAGGTTAGACCAAGTTGTGGTGTAAAGCTACCCGGACCCGCCCGGCTTAACTAGTAACCACAACAAAGTCTAACGTGAGAGGTTAAGGCGCATTAATTAATTAATGCCTCATGATTAGGGTTAAGTCATGGACCATTTAATACTTAACCAATTTGGGCTCGGTTGATTAATCGGGGTTAAGTCGAGAACTCACCGTTACACTTAACCAAGTTAATCCATGATTAGTGGAGGGGTTAAACCATACTTAACCCACTAGAGAAATCCTAGCAATGGGGGTCCACTCCTTCAGTAATCCCTAGTTGGTATCATCATGGCCCTAGGGACTAGGCTAGGGTGGGGGCACGATTACTGAACTAGAGATAAGGGGCCAAAAAAGCGACGGCCGTGGTACGCCGGTGTAGTTCTGGGCGGACTCTGGTCGTGCACATAGTCCGTAGCCGGAGAAAACAAGCACGGGTACCGGTAGGGCGAGACTGTGCACTCATGTTTATGGTGTCCAGGGGTCGACACCCTAGGGCTTGATACACCCGACGGGTGGACCCGGCACAGTTCGACTACATTCATGGTTGGGTCGTATTGACACCAACACGTGACGAGTTAGGCTTAGGGAGCCGATCGATTAGACCGTTGGGTTGGACCTCGTGGTAGGGTCACTTCATGTTATTGGACCTCGTATGAGGGTCACTTCATGTTATTGGGCCAAAGCTTGGGCCGTGGGATCAATACTTGTATATCCAAATCATGTTAGTTTGCTAGTACACCCGTGGTGCAAAACCTTAATCCTGATTATGCGATGACACCTTTATCTACCTTGATAGTTAATCATCATGTTGTTATCCTTATGTTCGTACCTGCTGCTCATGTCAGTTAACTTTATCAGTTTACATTGATTGTAGTAGGGCTTACTCAGTCTTTTTGACTGACCTGTTTTCTTTTGCCTCTTTTCTTCCGTCCCCCCCCCCCCCCAGGTTCTCAGGGAGGGAATACAGGAGCTTAGCTTGGATCTTACCTGCTTTCTTGGATAGCTCATGTATGTTTTGGACTTGAGCTCGCTATGGTTTTTCTACTTTGGGGATAGTTACTCTATGTTTTGCTTTTCACTTTCAGATGATGTTGTTTATGTACTAGACTTATTTATTTGGAAAAGTGACATTATGATGTACCAGACTTGATTTGAAATGGTTTAAAATCTTCCGCTGTTTTATCCATGTTATTTACTCTGTTTACTCATATACATATGTTCTTGTTCTGCCTTGATATATCATTATGCATGTTTACCTGATTCAAATGCCCCTCCAAAGTCAGAGTGCTTGCAAGAGCCACCCTGGCGGAGGCGGGGTGTTACAATTTGGTATCAGAGCATATGGTTTACGAGAAGGAACAAAAAGTTTTTTAGAAAACTTTTTGAAAACTATTTTCAAAATCAAGTATAAAGTATTTTCCAAAGAAAAGTCTAGTTTATTTTAAAGGGCTATTCCCCAAAAAGCCATTAGCAATATCCCTTCGTTTTTCTCCATTCTGAATCTGTCTTTTTCTTTTTCAGTATGGCTGATAACTTTGTTATTCCGGAGGGAGTGCACGTGCCTGTTTGGTATAGGAGACTCTTGGAGGCTAGGGCGACCGAAGCCGGCCCCGCAGATGTCCCTCCTCCTCCTCCTCCAGTAGTTAATATTCCTCCTCTCGTTGCTAATGTTCCTCCTCCACCTGTTGCTGAGGTTCCTCTTCCTCTTCCCCCCCAACATCCTCAGGCTGACTTTGCCAAGATTTACAAGGATTTCAAAGCAATGGGTGGCAAGAACTTTCAAGGCACAGAGACTTTTGTGGAAGCCAGAAATTGGTTGAAAGAGACCGAGAATTTGTTTGCTATCTTTGGGATAGATGATCAGAGGAAGATCTTGTTGGCGGTTTGGCTTATGAAGGATGAAGCCGCTTATTGGTGGGAAGTCACCAATGGTACTAGGCCTGTTGAGACTTGGGCCGATCTCAGGGCAAGGTTTATGCTTATGTTTCTATCTTCTGCTGAGGAGAATTTGCAGATGGAGAGATTCATAACTTTAAAGCAAGGAGATATGTCTGTCAAGGAGTATGTGAACAAGTTCAATCAGTTAGCTCGTTTTGGCTTGGATATGGTGAATACTCCTCAGAAGAAGGCCCTTCGTTTTGCTAGGGGATTGAATGAGCCGTTACAGGGATTGGCTATGTCACATATTCCCCATGGGGCCACGTTTGAGAGCTTGGTTGATATGGCGTTACTTCACGGAGATGTCAAGAAGAATGATACACAAGTCAAGAAGACTGATTCCCAGGGAAAGGGAAATCAGGGGAATACTGGTGGTCAAAAC
Organism: Allium sativum; assembly: GCA_030737875.1. NCBI lineage: Eukaryota > Viridiplantae > Streptophyta > Magnoliopsida > Asparagales > Amaryllidaceae > Allium > Allium sativum. The sequence continues at coordinate 288,968,664 of CM060913.1, forward strand.
AGTCAGGGCAATCAGAGCAAGAACAAGGGTCAAGGCAACAAGGGGAATAACAACAAGGGCAAGAACAAGGGGAAGTGCCATTATTGCGGTTCGGTTGGGCATCTTGTTAAGGATTGTAAGAAGAGGAAAAGGAATAATGGTGAATGCTTTTTATGTGGGAAGACTGGACATTTCAGCAAGGATTGCCCGAAGAAACAGGGGAAAGGCCAGGGTCAGACTCAGCGTGCTGGACCCGCAGGAGGGCAAGTTCATGCTCTCGCTACCGCTCCAGTTCCCGATCGAGGTAGTATTTCTGTTGAGAGCCTTGTATATATTTCTGATTTTCCAGTTCGTACTTTGTTTGATTCTGGTGCATCGCATAGCTTTATCTCATCTGATCTTGTTAATAGTTTGCACCTTAGTACTAGCTTGGTAGAGGATCCCGTTTGTGTCTCAAATCCTATTGGGGGATCCGCCCGTTTGTCTATGATATGTAGGGATTTGAGGATCTCTATACTGAGTGTAGAGTTCTTGTGCAGTGCTTATGTTCTTGGTTTCCGGGGATACGGATTGATATTGGGCATGGATTGGCTGTCCAGATATGGAGCCATTCTTGATTGTGAGCATAGGGTTGTGAGGCTCGTGACTCGCCTCGGGAACACCCTAGAGATTTCATGTGATCCGAGAGGTCCCGTCATGTTGTGCTATCTTGAATCTCTCGACTCGTCAGTGGAGACTCTTCAGTCTGTAAGAGTGGTCCGAGAGTATCCGGATGTTTTCGATGAAGTTAGGGGGTTGCCCCCTAAGCGAGAGATTGATTTCCGCATTTATCTGGTGGATAATGCAAAGCCGGTTTCTTTGCCCGTTCGGCACATGGCTCCGCGTGAAAGGCGGGAGCTAAGCAAGCAAGTGAAAGAGCTGCTTGAGAAGAACTTCATTAGACGAAGTATATCTGAGTGGGGAGCGCCTGTGGTGTTTGCTACCAAGGCGGATGGTTCTCTCCGACTATGTGTTGACTATCGAGAGTTGAATAAGCTGACTAAGAAGAACAGACACCCGTTACCGAGGATCGATGATCTCTTTGACCAGCTTGTCGGTGCTTCTGTTTTCTCTCAGCTTGATCTTGCTACTAGATTCCATCAGCTCAGGGTAGCTGAGGATAGTATAGACAAGACTGCGTTCAGAACTCCAGACGGATTCTTTGAGTGGCTTGTCATGCCGTTCGGCTTGACGAATGCACCTGCATATTTCGTGGACTTGATGAGTAGGGTGTTCAGAGAGTTCTTGAACAAGTTTTTCGTGGTCTTCGTGGATGATATTTTGGTCTTCTCTAAGGATGAGGAAGAGCATGCAAGGCACCTCGGGGAGGTGATGGATACGCTAAGAGCGCATCAGTTGAAGGCCAAGTTCTCCAAGTGTCACTTTTGGAGAAGGGAAGTTAGATTCCTTGGGCATATAGTGTCTAAGAAGGGCTTAGCGGTGGATCCCGCTAAGGTGGTTGCAGTTCAAGATTGGAAGACACCAAGGAATGCAACCGAAGTGAGAAGTTTTCTAGGTCTTGCGGGTTTTTATCGGAAGTTCGTCAAGGACTTCGCGAAGATTTCTGCTCCTCTCACTAAATTGACGAAGAAGAATTTAGTTTTTGCTTGGAGCCTAGAGTGCGAGCTTGCTTTTCAGAAGCTCAAGAGAGCTCTCACATCAGCACCCGTTCAAGCTTTGCCCGATGGAGGGAAATTATTTACGGTATACACCGATGTGTGTGGCACAGGGTTAGGAGCTGTTCTTATGCAAGAGGGAAGAGTGATATGCTTTGGCGGTAGACAACTCAAAGTGCATGAGAAGAATTATCCCACTCATGACTTAGAGTTGGCAGCAATAGTATATGCACTCAAGGCTTGGCGCCATTATCTTCTGGGAGAAAGATTTGAGCTTTATACCGATCACAAGTCATTGAAGTATCTTTTTTCTCAGAAGGATCTGAATTTGAGGCAGCAAAGATGGATGGAATTCTTGGCATCCTATGATTTCGAGATAGCTTATACCCCTGGCAAGGGGAATGTGGTAGCTGATGCATTGAGTAGAAGAAGGTTGACTCTGAGTCCTCTATTCGTTGAGATGAAGAATTTAGAATATGTGGCAACCTTTGATTTCTCTTTGGCGATGGAGTCGATGACCGGTTCTTTAGCATCTCTAGAACTCAGGCCTACCCTTCTTGATCAAGTTGGGGCTTCGCAGAGAGAAGACCCTCAGATAGTTGACATTATGGATAAGCTGACTCGAGGAGAGACGTCTAGTCACCTCGCTCGATATTCTGTGGATGACAAGGGTTGGCTGAGGAGAGATGGAAGGCTATGTGTTCCCATGGTAGAAGATTTAGTAAGAAAATTTCTGGAGGAAGCGCATCGCTCTAAGTTGACTATACATCCAGGCGGAGATAAGATGTATAAAGATATGAAGCGTATTTTCTTTTGGCCTGGGATGAAGAAGGATGTGGCAGAGTTTGTCTCTAGGTGTATTATTTGCCAACAGGTTAAGGCTGAGTCAAAGAAGCCCGGTGGGCTACTGCATCCTCTAGACGTTCCACTTTGGAAGTGGGAGAGTATCTCCATGGATTTTATTGATGGGCTACCAAGGTCAAGGAAAGGGAATACGAGCATTTGGGTTATTGTAGATAGACTTACGAAGAGTGCTCATTTCATTCCGGTAAAGAGCAAGAGGACCGCATCTTGGCTAGCGTCCGTATATCTTCGTGAGATTGTGAGACTTCATGGAGTCCCTTCTAGTATTGTCAGTGACCGTGACCCAATCTTTACAAGTCAGTTCTGGAATAGCTTGCAAGAGGCTATGGGCACGAGGTTGAATTTGAGTACTGCTTATCACCCACAGACGGACGGCCAAACCGAAAGGGTGAATAGGGTACTCGAGGATCTATTGAGGCTTTGTATTCTGGACTTTGGTGGTACTTGGGAAGACCATCTTCCTCTTGTTGAGTTTGCATATAATAACAGTTATCAGGCAAGCATAGGGATGGCACCATTTGAAGCTTTATAGGGGAGGCCGTGCAAGTCGCCTACATGTTGGTGGGAGACTACCGATAAACTCATACTTGGGCCTGATATGATTAGAGATACATCCGAGAAGATCGAGTTGATTCGGAGACGGATGAAAGCGGCCCAAGACCGACAGAAATCCTATGCTGATAAGCGAAGATCTGATTTGGAGTTTGATGTTGGGGATATGGTTTTCGTAAAGGTTTCTCCTTTGCGGAATGTGGTCCGATTTGGAGCCGTTGGGAAGTTAGCACCGAGATTTGTTGGACCATTCCCTATTATAGAGAGGATCGGGCAGATGGCTTATAGAGTGAAGTTGCCCGAGAAGCTTGCCGGAGTGCACGATGTTTTTCATGTCTCGCATCTCCGGAAGTGTTTGCATGAATCAACAGAGGTTGTAGAGCCAAGTGTTTTGGAAGATGTGGAAGTAGAGAGAGAGGCTACCTTGAGGAGAGCTCCGATTCGTATCTTGGGGACGGTGACCAAGAAGCTAAGGAATCGAGAGGTCAAATTGGTGAAGGTTCAATGGGGTGAAGCCGAAGAAGCCGCAACTTGGGAAACCGAGGAGAAGATGCGTGGGCTTTATCCATTCCTTTTTGAGGGTACACTCCCAATCTCTTTTCTTTGTAGCATATCTTTGCTATCCATGATTATCTAGTTTATCATGTTAATCTTGTCATGAGAACCTTAGGTAGAAACCCTTTGGATGAAACATGTGTTTGAGACATGTTATGCTTGATGGTTGCAAGTGGTTGCAAGTGTTTGCAAGTGGTTACTCGTGGATGCATTGTACACGTTAGGCACTAGATCGGCTCGCACACTCCTCATATTGCATATGCATGAGTGTTTATGCTTATTCATGGATGAAAGTTGTGTGTTATCACATGGATGTTGCATATGGGTGTATGTTATGTGCACACATATAGATGATATACATTATGTTAGGAATTGCATACATATGGATTCATTTCACTAACATAATTTGCATTGATGATATTTGCATTAGATAGGTACATATACACACACCTTTGCATTTGTTCATACAACATTTAGAATCTTGTAAGGACAATGATTGCTCGTGGATGATGTTTTGATTAGATGGATGATTGGATGGTAGGATACGTTCTTCCTAACTTGAAGATTTCGGGGACGAAATCCTTTAAGGAGGGGAGAATGTAACAACCCGTATTTTCAATAACCTGTTATAACATAAATCGAGGCAGAATTTAATTCTAAAATCTGAATCAAGGGAAACGGGCTATGCCATTGCATTCGTCTCGGAAAAATACGCGAAATAGAGTCCGAGTTTTCGAAAATCGGAGTCCGTATGACCCGATTAAGGCCTAACGAAGTTTTCAGAAAATTCCTAAGTAAAAACAGATTTCAAATTCAAATCTGAATTTGGGAATTGGGCCAGTTTGGGCCAGGCGGGAGAATTCCCGCCACAGTACCCAAGTCGACAGCCCTGTCGACTTGGGAGTCGACTTGGTCTGACCAGGTCGACAGCCCTGTCGACTTGGCTGTCGACTTGGCTCAGACGACAGGTCCTGCCTGGTGCACCATTTTGGGTTTGTGTTGAGCTTGGGGGCCAGATTCGATTTGGAGGGTTGAGATGAGAACTAGGGTTTAATCCTATGGTCTAAATTACTAGCCTAATCTATAAATAAGACCCTAACCTACCCTAAATCCTCATTATTCATCCTAGCAACTAAACTATGGCAAAATCAATCCTCTCATGGCCTCCACTCTCTTCATCAAATTCCTAAATCAATTTCTAAGAGATTTCCATGCATACAAGTGTATTTAGACTTGTATGATCCTCTTTAGCTTGCATTAAAGTCTTGTTTCTCTATTGGCATCATAAAGGAGGAGTCTTGATCAAGTTTGCTTGCATTTTTGGGGTTTTAATTTGTTGCATAAGGGGTTTCTTACATTTGCTATACTCATTTGAGTCCGCATAAGCATTGTAAGCCCTATTCCTCTCATACTTGAACTTTGAAGTTAAATGCATGATATGCAAGTTTTCATAAGTTATGCAAGTTATTTATGCAAGTATGATATGCAAGTTGTCATAAGTTATGCAAGTTTATTTATGCAAGTATGATATGCAAGTTGTCATAAGTTATGCAAGTTTATTTATGCAAGTATGATATGCAAGTTGTCATATGTTATGCAAGTTTGTTTATGCAAGTATGATATGCAAGTTGTCATATGTTATGCAAGTTTGTTTATGCAAGTATGATATGCAAGTTGTCATATGTTGTGCAAGTTTGTTTATGCAAGTTTGTTATGCAAGTATGATATGCAAGTTGACATATGTTATGCAAGTTTGTTATGCAAGTATGATATGCAAGTTGACATATGTTATGCAAGTTTGTTTATGCAAGTATGATATGCAAGTTGACATATGTTATGCAAGTTTGTTTATGCAAGTATGATATGCAAGTTGACATATGTTATGCAAGTTTTATTATGCAAGTTTGATATGCAAGTTGTCATATGATATGCAAGTATGTTTATGCAAGTTTGGGATGGTCATGTGGTTCATGTTAACATGTTATGCATGTTTTTTGGCCTAAAAATGTAATATGCAAGTGTATGAACACATGAGCCTTTCATATGCCACCATGTTGAACTTGTGGCTCTAACATTTTTATGTCATGATTATGCCAAGTTCCCTCTTTCTATCCTTTATGCGCTATTGCGATATGTAAGCGATGGGATTGCGTTTGGGGTTGGGTAAACTTAAAAGACATAAAAACATGAGCTTGCGAATTTATCTATTAAATTAGGTCTACCCATTGGGAATTTACCTATTAAGTTAGGTCTACCCAATTGCTTGAAAATTTGTAACATGATGGACATGACACTTAGAGAAGATAAGTGTGGCCAACTCGAGGTTGGGTTGAGAGTGTAGCGTAAACCTACCCGGAACCGACCGGCTTACTAGTTGCTACAAACAATAGGACCCAATGTGAGAAGTTGGTCATGTTGTACCTTGGACCCGAGGTTAGACCAAGTTGTGGTGTAAAGCTACCCGGACCCGCCCGGCTTAACTAGTAACCACAACAAAGTCTAACGTGAGAGGTTAAGGCGCATTAATTAATTAATGCCTCATGATTAGGGTTAAGTCATGGACCATTTAATACTTAATCAATTTGGGCTTGGTTGATTAATCGGGGTTAAGTCGTGAACTCACCGTTACACTTAACCAAGTTAATCCATGATTAGTGGAGGGGTTAAACCATACTTAACCCACTAGAGAAATCCTAGCAATGGGGGTCCACTCCTTCAGTAATCCCTAGTTGGTATCATCATGGCCCTAGGGACTAGGCTAGGGTGGGGGCACGATTACTGAACTGGAGATAAGGGGCCAAAAAAGCGACGGCCGTGGTACGCCGGTGTAGTTCTGGGCGGACTCTGGTCGTGCACATAGTCCGTAGCCGGAGAAAACAAGCACGGGTACCGGTAGGGCGAGACTGTGCACTCATGTTTATGGTGTCCAGGGGTCGACACCCTAGGGCTTGATACACCCGACGGGTGGACCCGGCACAGTTCGACTACATTCATGGTTGGGCCGTATTGACACCAACACGTGACGAGTTAGGCTTAGGGAGCCGATCGATTAGACCGTTGGGTTGGACCTCGTGGTAGGGTCACTTCATGTTATTGGACCTCGTATGAGGGTCACTTCATGTTATTGGGCCAAAGCTTGGGCCGTGGGATCAATACTTGTATATCCAAGTCATGTTAGTTTGCTAGTACACCCGTGGTGCAAAACCTTAATCCTGATTATGCGATGACACCTTTATCTACCTTGATAGTTAATCATCATGTTGTTATCCTTATGTTCGTACCTGCTGCTCATGTCAGTTAACTTTATCAGTTTACATTGATTGTAGTAGGGCTTACTCAGTCTTTTTGACTGACCTGTTTTCTTTCGCCTCTTTTCTTCCGTTCCCCCCCCCAGGTTCTCAGGGAGGGAATACAGGAGCTTAGCTTGGATCTTACCTGCTTTCTTGGATAGCTCATTTATGCTTTGGACTTGAGCTCGCTATGGTTTTTCTACTTTGGGGATAGTTACTCTATGTTTTGCTTTTCAGTTTCAGATGATGTTGTTTATGTACTAGACTTATTTATTTGGAAAAGTGACATTATGATGTACCAGACTTGATTTGAAATGGTTTAAAATCTTCCGCTGTTTTATCCATGTTATTTACTCTGTTTACTCATATACATATGTTCTTGTTCTGCCTTGATATATCATTATGCATGTTTACCTGATTCAAACGCCCCTCCAAAGTCAGAGTGCTTGCAAGAGCCACCCTGGCGGAGGCGGGGTGTTACAGATATGGTGGTTGCTCGATTGGCATAGCGGATGCAACACGTTGACTATCTACTATATTCAAACTAACATAAATTTATTTACTCGGCCTTTGATTGGTCAAAAAATAGTGTAAATGAACCTTTAAGATTGATGGTCTATAATGGAATTTTTAGGATATTAGATCAAACAATGTCTCTGTAACATTGCCAACTTTAACGTCAATGTTATGCCAAACCACATGAGCTTTTACAGAATACGGGGATGAAAATGGAAAGCAACTATGAAAAATAATATAAATTCAGATGAAATTTTAAATTCTAAAAAAAATTCTTTTGAAGAAAATGTACTTTCACATAATGATGTTTTTATAAAAAAGGTATGAGAAGGAAAAAAACAAGTACTCAAATACTATTTGTGCACTCCGTAAATGGACAAATGCAATTTGTATACATGCGGATTTGTAAAATGCGCAAGTTATAATTTTTTTTTAATATGGCTCGCGCATTCGATAAATGCATAAGCTATAACAAGACTAGATTTATTTCTAGAATAAGTTGGCATGTGGTTGCAATGACTTTTTATGGAGCCACTTTCAAAATTTTGTCCTTATTTTGAATATTACATTATTGTTGTTTTTTGGAATTTATAAAGTTTTCAAAAGAAAATAAAACTAATGTGTGAATGATATTATTGGAATTCAACATATTGAACTTCGAAAAAAGTCTTAAAAAAATAAGGCAGTGTTTTTGCAGAATAAAGGCTTTTCTATTGATTTTGCAGAATAAAGACATGTTTGTATGTCATGGAATTCAAATCAAAATCATCTTCAATTCGGATCGGCCCTAAACATGGTCAAGAGAAATATTTTACTAAGTTATCAGTTTGGATAAAGACAATAAAATAATCAAATTATGCTATTATTTTGGAAAGAATTTAAAAACACGCTGATAATATATGGAAAAAAATTAAATACGTCAGGGATATATGAAAACGCATATATGCAGTTATTTCTGGGAAGCTCCAAATTAAACGTTTGTTACCAGACTTCTATAAATACCGACTTAGACAGTGAAATAATCAACTCATCTCTTGACCATGTTACATCTCGACTATTGCAAACTGCTTCAGATGATCAATATATATAATTTTTGGCTGGAGTACTTTTATCATCTTAAGGAATACAATTTCGTATTACTGAAAAGAAAATTGTGAAATACCAAACATGACGTTGGAAAACCTGTGCATTGGTTCATTTCCAAATCCTTCTCTGTTTCTTCCATGCCTTGTCGAATTCTACCCTGTAGATTACATCCTGAAGCCTAGCAATACATGAAACCAAACTTCCACCATAAAGACCTCCAAATATTGTTTCCCGAAACCATAAAAAGTTACACATGAAATTTAGAAAACTGGCATTGAAGCCACAGTGGTAATCTGGGTTTTTCATTACAACCCTTCAGGAGTTGGAAAGGAAGTGGAAGGCTCAATATGCCCAAACATACGATCTGAACTATTACATAGAACTGCATAAGAACATGAAACTTGGAAACCAATTCTTAGACAAGACTGGGTTGAATAACATCGAAGTAATCCCAATCATCCCCAATGACAAAGAAGAAATCTAGTTCGAACCGTCAATAAGATCGGTTGGAGGAAGTTGGAGCTGAAGAAGATTCAGTAACGTCGGAACATGTGGAAACCCAATTCCTTGGTGGCTTTATCCTACAAGATTCAAATAGATTCCTTAAACAGACGGTGGCGATGACTGGGAGTAAGAATGATCATATAGTAACCCTAGCGCTGCAATTTTGGTAGTGATTTAGGTTAGAAACTGTGGATCGGATCTGGAAGTAATAATTTCTTCGTGCAAAAAAATAAAAGAAAATAAAAAAATAAGAGAAAGATCTGAGATTTGGATTTCTGTTGTTCTAGCAAATTGAAATTATAAATAGTTTATCAATGAAATGGAATGACATCGTTGAAGGATTACTGAGTCAGGATAGAAACTGCAAAGGTCTTCGTTTCTTTTTTTGGATCGCCTTTCCTCCCTCCATTGGAGAGAGGAAGGGAGAAGTTGTTTTTATCTCTCATATGTATGTATGTATATATATATATATATATATATATATATATATATATATATATATATATATGTGTGTGTGTGTGTGTGTGTGTGTGTGTGTGTGTGTGTGTGTGTACAGACACACACAAACATACATATATACACATCTCTATGCATGTATGTGTATGTATATATGTGTGAGTGTATGCACAGTTCTATAATGGGCATGTTTACTTCGGAAACTTAATATTTACACACTCTACAAATACACGTATTAATTGATTTTTATAAGTATAGCTTTCAAAAGCAAAGTTTGATACAGCACCATATTTCACCAATACAATACTATATATAACATCATATATCATCAATGTAACACCTACATCACCAATATAATTAGTATCAAAAAATAACCAACATATTTTATCAAACTAAACCTGACTACAGTTCAACATAGTAATTCAGCCCATCAAAATAGGAAATATGTTTACATTTCGTCGTTTAATACACATAAAACAAAAGTTTAGTTTTTTTTTCCCGATGCCCTCCTTGTGTATTGAAAGTTAAGGCAAGACGACGGCTCGAACAAAATATTTACCTTTAATATACGATTTTACTTTTTTGAACAACTAATTTTGGCTTGCATTTCAAGTGCATATTCAACTCTCGTAGAACACATAGGAGGATTGAGCATGTCAAAAATAGTAACAGTCGTCGACTTGATCAGAGTTTATCTTATGATCATTATATAGACTACATCCATAAAATTTATGCCTTGCTTTTTTTAGTTCTAGGAACAACTTCACATTCAACTCAACAAAAAAAAAACTGGATATAACGGTTGCTCAATTGGCAGAGCGAAAGCAACACATTGACCATCTACACTAACATAAATTTATTAACTCGGCCTTTAATTGGCCATAAATTAGTGTAAATGAGCACTTAAGATTGATGGTCTATAATGGATATTTTGCGATATTAGATCAAACAAAGTCTCGGTAACATTTTCAACTTTAACGTCAATGTTATGCCGCACCAGATTAGTTCTTTACACTTGAATTCATCTCAATATTTTATCAACGCTTCGTCGTTAATCTCTCAATGGTCTGGGTCTCACTTTAGAATAAACAAAACAACAATGATATATATAAATTAACAAGTAAACAAACTATATTAAAAAAAAAAAAAACGGAACAAAAATAACATACAAAATTTAATTAATAACCAAACTTTGAAACGAAGAAACATCTCAACTATTGATTATTTTAAGAAGGAAAAAAAAAAGTACTCAAATACTATTTTTGCACAAATGGGCAAATACAATTTGTATACATGCGGATTTACAAAATGCGCGAGTTATTTTCTTTTTAATATGGCTAACATTCGATAAATGCGTAAACTATAACAAGACTATATTTATTTTTAGAATAAGTTGTCAATAAGGCATATGGTTGCAATGACTTTTTCTGGAGCTGCTTTCAACATTTTGTCCTTATTTTGAGTATTACATTTTTGTTGTTTTCAGGATTTATAAAGTTTTCAAAAGAAGATAAAGTCAATGTGTGAATGATATTATTGAAATTTAACATATTGAACTTCGAAAAAAGTTTCAAAAAAACAAGGTAGTGTTTTTGCAGAATAAAGGCTCTTCTACTGATTTTGCAATATAAAGAAGTGTTTGTATGTCATGGAACTCAAATCGGCATATCTTCAATTCAGATTGGTCCTAAACATGATGAAGAGAAATATTTTACTAAGTTATCAGTTTGGATAAAGATAATAAAATAATCAAATTATGCTATTATTTCGGAAAGAATTTAAAAATGAGCTGATAGTACATGGAAAGAATTTGAATACGTATTGATGAAGGTGTTTAATCGGAAGCCGTCGTTTAATCAGCATTATCTTCAACGATTTCAGTTGAAAATAAAAATAAAAAATGCAACAAAATAATCAAATTATGCTATTATTTCGAAAAGAATCTAAAGGATGATGCTAGAACGACCGAATATTTTACGGTGAAATTCACCGCATCTTCAATTGTGCGGTAGGGAATTCACGTAATTCATGGAGGAAAGAAAATCCGACGGTTTTTATTCATGTCGCAGTTTTTGACTCCTTTAATCGCGAAAAAGCTATTCAAACCGAAGGTACTTCGGTCAATTAATGCGAACAGAAACGTTAATTCAGGGATGACCCACAACAAGAGGTAGTAAATTTAAATTATTGTGCGTGCCGCATTTTTGGACCGAATATATGTCGGTCCGTATAGCAGTTCTGCTTTAATCCTTATTGAATAAGCATTTTCGGAATTTAAAAACGCGCTAATAATATATGGAAAGAATTTGAATAGGTAACGGATATACGCGTATATGCAGTTATTTCGGGGAAGCTCCGAATTAAACGTTCGTTACCACACTTCTATAAATACCGAATTTGGGCACTGCAAAAATAAACTCATCTCTTCTTCTTTCTCGTTGATTACTTTCTCCGCACGCATATAGCTTAATCGCTCTGATTTCAGTCGAAAAAAATAAAAATAAAAAATGGAAGTGTTTAATCGGAAGCCGTCGTTTGAATTAAGAAAGGTGTACGCTTTCAATTTGGTGAGCGAATTCAGGCTCATCGATTCCTTGATCGAATACCACCCGAATGTTGTGATAAACGCAAAGTTTCCTGGATCGACATCACCCCTTTGTTCTCTTTCTCCTTGCAAAGCATACGAATTGATGAAGGCCACCATCGACGGGATGCAGATAATTCAATTTGGGCTTGCTCTATCCGACAGTTATGGAGAACTTGCTGGCAATCATTACCGCGGCAATCCTTTCGGTCCGGTTCTTTATGTGTGGGAATTCAATTTCAAAGATTTCAACATTTGGAGTGATTTGTATGATGCGAAATCACTGGATCTTCTGTTGAGAAAAGGGATCGATCTTCATATGCACTCGAGCAAAGGAATTGAATCGTCGGATTTTGCACAAGTTTTCATGAAATCCAAGCTGCATACTTTTGCTTTTAAAAACTGGGTCACATTTCAGGGTGCTTACGATTTAGGTTACTTGGTGAAAGTGCTCAACCATGGAAGGTTGCCTGATTCTATTGAGGAGTTTAACGCATGTTTGAGAATGTTTTGCGGAGAACGGGTTTTGGATATAAAGCAGATGATGTACGCTGAATACAGGTTCGTCGGTGATTTGGAGAAATTGGCACAACTGTTGGATGTTGAACGGCCATGGGGCGAACCTCATCAGGCTGCATCGGATTGTTTGCTTACAGCATTAACAGCCACAGAGATGATCATGAAGAAGAGACTTATGGGTGACGATAACGGTGCTCGACATGTTGGTGCTCTATTTGGATTGGGTTCACACTTAGAATTTCCTCCTGCTTATTTGCTTTTGGACTCTGTTTTTCCTTGCGTTTAAATAAATTCGCTATTTTATGGTACGTAAATGATGAACAATATATGCATGCATTGAAATTTATATGCTTTTAAGTGTTATGTCTAGTCTGTGTTATTATGGAATCTGCTGTCTGTTGCATTGTTCGTTCAATTCAAACTGCAAGATTTAATTAAGAACTGACTACTTGCAACTTTTATTTAAACTTAAATATAATTGTTAAGTTCAATCTTCAATGTTATATGATCTAAATTAAATATATGCTACTGAAATGGGTTAGTTCGTTGAATTTTTCGGTGCATGGTGGGCTGAATAATCTAATTCACTCAAGTAATAGCGATATTAGATGTCATTTGCATTGTTCGTTGAATTTTTCATTGAAGTGTTGTTGAGAATGATATTATGGATTTGAATAGACAGATTTTTTATTATGGAGATATAAAAATAGGCAGATTCGCACATGGATTGTGCAATATAAAAATAGGCAGATTCACTCAAGTAATAGCGTTTAAATAAATTAGCTATTTTATGGTACGTAAATGATGAACAATATATGCATGCATTGACATTTATATGCCTTTTATCTTTTTCTTGTTTGTCTATAATATGCGGCAATATATTGTGTTCTCTTCTCTGTCTGCCTTTTATCTTTTTCTTGTTATTGTTTGTCTATAACATCTTGCATATGGTGTATACTGCTTCTGATTTTCTATAAATTTGGTAATACGTCACGCTCTTCTCTGTAACATTGTTCATAAATTATTCCAAACTGCATTATTTGAGATTTAAGCACTTCCATACTTGCAACTTCCATTCTGATCGTTATATGCATTATGTGAATGGTATTTGTACATGAAGTTGTTTATTCTCTCTTATTCTATTATAGATTTTGACAGTCTATGTCTTATGATTGAACATAGAGATGATAGTCCAGTACATTGCTGAAATTTGACTTTCTTTCATGCTGAATTCATCACATTTAATGTGGAATACTTCTACCTATCAATAATATGTGCCTAAAGGTAAATCTTTCTTTTTACACAACGGCAAGAGACCGACAGTGAAAGTAGTTCTTGAAATACTTGTACATTGGTTTGTGATAAATCATGTTACACCTATATTCAAGGCAGAAGTTCTAGAAATCTTGCAAATCATCCCACAGACCCTACCACCTCCACTGCCTTCTTTTCCTCTTCACACTTCTTCTCCTTACCATCACTACCATTCACCAGTTGCTGGTCTGGAAACCCGAAATTGAGCTCAGCTGTTTTGGTTTTACGGACCGAACATCACTCTTTTCTACACTCATCTTGGATATATATACGTCCAGCAAACCATCCGTAATTGTAAATATAATGGGTAGAGCTGTAACCGTTACCAATACAAAAAAGCTGTTACCATACCGATTAAATTAGCAAGCCAAAAATAAATATCGATAATTTACTGTTACCGCCGGTAAAAAACTCATCGGTATATCGATAAGCCGGTAAACCGTTGACTGGTAACGGTAAATTTACCAAGACATAAACCTATTAAAACATTAACACATTAAAATTTTGATAATGATAAAAAGTAAATATTTTTTACTAATTCTAACTCCATTAACGTTTATATAAATATTTAAACTTATTTTAATTAACATAGAAAATTTACTTTGTTTATCACAAGATATTTACAACAATATGATATAATAATTTTGTTAATCTTAACTTTGTAATCAATAAAGCCAAAAAATATTACCATCCTAAATAAATCTATAAGCATGTGCATAAACTTTCAAAAAAAAGGTTGGAATTCATTAAAATAGCGGAAAAAAACAAAATTAATATGACTAGTAAATTTACTGTACCACTGGTCTCGACATTTCTTTACCGCTATTTTACCGTAAATAATGGTAAAACTTACCATTACCATACCAATATAATTGGTATACCGATGCAGCTCTATATTGCTTACCATTGGTTTGGTACTGGTATGGTAATGGTAAATTTACCATTACCATAATATCCCTAGGTAAATATAGTACTTATAAAGAGATTAATTCTACGATATCTCATGACACACTGATACATGCTTGGGTTTTCATATTATCTTTGACAATAATATGTATATTGTACTTGCTTAATGATAATGTTGTAGTAGTGAACATGAACCTTAGGCATTCCATAAAGTTAACCCCCCGTGTAAAGTGTAAACTGATAGTATGTATCACACTATCATGGCAAGAGTTTCAATCAGATCGAACCCATGGCCAAAGAATCAATATTTGGCAGTACACCTATGATTCGGTTTTTTCACATTTATTCATCCAGCTCGTTAAAGAAAAATAACTTGTTAGATAAGAACGAAATAAAGCTAAAATTGAAATATTAAGCATATATTGATCGACTGAAATGCAATCTAGATTTAAAAATTATAATCTTGTAAGTTTGTTTGCTAGTTTTTAGTCGCTTTCAAATTATACTAAATCAAACTGAAAGTTCTAGTTTTGAAAACAATATTAAAGAACTCTGAGAACAAAAAAAATCGAGAATTTTGGAACTTTTCTAATTTTAATTGTATAAAATCCTTCTTTTGCTTAACCAAAAGATCTCAAGTCTACTTTGAATTGTTTACATACATATTTCAAGCAACAGCAATATTCATCATTAATCAAACTCAAACAATCCAATATATATAACAAAATCAATAGATTGACAACACTCATCTAAACAAAATGTGTTAAACATACCAAATTAACATCAAACATCCCCCAAATCAGCATCAAACATTCATCGTTTCTAAATCGGATAAACCCAAATCAACATCAGATAATATATTACCTCTCATCAAAATGTATCAAACACATCCTCATTATCTTTAAGCGTATATGAACAAATAAATATACAAAAAGGTACCCATCAAGACCGATCATCCCCGCCGGAATCTCATAAGGAAGGAAATGTTTCATGTTGCTCCATATATTCTGCCAAACTCAGGTTCAACTACGCCATCTCCACAGTAGGACGATCGTCATGCTCCTATAGCTCGGCGGTCTCCACCTTATTTGAGCCTTATGATGCGTATTTTAGGAGGTCCCGACATGTGGATCAAAATAAGTTGTTATATAATTTACATAACTTTAATATAAAAAATGAGCAATATTTAAAGTTTAGTTTGTTTTTTTCAATTGTTGCTTGGTTTCCAAATCCACAACACTTGTTTCGGGATGGTGGATTCATGAAGGACTCAAAAATAACGTCTTCCTCATCAACAGTTAACTCATCATATCATGTATCGTCCAACATATGTGCCCATGCTTGCTGGAACTTTTACTGTAATGCAAAATATAATTGAACTTTACACAATATTATTTTAATTCGATATAACTAAATAATTAAACTAATTATTTTTATGTACACTAATCACTATAAATAACAAAAGGCTATAATGACATCAATTTTGTCTTGTATCTAAGTTATTACATGATGGTTGAATACTTGTAAGGAATAGCAATTTATATGGAAACTGAGTACTGGAGACTTATTCATACTAAATGGTCGCATGCATAAATGACACTAATTAAAGTATCTATAGATATGTATTTAACATGTGACTTTTAATGGAAAAAAATCCTTATTTGTACAAGTTATAGTATCTATAGATATGTATTTAACGCAACCTGATATGCTGCATTGGCTGCACAATAGGAAGGCTGGGGTGGGTTCTGAGTCCCTGCCGGATAAGGCATGGACAAAGGCTGATACCATTATCGACTGTTCTAGCTCTCTGCTTAGCCTGTTGTGTACGGTAGGGAAACTGATCATATCCGAATTTGGATGTGGTTTTTTTGAATGTTTGAGTTGAGGAATTTGAATGGGAGACTGAGTGGTATTTATACTGCTTTTGCGCCAGCTGGGAATTGGCAGGTGCACACGGATATAATACGGAGTTGATTCGGTTATACTTTTGTTTGTTTGGACATTTCATTTTCGGTAATAAGAAGCTCGTGGAAAATGTGAGGTTAAGGTTGAACTGAATGAGCTCAGTTGTTTTGGTTTTACGGACCGAACATGACTATTTTCTACATTCATCTTGGATATACGTCCAGCAAGCCAAACGTAATTGTGAATCATATAATGGGTAAGTATATTACTTATAAAGAGATTAATTATATGATATCTCATTACATACATGATTGGGTTTTCATATTATCTTTTACCATAATATGTATATTGAACTTGCTTAATGATAGTGTTGCAGTAATGAGCATGAACCTTAGGCATTCCATAAAGTTAACCCCATATAAACTGATAGTATGTATCACATTATCATGACAAGATCTTCGTGGTCAATGAATCATTTGGCAGTATACCTATGATTCAGTTTTTTCACATTTATTCATTCAGTTCGTTAAAGAAAAATAACTTGTTAGATAAGAACGAAATAAGGCTAGAATTGAAATATTAAGCATATAATGATTGATTGAAATGCAATCTAAATTTAAAAATTATAACCTCGTGAGTTTGTTTGTTAGTTTTTAGTCGATTTCAAATTTTATTAAATCAAACCGAAAGTTCTTGTTTTGAAAACAATAGAAAATAACTCTAAGAACAAAAAAATCAAGACCTTTGAGACTTTTGTAACTTTAATTTTATAAAATCCTTCTTTTGCTTAACCAAAGGATCTCAAGTCTACTTTGGAATAATTATATATATATATATATATATATATATATATATATATATATATATATATTTCAAGCAACAACAATATTCATCATAAATAAAACTCAAGCAATCCAATATACAACAAAATCAATTGATCGACATCACTCATCTAAACAAAATGTACCAAACATACCAAATAAACATCAAACATCCCCCAAGTCAGCATCAAACATCACTACCCAATAGATGACTTACTGCAACAAAAATCCAAGGTGATGCTAGCTACATTGTAACCATAGCTATGCTGATTTTTGTCTATTGCAACGCACGTTTCAATGTGTTAGCATAGATATCAAATTGTGTTGCAATAACTATAGATATATTCTAAATAAAAAAATTATAAAAAATAAATACACCTTAGCGTCCATAGCATTAGTTAAAACAGAATCTCAACCATCCATCAACACCATCAATCAACACTTCATCTAATTCTATTTACCACTTTTATGTTCATTCTCCCGCCTTAGTTTTTGTTTACTTCCCGCCCCCAAAATTTCAAAAATCTTTCGGAATCCCTAATTTTCATTTTCTACCTCTTTTCGCCCCTAAAGTTTCGCACTTCTTTCCTTCACCCTAGCTTTAGCTTTCATCATTTTTATTGATTCGTCATTTGTGACCACCTCAAATCGCTACTGCTGTATTTCTCAGATCTACTTCTCAAGCTATCTATCTCACTTGAATTTGAGTTAGTTGATGACTCAGCAGTGTTTTATATTCTGGTAGGCTGATGGATCTTTGCTTTCGACACCTTTGCAGCCTTTTTTGACCCTCTATTCGCCTTTGGAGAATGTTATATCGGAAGTGGCTGGGCCGTACTGCTTGGCTCCTTTGTCGAAACTTTGTCCTCCATTTGCTCCTTAGGTATGGAGTTTGGAGTATTGCGTCACGCTCTATTTTAAGGTATGACTATATGGTGAATTTCCTATTTCATCCAACTTTTTTGCTGAGAAGAATTGAAACTCCATTAATCGAGTGTTCTGATTCAGGTATGCATATTTCTTATATTTTCCTTCTTTAGCTCGTGGCAATATTATAAGATCCACTTTATAATGTTGAATTGTTTAATAGCTAGCTACCACAACACAATCATTTCATGAATTAGATCATTTTTTGTTGGTTACAGTGTCTTACAACATGCACATCTCAACTAACTAATATCAAACTCATCGATTTATAAATAATAGTCCAATCATACCTCAAATCATAACTATATTTCATTTTATGACTAATTTAGTTCATATGCATAGACATTTCCAATTATTTTCCTTGAATATGATAACTTAAGAGGATCTCTTTTGTATAGGTCCCCTGAGCTTGTGAATATTACATAAGTATCGTGTGGCAGATATCAAACAGCAGTCATTTGTGAAAATGGGGACGTCATGTTAGTGGGGAATGATTTTTTCTTAAAATGCCGGTTGCTTTTCACTTTTCACTTTTCACTCAACTAACGGGGACCCGTGTTAATGGCATGTAATCTACTAAAGTTTAACATAAACTCATATTAATTTAGCTATGCGACCCTTTTTTGGTTTCAAGATAGTGTATAAAGGTGTTTATATAGTAAATGAGGTGGTTAATGAACATAAAGGAACAAGCCTCTGCCTTCCCTGTCGCTCCTGTATGCAATAGGGTTAGGAAAAGATGCTATATTCGTAGCAGCTGCTGTGAATTGGGTGCTTAAGAGTGGGATAGGGTATCTCAGCAAAATATTGCTATCTAATTTTGGTCGCCATTTTTACGTTAATCCTAAGGGATGGAGGCTATTTGTCGATCTTCTGAAAAATGCAGTATTTGGATTAGAGAACATGACCCCTGCTTTTCCACAGTATTTTGTCCTGATTGGTGCTGCTACCGGTGCTGGTCTTTCAGCTGCTACATTGGTACAGGCTGCAACTAGAACTTGTTTCTATGCAGGATTTTCTGTACAGAGAAATTCTACTGAAGTTATTGCTAAAGGTGAAGCACAAGGAATGGCAAGCAATTTATTGGCATCATGCTTGGCATAGCATTAGCTAATTTCATCAAATGCTCAACTTCGTTAGCTCTTGTATCCTTTACTGAAGTAAATGGATTTCACATGTATTGCAATCTGAAGTCATATAAATCTATTCAATTGAGGACTCTAAGCCCATATCGTGCGAGTTTGGTCTTTAGCGAATATTTAGTTAGTGGACTATTTCCTCAAATCATGCATGTCAATGATGAGAAGCCATTTTATCCTGGCCTTCCCTATGTCAATAGAGATAAGTGTATGAAATTATCTGGCATTCTTTCAATTAGGGCCAGAAACGCAACATCTGAAATATGCAGCAGATTACATCTTCGGTGTAAACTTAGTGAAGTTGCAAAAAACAAAGAGGATGCATTATCTTTATTCGATATTTTTAAAGAGGAAGGCTATATAGTTACAGATAAGAAAGGAAAATTCTATGTCATATTCCATGAAGGTTGTTCGCCACAAGACATGCTGAAGTCTTTGTTTCACGTAAGTTGTTTATATTGGTTGGAGAAAAATATTCAAATGGAGCAAAGAATCATAGCAGATGAATGCAAATATGGTAAGAGATTGCACATATCCCTGGACTATGTGCAAATAAATTTCAATCAGGTCAAGCAGAGTGGGCTGGAAAATGGATGGCTAGTTAATGATGGGTTGATAGCCAGGCCTTACCTTTCATAATGCGAGTATGCTATACATATAAGAAAATAAGCGGAAATGGTTTTATTTACTGAATGAATAAATTGATCAATTGTACGAAGGTTTACGTACATATTTATAGTTGAATAGCCGAATGGGCTTAATGTAATGAAACGTGAAATAAAACATGACTTTGGGCAAAGCCCACTTATGATGTAAACGGGATATAAAGAGTATTTGTGTATTACTCTTCATAACCCCCTCCCCCCACCCCCGCAAACCTTATTAATCGATCTAGGATTTGAGGGGAAAAAATTGGCAACCGACATAGAAATTCCCAAATCATTTCTCTCAACAATCTTCCTCAATTCTGACGTCATTCTCTTTCAAGTCTTGACTTTAGCTTGATCTTGAGCTTTCTCTGCATTGTTATCTATAGCTAATTTAGTCTCCTTATCTCCAGATCTAATTTTGTTGATAGATTAATCAAATTTTTTATGAAATTTAGTTAAAGCTTAAGACTTTGCGACTGATTTGAAGTCAATACTATTGGATCTGCCAGGCTTGTCAGTTAGGGTTTGTTCTCTGCTTCCACTGCTTTGAGATTTAAGGTTTATAATTTCTGCTATGCACAGCTTGTCTCTCAGTGCCTCAAATATAGGCTTTGACATTGGTTTGGTCAGAATGTCTACTATTTGGTAAGTGGAAGATACGTGACTAACCTGAAGCTTCTCTTTTTGAACTAATTCTCTTATGAAGTAAATATCTAGTTCTAGAAGCTTAGTTCTTGCGTGTTGAACAGGATTAGCTGTTAATGCTATAGCACTCATATTATCACACCACACGGTTGCCTTTGCACTTGAGTTGATCTTTAGTTCACTTAGAAGCGATTGAATCCACATGATTTCTGTTGTAGTACTTGCAATGCTGTAATATTCTACTTCTGTACTTGACCTCGAAACAATATTTTGTTTCTTTGCACACCACGATATAGGATTATTGCCTAAGTATATACAATAACCACTTGTAGATTTTCTGTCATCATAGTCATTTGCCCGATCAGCATCTGCATAGGCATTAATGTTTAAATCGTTGCCATTCCTCATAATTAAACCCTGATTAATGGTACCTCTTAAGTACCTTAAAATCCTTTTTACTGCCTTCCAATGGTCACTGAGAGGTCTTTTCATGAATTGGCTTCCCTTGTTGACACTATAAGATATTTCTGGCCTAGTTATAGTCACATAATGTAGAGCTCCAATGATACTTTTGTACAATTTTTCATTGCATGTGGGTTCACCTTTTTCCTTACTTAAGTGAGCATTAGTTATCATTGGTGTAGGTAAAGGGTTAGCCTTATCCATGTTTGATCTTGATAGAATTTCTTTAATGTATTTCTTTTGACTCAACTGAAGCTCATTGTTGTTTCTACTGAATTCAATTCCTAGAAAGTAGGACAATTCACCCAGATCCTTGACTGAAAATTCATTGTTCAGATGATTGGTGATAGTTTTGATTTCAGATTCACTGTTGCCTGTGATTATGAAATCATCAACATAGATCACCACATAGGTCACTATATTATTAGTGAATTTTGTGAATAGAGAATTGTTTGATCTTGTAGAATTGTATCCAAACTTTGACTGTATTGATTTTAGCTTGTTGAACCATACATGTGGTGCCTGCTTCAACCCATAGATAGTCTTGTTTAGTTTGCACACCACTTTTCAATTTGTTTTTTCCTTAAGCCCTGGTGGTAGCTCCATGTAAACTTCCTCCTGGAATTCACCATTCAAAAAAGCATTGTTGACATCAAGTTGCTTGATGGTCCAATTTTTATACAAGGCTATTGTTAAAATAATCCTAATTGTTGTTGGCTTCACAACAGGTGAGAATGTTTCACTGAAATCAATTCCCCACTGTTGTGAATAACCTTTAGCCTTGTACTTAGAAATTGTACCATCAGCATTTCTCTTTATTCTATATGTCCATCTACACCCAATGATATTTTTGGTGGTTGAACAAGACACCATGTTTTTTTATTAACTAGAGCATCTAATTCTTCCTGCATAGCTGACCTCCACTTGTCATTCAACTTGGCTTGTTGATAAGTGGATGGTTCAGTATTATTGAATTCAGCACAAAAAGTTTTTGGTTTGAATATACCACTTTTTGCTTTTGTCATCATATGATGTTTATTTTGATGCTGAGGACCTTCCCTGTTTCTTTCTGCTTGAGTGCTTTCAGGACTGTTGGTTTCTTCATTGCTCACATTATCATGTTGCACATTGTCATTGTCACCACTACCACTGTTTTCACTTTCATGATCTGATGCATCTCTAATAATATGATGTTGTGTAGTGCTCGTGGTTTGTGTGCTTTGTGTTTGTTTAGTGCTATTATCAGATTGTGGCACATGCATAACTTCATCCACTTGTTCAGGAAATTGTGGAACTATAATTCTTGGATTATAATTTTTCTTTGTGGTTTTGCATGTGTCACTTCTGAATGGAAACACTTTCTCATTAAAGATGACATGTCTAGATATATAAATTTTTCCATTGTTGTCCAAACACTTGTAGCCTTTAATTTTTTTGGCATAACCCAAAAAAGTACATGGAGTAGACTTGAAATCAAGCTTATGTTTATTGAATGGTCTAATATGAGGAAAACATAAACATCCAAATACTTTTAGTTCATCATAATTTGGCTTGGTTTGATTTAGAATTTCTATGGGACACTTCATGTCAAGTACCTTTGTAGGTAACCAGTTTATTAGATGAACAGTTGTAGCAAATGCATCAGGCCATAATTTTAGAGGTAATGATGCATGTGCTAGCAGTGTCAACCCTGTCTCAACAATACGTCTATGTTTTCTCTCAATTAGTCCATTCTGTTCAGATGTATGTGGACATGTTAATCTATGTGTAATACCCTTTTTGTGGAAATAATCTTTTAAGGGTTAAAACGCCTTACCACCATCACTTTGAACAGATTTGACTTTATGGCTTAACTGATTTTCAACATTAGCTATGAACTGCATAACTACATTACAAGTGTCAGACTTTGATTTTAAAAAATATATCCAAACATATCTTGAATGAGCATCAATAAATGAAATATAATACTTGTACCCATAGTCAGTGTTAATTGGTGCTGGACCTCATAGGTCAAAAACAATTAATTTTAATGGGTTCAAATATTCGGTTTCATAATTTGCGAATGGAAATTTATGGCTCTTTACCATTTGACTATATGTGCACACATAAATGACTTGGAATATCAACACAAATATCAATGTTGACTATAATTTCTTTCATAATTTTTGAACTTGGATGTCAAGCTTACAATGCCACAAATCAAATATCATGTAGTCATTACTTGAGCCTAATTCAGTCATATTACAGTACTTAAGTTTTGACTCAATTTTTCTGTAATTTCCAGAATCGAACTTGTATAAGCCGCATTTTGTTCCCTACCCTGCAATAAAATGTTTCTAGTCAGCATGTCCCTAACTACACAGTGATTTGGGTAAAATTCAAATGATACTTTGTTGTCTTTAGCACACTATGACACGCTGATTAAGTTTTTCCTTATATGTGGTGCACACAGTAAATTATTTAAATAGATTTGTTTGGCACCATTAGTACTAGCATGTCCAGTATGAGAGATAATTATAGAATTACCATTACCCATAATTTGAGATTGCTTACCTTTGTATTCACGATTGCCAAGATTCAGATTATTTAAATTGTTTGCGACATGATGAGTTGCTCCTGAATCTGGATGCCATGCTTCATCTTGAATATCATCTGTAGTAGCAGGGTTTGAGGAAGATTCTTGATTAGTTTTAGTATCTAATTGACTACTGGCCATGTTGGCATTTGGAGTGTTATTTCTATTATTGCTATTACCTTATTGATTGACATTGTAGTTGTTGTCAAACCTGAAATAACATCTATTGGCTGTGTAACCCATTTTTTCACAAATCTGGCACTTTGTCCTGTTATTAGGGTTCCATCTCCCAGCTCTTCGTCTTCCACGGTTTGACTGACCTCCTCTTTGGTAAGTGTTTCAATTTCTTGAATTGTTTTGTTGATTCTTTCTTTTCCTTGTAGTGATATAGTTAACAGAAGGATAAGAAACTTGATATTTTCTTTGCAATAATCTGCCTTCATGAGCTAATAGCATAGAGTGTACACTTTGTAATGAGGGTGTGGGTCTATGGATGTTAAAAATGCCACTACTGCTTCATATTCATCCTCCAGCCTTCCAACTATGTATAACACTTGTTCTTTTTCTTCAATCTTATTGCCAGTGCATGCAAGTTGATCACATAGATTCTTTACCTTCATTAGGTATTCATTCATATTGGAACTCTCCTTCTTTATACCTTGAAGTTGCTTCTTGTAGTTTAACACCCTTGCCGATGATAGACTAGTAAATGATCTCTCTAAGGTTGTCCACATATCGTGAGATGTCTTAACACCAATTAATTGTGGCATTATTGATGAACTTACTGTTCATTAGCCATGCACTCACAAGATTGTCTAGTCTTTGATATGATGCATATTCTTGATCAGGAATTAAGTTATAATCAGCAACTCTGTGTATTTTGCTGGAACATTTTGTGATCCATAGAGAAAATCTTCAAATCCACAACCCTTTGCCGCTGTTTCCACTTGTAGTTTCCATAGAAGATAATTTGGTTCATCCAGTTGAATCGAGATGATGTTGCTTTGCAGCTTGATGATGGATTTAATAAGATCTTCAGTGCTTTTAGCACTGGTCTGATTTGATCTGGCTGATGATTTTGGAGAATTTGGTGGATTTGTTTCAACCATAATTCTCTGAATGTAGACAAAGAAGCAGTTCCAGAAAGACTACTTCAAAAAACAGGTAAATATCTCTTGAACACCTTTTCTTGAATTGAAATCTTCTGCAAGATTTCTTCAGATTGAATTTGATAGCAACCAGAATTGCTAAAGTGATGATTTTGAGAGAATGTTGATACACTGAGCGTCTGATTAGCAATCTAGGACGGATGTTAACTTCAGATGATTGATTTCTTCAGAATTTTTTGATCGAACTTGAGTTCTTGAGAAAATTTACAACTAAACATTGATGTTGAAAACTGATGTAGCCACTGAATGTAGGCGAGGCGAAGTTTTTAGGATCACAGTCTCAACCCTCAAATGATGAGATGAAAATCTTGGATGAGGGACATCTAAATGATGAGAATTTTCTGATGGATGGTCTATCTTTCGATAGATTTGTAGAGAAACAAATTGTTGGATCAAGTATTGATGTAGTTAGCACTTTCAGGCTCCGATACGATATAAAAAAATAACCGGAAATGATTTTATATACTGAATGAATAAATTGATCAATTGTACAAAGGTTTATGTACATATTTATAGTTGAATAGATGAATGGGCTTAATGTAATGAAACGTGAAATAAAACATGACTTCGGGCTAAGCCTACTTATGATGTAAACGGGATATAAAGAGTATTTGTGTATTACACTTCATAATACAGAGAGCTAATTTCAGGTGTTGCATTCTGGTCTCAATATGAAGCTGACTATGACCAAAGCACTGCACACCATTATTAAATCATGGTTTCAACCACTAATACGTGTTAATATCCTCATAACCATCATGTAACCTCAGTTTCTTAGAATTCAATTACTTAACTAGTTCATTTACAATAGCATTTAGTTATAAGATGTTATCTGATACTTGAGGGTTTGCTTCTAACTCCCTACTCATTTTAAATTTTAGTTCTTCTTGTTTCCTCAAAAAAAAAACTTAAAGGAACACAAGCTTCTTTTCATTATAAACTTGACATGGTAGGGTCCTACTGCTTTATCATAAGAACTTGGCTAATATCTATTTCTGACTATACAAGTTTACCGTACATAGGCATATCTTCTTTCTTGTTTGCTTGGGAGATGGTTGTTAATAGAAATAGCCAAGATACGTTGGATGAAGTGAATGCAATAGTAACAAATATACCATGGATGAGTATAAAAAAGTTCTTTCAATTGAAGGATCACTGCACGTAGATAAATTGAATTTTAAGGATTATTCTTATAATAAAGATCATAAATGATCAAAAGTCACTAATGATCATAGGACTTGAATAATTTAACTTTAAATTTATATCAGATTTACAAAGGAGGGTGTTAAAAATGATCATAAATCATCAATGCACACTCACATGCTTATAGCACATTATATAGGGATCTTATAAAAGAAAAAGCTGGCTGAAGTTTTCTTCCTTTCGGTTGTGGTTAAGAAATTTTAGAATTATATAAGAAAGGCATTGTGCGGTCCTTGCTAAAACTTGCTACAAGCATTACCATAATTCACGCTTTCTGTGCTGCAGAATTTATTTTTGTACTATAAGTATGAGTTTCTCTACAAAATGTATATGGCTGTAAACTCACAAAGGATAACGGTAGTTTACTTGAGATTAGAATAACTGTATTTGTTTACAAAGCTAAAGAACTACTATCCATGGTAAAATGTTTATTAGCCTTTCCTTTTAATACCGTTTTCTTATCATGTAATGATTTCAGGTACACTTGGGGACTTGGAAGTGTGGGACAGCTGGGGCACTGCTCTTTACTGTCTAGTAATAAAGAATTTATCCCAAGAAGAGTCGTTGTTCTGGAAGGTAATATTTTGCTCGCTTCTCATACTGGATAAGAAGATGGGCTGAAGGTTAATCTTTACATACATGCTAAAATGAATCCTAGAGCTTCCATTGGTTTTAAAGGTATGGACTGAAAATCCTGGTTTACCATTTTTCTACTTTGGGGAGTCCCTGTGAATGAGACTAACACTGAAACTTTTTGTGTAATGCATATTGTAAATACTGAGTATGACTATCAGGAGAAACGTAGATGGAACTGAAGAAGGCATTATGATGTAGTGTGGACGAGTGTGAAAGCATGTACTTAAAGCACCAACAAGGGGTATAAAAGCTTCAATTGTGAGTGAGTATGCTTTGATGATATCTTTTGTTCGGTCGTAACATTATTATCTTGCTTAAGTGTCATTGTAGTTAGGGGCTGCTCCAGTTTCTTCCAATATTCCCATATTTTTCGTTGATGACTTGACAGATCAAATAGCCGATGTTTTGGACTTTGAGTAATAATCCGACTGGCTACAAAATAAAGGATAAAAACCTTAGACAAGGATGAATTTCTTTTATTATTTACTTTTCTAGATTAGGATCGGTGATGCGCATGGGAGTCACAACTTTACTTATTTAGAAATTGATCTGCAGGTCATGTCTAACTTGCTCTATTACTATGGCATGTGTGGTTTAATAAAGGACTGTCTACTTCAGCGCTACTTTAGCAAGGTAAATACATATGGTAGTTCGCACTTTACTATTATTTTTGGAAACATCTGTAATTTTTTTTGCCATCTCTGAAGTCTGTCAACGCTTTTCTTGTACTAGGAAGTTCAGGGAATTAGTCAGTACGCTTTATCTGATTTTGTCCAAGCCTGCAGAAGTGTTAGTTCTCCCTCTAATTTTGAGTTCAATACTTGAAAGCCTTCATCAGTACAGTTACAGCGAGGGACACTAGTTCATTGATTAACATGTTTATGCTTGTATACTACTGTTAAGTGTTATGTATAATTTGGAGAATCTCATTTAATAAGCGTATGTACTTTTATTGACATATGTAATGAATTCAGCTATTTTCTGTAATGAAGTTATTAATTCACGAATGGTGTAAACTTGAATTGTTTTTCTCTTAATGTGAGTAATTATGTTTGTTGTTAGTGAAATAGCATTTATAATTATAATATTATGAAAATTTTGATTAATAGCAGTTGAGGTATAATTGCATTTAGCAGTTGTAAAACAAAATTTAACAACTGCTAGAAACAGTTGTAAAAAAAGTTTACTTTATTACGGTTGCCAGTTTTTAATAGACATATTACAACTATTTTTGGCAGTTGTGAAAGGGTATTCTTTGTTGTAGTGGTACCTGTGGCAACACCTGTACGTGTATTGCCATAGGGTCGCAAAGGTGCTACCTTCGACTCTAAGGCAATGTAGCAAAACGCAACACCGAGAAAGTGTTGCCATGGATCATCTTTGGCCTGCAACAACACTTTTTGGCACTTTCTGCATCACTTCTCCGTGTTGCAGTATGCAATCTATGGCGTAGTGCATTCATCGTTTCTATGAAATAAACTGGATTAACCCAAATCAACATCAAATAATATATAACCTCTCATTGAAATGTATCAAGCACATCCTCATTATCTTTAAGCGTATATGTACAAATAAAAATACATAAAATCTAGGTTTGGTTCGGTTTGGAGTTATGCTTTTTTTATGGCGACAAGGCATAGGCGATTTTTTTCCTTTCACTGCTTTCTCTTCAATTTCTATCGTTTCCTCCACTTCAACCTCACCTCTCACTAATCTCTCTTCCCTCGCCTACGTTTCCTTGCTTTCGTCATTGTGAGTATTCTCCAAACCCTAATTTCATTTCCAGATCTAACCCCAAGATCTCTGAAATCCCCTTCACTTCATACCCTAGCTCCTCCTGCTCTCAACAACTACCTTGCTGCGGTTCTCACGCCTCTTCCATGGTGCGGTGTCTTATCTAGTAGCTGGCAACCCTGCTAGTCTTGACGCTATATAGTTTAACAGATCTGGGAAGAGTTCGACTTACTGTGGTTGTGGGTGTTACGGCTTTTATGCGGTGTCGGTCGTGGTACATTCTGGCAAGTAGTTTTAGGTCGTTTCGTGTCTTTCTCTTGCAAGATCTAGTAAGCTTTTATCCTTACTAACCAAGTATATGCAATGAAAATCTATTTATCTGCTCTTACTTGGTGAGCTTGCGATGGAATGGCTTATATGGTGGTGCTTTTGATGGGAAATTTGTAATTGTCTGGTCTTATTGTTTTTGCTTCTGTTCGCCTTGTTTTTGCTATTTTTTGGAGTGTGGACGTTGTGTTTTTTGTTTAGTTTGGTGTTGGTGCTTGGTTTCTTGAGAGATCGGGGATTTTCTTTCATTTTTAGTTTGTGAGAATTGGTCATTACTGTTGAGCAGTGGCAAACATGCTTAGCAAACCTCTTGCCATTTCTTCTTCTTGATGGTGATCTATGCCTGTTCTTACTCTTTGAAAACCGCTATGGATGTTGTCATGTAATTGCTTGGCTCAAGTCTTGCCGGCTTGGCCAACTAAGGGGATTACTGGCCTTGTGCCTTGTAACCTGGAAGGAAGTGATGCTCCACTTTGTGATTGCCTATAGCTGAGTGTTACAGTTTCTTGGAGAAGCTTACGTTGCCTATCATGTCATCCTCATAACTACAGTGTTACTTACTTTCGGCAGTTGTACTCTGTACCTATTGTATTATTTTTTTGGTTCACGAGTGTAATTCCATTACTCTGTGTAGTATGTAATGTAATATTATGTAACACACTCCCTCTGCGTGGTGATGTTTGTAGTCTGGTCAATTAGCTGCTTTGGTGCTTTATGCCTGTTAGATAGAGTGGACGAAACACATAAAATTCCGTTAGCGGTGGACGGTCCACCTTAAAAACCGAGTAGCTGATTGTCAAGCACAATCACCTGTATTATACTGTATTTTTTTATTATTGGTAATAATAAAAAGGTGTTTGTGGCCATCTTAGAAACTTGTCGGGTTTGCCAAAAAAATACAAAAAACCATACCCATCAAGACTGATCATCCTCTCCGGAAACGCATAAGGAAGGAAATGTTTTATGTTGCTCAATATATTCTGCCAAACTCAGGTTCAACTGCACCATCTCCACAGTGGGACGGCCGTCATGCTCCTATAGCTCGCCGGTCTCCGCCTTATTTGAGCCTTCTAATACGTATTTTGGGAGGTCCCGGTTGGATCAAAATAAGTTGTTTTATAATTTACATAACTTTATTATAAAAATGAGCAATATTTAAAGTTTAGTTTATTTTTTTCAATTGCTACTTGGTTTCCAAATCCACAACACTTGTTTGGGATGGTAGATTCATGAAAGACTCAAAAATAACATCTTTCTCAACAATAATCAACTCGTCATATGTTGTATCATCCAATATATGTGCTCATGCTTGCTGCAACTTTTACTGTGATGCAAAATACAATTGAACTTTGCATAATATTATTCTAATCCTATATAACAAGATAATAAAATTGATCATTTTTAAGTACACTAATCACTATAAATAACAAAAGGCTATAATGACGTCAATTTTTTCTTGTATCTAAGATAATACATTATGGTTGATTACTTGTGAATAGCAATTTATATGGAAATCTGAGCACTGAAGAATTATTCATACTAAATGGTCGCAGACATAAATGGCACTAATTAAAGTATCTATAAATATGTATTTAACTTATAACTTTTAGTGGAAAAAAATCCTTATTAGTATAAGTTATAACTTGACTATGATATACTTACATATGCAGCAACTGCTTTATCATCATGTTCCTCGAGTATATATGTGATTAAGCCCTCCTCGTTGATTTACTTCATGACATAGGTATGAGCAAAAACATCCTAATATGACAAGGGAAACCGCACGCTCTCTCCTGAAATAATTTGAATATTATTGACGTCCAAAATTTGGCCGAACACCCAAAGAGTTCTAAGATAATGAAAATGAATAAAAAATGAGGAACTAGTAGAGAAAACACAAGAAATGGATGACATAGTGCTTATAGTGGTTCAGTTCGTGTGAATCTGCGTCTACTAAAAGGTTTTAGCATCACATAAGTATAAGGTGGGATCGGTATTTCCCCATGCCATACAAGAGCAATGGTGGAACTAGTGCAGAAGAAGCTAAAATTCTCCTTTCCAAAGTCCTAAAGAGCCAAGATGATAAAAGCTCACCAAGGAGCTAAAGATCAAAAAGTCATCTTCTCATTGATGGTTGGGGACTATTTATAGGCGAAGGAATAGAGGGAAGATGTGCAGATGCATGGGAAGGAGTCCATGAAGGTAACCCAAATCCCAAGGCAAGACATAGACGGGGTCGGTATCGATCCTAGGATTGGTATCGATCCCCAATGCCTACTCTTTTGGGGCTTCGACCTTGTAAACACCTTCATCTTGCTTTGCTTCGTCTTCGGTTGAATTCAGGTGGGAAGTTACTTCATGGATCGGAATTCCCATGGTCTTGACGTTTGGTGTGCAGTTGTGGTGATTTGGGATTCATACCAATCTCCATGCTCTTCTCGTGATTCCCACTGATCCTGCATTTCAACATGATTCTCACCCATCCTTAAATGCCTTTCATGATTCACACCGATCCAGCACCACTTAGAGATTTCTTGGTGATTTTGGAAGTTGCATCGATCCCAAATGATTCAAGGATTTATACAATCTTGGACATCTTGGGAGTTGTACCAATCTCGGTTGACTTAGACATACTTGTTGAGTAGTTTGGAGCGTGTGGATAAGTAATTTAACAACCCAACCTTAAGTGATTACTTATTAAACCGTAATAATGATTTTGTAGCAAGGTTATAAATTAAAGTATAATTAATAAGCTAGGTGGTAATTTTAATAAAATAAATATTACTCATTGAGAATGAATAAAATGTGACAATGGGAAATTGTTGTTGAATGAAAGTTAAAGCTTATGAAAAGATAAGCTTAATCTTTTGTTAATCAAATTGTGTATCACATGTGAGATTTGAGTTAAAGTGCAATTAAATACTAAGTTGGGTAAATAAACAATACTATGTATTTAAGATTTGGAAAACGATACTTTTGGTGAAATATTGATGTAAACATATTAATAAATAGGAATTTGACAAAATCCTAGTAGCTTTTGTTTGGGAAATTGAAATAAATTGTTTACAAGTAAAAGATTGTTTAAAACAATGTGTTAAAAATAAAGTCTATATGAAATAAATACTAAAGGCATGTTAAAATTTGTTGTAAAATATTTAAAAAAGTGCTAATATTAATATTTTTGAGTTTAAAAATTTAATTGAGTTAAGGTTTTATGTTATAGACAATAAAATTCTTAACAATATTCATTTTCGTGTAAATTAAGTTCAAAATGCTTATTTTTGTGTAAAATGTAAATTATGTGTAAATTAAGTGAAAATAGTATTAAAAATGTTTAATATTTAAAACATGTTGAAATACATTTTTCATATTTTGTATTGGACTTATGTAAATTTTATAAATTTTAGAGTTACATACACAAGTGAATTTGTGAGGAAAATGTTTACAAACTTGTGTTAATAAGCCATAAGGCTCTAATTACTTACTCTGAGCTTAATCTTAGGGGTTAGTGGCTTAATTAAGATCTACTGGGCCTACTTTGCAATGGTTAATGGGTAGGTTCTGGAAAACTTACGTACATTAAATTTTGCTTGAGAAAGAAAGCTTCTTCTTCTCAAACTAGTAAGTTTCCATGGCTTCTACTCACTAAATCAAATTATCCAAATTCCTATAGCAAATTTAAGAGTAAATCTCCACCCCGAGCCTAATTAACAGCATCTAATCCACATTTAAGGTTGCATAGCATCTTAAATTTCTTTACTTGTTTCATCTTGAAAAATTTATTTATGATTTTCTTGTTGCATGTTATTGTAGTTCAACCTAATGGTGATCACGCTTAGAGAGGAGCCAAAAAATTCAATCTCTGATCATCTTTGAAGCCTTCTCCTTGCAATTTCTTGCTACAAGTCAAAGGTGAGAAATCCCTCAAAATTTCTAACTTGTTTCAGTGGTATATATTTGCAAATTAGAGCCAAATCATGTAAGTTATGTTTAATTCTCTTGTTGTGTGTTTCTAAGCAGCTAAACATGATAAATGCCCATGTTTAAAGCTGAATATCTCCCTCATTTCTTTATGGAATGAGGTGATTCTTTTTCCTATGTGTTGTTGATGGTCTCTAGAATCAGCATGTTAAATTTCTGAGAATCTGAATCGTTTTGGTTACATGAATTTGTCCTGAAATTTTCTAGTTCCTCGTGATTCAGTCATAGGCACGTTCCCATGCCCAGATTGACCCAAGATTGTGCTGGGTTGACCCATGGGTTGACCTAAGTACCATGTGAGTCTATCTATGGGTTAACCCACGAAAATAATAGGTCAACACACCTTGGAAAAATTGCCTCGATGCGCCCTTTCTTCCTTACTGAAGCTGTTAGTTGTTGAATTTATGTGACCTTCATGCCTGTGTTTAGTGCATTTCTGAGCAAATTCCGAAAACATGTTTTGATGATAATCAAGTGCCATTTCTGCACTATCTACAAAGTTATATTTTATGGATTTCATATGGGAAATTTTTGGGATATTTTAGCATTACTGAAGAAAGGCATGCTATTGCTTTTTAGTGGTTTTGATGAGTTTATGAGTATGCTTTCCTTGTGATATTTCCTATGCTTCAATGACACGTGCATGGATTTTATAAATTGTTTTCAAAATGTTTTGAATAAGGAAAATATAGCTTTAAAACGATATATCATTTTAACAAAGTTTTACAAATTATTAGTAATATTATTTTAACAAGGATTTTCACACTTTACGGCTTTCGAAGATTTTTTAAGAAAGTATACTTTTCTAAACCATTTTCTTAAAGTCTGATTTTAATATAAAAATCCTATGTAATTGCACCTTTCGAGAAGGCGTGTTGGCGGTTGAATGATTACGTAAACCTCGTGGTATGGGACACGACTGTATACTGTATCGATTGGATCCATCCAATCGAAGCAATAATTTTGTATGATTCTCAATGTCACTTTGTGATTTGTATTAATTCTCTGTGTTTCTTAGCAATTCCCAGTGGTTTTCTCGTGGTTTCTTGTGTTTTCTAATGTGGAGCTGAACTGTGGTGTGTGAACCATTAAATGAGAAAGTGAGGTGTGGTATGTACGATTACCAGTTTTCTGGTTACTATATGGGAGTTTGTGACACATTCATGTTGTTTAAGCCGGTACTAGACCATTGGGTCATTATGTTATATGCAACTTTTCAGGTCGATCATGTTGTTATGCGACCTTCGGTCGATTATGTTGGATATGATGCTCATTATATTGGTGTAGTAATTGTTATGGCTTTAAGCCATTATGTTGATAGCATGTGCAGACATGGCTTCAGCTTGCCAATCATGTTTTTGCATCCAAATCATATTATTTTAGTGTTTTGTGATTTTTTATGGATTTCACCATTGTGATCTTTATTTTTATTGGTGATTTCATTAGTGGTTTCAAACTCTTAGCAGAGTTTAGTAATTTCGTGATTTGGTGATATAGCGATTTATGAGATTTTGTGATTTCATCTTGTGGTTTTCAGTGATATCACTAGAGTTTTTAATGGGTTGAAACCTTGTAGTAAACTATGACATATCATTCCTTTACAACTTAAAGGAATGTATCCCTTAGTGAATTATTTCTTTTTCTCACTTACACTAATTATCTAATTCAAGTTAGACTAATCCGTTTTTTTTATAACTCGGGTCAGACCGAGTCATAGGTTAGGATAATTATCCCATCCTTCATTGTTCACCTTAGATATCATGCACTGCTTTTGGGATCGTATAGTTTTTGTTTTCACCTTTTGTAGTTTACCTTGGATATGATTACGCATATTCTTTTTGTAGGGGTTATGATGTATGTATTTACGTAATTACTTATTTGATCTCGCATGTTTTTGTATGTGTTATACATGATGATTCGTGTGTATATGTATATCTATGTCTACGGTTCTGTAATATGTGTATATATATTGTGTTTTGTTCAAAATAGATCCTTTAGCCATTATAATATTGTATCAGATAAGGATTAAGTGTGTCGATATGTGGCAAGAAAAAAATTCTCGACACATTTAATACATATTTGATACAATATTACAGATGGTCGCTCCTAACAGGCCATATTCTTCGAATTAATAAATATTATTACTAGTTAATACTCTTTGTTAATATGGGTCTCTAGGTGGGGCGTCATAGCTTGGTATTAGAGAAATGTTCAGAACAGAATGTTGTATAAATACAGAATAGTTCGCACACTACGTACATCGAAGTATAATTCTAATACAAAAATCATACCCCAACTAAAGTGATCATTGTCTTATCTTTGACCTTCCTTGCATCCGGTTGAATTGTTTATGGAATACGCCTAGGAATGTGAATTTAAAATTCCATATTATTCATTTTGTTCTTAATTTCGTTGATAATATCTTATCCAAATGAATAATTTCATCATATTTCAACTTATTTGCTTATATCAGGCCGAGGTATAGGACACACTTTAGGTGCAGGGTCATTCAGTGGCCTATGCCTTGAGAAGAGTGCCTGACCTTTTAGTGATTCTTCTCCCGAAGAAGTTTATATTCCCATAGTCATATTCTTGAGCTTATCAAAGGCACCCATCCTTCTGCACCGTCCCGATCATTTCCTCCTATCGCATTTGTACATATGTGTAGCGATTTCACTCATCTCGGTGGGAAGTCATTCAAGGGCACAGAGTCTGTTCTAGAGGTTCGGGCTTGACTATGCACGTGTAAGAATATTTTCACACGGATGGACAATTTTAATCATAATCGCGCTCTTATGGCATCGAGTATGCTGCGATTGCGTGTCCTCGATTCATATGAGTTACTTGTGGCCAAGGTTGATAGGTCCACTTTAGAGTGGAAACAGTTTAAGGAGAGGTTTGAGCTTAAGTTTGTTCCTAAGTCGGAGGAGATTCTTGCTCGTCGCTTCCTCGGTCTTAGGCAAAGGATGTCAACTGTTTTCGAGTATGTCACATCCATCGAGGCCTTGTCAAAGTATGACATGGAGCATATCTCTACATCTTATAAGAAGAACCTTAAGTTCATAAGCGGCTTAAGAAGTATATTAAGAATTCCTGTATGTTGTAGCTAAAGTTGTTGTTCGAAGAGCTTGTTGACGCAACTCTCCATGTCGAGGCAGTCGAGAAGGAGGAAGACAGTGGTGAAGAGGTTAATGTTCGAAGTAATATGAATAAGAAGTTCTTTTCATTTTCTAAGTTTAAGTCTTTTCATTAGAGTAAGAAAAATAACCCCAATGTGTCAAGTTCTCAGCCCCAAGTGACACCTCCTTCGGCTTTAGCGAAGAAAGGTTACAACCGTGGGTTATATGATCATTTCACTTGAGCGTACCTTAATCCTTGCATGTGAAGCTATTGTAAGAAAGAGGGTCATCAGTTCTCCTCTTAGCCTAAGAGGCAAAGGGGACTTATTTTGGTAGTCTCAACTGAGAGCTTTTAGTTGTCCATCTCAGTCTAGAGGTACACCTTCTATTTTTGAGGGTCCACTGATATTTAGAGATCAATATATTGGAGTTCTATTCAATAGGGGTGAATCCCATTCATTCATATCAAAGGAAATCGTTGATGCATTGTCTTTGGATGTTGTATGCTTGTTGACAACTTTCAGCTTGCAAATCCCATTGCGGGATCCACAACGCGTAGCTTAGTGTCTAGCGATGTTGAGTTATTTCTGTGTGGCTTTTCATTTTGATGTGAATTTGCACATGATTTGTTCGTTGGATTTCAATACGATTCTTGATAGGACCGTCTCGTGCGATACGAGGCCGAGATTCTTTGTGATGAGTGAATATTGTGTCTTCGATATCCCGTTTTGTTTGATCAAATATCTCTTGTTCTTAAGGATGTTAATCCTGATTATGTGGCTTCTTTATTTTCTATCGAGTCTCGAGACCATGAAAAGGAGAATAATGTGTCTCATATTCCCATGGTGTGTGACTTTGCAGATCTATTTGAGATAGTTTTTGTTGTCGCATAAATGGGATATCGAGTATCGTGCCGCAGTGGTATTTACGAGGAAATCCGATGGGACTCTTAGGCAACGCGTTAGTTATCGCAAGCTTAATGAGTTAACCATTAAAAAATGTATCCATTACCTAGGACCGATGATATGTTTGATTAACTGAGCGGAGCTAATGTCTTTTCCCAACATGATTTAGCCACAGGATATCAATTTCTTCGAGTTTCTGAGGACAACATTCCTTTTACCGCATTCTGCACTCCATTTGGTTCTTACGAGTCGCTCGTCATGCCATTCAGCTTAACCAACGTTCCTGCGTACTCCATTGATCTTATAAATTGAGTATTCCATTTCGATAAATTTCTATTGGTGTTCATTACTGATAATATTATTTACTCCAAGTTAGAATCCGAGCATGACAATCACTTGAGAAACGTTTTAAGCACTCTTCGGCATCATTATCTTAAAGCCAATTTTTCTAAGTTTCATTTGCGGGATACACAAGTAAAGATCTGGCTCATGTTGTATCTTCTAATGGCGTATCCGTTGACCCATCTAGGATTGAAGCCATTCAGAATTGGAAGAGACCCAAGAATGTTTTTGAGATTCGTAGCTTTTTGGTTTTAGCGGGTTACTATCGTCCGTTCTTTTGGAATTTTTCTCACGTTGCGCTACTGCTACATCTTACCAGCAAGTGTGTTCATTTAGTCTGGTCCAATAGTTGCGAAGCATCCTTCCAGTAGCTTAAGTAGTTTCTTACTTATGCACCCATTCTAGTGGTTCCCGAGGGGAATCAGGATCTTGTGTTTTATACCAGTGTAAGCAATAATGGCCTTAGAGCTATACTTATGCAGCACGATCAAGTGGTTGCCTATGCTTCTCAATAGCTGCATCCTAATGAGGTCTAGTATGCCACTTACGATCTCAAGCTTACCACCATCATCTTCGCATTGAAGATTTGGCGCCATTATCTTTTAGGAGAGCATTTTGTTCTTTATATGGATCATAAATCGCTCAAGTATCTATTCTCCTAGAAGGAGCTCAATATGCGACAACAACGTTGGCTTGAGTTCCTTGCTTCATATGATTTTGATATCTAGTATACTTGAGAAAGGGTAATCATGTGGCTGATGCCTTAATCCATAAGCAAGCGACAGTTGTTTCCATGATGCAAACTAAATGGAAAGATTTAAAGCTCCTATCTTCATATGATATTCATGATCATGTTGTTTCTTCTAATTCTCCTATGATGTTGTGTAATCTTGAAGCTCGACCTATTCTTTTGGATCGGATTGTCGAGGCTCAGCAGCAAGATCTCAATATTTTATCTCTTATTCAAAAGTACAAGACTGGGTCCTGCAGTAATGATGAATGAGGGATTTTAGCTTTGATGGTCGTGGTTTCCTTCATAAGAAGGGGGGATTATTCGTGCCTCCAATTTCTGAGTTTAGGAGAGACATTCTAACCGAGTTTCATTGTTCTAAGTACACCATTCATCTAGGCAATAGCAAGATGTATGATGACGTGCATAGCTTATATTGTTAGATGGTATGAAGCGAGATGTGGCGAGTTATGTGAGTAATTGTATGACATGTTAGCATATGAAAGTTGAGCATCATCGATCTAATTATCTTCTTCAACCTCTTGAGGTCCCAATGTGTAAGTGGAACCAGGTCTCTATGGATTTTATGGACTCCATACCTCGTTCGAGGTCGGGCCATTCTAGCATTTGGGTTGCTGTTGATCACCTCACTAAGTCTATGCACTTTATTCCTATTAAGTCTAACATGTAATCTCTTCACTTTCGCGGCTTTATATTAAGTTGGTCATGCGATTGCACAGTATTTCTAGCTCTATTTCGTGTAATCGTGATCCTTTATTTACTAGTCATTTCTGGAAGAGTCTCCAGTTACCTTTGGATACAAAGCTAAACTTTAGTACTACTTACCAACTACAGTTTGATGGACAAACTGAGCGAGTAAATAATATTCTAGAGGACCTTCTTCAAGTCTGTATCCTTGATTATGGTGGTAGCTAGGAGGATATCTCCCATTAGTCAAGTTCACTTATAATAGTAGCTACCAGTGTCGTTCTCCGGCTTATTGGCTTGAGTCCAAGGAAAAATTTATTTTGGACCTCGATTCTATTTGCGAAGCAGCCGAGAAGATATCTCTTATCAGAGAGAGGATGAAAGAGGATCAAATTTGTCATAAATACTATGGGGACAACCGTAGGAAGCCTCTCGAGTTCTTAGTTGGTGATCTTGTTTATATTCATGCTTTTCTTTGAAGGGAGTGATATGCTTTAACTAGACCAGGGAATTAACACCATGCTTTATTGGGCCTTTTCCTATTGTTGAGCACATCGGTCTGGTTGCATACAGTGTATCACTTCTTAATAGATTTCTTAGGTATTCATAATGGTTTCATGTCTCTTAGCTAAGGAAGTGTTTGCATAATTAGAGTTCAGCGATTTATTTTCGTGCTTTAGAGGAACTCATTGTATCAACCGACTTATTTTTTGTGCATCATCCCGTGCATATCTTTGGAATGGAGGTTAAGCTCCTTCATAACAAGAGTGTCCCGCTTGTCAAAGTCCAGTGGTCCAAGAATCCAAATGATTGTACTTAGGAGGAGAGATAGTTCATCGAGCGGTCATATCTCGATCTTTTATCTTTGTGTGTCACAGGCGATAAATTTTTGTGTCATGATCTATTTTTTGCATTTTCCTTTGAAATGAGATGAAAATTAGGTTATATACGACTTTCCCCTTAAGGAAATTGTTAAGACGCAATTTTTGTAAATGGGAGTCTACAACAACCTGATCTTGTGTGATTACATGTTACACCGTAATAATGAATTTATGACAAGGTTATAAATTATGAATTAAAGTGCAATTGACAAGTTAGGTAGTAATTTTGATAAAATGAATATTACTTGTTGAGAATGAATAAAATGTGACTATGAGAAATTGTTGTTGAAAGAAAATTCAGGCTTACGAAAAGATAAGCTTGATCTTTTGTTTGAATTAAATTGGGTATGGACATGTGAGATTTCAATTCAAGTGCAATTTGTAAGTTGGGTAAATAAACAATCTTGTGTATTTAGGATTTGAAAAATAATAATTATGGTGAATAATATGTAAAGATATTAATACATAGGAATTTGAGAAATTCCTAGCAACTTTTGTTTGGAAAATTGTAATGAGTTTTTTATAACTAAAAGATTGTGGCAAAACAATGTATTAAAAATAAAGTAAGACTGGTTAAAATTTGTTGTAAAATATTTATAGAAGTGTGAATAATAATTTTTTGAGTTTAAGGATTCAATTGGGTTAAGATTGTATGTTATAGGCGATAAAATTCTTAATAATGTTTATTTTTTGTGTAAATTAAGTTTAAAATGCTAATTCTTGTGTAAAATGTAAACTATGTGTAAATCAAATGAAAATAGTGTTAAATGTGTTCAAAAACATGTTGAATAGCATTTTTCATATTTTTTAATGGTCGTATATATGTAAACTTTATAAATTTTAGAATTACATACACAAGTGAATTTGTGAAATAAATGTGTACAAGCTTGTGTTAATAGGCCATGAGGCTCTATTTACTTACCCTGGGCTTAATCTAAGTGGTTAATAGCTTAAGAAAGAAATGTCTATCTGCATTTTTTTTTTTTTTTTTGAGAAAGAAAGTTTTTTCTTTTAAAAACATTAAGTTTTCCCTGGCCTCTGCTCGCAAAATCAAATTATTCAGCTTCCTATAGAAAATTAAGAGAAAATCTCTATCCTAAGCCTAATTTGTAATAGGTAATCCACATTTAAGGCTGCATTTCATGTCAAATTCCTCTATTTGTTTCATCTTGAGACATTCATCTTTGTTTTCTTGTTGCGTGTTACTGTAGTTCAACCTGTAGGTACTCAAGCTTAAAGTGGTGCCAAAAAGTTCCATCTTTGATCAATTTTGTAGCTTTCTCCTTACAATTTCTTGTCGCAAATCAATGGTGAGAAGGGATCGGATCGGTATACCGACCGGATCATACTGACCCGGGCAATGCCTATCCCGAACTTACAACCTCCCAAGACCTATTCTACCGGCTATATCCCAGGTCAAATACTCAATATTTGTCTTATGTTTCCGAATTTTGCTACACGTGTCATAATCCAACGAAAGAAGACCTCTCTCATAGAATGAAGATCGATTCTTCTACCTTCTACCGAGCCGAGATGGGCACCACGTGACATACCGAGTCGGATTTGATCTCACCTGTAAACAGCCCTCTAAAACTTCAAAGAAGGGACTTTTTGGCCATTCTTTTGTTGTTTTATTACTGTTACAACATTGTACTCGAGATTAGCCATTAAAACCATTACTTGTACTCAAGGTTAATATATAATCATGAGATCGGCGTATGCTCGTTAACGTCGAACCACAATAAATTCGAGTGTGGTTGCATTTACTCTCATTTTTCATTTATATTCTTCATTTTTATTCTCCACATTCTCTTTTTTGGGTGTTGGTCCGCTTTTTAGTGTCAGCACATTGGTGCTTTCATTGAGAAAACTCAATTCTTAGCGCTTAAAGGGTTTTCATCAACTTTTGGATCACCAAGTCCGAGAAAAATTATAGTTTTCATCATCTACAATAAAAATGGTTTCCATGTCTTCTACACGTGCTGTTGGAAAACAGCCTCGACAACCAGAACCTACCCTGCCACCAGATGTCGCTCTCGTTCCAGCCCTTAAATCGCTGCCTCTAGGTTCGGCACCATTAGGCTCGGCATTATCGAGATCGGTATCAACCCGAGCCAGGAACCAGTCAACTTCCAATCCTCCTATACTCGCTTCTCCCAATGACCAAGCTCCCTCCTCGGGTGTTTTCCACTCATGATGATCTTATAGAGTTGACGAACCAGATCAAGGACAAGACTGCAGTGTTGAATGCTCAATCACGTGACAATGCCATGATGAGACAAGAGATGGTACAAATGGTTTTATATTGAGGGCAATTCAAGAGGCATCGGACCCCATATCCACCAAATTGCTAAGCAGTAGAAGGCTTATCTTCGCCTGGAGGAAGTGAACAGCCACCATGATAGAGGAGACCATTGGAGAGTCCCGAGAACCTTCGACAACTTCGGTTCGGTTCACTCCCTTTGCGAAAAGAGGTAGCGGTCCGGCCTGGCTATAATGCCTCGAGCTTGGCCGAACCCAGCTCTAGGCCGACACGAACTCCTACCTCTCCCAGAAGCCATGAAACTTCCACAT
This sequence comes from Allium sativum, assembly GCA_030737875.1. Classification (NCBI taxonomy): domain Eukaryota; kingdom Viridiplantae; phylum Streptophyta; class Magnoliopsida; order Asparagales; family Amaryllidaceae; genus Allium; species Allium sativum. Next base: position 289,010,880 of record CM060913.1, read on the forward strand.
GTGCTCATATGCTTCCGCCTATGTGCCCTGTGACAGACTAAGGCAACTGGGGCCAAGGAAGTACTGGCTTGACGGCGGCCCAGGAGACATTTCCTGATGTGGGGGACAGGAAGGACTAATCGAAACGAGAGTCTCAAGCAAGTCATCTTCAATACTCCTAATCTGACTGCCATAGTGCATCAGATTGTGAATGAAAAAAGAGGCTACAAGAATGAAGACTAGAGTACCGACCATAGCCACACTCTATTTATAGATGAAATTATGCAAGCAGAGCTCTCGAAAGATTCAATTTGTCGCAAATAATCCATTATTCTGGAGCGATGGACCCTCAACAACAGCTTATGAGATATTCGTGGAATATGGAGGTGTCAAGCGCTCCAGATGCGATTAAGTGCAGCCTTCCTTATATTTCTTAACAAAGTGGCTCTTATGTTGTTCACCTGACTCCCTCCAAGATCTATCCCGAACTTTCGAGACTTGAGTGAGAAGTTCTTAAACCAATTCCTTTTACACGCCACTAAATCTAATCATGTCATGGCTTTTTTTGCAATAAAGCAAAAACCGGGGAATCTCTAAGGAAGTACCTTGACCGATTCAATACGGCAGTGACTAAAGTGAGTAATCTCAATCTTGAATCATTTTTGATGGAAATTATCGATGGAATTGACAAGAAAACAAAGTTTGGGAAGTATTTGATTGGAAAGCCCCCATACGACAATAGAGTTGTTTTATGAGGCGATAAGAGGATGCACAGGTGAATCTTGAGGAAGAGCCGAATGATGTGACAAATAGGAACATTCAAAGTAATGTGGTGGTAAAGCAGTCCAGAGACAATTCTAGATAGGTGGAAGTAAATGTTGGGAATTGAGGGAAACCAAACAACAACCAACGAAAGAAAGGCAATGTAGGCTGTAACTAGAAAGGGGATTCTAGAAAGTGGCCCTGGTTTCAGTTCTTTGATAGTTACACAATGTTGAATGATACGTTGGAGAACATCTATCTTGATAAATGCAACACTTTGTACTACACCATCTCCCCCACTTAAAACTTTTCGTCCTCGAAAAGGAAACAACAGCAAAGTAGGAAACAAAATGTAAATGCAAAGTATTGTAAATGTACCTTGCACCGGAGTTAGTCAGAGATGTCCACTCTGCATTTGGGGTAGGCTTGTTTAATGCTTTACTCAGTCTCCCAAGTACAGTCTCTAAGATCACTACTCCACTGCACTTTAACTAAATGAATCTTTTTGCTCCTAAGCTCTCTAGTTTCTTTGCCAACGATCTTTAATGGCTCTCTTCTGACTACTAATTCTGGAGTTATTTCCAAGTCCTGTTGTGCTGCTTCTTCTACAACAAGATCCGGATCATGCACATGTTTTCTGAGTTGAGACATGTGGAACACATCATGAACACCAGGCAACCAATCAGGTAATGAAACCCTAAATGCAAGAGTTCCAATCCGTTCAAGTATAGGAAAGGGACCAATGAATCTCGGTGCCAACTTCCCAGTTTTGCCAAATCTGATTACTCCCCTCATTGGAGAAACTCTTAAATAAACATAATCGCCAACGACAAATGATAAATATATTCTTCTCGCATCAGCATAACTTTTCTGCCAGCTTTGTGCGGTTTTCAATCGCTTCTTGATGAAATCGACCTTATCAGATGCTTCTCGAATCATATCGGGCCCCAACACAAGTCTATTGCCAGGTTCTACCCAACATGCGGGAGATCTGCACGGTCTACCGTATAATGCTTCAATTGGCGACATTCCTAAACTTGCTTGATATCTATTGTCATAAGAGAATTCTACCAAATGTAAGTGATCTTCCCATGACCCGCCAAAATCAATAATGCAAGCCCGCAGTAAATCTTCTAGAATTCTATTCACCCGCTCAGTTTGGTCGTCTGTCTGAGGGTGATAAGCGGTGCTTAGATTCAATTTGGTTCCTAATTCTGTCTGGAAGCCTTCCCAGAATTTGCTAGTAAATAGGGGATCTCTATCACTGACTATATTGAGCGGCACTCCATGCAGTTTAACTATTTCTTTGAAGTAAATCTGTGCTAAACTTTGAGCCATTCTGTTGGATCTGACAGGTATGAAATGGGTAGTCTTCGTGAAGCCATCTACGATCACCCATATACGGTCGTTTCCTTTGTTAGTTTGAGGCAAACCATCAATGAAGTCCATCGAAATTTGCTCCCACTTCCATCCTGGGATTTCTAATGGTTGTAATAGTCCGGCCAATTTCTGCTGATCGCTCTTAACTTGTTGACAGGTGGGACACCGACTAACATATATTGAAATGTCCCTCTTTAAAGCCCTCCACCAAAATGTGCGCTTGATATCGTTATACATTTTGCTCACACCGGGATGGATGCTTAGTTTGGACTTATGACATTCATCAAGTATTTCTTTTCGAAGCTCTGGAAGATTTGGGATGCAAATTCTGCCCTTTAATCTAAGAACTCCATTGTCATCGAGCCGGAAACTTGTGGATTCACCCCCCTTGACTCTCTGACTGATTCTCTGAATAAATTCATCGCCTTTCTGAAGGTCCGAAATCTTGTCAATCAATGAAGACGTGATGATAAAGCTGGCGATGATTTCATTCTTTCTGCTGAGTGCATCTGCTACAACATTGGCTTTTCCTGGAGTGTATAGAATCTCAAAATCGTATGCTGCAAGGAATTCTAACCAACGTTGTTGTCTCAAGTTTAGATCTTTCTGAGTGAATAGATACTTCAATGATTGATGATCGGTAAATAGCTCGAACTTCTCACCCAATAAATAATGCCTCTAGATTCTCAAAGCAAACACGATAGCTAATAACTCAAGATCATGAGTTGCATAGTTTCTTTCATGCGGCTTCAGCTGATGGCTGGCATAAGCGACCACTTGACCCTTTTGCATTAATACTGCGCCAAGCCCTCTAATAGAAGCATCTGTCCATACAGTCAAGTCTTGGTTGCCTTCTATAATTATCAATACTGGAGCAGTTGTTAGTTTCAGTTTCAGCTCCTGGAAAGCTTCTTCACATTCGGTAGTCCGTTTGAATTTCTCATGCTTCTTTGTAAGCTTTGTTAATACACCAGATATCTTTGAAAAATCCTGAACGAATTTCCGATAGTAACTAGCCAATCCAAGGAAACTTCGAACTTCTGTGGGGGTAGTAGGCTGTTTCCAGTCCTGAATCGCTGTAAATTTGCTTGGATCTACAGTAATCCCTTCTTTTGATTCGACATGGCCAAGGAACTTAACTTCATCCTGCTAGAAGACACACTTAGAAAATTTAGCTTTCAAGACATTTCTCCTCAGAATTACCAACACTTGTTCTAAATGTTTTGCATGCTCGCCTTCCGACTTGGAGTAGATTAAAATGTCATCAATGAAGACTAGAACAAATTTATTCAATACACCACGGAACACTCTGTTCATAAGATCGACGAAGTATGCCGGAGTGTTACACAAGCCGAACAGCATTACTAACCATTCGTAGAATAAATCGGGACCCCTGAAGGCTGTCGAAGGAACACAGTCTTCGGCTATACATAATTGGTGGAAACCTGTAGCTAGGTCCATTCTGGAGAATACTGTCGCTCCATTTAATTGATCTAACAGATCATCTATACGTGGCAAGGGATATTTGTTCTTCAGTGTCTGCTTATTGAGATCTCGGTAATCAACACAAAGTCTTAGAGTACCATCTGATTTCGGGACAAACACTATTGCTGCTCCCCAAGCTGAAAATCTTGGTCTAATCAGACCTTTCCAAAGCAATTCTCGAGTTTGACTGCCTAACTCTTCTTTTTCTTTCGGGGCCATTCTTCTAATTGGGTGTACTACTAGTCGGGCATTAGGAATTAGATATATTCTGAATTCAATTTCTCTTTGCGGAGGTAAGTTTTCTACTTCTTCAAACACATCCTCATAGTTTTTAACGACCGGTATCTTTTCTAATGAAGTGGGAATAACTTCCAAAGAAGGCCAAAATTCCTCTCTATCCTGCTCTGAAACGAGACATGGTATAGTGATATGCCCAACTTTCGTTTCAACTTTAACGATTCTTTCGGCACATCTAACTTCGGCCTTATATTTTGTCAACCAATCAAGTCCCAGAATAATATCGAACTCACGTAAATCCATGACAATCAAATCAAAAGGAAATCGGTATCGAGAAAAGGAAATATGTACTCTACAATATGAACTGAGACTAACCGAACCACCTATCGGGTTTTGAACTTTAATTGGTTCTTTAAGCTTTCTTTCTTTTAACTTTAACTTACTAACAGTGTTACCAGAAATGAAGCTACGTGATGCACCAGTATCAAAAAGTACAGAAACTGGAATATTTTTAATGGTAAGGGTACCTCCCAAGACGTCGGGTTTACCTGATCCATCGGTGATAGCTGGCGGGGTCTCCCCGTCATAAACATGAGCCACTTGTGCATTATGCTTTAAAGGACAATTCTTGCTATAGTGCCCTTTCTTATGGAAGTTGTAGCATTCGGCTGAGCTGCGGTCTGGATTTTCCTTTAGCTTCTTTGGGGCTTTGCACACATTCGAAAAATGCCATGTCTTCCCGTAGTTGTAGCAGCTTCCTTTGGGTATCTTCCCAGATTGCTGAATAGCGGCCGCTGAAATGCTGGACTCTGGCTGATCTCCTGAAGCTTTGCGCTTGCTTCCAGCTTGGCTTTTGGTGCGGTCTGGGTTGGAGTGTCTTTCATCCATATCTTCATAATTGCAGGCCATTTCCACTAATTCTGAGAATGAGAGTTTGATGTTGCTCATGGCCCTGTCATGGTACTTGCGCCGTAGCCCAAATATAAACCTCTTGTTCTTAGCTTTGGTCGTCATAATAAGCTCTGGAGCATAGCGCGACAACTGAGTGAATTTGTTGAGGTAGTCTTGGATAGAGAGATCCCCCTGCTGGAGATTAGCAAACTGATCTCTCATCCGCTCTAAGGCCTGCTCAGGTACGAACTTCTCCTTGAACATGGTCTTGAATTGCTCCCAGGTCCTAACAGTACCCGCCACATCTTCGGAGGTGATGGCATCCCACCACAACTCCGCTTCTTCCTGTAAGAGCCAAATGCCTAGACGTACCTTGTTATGGGTCCCCAATCCCATGCCCTCAAAAATCTTTTCACAAGTCTTCAACCAAGCAATAGCCTCTGTCACTGTACCAAGGCCAGAAAAGGGTTTTCCCCCCAGGTTCCTATATCTCTTTGCTACTCTGTCAAGCTCAAAGTCCTGGGGTGCTGGTGGTTGTATAATAGGGCCCTCCTCAGCTACGGGGATATTCCCCCGTCCTCCTGCTATGCCTGCTCGGCCTCCACGGCCACCTCTGGCTGCTGCTGCTTGTGTAGCCATCAGATAGAGTACTGTATAAGCAAGAAAAGAGTCAAGCTCACAGAAATGATAACTTTCATATATGATAAAGCAGGGGAACATAAGGAAAGGTAATGATGTACTGATCAAATTGTTTTGCTAATCTGCTTAGCTCATTCTAGGACATTACTAATCCTATCTCTAATGAGCTACTCGCCTTAGAACACTACTAATTCTATTCTGACGAGGTGTTTAATGTGTTAGATTCCGGAACTATGGTAAACCAAAGCTCCGATACCAACTTTTCAGATGAGAGAGAAAATGAAGGATATCTCCTATTATATTTAAATTTTAAATTCCCAAAATATCCCTTTGAACAAACGTACACCAATTTCATCCCAACGACTGTCGCCCCTAGCTAAATACCCCCATTTCGGACACAATGGGATATGTTTCGTTGGTCAATTCGACAGTTACAGTCAGTTATTTTTCAAATTAAAGTATAAAACATTTAGTATTCAATTTGAACGTACATTTCAATTTGCCAGGGCCACAAATTGAATCGAAAAATTCCAAAAAAATAAATCTAGCTTTGTTTTGACGATACGGACCCAAAAAAACCAGTTTCTTTGAATTCTGAATCGTATGCAAAATGGCCATTTTCAGGTCGACCCATTTTAACAGAAATTGACCAATCACATTTTCTTTTGCCCTGCTCACATACTAGCTTCAAAAATTATGAAATTTGAAACCTAGCAATAGGTTGACATCCCGGATCCAACAAAAGTGGTTTTGTCGAATTCCGATGTCGTATGCAAAATATCTATTTTCAAGGGCTATATATTCTATATAGCGACCTCTCTGAAAATTCATTTGGCCATAACTTTTGATTCCTGTTATGAAACTTCGATTTTTTAGATTCATTAGAAAGGTATTCATAAACAGATTTAAATATTTTTGGTTTCACTAAAATCTGTTATATTTTCCACCCGGTACAGTCAGACAAAGTTTGTATTCAAATTTTCAAACTGCCTCACTATTCCCAGTTCATTATTTTATTGAAATATGCTATTTCAATTGTTTAAATTCTTTGACAATAACCAATTTTAAAATTTTAAAATTGGTTCACATTTTCCGGGTTATTACACTACACCTCCAAGGGAATCCACAGAGTAGGAGGTGAGATTGGGAAGTTCTGTTTATTTCATGAAATTTACGGCCATGCGACTAATGACTGGCATCATCTTAGAGACATCATTGAGAAATTTATTCGAGAAGTAAAGCTCGATGAGTATAAAGTTTCCCAACGAGACAATGGGCAAGGGATCGACCTGACAAACACTATCAGACATAGCATGAAGAATGACTGGCTACTTATACAGACGAAAATATAGAAGTATCGTGACTTCTCAAAAAAATTGCGATTGTTCAGCGTCATTTCTCTTCAAAGACTGATGATTCTTCAGGAGATGTGAGTCAACAAATCCAAAGCGCATCCCGTCAGCAAGTTAATGTACTTTAGGAAGCAAAGTGTTGACAGCCCTTTCGATAAGGCCATCAAGATTCATAAGCAAAGCATTCAAGACTCGATCCAAGCTTTTGAGATGAAGAAAAAAACTCACCGGCATCTTCCCTATTGGGCTTGGCCTCCCTTAACCCAGCCTATAAGAGTACAAAAGCAACAGGTGAGGAAAAATCCGATATGTATATCGACCCGGGACATGCCAATCCCGAACTTGTAACCTCCCAAGACCTATTCTACTTGCCATATCCCACGTTAAATACTCGATAATTTTCCTATATTTTCGGATCTCGCTACAGGTGTCATATATCTAATGAAAGGAGTCCTCTCTCACGGATTAAAGACTAATTTTGCTACCTCCCTACTAAGCCGGGATGGGCACCACGTGGCATCACGAGCCGGATTTGACCTTACTTATAAATAGCCCTCCAAAACTTCAAAGAAGGGACTTTTTGGACATTCTCTTGTTATTTTATTACTGCTACAACATTGTGCTCGAGTTTAGCCATTAAAACCATCACTTGTACTCAAAGTTAATGTATAATCAAGAGATTATAAAGTGGACATAGGCTGGTTAATGTCGAACCACTATAAATTCATGTATGAACGCATTTACTCTCATTTTTCATTTATATTCTTCATTTTTATTCTCTACATTCTCTTTTTTTACGTGTTGGGCCGCCTTTTGGTGTCAATAAAAATTGAGTTTAGAGTTGAATTCCAACGGAATAAAGATCGAATATCAAGGAATTTAGAGTTTCAAAGCAAGCTTCAGTTTCAAAGCGAAATTGAATTTAAAAGGCAAGTAAGTTGAAAATTTTGACTTTCATTAAAAAAAAAGTATATACTTCTATGGAATGATTTTTAAACGAAAACTTTGATTTATGAAAAAAAATGTAGCTTAAAATTAACATGAACATCGAATGATTTCAAATTTTGTCATGGTGCATTGTCGTATAAGCAGAAGTTCATGAATATTATGTTTGTTGAAACTATGCGGTGGTAAAGGCTCTTCCACTGATTTTGCGAATGAAGTGTTTACACAATATTGAAAGTGTCAAAGAATTCAAATAATAAACTTCAACGGGCTCGGTCCTAGACATAGTCTAGAGAGACATTTGACTAGGTCATCAGTTTGGATAGGAGCAACAAAATAATCAAATTATGCTAATAAAAAGTAGCATTCTTCTTTTCAACGCTATACCTATGAGACATAAGAGCTACTACCAATCATCCATAGCTTACAGCTCAAGCATCCAAGATCGCATTCTACTCCAGCACTACATTTCCTTACCAGTTGAGTTACAGATCCTAAACTAGAAGTTATATTTGGTATTATTGACCTTGCCTCATTTCTAAGCTATGTGATGCCCTACTGCTAAAAATGGTGTGGCTAGCATTTAAAAAATGCTGACTTATCATATGGCTATTGCAAAAATCATGTCACTTTTTGTTTGCAAATATGAAAAATTAAAACTAGTACTCTTGTTTATTGTTTATTGTTTATTGTTTATTAGTGAATCCAAAAGTTGAGTTTTCGATTTGTATTCCCCCTTTGAAAAATTAATTAGGTAATCCTTTTTTACCTTTTAAGCCTTGGTGCATCTTTGGATTCTTAGTTCCCATGATATTGAATTGAAATCGTAAACTTCTTTACTTTAAACTATAAGGAGAAAATTAACAATTTTCATTCAAAACCACAAGAATTTTTCTCATTATTAAGTATTGATACATTATGATATTTTTTCATCATTTACGTTTTTTTAGAAGACTAATTTTTGGTTACTAATGTTAAATTTTGTAATAGAACTTAAATCTACTTTTTGTTTAATAGTTGATTTTTTTATTTATTTATCGAATAATGGGACAATCAAAACCAAAAAAATATTAGTTGACAAAGGCACCAAATATAGTCGAGCCGATCTCGTCTTCAACATCAATAGTGGAAAAACCATAATTTGTAAATCATTTCACCACTGTTTTAAAACTAAATTCACGGGGATCGATTTCTATTATTGAAATACATTTTTTTTTAGCTCTATAGAATTATAGTACTTCTAGATGTTTGATCATTTTCATTTATCATTCACATATCTTGCTTTATCGACTTAATCAACCTCAAGTTCTTCACCATGGTTTAATACAGTTAGAACCATTGACATCAACAATAAACAAAATTAAAACACTAAATTTGGAAACTTAATTTTTGGAAAACTCCATATTAAAAGTTTCTAAAACAATACTTTGGTTTGAGAAGAATATGATGATTCCTTGTACAATCTTCATTTAAAATACCAAAATCTTTGTGTTTTATAGCAAAATTTGAAGACCATAAAAATTAGACACAAATTAGTTTGCGTTTTGGGGATGAAGAAGAAGGAATGAAATGAGAAAGTTTAGGAAGCTTGTTGTTTTATTCATCATAACATTATTAGCGCACTTTAAAAATGCGCAAATTATAATTTGCATATACATATACATTTACATATGTGTGTGTATATATACATACATACATACATACATATATATATATATATATATTGATTGGTGTAACATCAAATACACACATGCATATATATACACACACACACACACACACATATATATATATACATATAAACACATCTCTGTGTCTGTGTGTATGTATGTATGTATAAATATGTGTGTGTGTGCACAGTCCTGTAATGCGCATGTTTACTTTAAAAACTTAAAATATGCACACTCTACATATACACATATTAATTGATTTTTATAAATATAGCTTTCAAAAGCAAAGTTTAATATAACACCATATATTACTAATACAACACCTTATATAACATCATATATCATCAATGTAACACCGTACATCAACAATATAATTAGTATCAAAAAATTACCAACATATTATATCAAAATAAACTCGACTGAAGTTCAACATCGAATTTCAACACCATCAAAATAGAAAATATGTTTACATTTCGTCGTTTAATACATATAAAACAATAGTTTAGTTTTTGTTCGATGCCCTCCTTGTGTATTGAAAGTTAAGGCAAGACGATGGCTCAAATATTTCCCCTTAATACATGATTCAAAATTTTTAAACAACTAATTATGGCTTGCATTTCAAGTGCATATTTAACTCTCATAGAACACATAGGAGGATTGAGCCTGTCAAAAATAGTAACAGTCAAAGTTTATCTTGTGATCATTATACATACTACATCCACAAAATTTATGCCATGCATTTTTTTAGTTCTAGGAACAACAACTTCACATTCAACTTAACAAAAATAATTGGATATCGTGGTTGCTCGATTGGCATAGCGGATGCAACACGTTGACCATCTACTATATTCAAACTAACATAAATTTATTTACTCGGCCTTTGATTGGTCAAAAAATAGTGTAAATGAACCTTTAAGATTGATGATCTATAATGGAATTTTTAGGATATTAGATCAAACAATGTCTCTGTAACATTGCCTACTTTAACGTCAATGTTATGACAAACCACATGAGCGTTTACAGAATACGGGGATGAAAATGGAAAGCAACTATGAAAAATAATATAATTTCAGATGAAATTTTAAATTCTAAAAAAAATTCTTTTGAAGAAAATGTACTTTCACATAATGATGTTTTTATAAAAAAGGTATGAGAAGGGAAAAAAACAAGTACTCAAATACTATTTGTGCACTCCGTAAATGGACAAATGCAATTTGTATACATGCGGATTTGTAAAATGCGCAAGTTATAAATTTTTTTTAATATGGCTCGCGCATTCGATACATGCGTAAGCTATAACAAGACTAGATTTATTTCTAGAATAAGTTGGCATGTGGCTGCAATGACTTTTTATGGAGCCACTTTCAAAATTTTGTCCTTATTTTGAATATTACATTATTGTTGTTTTTTGGAATTTATAAAGTTTTCAAAAGAAGATAAAACTAATGTGTGAATGATATTATTGGAATTCAACATATTGAACTTCGAAAAAAGTCTTAAAAAAATAAGGCAGTGTTTTTGCAGAATAAAGGCTTTTCTATTGATTTTGCAGAATAAAGACATGTTTGTATGTCATGGAATTCAAATCAAAATCATCTTCAATTCGGATCGGCCCTAAACATGGTCAAGAGAAATATTTTACTAAGTTATCAGTTTGGATAAAGACAATAAAATAATCAAATTATGCTATTATTTCGGAAAGAATTTAAAAACACGATGATAATATATGGAAAAAATTTAAATACGTCAGGGATATATGAAAACGCATATATGCAGTTATTTCTGGGAAGCTCCAAATTAAACGTTTGTTACCAGACTTCTATAAATACCGACTTAGACAGTGAAATAATCAACTCATCTCTTGACCATGTTACATCTCGACTATTGCAAACTGCTTCAGATGATCAACATATATAATTTTCTGCTGGAGTACTTTTATCATCTTAAGGAATACAATTTCGTATTACTGAAAAGAAAATTGTGAAATACCAAACATGACGTTGGAAACCCTGTGCATTGGTTCATTTCCAAATCCTTCTCTGTTTCTTCCATGCCTTGTCGAATTCTACCCTGTAGATTACATCCTGAAGCCTAGCAATACATGAAACCAAACTTCCACCATAAAGACCTCCAAATATTGTTTCCCGAAACCATAAAAAGTTATACATGAAATTTAGAAAACTGGTATTGAAGCCACAGTGGTAATCTGGGTTTTTCATTACAACCCTTCAGGAGTTGGAAAGGAAGTGGAGGGCTCAATATGCCCAAACATACGATCTGAACTATTACATAGAACTGCATAAGAACATGAAACTTGGAAACCAATTCTTAGACAAGACCGGGTTGAATAACATCAAAGTAATCCCAATCATCCCCACTGACAAAGAAGAAATCTAGTTCGAACCGTCAATAAGATCGATTGGAGGAAGTTGGAGCTGAAGAAGATTCAGTAACGTCGGAACATGTGGAAACCCAATTCCTTGGTGGCTTTATCCTACAATATTCAAATAGATTCCCTAAACAGACGGTGGCGAAGACTGGGAGTAAGAATGATCATATAGTAACCCTAGCGCTGCAATTTTGGTAGTGATTTAGGTTAGAAACTGTGGATCGGATCTGGAAGTAATAATTTCTTCGTGCAAAAAAATAAAAGAAAATAAAAAAATAAGAGAAAGATCTGAGATTTGGATTTCAGTTGTTCTAGCAAATTGAAATTATAAATAGCTTATCAACGAAATGGAATGACATCGTTGAAGGATTACTGAGTCAGGATAGAAACTGCAAAAGGTCTTCGTTTCTTTTTTTGGATCGCCTTTCCTCCCTCCATTGGAGAGAGGAAGGGAGCAGTTGTTTTTATCTCTTATATATATATATATATATATATATATATATATGTGTGTGTGTGTGTGTGTGTGTGTGTGTGTGTGTGTGTGCAGACACACCCACAAACATACATATACACACATCTCTATGCATGTATGTGTATGTATATATGTGTGAGTGTATGCACAGTTCTATAATGTGCATGTTTACTTTGGAAACTTAATATTTACACACTCTACAAATACACATATTAATTGATTTTTATAAGTATAGCTTTCAAAAGCAAAGTTTGATACAGCACCATATTTCACCAATACAATACTATATATAACATCATATATCATCAATGTAACACCTACATCACCAATATAATTAGTATCAAAAAATAACCAACATATTTTATCAAACTAAACCTGACTACAGTTCAACATAGTAATTCAGCCCATCAAAATAGGAAATATGTTTACATTTCGTCGTTTAATACACATAAAACAAAAGTTTAGTTTTTTTTTCCGATGCCCTCCTTGTGTATTGAAAGTTAAGGCAAGACGACGGCTCGAACAAAATATTTCCCTTTAATATACGATTTTACTTTTTTGAACAACTAATTTTGGCTTGCATTTCAAGTGCATATTCAACTCTCATAGAACACATAGGAGGATTGAGCATGTCAAAAATAGTAACAGTCGTCGACTTGATCAGAGTTTATCTTATGATCATTATATAGACTACATCTATAAAATTTATGCCTTGCTTTTTTTAATTCTAGGAACAACATCACATTCAACTCAACAAAAAAAAACTGGATATGACGGTTGCTCGATTGGCAGAGCGAAAGCAACACATTGACCATCTACACTAACATAACTTTATTAACTCGGCCTTTGATTGGTCATAAATTAGTGTAAATGAGCACTTAAGATTGATGGTCTATAATGGATATTTTGCGATATTAGATCAAACAATGTCTCGGTAACATTTTCAACTTTAACGTCAATGTTATGCCGCACCAGATTAGTTCTTTACACTTGAATTCATCTCAATATTTTATCAACGCTTCGTCGTTAATCTCTCAATGGTCTGGGTCTCACTTTAGAATAAACAAAACAACAATGATATATATAAATTAACAAGTAAACAAACTATATTAAAAAAAAACGGAACAAAAATAACATACAAAATTTATTTAATAACCAAACTATGAAACGAAGAAACATCTCAACTATTGATTATTTTGAGAAGGAAAAAAAAAGTACTCAAATACTATTTTTGCACAAATGGGCAAATACAATTTGTATACATGCAGATTTACAAAATGCGCGAGTTATTTTCTTTTTATATGGCTAGCATTCGATAAATGCGTAAACTATAACAAGACTATATTTATTTTTAGAATAAGCTGTCAATAAGGCATATGGCTGCAATGACTTTTTCTGGAGCTGTTTTCAACATTTTGTCCTTATTTTGAATATTACATTTTTGTTGTTTTCAGGATTTATAAAGTTTTCAAAAGAAGATAAAGTCAATGTGTGAATGATATTATTGAAATTTAATATATTGAACTTCGAAAAAAGTTTCAAAAAAACAAGGTAGTGTTTTTGCAGAATAAAGGCTCTTCTACTGATTTTGCAATATAAAGAAGTGTTTGTATGTCATGGAATTCAAATCGGCATATCTTCAATTCAGATTGGTCCTAAACATGATCAAGAGAAATATTTTACTAAATTATCAGTTTGGATAAAGATAATAAAATAATCAAATTATGCTATTATTTCGGAAAGAATTTAAAAACGAGCTGATAGTACATGGAAAGAATTTGAATACGTATTGATGAAGGTGTTAAATCGGAAGCCGTCGTTTAATCAGCATTATCTTCAACGATTTCAGTCGAAAATAAAAATAAAAAATGCAATAAAATAATCAAATTATGCTATTATTTCGAAAAGAATCTAAAGGATGATGCTAGAACGACCGAATATTTTACGGTGAAATTCATCGCATCTTCAATTGTGCGGTAGGGAATTCACGTAATTCATGGAGGAAAGAAAATCCGACGGTTTTTATTCATGTCGCAGTTTTTGACTCCTTTAATCGCGAAAAAGCTATTCAAACCGAAGGTACTTCGGTCAATTAATGCGAACAGAAACGTTAATTCAGGGATGATCCACAACAAGAGGTAGTAAATTTAAATTATTGTGCGTGCCGCATTTTTGGACCGAATATATGTCGGTCCGTATAGCAGTTCTGCTTTAATCCCTATTGAATAAGCATTTTCGGAATTTAAAAACGCGCTGATAATACATGGAAAGAATTTGAATAGGTAACGGATATAGGCGTATATGCAGTTATTTCGGGGAAGCTTCGAATTAAACGTTCGTTACCACACTTCTATAAATACCGACTTTGGGCACTGCAAAAATAAACTCATCTCTTCTTCTTTCTCGTTGATTACTTTCTCCGCACGCATATAGCTTAATCGCTCTGATTTCAGTCGGAAAAAAAAAATGGAAGTGTTTAATCGGAAGCCGTCGTTTGAATTAAGAAAGGTGTACGCTATCAATTTGGTGAGCGAATTCAGGCTCATCGATTCCTTGATCGAATACCACCCGAATGTTGTGATAAACGCAAAGTTTCCTGGATCGACATCACCCCTTTGTTCTCTTTCTCCTTGCAAAGCATACGAATTGATGAAGGCCACCATCGACGGGATGCAGATAATTCAATTTGGGCTTGCTCTATCCGACAGTTATGGAGAACTTCTGTTGAGAAAAGGGATTTAATTTCAAAGATTTCAAAGATTTTCTTCAATCTTATTGCCAGTGCATGCAAGTTGATCACATAGATTCTTTACCTTCATTAGGTATTCATTCATATTGGAACTCTCATTCTTTATACCTTGAAGTTGCTTCTTGTAGTTTAACACCCTTGCCGATGATAGACTAGTAAATGATCTCTCTAAGGCTGTCCACATATCGTGAGATGTCTTAACACCAATTAATTGTGGCATTATTGATGAACTTACTGTTCATTAGCCATGCACTCACAAGATTGTCTAGTCTTTGATATGATGCATATTCTTGATCAGGAATTAAGTTATAATCAGCAACTCTGTGTATTTTGCTGGAACATTTTGTGATCCATAGAGAAAATCTTCAAATCCACAACCCTTTGTCGCTGTTTCCACTTGTAGTTTCCATAGAAGATAATTTGGTTCATCCAGTTGAATCGAGATGATGTTGCTTTGCAGCTTGATGATGGATTTAATAAGATCTTCAGTGCTTTCAGCACTGGTCTGATTTGATCTGGCTGATGATTTTGGAGAATTTGGTGGATTTGTTTCAACCATAATTCTCTGAATGTTGACAAAGAAGCAGTTCCGGAAAGACTACTTCAAAAAACAGGTAAATATCTCTTGAACACCTTTTCTTGAATTGAAATCTTCTGCAAGATTTCTTCAGATTGAATTTGATAGCAACCAGAATTGCTAAAGTGATGATTTTGAGAGAATGTTGATACACTGAGCGTCTGATTAGCAATCTAGGACGGATGTTAACTTCAGATGATTGATTTCTTCAGAATTTTTTGATCGAACTTGAGTTCTTGAGAAAATTTACAACTAAACATTGATGTTGAAAACTGATGTAGCCACTGAATGTAGGCGAGGCGAAGTTTTTAGGATCACAGTCTCAACCCTCAAATGATGAGATGAAAATCTTGGATGAGGGACATCTAAATGATGAGAATTTTCTGATGGATGGTCTATCTTTCGATAGATTTGTAGAGAAACAAATTGTTGGATCAAGTATTGATGTAGTTAGCACTTTCAGGCTCCGATACGATATAATAAAACAACCGGAAATGATTTTATATACTGAATGAATAAATTGATCAATTATACAAAGGTTTATGTACATATTTATAGTTGAATAGATGAATGGGCTTAATGTAATGAAACGTGAAATAAAACATGACTTTGGGCTAAGCCTACTTATGATGTAAACGGGATATAAAGAGTATTTGTGTATTACACTTCATAATACAGAGAGCTAATTTCAGGTGTTGCATTCTGGTCTCAATATGAAGCTGACTATGACCAAAGCACTGCACACCATTATTAAATCATGGTTTCAACCACTAATACGTGTTAATATCCTCATAACCATCATGTAACCTCAGTTTCTTAGAATTCAATTACTTAACTAGTTCATTTACAATAGCATTTAGTTATAAGATGTTATCTGATACTTGAGGGTTTGCTTCTAACTCCCTACTCATTTTAAATTTTAGTTCTTCTTGTTTCCTCAAAAAAAAAACTTAAAGGAACACAAGCTTCTTTTCATTATAAACTTGACATGGTAGGGTCCTACTGCTTTATCATAAGAACTTGGCTAATATCTATTTCTGACTATACAAGTTTACCGTACATAGGCATATCTTCTTTCTTGTTTGCTTGGGAGATGGTTGTTAGTAGAAATAGCCAAGATACGTTGGATGAAGTGAATGCAATAGTAACAAATATACCATGGATGAGTATAAAAAAGTTCTTTCAATTGAAGGATCACTGCACGTAGATAAATTGAATTTTAAGGATTATTCTTATAATAAAGATCATAAATGATCAAAAGTCACTAATGATCATAGGACTTGAATAATTTAACTTTAAATTTATATCAGATTTACAAAGGAGGGTGTTAAAAATGATCATAAATCATCAATGCACACTCACATGCTTATAGCACATTATATAGGGATCTTATAAAAGAAAAGGCTGGCTGAAGTTTCCTTCCTTTCGGTTGTGGTTAAGAAATTTTAGAATTATATAAGAAAGGCATTGTGCGGTCCTTGCTAAAACTTGCTACAAGCATTACCATAATTCACGCTTTCTGTGCTGCAGAATTTATTTTTGTACTATAAGTATGAGTTTCTCTACAAAATGTATATGGCTGTAAACTCACAAAGGATAACGGTAGTTTACTTGAGATTAGAATAACTGTATTTGTTTACAAAGCTAAAGAACTACTATCCATGGTAAAATGTTTATTAGCCTTTCCTTTTAATACCGTTTTCTTATCATGTAATGATTTCAGGTACACTTGGGGACTTGGAAGTGTGGGACAGCTGGGGCACTGCTCTTTACTGTCTAGTAATAAAGAATTTATCCCAAGAAGAGTCGTTGTTCTGGAAGGTAATATTTTGCTCGCTTCTCATACTGGATAAGAAGATGGGCTGAAGGTTAATCTTTACATACATGCTAAAATGAATCCTAGAGCTTCCATTGGTTTTAAAGGTATGGACTGAAAATCCTGGTTTACCATTTTTCTACTTTGGGGAGTCCCTGTGAATGAGACTAACACTGAAACTTTTTGTGTAATGCATATTGTAAATACTGAGTATGACTATCAGGAGAAACGTAGATGGAACTGAAGAAGGCATTATGATGTAGTGTGGACGAGTGTGAAAGCATGTACTTAAAGCACCAACAAGGGGTATAAAAGCTTCAATTGTGAGTGAGTATGCTTTGATGATATCTTTTGTTCGGTCGTAACATTATTATCTTGCTTAAGTGTCATTGTAGTTAGGGGCTGCTCCAGTTTCTTCCAATATTCCCATATTTTTCGTTGATGACTTGACAGATCAAATAGCCGATGTTTTGGACTTTGAGTAATAATCCGACTGGCTACAAAATAAAGGATAAAAACCTTAGACAAGGATGAATTTCTTTTATTATTTACTTTTCTAGATTAGGATCGGTGATGCGCATGGGAGTCACAACTTCACTTATTTAGAAATTGATCTGCAGGTCTTGTCTAACTTGCTCTATTACTATGGCATGTGTGGTTTAATAAAGGACTGTCTACTTCAGCGCTACTTTAGCAAGGTAAATACATATGGTAGTTCGCACTTTACTATTATTTTTGGAAACATCTGTAATTTTTTTTGCCATCTCTGAAGTCTGTCAACGCTTTTCTTGTACTAGGAAGTTCAGGGAATTAGTCAGTACGCTTTATCTGATTTTGTCCAAGCCTGCAGAAGTGTTAGTTCTCCCTCTAATTTTGAGTTCAATACTTGAAAGCCTTCATCAGTACAGTTACAGCGAGGGACACTAGTTCATTGATTAACATGTTTATGCTTGTATACTACTGTTAAGTGTTATGTATAATTTGGAGAATCTCATTTAATAAGCGTATGTACTTTTATTGACATATGTAATGAATTCAGCTATTTTCTGTAATGAAGTTATTAATTCACGAATGGTGTAAACTTGAATTGTTTTTCTCTTAATGTGAGTAATTATGTTTGTTGTTAGTGAAATAGCATTTATAATTATAATATTATGAAAATTTTGATTAATAGCAGTTGAGGTATAATTGCATTTAGCAGTTGTAAAACAAAATTTAACAACTGCTAGAAACAGTTGTAAAAAAAGTTTACTTTATTACGGTTGCCAGTTTTTAATAGACATATTACAACTATTTTTGGCAGTTGTGAAAGGGTATTCTTTGTTGTAGTGGTACCTGTGGCAACACCTGTACGTGTATTGCCATAGGGTCGCAAAGGTGCTACCTTCGACTCTAAGGCAATGTAGCAAAACGCAACACCGAGAAAGTGTTGCCATGGATCATTTTTGGCCTACAACAACACTTTTTGGCACTTTCTGCATCACTTCTCCGTGTTGCAGTATGCAATCTATGGCGTAGTGCATTCATCGTTTCTATGAAATAAACTGGATTAACCCAAATCAACATCAAATAATATATAACCTCTCATTGAAATGTATCAAGCACATCCTCATTATCTTTAAGCGTATATGTACAAATAAAAATACATAAAATCTAGGTTTGGTTCGGTTTGGAGTTATGCTTTTTTTATGGCGACAAGGCATAGGCGATTTTTTTCCTTTCACTGCTTTCTCTTCAATTTCTATCGTTTCCTCCACTTCAACCTCACCTCTCACTAATCTCTCTTCCCTCGCCTACGTTTCCTTGCTTTCGTCATTGTGAGTATTCTCCAAACCCTAATTTCATTTCCAGATCTAACCCCAAGATCTCTGAAATCCCCTTCACTTCATACCCTAGCTCCTCCTGCTCTCAACAACTACCTTGCTGCGGTTCTCACGCCTCTTCCATGGTGCGGTGTCTTATCTAGTAGCTGGCAACCCTGCTAGTCTTGACGCTATATAGTTTAACAGATCTGGGAAGAGTTCGACTTACTGTGGTTGTGGGTGTTACGGCTTTTATGCGGTGTCGGTCGTGGTACATTCTGGCAAGTAGTTTTAGGTCGTTTCGTGTCTTTCTCTTGCAAGATCTAGTAAGCTTTTATCCTTACTAACCAAGTATATGCAATGAAAATCTATTTATCTGCTCTTACTTGGTGAGCTTGCGATGGAATGGCTTATATGGTGGTGCTTTTGATGGGAAATTTGTAATTGTCTGGTCTTATTGTTTTTGCTTCTGTTCGCCTTGTTTTTGCTATTTTTTGGAGTGTGGACGTTGTGTTTTTTGTTTAGTTTGGTGTTGGTGCTTGGTTTCTTGAGAGATCGGGGATTTTCTTTCATTTTTAGTTTGTGAGAATTGGTCATTACTGTTGAGCAGTGGCAAACATGCTTAGCAAACCTCTTGCCATTTCTTCTTCTTGATGGTGATCTATGCCTGTTCTTACTCTTTGAAAACCGCTATGGATGTTGTCATGTAATTGCTTGGCTCAAGTCTTGCCGGCTTGGCCAACTAAGGGGATTACTGGCCTTGTGCCTTGTAACCTGGAAGGAAGTGATGCTCCACTTTGTGATTGCCTATAGCTGAGTGTTACAGTTTCTTGGAGAAGCTTACGTTGCCTATCATGTCATCCTCATAACTACAGTGTTACTTACTTTCGGCAGTTGTACTCTGTACCTATTGTATTATTTTTTTGGTTCACGAGTGTAATTCCATTACTCTGTGTAGTATGTAATGTAATATTATGTAACACACTCCCTCTGCGTGGTGATGTTTGTAGTCTGGTCAATTAGCTGCTTTGGTGCTTTATGCCTGTTAGATAGAGTGGACGAAACACATAAAATTCCGTTAGCGGTGGACGGTCCACCTTAAAAACCGAGTAGCTGATTGTCAAGCACAATCACCTGTATTATACTGTATTTTTTTATTATTGGTAATAATAAAAAGGTGTTTGTGGCCATCTTAGAAACTTGTCGGGTTTGCCAAAAAAATACAAAAAACCATACCCATCAAGACTGATCATCCTCTCCGGAAACGCATAAGGAAGGAAATGTTTTATGTTGCTCAATATATTCTGCTAAACTCAGGTTCAACTGCACCATCTCCACAGTGGGACGGCCGTCATGCTCCTATAGCTCGCCGGTCTCCGCCTTATTTGAGCCTTCTAATACGTATTTTGGGAGGTCCCGGTTGGATCAAAATAAGTTGTTTTATAATTTACATAACTTTATTATAAAAATGAGCAATATTTAAAGTTTAGTTTATTTTTTTCAATTGCTACTTGGTTTCCAAATCCACAACACTTGTTTGGGATGGTAGATTCATGAAAGACTCAAAAATAACATCTTCCTCAACAATAATCAACTCTTCATATGTTGTATCATCCAATATATGTGCTCATGCTTGCTGCAACTTTTACTGTGATGCAAAATACAATTGAACTTTGCATAATATTATTCTAATCCTATATAACAAGATAATAAAATTGATCATTTTTAAGTACACTAATCACTATAAATAACAAAAGGCTATAATGACGTCAATTTTTTCTTGTATCTAAGATAATACATTATGGTTGATTACTTGTGAATAGCAATTTATATGGAAATCTGAGCACTGAAGAATTATTCATACTAAATGGTCGCAGACATAAATGGCACTAATTAAAGTATCTATAAATATGTATTTAACTTATAACTTTTAGTGGAAAAAAATCCTTATTAGTATAAGTTATAACTTGACTATGATATACTTACATATGTAGCAACTGCTTTATCATCATGTTCCTCGAGTATATATGTGATTAAGCCCTCCTCGTTGATTTACTTCATGACATAGGTATGAGCAAAAACATCCTAATATGACAAGGGAAACCGCACGCTCTCTCCTGAAATAATTTGAATATTATTGACGTCCAAAATTTGGCCGAACACCCAAAGAGTTCTAAGATAATGAAAATGAATAAAAAATGAGGAACTAGTAGAGAAAACACAAGAAATGGATGACATAGTGCTTATAGTGGTTCAGTTCGTGTGAATCTGCGTCTACTAAAAGGTTTTAGCATCACATAAGTATAAGGTGGGATCGGTATTTCCCCATGCCATACAAGAGCAATGGTGGAACTAGTGCAGAAGAAGCTAAAATTCTCCTTTCCAAAGTCCTAAAGAGCCAAGATGATAAAAGCTCACCAAGGAGCTAAAGATCAAAAAGTCATCTTCTCATTGATGGTTGGGGACTATTTATAGGCGAAGGAATAAAGGGAAGATGTGCATATGCATGGGAAGGAGTCCATGAAGGTAGCCCAAATCCCAAGGCAAGACATAGACGGGGTCGGTATCGATCCTAGGATTGGTATCGATCCCCAATGCCTACTCTTTTGGGGCTTCGACCTTGTAAACACCTTCATCTTGCTTTGCTTCGTCTTCGGTTGAATTCAGGTGGGAAGTTACTTCATGGATCGGAATTCCCATGGTCTTGACATTTGGTGTGCAGTTGTGGTGATTTGGGATTCATACCAATCTCCATGCTCTTCTCGTGATTCCCACTGATCCTGCATTTCAACATGATTCTCACCCATCCTTAAATGCCTTTCATGATTCACACCGATCCAGCACCACTTAGAGATTTCTTGGTGATTTTGGAAGTTGCATCGATCCCAAATGATTCAAGGATTTATACAATCTTGGACATCTTGGGAGTTGTACCAATCTCGGTTGACTTAGACATACTTGTTGAGTAGTTTGGAGCGTGTGGATAAGTACTTTAACAACCCAACCTTATGTGATTACTTATTAAACCGTAATAATGATTTTGTAGCAAGGTTATAAATTAAAGTATAATTAATAAGCTAGGTGGTAATTTTAATAAAATAAATATTACTCATTGAGAATGAATAAAATGTGACAATGGGAAATTGTTGTTGAATGAAAGTTAAAGCTTATGAAAAGATAAGCTTAATCTTTTGTTAATCAAATTGTGTATGAACATGTGAGATTTGAGTTAAAGTGCAATTAAATACTAAGTTGGGTAAATAAACAATACTATGTATTTAAGATTTGGAAAACGATACTTTTGGTGAAATATTGATGTAAACATATTAATAAATAGGAATTTGACAAAATCCTAGTAGCTTTTGTTTGGGAAATTGAAATAAATTGTTTACAAGTAAAAGATTGTTTAAAACAATGTGTTAAAAATAAAGTCTATATGAAATAAATACTAAAGGCATGTTAAAATTTGTTGTAAAATATTTAAAAAAGTGCTAATATTAATATTTTTGAGTTTAAAAATTTAATTGAGTTAAGGTTTTATGTTATAGACAATAAAATTCTTAACAATATTCATTTTCGTGTAAATTAAGTTCAAAATGCTTATTTTTGTGTAAAATGTAAATTATGTGTAAATTAAGTGAAAATAGTATTAAAAATGTTTAATATTTAAAACATGTTGAAATACATTTTTCATATTTTGTATTGGACTTATGTAAATTTTATAAATTTTAGAGTTACATACACAAGTGAATTTGTGAGGAAAATGTTTACAAACTTGTGTTAATAGGCCATAAGGCTCTAATTACTTACTCTGAGCTTAATCTTAGGGGTTAGTGGCTTAATTAAGATCTACTGGGCCTACTTTGCAATGGTTAATGGGTAGGTTCTGGAAAACTTACGTACATTAAATTTTGCTTGAGAAAGAAAGCTTCTTCTTCTCAAACTAGTAAGTTTCCATGGCTTCTACTCACTAAATCAAATTATCCAAATTCCTATAGCAAATTTAAGAGAAAATCTCCACCCCGAGCCTAATTAACAGCATCTAATCCACATTTAAGGTTGCATAGCATCTTAAATTTCTTTACTTGTTTCATCTTGAAAAATTTATTTATGATTTTCTTGTTGCATGTTATTGTAGTTCAACCTAATGGTGATCACGCTTAGAGAGGAGCCAAAAAATTCAATCTCTGATCATCTTTGAAGCCTTCTCCTTGCAATTTCTTGCTACAAGTCAAAGGTGAGAAATCCCTCAAAATTTCTAACTTGTTTCAGTGGTATATATTTGCAAATTAGAGCCAAATCATGTAAGTTATGTTTAATTCTCTTGTTGTGTGTTTCTAAGCAGCTAAACATGATAAATGCCCATGTTTAAAGCTGAATATCTCCCTCATTTCTTTATGGAATGAGGTGATTCTTTTTCCTATGTGTTGTTGATGGTCTCTAGAATCAGCATGTTAAATTTATGAGAATCTGAATCGTTTTGGTTACATGAATTTGTCCTGAAATTTTCTAGTTCCTCGTGATTCAGTCATAGGCACGTTCCCATGCCCAGATTGACCCAAGATTGTGCTGGGTTGACCCATGGGTTGACCTAAGTACCATGTGAGTCTATCTATGGGTTAACCCACGAAAATAATAGGTCAACACACCTTGGAAAAATTGCCTCGATGCGCCCTTTCTTCCTTACTGAAGCTGTTAGTTGTTGAATTTATGTGACCTTCATGCCTGTGTTTAGTGCATTTCTGAGCAAATTCCGAAAACATGTTTTGATGATAATCAAGTGCCATTTCTTCACTATCTACAAAGTTATATTTTATGGATTTCATATGGGAAATTTTTGGGATATTTTAGCATTACTGAAGAAAGGCATGCTATTGCTTTTTAGTGGTTTTGATGAGTTTATGAGTATGCTTTCCTTGTGATATTTCCTATGCTTCAATGACACGTGCATGGATTTTATAAATTGTTTTCAAAATGTTTTGAATAAGGAAAATATAGCTTTAAAACGATATATCATTTTAACAAAGTTTTACAAATTATTAGTAATATTATTTTAACATGGATTTTCACACTTTACGGCTTTCGAAGATTTTTTAAGAAAGTATACTTTTCTAAACCATTTTCTTAAAGTCTGATTTTAATATAAAAATCCTATGTAATTGCACCTTTTGATAAGGCGTGTTGGCTGTTGAATGATTACGTAAACCTCGTGGTATGGGACACGACTGTATACTGTATCGATTGGATCCATCCAATCGAAGCAATAATTTTGTATGATTCTCAATGTCACTTTGTGATTTGTATTAATTCTCTGTGTTTCTTAGCAATTCCCAGTGGTTTTCTCGTGGTTTCTTGTGTTTTCTAATGTGGAGCTGAATTGTGGTGTGTGAACCATTAAATGAGAAAGTGAGGTGTGGTATGTACGATTACCAGTTTTCTGGTTACTATATGGGAGTTTGTGACACATTCATGTTGTTTAAGCCGGTACTAGACCATTGTGTCATTATGTTATATGCAACTTTTCAGGTCGATCCTGTTGTTATGCGACCTTCGGTCGATTATGTTGGATATGATGCCCATTATATTGGTGTAGTAATTGTTATGGCTTTAAGCCATTATGTTGATAGCATGTGCAGACATGGCTTCAGCTTGCCAATCATGTTTTTGCATCCAAATCATATTATTTTAGTGTTTTGTGATTTTTTATGGATTTCACCATTGTGATCTTTATTTTTATTGGTGATTTCATTAGTGGTTTCAAACTCTTAGCAGAGCTTAGTAATTTCGTGATTTGGTGATATAGCGATTTATGAGATTTTGTGATTTCATCTTGTGGTTTTCAGTGATATCACTAGAGTTTTTAATGGGTTGAAACCTTGTAGTAAACTATGACATATCATTCCTTTACAACTTAAAGGAATGTATCCCTTAGTGAATTATTTCTTTTTCTCACTTACACTAATTATCTAATTCAAGTTAGACTAATCCGTTTTTTTTATAACTCGGGTCAGACCGAGTCATAGGTTAGGATAATTATCCCATCCTTCATTGTTCACCTTAGATATCATGCACTGCTTTTGGGATCGTATAGTTTTTGTTTTCACCTTTTGTAGTTTACCTTGGATATGATTACGCATATTCTTTTTGTAGGGGTTATGATGTATGTATTTACGTAATTACTTATTTGATCTCGCATGTTTTTGTATGTGTTATACATGATGATTCGTGTGTATATGTATATCTATGTCTACGGTTCTGTAATATGTGTATATATATTGTGTTTTGTTCAAAATAGATCCTTTAGCCATTATAATATTGTATCAGATAAGGATTAAGTGTGTCGATATGTGGCAAGAAAAAAATTCTCGACACATTTAATACATATTTGATACAATATTACAGATGGTCGCTCCTAACAGGCCATATTCTTCGAATTAATAAATATTATTACTAGTTAATACTCTTTGTTAATATGGGTCTCTAGGTGGGGCGTCATAGCTTGGTATTAGAGAAATGTTCAGAACAGAATGTTGTATAAATACAGAATAGTTCGCACACTACGTACATCGAAGTATAATTCTAATACAAAAATCATACCCCAACTAAAGTGATCATTGTCTTATCTTTGACCTTCCTTGCATCCGGTTGAATTGTTTATGGAATACGCCTAGGAATGTGAATTTAAAATTCCATATTATTCATTTTGTTCTTAATTTCGTTGATAATATCTTATCCAAATGAATAATTTCATCATATTTCAACTTATTTGCTTATATCAGGTCGAGGTATAGGACACACTTTAGGTGCAGGGTCATTCAGTGGCCTATGCCTTGAGAAGAGTGCCTGACCTTTTAGTGATTCTTCTCCCGAAGAAGTTTATATTCCCATAGTCATATTCTTGAGCTTATCAAAGGCACCCATCCTTCTGCACCGTCCCGATCATTTCCTCCTATCGCATTTGTACATATGTGTAGCGATTTCACTCATCTCGGTGGGAAGTCATTCAAGGGCACAGAGTCTGTTCTAGAGGTTCGGGCTTGACTATGCACGTGTAAGAATATTTTCACACGGATGGACAATTTTAATCATAATCGCGCTCTTATGGCATCGAGTATGCTGCGATTGCGTGTCCTCGATTCATATGAGTTACTTGTGGCCAAGGTTGATAGGTCCACTTTAGAGTGGAAACAGTTTAAGGAGAGGTTTGAGCTTAAGTTTGTTCCTAAGTCGGAGGAGATTCTTGCTCGTCGCTTCCTCGGTCTTAGGCAAAGGATGTCAACTGTTTTCGAGTATGTCACATCCTTCGAGGCCTTGTCAAAGTATGACATGGAGCATATCTCTACATCTTATAAGAAGAACCTTAAGTTCATAAGCGGCTTAAGAAGTATATTAAGAATTCCTGTATGTTGTAGCTAAAGTTGTTGTTCGAAGAGCTTGTTGACGCAACTCTCCATGTCGAGGCAGTCGAGAAGGAGGAAGACAGTGGTGAAGAGGTTAATGTTCGAAGTAATATGAATAAGAAGTTCTTTTCATTTTCTAAGTTTAAGTCTTTTCATTAGAGTAAGAAAAATAACCCCAATGTGTCAAGTTCTCAGCCCCAAGTGACACCTCCTTCGGCTTTAGCGAAGAAAGGTTACAACCGTGGGTTATATGATCATTTCACTTGAGCGTACCTTAATCCTTGCATGTGAAGCTATTGTAAGAAAGAGGGTCATCAGTTCTCCTCTTAGCCTAAGAGGCAAAGGGGACTTATTTTGGTAGTCTCAACTGAGAGCTTTTAGTTGTCCATCTCAGTCTAGAGGTACACCTTCTATTTTTGAGGGTCCACTGATATTTAGAGATCAATATATTGGAGTTCTATTCAATAGGGGTGAATCCCATTCATTCATATCAAAGGAAATCGTTGATGCATTGTCTTTGGATGTTGTATGCTTGTTGACAACTTTCAGCTTGCAAATCCCATTGCGGGATCCACAACGCGTAGCTTAGTGTCTAGCGATGTTGAGTTATATCTGTGTGGCTTTTCATTTTGATGTGAATTTGCACATGATTTGTTCGTTGGATTTCAATACGATTCTTGATAGGACCGTCTCGTGCGATACGAGGCCGAGATTCTTTGTGATGAGTGAATATTGTGTCTTCGATATCCCGTTTTGTTTGATCAACTATCTCTTGTTCTTAAGGATGTTAATCCTGATTATGTGGCTTCTTTATTTTCTATCGAGTCTCGAGACCATGAAAAGGAGAATAATGTGTCTCATATTCCCATGGTGTGTGACTTTGCAGATCTATTTGAGATAGTTTTTGTTGTCACATAAATGGGATATCGAGTATCGTGCCGCGGTGGTATTTACGAGGAAATCCGATGGGACTCTTAGGCAACGCGTTAGTTATCGCAAGCTTAATGAGTTAACCATTAAAAAATGTATCCATTACCTAGGACCGATGATATGTTTGATTAACTGAGCGGAGCTAATGTCTTTTCCCAACATGATTTAGCCACAGGATATCAATTTCTTCGAGTTTCTGAGGACAACATTCCTTTTACCGCATTCTGCACTCCATTTGGTTCTTACGAGTCGCTCGTCATGCCATTCAGCTTAACCAACGTTCCTGCGTACTCCATTGATCTTATGAATTGAGTATTCCATTTCGATAAATTTCTATTGGTGTTCATTACTGATAATATTATTTACTCCAAGTTAGAATCCGAGCATGACAATCACTTGAGAAACGTTTTAAGCACTCTTCGGCATCATTATCTTAAAGCCAATTTTTCTAAGTTTCATTTGCGGGATACACAAGTAAAGATCTGGCTCATGTTGTATCTTCTAATGGCGTATCCGTTGACCCATCTAGGATTGAAGCCATTCAGAATTGGAAGAGACCCAAGAATGTTTTTGAGATTCGTAGCTTTTTGGTTTTAGCGGGTTACTATCGTCCGTTCTTTTGGAATTTTTCTCACGTTGCGCTACTGCTACATCTTACCAGCAAGTGTGTTCATTTAGTCTGGTCCAATAGTTGCGAAGCATCCTTCCAGTAGCTTAAGTAGTTTCTTACTTATGCACCCATTCTAGTGGTTCCCGAGGGGAATCAGGATCTTGTGTTTTATACCAGTGTAAGCAATAATGGCCTTAGAGCTATACTTATGCAGCACGATCAAGTGGTTGCCTATGCTTCTCAATAGCTGCATCCTAATGAGGTCTAGTATGCCACTTACGATCTCAAGCTTACCACCATCATCTTCGCATTGAAGATTTGGCGCCATTATCTTTTAGGAGAGCATTTTGTTCTTTATATGGATCATAAATCGCTCAAGTATCTATTCTCCTAGAAGGAGCTCAATATGCGACAACAACGTTGGCTTGAGTTCCTTGCTTCATATGATTTTGATATCTAGTATACTTGAGAAAGGGTAATCATGTGGCTGATGCCTTAATCCATAAGCAAGCGACAGTTGTTTCCATGATGCAAACTAAATGGAAAGATTTAAAGCTCCTATCTTCATATGATATTCATGATCATGTTGTTTCTTCTAATTCTCCTATGATGTTGTGTAATCTTGAAGCTCGACCTATTCTTTTGGATCGGATTGTCGAGGCTCAGCAGCAAGATCTCAATATTTTATCTCTTATTCAAAAGTACAAGACTGGGTCCTGCAGTAATGATGAATGAGGGATTTTAGCTTTGATGGTCGTGGTTTCCTTCATAAGAAGGGGGGATTATTCGTGCCTCCAATTTCTGAGTTTAGGAGAGACATTCTAACCGAGTTTCATTGTTCTAAGTACACCATTCATCTAGGCAATAGCAAGATGTATGATGACGTGCATAGCTTATATTGTTAGATGGTATGAAGCGAGATGTAGCGAGTTATGTGAGTAATTGTATGACATGTTAGCATATGAAAGTTGAGCATCATCGATCTAATTATCTTCTTCAACCTCTTGAGGTCCCAATGTGTAAGTGGAACCAGGTCTCTATGGATTTTATGGACTCCATACCTCGTTCGAGGTCGGGCCATTCTAGCATTTGGGTTGCTGTTGATCACCTCACTAAGTCTATGCACTTTATTCCTATTAAGTCTAACATGTAATCTCTTCACTTTCGCGGCTTTATATTAAGTTGGTCATGCGATTGCACAGTATTTCTAGCTCTATTTCGTGTAATCGTGATCCTTTATTTACTAGTCATTTCTGGAAGAGTCTCCAGTTACCTTTGGGTACAAAGCTAAACTTTAGTACTACTTACCAACTACAGTTTGATGGACAAACTGAGCGAGTAAATAATATTCTAGAGGACCTTCTTCAAGTCTGTATCCTTGATTATGGTGGTAGCTAGGAGGATATCTCCCATTAGTCAAGTTCACTTATAATAGTAGCTACCAGTGTCGTTCTCCGGCTTATTGGCTTGAGTCCAAGGAAAAATTTATTTTGGACCTCGATTCTATTTGCGAAGCAGCCGAGAAGATATCTCTTATCAGAGAGAGGATGAAAGAGGATCAAATTTGTCATAAATACTATGGGGACAACCGTAGGAAGCCTCTCGAGTTCTTAGTTGGTGATCTTGTTTATATTCATGCTTTTCTTTGAAGGGAGTGATATGCTTTAACTAGACCAGGGAATTAACACCATGCTTTATTGGGCCTTTTCCTATTGTTGAGCACATCGGTCTGGTTGCATATAGTGTATCAC
Organism: Allium sativum; assembly: GCA_030737875.1. Lineage (NCBI taxonomy): Eukaryota > Viridiplantae > Streptophyta > Magnoliopsida > Asparagales > Amaryllidaceae > Allium > Allium sativum. The sequence goes on from CM060913.1 coordinate 289,040,716, forward strand.
TTCTTAATAGATTTCTTAGGTATTCATAATGGTTTCATGTCTCTTAGCTAAGGAAGTGTTTGCATAATTAGAGTTCAGCGATTTATTTTCGTGCTTTAGAGGAACTCATCGTATCAACCGACTTATTTATTGTGCATCATCCCGTGCATATCTTTGGAATGGAGGTTAAGCTCCTTCATAACAAGAGTGTCCCGCTTGTCAAAGTCCAGTGGTCCAAGAATCCAAATGATTGTACTTAGGAGGAGAGATAGTTCATCGAGCGGTCATATCTCGATCTTTTATCTTTGTGTGTCACAGGCGATAAATCTTTGTGTCATGATCTATTTTTTGCATTTTCCTTTGAAATGAGATGAAAATTAGGTTATATACGACTTTCCCCTTAAGGAAATTGTTAAGACGCAATTTTTGTAAATGGGAGTCTACAACAACCTGATCTTGTGTGATTACATGTTACACCGTAATAATGAATTTATGACAAGGTTATAAATTATGAATTAAAGTGCAATTGACAAGTTAGGTAGTAATTTTGATAAAATGAATATTACTTGTTGAGAATGAATAAAATGTGACTATGAGAAATTGTTGTTGAAAGAAAATTCAGGCTTACGAAAAGATAAGCTTGATCTTTTGTTTGAATTAAATTGGGTATGGACATGTGAGATTTCAATTCAAGTGCAATTTGTAAGTTGGGTAAATAAACAATCTTGTGTATTTAGGATTTGAAAAATAATAATTATGGTGAATAATATGTAAAGATATTAATACATAGGAATTTGAGAAATTCCTAGCAACTTTTGTTTGGAAAATTGTAATGAATTTTTTATAACTAAAAGATTGTGGCAAAACAATGTATTAAAAATAAAGTAAGACTGGTTAAAATTTGTTGTAAAATATTTATAGAAGTGTGAATAATAATTTTTTGAGTTTAAGGATTCAATTGGGTTAAGATTGTATGTTATAGGCGATAAAATTCTTAATAATGTTTATTTTTTGTGTAAATTAAGTTTAAAATGCTAATTCTTGTGTAAAATGTAAACTATGTGTAAATCAAATGAAAATAGTGTTAAATGTGTTCAAAAACATGTTGAATAGCATTTTTCATATTTTTTAATGGTCGTATATATGTAAACTTTATAAATTTTAGAATTACATACACAAGTGAATTTGTGAAATAAATGTGTACAAGCTTGTGTTAATAGGCCATGAGGCTCTATTTACTTACCCTGGGCTTAATCTAAGTGGTTAATAGCTTAAGAAAGAAATGTCTATCTGCATTTTTTTTTTTTTTTTGAGAAAGAAAGTTTTTTCTTTTAAAAACATTAAGTTTTCCCTGGCCTCTGCTCGCAAAATCAAATTATTCAGCTTCCTATAGAAAATTAAGAGAAAATCTCTATCCTAAGCCTAATTTGTAATAGGTAATCCACATTTAAGGCTGCATTTCATGTCAAATTCCTCTATTTGTTTCATCTTGAGACATTCATCTTTGTTTTCTTGTTGCGTGTTACTGTAGGTACTCAAGCTTAAAGTGGTGCCAAAAAGTTCCATCTTTGATCAATTTTGTAGCTTTCTCCTTACAATTTCTTGTCGCAAATCAATGGTGAGAAGGGATCGGATCGGTATACCGACCGGATCATACTGACCCGGGCAATGCCTATCCCGAACTTACAACCTCCCAAGACCTATTCTACCGGCTATATCCCAGGTCAAATACTCAATATTTGTCCTATGTTTCCGAATTTTGCTACACGTGTCATAATCCAACGAAAGAAGACCTCTCTCATAGAATGAAGATCGATTCTTCTACCTTCTACCGAGCCGAGATGGGCACCACGTGACATACCGAGTCGGATTTGATCTCACCTGTAAACAGCCCTCTAAAACTTCAAAGAAGGGACTTTTTGGCCATTCTTTTGTTGTTTTATTACTGTTACAACATTGTACTCGAGATTAGCCATTAAAACCATTACTTGTACTCAAGGTTAATATATAATCATGAGATCGGCGTATGCTCGTTAACGTCGAACCACAATAAATTCGAGTGTGGTTGCATTTACTCTCATTTTTCATTTATATTCTTCATTTTTATTCTCCACATTCTCTTTTTTGGGTGTTGGTCCGCTTTTTAGTGTCAGCACATTGGTGCTTTCATTGAGAAAACTCAATTCTTAGCGCTTAAAGGGTTTTCATCAACTTTTGGATCACCAAGTCCGAGAAAAATTATAGTTTTCATCATCTACAATAAAAATGGTTTCCATGTCTTCTACACGTGCTGTTGGAAAACAGCCTCGACAACCAGAACCTACCCTGCCACCAGATGTCGCTCTCGTTCCAGCCCTTAAATCGCTGCCTCTAGGTTCGGCACCATTAGGCTCGGCATTATCGAGATCGGTATCAACCCGAGCCAGGAACCAGTCAACTTCCAATCCTCCTATACTCGCTTCTCCCAATGACCAAGCTCCCTCCTCGGGTGTTTTCCACTCATGATGATCTTATAGAGTTGACGAACCAGATCAAGGACAAGACTGCAGTGTTGAATGCTCAATCACGTGACAATGCCATGATGAGACAAGAGATGGTACAAATGGTTTTATATTGAGGGCAATTCAAGAGGCATCAGACCCCATATCCACCAAATTGCTAAGCAGTAGAAGGCTTATCTTCGCCTGGAGGAAGTGAACAGCCACCATGATAGAGGAGACCATTGGGGAGTCCCGAGAACCTTCGACAACTTCGGTTCGGTTCACTCCCTTTGCGAAAAGAGGTAGCGGTCCGGCCTGGCTATAATGCCTCGAGCTTGGCCGAACCCAGCTCTAGGCCGACACGAACTCCTACCTCTCCCAGAAGCCATGAAACTTCCACATGTGCTCATATGCTTCCGCCTATGTGCCCTGTGACAGACTAAGGCAACTGGGGCCAAGGAAGTACTGGCTTGACGGCGGCCCAGGAGACATTTCCTGATGTGGGGGACAGGAAGGACTAATCGAAACGAGAGTCTCAAGCAAGTCATCTTCAATACTCCTAATCTGACTGCCATAGTGCATCAGATTGTGAATGAAAAAAGAGGCTACAAGAATGAAGACTAGAGTACCGACCATAGCCACACTCTATTTATAGATGAAATTATGCAAGCAGAGCTCTCGAAAGATTCAATTTGTCGCAAATAATCCATTATTCTGGAGCGATGGACCCTCAACAACAGCTTATGAGATATTCGTGGAATATGGAGGTGTCAAGCGCTCCAGATGCGATTAAGTGCAGCCTTCCTTATATTTCTTAACAAGGTGGCTCTTATGTTGTTCACCTGACTCCCTCCAAGATCTATCCCGAACTTTCGAGACTTGAGTGAGAAGTTCTTAAACCAATTCCTTTTACACGCCACTAAATCTAATCATGTCATGGCTTTTTTTGCAATAAAGCAAAAACCGGGGAATCTCTAAGGAAGTACCTTGACCGGTTCAATACGACAGTGACTAAAGTGAGTAATCTCAATCTTGAATCATTTTTGATGGAAATTATCGATGGAATTGACAAGAAAACAAAGTTTGGGAAGTATTTGATTGGAAAGCCCCCATATGACAATAGAGTTGTTTTATGAGGCGATAAGAGGATGCACAGGTGAATCTTGAGGAAGAGCCGAATGATGTGACAAATAGGAACATTCAAAGTAATGTGGTGGTAAAGCAGTCCAGAGACAATTCTAGATAGGTGGAAGTAAATGTTGGGAATTGAGGAAAACCAAACAACAACCAACGAAAGAAAGGCAATGTAGGCTGTAACTAGAAAGGGGATTCTAGAAAGTGGCCCTGGTTTCAGTTCTTTGATAGTTACACAATGTTGAATGATACGTTGGAGAACATCTATCTTGATAAATGCAACACTTTGTACTACACCATCTCCCCCACTTAAAACTTTTCGTCCTCGAAAAGGAAACAACAGCAAAGTAGGAAACAAAATGTAAATGCAAAGTATTGTAAATGTACCTTGCACCGGAGTTAGTCAGAGATGTCCACTCTGCATTTGGGGTAGGCTTGTTTAATGCTTTCCTCAGTCTCCCAAGTACAGTCTCTAAGATCACTACTCCACTGCACTTTAACTAAATGAATCTTTTTGCTCCTAAGCTCTCTAGTTTCTTTGCCAACGATCTTTAATGGCTCTCTTCTGACTACTAATTCTGGAGTTATTTCCAAGTCCTGTTGTGCTGCTTCTTCTACAACAAGATCCGGATCATGCACATGTTTTCTGAGTTGAGACATGTGGAACACATCATGAACACCAGGCAACCAATCAGGTAATGAAACCCTAAATGCAAGAGTTCCAATCCGTTCAAGTATAGGAAAGGGACCAATGAATCTCGGTGCCAACTTCCCAGTTTTGCCAAATCTGATTACTCCCCTCATTGGAGAAACTCTTAAATAAACATAATCGCCAACGGCAAATGATAAATATATTCTTCTCGCATCAGCATAACTTTTCTGCCAGCTTTGTGCGGTTTTCAATCGCTTCTTGATGAAATCGACCTTATCAGATGCTTCTCGAATCATATCGGGCCCCAACACAAGTCTATTGCCAGGTTCTACCCAACATGCGGGAGATCTGCACGGTCTACCGTATAATGCTTCAATTGGCGACATTCCTAAACTTGCTTGATATCTATTGTCATAAGAGAATTCTACCAAATGTAAGTGATCTTCCCATGACCCGCCAAAATCAATAATGCAAGCCCGCAGTAAATCTTCTAGAATTCTATTCACCCGCTCAGTTTGGTCGTCTGTCTGAGGGTGATAAGCGGTGCTTAGATTCAATTTGGTTCCTAATTCTGTCTGGAAGCCTTCCCAGAATTTGCTAGTAAATAGGGGATCTCTATCACTGACTATGTTGAGTGGCACTCCATGCAGTTTAACTATTTCTTTGAAGTAAATCTGTGCTAAACTTTGAGCCATTCTGTTGGATCTGACAGGTATGAAATGGGTAGTCTTCGTGAAGCCATCTACGATCACCCATATACGGTCGTTTCCTTTGTTAGTTTGAGGCAAACCATCAATGAAGTCCATCGAAATTTGCTCCCACTTCCATCCTGGGATTTCTAATGGTTGTAATAGTCCGGCCAATTTCTGCTGATCGCTCTTAACTTGTTGACAGGTGGGACACCGACTAACATATATTGAAATGTCCCTCTTTAAAGCCCTCCACCAGAATGTGCGCTTGATATCGTTATACATTTTGCTCACACCGGGATGGATGCTTAGTTTGGACTTATGACATTCATCAAGTATTTCTTTTCGAAGCTCTGGAAGATTTGGGATGCAAATTCTGCCCTTTAATCTAAGAACTCCATTGTCATCGAGTCGGAAACTTGTGGATTCACCCCCCTTGACTCTCTGACTGATTCTCTGAATAAATTCATCGCCTTTCTGAAGGTCCGAAATCTTGTCAATCAATGAAGACGTGATGATAAAGCTGGCGATGATTTCATTCTTTCTGCTGAGTGCATCTGCTACAACATTGGCTTTTCCTGGAGTGTATAGAATCTCAAAATCGTATGCTGCAAGGAATTCTAACCAACGTTGTTGTCTCAAGTTTAGATCTTTCTGAGTGAATAGATACTTCAATGATTGATGATCGGTAAATAGCTCGAACTTCTCACCCAATAAATAATGCCTCTAGATTCTCAAAGCAAACACGATAGCTAATAACTCAAGATCATGAGTTGCATAGTTTCTTTCATGCGGCTTCAGCTGATGGCTGGCATAAGCGACCACTTGACCCTTTTGCATTAATACTGCGCCAAGCCCTCTAATAGAAGCATCTGTCCATACAGTCAAGTCTTGGTTGCCTTCTATAATTATCAATACTGGAGCAGTTGTTAGTTTCAGTTTCAGCTCCTGGAAAGCTTCTTCACATTCGGTAGTCCGTTTGAATTTCTCATGCTTCTTTGTAAGCTTTGTTAATACACCAGATATCTTTGAAAAATCCTGAACGAATTTCCGATAGTAACTAGCCAATCCAAGGAAACTTCGAACTTCTGTGGGGGTAGTAGGCTGTTTCCAGTCCTGAATCGCTGTAAATTTGCTTGGATCTACAGTAATCCCTTCTTTTGATTCGACATGGCCAAGGAACTTAACTTCATCCTGCTAGAAGACACACTTAGAAAATTTAGCTTTCAAGACATTTCTCCTCAGAATTACCAACACTTGTTCTAAATGTTTTGCATGCTCGCCTTCCGACTTGGAGTAGATTAAAATGTCATCAATGAAGACTAGAACAAATTTATTCAATACACCACGGAACACTCTGTTCATAAGATCGACGAAGTATGCCGGAGTGTTACACAAGCCGAACAGCATTACTAACCATTCGTAGAATAAATCGGGACCCCTGAAGGCTGTCGAAGGAACACAGTCTTCGGCTATACATAATTGGTGGAAACCTGTAGCTAGGTCCATTCTGGAGAATACTGTCGCTCCATTTAATTGATCTAACAGATCATCTATACGTGGCAAGGGATATTTGTTCTTCAGTGTCTGCTTATTGAGATCTCGGTAATCAACACAAAGTCTTAGAGTACCATCTGATTTCGGGACAAACACTATTGCTGCTCCCCAAGCTGAAAATCTTGGTCTAATCAGACCTTTCCAAAGCAATTCTCGAGTTTGACTGCCTAACTCTTCTTTTTCTTTCGGGGTCATTCTTCTAATTGGGTGTACTACTAGTCGGGCATTAGGAATTAGATATATTCTGAATTCAATTTCTCTTTGCGGAGGTAAGTTTTCTACTTCTTCAAACACATCCTCATAGTTTTTAACGACCGGTATCTTTTCTAATGAAGTGGGAATAACTTCCAAAGAAGGCCAAAATTCCTCTCTATCCTGCTCTGAAACGAGACATGGTATAGTGATATGCCCAACTTTCGTTTCAACTTTAACGATTCTTTCGGCACATCTAACTTCGGCCTTATATTTTGTCAACCAATCAAGTCCCAGAATAATATCGAACTCACGTAAATCCATGACAATCAAATCAAAAGGAAATCGGTATCGAGAAAAGGAAATATGTACTCTACAATATGAACTGAGACTAACAGAACCACCTATCGGGTTTTGAACTTTAATTGGTTCTTTAAGCTTTCTTTCTTTTAACTTTAACTTACTAACAGTGTTACCAGAAATGAAGCTACGTGATGCACCAGTATCAAAAAGTACAGAAACTGGAATATTTTTAATGGTAAGGGTACCTCCCAAGACGTCGGGTTTACCTGATCCATCGGTGATAGCTGGCGGGGTCTCCCCGTCATAAACATGAGCCACTTGTGCATTATGCTTTAAAGGACAATTCTTGCTATAGTGCCCTTTCTTATGGAAGTTGTAGCATTCGGCTGAGCTGCGGTCTGGATTTTCCTTTAGCTTCTTTGGGGCTTTGCACACATTCGAAAAATGCCCTGTCTTCCCGTAGTTGTAGCAGCTTCCTTTGGGTATCTTCCCAGATTGCTGAATAGCGGCCGCTGAAATGCTGGACTCTGGCTGATCTCCTGAAGCTTTGCGCTTGCTTCCAGCTTGGCTTTTGGTGCGGTCTGGGTTGGAGTGTCTTTCATCCATATCTTCATAATTGCAGGCCATTTCCACTAATTCTGAGAATGAGAGTTTGATGTTGCTCATGGCCCTGTCATGGTACTTGCGCCGTAGCCCAAATATAAACCTCTTGTTCTTAGCTTTGGTCGTCATAATAAGCTCTGGAGCATAGCGCGACAACTGAGTGAATTTGTTGAGGTAGTCTTGGATAGAGAGATCCCCCTGCTGGAGATTAGCAAACTGATCTCTCATCCGCTCTAAGGCCTGCTCAGGTACGAACTTCTCCTTGAACATGGTCTTGAATTGCTCCCAGGTCCTAACAGTACCCGCCACATCTTCGGAGGTGATGGCATCCCACCACAACTCCGCTTCTTCCTGTAAGAGCCAAATGCCTAGACGTGCCTTGTTATGGGTCCCCAATCCCATGCCCTCAAAAATCTTTTCACAAGTCTTCAACCAAGCAATAGCCTCTGTCACTGTACCAAGGCCAGAAAAGGGTTTTCCCCCCAGGTTCCTATATCTCTTTGCTACTCTGTCAAGCTCAAAGTCCTGGGGTGCTGGTGGTTGTATAATAGGGCCCTCCTCAGCTACGGGGATATTCCCCCGTCCTCCTGCTATGCCTGCTCGGCCTCCACGGCCACCTCTGGCTGCTGCTGCTTGTGTAGCCATCAGATAGAGTACTGTATAAGCAAGAAAAGAGTCAAGCTCACAGAAATGATAACTTTCATATATGATAAAGCAGGGGAACATAAGGAAAGGTAATGATGTACTGATCAAATTGTTTTGCTAATCTGCTTAGCTCATTCTAGGACATTACTAATCCTATCTCTAATGAGCTACTCGCCTTAGAACACTACTAATTCTATTCTGACGAGGTGTTTAATGTGTTAGATTCCGGAACTATGGTAAACCAAAGCTCCGATACCAACTTTTCAGATGAGAGAGAAAATGAAGGATATCTCCTATTATATTTAAATTTTAAATTCCCAAAATATCCCTTTGAACAAACGTACACCAATTTCATCCCAACGACTGTCGCCCCTAGCTAAATACCCCCATTTCGGACACAATGGGATATGTTTCGTTGGTCAATTCGACAGTTACAATCAGTTATTTTTCAAATTAAAGTATAAAACATTTAGTATTCAATTTGAACGTACATTTCAATTTGCCAGGGCCACAAATTGAATCGAAAAATTCCAAAAAAATAAATCTAGCTTTGTTTTGACGATACGGACCCAAAAAAACTAGTTTCTTTGAATTCTGAATCGTATGCAAAATGGCCATTTTCAGGTCGACCCATTTTAACAGAAATTGACCAATCACATTTTCTTTTGCCCTGCTCACATACTAGCTTCAAAAATTATGAAATTTGAAACCTAGCAATAGGTTGACATCCCGGATCCAACAAAAGTGGTTTTGTCGAATTCCGATGTCGTATGCAAAATATCTATTTTCAAGGGCTATATATTCTATATAGCGACCTCTCTGAAAATTCATTTGGCCATAACTTTTGATTCCTGTTATGAAACTTCGATTTTTTAGATTCATTAGAAAGGTATTCATAAACAGATTTAAATATTTTTGGTTTCACTGAAATCTGTTATATTTTCCACCCGGTACAGTCAGACAAAGTTTGTATTCAAATTTTCAAACTGCCTCACTATTCCCAGTTCATTATTTTATTGAAATATGCTATTTCAATTGTTTAAATTCTTTGACAATAACCAATTTTAAAATTTTAAAATTGGTTCACATTTTCCGGGTTATTACACTACACCTCCAAGGGAATCCACAGAGTAGGAGGTGAGATTGGGAAGTTCTGTTTATTTCATGAAATTTACGGCCATGCGACTAATGACTGGCATCATCTTAGAGACATCATTGAGAAATTTATTCGAGAAGTAAAGCTCGATGAGTATAAAGTTTCCCAACGAGACAATGGGCAAGGGATCGACCTGACAAACACTATCAGACATAGCATGAAGAATGACTGGCTACTTATACAGACGAAAATATAGAAGTATCGTGACTTCTCAAAAAAATTGCGATTGTTCAGCGTCATTTCTCTTCAAAGACTGATGATTCTTCAGGAGATGTGAGTCAACAAATCCAAAGCGCATCCCGTCAGCAAGTTAATGTACTTTAGGAAGCAAAGTGTTGACAGCCCTTTCGATAAGGCCATCAAGATTCATAAGCAAAGCATTCAAGACTCGATCCAAGCTTTTGAGATGAAGAAAAAAACTCACCGGCATCTTCCCTATTGGGCTTGGCCTCCCTTAACCCAGCCTATAAGAGTACAAAAGCAACAGGTGAGGAAAAATCCGATATGTATATCGACCCGGGACATGCCAATCCCGAACTTGTAACCTCCCAAGACCTATTCTACTTGCCATATCCCACGTTAAATACTCGATAATTTTCCTATATTTTCGGATCTCGCTACAGGTGTCATATATCTAATGAAAGGAGTCCTCTCTCACGGATTAAAGACTAATTTTGCTACCTCCCTACTAAGCCGGGATGGGCACCACGTGGCATCACGAGCCGGATTTGACCTTACTTATAAATAGCCCTCCAAAACTTCAAAGAAGGGACTTTTTGGACGTTCTCTTGTTATTTTATTACTGCTACAACATTGTGCTCGAGTTTAGCCATTAAAACCATCACTTGTACTCAAAGTTAATATATAATCAAGAGATTATAAAGTGGACATAGGCTGGTTAATGTCGAACCACTATAAATTCATGTATGAACGCATTTACTCTCATTTTTCATTTATATTCTTCATTTTTATTCTCTACATTCTCTTTTTTTACGTGTTGGGCCGCCTTTTGGTGTCAATAAAAATTGAGTTTAGAGTTGAATTCCAACGGAATAAAGATCGAATATCAAGGAATTTAGAGTTTCAAAGCAAGCTTCAGTTTCAAAGCGAAATTGAATTTAAAAGGCAAGTAAGTTGAAAATTTTGACTTTCATTAAAAAAAAAGTATATACTTCTATGGAATGATTTTTAAACGAAAACTTTGATTTATGAAAAAAAATGTAGCTTAAAATTAACATGAACATCGAATGATTTCAAATTTTGTCATGGTGCATTGTCGTATAAGCAGAAGTTCATGAATATTATGTTTGTTGAAACTATGCGGTGGTAAAGGCTCTTCCACTGATTTTGCGAATGAAGTGTTTACACAATATTGAAAGTGTCAAAGAATTCAAATAATAAACTTCAACGGGCTCGGTCCTAGACATAGTCTAGAGAGACATTTGACTAGGTCATCAGTTTGGATAGGAGCAACAAAATAATCAAATTATGCTAATAAAAAGTAGCATTCTTCTTTTCAACGCTATACCTATGAGACATAAGAGCTACTACCAATCATCCATAGCTTACAGCTCAAGCATCCAAGATCGCATTCTACTTCAGCACTACATTTCCTTACCAGTTGAGTTACAGATCCTAAACTAGAAGTTATATTTGGTATTATTGACCTTGCCTCATTTCTAAGCTATGTGATGCCCTACTGCTAAAAATGGTGTGGCTAGCATTTAAAAAATGCTGACTTATCATATGGCTATTGCAAAAATCATGTCACTTTTTGTTTGCAAATATGAAAAATTAAAACTAGTACTCTTGTTTATTGTTTATTGTTTATTGTTTATTAGTGAATCCAAAAGTTGAGTTTTCGATTTGTATTCCCCCTTTGAAAAATTAATTAGGTAATCCTTTTTTACCTTTTAAGCCTTGGTGCATCTTTGGATTCTTAGTTCCCATGATATTGAATTGAAATCGTAAACTTCTTTACTTTAAACTATAAGGAGAAAATTAACAATTTTCATTCAAAACCACAAGAATTTTTCTCATTATTAAGTATTGATACATTATGATATTTTTTCATCATTTACGTTTTTTTAGAAGACTAATTTTTGGTTACTAATGTTAAATTTTGTAATAGAACTTAAATCTACTTTTTGTTTAATAGTTGATTTTTTTATTTATTTATCGAATAATGGGACAATCAAAACCAAAAAAATATTAGTTGACAAAGGCACCAAATATAGTCGAGCCGATCTCGTCTTCAACATCAATAGTGGAAAAACCATAATTTGTAAATCATTTCACCACTGTTTTAAAACTAAATTCACGGGGATCGATTTCTATTATTGAAATACATTTTTTTTTAGCTCTATAGAATTATAGTACTTCTAGATGTTTGATCATTTTCATTTATCATTCACATATCTTGCTTTATCGACTTAATCAACCTCAAGTTCTTCACCATGGTTTAATACAGTTAGAACCATTGACATCAACAATAAACAAAATTAAAACACTAAATTTGGAAACTTAATTTTTGGAAAACTCCATATTAAAAGTTTCTAAAACAATACTTTGGTTTGAGAAGAATATGATGATTCCTTGTACAATCTTCATTTAAAATACCAAAATCTTTGTGTTTTATAGCAAAATTTGAAGACCATAAAAATTAGACACAAATTAGTTTGCGTTTTGGGGATGAAGAAGAAGGAATGAAATGAGAAAGTTTAGGAAGCTTGTTGTTTTATTCATCATAACATTATTAGCGCACTTTAAAAATGCGCAAATTATAATTTGCATATACATATACATTTACATATGTGTGTGTATATATACATACATACATACATATATATATATATATATTGATTGGTGTAACATCAAATACACACATGCATATATATATATACACACACACACACACACACATATATATATATATATATATATAAACACATCTCTGTGTCTGTGTGTATGTATGTATGTATAAATATGTGTGTGTGTGCACAGTCCTGTAATGCGCATGTTTACTTTAAAAACTTAAAATATGCACACTCTACATATACACATATTAATTGATTTTTATAAATATAGCTTTCAAAAGCAAAGTTTAATATAACACCATATATTACTAATACAACACCTTATATAACATCATATATCATCAATGTAACACCGTACATCAACAATATAATTAGTATCAAAAAATTACCAACATATTATATCAAAATAAACTCGACTGAAGTTCAACATCGAATTTCAACACCATCAAAATAGAAAATATGTTTACATTTCGTCGTTTAATACATATAAAACAATAGTTTAGTTTTTGTTCGATGCCCTCCTTGTGTATTGAAAGTTAAGGCAAGACGATGGCTCAAATATTTCCCCTTAATACATGATTCAAAATTTTTAAACAACTAATTATGGCTTGCATTTCAAGTGCATATTTAACTCTCATAGAACACATAGGAGGATTGAGCCTGTCAAAAATAGTAACAGTCAAAGTTTATCTTGTGATCATTATACATACTACATCCACAAAATTTATGCCATGCATTTTTTTAGTTCTAGGAACAACAACTTCACATTCAACTTAACAAAAATAATTGGATATCGTGGTTGCTCGATTGGCATAGCGGATGCAACACGTTGACCATCTACTATATTCAAACTAACATAAATTTATTTACTCGGCCTTTGATTGGTCAAAAAATAGTGTAAATGAACCTTTAAGATTGATGATCTATAATGGAATTTTTAGGATATTAGATCAAACAATGTCTCTGTAACATTGCCTACTTTAACGTCAATGTTATGACAAACCACATGAGCGTTTACAGAATACGGGGATGAAAATGGAAAGCAACTATGAAAAATAATATAATTTCAGATGAAATTTTAAATTCTAAAAAAAATTCTTTTGAAGAAAATGTACTTTCACATAATGATGTTTTTATAAAAAAGGTATGAGAAGGGAAAAAAAACAAGTACTCAAATACTATTTGTGCACTCCGTAAATGGACAAATGCAATTTGTATACATGCGGATTTGTAAAATGCGCAAGTTATAAATTTTTTTTAATATGGCTCGCGCATTCGATACATGCGTAAGCTATAACAAGACTAGATTTATTTCTAGAATAAGTTGGCATGTGGCTGCAATGACTTTTTATGGAGCCACTTTCAAAATTTTGTCCTTATTTTGAATATTACATTATTGTTGTTTTTTGGAATTTATAAAGTTTTCAAAAGAAGATAAAACTAATGTGTGAATGATATTATTGGAATTCAACATATTGAACTTCGAAAAAAGTCTTAAAAAAATAAGGCAGTGTTTTTGCAGAATAAAGGCTTTTCTATTGATTTTGCAGAATAAAGACATGTTTGTATGTCATGGAATTCAAATCAAAATCATCTTCAATTCGGATCGGCCCTAAACATGATCAAGAGAAATATTTTACTAAGTTATCAGTTTGGATAAAGACAATAAAATAATCAAATTATGCTATTATTTCGGAAAGAATTTAAAAACACGCTGATAATATATGGAAAAAATTTAAATACGTCAGGGATATATGAAAACGCATATATGCAGTTATTTCTGGGAAGCTCCAAATTAAACGTTTGTTACCAGACTTCTATAAATACCGACTTAGACAGTGAAATAATCAACTCATCTCTTGACCATGTTACATCTCGACTATTGCAAACTGCTTCAGATGATCAACATATATAATTTTCTGCTGGAGTACTTTTATCATCTTAAGGAATACAATTTCGTATTACTGAAAAGAAAATTGTGAAATACCAAACATGACGTTGGAAACCCTGTGCATTGGTTCATTTCCAAATCCTTCTCTGTTTCTTCCATGCCTTGTCGAATTCTACCCTGTAGATTACATCCTGAAGCCTAGCAATACATGAAACCAAACTTCCACCATAAAGACCTCCAAATATTGTTTCCCGAAACCATAAAAAGTTATACATGAAATTTAGAAAACTGGTATTGAAGCCACAGTGGTAATCTGGGTTTTTCATTACAACCCTTCAGGAGTTGGAAAGGAAGTGGAAGGCTCAATATGCCCAAACATACGATCTGAACTATTACATAGAACTGCATAAGAACATGAAACTTGGAAACCAATTCTTAGACAAGACCGGGTTGAATAACATCAAAGTAATCCCAATCATCCCCACTGACAAAGAAGAAATCTAGTTCGAACCGTCAATAAGATCGATTGGAGGAAGTTGGAGCTGAAGAAGATTCAGTAACGTCGGAACATGTGGAAACCCAATTCCTTGGTGGCTTTATCCTACAAGATTCAAGTAGATTCCCTAAACAGACGGTGGCGAAGACTGGGAGTAAGAATGATCATATAGTAACCCTAGCGCTGCAATTTTGGTAGTGATTTAGGTTAGAAACTGTGGATCGGATCTGGAAGTAATAATTTCTTCGTGCAAAAAAATAAAAGAAAATAAAAAAATAAGAGAAAGATCTGAGATTTGGATTTCAGTTGTTCTAGCAAATTGAAATTATAAATAGCTTATCAACGAAATGGAATGACATCGTTGAAGGATTACTGAGTCAGGATAGAAACTGCAAAAGGTCTTCGTTTCTTTTTTTGGATCGCCTTTCCTCCCTCCATTGGAGAGAGGAAGGGAGCAGTTGTTTTTATCTCTTATATATATATATATATATATTTGTGTGTGTGTGTGTGTGTGCAGACACACACACAAACATACATATATACACATCTCTACGCATGTATGTGTATGTATATATGTGTGAGTGTATGCACAGTTCTATAATGTGCATGTTTACTTTGGAAACTTAATATTTACACACTCTACAAATACACATTAATTGATTTTTATAAGTATAGCTTTCAAAAGCAAAGTTTGATACAGCACCATATTTCACCAATACAATACTATATATAACATCATATATCATCAATGTAACACCTACATCACCAATATAATTAGTATCAAAAAATAACCAACATATTTTATCAAACTAAACCTGACTACAGTTCAACATAGTAATTCAACTCATCAAAATAGGAAATATGTTTACATTTCGTCGTTTAATACACATAAAACAAAAGTTTAGTTTTTTTTTCCGATGCCCTCCTTGTGTATTGAAAGTTAAGGCAAGACGACGGCTCGAACAAAATATTTCCCTTTAATATACGATTTTACTTTTTTGAAAAACTAATTTTGGCTTGCATTTCAAGTGCATATTCAACTCTCGTAGAACACATAGGAGGATTGAGCATGTCAAAAATAGTAACAGTCGTCGACTTGATCAGAGTTTATCTTATGATCATTATATCGACTACATCTATACAATTTATGCCTTGCTTTTTTTAATTCTAGGAACAACATCACATTCAACTCAACAAAAAAAAACTGGATATGACGGTTGCTCGATTGGCAGAGCGAAAGCAACACATTGACCATCTACACTAACATAACTTTATTAACTCGGCCTTTGATTGGTCATAAATTAGTGTAAATGAGCACTTAAGATTGATGGTCTATAATGGATATTTTGCGATATTAGATCAAACAATGTCTCGGTAACATTTTCAACTTTAACGTCAATGTTATGCCGCACCAGATTAGTTCTTTACACTTGAATTCATCTCAATATTTTATCAACGCTTCGTCGTTAATCTCTCAATGGTCTGGGTCTCACTTTAGAATAAACAAAACAACAATGATATATATAAATTAACAAGTAAACAAACTATATTAAAAAAAAAACGGAACAAAAATAACATACAAAATTTATTTAATAACCAAACTATGAAACGAAGAAACATCTCAACTATTGATTATTTTGAGAAGGAAAAAAAAAGTACTCAAATACTATTTTTGCACAAATGGGCAAATACAATTTGTATACATGCAGATTTACAAAATGCGCGAGTTATTTTCTTTTTATATGGCTAGCATTCGATAAATGCGTAAACTATAACAAGACTATATTTATTTTTAGAATAAGCTGTCAATAAGGCATATGGCTGCAATGACTTTTCTGGAGCTGTTTTCAACATTTTGTCCTTATTTTGAATATTACATTTTTGTTGTTTTCAGGATTTATAAAGTTTTCAAAAGAAGATAAAGTCAATGTGTGAATGATATTATTGAAATTTAATATATTGAACTTCGAAAAAAGTTTCAAAAAAACAAGGTAGTGTTTTTGCAGAATAAAGGCTCTTCTACTGATTTTGCAATATAAAGAAGTGTTTGTATGTCATGGAATTCAAATCGGCATATCTTCAATTCAGATTGGTCCTAAACATGATCAAGAGAAATATTTTACTAAGTTATCAGTTTGGATAAAGCTAATAAAATAATCAAATTATGCTATTATTTCGGAAAGAATTTAAAAACGAGCTGATAGTACATGGAAAGAATTTGAATACGTATTGATGAAGGTGTTAAATCGGAAGCCGTCGTTTAATCAGCATTATCTTCAACGATTTCAGTCGAAAATAAAAATAAAAAATGCAATAAAATAATCAAATTATGCTATTATTTCGAAAAGAATCTAAAGGATGATGCTAGAACGACCGAATATTTTACGGTGAAATTCATCGCATCTTCAATTGTGCGGTAGGGAATTCACGTAATTCATGGAGGAAAGAAAATCCGACGGTTTTTATTCATGTCGCAGTTTTTGACTCCTTTAATCGCGAAAAAGCTATTCAAACCGAAGGTACTTCGGTCAATTAATGCGAACAGAAACATTAATTCAGGGATGATCCACAACAAGAGGTAGTAAATTTAAATTATTGTGCGTGCCGCATTTTTGGACCGAATATATGTCGGTCCGTATAGCAGTTCTGCTTTAATCCCTATTGAATAAGCATTTTCGGAATTTAAAAACGCGCTGATAATACATGGAAAGAATTTGAATAGGTAACGGATATAGGCGTATATGCAGTTATTTTGGGGAAGCTTCGAATTAAACGTTCGTTACCACACTTCTATAAATACCGACTTTGGGCACTGCAAAAATAAACTCATCTCTTCTTCTTTCTCGTTGATTACTTTCTCCGCACGCATATAGCTTAATCGCTCTGATTTCAGTCGGAAAAAAAAATGGAAGTGTTTAATCGGAAGCCGTCGTTTGAATTAAGAAAGGTGTACGCTTTCAATTTGGTGAGCGAATTCAGGCTCATCGATTCCTTGATCGAATACCACCCGAATGTTGTGATAAACGCAAAGTTTCCTGGATCGACATCACCCCTTTGTTCTCTTTCTCCTTGCAAAGCATACGAATTGATGAAGGCCACCATCGACGGGATGCAGATAATTCAATTTGGGCTTGCTCTATCCGACAGTTATGGAGAACTTCTGTTGAGAAAAGGGATTTAATTTCAAAGATTTCAAAGATTTTTCTTCAATCTTATTGCCAGTGCATGCAAGTTGATCACATAGATTCTTTACCTTCATTAGGTATTCATTCATATTGGAACTCTCATTCTTTATACCTTGAAGTTGCTTCTTGTAGTTTAACACCCTTGCCGATGATAGACTAGTAAATGATCTCTCTAAGGCTGTCCACATATCGTGAGATGTCTTAACACCAATTAATTGTGGCATTATTGATGAACTTACTGTTCATTAGCCATGCACTCACAAGATTGTCTAGTCTTTGATATGATGCATATTCTTGATCAGGAATTAAGTTATAATCAGCAACTCTGTGTATTTTGCTGGAACATTTTGTGATCCATAGAGAAAATCTTCAAATCCACAACCCTTTGCCGCTGTTTCCACTTGTAGTTTCCATAGAAGATAATTTGGTTCATCCAGTTGAATCGAGATGATGTTGCTTTGCAGCTTGATGATGGATTTAATAAGATCTTCAGTGCTTTCAGCACTGGTCTGATTTGATCTGGCTGATGATTTTGGAGAATTTGGTGGATTTGTTTCAACCATAATTCTCTGAATGTAGACAAAGAAGCAGTTCCGGAAAGACTACTTCAAAAAACAGGTAAATATCTCTTGAACACCTTTTCTTGAATTGAAATCTTCTGCAAGATTTCTTCAGATTGAATTTGATAGCAACCAGAATTGCTAAAGTGATAATTTTGAGAGAATGTTGATACACTGAGCGTCTGATTAGCAATCTAGGACGGATGTTAACTTCAGATGATTGATTTCTTCAGAATTTTTTGATCGAACTTGAGTTCTTTAGAAAATTTACAACTAAACATTGATGTTGAAAACTGATGTAGCCACTGAATGTAGGCGAGGCGAAGTTTTTAGGATCACAGTCTCAACCCTCAAATGATGAGATGAAAATCTTGGATGAGGGACATCTAAATGATGAGAATTTTCTGATGGATGGTCTATCTTTCGATAGATTTGTAGAGAAACAAATTGTTGGATCAAGTATTGATGTAGTTAGCACTTTCAGGCTCCGATACGATATAATAAAACAACCGGAAATGATTTTATATACTGAATGAATAAATTGATCAATTGTACAAAGGTTTATGTACATATTTATAGTTGAATAGATGAATGGGCTTAATGTAATGAAACGTGAAATAAAACATGACTTTGGGCTAAGCCTACTTATGATGTAAACGGGATATAAAGAGTATTTGTGTATTACACTTCATAATACAGAGAGCTAATTTCAGGTGTTGCATTCTGGTCTCAATATGAAGCTGACTATGACCAAAGCACTGCACACCATTATTAAATCATGGTTTCAACCACTAATACGTGTTAATATCCTCATAACCATCATGTAACCTCAGTTTCTTAGAATTCAATTACTTAACTAGTTCATTTACAATAACATTTAGTTATAAGATGTTATCTGATACTTGAGGGTTTGCTTCTAACTCCCTACTCATTTTAAATTTTAGTTCTTCTTGTTTCCTCAAAAAAAAAACTTAAAGGAACACAAGCTTCTTTTCATTATAAACTTGACATGGTAGGGTCCTACTGCTTTATCATAAGAACTTGGCTAATATCTATTTCTGACTATACAAGTTTACCGTACATAGGCATATCTTCTTTCTTGTTTGCTTGGGAGATGGTTGTTAGTAGAAATAGCCAAGATACGTTGGATGAAGTGAATGCAATAGTAACAAATATACCATGGATGAGTATAAAAAAGTTCTTTCAATTGAAGGATCACTGCACGTAGATAAATTGAATTTTAAGGATTATTCTTATAATAAAGATCATAAATGATCAAAAGTCACTAATGATCATAGGACTTGAATAATTTAACTTTAAATTTATATCAGATTTACAAAGGAGGGTGTTAAAAATGATCATAAATCATCAATGCACACTCACATGCTTATAGCACATTATATAGGGATCTTATAAAAGAAAAGGCTGGCTGAAGTTTCCTTCCTTTCGGTTGTGGTTAAGAAATTTTAGAATTATATAAGAAAGGCATTGTGCGGTCCTTGCTAAAACTTGCTACAAGCATTACCATAATTCACGCTTTCTGTGCTGCAGAATTTATTTTTGTACTATAAGTATGAGTTTCTCTACAAAATGTATATGGCTGTAAACTCACAAAGGATAACGGTAGTTTACTTGAGATTAGAATAACTGTATTTGTTTACAAAGCTAAAGAACTACTATCCATGGTAAAATGTTTATTAGCCTTTCCTTTTAATACCGTTTTCTTATCATGTAATGATTTCAGGTACACTTGGGGACTTGGAAGTGTGGGACAGCTGGGGCACTGCTCTTTACTGTCTAGTAATAAAGAATTTATCCCAAGAAGAGTCGTTGTTCTGGAAGGTAATATTTTGCTCGCTTCTCATACTGGATAAGAAGATGGGCTGAAGGTTAATCTTTACATACATGCTAAAATGAATCCTAGAGCTTCCATTGGTTTTAAAGGTATGGACTGAAAATCCTGGTTTACCATTTTTCTACTTTGGGGAGTCCCTGTGAATGAGACTAACACTGAAACTTTTTGTGTAATGCATATTGTAAATACTGAGTATGACTATCAGGAGAAACGTAGATGGAACTGAAGAAGGCATTATGATGTAGTGTGGACGAGTGTGAAAGCATGTACTTAAAGCACCAACAAGGGGTATAAAAGCTTCAATTGTGAGTGAGTATGCTTTGATGATATCTTTTGTTCGGTCGTAACATTATTATCTTGCTTAAGTGTCATTGTAGTTAGGGGCTGCTCCAGTTTCTTCCAATATTCCCATATTTTTCGTTGATGACTTGACAGATCAAATAGCCGATGTTTTGGACTTTGAGTAATAATCCGACTGGCTACAAAATAAAGGATAAAAACCTTAGACAAGGATGAATTTCTTTTATTATTTACTTTTCTAGATTAGGATCGGTGATGCGCATGGGAGTCACAACTTCACTTATTTAGAAATTGATCTGCAGGTCATGTCTAACTTGCTCTATTACTATGGCATGTGTGGTTTAATAAAGGACTGTCTACTTCAGCGCTACTTTAGCAAGGTAAATACATATGGTAGTTCGCACTTTACTATTATTTTTGGAAACATCTGTAATTTTTTTTGCCATCTCTGAAGTCTGTCAACGCTTTTCTTGTACTAGGAAGTTCAGGGAATTAGTCAGTACGCTTTATCTGATTTTGTCCAAGCCTGCAGAAGTGTTAGTTCTCCCTCTAATTTTGAGTTCAATACTTGAAAGCCTTCATCAGTACAGTTACAGCGAGGGACACTAGTTCATTGATTAACATGTTTATGCTTGTATACTACTGTTAAGTGTTATGTATAATTTGGAGAATCTCATTTAATAAGCGTATGTACTTTTATTGACATATGTAATGAATTCAGCTATTTTCTGTAATGAAGTTATTAATTCACGAATGGTGTAAACTTGAATTGTTTTTCTCTTAATGTGAGTAATTATGTTTGTTGTTAGTGAAATAGCATTTATAATTATAATATTATGAAAATTTTGATTAATAGCAGTTGAGGTATAATTGCATTTAGCAGTTGTAAAACAAAATTTAACAACTGCTAGAAACAGTTGTAAAAAAAGTTTACTTTATTACGGTTGCCAGTTTTTAATAGACATATTACAACTATTTTTGGCAGTTGTGAAAGGGTATTCTTTGTTGTAGTGGTACCTGTGGCAACACCTGTACGTGTATTGCCATAGGGTCGCAAAGGTGCTACCTTCGACTCTAAGGCAATGTAGCAAAACGCAACACCGAGAAAGTGTTGCCATGGATCATTTTTGGCCTACAACAACACTTTTTGGCACTTTCTGCATCACTTCTCCGTGTTGCAGTATGCAATCTATGGCGTAGTGCATTCATCGTTTCTATGAAATAAACTGGATTAACCCAAATCAACATCAAATAATATATAACCTCTCATTGAAATGTATCAAGCACATCCTCATTATCTTTAAGCGTATATGTACAAATAAAAATACATAAAATCTAGGTTTGGTTCGGTTTGGAGTTATGCTTTTTTTATGGCGACAAGGCATAGGCGATTTTTTTCCTTTCACTGCTTTCTCTTCAATTTCTATCGTTTCCTCCACTTCAACCTCACCTCTCACTAATCTCTCTTCCCTCGCCTACGTTTCCTTGCTTTCGTCATTGTGAGTATTCTCCAAACCCTAATTTCATTTCCAGATCTAACCCCAAGATCTCTGAAATCCCCTTCACTTCATACCCTAGCTCCTCCTGCTCTCAACAACTACCTTGCTGCGGTTCTCACGCCTCTTCCATGGTGCGGTGTCTTATCTAGTAGCTGGCAACCCTGCTAGTCTTGACGCTATATAGTTTAACAGATCTGGGAAGAGTTCGACTTACTGTGGTTGTGGGTGTTACGGCTTTTATGCGGTGTCGGTCGTGGTACATTCTGGCAAGTAGTTTTAGGTCGTTTCGTGTCTTTCTCTTGCAAGATCTAGTAAGCTTTTATCCTTACTAACCAAGTATATGCAATGAAAATCTATTTATCTGCTCTTACTTGGTGAGCTTGCGATGGAATGGCTTATATGGTGGTGCTTTTGATGGGAAATTTGTAATTGTCTGGTCTTATTGTTTTTGCTTCTGTTCGCCTTGTTTTTGCTATTTTTTGGAGTGTGGACGTTGTGTTTTTTGTTTAGTTTGGTGTTGGTGCTTGGTTTCTTGAGAGATCGGGGATTTTCTTTCATTTTTAGTTTGTGAGAATTGGTCATTACTGTTGAGCAGTGGCAAACATGCTTAGCAAACCTCTTGCCATTTCTTCTTCTTGATGGTGATCTATGCCTGTTCTTACTCTTTGAAAACCGCTATGGATGTTGTCATGTAATTGCTTGGCTCAAGTCTTGCCGGCTTGGCCAACTAAGGGGATTACTGGCCTTGTGCCTTGTAACCTGGAAGGAAGTGATGCTCCACTTTGTGATTGCCTATAGCTGAGTGTTACAGTTTCTTGGAGAAGCTTACGTTGCCTATCATGTCATCCTCATAACTACAGTGTTACTTACTTTCGGCAGTTGTACTCTGTACCTATTGTATTATTTTTTTGGTTCACGAGTGTAATTCCATTACTCTGTGTAGTATGTAATGTAATATTATGTAACACACTCCCTCTGCGTGGTGATGTTTGTAGTCTGGTCAATTAGCTGCTTTGGTGCTTTATGCCTGTTAGATAGAGTGGACGAAACACATAAAATTCCGTTAGCGGTGGACGGTCCACCTTAAAAACCGAGTAGCTGATTGTCAAGCACAATCACCTGTATTATACTGTATTTTTTTATTATTGGTAATAATAAAAAGGTGTTTGTGGCCATCTTAGAAACTTGTCGGGTTTGCCAAAAAAATACAAAAAACCATACCCATCAAGACTGATCATCCTCTCCGGAAACGCATAAGGAAGGAAATGTTTTATGTTGCTCAATATATTCTGCTAAACTCAGGTTCAACTGCACCATCTCCACAGTGGGACGGCCGTCATGCTCCTATAGCTCGCCGGTCTCCGCCTTATTTGAGCCTTCTAATACGTATTTTGGGAGGTCCCGGTTGGATCAAAATAAGTTGTTTTATAATTTACATAACTTTATTATAAAAATGAGCAATATTTAAAGTTTAGTTTATTTTTTTCAATTGCTACTTGGTTTCCAAATCCACAACACTTGTTTGGGATGGTAGATTCATGAAAGACTCAAAAATAACATCTTCCTCAACAATAATCAACTCTTCATATGTTGTATCATCCAATATATGTGCTCATGCTTGCTGCAACTTTTACTGTGATGCAAAATACAATTGAACTTTGCATAATATTATTCTAATCCTATATAACAAGATAATAAAATTGATCATTTTTAAGTACACTAATCACTATAAATAACAAAAGGCTATAATGACGTCAATTTTTTCTTGTATCTAAGATAATACATTATGGTTGATTACTTGTGAATAGCAATTTATATGGAAATCTGAGCACTGAAGAATTATTCATACTAAATGGTCGCAGACATAAATGGCACTAATTAAAGTATCTATAAATATGTATTTAACTTATAACTTTTAGTGGAAAAAAATCCTTATTAGTATAAGTTATAACTTGACTATGATATACTTACATATGTAGCAACTGCTTTATCATCATGTTCCTCGAGTATATATGTGATTAAGCCCTCCTCGTTGATTTACTTCATGACATAGGTATGAGCAAAAACATCCTAATATGACAAGGGAAACCGCACGCTCTCTCCTGAAATAATTTGAATATTATTGACGTCCAAAATTTGGCCGAACACCCAAAGAGTTCTAAGATAATGAAAATGAATAAAAAATGAGGAACTAGTAGAGAAAACACAAGAAATGGATGACATAGTGCTTATAGTGGTTCAGTTCGTGTGAATCTGCGTCTACTAAAAGGTTTTAGCATCACATAAGTATAAGGTGGGATCGGTATTTCCCCATGCCATACAAGAGCAATGGTGGAACTAGTGCAGAAGAAGCTAAAATTCTCCTTTCCAAAGTCCTAAAGAGCCAAGATGATAAAAGCTCACCAAGGAGCTAAAGATCAAAAAGTCATCTTCTCATTGATGGTTGGGGACTATTTATAGGCGAAGGAATAAAGGGAAGATGTGCATATGCATGGGAAGGAGTCCATGAAGGTAGCCCAAATCCCAAGGCAAGACATAGACGGGGTCGGTATCGATCCTAGGATTGGTATCGATCCCCAATGCCTACTCTTTTGGGGCTTCGACCTTGTAAACACCTTCATCTTGCTTTGCTTCGTCTTCGGTTGAATTCAGGTGGGAAGTTACTTCATGGATCGGAATTCCCATGGTCTTGACATTTGGTGTGCAGTTGTGGTGATTTGGGATTCATACCAATCTCCATGCTCTTCTCGTGATTCCCACTGATCCTGCATTTCAACATGATTCTCACCCATCCTTAAATGCCTTTCATGATTCACACCGATCCAGCACCACTTAGAGATTTCTTGGTGATTTTGGAAGTTGCATCGATCCCAAATGATTCAAGGATTTATACAATCTTGGACATCTTGGGAGTTGTACCAATCTCGGTTGACTTAGACATACTTGTTGAGTAGTTTGGAGCGTGTGGATAAGTACTTTAACAACCCAACCTTATGTGATTACTTATTAAACCGTAATAATGATTTTGTAGCAAGGTTATAAATTAAAGTATAATTAATAAGCTAGGTGGTAATTTTAATAAAATAAATATTACTCATTGAGAATGAATAAAATGTGACAATGGGAAATTGTTGTTGAATGAAAGTTAAAGCTTATGAAAAGATAAGCTTAATCTTTTGTTAATCAAATTGTGTATGAACATGTGAGATTTGAGTTAAAGTGCAATTAAATACTAAGTTGGGTAAATAAACAATACTATGTATTTAAGATTTGGAAAACGATACTTTTGGTGAAATATTGATGTAAACATATTAATAAATAGGAATTTGACAAAATCCTAGTAGCTTTTGTTTGGGAAATTGAAATAAATTGTTTACAAGTAAAAGATTGTTTAAAACAATGTGTTAAAAATAAAGTCTATATGAAATAAATACTAAAGGCATGTTAAAATTTGTTGTAAAATATTTAAAAAAGTGCTAATATTAATATTTTTGAGTTTAAAAATTTAATTGAGTTAAGGTTTTATGTTATAGACAATAAAATTCTTAACAATATTCATTTTCGTGTAAATTAAGTTCAAAATGCTTATTTTTGTGTAAAATGTAAATTATGTGTAAATTAAGTGAAAATAGTATTAAAAATGTTTAATATTTAAAACATGTTGAAATACATTTTTCATATTTTGTATTGGACTTATGTAAATTTTATAAATTTTAGAGTTACATACACAAGTGAATTTGTGAGGAAAATGTTTACAAACTTGTGTTAATAGGCCATAAGGCTCTAATTACTTACTCTGAGCTTAATCTTAGGGGTTAGTGGCTTAATTAAGATCTACTGGGCCTACTTTGCAATGGTTAATGGGTAGGTTCTGGAAAACTTACGTACATTAAATTTTGCTTGAGAAAGAAAGCTTCTTCTTCTCAAACTAGTAAGTTTCCATGGCTTCTACTCACTAAATCAAATTATCCAAATTCCTATAGCAAATTTAAGAGAAAATCTCCACCCCGAGCCTAATTAACAGCATCTAATCCACATTTAAGGTTGCATAGCATCTTAAATTTCTTTACTTGTTTCATCTTGAAAAATTTATTTATGATTTTCTTGTTGCATGTTATTGTAGTTCAACCTAATGGTGATCACGCTTAGAGAGGAGCCAAAAAATTCAATCTCTGATCATCTTTGAAGCCTTCTCCTTGCAATTTCTTGCTACAAGTCAAAGGTGAGAAATCCCTCAAAATTTCTAACTTGTTTCAGTGGTATATATTTGCAAATTAGAGCCAAATCATGTAAGTTATGTTTAATTCTCTTGTTGTGTGTTTCTAAGCAGCTAAACATGATAAATGCCCATGTTTAAAGCTGAATATCTCCCTCATTTCTTTATGGAATGAGGTGATTCTTTTTCCTATGTGTTGTTGATGGTCTCTAGAATCAGCATGTTAAATTTATGAGAATCTGAATCGTTTTGGTTACATGAATTTGTCCTGAAATTTTCTAGTTCCTCGTGATTCAGTCATAGGCACGTTCCCATGCCCAGATTGACCCAAGATTGTGCTGGGTTGACCCATGGGTTGACCTAAGTACCATGTGAGTCTATCTATGGGTTAACCCACGAAAATAATAGGTCAACACACCTTGGAAAAATTGCCTCGATGCGCCCTTTCTTCCTTACTGAAGCTGTTAGTTGTTGAATTTATGTGACCTTCATGCCTGTGTTTAGTGCATTTCTGAGCAAATTCCGAAAACATGTTTTGATGATAATCAAGTGCCATTTCTGCACTATCTACAAAGTTATATTTTATGGATTTCATATGGGAAATTTTTGGGATATTTTAGCATTACTGAAGAAAGGCATGCTATTGCTTTTTAGTGGTTTTGATGAGTTTATGAGTATGCTTTCCTTGTGATATTTCCTATGCTTCAATGACACGTGCATGGATTTTATAAATTGTTTTCAAAATGTTTTGAATAAGGAAAATATAGCTTTAAAACGATATATCATTTTAACAAAGTTTTACAAATTATTAGTAATATTATTTTAACATGGATTTTCACACTTTACGGCTTTCGAAGATTTTTTAAGAAAGTATACTTTTCTAAACCATTTTCTTAAAGTCTGATTTTAATATAAAAATCCTATGTAATTGCACCTTTCGAGAAGGCGTGTTGGCTGTTGAATGATTACGTAAACCTCGTGGTATGGGACACGACTGTATACTGTATCGATTGGATCCATCCAATCGAAGCAATAATTTTGTATGATTCTCAATGTCACTTTGTGATTTGTATTAATTCTCTGTGTTTCTTAGCAATTCCCAGTGGTTTTCTCGTGGTTTCTTGTGTTTTCTAATGTGGAGCTGAATTGTGGTGTGTGAACCATTAAATGAGAAAGTGAGGTGTGGTATGTACGATTACCAGTTTTCTGGTTACTATATGGGAGTTTGTGACACATTCATGTTGTTTAAGCCGGTACTAGACCATTGTGTCATTATGTTATATGCAACTTTTCAGGTCGATCATGTTGTTATGCGACCTTCGGTCGATTATGTTGGATATGATGCCCATTATATTGGTGTAGTAATTGTTATGGCTTTAAGCCATTATGTTGATAGCATGTGCAGACATGGCTTCAGCTTGCCAATCATGTTTTTGCATCCAAATCATATTATTTTAGTGTTTTGTGATTTTTTATGGATTTCACCATTGTGATCTTTATTTTTATTGGTGATTTCATTAGTGGTTTCAAACTCTTAGCAGAGCTTAGTAATTTCGTGATTTGGTGATATAACGATTTATGAGATTTTGTGATTTCATCTTGTGGTTTTCAGTGATATCACTAGAGTTTTTAATGGGTTGAAACCTTGTAGTAAACTATGACATATCATTCCTTTACAACTTAAAGGAATGTATCCCTTAGTGAATTATTTCTTTTTCTCACTTACACTAATTATCTAATTCAAGTTAGACTAATCCGTTTTTTTTATAACTCGGGTCAGACCGAGTCATAGGTTAGGATAATTATCCCATCCTTCATTGTTCACCTTAGATATCATGCACTGCTTTTGGGATCGTATAGTTTTTGTTTTCACCTTTTGTAGTTTACCTTGGATATGATTACGCATATTCTTTTTGTAGGGGTTATGATGTATGTATTTACGTAATTACTTATTTGATCTCGCATGTTTTTGTATGTGTTATACATGATGATTCGTGTGTATATGTATATCTATGTCTACGGTTCTGTAATATGTGTATATATATTGTGTTTTGTTCAAAACAGATCCTTTAGCCATTATAATATTGTATCAGATAAGGATTAAGTGTGTCGATATGTGGCAAGAAAAAATTCTCGACACATTTAATACATATTTGATACAATATTACAGATGGTCGCTCCTAACAGGCCATATTCTTCGAATTAATAAATATTATTACTAGTTAATACTCTTTGTTAATATGGGTCTCTAGGTGGGGCGTCATAGCTTGGTATTAGAGAAATGTTCAGAACAGAATGTTGTATAAATACAGAATAGTTCGCACACTACGATACATCGAAGTATAATTCTAATACAAAAATCATACCCCCGACTAAAGTGATCATTGTCTTATCTTTGACCTTCCTTGCATCCGGTTGAATTGTTTATGGAATACGCCTAGGAATGTGAATTTAAAATTCCATATTATTCATTTTGTTCTTAATTTCGTTGATAATATCTTATCCAAATGAATAATTTCATCATATTTCAACTTATTTGCTTATATCAGGCCGAGGTATAGGACACACTTTAGGTGCAGGGTCATTCAGTGGCCTATGCCTTGAGAAGAGTGCCTGACCTTTTAGTGATTCTTCTCCCGAAGAAGTTTATATTCCCATAGTCATATTCTTGAGCTTATCAAAGGCACCCATCCTTCTGCACCGTCCCGATCATTTCCTCCTATCGCATTTGTACATATGTGTAGCGATTTCACTCATCTCGGTGGGAAGTCATTCAAGGGCACAGAGTCTGTTCTAGAGGTTCGGACTTGACTATGCACGTGTAAGAATATTTTCACACGGATGGATAATTTTAATCATAATCGCGCTCTTATGGCATCGAGTATGCTGCGATTGCGTGTCCTCGATTCATATGAGTTACTTGTGGCCAAGGTTGATAGGTCCACTTTAGAGTGGAAACAGTTTAAGGAGAGGTTTGAGCTTAAGTTTGTTCCTAAGTCGGAGGAGATTCTTGCTCGTCGCTTCCTCGGTCTTAGGCAAAGGATGTCAACTGTTTTCGAGTATGTCACACCCTTCGAGGCCTTGTCGAAGTATGACATGGAGCATATCTCTACATCTTATAAGAAGAACCTTAAGTTCATAAGTGGCTTAAGAAGTATATTAAGAATTCCCGTATGTTGTAGCTAAAATTGTTGTTCGAAGAGCTTGTTGACGCAACTCTCCATGTCGAGGCAGTCGAGAAGGAGGAATACAGTGGTGAAGAGGTTAATGTTCGAAGTAATATGAATAAGAAGTTCTTTTCATTTTCTAAGTTTAAGTCTTTTCATTAGAGTAAGAAAAATAACCCCAATGTGTCAAGTTCTCAGCCCCATGTGACACCTCCTTCGGCTTTAGCGAAGAAAGGTTACAACCGTGGGTTATATGATCATTTCACTTGAGCGTACCTTAATCCTTGCATGTGCAGCTATTGTAAGAAAGAGGGTCATCAGTTCTCCTCTTAGCCTAAGAGGCAAAGGGGACTTATTTTGGTAGTCTCAACTGAGAGCTTTTAGTTGTCCATCTCAGTCTAGAGGTACACCTTCTATTTTTGAGGGCCACTGATATTTAGAGATCAATATATTGGAGTTCTATTCAATAGGGGTGAATCCCATTCATTCATATCAAAGGAAATCGTTGATGCATTGTCTTTGGATGTTGTATGCTTGTTGACAACTTTCAGCTTGCAAATCCCATTGCGGGATCCACAACGCTTAGCTTAGTGTCTAGCGATGTTGAGTTATTTCTGTGTGGCTTTTCATTTTGATGTGAATTTGCACATGATTTGTTCGTTGGATTTCAATACGATTCTTGGTAGGACCGTCTCGTGCGATACGAGGCCGAGATTCTTTGTGATGAGTGAATATTGTGTCTTCGATATCCCGTTTTGTTTGATCAACTATCTCTTGTTCTTAAGGATGTTAATCCTGATTATGTGGCTTCTTTATTTTCTATCGAGTCTCGAGACCATGAAAAGGAGAATAATGTGTCTCATATTCCCATGGTGTGTGACTTTGCAGATCTATTTGAGATAGTTTTTGTTGTCGCATAAATGGGATATCGAGTATCGTGCCGCGGTGGTATTTACGAGGAAATCCGATGGGACTCTTAGGCAACGCGTTAGTTATCGCAAGCTTAATGAGTTAACCATTAAAAAATGTATCCATTACCTAGGACCGATGATATGTTTGATTAACTGAGCGGAGCTAATGTCTTTTCCCAACATGATTTAGCCACAGGATATCAATTTCTTCGAGTTTCCGAGGACAACATTCCTTTTACCGCATTCTGCACTCCATTTGGTTCTTACGAGTCGCTCGTCATGCCATTCAGCTTAACCAACGTTCCTGCGTACTCCATTGATCTTATGAATTGAGTATTCCATTTCGATAAATTTCTATTGGTGTTCATTACTGATAATATTATTTACTCCAAGTTAGAATCCGAGCATGACAATCACTTGAGAAACGTTTTAAGCACTCTTCGGCATCATTATCTTAAAGCCAATTTTTCTAAGTTTCATTTGCGGGATACACAAGTAAAGATCTGGCTCATGTTGTATCTTCTAATGGCGTATCCGTTGACCCTTCTAGGATTGAAGCCATTCAGAATTGGAAGAGACCCAAGAATGTTTTTGAGATTCGTAGCTTTTTGGTTTTAGCGGGTTACTATCGTCCGTTCTTTTGGAATTTTTCTCACGTTGCGCTACTGCTACATCTTACCAGCAAGTGTGTTCATTTAGTCTGGTCCAATAGTTGCGAAGCATCCTTCCAGTAGCTTAAGTAGTTTCTTACTTATGCACCCATTCTAGTGGTTCCCGAGGGGAATCAGGATCTTGTGTTTTATACCAGTGTAAGCAATAATGGCCTTAGAGCTATACTTATGCAGCACGATCAAGTGGTTGCCTATGCTTCTCAATAGCTGCATCCTAATGAGGTCTAGTATGCCACTTACGATCTCAAGCTTACCACCATCATCTTCGCATTGAAGATTTGGCGCCATTATCTTTTAGGAGAGCATTTTGTTCTTTATATGGATCATAAATCGCTCAAGTATCTATTCTCCTAGAAGGAGCTCAATATGCGACAACAACGTTGGCTTGAGTTCCTTGCTTCATATGATTTTGATATCTAGTATACTCGAGAAAGGGTAATCATGTGGCTGATGCCTTAATCCATAAGCAAGCGACAGTTGTTTCCATGATGCAAACTAAATGGAAAGATTTAAAGCTCCTATCTTCATATGATATTCATGATCATGTTGTTTCTTCTAATTCTCCTATGATGTTGTGTAATCTTGAAGCTCGACCTATTCTTTTGGATCGGATTGTCGAGGCTCAGCAGCAAGATCTCAATATTTTATCTCTTATTCAAAAGTACAAGACTGGGTCCTGCAGTAATGATGAATGAGGGATTTTAGCTTTGATGGTCGTGGTTTCCTTCATAAGAAGGGGGGATTATTCGTGCCTCCAATTTCTGAGTTTAGGAGAGACATTCTAACCGAGTTTCATTGTTCTAAGTACACCATTCATCTAGGCAATAGCAAGATGTATGATGACGTGCATAGCTTATATTGTTAGATGGTATGAAGCGAGATGTGGCGAGTTATGTGAGTAATTGTATGACATGTTAGCATATGAAAGTTGAGCATCATCGATCTAATTATCTTCTTCAACCTCTTGAGGTCCCAATGTGTAAGTGGAACCAGGTCTCTATGGATTTTATGGACTCCATACCTCGTTCGAGGTCGGGCCATTCTAGCATTTGGGTTGCTGTTGATCACCTCACTAAGTCTATGCACTTTATTCCTATTAAGTCTAACATGTAATCTCTTCACTTTCGCGGCTTTATATTAAGTTGGTCATGCGATTGCACAGTATTTCTAGCTCTATTTCGTGTAATCGTGATCCTTTATTTACTAGTCATTTCTGGAAGAGTCTCCAGTTACCTTTGGGTACAAAGCTAAACTTTAGTACTACTTACCAACTACAGTTTGATGGACAAACTGTGCGAGTAAATAATATTCTAGAGGACCTTCTTCAAGTCTGTATCCTTGATTATGGTGGTAGCTAGGAGGATATCTCCCATTAGTCAAGTTCACTTATAATAGTAGCTACCAGTGTCGTTCTCCGGCTTATTGGCTTGAGTCCAAGGAAAAATTTATTTTGGACCTCGATTCTATTTGCGAAGCAGCCGAGAAGATATCTCTTATCAGAGAGAGGATGAAAGAGGATCAAATTTGTCATAAATACTATGGGGACAACCGTAGGAAGCCTCTCGAGTTCTTAGTTGGTGATCTTGTTTATATTCATGCTTTTCTTTGAAGGGAGTGATATGCTTTAACTAGACCAGGGAATTAACACCATGCTTTATTGGGCCTTTTCCTATTGTTGAGCACATCGGTCTGGTTGCATACAGTGTATCACTTCTTAATAGATTTCTTAGGTATTCATAATGGTTTCATGTCTCTTAGCTAAGGAAGTGTTTGCATAATTAGAGTTCAGCGATTTATTTTCGTGCTTTAGAGGAACTCATCGTATCAACCGACTTATTTATTGTGCATCATCCCGTGCATATCTTTGGAATGGAGGTTAAGCTCCTTCATAACAAGAGTGTCCCGCTTGTCAAAGTCCAGTGGTCCAAGAATCCAAATGATTGTACTTAGGAGGAGAGATAATTCATTGAGCGGTCATATCTCGATCTTTTATCTTTGTGTGTCACAGGCGATAAATCTTTGTGTCATGATCTATTTTTTGCATTTTCCTTTGAAATGAGATGAAAATTAGGTTATATACGACTTTCCCCTTAAGGAAATTGTTAAGACGCAATTTTTGTAAATGGGAGTCTACAACAACCTGATCTTGTGTGATTACATGTTACACCGTAATAATGAATTTATGACAAGGTTATAAATTATGAATTAAAGTGCAATTGACAAGTTAGGTAGTAATTTTGATAAAATGAATATTACTTGTTGAGAATGAATAAAATGTGACTATGAGAAATTGTTGTTGAAAGAAAATTCAGGCTTACAAAAAGATAAGCTTGATCTTTTGTTTGAATTAAATTGGGTATGGACATGTGAGATTTCAATTCAAGTGCAATTTGTAAGTTGGGTAAATAAACAATCTTGTGTATTTAGGATTTGAAAAATAATAATTATGGTGAATAATATGTAAAGATATTAATACATAGGAATTTGAGAAATTCCTAGCAACTTTTGTTTGGAAAATTGTAATAAATTTTTTATAACTAAAAGATTGTGGCAAAACAATGTATTAAAAATAAAGTAAGACTGGTTAAAATTTGTCGTAAAATATTTATAGAAGTGTGAATAATAATTTTTTGAGTTTAAGGATTTAATTGGGTTAAGATTGTATGTTATAGGCGATAAAATTCTTAATAATGTTTATTTTTTGTGTAAATTAAGTTCAAAATGCTAATTCTTGTGTAAAATGTAAACTATGTGTAAATCAAATGAAAATAGTGTTAAATGTGTTCAAAAACATGTTGAATAGCATTTTTCATATTTTTTAATGGTCGTATATATGTAAACTTTATAAATTTTAGAATTACATACACAAGTGAATTTGTGAAATAAATGTGTACAAGCTTGTGTTAATAGGCCATGAGGCTCTATTTACTTACCCTGGGCTTAATCTAAGTGGTTAATAGCTTAAGAAAGAAATGTCTATCTGCATTTTTTTTTTTTTTGAGAAAGAAAGTTTTTTCTTTTAAAAACATTAAGTTTTCCCTGGCCTCTGCTCGCAAAATCAAATTATTCGGCTTCCTATAGAAAATTAAGAGAAAATCTCTATCCTAAGCCTAATTTGTAATAGGTAATCCACATTTAAGGCTGCATTTCATGTCAAATTCCTCTATTTGTTTCATATTGAGACATTCATCTTTGTTTTCTTGTTGCGTGTTACTGTAGTTCAACCTGTAGGTACTCAAGCTTAAAGTGGTGCCAAAAAGTTCCATCTTTGATCAATTTTGTAGCTTTCTCCTTACAATTTCTTGTCGCAAATCAATGGTGAGAAGGGATCGGATCGGTATACCGACCGGATCATACTGACTCGGGCAATGCCTATCCCGAACTTACAACCTCCCAAGACCTATTCTACCGGCTATATCCCAGGTCAAATACTCAATATTTGTCCTATGTTTCCGAATTTTGCTACACGTGTCATAATCCAACGAAAGAAGACCTCTCTCATAGAATGAAGATCGATTCTTCTACCTTCTACCGAGCCGAGATGGGCACCACGTGACATACCGAGTCGGATTTGATCTCACCTGTAAACAGCCCTCTAAAACTTCAAAGAAGGGACTTTTTGGCCATTCTTTTGTTGTTTTATTACTGTTACAACATTGTACTCGAGATTAGCCATTAAAACCATTACTTGTACTCAAGGTTAATATATAATCATGAGATCGGCGTATGCTCGTTAACGTCGAACCACAATAAATTCGAGTGTGGTTGCATTTACTCTCATTTTTCATTTATATTCTTCATTTTTATTCTCCATATTCTCTTTTTTGGGTGTTGGTCCGCTTTTTAGTGTCAGCACATTGGTGCTTTCATTGAGAAAACTCAATTCTTAGCGCTTAAAGTGTTTTCATCAACTTTTGGATCACCAAGTCCGAGAAAAATTATAGTTTTCATCATCTACAATAAAAATGGTTTCCATGTCTTCTACACGTGCTGTTGGAAAACAGCCTCGACAACCAGAACCTACCCTGCCACCAGATGTCGCTCTCGTTCCAGCCCTTAAATCGCTGCCTCTAGGTTCGGCACCATTAGGCTCGGCATTATCGAGATCGGTATCAACCCGAGCCAGGAACCAGTCAACTTCCAATCCTCCTATACTTGCTTCTCCCAATGACCAAGCTCCCTCCTCGGGTGTTTTCCACTCATGATGATCTTATAGAGTTGACGAACCAGATCAAGGACAAGACTGCAGTGTTGAATGCTCAATCACGTGACAATGCCATGATGAGACAAGAGATGGTACAAATGGTTTTATATTGAGGGCAATTCAAGAGGCATCGGACCCCATATCCACCAAATTGCTAAGCAGTAGAAGGCTTATCTTCGCCTGGAGGAAGTGAACAACCACCATGATATAGGAGACCATTGGAGACTCCCGAGAACCTTCGACAACTTCGGTTCGGTTCACTCCCTTTGCGAAAAGAGGCAGCGGTCCGGCCTGGCTATAATGCCTCGAGCTTGGCCGAACCCAGCTCTAGGCCGACACGAACTCCTACCTCTCCCAGAAGCCATGAAACTTCCACATGTGCTCATATGCTTCCGCCTATGTGCCCTGTGACAGACTAAGGCAACTGGGGCCAAGGAAGTACTGGCTTGGCGGCGGCCCAGGAGACATTTCCTGATGTGGGGGACAGGAAGGACTAATCGAAACGAGAGTCTCAAGCAAGTCATCTTCAATACTCCTAATCTGACTGCCATAGTGCATCAGATTGTGAATGAAAAAAGAGGCTACAAGAATGAAGACTAGAGTACCGACCATAGCCACACTCTATTTATAGATGAAATTATGCAAGCAGAGCTCTCGAAAGATTCAATTTGTCGCAAATAATCCATTATTCTGGAGCGATGGACCCTCAACAACAGCTTATGAGATATTCGTGGAATATGGAGGTGTCAAGCGCTCCAGATGCGATTAAGTGTAGCCTTCCTTATATTTCTTAACAAGGTGGCTCTTATGTTGTTCACCTGACTCCCTCCAAGATCTATCCCGAACTTTCGAGACTTGAGTGAGAAGTTCTTAAACCAATTCCTTTTACACGCCACTAAATCTAATCATGTTATGGCTTTTTTTGCAATAAAGCAAAAACCGGGGAATCTCTAAGGAAGTACCTTGACCGGTTCAATACGGCAGTGACTAAAGTGAGTAATCTCAATCTTGAATCATTTTTGATGGAAATTATCGATGTAATTGACAAGAAAACAAAGTTTGGGAAGTATTTGATTGGAAAGCCCCCATACGACAATAGAGTTGTTTTATGAGGCGATAAGAGGATGCACAGGTGAATCTTGAGGAAGAGCCGAATGATGTGACAAATAGGAACATTCAAAGTAATGTGGTGGTAAAGCAGTCCAGAGACAATTCTAGATAGGTGGAAGTAAATGTTGGGAATTGAGGAAAACCAAACAACAACCAACGAAAGAAAGGCAATGTAGGCTGTAACTAGAAAGGGGATTCTAGAAAGTGGCCCTGGTTTCAGTTCTTTGATAGTTACACAATGTTGAATGATACGTTGGAGAACATCTATCTTGATACATGCAACACTTTGTACTACACCATCTCCCCCACTTAAAACTTTTCGTCCTCGAAAAGGAAACAACAGCAAAGTAGGAAACAAAATGTAAATGCAAAGTATTGTAAATGTACCTTGCACCGGAGTTAGTCAGAGATGTCCACTCTGCATTTGGGGTAGGCTTGTTTAATGCTTTCCTCAGTCTCCCAAGTACAGTCTCTAAGATCACTACTCCACTGCACTTTAACTAAATGAATCTTTTTGCTCCTAAGCTCTCTAGTTTCTTTGCCAACGATCTTTAATGGCTCTCTTCTGACTACTAATTCTGGAGTTATTTCCAAGTCCTGTTGTGCTGCTTCTTCTACAACAAGATCCGGATCATGCACATGTTTTCTGAGTTGAGACATGTGGAACACATCATGAACACCAGGCAACCAATCAGGTAATGAAACCCTAAATGCAAGAGTTCCAATCCGTTCAAGTATAGGAAAGGGACCAATGAATCTCGGTGCCAACTTCCCAGTTTTGCCAAATCTGATTACTCCCCTCATTGGAGAAACTCTTAAATAAACATAATCGCCAACGACAAATGATAAATATATTCTTCTCGCATCAGCATAACTTTTCTGCCAGCTTTGTGCGGTTTTCAATCGCTTCTTGATGAAATCGACCTTATCAGATGCTTCTCGAATCATATCGGGCCCCAACACAAGTCTATTGCCAGGTTCTACCCAACATGCGGGAGATCTGCACGGTCTACCGTATAATGCTTCAAATGGCGACATTCCTAAACTTGCTTGATATCTATTGTCATAAGAGAATTCTGCCAAATGTAAGTGATCTTCCCATGACCTGCCAAAATCAATAATGCAAGCCCGCAGTAAATCTTCTAGAATTCTATTCACCCGCTCAGTTTGGTCGTCTGTCTGAGGGTGATAAGAGGTGCTTAGATTCAATTTGGTTCCTAATTCTGTCTGGAAGCCTTCCCAGAATTTGCTAGTAAATAGGGGA
The DNA here is from genome assembly GCA_030737875.1 of Allium sativum. Taxonomy (NCBI): domain Eukaryota; kingdom Viridiplantae; phylum Streptophyta; class Magnoliopsida; order Asparagales; family Amaryllidaceae; genus Allium; species Allium sativum. Next base: position 289,078,251 of record CM060913.1, read on the forward strand.
TCTCTATCACTGACTATATTGAGCGGCACTCCATGCAGTTTAACTATTTCTTTGAAGTAAATCTGTGCTAAACTTTGAGCCATTCTGTTGGATCTGACAGGTATGAAATGGGTAGTCTTCGTGAAGCCATCTACGATCACCCATATACGGTCGTTTCCTTTGTTAGTTTGAGGCAAACCATCAATGAAGTCCATCGAAATTTGCTCCCACTTCCATCCTGGGATTTCTAATGGTTGTAATAGTCCGGCCAATTTCTACTGATCGCTCTTAACTTGTTGACAGGTGGGACACCGACTAACATATATTGAAATGTCCCTCTTTAAAGCCCTCCACCAGAATGTGCGCTTGATATCGTTATACATTTTGCTCACACCGGGATGGATGCTTAGTTTGGACTTATGACATTCATCAAGTATTTCTTTTCGAAGCTCTGGAAGATTTGGGATGCAAATTCTGCCCTTTAATCTAAGAACTCCATTGTCATCGAGTCGGAAACTTGTGGATTCACCCCCCTTGACTCTCTGACTGATTCTCTGAATAAATTCATCGCCTTTCTGAAGGTCCGAAATCTTGTCAATCAATGAAGACGTGATGATAAAGCTGGCGATGATTTCATTCTTTCTGCTGAGTGCATCTGCTACAACATTGGCTTTTCCTGGAGTGTATAGAATCTCAAAATCGTATGCTGCAAGGAATTCTAACCAACGTTGTTGTCTCAAGTTTAGATCTTTCTGAGTGAATAGATACTTCAATGATTGATGATCGGTAAATAGCTCGAACTTCTCACCCAATAAATAATGCCTCTAGATTCTCAAAGCAAACACGATAGCTAATAACTCAAGATCATGAGTTGCATAGTTTCTTTCATGCGGCTTCAGCTGATGGCTGGCATAAGCGACCACTTGACCCTTTTGCATTAATACTGCGCCAAGCCCTCTAATAGAAGCATCTGTCCATACAGTCAAGTCTTGGTTGCCTTCTATAATTATCAATACTGGAGCAGTTGTTAGTTTCAGTTTCAGCTCCTGGAAAGCTTCTTCACATTCGGTAGTCCGTTTGAATTTCTCATGCTTCTTTGTAAGCTTTGTTAATACACCAGATATCTTTGAAAAATCCTGAACGAATTTCCGATAGTAACTAGCCAATCCAAGGAAACTTCGAACTTCTGTGGGGGTAGTAGGCTGTTTCCAGTCCTGAATCGCTGTAAATTTGCTTGGATCTACAGTAATCCCTTCTTTTGATTCGACATGGCCAAGGAACTTAACTTCATTCTGCTAGAAGACACACTTAGAAAATTTAGCTTTCAAGACATTTCTCCTCAGAATTACCAACACTTGTTCTAAATGTTTTGCATGCTCGCCTTCCGACTTGGAGTAGATTAAAATGTCATCAATGAAGACTAGAACAAATTTATTCAATACACCACGGAACACTCTGTTCATAAGATCGACGAAGTATGCCAGAGTGTTACACAAGCCGAACAGCATTACTAACCATTCGTAGAATAAATCGGGACCCCTGAAGGCTGTCGAAGGAACACAGTCTTCGGCTATACATAATTGGTGGAAACCTGTAGCTAGGTCCATTCTGGAGAATACTGTCGCTCCATTTAATTGATCTAACAGATCATCTATACGTGGCAAGGGATATTTGTTCTTCAGTGTCTGCTTATTGAGATCTCGGTAATCAACACAAAGTCTTAGAGTACCATCTGATTTCGGGACAAACACTATTGCTGCTCCCCAAGCTGAAAATCTTGGTCTAATCAGACCTTTCCAAAGCAATTCTCGAGTTTGACTGCCTAACTCTTCTTTTTCTTTCGGGGCCATTCTTCTAATTGGGTGTACTACTAGTCGGGCATTAGGAATTAGATATATTCTGAATTCAATTTCTCTTTGCGGAGGTAAGTTTTCTACTTCTTCAAACACATCCTCATAGTTTTTAACGACCGATATCTTTTCTAATGAAGTGGGAATAACTTCCAAAGAAGGCCAAAATTCCTCTCTATCCTGCTCTGAACCGAGACATGGTATAGTGATATGCCCAACTTTCGTTTCAACTTTAACGATTCTTTCGGCACATCTAACTTCGGCCTTATATTTTGTCAACCAATCAAGTCCCAGAATAATATCGAACTCACGTAAATCCATGACAATCAAATCAAAAGGAAATCGGTATCGAGAAAAGGAAATATGTACTCTACAATATGAACTGAGACTAACAGAACCTCCTATCGGGTTTTGAACTTTAATTGGTTCTTTAAGCTTTCTTTCTTTTAACTTTAACTTACTAACAGTGTTACCAGAAATGAAGCTACGTGATGCACCAGTATCAAAAAGTACAGAAACTGGAATATTTTTAATGGTAAGGGTACCTCCCAAGACGTCGGGTTTACCTGATCCATCGGTGATAGCTGGCGGGGTCTCCCCGTCATAAACATGAGCCACTTGTGCATTATGCTTTAAAGGACAATTCTTGCTATAGTGCCCTTTCTTATGGAAGTTGTAGCATTCGGCTGAGCTGCGGCCTGGATTTTCCTTTAGCTTCTTTGGGGCTTTGCACACATTCGAAAAATGTCCTGTCTTCCCGTAGTTGTAGCAGCTTCCTTTGGGTATCTTCCCAGATTGCTGAATAGCGGCCGCTGAAATGCTGGACTCTGGCTGATCTCCTGAAGCTTTGCGCTTGCTTCCAGCTTGGCTTTTGGTGCGGTCTGGGTTGGAGTGTCTTTCATCCATATCTTCATAATTGCAGGCCATTTCCACTAATTCTGAGAATGAGAGTTTGATGTTGCTCATGGCCCTGTCATGGTACTTGCGCCGTAGCCCAAATATAAACCTCTTGTTCTTAGCTTTGGTCGTCATAATAAGCTCTGGAGCATAGCGCGACAACTGAGTGAATTTGTTGAGGTAGTCTTGGATAGAGAGATCCCCCGGCTGGAGATTAGCAAACTGATCTCGCATCCGCTCTAAGGCCTGCTCAGGTACGAACTTCTCCTTGAACATGGTCTTGAATTGCTCCCAGGTCCTAACAGTACCCGCCACATCTTCGGAGGTGATGGCATCCCACCACAACTCCGCTTCTTCCTGTAAGAGCCAAATGCCTAGACGTGCCTTGTTGTGGGTCCCCAATCCCATGCCCTCAAAAATCTTTTCACAAGTCTTCAACCAAGCAATAGCCTCTGTCACTGTACCAAGGCCAGAAAAGGGTTTTCCCCCCAGGTTCCTATATCTCTTTGCTACTCTGTCAAGCTCAAAGTCCTGGGGTGCTGGTGGTTGTATAATAGGGCCCTCGTCAGCTACGGGGATATTCCCCCGTCCTCCTGCTATGCCTGCTCGGCCTCCACGGCCACCTCTGGCTGCTGCTGCTTGTGTAGCCATCAGATAGAGTACTGTATAAGCAAGAAAAGAGTCAAGCTCACAGAAATGATAACTTTCATATATGATAAAGCAGGGGAACATAAGGAAAGGTAATGATGTACTGATCAAATTGTTTTGCTAATCTGCTTAGCTCATTCTAGGACATTACTAATCCTATCTCTAATGAGCTACTCGCCTTAGAACACTACTAATTCTATTCTGACGAGCTGTTTAATGTGTTAGATTCCGGAACTATGGTAAACCAAAGCTCCGATACCAACTTTTCAGATGAGAGAGAAAATGAAGGATATCTCCTATTATATTTAAATTTTAAATTCCCAAAATATCCCTTTGAACAAACGTACACCAATTTCATCCCAACGACTATCGCCCCTAGCTAAATACCCCCATTTCGGACACAATGGGATATGTTTCGTTGGTCAATTCGACAGTTACAGTCAGTTATTTTTCAAATTAAAGTATAAAACATTTAATATTCAATTTGAACGTACATTTCAATTTGCCAGGGCCACAAATTGAATCGAAAAATTCCAGAAAAATAAATCTAGCTTTGTTTTGACGATACGGACCCAAAAAAACCAGTTTCTTTGAATTCTGAATCGTATGCAAAATGGCCATTTTCAGGTCGACCCATTTTAACAGAAATTGACCAATCACATTTTCTTTTGCCCTGCTCACATACTAGCTTCAAAAATTATGAAATTTGAAACCTAGCAATAGGTTGACATCCCGGATCCAACAAAAGTGGTTTTGTCAAATTCCGATGTCGTATGCAAAATATCTATTTTCAAGGGCTATATATTCTATATAGCGACCTCTCTGAAAATTCATTTGGCCATAACTTTTGATTCCTGTTATGAAACTTCGATTTTTTAGATTCATTAGAAAGGTATTCATAAACAGATTTAAATATTTTTGGTTTCACTAAAATCTGTTATATTTTCCACCCGGTACAGTCAGACAAAGTTTGTATTCAAATTTTCAAACTGCCTCACTATTCCCAGTTCATTATTTTATTGAAATATGCTATTTCAATTGTTTAAATTCTTTGACAATAACCAATTTTAAAATTTTAAAATTGGTTCACATTTTCCGGGTTATTACACTACACCTCCAAGGGAATCCACAGAGTAGGAGGTGAGATTTGGAAGTTCTGTTTATTTCATGAAATTTACGGCCATGCGACTAATGACTGGCATCATCTTAGAGACATCATTGAGAAATTTATTCGAGAAGTAAAGCTCGATGAGTATAAAGTTTCCCAACGAGACAATGGGCAAGGGATCGACCTGACAAACACTATCAGACATAGCATGAAGAATGACTGGCTACTTATACAGACGAAAATATAGAAGTATCGTGACTTCTCAAAAAAATTGCGATTGTTCAGCGTCATTTCTCTTCAAAGACTGATGATTCTTCAGGAGATGTGAGTCAACAAATCCAAAGCGCATCCCGTCAGCAAGTTAATGTACTTTAGGAAGCAAAGTGTTGACAGCCCTTTCGATAAGGCCATCAAGATTCATAAGCAAAGCATTCAAGACTCGATCCAAGCTTTTGAGATGAAGAAAAAAACTCACCGGCATCTTCCCTATTGGGCTTGGCCTCCCTTAACCCAGCCTATAAGAGTACAAAAGCAACAGGTGAGGAAAAATCCGATATGTATATCGACCCGGGACATGCCAATCCCGAACCTGTAACCTCCCAAGACCTATTCTACTGGCCATATCCCACGTTAAATACTCGATAATTTTCCTATATTTTCGGATCTCGCTACAGGTGTCATATATCTAATGAAAGGAGTCCTCTCTCACGGATTAAAGACTAATTTTGCTACCTCCCTACTAAGCCGGGATGGGCACCACGTGGCATCACGAGCCGGATTTGACCTTACTTATAAATAGCCCTCCAAAACTTCAAAGAAGGGACTTTTTGGACATTCTCTTGTTATTTTATTACTGCTACAACATTGTGCTCGAGTTTAGCCATTAAAACCATCACTTGTACTCAAAGTTAATATATAATCAGAGATTATAAAGTGGACATAGGCTGGTTAATGTCGAACCACTATAAATTCATGTATGAACGCATTTACTCTCATTTTTCATTTATATTCTTCATTTTTATTCTCTACATTCTCTTTTTTTACGTGTTGGGCCGCCTTTTGGTGTCAATAAAAATTGAGTTTAGAGTTGAATTCCAACGGAATAAAGATCGAATATCAAGGAATTTAGAGTTTCAAAGCAAGCTTCAGTTTCAAAGCGAAATTGAATTTAAAAGGCAAGTAAGTTGAAAATTTTGACTTTCATTAAAAAAAAAGTATATACTTCTATGGAATAATTTTTAAACGAAAACTTTGATTTATGAAAAAAAATGTAGCTTAAAATTAACATGAACATCGAATGATTTCAAATTTTGTCATGGTGCATTGTCGTATAAGCAGAAGTTCATGAATATTATGTTTGTTGAAACTATACGGTGGTAAAGGCTCTTCCACTGATTTTGCGAATGAAGGGTTTACACAATATTGAAAGTGTCAAAGAATTCAAAAAATAAACTTCAACGGGCTCGGTCCTAGACATAGTCTAGAGAGACATTTGACTAGGTCATCAGTTTGGATAGGAGCAACAAAATAATCAAATTATGCTAATAAAAAGTAGCATTCTTCTTTTCAACGCTATACCTATGAGACATAAGAGCTACTACCAATCATCCATAGCTTACAGCTCAAGCATCCAAGATCGCATTCTACTCCAGCACTACATTGCCTTACCAGTTGAGTTACAGATCCTAAACTAGAAGTTATATTTGGTATTATTGAATTTGCCTCATTTCTAAGCTATGTGATGCCCTACTGCTAAAAATGGTGTGGCTAGCATTTAAAAAATGCTGACTTATCATATGGCTATTGCAAAAATCATGTCACTTTTTGTTTGCAAATATGAAAAATTAAAACTAGTACTCTTGTTTATTGTTTATTAGTGAATCCAAAAGTTGAGTTTTCGATTTGTATTCCCCCTTTGAAAAATTAATTAGGTAATCCTTTTTTACCTTTTAAGCCTTGGTGCATCTTTGGATTCTTAGTTCCCATGATATTGAATTAAAATCGTAAACTTCTTTACTTTAAACTATAAGGAGAAAAATAACAATTTTCATTCAAAACCACAAGAATTTTTCTCATTATTAAGTATTGATGCATTATGATATTTTTTCATCATTTACGTTTTTTTAGAAGACTAATTTTTGGTTACTAATGTTAAATTTTGTAATAGAACTTAAATCTACTTTTTGTTTAATAGTTGATTTTTTTTATTTATTTATCGAATAATGGGACAATCAAAACCAAAAAAATATTAGTTGACAAAGGCACCAAATATAGTCGAGCCGATCTCGTCTTCAACATCATTAGTGGAAAAACCATAATTTGTAACTCATTTCACCACTGTTTTAAAACTAAATTCACGGGGATCGATTTCTATTATTGAAATACATTTTTTTTAGCTCTATAGAATTATAGTACTTCTAGATGTTTGATCATTTTCATTTATCATTCACATATCTTGCTTTATCGACTTAATCAACCTCAAATTCTTCACCTGGTTTAATACAGTTGGAACCATTGACATCAACAATAAACAAAATTAAAACACTAAATTTGGAAACTTAATTTTTGGAAAACTCCATATTAAAAGTTTCTAAAACAATACTTTGGTTTGAGAAGAATATGATGATTCCTTGTACAATCTTCATTTAAAATACCAAAATCTTTGTGTTTTATAGCAAAATTTGAAGACCATAAAAATTAGACACAAATTAGTTTGCGTTTTGGGGATGAAGAAGAAGGAATGAAATGAGAAAGTTTAGGAAGCTTGTTGTTTTATTCATCATAACATTATTAGCGCACTTTAAAAATGCGCAAATTATAATTTGCATATACATATACATTTACATATGTGTGTATATATACATACATACATACATATATATATATTGATTGGTGTAACATCAAATACACACATGCATATATATACACACACACACACACACACACACACATATATATATATATATATATATATATATATAAACACATCTCTGTGTCTGTGTGTATGTATGTATGTATAAATATGTGTGTGTGTGCACAGTCCTGTAATGCGCATGTTTACTTTAAAAACTTAAAATATGCACACTCTACATATACACATATTAATTGATTTTTATAAATATAGCTTTCAAAAGCAAAGTTTAATATAACACCATATATTACTAATACAACACCTTATATAACATCATATATCATCAATGTAACACCGTACATCAACAATATAATTAGTATCAAAAAATTACCAACATATTATATCAAAATAAACTCGACTGAAGTTCAACATCGAATTTCAACACCATCAAAATAGAAAATATGTTTACATTTCGTCGTTTAATACATATAAAACAATAGTTTAGTTTTTGTTCGATGCCCTCCTTGTGTATTGAAAGTTAAGGCAAGACGATGGCTCAAATATTTCCCCTTAATACATGATTCAAAATTTTTAAACAACTAATTATGGCTTGCATTTCAAGTGCATATTTAACTCTCATAGAACACATAGGAGGATTGAGCCTGTCAAAAATAGTAACAGTCAAAGTTTATCTTGTGATCATTATACATACTACATCCACAAAATTTATGCCATGCATTTTTTTAGTTCTAGGAACAACAACTTCACATTCAACTTAACAAAAATAATTGGATATCGTGGTTGCTCGATTGGCATAGCGGATGCAACACGTTGACCATCTACTATATTCAAACTAACATAAATTTATTTACTCGGCCTTTGATTGGTCAAAAAATAGTGTAAATGAACCTTTAAGATTGATGATCTATAATGGAATTTTTAGGATATTAGATCAAACAATGTCTCTGTAACATTGCCTACTTTAACGTCAATGTTATGACAAACCACATGAGCGTTTACAGAATACGGGGATGAAAATGGAAAGCAACTATGAAAAATAATATAATTTCAGATGAAATTTTAAATTCTAAAAAAAATTCTTTTGAAGAAAATGTACTTTCACATAATGATGTTTTTATAAAAAAGGTATGAGAAGGGAAAAAAAACAAGTACTCAAATACTATTTGTGCACTCCGTAAATGGACAAATGCAATTTGTATACATGCGGATTTGTAAAATGCGCAAGTTATAAATTTTTTTTAATATGGCTCGCGCATTCGATACATGCGTAAGCTATAACAAGACTAGATTTATTTCTAGAATAAGTTGGCATGTGGCTGCAATGACTTTTTATGGAGCCACTTTCAAAATTTTGTCCTTATTTTGAATATTACATTATTGTTGTTTTTTGGAATTTATAAAGTTTTCAAAAGAAGATAAAACTAATGTGTGAATGATATTATTGGAATTCAACATATTGAACTTCGAAAAAAGTCTTAAAAAAATAAGGCAGTGTTTTTGCAGAATAAAGGCTTTTCTATTGATTTTGCAGAATAAAGACATGTTTGTATGTCATGGAATTCAAATCAAAATCATCTTCAATTCGGATCGGCCCTAAACATGGTCAAGAGAAATATTTTACTAAGTTATCAGTTTGGATAAAGACAATAAAATAATCAAATTATGCTATTATTTCGGAAAGAATTTAAAAACACGCTGATAATATATGGAAAAAATTTAAATACGTCAGGGATATATGAAAACGCATATATGCAGTTATTTCTGGGAAGCTCCAAATTAAACGTTTGTTACCAGACTTCTATAAATACAGACTTAGACAGTGAAATAATCAACTCATCTCTTGACCATGTTACATCTCGACTATTGCAAACTGCTTCAGATGATCAACATATATAATTTTCTGCTGGAGTACTTTTATCATCTTAAGGAATACAATTTCGTATTACTGAAAAGAAAATTGTGAAATACCAAACATGACGTTGGAAACCCTGTGCATTGGTTCATTTCCAAATCCTTCTCTGTTTCTTCCATGCCTTGTCGAATTCTACCCTGTAGATTACATCCTGAAGCCTAGCAATACATGAAACCAAACTTCCACCATAAAGACCTCCAAATATTGTTTCCCGAAACCATAAAAAGTTATACATGAAATTTAGAAAACTGGTATTGAAGCCACAGTGGTAATCTGGGTTTTTCATTACAACCCTTCAGGAGTTGGAAAGGAAGTGGAAGGCTCAATATGCCCAAACATACGATCTGAACTATTACATAGAACTGCATAAGAACATGAAACTTGGAAACCAATTCTTAGACAAGACCGGGTTGAATAACATCAAAGTAATCCCAATCATCCCCACTGACAAAGAAGAAATCTAGTTCGAACCGTCAATAAGATCGATTGGAGGAAGTTGGAGCTGAAGAAGATTCAGTAACGTCGGAACATGTGGAAACCCAATTCCTTGGTGGCTTTATCCTACAAGATTCAAGTAGATTCCCTAAACAGACGGTGGGGAAGACTGGGAGTAAGAATGATCATATAGTAACCCTAGCGCTGCAATTTTGGTAGTGATTTAGGTTAGAAACAGTGGATCGGATCTGGAAGTAATAATTTCTTCGTGCAAAAAAATAAAAGAAAATAAAAAAATAAGAGAAAGATCTGAGATTTGGATTTCAGTTGTTCTAGCAAATTGAAATTATAAATAGCTTATCAACGAAATGGAATGACATCGTTGAAGGATTACTGAGTCAGGATAGAAACTGCAAAAGGTCTTCGTTTCTTTTTTTGGATCGCCTTTCCTCCCTCCATTGGAGAGAGGAAGGGAGCAGTTGTTTTTATCTCTTATATATATATATATATATATATTTGTGTGTGTGTGTGTGTGTGTGCAGACACACACACAAACATACATATATACACATCTCTACGCATGTATGTGTATGTATATATGTGTGAGTGTATGCACAGTTCTATAATGTGCATGTTTACTTTGGAAACTTAATATTTACACACTCTACAAATACACATTAATTGATTTTTATAAGTATAGCTTTCAAAAGCAAAGTTTGATACAGCACCATATTTCACCAATACAATACTATATATAACATCATATATCATCAATGTAACACCTACATCACCAATATAATTAGTATCAAAAAATAACCAACATATTTTATCAAACTAAACCTGACTACAGTTCAACATAGTAATTCAACTCATCAAAATAGGAAATATGTTTACATTTCGTCGTTTAATACACATAAAACAAAAGTTTAGTTTTTTTTTCCGATGCCCTCCTTGTGTATTGAAAGTTAAGGCAAGACGACGGCTCGAACAAAATATTTCCCTTTAATATACGATTTTACTTTTTTGAACAACTAATTTTGGCTTGCATTTCAAGTGCATATTCAACTCTCGTAGAACACATAGGAGGATTGAGCATGTCAAAAATAGTAACAGTCGTCGACTTGATCAGAGTTTATCTTATGATCATTATATAGACTACATCTATAAAATTTATGCCTTGCTTTTTTTAATTCTAGGAACAACATCACATTCAACTCAACAAAAAAAAAACTGGATATGACGGTTGCTCGATTGGCAGAGCGAAAGCAACACATTGACCATCTACACTAACATAAATTTATTAACTCGGCCTTTGATTGGTCATAAATTAGTGTAAATGAGCACTTAAGATTGATGGTCTATAATGGATATTTTGCGATATTAGATCAAACAATGTCTCGGTAACATTTTCAACTTTAACGTCAATGTTATGCCGCACCAGATTAGTTCTTTACACTTGAATTCATCTCAATATTTTATCAACGCTTCGTCGTTAATCTCTCAATGGTCTGGGTCTCACTTTAGAATAAACAAAACAACAATGATATATATAAATTAACAAGTAAACAAACTATATTAAAAAAAAAAACGGAACAAAAATAACATACAAAATTTATTTAATAACCAAACTATGAAACGAAGAAACATCTCAACTATTGATTATTTTGAGAAGGAAAAAAAAAGTACTCAAATACTATTTTTGCACAAATGGGCAAATACAATTTGTATACATGTAGATTTACAAAATGCGCGAGTTATTTTCTTTTTAATATGGCTAGCATTCGATAAATGCGTAAACTATAACAAGACTATATTTATTTTTAGAATAAGCTGTCAATAAGGCATTTGGCTACAATGACTTTTTCTGGAGCTGTTTTCAACATTTTGTCCTTATTTTGAATATTACATTTTTTGTTGTTTTCAGGATTTATAAAGTTTTCAAAAGAAGATAAAGTCAATGTGTGAATGATATTATTGAAATTTGAATATTTTACTAAGTTATCAAATCGGCATATCTTCAATTCAGATTGGTCCTAAACATGATGAAGGGAAATATTTTACTAAGTTATCAGTTTGGAAAAAGATAATAAAATAATCAAATTATGCTAACATGATGAAGGTGTTTAATCGGAAGCCGTCGTTTAATCGGCATTATCTTCAACGATTTCAGTCGAAAATAAAAATAAAAAATGCAATAAAATAATCAAATTATGCTATTATTTCGAAAAGAATCTAAAGGATGATGCTAGAACGACCGAATATTTTATGGTGAAATTCACCGCATCTTCAATTGTGCGGTAGGGAATTCACGTAATTCATGGAGGAAAGAAAATCCGACGGTTTTTATTCATGTCGCAGTTTTTGACTCCTTTAATCGCGAAAAAGCTATTCAAACCGAAGGTACTTCGGTCAATTAATGCGAACAGAAACGTTAATTCAGGGATGACCCACAACAAGAGGTAGTAAATTTAAATTATTGTGCGTGCCGCATTTTTGGACCGAATATATGTCGGTCCGTATAGCAGTTCTGCTTTAATCCTTATTGAATAAGCATTTTCGGAATTTAAAAACGCGCTAATAATATATGGAAAGAATTTGAATAGGTAACGGATATACGCGTATATGCAGTTATTTCGGGGAAGCTCCGAATTAAACGTTCGTTACCACACTTCTATAAATACCGAATTTGGGCACTGCAAAAATAAACTCATCTCTTCTTCTTTCTCGTTGATTACTTTCTCCGCACGCATATAGCTTAATCGCTCTGATTTCAGTCGAAAAAAATAAAAATAAAAAATGGAAGTGTTTAATCGGAAGCCGTCGTTTGAATTAAGAAAGGTGTACGCTTTCAATTTGGTGAGCGAATTCAGGCTCATCGATTCCTTGATCGAATACCACCCGAATGTTGTGATAAACGCAAAGTTTCCTGGATCGACATCACCCCTTTGTTCTCTTTCTCCTTGCAAAGCATACGAATTGATGAAGGCCACCATCGACGGGATGCAGATAATTCAATTTGGGCTTGCTCTATCCGACAGTTATGGAGAACTTGCTGGCAATCATTACCGCGGCAATCCTTTCGGTCCGGTTCTTTATGTGTGGGAATTCAATTTCAAAGATTTCAACATTTGGAGTGATTTGTATGATGCGAAATCACTGGATCTTCTGTTGAGAAAAGGGATCGATCTTCATATGCACTCGAGCAAAGGAATTGAATCGTCGGATTTTGCACAAGTTTTCATGAAATCCAAGCTGCATGCTTTTGCTTTTAAAAACTGGGTCACATTTCAGGGTGCTTACGATTTAGGTTACTTGGTGAAAGTGCTCAACCATGGAAGGTTGCCTGATTCTATTGAGGAGTTTAACGCATGTTTGAGAATGTTTTGCGGAGAACGGGTTTTGGATATAAAGCAGATGATGTACGCTGAATACAGGTTCGTCGGTGATTTGGAGAAATTGGCACAACTGTTGGATGTTGAACGGCCATGGGGCGAACCTCATCAGGCTGCATCGGATTGTTTGCTTACAGCATTAACAGCCACAGAGATGATCATGAAGAAGAGACTTATGGGTGACGATAACGGTGCTCGACATGTTGGTGCTCTATTTGGATTGGGTTCACACTTAGAATTTCCTCCTGCTTATTTGCTTTTGGACTCTGTTTTTCCTTGCGTTTAAATAAATTCGCTATTTTATGGTACGTAAATGATGAACAATATATGCATGCATTGAAATTTATATGCCTTTTATCTTTTTCTTGTTTGTCTATAATATGCGGCAATATATTGTGTTCTCTTCTCTGTCTGCCTTTTATCTTTTTCTTGTTATTGTTTATCTATAACATCTTGCATATGGTGTATACTGCTTCTGATTTTCTATAAATTTGGTAATACGTCACGCTCTTCTCTGTAACATTGTTCATAAATTATTCCAAACTGCATTATTTGAGATTTAAGCACTTCCATACTTGCAACTTCCATTCTGCTCGTTATATGCATTATGTGAATGGTATTTGTACATGAAGTTGTTTATTCTCTCTTATTCTATTATAGATTTTGACAGTCTATGTCTTATGATCGAACATAGAGATGATAGTCCAGTACATTGCTGAAATTTGACCTTCTTTCATGCTGAATTCATCACATTTAATGTGGAATACTTCTACCTATCAATAATATGTGCCTAAAGGTAAATCTTTCTTTTTACACAACGGCAAGAGACCGACAGTGAAAGTAGTTCTTGAAATACTTGTACATTGGTTTGTGATAAATCATGTTACACCTATATTCAAGGCAGAAGTTCTAGAAATCTTGCAAATCATCCCACAGACCCTACCACCTCCACTGCCTTCTTTTCCTCTTCACACTTCTTCTCCTTACCATCACTACCATTCACCACTTGTTGTACTACAAAAGAAATCTGAATTCCATACGCCAATTTGGCGTAGGTATGGCGTAGGTAATCGAATTTCCCTACGCCATACCTACGCCAAAAAGGAAGTCGGAAACAGCTCGTCGCAAATATTTCCCTACGCCATCCCTACGTCTAAATACCTACGCCATACCTACGCCAAGTTCCCTACGTCATAACTACGCCACGTTCTCTACGTCATACCCACGCTAAATTCCCTACACAGTCCCTACATCAAGTTCCATACGTTATCCCTACGCCAAATTCCCTACGCCGTCCCTACGCCAACTTCCCTACGTCATCCCTACGCCAAATTCCCTACGCGATCCCTACGCCAAGTTCCTACGCATTCCCTACGCCAAGTTTCATATGCATCCTTACCCCTTCCCTACGCATTCCCTACGCATCTGTACACTAAAAATCAATATGGTGGCTTTATATTTATCTTCGTCTACCACAAATCATAATAAAACCGGACATATGCAAAATCATAGCAATATATATATCAATAAAAACATTGATGTAAAATAAATACCATGGTCGAACTACCATAAACTTGCTACAAATATATTTAAAACAAATCTTGTCCTACAAACAATAAAATAAAGTTGCTACATAACGCAAACATGATCGTTTCATCTAATTCAAACATCGTGCAATGTACGATACACAAATAGAACATCAAACTCACTACCAAAATAAGATTGGTTCATAACGTCATATCTGCGGTTCTTGGTCTCGCCGCAACCCTTGTAAAATCTCTTGTACAGAACTCATTTGCTCTTGTAGTTTGCTAACAGTGACACTCAATTCTTGATTTTTATCTCTTAGCTCGTCTACCTCCTTCTCAAGCTTCTCATCTGTAACTCCAAACCTAACGGTGTATGTATTATCTTTATATATCTACACATAAAAAATTAAATCCAATTAGTTCGATGAATACAGTTCATATTACAATTAAGTAAAACGGTCAGTTTCGGCTCAGCTGAAACTGGGCTTTAAATCACTGAGCCTTAAGGCTCAGCCGACAGCAACTTGAAGTTGTTGTGCAAGTTGCACATCAACTTCAAGCTGTTGTGCGGCAACTCCAGGTTGCCGCACAGCAACTTGAAGTTGCTGTGCAACGTTGCACGGCAACTTCAGGTTGATGTGCGGCAACTTCAGGTTGCACAACAACTTGCTTAAGTTGTTGTGCAACTTGAAGTTGCACAGCAACCTGAGGTTGATGTGCAACCTCAGGTTGCACAGCAAAGCAAAGAGGTCGCTGTGCAACCTCGACCTCGTTGCTGTGCAACCTCAGGTTGCACAGCGACCTCTTTGCTATGCAACCTGAGGTTGCACAGCGAGGCTGCTGTGCAACCTCAGGTTGCACAGCAGCCTCGCTGTGCAACCTCAGGTTGCACAGCAAGGTTGCTGTGCAACCAGTGGTTGCACAGCAACCTGATACTCAGGTTGCTGTGCAACCTTAGTTACACAGCAACCTGTTTCAGGTTGCTGTGCAACCACTGGTTGCACAGCAACCTGTTTTAGGTTGCTGTGCAACCTTAGGTTGCACAGCAACCTGAGGAGGTTGCTGTGCAACCTGTGGTTGCACAGCAACCTGAACTTCAGGTTGCTGTGCAACCTACTGGTTGCACAGCAACCTGAAACTCAGGTTGCTGTGCAGCCACTGGTTGCACAGCAACCTGAAACTCAGGTTGCTGTGCAGCCACTGGTTGCACAGCAACCTGAAACTCAGATTGCTGTGCAACCACAGGTTGCACAGCAACCTGC
This sequence comes from Allium sativum, assembly GCA_030737875.1. Taxonomy (NCBI): domain Eukaryota; kingdom Viridiplantae; phylum Streptophyta; class Magnoliopsida; order Asparagales; family Amaryllidaceae; genus Allium; species Allium sativum. The sequence continues at coordinate 289,094,135 of CM060913.1, forward strand.
AACCTGTGGTTGCACAGCAACCTGAACTTCAGGTTGCTGTGCAACCTACTGGTTGCACAGCAACCTGAAACTCAGGTTGCTGTGCAGCCACTGGTTGCACAGCAACCTGAAACTCAGGTTGCTGTGCAACCACAGGTTGCACAGCATTCTGGTTGCTGTGCATGGTTGCACAGCAACCTCTTTCAGGTTGCTGTGCAACCAGTGGTTGCACAACAACCTGAAACAGGTTGCTGTGCAACCTTAGGTTGCACAGCAAGGTTGCTGTGCAACCTGTGGTTGCACAGCAAGGTTGCTGTGCAACCTGAGGTTGCACAGCAACCTGAACTTCAGGTTGCTGTGCAACCTACTGGTTGCACAGCAACCTGAAACTCAGGTTGCTGTGCAACCTTAGTTGCACAGCAACCTGTTTCAGGTTGCTGTGCAGCCACTGGTTGCACAGCAACCTGAAACTCAGGTTGCTGTGCAACCACAGGTTGCACAGCAACCTGTTTCTAGTTGCTGTGCATGGTTGCACAGCAACCTCTTTCAGGTTGTTGTGCAACCAGTGGTTGCACAACAACCTGAGGAGGTTGCTGTGCAACCTATGGTTGCACAGCAAGGTTGCTGTGCAACCTGAGGTTGCACAGCAACCTGAACTTCAGGTTGCTGTGCAACCTGAAGTTGCACAGCAACTTCAGGTTGCTGTGCAACTTCAAGTTGCACAGCAACTTAAGCAAGTTGCTTAAGTTGCTGTGCAACTTGAAGTTGCACAGCAACCTGAAGTTGCTGTGCAACTTCAGGTTGCACAGCAACCACAGCAACTTGGCTCAGCCGAAACTGAGCCTTATGCTCAGTTTCGGCTGAGCCTTAAGGCTCAGCGACGCTGAGCCTTAAGCTTAGTTTCGCTGAGCCTTAAGGCTCAATCGAAATTGAGCCTTAAGCTCAGTTTCGGCTGAGCCTTAAGGCTCAACCGTAACTGTCGGCTGAGCCTTAAGCTCAGTTTCGCTGAGTCTTTAAGCTCAGCGACGCTGAGCCTTTGCGCTCAGCGAAACTGAGCCGTAAAGCTCAGCGAAGAGCCACAAAGAGAGAAGCATTATCACGTGCGATCTATTTATGGATCTACATGATCACCACATGACTGGGTTCTTTCTATGTGGTATTGATTCAACACAATTTACATTAAGTAGAAGCATTATCAACTAAAAGTCTACAGTATAGAGCATGAGCATAACTAGAAAATAAATAAATTAAGTTTTCAGTCAATACCCCAGGAATATTGCCGGTACCAGGCCTTCGTTTGGTTCTTGAAGAAGCACACGTCTCACCTTCTCCAGTAAGCTGCATGTAAAGATGGTTTAGCTCGTCGTGAGAGAGCTCACCACCCTGCCTCTCGGTCATTTGAACAACCCGCTCGTTGTATTTGGCCTGTAATTTAAACTTAAGTTAGATGTATTGTTTAGCAAAATTAGAAAATTGTAAATTATAATTTAAAACTTTTGTTGATTACATACAACAAACTGTTCCGAGTACTCATCAACCCATCCCCCATTTATAGAATCGTCCGGTTTCTCAACATAATGTGTTCGAATATAAACCTGCATGAATGTTGGTGTTCGGCCTTGTTCTTTCTCCTAAAAAATAAAAACCATTATCATATCTTTATTTGGATTGTATACTATTATTAGTTAATAATTTAAACAATTACCATATCGTTCATCCATTGTGCCATTGACTTGGAACCACATCTATGTGGCCTTGGATTTTTTTTGCAAGCAATTGAGTTTTTTTAGAAAGCTCCTTCACATCCTCTCTCTCCCAATAGGCTAAAAATTGTGGCCATACCTCATCTGTTATACAAGCATTCTTCTTTTTATGTCTTTTCATGTCTCCAACAATCCACCTATACTTCAAAGAACACTTTTGATTCCATAACAGTCTGACATCAGCAAAAGAAGTAGCGGTATCCCAAGTATACAATGCCTACACAAGATTTTAGGATCAAATAAATTGGAAAACTTAATCATGAATGAACTAAATATTGCAAGAACCTGAATTTCAAAATTATTCTACCTTAAACTCGTCAAACCAATGATCCTTAATATTAGCAGGAATTGTACTGAAACAAGGCCAAAATGATGTCAAACGGGCCTTAAGCATATTAGATAAAGTACGAGATGTCGACTCACTATTCGCGAATTCATACCTGTTAATGCAGAAATTAGAGTAAATTATGTAATGCATTATTAAAATATACAATAATTCGAAAATTTAAAAATTTTACTTACTCGCCACTATTCATACAATAGATGTACATGGTACCGACTGAAGAAGTAGAGCCAGTCTGTGACACTTGTCCAGATAGCCCAGGGGTGTCTTCATCATGATCACATTCATCCGAAGGGGTGAATTGTTGATCGATAGAGGGTGGTGCTGGTGCTGGTGCAGGTTCGATCAAACCCAAACCACGTTCACTACCACTACGACCACTACCAGTACGACCACCACGACCACCACCACTACTACGGCCACTGCTACTACGACCACCGCGACCACGAGAACTCATATCTATTACATGAATACGACATTTGCAACTATATACATAAGATAATCTAACATTTCAAAATGAAAGTAGTGAACTTTATTTAAGACAAGGTTTGAAAACATTCATCAAAGAGCATAGAATGTAAATCAACAATTGAAAATTTTACTACTAACTAAACATAAACAAGTTCATAAACATAAAAGCAACCGAGCAACTAAAAACACATGCAAACAATCACAATTAAATATGCATGCTACCAATCTTCATTATCATCATCACTCTCAATGTTAACACTCTCGTCTTCAGGCTCACACTCATCTTCTTCTACTTCAATTTGCGCATCGTCATCTTCATCTACTTCGATCCCATCATTGACGTCATTAATAAGAGATCCTATGTCTTCTACTTGTTGTACAATCTCCAGTAGCTCATTAGGTTCTGGATCATTTTGATACGCAATATTATCGGTTATGATCGTATTTGAGTGAAATGACCATCTCGGTTTTGTCTTAATGACAGCCCACCAATCTGAACGACTGTTGTCGATAGCAGGATATGGTGTGAAATAAACTTGTGTAGCTTGTGCCGCCAACACAAATGGATCATACCCTAAATATATTTTTTTGTGGTTCACTTCAATAAGAGGGTAGTCCTTATGTACGCGCTTTACTCCAGTGTTCGGCCTACTATCAAACCATCGACATTTGAATAGAAACGTTTTTAACTCCGGCACCACCGAGTAAGTTAACTCAATTATTTCCTCCAGTACACCATAATAATCTGTTATGTCATCATCGTTGTTCCCACCTTTGATACAAACTCCACTATTAACAGTCGTCTTTTTCTTTCCATATTCTTCTGTGTGGAACTTAAATCCATTTATAAACATTATTGGACATATTCTGTAACTAGCACGCGGTCCAAAAGCAAGTTTCCTATAGCAAATGTCGGTGATGTTGTTCGTATCAACCTATCGATTTGAATTAATTACACAAGTTAATATATAATGGATACAGTGCAAGGTTAAAAAAACATGACTAATCATACTTACATATTGTTTAAACCATCCCTCGAATTCTTTACAGAGTTCAGCATTGGGATATTCACTTTCGAACTTGCTGTTTAAACGAAATACACATGTTAATATCTAAGTAGTATTGTGTGTAGCTTGAAGAGATTGACATTAATTTAGTTAATGAATAATCAAATTATTATAGTACCTTATAAGATCAGCTAATTCATTGCAATTAAGAAGCACAGTTGCATTGGCTAGATTGTAATCTTTTGTTGTAGCGAAGCCTTTAACATTCTTCCATTTACCAGATGGACGTCCTTGTTTTTTGAATACTGAGAGAATGTTATCGACTGAATCATTCACAATATCAGTTTCATTGCGATGACCACGATTAAAATTTAAATTCACATGATCATCGAAATAATGACTAAAAAATATGGATGCTTCTTCAATAATGTACGCTTGACAAATAGAACCTTCAACACGTGCTTTCTGCTTCACCTTTTTCTTTAGGTGGCCCAGATACCTTAATAGGAAAATGTGTGAATAATACTATGACATGTTGTATATTTAAACATTGCGTAAATAAATATAATTATTATATACCTCTCAAAAGGATACATCCATCCATACTGCACTGGTCCCCGTAGTAATGTTTCAGTTGGTAAATGTACTGGCAAATGTTCCATGCAGTTAAATACTCCAGGAGGAAATATTTTCTCCAATTTACATATCAATTTGGGTACATCTCTTTCAAGCTTCTTCAAATGGCTTTTAGATAGAGTTGTCGAGCATATATCTTTAAAGAACAAACTGAGCTCTGTTATAGGCACCCAAACCTTTTGTGGTAAAATCTCTTTAAATACTATCGGAAATAGAGTCTCTAAAAATACATGGCAATCGTGGCTCTTCATACCTGACAGAATAAGATCCTTCATATCAACGCATCGTTTCATATTAGAAGCAATCCCATCGGGAAATCTCAAAGAATCGACCCACTCTAGTAATTTTGTACAACGAGTTTTATCCAACTCATAACAAGCAAGAACTTTGAAGTTTGGACGAATCGGATCAATCTTAAGCTCTGGACGATTGCAATAGTATTCGACATCTCTTCTTGATTTCAAATCATCTTTGGTTTTTCCTTTCGCATTCATGATTGTATGAAAGAAATTCTCAAATACATTTTTTTCAATATGCATCACATCTAAATTGTGTCGAATTTTTAGATCCTTCCAATATGGCAATTCCCAAAATATACTCTGTTTGCACCAATTGTGATAATCACCTTTACCAGGAATTTTGGGCTCTTTGTTTCCTGTCTCATGTAATTTTGCATAATCTTGTACAATATCAAATATCTCTTCTCCATTCAAAAAAGTTGGTGGTTGCAAGTTTACAGTTTTATTTCTTTCAAAGTTTTTCTTATCACGTCTAAATGTGTCATTTGTATGTAAAAATCGACGGTGGCAATCCCACCAACACTGCTTACCACCATGCTTCAGTGTAAATGCTTTTGTTGAATCCATGCACACAGGACAAGATAATTTACCTCCTGTACTCCAACCCGAAAGCATCCCGTATGCGGGAAAATCGCTTATCGTCCATAATAAACAAGCAAAGAGTTTGAAATTTTTCCTTCTTGATACGTCGTACGTGTCAATGCCCTCTACCCACAATTTCTTCAGGTCCTCGATTAAAGGTTGCAAATAAACATCTATTCCGTTTTTCGGATTTTTGGGTCCAGGGACAATTAGGGTTAAAAACATGTATGGATTTTGCATACACATCCAAGGAGGTAAATTGTAAGGTGTCAAAATAACTGGCCAAGTGGAGTACTTTTTACCAAACTGACTAAAAGGTTGGAAACCATCAGTGCATAAACCGAGCCTAATATTTCGTGATTCATTGGCAAAATCAGGATATTTGTCATCGAAATATTTCCATGCTTCTCCATCTGCGGGATGACATAAAACTCCTTCCTCTTGAACCCGTTCACTATGCCATCTCATGTGCTCCGCAGTGGCATAAGACGAATACAATCTTTGCAATCTAGGTATAATCGGAAGATAATGTAAACGAGTAAAAGGCACACCTTTACCGTTACTTTTTTTTCTTTTCGTATCTTCCTAAGCCACAAAATTTACATTGTGAACGATCTATGTCTTCTTTCCAATATAACATACAACCACTTCGACATGTATCTATCTTTTCATACGGCAATCCGAATGCGGACACTTGTTTTTTTAATTGATACCAATTTTCAGCCAATCTAGTATGCAAACCGGATGGGACCACATCTCGAATTAAACTAAGAACGTCATTCATTAATTTTTGTGTACCATTGTTTGTGGATTTTATTGCAACTAGCCTAGCAGTCGCTGCCAACTCTGTCATAGGACATCCATCAAAAAGCGGTTTTTTTGATGCTTCTAACAAATCAAAAAAAGATTTAGCTTTTGGATTTGGCTCTTCCTCTACATCCAATGAATTAGACAACATGCTCGGACCAGCGGCATCAATAACCATTTCAGTCATTCTATTTTCTGTAGTAGTAGATTCATAAAAATTAACACCAAAATTAACGTTACCATCTACCGACGTATTAATAACGTTCACCGCATCTTCACCGTGATGTATCCACACATAGTAATCGTCCATAAAACCGTTTTTAGTCAAATGACTTTGAACAATTCCATGAGGATAATGTTTTGTAGCTTTGCATTTCTTACAAGGACAACGAATTTCCGTCATGTTTGTTCCATTGGAAGATGCCACTATCATGAACTCATTTAAACCTCTTAAAAATTGAAATGGAATTGTTTGTCTATATCCAACATTTTTGTACATCCAAGCACGACGAACTTTCAATTGTTCCATCTTCTACTGCATAATTAAGACATGTTATATTATAAGATGAGTACTTATATTATTATTATTATTATATTATTATACAAAACTATAGTAATTTCATTATTTTAATAGATATCTAATTATTGTATTATTTTACTTAGATGGATATAATTTCAAATTCGAACACATACAATATTAGATGTTTTCGGTTTTTTTTATTTATTTCCTTTTTTACTTTGACGGCCGGTCTACCTACTTCCCATTACAAATATAATAACGTAAGCATATTTTATAAATCATTTCAGGTTAAACGGTTCAACAAAATTTCGGCAGAACTTCCCTTTGGTCCCTGTATCGTACACAAATGCATGTACACAGGGAACAAAAAAGGAAGTGTCATCGAAATTTTGTTGACCGTTTAAACTGAAATGATTTATAAAATATGCTTATATTATTATATTTGTAACTTGTCCAATACTAGGACAAATTCAACGAATATTGTATCAGATGAATATAGATTTCCGTTTTATGTAAAAACGAATACCCATATAACGATCATATACAACATTTGTCGGACGGGGCCAAATTTATATAAGGGGTTCACATGAGTAGTCAAAAAAACATTCAATCTAAGTTTAAAACAAAACAAAAAACACTTCAAATGGAATTGTTTTTTCTACGTATGATAATCGAATTATGTAAAAAAACATGTCATAAATAAATGTGGTAAACCATCTCATAGTAGATCATAGAAGCCCGCTAGCAATCCAAAACTAAAGCAACAATCAAATTGGAGTAACAATAAATACAAGGAACAAAATGAAAAGGCTTTTTTTTTTATAAATTCAAAATTTCAACCTTCGTAATATATGTAATGCTTTGGAAACAATTATCCTTGAAAAAATGAAGTTAGATGGGAAACGTATGAGATTTTAAAGAGATGATTAATCATTACGACTTGGATGTAAAACGAAGAGTATAAAATGTTGTTTTTTAGGCAAGTGTAATACACATTTTGAAGTTTATATGCAACCTGCCATCTATTAGTGCATTACAAATATTTTAATAAACAACCAAAGCTCTGAAAAGATGATTAAAATATGATAACTAAAGCAAAGAAAGTATTAGAGCTAAATTAACTTTAATTAAAATTAGTACCATCATAAAGCTACAGTTGTCCCCTTTCTTTTCGCAAAGAGCAACAAAACAGCCCGAAACTGGAAATACTAGTTTAAAAAACTCTTATATATATGTTGCATTTTTATCATGATTGGACATTAGTTACGAAAATAAGAATATGGTGATGCACTTATAATTCAGTTTTGGAATTTACCAAACATAAATAATGCGATTTCTAAAATTACGTCTTCGTTTATGTCAGCATCAGATAATTTCATATTATGTTTATCTTGTACTTAATTATGTTAGTTAAGTGTGATTAACTTTTTAAGCAGCAGAAATGATAACATATACAAGCCTAAACTAGTCTTTTGCTTCCAGTGCTTTTAATAAAGCCTTTCCTTTTGCATTCAATAAAGCTAAACACATTAGGTCATGGAAGAATTTTCTAGGTTGGTCGTAAAAGCTTCCACTTCTATATAAAAAAATCATACTCACATTATGTACACCATTGTTTAGAGTGGATCAAAAAGTACGGTGATCTACAAAGAAGAGCACCGTGTGGATAAAAACCAATCCCATAACAATTTGTTTTAGTGATGTAATCAGTGTCATGCACATATCATTTTCAAAAATAACAGTAAACATTGATCTACACCACACCTAAATACACAAGAAGCAGTAACAATTTTTGGTTGCTATGTTAAGGTGTAAAAAACAACTTACAGAGGAAGAAAGAGGGACAAATCGCTGGAATAAGAGATGGAGGGAGAGGAAACACTCGCTGGAATAGGGCAGCTCCAAGTCTCAGCGGTCTCGGCGGCTCGGCGGTCTCCAAGGCGGCGCGGCGGTCTCCAAGGCGGCGGCTCGGCGGTCTCCAAGGCGGCGCGGAGGTCTCCAAGGCGGCTCGGCGGACTCCAAGGCGGCTCGGCGGTCTCCAAGGCGGCTCCAGAAATTGAACGCTCAATCCCGATTTGGCGTTTTAGGGTTTTTTTTTTATACTGTAATCGAACGGAAATGAGAAAGGTTTTACTGGAACGATGGAAAGAAAGTGGCGGATGTATTGTTTTGACTGGGTAGCAAATATTTAGACCGTAATTTCAGAACCCATTAATAAATTTCAACCACGCATAGGGAATTGGTAGGGAATTCTCTACCCGATGCCTACACCATTGATATTTTTTACATTTTCCCTACGCCGCGCCTACGCGATGTAGGTATGGCGTAGGGAAATGTAAGTTGGAAAATGACCCCTTTTTTTGTAGTGTTGGTCTGGAAACCCGAATTGAGCTTAGCTCGGGCACCCTAAACTCAAAGACGGCTCTATCCTAGGCCCTGGCTGCATCATCGGCTGTGTCGAATGCGCCTAACCACTTCCTGGCGGCCTTCCTTGGGTCTCTTATCTCTGCCGCCGATTTGCCCCATGGCCTCTGCCTCACTCCCCAGTACTTATTCTTCTCGTACTTCCTCCTCCTCTTTGTCACCTCCGCCTTCACCTTCATCGGTTCTGTCGAGCTCGTGAAAAGGTCGCACCCCACGCAACCTGATATGCTGCATTGGCTGCACAATAGGAAGGCTGGGGTGGGTTCTGAGTCCGTGCCGGATAACGCATGGACAAAGGCTGATACCATTATCGACTGTTCTAGCTCTCTGCTTAGCCTGTTGTGTACGGTAGGGAAACTGATCATATCCGAATTTGGATGTGGTTTTTTTGAATGTTTGAGTTGAGGAATTTGAATGGGAGACTGAGTGGTATTTATACTGCTTTTGCGCCAGCTGGGAATTGGCAGGTGCACACGGATATAATAGTATAATACGGAGTTGATTCGGTTATACTTTTGTTTGTTTGGACATTTCATTTTCGGTAATAAGAAGCTCGTGGAAAATGTGAGGTTAAGGTTGAATTGAATGAGCTCAGTTGTTTTGGTTTTAGGGACCGAACATGACTATTTTCTACATTCATCTTGGATATACGTCCAGCAAGCCAAACGTAATTGTGAATCATATAATGGGTAAGTATATTACTTATAAAGAGATTAATTATATGATATCTCATTACATACATGATTGGGTTTTCATATTATCTTTTACCATAATATGTATATTGAACTTGCTTAATGATAGTGTTGCAGTAATGAGCATGAACCTTAGGCATTCCATAAAGTTAACCCCATATAAACTGATAGTATGTATCACATTATCATGACAAGATCTTCGTGGTCAATGAATCATTTGGCAGTATACCTATGATTCAGTTTTTTCACATTTATTCATTCAGTTCGTTAAAGAAAAATAACTTGTTAGATAAGAACGAAATAAGGCTAGAATTGAAATATTAAGCATATAATGATTGATTGAAATGCAATCTAAATTTAAAAATTATAACCTCGTGAGTTTGTTTGTTAGTTTTTACTCGATTTCAAATTTTATTAAATCAAACCGAAAGTTCTAGTTTTGAAAACAATAGATAATTACTCTGAGAACAAAAAAATAAAGACCTTTAAAACTTTTATAACTTTAATTTTATATAATCCTTCTTTCGCTTAACCAAAGGATCTCAAGTCTACTTTGAAATAATTATATATATAGATATATTTCAAGCAACAGCAATATTCATCATAAATAAAACTCAAACAATCCAATATACAACAAAATTAATAGATCGACATCACTCATGTAAACAAAATGTACCAAACATACCAAATAAACATCAAACATCCCCCAAGTCAACCTCAAACATCACGACCCTATAGATGACTTACTGCAACAAAAATCCAAGGTGATGCTAGCTATAATATAATCATAGCTATGCTGATTTTTGTCTATTGCAAAGCACGTTTCAATGTGTTAGCATAGATATTAAATTGTGCTGCAATAACTATAGATATATTCTAAATAAAAAAATTATAAAAAATAAATACACCTTAGCGTCCAAACCATTAGTTAAAACAGAATCTCAACCATCCATCAACACCATCATTCAACACTTCATCTAATTATATTTACCACTTTTACGTTCATTCTCCCGCCTTAGTTTTTGTTTACTTCTCGCCCCCAAAATTTCAAAAATCTTTCGGAATCCCTAATTTTCATTTTCTACCTCTTTTCGCCCCTAAAGTTTCGCACTTCTTTCCTTCACCCTAGCATTAGCTTTAATCATTTTTATTGATTCGTCATTTGTGACCACCTCAAGTCGCTACTGCTGTATTTCTCAGATCTACTTCTCAAGCTATCTATCTCACTTGATTTTGAGTTAGTTGATGACTCAGCGGTGTTTTATACTGGTAGGTTGATGAATCTTTGCTTTCGACACCTTTGCAGCATTTTTTGATCCTCTATTCACCTTTGGAGATTGTTACACTGGAAGTGGCTGGGCTGTACTGCTTGGGTCCTTTGTCCAAATTTTGTCCTCCATTTGCTCCTTAGGTATGGAGTTTGGAGTACTGCATCACGCTCTATTTTAAGGTATGACTATATGGTGAATTTCCTATTTCATCCAACTTTTTTGCTGAGAAGAATTGAAACTCCATTAATTCAGGTATGCATATTTCTTATATTTTCCTTCTTTAGCTCGTGGCAATATTATAAGATCCACTTTATAATGTTGAATTGTTTAATAGCTAGCTACCACAACACAATCATTTCATGAATTAGGTCACTTTTTGTTGGTTACAGTGTCTTACAACATGCACATCTCAACTAACTAATATCAAACTCATCGATTTATAAATAATAGTCCAATCATACCTCAAATCATAACTATATTTCATTTTATGACTAATTTAGTTCATATGCACAGACATTTCCAATTATTTGCCTTGAATATGATAACCTAAGAGGATCTCTTTTGTATAGGTCCCCTGAGCTTGTGAAAATTACATAAGTATCTTGTAGCGGATATCAAACAGCAATCGTTTGTGATAATGGGGAGGTCATTCTAGTGGGGAATGATTTTTTCTTAAAATACTGGTTGCTTTTCACTTTTCACTTTTCACTAAACTAACGGGGACCCGTGTTAATGGCATGTAACCTACTAAAGTTTAACATAAACTCATATTAATTTAGCTATGCGACCCTTTTTTGGTTTCAAGATAGTGTATAAAGGTGTTTATATAGTAAATGAGGTGGTTAATGAACATAAAGGAACATGCCTCTGCCTTCCCTGTCGCTCCTGTATGCGATAGGGTTAGGAAAAGATGCTATACTCGCAGCAGCTGCTGTGAATTGGGTGCTTAAGGATGGGATAGGGTATCTCAGCAAAATATTGCTGTCTAATTTTGGTCGCCATTTTTACGTTAATCCTAAGGGCTGGAGGCTATTTGTCGATCTTCTGAAAAATGCAGTATTTGGATTAGAGAACATGACCCCTGCTTTTCCACAGTATTTTGTCCGGATTGGTGCTGCTACCGGTGCTGGTCTTTTAGCTGCTAGATTGATACAGGCTGCAACTAAAAGTTGTTTCTATGCAGGATTTTCTGTACAGAGTAATTCTACTGAAGTTACTGTTAAAGGTGAAGCACAAGGAATGGTAAGCAATTTATTGGCATCATGCTTGACACAGCATTGGTTAATTTCATCAAATGCTCAACTTCGTTAGCTCTTGTATCCTTTACTGAAGTAAATGGATTTCACATGTATTGCAATCTGAAGTCATATCAATCTATTCAATCGAGGACTCTAAGCCCATATCGTGCGAGTTTGGTCTTTAGCGAATATTTAGTTAGTGGACTATTTCCTCAAATCATGCATGTCAATGATGAGAAGACATTTTATCCTGGCCTTACCTATGTCAATAGAGATAAGTGTATGAAATTGTCTGGCATTCTTTCAATTAGGGACAGAAACGCAGCATCTGAAATATGCAACAGATTACATCTTCGGTGTAAACTTAGTGAAGTTGCAAAAAACAAAAAGGATGCATTATCTTTATTCGATATATTTAAAGAGGAAGGTTATATAGTTACATATAAGAAAGGAAAATTCTATGTCATAATCCGTGAAGGTTGTTCGCCACAAGATATGCTGATGTCTTTGTTTCACGTTAGCTGTTTATATTGGTTGGAGAAAAATATTCAAATGGAGCAAAGTAGCATAGCAGATGAATGCAAATATGGTAAGAGATTGCACATATCCCTGGACAATGTGCAAATAAAATTCAATCAGGTCAAGCAAAGTGGGCTGGAAAATGGATGGCTAGTTAGTGATGGGTTGATAGCCAGGCCTTACCTTTCAGAATGCGAGTATGCTATACATATAAGAAAATAAGCGGAAATGGTTTTATTTACTAAATGAATAAATTGATCAATTGTACAAAGGTTTATGTACATATTTATAGTTGAATAACCTGTTGTATATAACGGGGTTGTACACACAATTATATGATTTTTGTTTGATGATAACAACCAAATAAATATTATTATTAATGTGCTTAAAATCGTACTGTTATTCTACATCACATACAGGAATATTATATTTATATTTAAATAGAATACGACTGTATAGATATTCATATTTTCTTACAGTATTTTATTGAAATATAAATATAATATTTCAAACACTCAATCAGTACAATTATTTACAACTCCACTATTTAATCACTTCACAGATTTTGTACTTGTAAATATACAGTATACGATAAACAAATTTTGTTTGATGACAATAAAATAATATTTTATTTCAAACAATTTGTTTATTACAAATAAACAGTACAGTCTCTTCACTACAACTCTGACACTCAGTTACACACTGACACATACAGACTTACATACACACACTTTTTTTTCACTATCTTCTGTCTTTCACCTTTTGTCTTCACCGCGTTCTTCAGAAAGTCTAGTCAAACTAGTCTAGTCATCTTCATGCTTACCTGTCACATATGAAACACATACACAGTACACTGCAACAGAAATGAAACAGAATATATGCGAATATAAATTTTATTTTAAAATTTAATTTGCCTCAGTTTTCTGGTGTGTTTCTCATCATTTTTCATGACTTGATCTGATATATAAATATAGCACGCGCATGATACATGTATACACATACATGTGTATGTATATACACATATTACAGTGCAGGGACAGGAAAACTCGTCTGACGGCTGCATGTACACACGTGCATGAATATACATGTGTGCACTACCTTGCCAATCAGTGTTGCGACTGAGGAGCAGCCACATGGACCAACTCGACTCAGCGCAGATCAGCATATTCCAGTGTAAAAGAACAAGGCTACAACAAGATGGCAACAGCAAGAGCAAGTTTCAGCATAAGCAATTAAAACAGCAATGCACAAATGCAAGCATAATGTGGCATGATCAAGTCTACAAGAGGGTGAACACAACAGAAAGGTGCAGCTCAAAAGAAGCTATAGCAAGTCTACAAGCACCAACTCAAAGATAAGCAAGTAAATGAAACAAAGCTCATGTACAAATATACATGTGAGAAACATGGTCAATGGTGCCAAAATGTAGTGAAAGCTGCAGTTATATAGCAGCACAATATTCATAACAGCAGCATGGGAAAATTTCTAAGCAGTATGGATTTCATGTCTTAATGAATGCAGCTATAAAGAAGTGGATCAACTCAGTTTTATATATATATATATACGTAGGTCAAGCAATAACAAGCATACAGCATGTACAAACAGTTTTAATGGTTCAGCATGATAATGTTCTAGTACAAAATACATGGCAGATTATTTGAGCTCAAGTAGTGGAGCATATACAAGCAAACAATGGTGTACAACTACGACAAAACTGGACAGTCGAACAGCATGGTCAAACTTGCTCATATGCAACAAATCAAGTCATTAAGACTTAGGCAAAGGATGTTCTTGGAAATGCATTTTTGGAAGCAACAATACATGGTGGAAGAGGCTAATTCAACATACAGTACATATGTTATGACAGTGGCCAAGCAAGAGAACAACATGAATGAGAACTTGTGCAACAAACATGCTATGTCCAAGTTTTACAAAGAATTGCAATATCAATTTAATTGAGGTTTGGCATATTAAAGCAGCAAATTTCAAGTTTTAAATCGACCAAAGCAAAAGTGGAAAGCATCACAAATAAACCGAATTAATCAAGTATTTCACACAAGTGAGTTCAAGTTTAATCCACAGGTGCAAGTTATATATTTTCAAAGCCGAGCAAATCGTTTTCAATCAAAGAAAATCACGCAATCAATTTCATTCAAGGAAATCATATATGGGAAAGTAAAGTTTTGTTTCTATCATTTATGGAGTGGTGACAAAGCAAGAATCAATCTCTGTTATTTTCTGAAATCATCAATTTCTGAAATGGAATTAAAACTGACCATTCTCGTAAAGGAAAGACATATTTTTTTAGCGCTGTGGAAATCAATCCAAATCTGGAAACAAAAGGTTGGGAACGATTTAATGGTTTTTCCAGAATTATTTATATTCATTATTTCAATCAGAAAGGGAAATCATGGAAATTTCTGAGCAACTAAAAGAGGAATTTCTTTCGAAATTCTTTCCCAAAATTAACAATCAATTCTTGGAATTCTATCAAGTCATTCAAAGCAAAGGAATCTTTTTTTCATTCGAAGAATTCAAAAGAGGAAACCAGGCCAAGTCGATTACTTGAAATCAGAGAATTGTTAGGGTTCGTTTTTCCCTATAAAAACACCACTTTCATCTCAGGCATAATCGATCAAAAAAAACCATAAAAACAAATTAGAGGAATTCAAAGAAACTTCAGAAAACTCACAACTGAAATTGGGGTTTCGATCAACTGTTTTTCCACGCCGTATCCTAAATCGAGGCATCAGAGAATAGTATTGATCAAGAGCATCAACTCGAGCATTGGATATTTTAGTATCATCAATCAAAGCATCGATTTGGTGTGATTTTTTGAAAACCCTAGTTTTTCATCAGAGCCGCCATTTCTAAAGAGAAAGGGATCGGGTCATAAGGGTGCAACGCAAATGAATGGGCCGGCCAAGCATATGTGAAAAGGGATGACCCTTTAATAATTTAAACTCCTCTTGTCAATTTAAAACTAGGGTTCTTCTTGTTTTTTAATTTCATTTTGTATTTTTTTTTATTTCGAGTTGTAAAACAATCAAACAGTTCTAGAGTCTGTAAAGTCTAGGGGGATTCAGTCAAGGTGTTGACTGACAGTTGACAGAGTCTGTAAAATCTGGGTTGCTGGTTACAGGGTCGTAATCAGGGGAAATCTGGTTGAAGGGATATCGATCAGTCTAGGGTTTTGAACGTAGGGTTAAAATAGGAGCGAGGGGTTCGCGAGTATACATGGTCTTGTATGCGGGATCTTTTCTATCACCTAGTAGAAACCTTAGGAATGCAGCAGTAGGTAGGGTTTTGCTGAAGCTGGGTATATCTGTGTGTGATTTATTTTCTGCATTTTTGTTTCTGCTATATTCTGTGATCTATTTATTATTATATATCTCGTTAGATTTTTAATTCAGTCAAAAACTGTTATAAACCCTATTCACCCCTCCTCTAGGGTTAATCTAGATCCAACATAGCCGAATGGGCTTAATGTAATGAAACGTGAAATAAAACATGACTTTGGGCAAAGCCCACTTATGATGTAAACGGGATATAAAGAGTATTTGTGTATTACTCTTCATAACCCCCTCCCCCCACCCCCGTAAACCATATTAATCGATCTAGGATTTGAGGAAAAAAATTGGCAACCGACATAGAAATTCCCAAATCATTTCTCTCAACAATCTTCCTCAATTCTGACGTCATTCTCTTTTAAGTCTTGACTTTAGCTTGAGCTTGAGCTTTCTCTGCGTTGTTATCTATAGCTAATTTAGTCTCCTTATCTCCAGATCTAATTTTGTTGATAGATTAATCGATTTTTTTATAAAATTTGGTTAAAGCTTAAGACTTTGTGACTGATTCGAAGTCAATACTACTGGATCTTCCAGGCTTGTCAGTTAGGGTTTGTTCTCTGCTTCCGCTGCTTTGAGATTTAAGGTTTATAATTTCTGCTATGCACAGCTTGTCTCTCGGTGTCTCAAATCTAGGCTTTGACATTGGTTTGGTCAGAATGTCTGCTATTTGTAAGTGGAAGATACGTGACTTACCTGAAGCTTCTCTTTTTGAACTAATTCTCTTACGAAGTAAATATCCAGTTCTAGATGCTTAGTTCTTGCGTGTAGAACAGGATTAGCTGTTAATGCTATAGCACTCATGTTATCACGCCACACAGTTTCCTTTGCACTTGAGTTGATCTTTAGTTCACTTAGAAGCGATCGAATCCACATGATTTC
This sequence comes from Allium sativum, assembly GCA_030737875.1. Lineage (NCBI taxonomy): Eukaryota > Viridiplantae > Streptophyta > Magnoliopsida > Asparagales > Amaryllidaceae > Allium > Allium sativum. The sequence continues at coordinate 289,110,915 of CM060913.1, forward strand.
TGTTGTAGTACTTGCAATGCTACAGTATTCTGCTTCTGTACTTGACCTCGAAACAATATTCTGTTTCTTTGCACACCACGATATAGGATTATTGCCTAAGTAAATAAAATAACCACTTGTAGATTTTCTGTCATCATAGTCATTTGCCCAGTCAGCATCTACATGGGCATTAGTGTTTAAATCGTTGCCATTCCTCAGAATTAAACCCTGATTAATGGTACCTCTTAAGTACCTTAAAATACTTTTTACTGCCTTCCAATGGTCACTGAGAGGTCTTTGCATGAATTGGCTTGCCTTGTTGACACTATAAGATATGTCTGGCCTGGTTATAGTCACAAACTGTAGAGCTCCAACGATACTTTTGTACAATTTTTCATTGCATGGGTTCACCTTTTTCCTTACTAAAGTGAGCATTAGTTATCATTGGTGTAGGTAAAGGGTTAGCCTTATCCATGTTTGATCTTGCTAGAATTTCTGCAATGTATTTCTATTGACTCAACCGAAGCTCATTGTTGTTTCTGCTGAATTCAACTCCTAGAAAGTAGGACAATTCACCTAGATCCTTGACTGAAAATTCATTGTTCAGATGATTGGTGATAGTTTTGATTTCAAATTCATAGTTGCCTGTGATTATGAAATCATCAACATAGATCAGCACATAGGTCACTATATTATTAGTGAATTTTGTGAATAGGGAATTGTTTAATCTTGTAGAATTGTATCCAAACTTTGACTATATTGATTTTAGCTTGTTGAACCATACATGTGGTGCCCGCTTCAACCCATAGATAGCCTTGTTTAGTTTGCACACTACTTTTCAATTTGTTTTCTATTTAAGCCCTGGTGGTAGCTCCATATAAACTTCCTCTTGGAGTTCACCATTCAAAAAAGGATTGTTAACATCAAGTTGCTTGATGGTCCAATTTTTATACAAGCCTATTGTTAAAATAATCCTAATTGTTGTTGGCTTCACAACAGGTGAGAATGTTTCACTGAAATCAATTCCCCACTGTTGTGAATAACCTTTAGCCACTAACCTAGCCTTGTACTTAGAAATTGTACCATCAGCATTTCTCTTTATTCTATATGCCCATCTACACCCAATGATAATTTTGTTTTTGGGTGGTTGAACAAGACACCAAGTTTTTTTTATTAACTAGAGCTTCTAATTCTTCCTGCATAGCTGACCTCCACTTGTCATTCAACTTTGCTTGTTGATAAGTGGATGGTTCAGTATTATTGAATTCAACACAAAAAGTTTTTGGTTTGAATATACCACTTTTTGCTCTTGTCATCATATGATGTTTATTTTGATGCTGAGTACCTTACCTGTTTTTTTTCTGCTTGAGTGCTTTCTAGACTATTGTTTTCTTCATTACTCACATTATCATGTTGCACATTATCATTGTCACCACTACCACTGTTTTCACTCTCATGATCTGATGCATCTCTAATAATATGATGTTGTATAGTGCTTGTGGTTTGTGTGCTTTGTGTTTGTTTAGTGCTATTATCGAATTGTGGCACATGCATAACTTCATCCCCTTGTTCAGGAAATTGTGGAACTATAATTCTTGAATTATAAATTTTCTTTGTGGTTTTGCATGTGTCACTTCTGAATGGAAACACTTTCTCATTAAAGATGACATGTCTAGATATATAAATTTTTCCATTTCTGTCCAAAACTCTTGTAGCCTTTAAAAAATTTTGCATAACCCAAAAAAGTACATGGAGTAGATTTGAAATCAAGCTTATGTTTATTGAATGGTCTAATATGAGGAAAACATAAACATCCAAATACTTTTAGTTCATCATAATTTGGCTTGGTTTGATTTAAAATTCTATGGGACACTTCATGTCAAGTACCTTTATAGGTAACCTGTTTATTAGATGAACAGTTGCAGCAAATGCATCAGGCCAGAATTTAAGAGGTAATGATGCATGTGATAGCAGTGTCAACCCTGTCTCAACAATATGTCTATGTTTTCTCTCAAATAGTCCATTCTGTTCAGATGTATGTGGACATGTTAATCTATGTGTAATACCCTTTTTGTGGAAATAATCTTTTAAGGGTTAAAACTCCTAACCACCATCACTTTGAACAGTTTTGACTTTATGGCTTAACTGATTTTCAACATTAGCTATGAACTGCATAACTACATTACAAGTGTCAGACTTTGATTTTAAAAAATATATCCAAACATATCTTGAATGAGCATCAATAAATGAAATATAATACTTGTACCCATAGTCAGTGTTAATTGGCGCTGGACCCCATAGGTCAACAACAATTAATTCTAATGGGTTCAAATATTCGGTTTTAGAATTTGCGAATGGCAATTTATGGCTTTTTACCATTTGACAATATGTGCACACATAATGACTTGGAATATCAACAAAAATATCAATGTTGACTAAAATTTCTTTCGTAATTTTTGAACTTGGATGTCCAAGCTTACAATGCCACAAATCAATTATCATGTAGTCATTACTTGAGTCTAATTCAGTCATATTGCAGTACTTATGTTTTGACTCAGTTTTTCTGCAATTTCCAGAATCGAACTTGTATAAGCCACATTTTGTTCCCTACCCTGCATTAAAATGTTCCTACTCAGCATGTACCTAACTGCACAGTGACTTGGGTAAAATTCAAATGATACTTTGTTGTCTTTAGCACACTGTGACACGCTGATTAAGTTTTTCTTATATGTGGTGCACACAGTAAATTATTTAAACAGATTTGTTTGACACCATTAGTACTAGCATGTCCAAGATGAGGGATAATTATAGAATTACCATTACCCATAATTAGATATTACTTACCTTTGTATTCACAATTGCCATGATTCAGATTATTTAAATTGTTTGTGACATGATGAGTTGCTCCTGAATCCGGACGTCATGCTTCATCTTGAATATCATCTGTAGTAGCAGGGTTTGAGGAAGTTTCTTGATTAGTTTTAGTATCTGATTAACTGCTGACCATGTTGGCATTCAGAGTGTTATTTCTGTTATTGCTATTACCGTATTTATTGACATTGTAGTTGCTGTCAAACCTGAAATAATATATGTTGGCTGTGTAACCCATTTTTTCACAAATCTGGCACTTTGGCCTGTTATTGGGGTTCGATCTCCAAGCTCTTCCTCTTCCACGGTTTGACTGACCTCCTCTTTGGTAAGTGTTTTGATTTCTTGAATTATTTTGTTGATTCTTGCTTTTCCCTATAGTGATATAGTTAATAGAAGGATAAGAAACTTGATATTTTCTTTGCAATGATCTGCCTTCATGAGCTAATGGCATAGAGTGTACACGTTGTAATGAGGGCGTGGGTCTATGTTACACCCCGTATTTTCTGTGAACGTATAAGTAACAAATCAGAGAATAATTAATTTTTAAAATAAGAATCAAGGGAAATGGGTTATGTCATTACGTTTGTCTCGAAATTCTGCTTGGAAACGGGTCCGAGTTTTCGAGAAACGGAGTCCGTATGAGGGAGATATGGCTCTCCGAAGTTTCAGAGATTTTCAGAATCAAAAACAGCTCGAAAATTCAAATTCAAATTCAAATTCAAAATCCCAGAACAGGCTTGGCGGGAAAATTCCCGCCCATGGACCAGGTCGACCTGGGGGTCGACCATAGTGTCGACCTCTCAGGGGCCAGGTCGACCATAGTGTCGACTTGGGGGTCGACCTGCTCCCAAAACCCAGTTTTTGAACCTGGTTCATTCTGATGTATCCGGTCTCGTTTTCTGTCCAGATTCATCCGCCTAATCCTATATAAATAGCCCCCTAACCTCATTTTCTCTACACAATTTCATTCTGTCTGTACTCTGCCTCTGTTCTAATTAAAAGTAAAAATGGCGTCGCTACTCTGCTGGAATCAAAACTTGGACTGATGCATCTTCTTCCAACCTGAATAGAATTAAAAGCTAAATCAAATCTCAAATCAAAGTTTTGGAGCTACAACAACAATTAAAGAGGAGTAATTCAGCATTTCTGCATCAATAACAGTTTATTATCCTTTCTTAAAACCACGAAAGGCAAGTACAGTTATTTTCCAATATAAACTTTAATTATAATTGTGACATGATTGTAAATCTGAATTTGAGGTTGTGTACGTTCTGTTCTGATATATTTTATTCTGTATCTCTTTCTTCTTTCTGTACTATAGCCAGGCTACCACGAGCCTGCGCCACATCTCATAAGAGATTAACACACAAACGCTAAACTTTGGGACAAATAATGAATGATGGCACAATTGGACATGGCTAATCTGTGACTGATGTTGTAAACTAGATTTAGATCTATGCATATTCTGTGAATTGGAAGAAGAGGAACCATTGTATGTTAACATGTGACTTGAGACTTTGGACATAACGCATATTTTGAATTAAGATCTGTCATAATTTAAAGTTCTAGATTGTTGGGTATATTTTTATATAACGATTCATGACTTGAGATAATAAGAGAATATGAATTAGGTGTGAAGATCTATATTAAGATTTGATAACTGTTAAATATGAATAACACCTAAGTGGGAGATTTTTGAATATGTGACATGCATTGAAATCGATGGCTATATTTGGTATAATTTATATGTGAATCTTTTGTACTTGGCAAGTTTAACTAAAATTGGGACATGTAAATTACGACCACAATTCTATGCCATGTAAATTCAATGCAAACGTGGGGTATATGATCATATTGTGAATCATGACAATTATTTAGGCATGCAAACTTAGGCCAAATTTATAATTAGGCAAGATATGTCAATGAAACATTAAGGAATGATTAAATCTGTTATATTGCCTAATCTGCTAGTTCTGTTATATTGCCTAAACTGCTAATTTGATTGAATTACCTAATCTGCTAATTATGTTAAATTGCCTTATCTGCTAGATCTGCTAAATCGCCTAAACTGGATGATCTGTTATCTGTATAATCTGTTGAATGGCGTAATCTGTTGGAACCGAAATGCTGAAATTTGAAGTATGTAAATCTGTAGGCTCGATTTAAAATTGAGCAAAACTTGTTAATAGAACCTCGAATAATCTGTTGTAACTTGTACAGAAGTTAATTTGTTAAATTAGCATGATTAGTCTGATATTAGCATAATCTGTGAATGAATGCATTGGCTAAACATGAAACATGGCTGGTTAGAATGAGTTTGCGGCGTAATCCTGCCCGGAACTGCCCGGCACATCCAGTGGCTGCAAACAATAGGTTCTAATGTGAGAAGTTAGTCATAACGTGCTTGAAACCCAAGATTAGGTCAGTTTACAGCAGAAACTTGCCCGGAACCAACCAACCTAACCAGTGGCCGCAAACTGTCAGTCTAATGTGAGAGGTATGCGCGTTAATTAAATATTAATTGATACAAATCTAAGATAAATATGATGTCTAAAACGTGTTGGGTGGATTGGGTTAAACCAATTGGACAAATGAATTTAACAAACCCGTTTCGTGAATCTGCAGGCCCAATTACAAAGTTAGACAAATCTGTAAATCTGTTAAATCCGTATATCTGATTCGTTAGTCTGAAAACTTGTCTAATCTGTGAACTAGTTGATCTGAACTCTGTATGTCTGAACTTGTAAACAAGTTAATCTGAAATCTGTTAGTCTGGGGACACAAGGTTAGGAGGGAAATTACTTGTGTCATCTGTTGTTTGGGACCCATATTAGTCAGTAACCCTTTCTGGTATCAAAACTTTGACCCAACAGTAGGTAGGGTTTGGGCATGCTTACCGAACTAATTATAAGCGGTTCATTCTGATAATGGCGAAGGGTGTTGATGGTGTGATGCAACTGGGTCATGTGCGTGCATGAATCCCAGTCTGCCTCTGAGGGTATAAGACGCCGTGACATCAGTAAATAGGTCTGTGCTAATTAGTTGTCACTTTAGGGTGTGATACACCCTGTTGTGGGGCCGAGACAAGGTATTTATGTATTAGGGAGCCGATCGCTTGCGGTAGGGTTTTAGGGTACACTTAATTCTGTCTATTTCTGTTGGTACCGTCTTTTTCTGTTGGGTGGTAACACCTGTCTGTTTCTGCATGGTACCGTCTGTTTGGGTGGTAAAGGCCCATTTACTAGTGTACACCTAATTCTACATTCTGTTTCCATAGTGATTAATCTGTTTCTGTTTCTGTACCTTCTGTTCGGGTGGCAAAGGCCCATTATTAGCATTCTATTTCTGTACCTTCTGTTGGGGCGGTAAAGGCCCATTACTAGAATTCTCTTTTGTTGAAATTATTCTGTTCCCATTTCTGTTTAGTTTAGACATTAGGATAACCCTAATCCTGTTATACTAGTATTAGTGTAGAGAAATGAAAAGTAATATTATTCTGTTTCTTCTGTTTAACTTAAGTACATCTGCCGCTCCTGTTACTGTTATCTCTAATCCAGCTTATTTTCATGTCATAATTATTATTATCTGTTCATATGCTAAAAGTCACTGGACTTGCCAGACTTTATGTCTGACCTTGCTTGTTTTCGCCCCTTTTTCTTCCGTCCCCCCCTAGGTTTTCCAAAGAGGTAATACTTTAGCTTGATCTGGATTTCTTCTGCTTGAAGTACTTAGAATGCTTAAAGTATGGCTTGACTCCTTATGGCAGCTTCTGTGGGGATCATGATTTTAAAGTTTTGTACTTTGATGATTTTCTGAACAAGACTGATATTTATGTACTTGAGTTTTTGGTAAAGATGTAACCAAACTGATTTCTGTTTTCCGCTGTAATAAAGTTATAATTTCTCAAGTGTTGTTTATCTGTCTTGAAATTTTCTGTTCTGTTTACTAAAATGCTCCACCAAAGTTAAGGCATTCCCTTTGTGAGTGTCCTTAACGGAGGTGGGGTGTTACACTTGGTATCAGAGCTGAAGGTTACAAGATTGGGTAAAGTTTTTGAAGACTATTTTCAAAAAGGTTTTAAAAGGAAGTATTTTCAAAAATAAAGTTTATTTTGAAAAACATAATCCCCAAAAAGCCATATATCTATCTTTTCAGTTTTCCGTTTTAATCTGTTTTTTCATTCCAGCATGTCTGGGAATCTTAACTTTCCAGAGGGCGTGCCAATACCTGGCTGGTTCAGGAGGTACCTAGAGGCTAGGGTAACGTTGCAGGCCCAACAGATATTCCTCCTCCAGGTGCAGCGATTCCTCCTCCTCCGCCCCCTCCTCGTGCAATTGCTTTTTCAAAAATCTGTAAAGATTTTAGGGCTATGGGTGGAAAGGATTTCAAGGGAACAAAATCATTCGTAGAAGCAAGGAACTGGCTCAAAGAAACTGAAGATCTGTTCATTATCTTTGAGGTGGATGATAGGCAGAAGGTACAATTGGCGGTATGGTTGCTCAAGGACGAAGCTTCCTATTGGTGGGAAGTCACTAACGCCGAGAGGCCAGTAGAAACATGGATGGATTTTAGAACAAGGTTTGAGACGAAATTCCTCTCGCAAGCTGAACGAAGTCTACAACTGGAAAAGTTTTTATCTCTTAAGCAAGGAAGTATGACGGTCAAGGAATACCTCAACCAGTTCAACCAACTGGCTAGATTCGGACTAGATTTAGTCAACACCCAGCATAAAAAGGCTCTCCGCTTTGTTAAAGGATTGAACGAGCCACTGCACAACCTAGCCATGACCCATGTACCTATGGGAGCGACTTACGAGAGATTGGTGGACATAGCACTACTACACGAGGAAGACAAGGGCAAGAAGGAGGCAAACAAGGAAGAACCACAGAACAAGAAAGCATGGCCCAAAAAGGAAACATAAAAGAAGGATGAAAAGTCTGAAGATAAGAAGGAGAAAAAGTGCTTTACTTGTGGAAGCTCGACTCATCTGAACAAGGATTGCAGAAAAAGAAAGGGCACTTGCTTCAACTGTGGTGAGATGGGACACTTCACTAGGGACTGCCCGAAGAAACGAGGGCAAGGGAAGAGGCCAGGACCAACATCTGGAGGGCAGGCGAACACTCTCGAGGGTAGTGGATAGGATAGAAATAAGGAAACTTTCTGTAGGAGGTTTAATTTCTTTATTTGGTTGTTGAGTTAAAGCCCTTTTCTGATTTTGGCATTTTTTCTGTAATCGATACTCTGCACTTTAATACTAGTATTGTTTCTGATTCCGCTGTGGACTCAGACCCATAAGGGTTATGACTCATCTAATTGTGATGAGTTGGGTATCTGTGTTGAGTGTTAAGTTGACTATGACGCATACATTCTGGGTTTTTATCATGCTTAGTTTCCTAAGAATCATTTAGTAATCTGATCTGTACCAATAATCTGTAAATATCTGAATATTTCTGATAAGGTTGAAATTTCTAGTTTTGACATTGTCTAAAGAGGGTAATCCTCTGGGTGTCAATCTGATGTTGATTTCGGTCTTCGGGGTTGATACTTAGGGGAATTTGTCTCTCGACCAAGGTCTAATGGAAACCAAGTTTTTGTTTATCTACACTCGCTCCCATCACTCGACTGTATCCTATCGATCGAGTCTTCGACCCATAGATAGGAATCCTATGGATGTAAACATGTGTTTGAGACATGTTATGTTTGATGGTTGCAAGGGGATACAAGTGGTTGCTAGTGGTTGCTCGTGGATGCATATTGTAATAACCCGGAAATTCTGAGCCAGTTTAAAATTTTTTAATTTGGCAATTTTAGCTAATTTTGAATATCTAAAACAGATTATTTTAAATAATATCGACGAGAAATTTATTTTGAATATAATTCGAACGTATATATTATACGCGTCGTCGTTAGAATATAAATATTTATATATAATTATAAATAGAATTGAAAATGGCGCGATAGTTCGATAATTCGATTTCAAACTTCAATTGGACATACCGGGTGCAAAACAATCCGGATTTTAGTAAAACCAAAAACATTAGGATCCATTCGTGAATATCTTTCCAACGAACCCGACAAATCAAAATTTCATAGCGGGGATCAAAAGATATGTCCAGTTGAAAATTCTGAATAGTCGCTATAGAATTCAGGCCCTTAAAAATGGACATTTTGCAAACGACCTCGGATTTCGTCGAAACCAGTTTTGTTGGGTCCGTGATGTAAAGTTATAGCTAGTTTTCAAATTTCATAATTTTTCGAATCAATATGTGAGAGTGGAAAAGGAAAACGCGTTTGACTAGTTTTAGTTGATTTTAATCGACTGGAAAATGGCCATTTTTCCAACGGTCTCAGAATTCGACGAAACTAGTTTTGTTAGGACCGTATCATCAATACGAAGCTAGAAAATATTTTTCTGGAATTTTTCTAGTTAGTATGTGGCCCCGGTAATTTGAAATGTACGTTTAAAATTGAATATACATTGATTTATAATTTAATTTGAATAAAAACCTATCGAAACAACCGAATTGGCCTATGATACATATCCCATTGTGTTCGGAATAGGGGTAATGCGCTAGGGACGACAGTCGGCAGGTTCGATTTGGAGTTCGAATGGAAAGAGTATTTTATAGAATACAAAATATAAAATAAATAATAAATTAAATATATAAAACACCCTTACTTCCCCCCTTTGCCTTTCTCTTTCTCCCGTTGACCCGGTCAGAAAAAAAAAACAAAAAACAAATGAAGAACGCGACAGAACCCTAGCCTCTCCCCCTTGCGCCACCGCGCCTCCACCGGAGGAGCCCCACCCCGTCGCCGCCTCCTCCCCATCGAACCCCCCCTTCCTCTGCTTCTCTCTCCTCCTGCTTTGATCAAAACCGTGCCCCCAAAACAACCACAACCCCATCAGACTTCACCGCGCCTCCAGGCGTGTGCCGCCACCACCCATCGACTTCGCATCCCTCCCCCTGACCAACCGCAGCCCCTCCGCCCTAATCTCCGGCCAGCGAAGGAGACCCCCCTTGTTTGCGTTGAAACTCGAGTCCCGTTCCTCTTTGAGAGCCTGGAAGCCGCGCAACAATTATTCCGGTGTGCTCTGGCAGTAGCGAAGACGATGGATTACCTTCGGGCAGTGAAACGGGGGTTCCAAGCTTTAAAACGGTGAGTTCTCTTCCCCTTTCCTTTCCCTTTTATATATGGTTTAAAAAAAAAACTGAAATTTATATGGTTTTAAATCTGAAATTAATATGATTTTAAAACTGAAAAGGGTTTATTTTTAAAGTGGAAAAATGAGGTTTTTCATATTAGAAAAATTTCAGTTTTGAATTATAATATACAGAGTTTAAATTCAGTTTTGAATATAAAAATAGATATAGTTTAAAAATATAAGGAGATGAATTTTGAATCTATAATGATTTCATTTTTAACATAGCGAAGATGAGATTTTCACTTATATGAAGTTAGCAAAGAAAGGATAGATTTTTAATAAAGAAAAGGCGAAATTTTTAACGATGTAAAGGATATATTTTTAGGAAGTAAAAATACGTTTTTATATATTCATTAGCGAAGTAAAAATACGTTTTTATATATTCATTAGCGAAGTAAAAATACGATTTTTATATATTCATTAGCGAAGTAAAAATGTGATTTTTATATGTGTAGCGAATACGGACAACGAAAGTGACCAAAAGGAGTGACAATGAAGATTTTCTACCAAAGAAGAGTCGAGGCGTTTGGATTTAGCTTTCGGTGAGAACTTCTCACTCAAATTCTCTTTTTCTATTTATATATATATACTAGGATGCAGACGGTGCTTAGTAGCACCCGACACCCGTCATCCACAGACCATGGATGGCTTGTTTGTTAAATTGTTTGATTTCAAAAATTAATTAGATTATTTGATTGAAATTGAATTGTTTGGTGAGAATGAATGGATTTGATTGATGTGTGAATGGCGTGGGCCTTCACTAGACCTGGGATAAGGCTAGGCCTCGTCCCGTTTCTAGTATAGTGCCGTTATGCCGCCGAAATTTTCTAAAATATGTTAGAAAAATAAAAATATCATTTTTATTGAATAAATGAACTGAATAGAAATTCATATGTTGAAATAAAATGTTTTATCGTTAAAAATATAATTTTTAACGTGAAGTGAATAAAATAAAATATTCATTTACAAACCGGACGGTTTGTTTATATACACTGATTTGACTGACATTGATTGGGACGATAAATTTCACACATCGCCCAACTGCACGAATAAAATATGTGTTTGATTGTTTGAAACCCCACACAGGTGTTGGGATGAAATATGAAGTTCACTCATCCTGATTTATAAGATGTGTCGATCGATTGATTGACAGGCTGTTATAAGCATTAGATATCTATATTTGATGCTTATACAGTGTAGTGCACTTTGGTTGATGGTTGATTATTTTTCAATGCTATTATATACATGTGTTGTATGAAAATCCATATAATTAACTTTATATGGTAATTGATTGGGCCTCATTCCAATTTAGAAAATAAAGAATATTATAATATAAAGGTTCATGTGTTGACTGTACTCATCCGTTGAGATTAGTCATGTGTTGAACGAATATTTTTATAATAAAAATTTACATCTTTATCAATATAAAATAAAGGTTCATGTGTTGACTGTACTCATCCGTTGAGATTAGTCATGTGTTGAACGAAATATTTTAATAATAAAATTTACATCTTTATCAATATAAAATAAAGGTTCATGTGTTGACTGTACTCATCCGTTGAGATTAGTTATGTGTTGAACGAAATATTTTAATAATAAAATTTACACCTTTATCAATATAAAATAAAGGTTCATGTGTTGACTGTACTCATCCGTTGAGATTAGTCATGTGTTGAACGAAATATTTTGATAATAACAAATATTTTGAAATAGAATATTTGAAAATAGAAATATATGAAGCCGTGTTGATTAAATTGACGCCATTTTGACGTGAACGATATTTATATCGATTTTGATCATTTTAAAATGATGTTGAAAAGTGATTTCGAAATCGAATATTTTGAAATGAAATTTGAATCAAGTTGAATAGAAAACGATTTCGAAATGAATTGAATACATAACGATTTCGAAATGAATTGAATATATAACGATTTCGAAATGAATTGAATATATAACGATTTCGAAATGAATTGAATATATAACGATTTCGAAATGAATTGAATATATAACGATTTCGAAATGAATTGAATATATAGCGATTTCGAAATGAATTGAATATACAAAGATTTAGAAATGAATTTGAATCGAATAGAAAACCAATTTGAATTGAATCGAATTGAAAACGAATTCAAATTGAATAGAAAGCGAATTGAAATGAATTCAAATTGAATTGAAATTTGAATTAAATAGAAATGAATTTTAAAACGAATTTTTAAAGAAGAATTCAATTTTGCTTTGGATTGAAATAGAAGTTGAAATGGTTCTGGAAACGAATTTAAAACTATTTATATAATTCGTTTTAAATAGAAATCGACGAAATATATATTATATATTATATATATAATATAATGGCCTGAATAGAACGCGCCGCGCCGCGGCAGTTCGTGAATTTCGACCATTAACTTCAAACGGACATTACGGGAGATCCGACCGTCGGATTCTCCTAAAACCGGAACCGTTGGGTTCGTATCGAAAAGTGCTTTCTAACGCATATTAGAAATGTGAAATCTAACGGTTGGATTTGGAGATACGTCCAAATCAAATTCGAAAAAGGTCGCCATAGGTGCAGTTCGATGGTCGTTGTTGGAAATCGACTGTACGGGCCTTGATAAAATTATTAAAAATATAAATCATTTGTGTAAAATCATAAGAAATGATTTGGGAAAATTTGGGGTGAAAAACCCCATATTTGAAATGATAAAAATAGATTTTTATCAAAATGAACCAGTTTTGAACTAAATTTAAAACCCAATTATTTTTAAATAAATGAATTAGATTTAAAAAGGGGTTTTAAATAATCGGAATTTCTAATATATTTGATTGAATTTGAAATGGGTTTATCGAGAATAGTGTTTTAAATAACACTAGTTCTTTAACCCGATAACAAATAGAATGTGATTTGGGTTTGTCGTGAACTGTGTTTTAAATAACACCTAGTTCTTTAACCCAGTAAAAGGAGTTCTAATGAATCTGCAATTAGATTGAAATGTGAATCCATAATCTAAATCATCAAATTTAGAAAATGAACGAGAATGGAGTATTACCAGTTTTGCTCCAAAGCGATAATTAAATCTTTAATTAGATTTGAACGTGAAATGGTAATTAATTTTACCGGTGACACCACGGTGTTAGATATGGAGTATTACCAGTTTTGCTTCATGGGATGAATAGGTTGGGATTGGGAAATAAAATAAATAATTACTTCGGTGTGGTTCGCTAATCTCGACTAGTTTAGAAAAACCATAATTTGGTTTTAAATGACATCCAAAGGAAGATTACAGGATAAATTTTAAAGAATTTATCTTGGATAAAATTAATGGGAACCTTTCCCTAAGAATGTGGAATTTAGAAACTAGCTGTAGGTTTGCTAAGAACAATGGTTTCCTGGGTATTGATCTGATGTTGGTTTCGGCCTTCGGGGTTAATGTTTGGGAAATTGTTCTCTTGCTAATTTGCGGTTAGTGACTAATAAGTTGGAATGAGGTGTATGTTGTGTTTGCGTAACATTTGTTTTTAATATACGCGGGTTGTTCGGAAAGTCCGGGTTTATACCCATTCTGAATAACCGATTCGACGATAAGTCGAAGATGAAGACGGTGGTCGAAGACCGGAAGTCTTCACATCGTTTGGATAATTGCTGACGATCCTGATTGGGCTGTACACCCCAGAGGATGGAAATAGTTGGTGGTCGTTCAGACGTACTTGGAGATGGATGGATATGCGAGGAAAGTGCCTCCGGTTTCGTTCAGACCCAGAACGGACTTGTAAATGGATTGTGTGTCTGACATTGGATTTTATTCTGTGTTGATTGATTTCTGTTAAATATATATCTGTTTGGCGGCGGAGAATTTATTCTCTTGCTTAACGCCCTTCTCTGAGACGTACGAGCTTAGAGGTTATATATCGATAGATATCAATCGCATAGCATGAATTGCCTGTGTGGCATACTGAGTTGCAATGATCAAGGCTTCTGTTGAAAAGCAAAGTTTTGTGGTTGATGATCAAAGCACGGCCTCTGTGGCGTAGCTTTGTGTATAACGTGAATTCGCGAGCCTTACACCTCGGTATGAGTTAAAAACGGGATACGGACCGCTGGGAGAGCACGTCGTTTCTTTCTAGCTATGGTGGTGTCAGTGACTTACCAGCCCTGACATATATATACTTTTCACCTTTGTGGTTGTTGGAATGAGGCGCCTCGATTATAGGTCTGTAAGGACCGGGAAACCTGTGTTCAGGCATAATTAATCCTCTAACGTAAGTGAGGACCGGCCCAGCCGCATCCGGGGTTGCCCAGAGTGCGTAACCCGGAGGCATTTGCTAGAGTGTCTCGAACGCGGAGAGGATCTTGCCCCTTGCCTCGACTCATGATGGAAATCCAATTTCCAATACGTGTATTTCGGCTTTATTTGTAGAGCCTAGTATGGCGACATAGTGGGATGGGGCACTCATGCCGTCTATGATTTATATTTATGATTGAAATGTTTTGACACTATACACATATTATAGTATCAAATGATTTGTTTTAAACGTATCAAGCATGTTTGGCTGTTATAAGGTAAAACCCTATCCTCCGGCTTGCGTTGCATTGTGTGATGGGACCTGGGTCTTATAATAGCTTCATTTTTAGAAAAAGCATTGCGTTGTTTATTCTATGCACTAGTATTCTTGGGAGGAAACCCGTTCCGTGTTATATGGCGTGGTCCCTTGAATCACTCTCTTTTAAAGTAAAGCTTTTAAATAACTGTTTTAGTTCTCACACCAGTCACATGACTGACCTGGAGTTTATTTTTTTAACCTAAACTCTGGGTGCCCCTATTTTCCGCACGGGCAGCTAGTAGTTTTGGTTTTGTAGATTTATATTCACAGGATCCTGGTTTACAGCTGGAATGATATCCAGAAAGCTCTGTATCCGTATATCACCTTCAGTTGTGCTTCGTATTATTTTCCGCTGCTATGTATTTAAATGTAATTTAAATCTCTGATATTTCTGTGTAATATTTATTCATTTATACTCTGTACATTCTTGTAATCTGATGCATTGTTGTAATATACAATGAAATGTTCTTCTGTTTGTGTTCTGATTTGTCATGTTCTCAACGTTCAGGGGTTTCGAACGGTCTAGATCGGTTTAACGACTGATTCAGATCGAGCGAAATTCCAGGCCGTCACATTTGGTATCAGAGCTTTGGTTTACCGAGCTCGAGAACAAGACACATTAGAACCATACGAAAGAATTCATCAGATATTGGATTAGTAATATCCAATTAGAATGACTCGTTAGAGATAGGATCAGTAGTATCCTAGAACAAGTGTGAAGGGTATATTTTTTCAAATGAAAACAATTTCGTTTTGAAAATTTAAACCATTATATACGTATTTGAATATTTATTTTGAATATGGACAATCGAGTATATAAAGATTTTTCATATACGCGTCATGAACGTATATTCGAAGTTTTAATATACTGGATAGATATAGAATCACACTCTAGTCGCCCGGACCTGATTCTGATGATTGACGCGTCATCATTAGTAATTAGTTTCGTGTTTCGAAGGTGTGATACCTGTATATTTCCATTAGACTGGTGTGAGAACCAAAACTTATATAGTTAGAACACATTTTTGTGAATTGGCATCAAAAACATGATTTTTTGTATATGTATCGAATTATGAATTTGAAACTCTAATTCACTAATTGATTGATGTTTGTATTGTTTGTTTAGTTGTTTGCTAATTTTTAACCATTAAGCCTAATTGGATCACATATTGATTTGTATTGAAAATTGGTCGCATTTTCTTGCATATACATATATATCATTGAACAGGTCATAGCAAGGAGGCTAGAGCAGAGAATAAAATTTGTTTGCCCGACAAATAGGTACATGTTTACTACATAATTTACTGTTTTGTTTGGGTGATGATGATTTTATGAGCCTATTGGCTAGCCGCTTGGCTTTTTCTTTTTGAGATCTGAAGGACCGGGGAAGCTATTTGAAATTCCCCGATGCTCCCGGTGCAGGGGAGGTTATGGCGAAATTTTTCGAAAATTTAGGGTGTTAGCCAAATTTTTGAAAATTTGAAAATTTTCAGAAACTGAAAAATTGGAGAATGGAAGCCAAATCGAACGTAGAGCTGAATAATCAAACCACTTTCGACTTTGTTCCTTTTCGGGGACGAAAAGTTTTAAGTGGGGGAGATTGTAATAACCCGGAAATTCTGAGCCAATTTAAAATTTTTTAATTTGGCAATTTTAGCTAATTTTGAATATCTAAAATAGATTATTTTAAATAATATCGACGAGAAATTTATTTTGAATATAATTCGAACGTATATATTATACGCGTCGTCGTTAGAATATAAATATTTATATATAATTATAAATAGAATTGAAAATGGCGCGGTAGTTCGATAATTCGATTTCAAACTTCAATTGGACATACCGGGTGCAAAACAATCCGGATTTTAGTGAAACCAAAAACATTAGGATCCATTCGTGAATATCTTTCCAACGAATCCGACAAATCAAAATTTCATAGCGGGGATCAAAAGATATGTCCAGTTGAAAATTCTGAATAGTCGCTATAGAATCAGGCCCTTAAAAATGGACATTTTGCAAACGACCTCGGATTTCGTCGAAACCAGTTTTGTTGGGTCCGTGATGTAAAGTTATAGCTAGGTTTCAAATTTCATAATTTTTCGAATCAATATGTGAGAGTGGCAAAGGAAAACGCGTTTGACCAGTTTTAGTTGATTTTAATCGACTGGAAAATGGCCATTTTTCCAACAGTCTCAGAATTCGACGAAACTAGTTTTGTTAGGACCGTATCGTCAATACGAAGCTAGAAAATATTTTTCTGGAATTTTTCTAGTTAGTATGTGGCCCAGGTAATTTTAAATGTACGTTTAAAATTGAATATACATTGATTTATAATTTAATTTGAATAAAAACCTATCGAAACAACCGAATTGGCCTATGATACATATCCCATTGTGTTCGGAATAGGGGTAATGCGCTAGGGACGACAGTCGGCAGGTTCGATTTGGAGTTCGAATGGAAAGAGTATTTTATAGAATTCAAAATATAAAATAAATAATAAATTAAATATATAAAACACCCTTACTTCCCCCCTTTGCCTTTCTCTTTCTCCCGTTGACCCGGTCAGAAAAAAACAAAAACAAATGAAGAACGCGACAGAACCCTAGCCTCTCCCCCTTGCGCCACCGCGCCTCCACCGGAGGAGCCCCACCCTGTCGCCGCCTCCTCCCCATCCAACCCCCCTTCCTCTGCTTCTCTCTCCTCCTGCTTTGATCAAAACCGTGCCCCCAGAACAACCACAACCCCATCAGACTTCACCGCGCCTCCAGGCGTGTGCCGCCACCACCCATCGACTTCGCATCCCTCCCCCTGACCAACCGCAGCCCCTCCGCCCTAATCTCCGACCAGCGAAGGAGACCCCCCTTGTTTGCGTTGAAACTCGAGTCCCGTTCCTCTTTGAGAGCCTGGAAGCCGCGCAACAATTATTCCGGTGTGCTCTGGTAGTAGCGAAGACGATGGATTACCTTCGGGCAGTGAAATGGGGGTTCCAAGCTTTAAAACGGTGAGTTCTCTTCCCCTTTCCTTTCCCTTTTATATATGGTTTTAAAAAAAAAAAACTGAAATTTATATGGTTTTAAATCTGAAATTAATATGATTTTAGAACCGAAAAGGGTTTATTTTTAAAGTGGAAAAATGAGGTTTTTCATATTAGAAAAATTTCAGTTTTGATTTATAATATACAGAGTTTAAATTCAGTTTTGAATATAAAAATAGATATAGTTTAAAAATATAAGGAGATGAATTTTGAATCTATAATGATTTCATTTTTAACATAGCGAAGATGAGATTTTCACTTATATGAAGTTAGCGAAGAAAGGATAGATTTTTAATAAAGAAAAGGCGAAATTTTTAACGATGTAAAGGATGTATTTTTAGGAAGTAAAAATACGTTTTTATATATTCATTAGCGAAGTAAAAATACGATTTTTATATATTCATTAGCGAAGTAAAAATGTGATTTTTATATGTGTAGCGAATACGGACAACGAAAGTGACCAAAAGGAGTGACAATGAAGATTTTCTACCAAAGAAGAGTCGAGGCGTTTGGATCTAGCTTTCGGTGAGAACTTCTCACTCAAATTCTCTTTTTCTATTTATATATATATATATATATATATATACTAGAATGCAGACGGTGCTTAGTAGCACCCGACACCCGTCATCCACAGACCATGGATGGCTTGTTTGTTAAATTGTTTGATTTCAAAAATTAATTAGATTATTTGATTGAAATTGAATTGTTTGGTGAGAATGAATGGATTTGATTGATGTGTGAATGGCGTGGGCCTTCACTAGACCGGGGATAAGGCTAGGCCTCGTCCCGTTTCTAGTATAGTGCCGTTATGCCGCCGAAATTTTCTAAAATATGTTAGAAAAATAAAAATATCATTTTTATTGAATAAATGAACTGAATAGAAATTCATATGTTGAAATAAAATGTTTTATCGTTAAAAATATAATTTTTAACGTGAAGTGAATAAAATAAAATACTCATTTACAAACCGGACGGTTTATTTATGTACACTGATTTGACTGACATTGATTGGGACGATAAATTTCACACATCGCCCAACTGCACGAATAAAATATGTGTTTGATTGTTTGAAACCCCACACGGGTGTTGGGATGAAATATGAAGTTCACTCATCCTGATTTATTAGATGTGTCGATCGATTGATTGACAGGCTGTTATAAGCGTTAGATATCTATATTTGATGCTTATACAGTGTAGTGCACTTTGGTTGATGGTTGATTATTTTTCAATGCTTTTATATACATGTGTTGTATGAAAATCCATATAATTAACTTTATATGGTAATTGATTGGGCCTCATTCCAATTTAGAAAATAAAGAATATTATAATATAAAGGTTCATGTGTTGACTGTACTCATCCGTTGAGATTAGTCATGTGTTGAACGAATATTTTTATAATAAAAATTTACATCTTTATCAATATAAAATAAAGGTTCATGTGTTGACTGTACTCATCCGTTGAGATTAGTCATGTGTTGAACGAAATATTTTAATAATAAAATTTACATCTTTATCAATATAAAATAAAGGTTCATGTGTTGACTGTACTCATCCGTTGAGATTAGTCATGTGTTGAACGAAATATTTTAATAATAAAATTTACACCTTTATCAATATAAAATAAAGGTTCATGTGTTGACTGTACTCATCCGTTGAGATTAGTCATGTGTTGAACGAAATATTTTGATAATAACAAATATTTTGAAATAGAATATTTGAAAATAGAAATATATGAAGCCGTGTTGATTAAATTGACGCCATTTTGACGTGAACGATACTTATATCGATTTTGATCATTTTAAATTGATGTTGAAAAGTGATTTCAAAATCGAATATTTTGAAATGAAATTTGAATCAAGTTGAATAGAAAACGATTTCGAAATGAATTGAATATATAACGATTTCGAAATGAATTGAATATATAACGATTTCGAAATGAATTGAATATATAACGATTTCGAAATGAATTGAATATATAACGATTTCGAAATGAATTGAATATATAACGATTTCGAAATGAATTGAATATATAACGATTTCGAAATGAATTGAATATATAGCGATTTCGAAATGAATTGAATATACAAAGATTTAGAAATGAATTTGAATCGAATAGAAAACCAATTTGAATTGAATCGAATTGAAAACGAATTCAAATTGAATAGAAAGCGAATTGAAACGAATTCAAATTGAATTGAAATTTGAATTAAATAGAAATGAATTTTAAAACGAATTTTTAAAGAAGAATTCAATTTTGCTTTGGATTGAAATAGAAGTTGAAATGGTTCTTGAAACGAATTTAAAACTATTTATATAATTCGTTTTAAATAGAAATCGACGAAATATATATTATATATATTATATATATAATATAATGGCCTGAATAGAACGCGCCGCACCGCGGCAGTTCGTGAATTTCGACCATTAACTTCAAACGGACATTACGGGAGATCCGACCGTCGGATTCTCCTAAAACCGGAACCGTTGGGTTCGTATCGAAAAGAGCTTTCTAACGAATATTAGAAATTTGAAATCTAACGGTTGGATTTGGAGATACGTCCAAATCAAATTCGAAAAAGGTCGCTATAGGTGCAGTTCGATGGCCGTTGTTGGAAATCGACTGTACGGACCTTGATAAAATTATTAAAAATATAAATAATTTGTGTAAAATCATAAGAAATGATTTGGGAAAATTTGGGGTGAAAAACCCCATATTTGAAATGATAAAAATAGATTTTTATCAAAATGAACCAGTTTTGAACTAAATTTAAAACCCAATTATTTTTAAATAATGAATTAGATTTAAAAAGGGGTTTTAAATAATCGGAATTTCTAATATATTTGATTGAATTTGAAATGGGTTTATCGAGAACAGTGTTTTAAATAACACTAGTTCTTTAACCCGATAACAAATAGAATGTGATTTGGGTTTGTCGTGAACTGTGTTTTAAATAACACCTAGTTCTTTAACCCAGTAAAAGGAGTTCTAATGAATCTGCAATTAGATTGAAATGTGAATCCATAATCTAAATCATCAAATTTAGAAAATGAACGAGAATGGAATATTACCAGTTTTGCTCTAAAGCGATAGTTAAATCTTTAATTAGATTTGAACGTGAAATGGTAATTAATTTTACCGGTGACACCACGGTGTTAGATATGGAGTATTACCAGTTTTGCTTCATGGGATGAATAGGTTGGGATTGGGAAATAAAATAAATAATTACTTCGGTGTGGTTCGCTAATCTCGACTAGTTTAGAAAAACCATAATTTGGTTTTAAATGACATCCAAAGGAAGATTACAGGATAAATTTTAAAGAATTTATCTTGGATAAAATTAATGGGAACCTTTCCCTAAGAATGTGGAATTTAGAAACTAGCTGTAGCTTGGCTAAGAAGAATGGTTTCCTGGGTATTGATCTGATGTTGGTTTCGGCCTTCGGGGTTAATGTTTGGGAAATTGTTGTCTTGCTAATTTGCGGTTAGTGACTAATGAGTTGGAATGAGGCGTATGTTGTGTTTGCGTAACATTTGTTTTTAATATACGCGGGTTATTCGGAAAGTCCGGGTTTATACCCATTCTGAATAACCGATTCGACGATAAGTCGAAGATGAATACGGTGGTCGAAGACCGGAAGTCTTCACATCGTTTGGATAATTGCTGACGATCCTGATTGGGCTGTACACCCCAGAGGATGGAAATAGTTGGTGGTCGTTCAGACGTACTTGGAGATGGATGGATATGCGAGGAAAGTGCCTCCGGTTTCGTTCAGACCCAGAACGGACTTGTAAATGAATTGTGTGTCTGACATTGGATTTTATTCTGTGTTGATTGATTTCTGTTAAATATATATCTGTTTGGCGGCGGAGAATTTATTCTCTTGCTTAACGCCCTTCTCTGAGACGTACGAGCTTAGAGGTTATATATCGATAGATATCAATCGCATAGCATGAATTGCCTGTGTGGCATACTGAGTTGCAATGATCAAGGCTTCTGTTGAAAAGCAAAGTTTTGTGGTTGATGATCAAAGCACGGCCTCTGTGGCGTAGCTTTGTGTATAACGTGAATTCGCGAGCCTCACACCTCGGTATGAGTTAAAAACGGGATACGGACCGCTGGGAGAGCACGACGTTTCTTTCTAGCTATGGTGGTGTCAGTGACTTACCAGCCCTGACATATATATACTTTTCACCTTTGTGGTTGTTGGAATGAGGCGCCTCGATTATAGGTCTGTAAGGACAGGAAAACGTGTGTTCAGGCATAATTAATCCTCTAACGTAAGTGAGGACCGGCCCAGCCGCATCCGGGGTTGCCCAGAGTGCGTAACCCGGAGGCATTTGCTAGAGTGTCTCGAACGCGGAGAGGATCTTGCCCCTTGCCTCGACTCATGATGGAAATCCAATTTCCAATACGTGTATTTCGGCTTTATTTGTAGAGCCTAGTATGGCGACATAGTGGGATGGGGCACTCATGCCGTCTATGATTTATATTTATGATTGAAATGTTTTGACATTATACACATATTATAGTATCAAATGATTTGTTTTAAACGTATCAAGCATGTTTGGCTGTTATAAGGTAAAACCCTATCCTCCGGCTTGCGTTGCATTGTGTGATGGGACCTGGGTCTTATAATAGCTTCATTTTTCGAAAAAGCATTGCGTTGTTTATTCTATGCACTAGTATTCTTGGGAGGAAACCCGTTCCGTGTTATACGGCGTGGTCCCTTGAATCACTCTCTTTTAAAGTAAAGCTTTTAAATAACTGTTTTAGTTCTCACACCAGTCACATGACTGACCTGGAGTTTATTGTTTTAACCTAAACTCTGGGTGCCCCTATTTTCCGCACGGGCAGCTAGTAGTTTTGGTTTTGTAGATTTATATTCACAGGATCCTGGTTTACAGCTGGAATGATATCCGGAAAGCTCTGTATCCATATATCACCTTCAGTTGTGCTTCGTATTATTTTCCGCTGCTATGTATTTAAATGTAATTTAAATCTCTGATATTTCTGTGTAATATTTATTCATTTATACTCTGTATATTCTTGTAATCTGATGCATTTGTTGTAATATACAATGAAATGTTCTTCTGTTTGTGTTCTGATTTGTCATGTTCTCAACGTTCAGGGGTTTCGAACGGTCTAGATCGGTTTAACGACTGATTCAGATCGAGCGAAATTTCAGGCCGTCACACATATACACACACTAGGCACTAGATCGGCTCGAAAACACTCTCATACTGCATATGGATGTGTGAGCATTTTCAATTTCTATGGATGCAAAACGATTGACTCATCACATGGGTGTTGCATATGAATGAATGGTTGTCACTCATACAAGAATGATATGGATCAAATAGGAAAATTGCATACATGTTGGACTCATGGCACTGACATAATTCGCATTAAGGAGGTCAACTGAATCAGTGGACTGCCTGATCTTTGCATTAGATAAGGAACATATCACACACACTTTTGCATATGTTCATACAACATTAGAAGTTTTCTAAGGACAATGGATGCTTGTGGATGATGGTTGAGTAGATGGATGACTGGATGGTAGGACACATTCTTCTTAACTTGAAGATTTCGGGGACAAAATCCTTTAAGGAGGGGAAAATGTAACACCCCGTATTTTCTGTGAACGTATAAGTAATAAATCAGAGAATAATTAATTTTTAAAATAAGAATCAAGGGAAACAGGTTGCGCCATTGCGTTCGTCTCGAAATTCTGCTTGGAAACGAGTCCGAGTTTTCGAGAAACGGAGTCCATATGAGGGAGATATGGCCCTCCGAAGTTTCAGAGATTTTTAGAATCGAAAACAGCTCGAAAATTCAAATTCAAATTCAAAATCCCAGAACAGGCTGGGCGGGAAAATTCCCGCCCATGGACCAGGACGACCTGGGGGTTGACCATAGTGTCGACCTCCCAGGGGCCAGGTCGACCATAGTGTCGACCTGGGGGTCGACCTGCTCCCGAAACCCAGTTTTTGAACCTGGTTCATTATGATGTATCCAGTCTCGTTTTCTGTCTAGATTCATCCGCCTAATCCAATATAAACAGCCCCCTAGCCTCATTTTCTCTACACAATTTCATTCTGTCTATACTTTGCCTCTGTTCTAAATAAAAGTAAAAATGGCGTCGCTACTCTGCTGAAATCAAAACTTGGACTGATGCATCTTCTTCCAACCTGAATAGAATTAAAAGCTAAATCAAATCTCAAATCAAAGTTTAGAGCTACAACAACAATTAAAGAGGAGTAATTCAGCATTTCTGCATCAACAACGGTTTATTATCCTTTCTTAAAACCACGAAAGGCAAGTACAGTTATTTTCCGATATAAACTATAATTATAATTGTGACATGATTGTAAATCTGAATTTGAGGTTGTGTACGTTCTGTTCTGATATATTTTATTCGGTATCTCTTTCTTCTTTCTGTTCTATAGCCAGGCTACCACGAGCCTGCGCCACATCACAAAAGAGATTAATGCACAAACGATAAACTTTGGGACAAATAATGAATGATGGCACAATTGGACATGGCTAATCTGTGACTAATGTTGTAAACTAGATTTAGATCTATGCATATTCTATGAATTGGAAGAAGAGGAACCATTGTATGTTAACATGTGACTTGAGACTTTGGACATAATGCATATTTTGAATTAAGATCTGTCATAATTTAAAGTTCTAGATTGTTGGGTATATTTTTATATAACGATTCATGACTTGAGATAAAAAGAGAATATGACTTAGGTGTGAAGATCTATATTAAGATTTGATAACTGTTAAATATGAATAACACCTAAGTGGGAGATTTTTGAATATGTGACATGCATTGAAATCGATGGCTATATTTGGTATAATTTATATGTGAATATTTTGTACTAGGCAAGTTTAACTAAAATTGGGACATGTAAATTACGACCACAATTCTGTGCCATGTAAATTCAATGCGAACGTGGGGTATATGATCATATTGTGAATCTTGACAATTATTTAGGCATGCAAACTTAGGCCAAATTTATAATTAGGCAAGATATGTCAATGAAACTTTAAGGAATGATTAAATCTGTTATATTGCCTAATCTGCTAGTTCTGTTATATTGCCTAAAATGCTAATTAGATTGAATTTCCTAATCTGCTAATTATGTTAAATTGCCTTATCAGCTAGATCTGCTAAATCGCCTAATCTGCAAGATCTGTTGTCTGTATAATCTGTTGAATGGCGTAATCTGTTGGAACTGAAATGCTGGAATTTGAAGTATGTAAATCTGTAGGCTCGATTTAAAATTGAGCAAAACTGGTTAATAGAGCCTCGAATAATCTGCTGTAACTTGTACAAAAGTTAATTTGTTAAATTCACATGATTAGTCTGATATTAGCATAGTCTGTGAATGAACGCATTGGCTAAACATGAAACATGGCTAACTCGTGGTTAGAATGAGTTTGCAGCGTAATCCTGCCTGGAACCGCCCGGCACATCCAGTGGTCGCAAACAATAGGTTCTAATGTGAGAAGTTAGTCATAACGTGCTTGAGACCCGAGGTTAGGCTCAGTTTGCGGCAGAAACCTGCTCGGAGCCAACCGGCCTAACCAGTGGCCGCAAACTGTTAGTCTAATGTGAGAGGTCTGCGCGTTAATTTAATATTAATTGATACAAATCTAAGTTAAATATGATGTCTAAAACGTGTTAGGTGGATAGGGTTAAACCAAATGGACTAATGAATTTAACAAACCCGTTTCATGAATCTGCAGGCCCAATTACAAAGTTAGTCAAATCTGTAAATATGTTAAATCCGTATATCTGATCCGTTAGTCTAAAAACTTGTCTGATCTGAACTCTGTATGTATGAACTTGTAAACAAGTTAATCTAAAATCTGTTAGTCTGGGGACACAAGGTTAGGAGGGAAAGTACTAGTGTCATCTGTTGTTTGGGACCCATATTAGTCAGTAACCCTTTCTGGTATCAAAACTTTGACCCAACAGTAGGTAGGGTCCAGGCACGCTTACTGAACTAATTATATGCGGTTCATTCTGATAATGGCGAAGGTTGTTGATGGTGCGTTCCAATTGGGTCATGTGCGTGCATGGATCCCAGTCTGCCTCTGAGGATGTAAGACACTGTGACATATGTAAATAGGTCTGTGCTAATTGGTTGTTACTTTAGGGAGTGATAAACCCTACTGTTGGGCCGACACAGGGTATTTATGTATTAGGGAGCCGATCGCTTGGGGTAGGATTTTAGGGTACACTTAATTCTGTCTATTTCTGTTGGTACCGTCTGTTTCTGTTGGGTGGTAACACCTGTCTGTTTCTGCGTGGTACCGTCTGTTTGGGTGGTAAAGGCCCATTTACTAGTGTACACCTAATTCTACATTCTGTCTCCATAGGGATTAATCTGTTTCTGTACCTTCTGTTCAGGTGGCAAAGGCCCATTATTAGCATTCTGTTTCTGTACCTTCTGTTGGGGCGATAAAGGCCCATTACTAGAATTCTCTTCTGTGGAAATTGTTTTGTTCCCATTTCTGTTTAGTTTAGACATTAGGATAACCCTAATCCTATTATACTAGTATTAGTGCAGAAAGATGAAAAGTAATATTATTCTGTTTCTTCTGTTTAACCAAAGTACATCTGCCGCTCCTGTTACTATTATCTCTTATCCATCTTATTTTCATGTCATAATTATTATTATCTGTTCATATGCTGAAAGTCACTGGACTTGCCATACTTTATGTCTGACCTTGCTTGTTTTCGCCCCTTTTTCTTCCGTTCCCCCCCCCCCCCAGGTTTTCCAAGGAGGGAATACTTTAGCTTGACCCGGATTTCTTCTGCTTGAAGTACTTAGAGTGCTTAAAGTATGGCTTGACTCCTTATGGTAGCTTCTGTGGGGATTATGATTTTAAAGTTTTGTACTTTGATGATTTTCTGAACAAGACTGATATTTATGTACTTGAGTTTTTGGTAAAGATGTAACCAAACTGATTTCTGTTTTCCGCTGTAATAAAGTTATAATTTCTCAAGTGTTGTTTATCTGTCTTGAAATTTTCTGTTCTGTTTACTAAAATGCTCCACCAAAGTTAAGTTATTCCCTTTGTGAGTGCCCTTAACAGAGGTGGGGTGTTACAGTCTATGGATGTTAGAAATGCCACTACTGCTTTATATTCATCCTCCAGCCCTCCAACTATGTATAACACATGTTCTTTTTCTTCAATCTTATTGCCAGTGCGTGCAAGTTGATCACATAGATTCTTTACCTTCATTAGGTATTCATTCATATTGGAACTCTCCTTCTTTATACTTTGAAGTTGCTTCTTGTAGTTTAACACCCTTGCTGATGATTGACTAGTAAATGATCTCTCTAAGGTTGTCCATATATCGTGAGATGACTTAACACCAATTAATTGTGGCATTATTGATGAACTTACTGTTCATTAGCCATGCACTCACAAGATTGTCTAGTCTTTGATATGATGCATATTCTTGATTAGGAATTAAGTTGTTATCAGCAACTCTGTGTATTTTGCTGGAACATTTTGTGATCTATAGAGATAATCTTCAAATCCACAACCCTTTGCCGTTGTTTCCACTTGCAGTTTCCATAGAAGATAATTTGATTCATCCAGTTGAATCGAGATGATGTTGCTTTGCAGCTTGATGATGGATTTAATAAAATCTTCATTGCTTTCAGCACTGGTCTGATTTGATCTGCCTGATATCTTGGAGAATTTGGTGGATTTGTTTCAACCATAATTCTCTAAATGTAGACAAAGAAGCAGTTACAGAAAGACTACTTCAAAAAACAGGTAAATATCTCTTGAACACCTTTTCTTGAATTGAAATCTTCTGCAAGATTTCTTCAGATTGAATTTGATAGCAAACAAAATTGCTAAAATGATGATTTTGAGAGAGTGTTGATACACTGAGTGTCTGATTAGCAATCTAGGACGGATGTTAACTTCATATGATTGATTTCTTCATAATTTTTTGATCGAACTTGAGTTCTTGAGAAAATTTACCACTAAATTGTGATGTTGAAAACTGATGTAGCCACTGAATGTAGGCGAGGCGAAGTTTTTAGGATCACAGTCTCAACCCTCACATGATGAGATGAAAATCTTGGATGAGGGGCATCCAAATGATGAGAATTTTCTGATGGATGATCTATCTTTCGATAGATTTGTAGAGAAACAAATTGTTGGATCGAGTATTGATGCAGTTAGCACTTTCAGCCTCTGATACGATATAAGAAAATAACCGGAAATGATTTTATATACTGAATGAATAAATTGATCAATTATACAAAGGTTTATGTACATATTTATAGTTGAATAGCCGAATGGGCTTAATGTAATGAAACATGAAATAAAACATGACTTTGGGCTAAGCCCACTTATGATGTAAATGGGATATAAAGAGTATTTGTGTATTACTCTTCATAATACAGAGAGCTAATTTCAAGTTCTGCATTCTGGTCTCAATATGAAGTTGACTATGACTAAAGCACTGCACACCATTATTAAATCATGGTTTCAACCACTAACATGTGTTAATATCCTCATAACCATCATGTAACCCCAGTTTCTTAGAATTCAGTTACTTAACTAGTTCATTTACAATAGCATTTAGTTATAAGATGTTACCTGATGCTTGAGGGTTTGCTTCTAACTCCCTACTCATTTTAAATTTTAGTTCTTCTTTTTTCCTCAAAAAAAAAATAAAAAAAAAATAAAGGAACACAAGCTTCTTTTCATTATAAACTTGACATGGTAGGGTCCTACTGCTTTATCATAAGAACTTGGCTAATATCTATTTCTGACTATACAATTTTACCGTACATGGGCATATCTTCTTTCTTGTTTGCTTGGGAGATGGCTGTTAGTAGAAATAGCCAAGATACGTTGGATGAAGTGAATGCAAGAGTAACAAATATACCATGGATAAGTATAAAAAAGTTCTTTCAATTGAAGGATCACTGCACGTAGATAAATTGAATTTTAAGGATTATTCTTATAATAAAGATAATAAATGATCAAAAGTCACTAATAATCATTGGACTTGAATAATTTAACTTTAAATTATATCAGATTTACAAAGGAGGGTGTTAAAAATGATCATAAATCATCAATGCACACTCACATGCTTATAGCACATTATACAAGGATCTTATAAAAGAAAAAGGTGGCTGAAGTTTCCTTGCTTCCGGTTGTGGTTAAGAAATTTTAGAATTATATAAGAAAGGCATTGTGTGGTCCTTGCTAAAACTTGCCACAATCATTACCATAATTCACGCCTTCTGTGCTGCAGAATTTATTTTTGTACTACAAGTATGAGTTTCTCTACAAAATGTATATGGCTGTAAACTCACAAAGGATAATGGTTGTTTACTTGAAATTAGAATAACTGTATTTGTTTACAAAGCTAAAGAACTACTATCTATGGTAAAATGTTTATTATCCCTTCCTTTTAATACAGTTTTCTTTTTCATGTAATGATTTCAGGTACACTTGGGGACTTGGAAGTGTAGAACAGCTGGGGCACTGCTCTTTACAGTCTAGTAATGAAGAATTTATCCCAAGAAACTGGAAGGTAATATTTTGCTCGCTTCTCATATTGGATAAGAAGATGGACTGAAGGTTAATCTTTACATACATGCTAAAATGAATCCTTGAGCTTCCATTGTTTTTAAAGGTATGGACTGAAAATCCTGGTTTACCATTTTTCTACTTTGGGGTGTCCCTGTGAATGAGTCTAACACTGAAACTTTTTGTGTAATGCATATTGTAAATACTGTGTATGACTATCAGGAGCAACGTAGATGGAATTGAAGAAGGCATTATGATGTAGTGTGGATGAGTGTGAAAGCATGTACTTAAAGCACCAACAAGGGGTATAAAAGCTTCAGTTGTGAGTGAATATGCTTTGATAATATCTTTTGTTCAGCCATAACATTATTATCTTGCTTAAGTGTCGTTGCAGTTAGGGGCTGCTCCGGATTCTTCCAATATTCTCGTATTTTTCGTTGATGACTTGGTAGATCAAATAGCTGATGTTCTGGACTTTGAGCACTAATCCGATTGGCTACAAAATAAAGGATAAAAAGCTTAGACAAGAATGAATTTCTTTTATTATTTACTTTTCTAGATTAGGATCGGTGATGCGCATGGGGGTCACAACTTTTCTTATTTAGAAATTACTCTACAGGTCATGTCTAACTTGCTCTATTACTATGGCATGTGTGGTTTAATAAAGGACTGTCTACTTCGGTGCTACTTTAGCAAGGTAAATATATATGGTAGTTCGCACTTTACTATTATTTTTGGAAACATCTGTAATTTTTTTGGCATCTCTGAAGTCTGTCAATGCTTTTCTTGTACTAGGAAGTGGGGAATTAGTCAGTACGCTTTATCTGATTTTGTCCAAGCCTGCAGAAGTGTTAGTTCTCCCCTCTAATTTTGCGTTCAATACTTGAAAGTCTTCATCCGTACAGTTACAGCGAGGGACACTAGTTCATTGATTAACATGTTTATGCTTGTATACTACTGTTAAGTGTTATGTATAATTTGGAGAATCTCATTTAATAAGTGTATGTACTTTTATTGACATATGTAATGAATTCAGCTATTTTCTGTAATGAAGTTATTAATTCACGAATGGTGAAAACTTGAATTGTTTTTCTCTTAATGTGAGTAATTATGTTTGTTGTTAGTGAAATGGCGTTTATAATTATAATATTATGAAGATTTTGATTAATAGCAATTGAGGTATAATTGCTTTTAGCAGTTGTAAAACAAAATTTAACAACTGCTAGAAACAGTTGTAAAAAAAGGTTTACTTTATTACGGTTGCCAGTATTTAATAGACATATTGCAACTGTTTTTGGCAGTTGTGAAAGGGTATTTTTTATTGTAGTGGTACCTATGGTAACACCTGCACGGATATTGCCATAGGGTCGCAAAGGTGTTACCTTCGACTTAAAACGCAACACCGAGAAAGTGTTGCCATATATCATTTTTGGCCTGCAACAACACTTTTTGGCACTTTCTACACCACTTCTCCGTGTTACAGTATGCAATCTATGGCGTATTGCATTCATTGTTTCTATGAAATAAACTGGATTAACCCAAATCAACATAAAATAATATATAACCTCTTATCAAAATGTATCAAACACATCCTCATTATCTTTAAGCGTATATGTACAAATAAAAATACAAAAAACCTAGGTTTGGGTTCGGTTTGGAGTTATGCTTGTTTATGGCGGCAAGTCATAGGTGATTTTTTTCCTTTTACTACTTTCTCTTCAATTTCTATCGTTTCCTCACTTCAACCTTGCCTCTCACTAATATCTCTTCCCTTGCCTACATTTTATTACTTTCGTCATCATGAGTATTCTCCAAACCCAAATTTCATTTCCAGATATAACACCAAGATCTCTGAAATCCCCTTCACTTCATACCCTAGCTCATCCTGCTCTCAACAACTACCTTGTTGCGGTTCTCACGCCTCTTCCATGGTGCGATGTCTTATCTAGTAGCTGGCAACCCCGCAAGTCTCGACGCTACTGGGATTCAACAGATCTGGGAAGAGTTCGACTTACTGTGGTTGTGGGTGTTACGGCTTTTATGCGGTGTCGGTCGTGGTACATTTTGGCAAGTAGTTTCAGGTTGCTTCATGTCTTTCTCTTGCAAGATCTAGTAAGCTTTTATCCTTACTAACCAAGTATATGCAATGAAAATCTATTTATTTGCTCTTACTTGATGAGCTTGCGATGGAATGGCTTATTAGGTGGTGCTTTTGATGGGAAATTTGTTATTGTCTGGTCTTATTGTTTTTGCTTATGTTCGCCTTGTTTTTGCTATTTTTGGGAATGTGGACGTTGTGTTTTTTGTTTAGTTTGGTGTTGGTGCTTGGTTTCTTGAGAGATCGGGGATTTTCTTTCATTTTTTAGTTTGTGAGAATAGGTCATCACTGTTGAGCAGTGGCAAACATGCTTAGCACAGCCCTTGCCGTTTCTTCTTGATGGTGATCTATGCATGTTCTTACTCTTTGAAAATCGCCATGGATGTTGTCATGTGATTGCTTGGCTCAAGTCTTGCCGGTTTGGCCAACTAAGGGGATTACTGGCCTTGTGCCTTGTAACCTGGAAGGAAGTGATGCTCCACTTTGTGATTGCCTATAGCTGATTGTTACAGTTTCTTGGAGAAGCTTATGTTGCCTATCATGTCATTCTCGTAACTACAATGTTACTTTCGGTAGTCGTACTCTGTACCTGTTGTATTATTTTTTTGGTTCACGAGTGTAATTCCATTACTCTGTGTAGTATGTAATGTAATATTATGTAACACACACCCTGCATGGGGATGTTTGTAGTCTAGTCAATTAGCTGCTTTAGTGCTTTATGCCTGTTAGGTAGAGTGGACGGAACACATAAAATTCCGTTAGCGGTGGACGGTCCACCTTAAAAACCGAGTAGCTGATTGTCAACCACAATCACATGTGTTATAATGTATTTTTTATTATTGGTAACAATAAAAAGGTGTTTGTGGTCATCTTGCCCAAAAAAAATACAAAAAACCATACCCATCAAGACTGATCATCCTCTTCGGAAACGCATAAGGAAGGAAATGTTTTATGTTGCTCAATATATTCTGCCAAACTCAGATTCAACTGCACCATCTCCACAGTGGGAAGACCATCATGCTCCTATAGCTTAGCGGTCTCTGCCTTATTTGAGCCTTCTAATACGTATTTTGGGAGGTCCCGGTTGGATCAAAATAAGTTGTTTTATAATTTCATAACTTTATCATAAAAATGAGCAATATTTAAAGTTTAGTTTATTTTTTTCAATTGTTGCTTGGTTTCCAAATCCACAACACTTGTTTTGGGATGGTAGATTCATGAAAGACACAAAAATAACATCTTCCTAACAATAATCAACTCGTCATATCTTGTATCGTCCAACATATGTGCTCGTGCTTGCTGCAACTTTTACTGTGATGCAAAATACAATTGAACTTTGCATAATATTATTCTAATCCTATATAACAAGATAATTGAATTGATCATTTTTAAGTACACTAATCACTATAAATAACAAAAGG
The DNA here is from genome assembly GCA_030737875.1 of Allium sativum. Classification (NCBI taxonomy): domain Eukaryota; kingdom Viridiplantae; phylum Streptophyta; class Magnoliopsida; order Asparagales; family Amaryllidaceae; genus Allium; species Allium sativum. Next base: position 289,143,712 of record CM060913.1, read on the forward strand.
CTATAATGACATCAATTTTTTCTTGTATCTAAGATAATACAATATGGTTGATTACTTGTGAATAGCAATTTATATGGAAATCTGAGCACTGAAGAATTATTCATACTAAATGTTCGCAGGCATAAATGACACTAATTAAAGTATCTGTAGATATGTACTTAACTTATTACTTTTAATGGAAAAAAATCCTTATTAGTATAAGTTATAACTTGACTACGATATACTTACATATGCAGCAACTGCTTTATCATCATGTTCCTCAAGTATATATGTGATTAAGCCCTCCTCGTTGATTTACTTCATGACATAGGTATGAGCAAAAACATCCTAATATGACAAGGGAAACCGCACGCTCTCTCTTGAAATAATTTGAATATTATTGACGTCCAAACTTTGGTAGAGCACCCAAAGAGTTCCAAGATAATGAAAATGAATAAAAAATGAGGAACTAGTAGTGAAAACACAAGAAATGGATGACATATTGCTTATAGTAGTTCAGTTCGTGTGAACCTGCGTCCACTCAAAGGTTTTAGCATCACATAAGTATAAGGTGGGATCGGTATTTCCCCATGCCATACAAGAGCAATGGTGGAACTAGTGCAAAAGAAGCTAAAATTCTCCTTTCCAAAGTCCCAAAGAGCCAAGATGATAAAAGCTCACCAAGGAGCTAAAGATCAAAAAGTCGCCTTCTCATTGATGGCTGCGGACTATTTATAGGAGAAGGAATAGAGGGAAGATGTGCAGATGCATGGGAAGGAGTCCATGAAGGTAGCCCAAATCCCAAGGCAAGGCATAGACGGGCTTAGTATCGATCCAAGGATTGGTATCGATCCCCAATTCCATCTCTTTTGGGGCTTCGACCTTGTGGACACCTTCATCTTGCTTTGCTTCGTCTTCGGCTGAACTCAGGTGGGAAGTTACTTTGTGGATCGGGATTCCCTTGGTCTTGACATTTGATGTGCAGTTGCGGTGATTTGGGATTCATACCAATCTCCATGCTCTTCTCGTGATTCCCACTGATCCTGCATTTCAACATGATTCTCACCCGTCCTTGAATGCCTTTCATGATTCACATCGATCCAGCACCACTTAGAGATTTCTTGGTGATTTTCGAAGTTGCACCGATCCAACATGATTCGCGGATTCATACAATCTTGGACATCTTGGGAGTTGTACCAATCTCGGTTGACTAAGACATACTTGTTGAGTAGTTTGGAGCGTGTGGATAAGTACTTTAACAACCCAACCTTGTGTGACTACTTATTAAATCGTAATAATGATTTTAAAGCAAGGTTATAAATTAAAGTATAATAAATGAGCTAGATGGTAATTTGAATAAAATAAATATTACTCATTGAGAATGAATAGAATGTGACAGTGGGAATTGTTGTTGAATGAAAGTTAAAGCTTATGAAAAGATAAGCTTAATCTTTTGTTAATCAAATTGTGTATGAACATGTGAGATTTGAGTTAAAGTGCAATTAAATACTAAGTTGGGTAAATAAACAATATTGTGTATTTAAGATTTGTAAAATGATAATTTTGGTGAAATATTGATGTAAACATATTAATAAATAGGAATATGACAAAATCCTAGTAGCTTTTATTTGGGAAATTGAAATAAACCGTTTACAAGTAAAAGATTGTTTAAAACAATGAGTTAAAAATAAAGTCTATATGAAATAAATATTAAAGGCATGTTAAAATTTGTTGTAAACTATTTAAAAAAGTGCTAATATTAATATTTTTTAGTTTAAGAATTTAATTGAGTTAAGGTTTTATGTTACAGACAATAAAATTCTTAACAATGTTCATTTTCGTGTAAATTAAGTTCAAAATGCTTATTTTTGTGTAAAATTTAAATTATGTGTAAATTAAGTGAAAATAGTATTAAAAATGTTTAATATTTAAAAACATGTTGGAATACATTTTTCATATTTTGTAATGGACTTACGTAAATTTTATAAATTTTAGAGTTACATACGTAAGTGAATTTGTGAGGGAAATGTTTACAAACTTGTGTTAATAGGCCATAAGGCTCTAATTACTTACTCTGAGCTATATCTAGAGGTTAGTGGCTTAATTAAGATCTACTGTGCCTACTTTGCAATGGTTAATGGGTAGGTTCTGGAAAACTTACGTACATTAAATTTTGCTTGAGAAAGAAAGCTTCTTCTTCTCAAACTAGTAATTTCCATGGCATCTATTCACTAAATCAAATTATCCAACTTCTTGAAGCAAATTTAAGAGAAAATCTCCGCCCTAAGCCTAATTAACAGCATCTAATCCACATTTAAGGTTGCATATCATCTTAAATTTCTTTATTTGTTTCAGCTTGAAAATTTTATTTATGTTTTTCTTGTTGCATGTTATTGTAGTTCAACCTACAGGTGATCACGCTTAGAGAGGAGCTAAAAAATTCCATCTATGATCGACTTTGAAGCCTTCTCCTTGCAATTTCTTGCTGCAAGTCAAAGGTGAGAAATCCCTCAAAATTTCTAACTTGTTTCAATGGTATATATTTGAAAATCAGAGCCAAATCATGTAAGTTATGTTTAATTTTCTTGTTGTGTGTTTCTAAGCAGCTAAACATGATAAATACCCGTGTTTAAAGCTGAATATCTCCCTCATTTCTTTATGAAATGGGGTGATTATTTTTCCTATGTGTGGTTGATAGTCTCTAGTATCAGCATGTTAAATTTCTGAGAATCTGAATAGTTTTGGTTACATGAATTTGTCTCGAAATTTTCCAGCTCCTCGTTATTCAATCATAGGCACGTTCCCATGCCCAGATCGACCCAAGATTGTGTTGGGTTGACCCATGGGTTGACCTAAATACCATATGAGTCTACCTATAGGTTAACCCACGAAAATAATAGGTTGACACACCTTGGAAAAATTGCCCAGATGCGCTCTTTCTTCCTTACTGAAGTTGCTAGTTGTTGAATTTGTGTGACCTTTATGCCTGTGTTTAGTGCATTTCTGAGCAAATTCCGGAAACATGTTTTGATGATAATCAAGTGCCATTTTTGCACTATCTACAAAGTTATATTTTATGGATTTCGCATGGGAAATTTGTGGGATATTTCAGCATTACTGAAGAAAGGCATGCTATTGCTTTTTAGTGGTTTTAATGAGTTTACAAGTATGCTTTCCTTGTGATATTTCCTATGCTTTAATGACACATGCATGGATTTTATAAATTGTTTTCAAAATGTTTTGAATTAGGAAAATATAGCTTTAAAAAGATAAATCATGTTAATAAAGTTTTACAAATTATTAGTAATATTATTTTAACAAGGATTTTCAAACTTTACGGCTTTTAAAGATTTTTTAAGAAAGTATACTTTTCTGAACCATTTTCTTAAAGTCTGATTTTAATATAAAAATCCTATGTAATTGCACCTTTCGATAAGGCGTGTTGGCGGTTGAATGATTACGTAAACCTCGCGGTATGGGACATGATTGTATACTGTATCGATTGGATCCATCCAATCGAAGCAACAATTTTGTATGATTCTCAATGACACTTTGTGATTCGTATTAATTCTCTGTGTTTCTTAGTAATTCCCAGTGGTTTTCTCGTGGTTTCTTGTGTTTTCTAATGTGGAGCTGAATTGTAGTGTGTGAACCATTAAATGAGAATGTGTGGTACGGTATGTACGATTACCAGTTTTCTTGTTACTACATGGGAGTTTGTGACACATTCATGTTGTTTAAGCCAGCACTAGACCATTGGGTCATTATGTTATATGCGACTTTTCAGGTCGATCATGTTGTAATGCGACCTTCGATCAATTATGTTGGATATGATGCCCATTATATTGGTGTAGTAATGGTTATGGCTTTGAGCCATTATGTTGATAGCACGTGCAGACGTGGCTTCTGCTTGCCAATCATTTTCTTGCATCCAAATCATATTATTTTAGTGTTTTGTGATTTTTTGTGGATTTCACCATTGTAATCTTTATTTTTATTGGTGATTTCATTAGTGGTTTCAAACTCTTAGCAGAGTTTAGTACTTTCCTGATTTGGTGATATAGCGATTTATGAGATTTTATGATTTCATCTTGTGGTTTTCATTGATATCACTAGAGTTTTTTATGGGTTGAAACCTTGTAGTAAATTATGCCATCTCATTCCTTTACAACTTAAAGGAATGTATCCCTTAGTGAATTATTTCTTTTTCTCACTTACACTAATTATCTAATTCAAGTTAGACTAATCCGGTTTTTTATTAACTTGGGTCAGACCGAGTCATAGGTTAGGATAATTATCCCATGCTTCTATGTTCACCTTAGATTTCATGCACTAATTTTGGGATCGTATAGTTTTTGTTTTCACCTTTTACAGTTTACCTTGGATATGACGACACATATTCTTTTTGTAGGGGTTGTGCTGTATATATTTACGTAATGACTTATTTGATCTCGCATGTTGTTGTATGTGTTATACATGATGATTCGTGTGTATATGTATATATATGTATACGGTTCTGTAATATATGTATATATATCGTGTTTTGTTCAAAATAGATCCTGTAGCCACTATAATATTGTATCAGATAAGGATTAAGTGTGTCGATATGTGGCAAGAAAAAATTCTTGACACATTTAATACATATTTGATACAATATTACAGATGGTCGCTCCTAACAAGCCATGTTCTTCGAATTAATAAATATTATTACTAGTTAATACTCTTTGTTAATATGGGTCTTTAGGTGGGGCGTCATAGCTTGGTATTAGAGAAATGTTCAGAACAGAATGTTGTATAAATACAGAATAGTTTGCACACTACGATACATCGATGTATAATTCTAATACAAAAATCATACCCCAACTAAAGTGATCATTGTCTTATCTTTGACCTTCTTTGCATCCGGTTGAATTGTTTTTGGAATACGCCTAGGAATGTGAATTTAAAATTCCATATTATTCATTTTGTTCTTAATTTCATTGATAATATCTTATCCAAATGAATAATTTCATCATATTTCAACTTTTTTTTCTTATGTCAGGCCGAGGTATAGGACGCACTTTAGGTGCAGGGTCATTCAGTGGCCCATGCCCTGAGGAGAGTGCCTGACCTTTTAGTGATTCTTCTCCCGAAGAAGTCTATATTCCCATAGTCATAATCTTGAGCTTATCAAAGGCACCCATCCTTCTGCACTGTCCCGATCATTTCCTCCTATCGCATTTGTACGTATGTTTAGCAATTTCACTCATCTCGATGGGAAGTCATTCAAGGGCACAGAGTCTGTTCTAGAGGTTCAAGCTTGACTATGCACGTGTAAGAATATTTTCACATAGATGGACAATTCTAATCGTAATCGCGCTCTTATGGCATCGAGTATGCTTTGATTGCGTGTCCTCGATTCATATGAGTTATTTATGGCCAAGGTCGGTAGGTCCACTTTAGAGTGGAAACAGTTTAAGGAGAGGTTCGAGCTTAAGTTTGTTCCTAAGTCGGAGGAGATTCTTTCTCGTCGCTTCCTCGGTCTTAGGCAAAGGATATCAACTGTTTCCGAGTATGTCACATCCTTTGAGGCCTTGTCGAAGTACGACATGGAGCATATCTCTACATCTTATAAGAAGAACCTTAAGTTCATAAGTGGCTTAAGAAGTATATTAAGAATTCTCGTATGTTGTAGCTAAAGTTGTCATTCGAAGAGCTTGTTGACGCAACTCTCCATGTCAAGGCAGTCGAGAAGGAGGAAGACAGTGGTGAGGAGGTTAATGTTCGAAGTAATATGAATAAGAAGTGCTTTCCATTTTCTAATTTTAAGTCTTTTCATTAGATTAAGAAAAATAAGCCCAATGTGTCAAGTTCTCAGCCCCAAGTGACACCTCCTTCGGCTTTAGCGAAGAAAGGTTACAACCGTGGGTTATATGATCATTTCACTCGAGCATACCTTAATCCTTGCATGTGCAGCTATTGTAAGAAAGAGGGTCATCGGTTCTCCTCTTAGCTTAAGAGGCAAAAGGGACTTATTTTGGTAGTCTCAATATGGTGAGAGCTTTTAGTTGTCCATCTCATTTTAGAGGTACACCTTCTATTCGTGAGGGTCCATTGATAATTAGAGATCGATATATTGGAGTTCTATTCAATAGGGGTGAATCCCATTCATTCATATCAAAGGAAATCGTTGATGCTTTGTCTTTGGATGTTGTATGCTTGTTGACTACTTTCAGCTTGCAAATCCCATGGGGGATCCACAACGCGTAGCTTAGTGTCTAGTGATGTTGAGTTATTTCTGTGTGGCTTTTCATTTTGTGCGAATTTGCACGTGATTTATTCGTTGGATTTCAATACGATTCTTGGTAGGACCGTCTCGTGCGATACGAGGCCGAGATTATTTGTGATGAGTGAATATTGTGTCTTCGATATCCCGTTTTGTCTGATCAACTATCTCTTGTTCTTAAGGATGTTAATACTGATTATGTGGCTTCTTTATTTTCTATTGAGTCTCGAGACCATGATAAGGAGAATAATGTGTCTCGTATTCCCATGGTGTGTGACTTTGCAGATCTATTTGAGATAGTTTTTGTTGCCACATAAATGGGATATCGAGTATCGTATTGACTTGGTTCCTGGTGCATAACCTGTTAGTCGGCCTCATATTCGGATGTCAAATAAATAGAATGAAGAAACTAAGGTTACGCTTCTTGAGCTTGAGGCTAAGCATTTCATTCAATCTAGTTCTTCACCGTGGGTGCCGCGGTGGTATTTACGAGGAAATCCGATGGGACTCTTTGGCAACGCGTTAGTTATCACAAGCTTAATGAGTTAACCATTAAGAAATGTATCCATAACCTAGGGCCGATGATATGTTTGATTAATTGAGCGGAGCTAATGTCTTTTCCCAACATGATTTAGGCACAGGATTTCAATTTCTTCGAGTTGCTGAGGACAACATTCCTCTTACCGCATTATGCACTCCATTTGGTTCTTACGAGTGGCTCGTCATGCCATTCAGTTTAACCAATGTTCTGCGTACTCCATTGATCTTATGAATTGAGTATTCCATTTCGATAAATTTCTGTTGGTGTTCATTACTGACAATATTATTTATTCCAAGTTAGAATCCGAGCATGATAATCACTTGAGAATCGTTTTAAGCACTCTTAGGCATCATTATCTTAAAGCCAATTTTTCTAAGTTTCATTTTCGGGATACACAAGTAAAGATCTGGCTCATGTTGTATCTTGTGATGGCGTATCCGTTGAACCTTCTAGGATTGAAGCCATTCAGAATTGGAAGAGACCCAAGAATGTTTTTGAGATTCGTAGCGGGCTACTATAGTCGGTTCTTTTGAAATTTTTCTCACATTGCGTTACTGCTACATCTTACCAGCAAGGGTGTTCATTTAGTCTGGTCCAATCGTTGCGAAGCATCCTTCCAGTAGTGCAATGTAATAACCCGGAAATTCTGGGCCAGTTTAAAATTTTTATTTTGGCAATTTAACGAATTTTGAACATTTAAAATAGATTATTTTAAACAATATCGACGAGAAATTTATTTTGAACAGAATTAGAATGTATATATTGTATACGTCGTCGTTAGAATATAAATATTTTATTTTAATTATAATAGAATTGAAAATGGCGCGGTTGAAACGACCCGCAAATCCGTGCTATCTGAGTTGACTAAATACACCACACGTCCAACCCAAATAACACAGAAATACGACTCATTATTAGAAAGAAGTTAGAGGATGAGAAATAGAAAGAAAGAAATATTAGAATAGAAGAAAAACGAAGATCACAACTCACAGCGGAACGAATAAAATATATTATATAACATAAGCTTTGAAATACAAATCTGTTTTGTACATATATACATACCATCATCAGAGTACACATAACATTTGATTCAGCGGAAGTAACTCTAAATAACTAACGTTGAAGCCTCCAGCTTCAAGCTCCTCCAAGTGTATCTGTAAAAGCCTGAAACACTTGACTGCCCGTACAAATTTGGGCACCCAAGAGTTTAGGGAAAACAAAAACAAAATAAACTCTGGGTCAGTCATGGGACTGGTGTGAGTAAACTCCAACCACTTGCTTAACTTTTAAAAATCCTTTCACAGAAAAGATAATAGTGAGACCAGCCCACACATAAACATGGACGGTTTTTACCTTACTATAACCCAAAACACTTTGATATCAAATCCAGTGATATTATAATAATGTCTACATCAAGTAAATAACCAAATAGTAGAACGCTTGCATCTCACGCTCCACATATATAGTATATAATCAAAAACCGCATGGCGCTTATTGGAGATTGGATTTCCAACATGACAAGGTATGGAACCACCTTTCGATGATGTATCTCTAGAGACGAATACACCTGGGTTCAACAAGAACGTCTTGCAACCCGGCCCACACATGACCGACCACTCATTTCGCTTGAGTGTATCGAATGTATATCACCAACGGTTGGACTCAAACCACCGTTTCCCGAATGGGCAGAATCGATAGATTTAGAAACAAAAGGAATTTCTCTAGATAGGTGATTATACACCCTAATGGGTGCGACCCACATAGCCATGCTGCCTGCCCGATTTTTGTCCTTTCCCGGTTGTTGAGGCCTGAGGCTACGCATACTTACCATCCATTGATAGCACAATCACTTTGAATGCCACATTGTCAGATCCGTAAATCACTAGTTGAGTTTGCACAAATATTCTGGATATTGTGCTAAGGGATAAATCCGTTGCAACCATATATATTCATACAGACCAACCCATTTGATCATTGGAAATACTCTGTCAGACATCCGTCCATTTACGTTCGTTCTGGGATTGAACGAAACCGAAGGCACTATTTCTATAAATAGAAAAGTCCTTGCACTTTACTCCGTCTTCAATATATTCAGCATATTTGGTTCGCAACGCTTATGCCGATACGGAGTGGTTCACGGATAAAAATCCAACCGGTCTCTCCATATTGACAACGATGGTCAAAACTTCGATAGTCTGTGATTTAACTATCGAATAAAAACAAGTGTTCAATCAACATAACAAACAAATCACTGGGCCCTTTAATTAATATTTCATTAATTAAATCTCCTTTCCATCTCCTTAACAATATCTGTTTACCAAATATTTCAATAATCAATCTTGGCCCTTTTCGCTATTTTTGTTTCCGTTTCCTTATCGAATTCTATATATATCGGTATATAGATTTCTAATTGTCAAATTTCTTAAAAATATTCTAACTCCTTAAATTCCCGGAAAAATTCGCCATAACCTCCCCTGTATCGGAAGCATCGGGAAATTTCAAATAGCTTCCCGGTATCTTCCTCAATCAAAAGAAAAAGAAAAAGCCAAGCGGCTTGCCGATACGGCGCATAAAACCCATATATGAATTTAAACATGTACCTTTTTGTCGAGCACTACATTAATAACTTCATATACTTCATCCCAAACCTGCTTAACACATATTCACCTGTTTGCAATTCAATTCAACTCAATCCATTCGTTTGAATTCAAATTTGAATCGTTTGAATTCGGTTTCGCTTAATTATTCTTTAATTAGCCCTTTTGCCTATTTCACTTCTTTGTTTGAACATAACATGTTCAAACAAATTATTTAACTCGTTCATAACCAAATTGAATTTCAATTTCAAATTCTAGTTCTCTTTTCTATTTCGAATATAAATTCCAAATCGAATTTTCTTATTTAAAGTTCAATATCCATTCAAAATCTCATTTAACTAATTTCCGTTCAAATTAGTAAATTCCATTCAATAAATCAAAATTTGGTTTCTGTTTCAAAAATCATATTTATTTACACAACTTGAATTCGCATATATTTTACAACTCAACTCGGAGATTTTCTAAATAGGAAATTCGGATTTTATTTGCTTAAAATCCCTTTATAATATTAAATAAACTATTATGGTTTTAAAACGATTCTGGCGCTGCTTTTCTGAAAATTTGATTTTGACATAACTCAAAATCTATACGACGAAATTCAGATTTTTCTCTTTCATTAGAAAACTATTATCAAACCGGTCCTGACGTTTCTTGTTTCAAAGAAATCCGACTTCAATTGGGTTCTGTATATTCAATTGAAGTTCGAATCGCTATTTTTCGAACTGCAGCGCTGCGGCGAGTTCGTTTTAATTATATTTATATATATAAACTTTTTAAACTTCGTTTATATAAATTCAACTCCATTCAAACTTCACTTTCACTTTTATTTGAACTCTATATTCAAATTCAAATTTCACTTCTATTGAATCCTATATTCAAATTCCATATTTCAAATTCCATTTGAATTATATAGCTAAAACTCATAGTTTAAGATTCCATTTGAATGCTATATTCAAATTCTATAATTTAAATCCCATTTAAATCCCTTTTTGAATTCTACATTCAAATTCCCTATTCTCTTCGAATTCAAATTCTATATTTATTCTATTTGAATTTCAAATATCCAATCTCCGATTTAATTCTATTTTGAAATTTCAAATATTCCACCCCTTTTTAATTCTATCATTCAAATCCTCTTATTTGAATTCTATTTCAAATCTAGTTTCAAAACTCCATTTAAATTTCTATATTCAAATCTATTTTCAAAACTTCATTTGAATTTCTATATTCAAATCTCCTAGATTAAATCCTTATTTGAACTCGATTTGAATTTCTTATATTCAAATTTCATTTTCCCTTTTCATTTGAATCCTAATATTCAAATTCATTTTTAACACCATTTGAATTTCTATATTCAAACTTATTTTTTTACACATTTGAATTTCTATTATTCAAATTCATTTGAATTCCCTTGAATTCAAATTCCATTTCAAAACTATTTGGATTTCCTATTTTGAAATCCTATTTAAATCCTACTTTGAAATCCTACTTCCAAAGTTTATTTCAATTTCTATTTTCAAATTCGATATTCAAATCTCTATTTGAATTTCTATATTCAATTCCATGTTCAAATTCAATACTTGAATTTCCATTCAAATCTCTATTCAAATTCCATATTTGAATTTCATTTCAAAACTCTAATCAAATTTCATATTTCAATTCTTCTTTTGAAATTCTATATTTCAAATCTTATTCGATTTTTCTTTGAAATTCTATATTTCAAATCTTATTCGATTTTTCTTTGAAATTCTATATTTCAAATCTTATTCGATTTTTCTTTGAAATTCTATATTTCAAAGTCTGTTCAATTCTTCTTTGAAATTCTATATTTCAAATCTATTTGAATTTCTTTATTCGAATTCCTTTGAATTCAAATTTTATTTTAATCTCCCGAATTCAAATTCTATTTTTTCATTGTAATTTCGTCTATTCAAATTCCATTTGAACTTCGATTTGAATTTCTAATATTCAAACTCCTTTTCCTTTCTATAAAAATTCAAATATTTAAATTCTTTTTTAAAAAAATTCAAATGTTATACTCAAACTTCATTTAAAAATTTCATTACACATCTTATTTTGAAATTTCATTTCAAATTCCAGTTTCGCACTTGTATTTCTATTTCTGAATTATCAAAGGATAATTCTTTTCACTTTATTTATAACTTCGTTATAAAAGAATTATTTCTAAACTTCGTTTGAAAAGAACTACTTGGTTTTTATTTTAAAAAAACAAGTTTAAAATTCTATTTCCATTTAAAATTCAAATTCTATTTAAAAAATAGAATTTTCCCTTTTTAAATCGCCAATATCCTTTTTACGATATTTTAAAATATCATTACTTAAGCCCAGTGATATTTAAACACACAAAGCAACAAATTATTTATTTTTCTAACACATCATATATAACAATATATATGCAAACAAATAAACAAACAGATAATATATTTTTGAGGAATCCAGTTGGATTCCTCCAACCTGTTTTCCTGCATCCACAGATGTTAGCACATAAATAATACCCATTCTGCTTCGTGGCAGAATATCGCGGTATAGAAGGTCATCCACTAATCATAGCGTGGGGCGTATAGGGTAATCATCCGCTATGAAACTGTGGGCATCCGCTAATGAGACTGCGGGAATTCAACCAATCAATCAACCCAATATATATATATATATATATCCTAAATAACTAATATATATAAAACAAGCAGAAACATTCAAACAAGCAACAAACAATTATTTTTAACGAAATAAAAATAATTCTAAAGGTGAGTGAGATTTACTCACCGGAGTTTGCAGTTCTCGATATCCTGTTTATTTCCAAATCACCTTCTACGACTCTACTCAAATTGTCTCGAATATATTTCATTTTTGTATACCTACGATAATTTGATTTTGAATTTACTGATCAACATTTATTTAATTAAAACTACTGAAAATAAATAAACACATTTTCTATATATTTTTGGAAGTTAGAGTTTAAAACAAAACAGAAACCCTTGATTAATTTTGAAGGATCCAATTTTCCAAAATTAATGTTTTCACCATGGGCATTTATATTATCTTGTATAAATTAAATATAACATTCCTTATTTAAGCTATCATATAATTTAGACGTAACTAAAAATAAATTACTAGATTAGAATAATTACCTTAACTCCTAATCACCACACTGTCGTACCCAGTTCAAACCATCTCAGCCTTTCCCTTCAGCTACCAGATGATGCAGACTTCCATGGTTCGCCAAACCCTTGTTATTCTCGTCCAGTGGCCATCTTCCTCGATGCCAAGCCCTCACTCCTACCCCGGACATCGCAAAATCACCGCACCTTTTTCAATTGAACCTCAGACTTCCTCCGAGTTTGCCAAACTCAGGCGCGAGCCTGCTGATGTTGAGTTCCTACGAGTACCCCTTTCTACCAGCGTCGACTTCCTGGAATTGCACAACCTCAGACCACTCAATCGTACCCTCTACAACCATAGTAACAACATCGTCACCCCTCTGCAAACCTCGGCACCATTCACGATAATCGATGATTCCAACGAACCCATCGTTGTACCCTTACACGCGAGCGCCTCCAGGTCGAGCCAAGCTTCGGGAGGAAACCGTGACTTCCTAACTCCGATGACAACATCTTCCCCTCCATCGCGATTTCTACCTCATCGCTACTGGAACCGGAAATCGATCGTGCCCCTAACTCCCCTTTGATGCTCGAAATCTAATGCCCTCCCCCCTTAAATTATGAATCGTGATAATTGATTTGAACGGAGGATTCAGAATTTGATTGTCTGGAGGAAGAGGAATGAAATAATAAATTCGTTTGTGGGTTTAAGAGATGGTAGGTAACGAAGGCTTCAGCTCCCTTTATAGGCACGAACGAGGAAACATACGTACAAAGCCATTAAAATCCTGCTTAACTTTGCTCTGAAGTAAGGAGGCAAAAATTTCTGCTCGACGTAAATATTATAGGTCTGCGATGGAGAAATTTAGGTCGGCTGATGATTTTTTTTTATTGATTTTATTTTAATTAAATAATTAAAATATCTCGCGGTCCTTAACTAGTAATCCCGAACCACTATTCAACCGTGACGACCGACGATACCAGATTATAACGCTATCCTGGTCTAAATGGAGTAGTATCTAGAAATTTTATTTTATTGTCTGCAGGAGATATTTAATTTAAATTAATGGTTTAAACTAAATTTGGTTTAAAAATATAATTTAATTCCAAATAGTTAATTTTATTGAAAATAAATTATTATCGTTCTAATTCAATATTTAAATCCATATTAAATATTTAAAATAAATCGACTAAAAATCCGGGTCGTTACATTCTTCCCCCCTTAAAATAATTTCGTCCTCGAAATTGCTAAGGTAGGAAAAGTGATACAAATCCATTATTTTTCAAAAATTCACTTATGTTGAAACTCAACTCCTCATATTCTAACAAATTTAACTCCAACCAAAACTTTTGGTCTTCACACATTTGATTTGAATGATCTACGATCAATCCATTTATATCCAATCTATATTCCATTAAACCTATTCAAATTGATTCTAGTTAATTGATTCACTTCATTCCATTTAACTAGCTTAAGTTAAATTCCAATTCCAGAATCCAAATCCCAGGATTTTTCTTTTCAAATTCTTTTGAAATCCCATAAACATATACATATATTTATTTCCATTTCAAATTCAAAACATTTGAATATTCAAACCAATTTGGTTTCTTTCAAACAAATTTCCAACAAAACTTTTTCTAAGGTAGCAATTCATCACTTAGAAACTCGGAAATGAACACTGATGATGTTGCAATCATCATCAGAATTCTTTCCCAGCCACTGAAGTGAGTTCAGTGCTTAATCACTTTCAAAATCCACTCAAATATGGTTTTGATTCAAAACCCTTGCAAAACAAAGCTATATTATTTTAATATACTTTGGAAAATATTTTCAAACTTCCCAGGATTTTGAATTCTTAATTCTGGTTTGAATTAAATTCTAATTCATCTCATTTGTATATTTAATTCATATACACATTCTACTTGGTTATAAATAACCATTCTAATTTTTTATAATCTCGTTTGATTATAATCCTAACAATCAACACATCCATATATTATAATAATTTCAGAAAATTATTCTTTCTATATCAAAATAGAAATTTTGGGTAAAATTATTTCATTTACCCGCTTGAAAACAATATCATGTCGTATTTTCTGTTCAAGTGTTTAGAAATCCCTATCGACTTCGTGGCGTCCCACGATTCGACCAGAATTCATAAACCACTCAACAGACTAGCCAACACAATATAAAATAGCTTTTATATCAAATAACAAATACGCTCTCTCGTATCTATATGCACTCAACTCATTCTAGGGTACTACTGACCCTATCTCTAATGAGCACATGCCACACAAGCCTAGGTATTCGCTCAACCTAAGCTCTGATACCAACTGAAACGACCCGCAAATCCGTGCTATCTGAGTTGACTAAATACACCACACGTCCAACCCAAATAACACAGAAATACGACTCATTATTAGAAAGAAGTTAGAGGATGAGAAATAGAAAGAAAGAAATATTAGAATAGAAGAAAAACGAAGATCACAACTCACAGCGGAACGAATAAAATATATTATATAACATAAGCTTTGAAATACAAATCTGTTTTGTACATATATACATACCATCATCAGAGTACACATAACATTTGATTCAGCGGAAGTAACTCTAAATAACTAACGTTGAAGCCTCCAGCTTCAAGCTCCTCCAAGTGTATCTGTAAAAGCCTGAAACACTTGACTGCCCGTACAAATTTGGGCACCCAAGAGTTTAGGGAAAACAAAAACAAAATAAACTCTGGGTCAGTCATGGGACTGGTGTGAGTAAACTCCAACCACTTGCTTAACTTTTAAAAATCCTTTCACAGAAAAGATAATAGTGAGACCAGCCCACACATAAACATGGACGGTTTTTACCTTACTATAACCCAAAACACTTTGATATCAAATCCAGTGATATTATAATAATGTCTACATCAAGTAAATAACCAAATAGTAGAACGCTTGCATCTCACGCTCCACATATATAGTATATAATCAAAAACCGCATGGCGCTTATTGGAGATTGGATTTCCAACATGACAAGGTATGGAACCACCTTCCGATGATGTATCTCTAGAGACGAATACACCTGGGTTCAACAAGAACGTCTTGCAACCCGGCCCACACATGACCGACCACTCATTTCGCTTGAGTGTATCGAATGTATATCACCAACGGTTGGACTCAAACCACCGTTTCCCGAATGGGCAGAATCGATAGATTTAGAAACAAAAGGAATTTCTCTAGATAGGTGATTATACACCCTAATGGGTGCGACCCACATAGCCATGCTGCCTGCCCGATTTTTGTCCTTTCCCGGTTGTTGAGGCCTGAGGCTACGCATACTTACCATCCATTGATAGCACAATCACTTTGAATGCCACATTGTCAGATCCGTAAATCACTAGTTGAGTTTGCACAAATATTCTGGATATTGTGCTAAGGGATAAATCCGTTGCAACCATATATATTCATACAGACCAACCCATTTGATCATTGGAAATACTCTGTCAGACATCCGTCCATTTACGTTCGTTCTGGGATTGAACGAAACCGAAGGCACTATTTCTATAAATAGAAAAGTCCTTGCACTTTACTCCGTCTTCAATATATTCAGCATATTTGGTTCGCAACGCTTATGCCGATACGGAGTGGTTCACGGATAAAAATCCAACCGGTCTCTCCATATTGACAACGATGGTCAAAACTTCGATAGTCTGTGATTTAACTATCGAATAAAAACAAGTGTTCAATCAACATAACAAACAAATCACTGGGCCCTTTAATTAATATTTCATTAATTAAATCTCCTTTCCATCTCCTTAACAATATCTGTTTACCAAATATTTCAATAATCAATCTTGGCCCTTTTCGCTATTTTTGTTTCCGTTTCCTTATCGAATTCTATATATATCGGTATATAGATTTCTAATTGTCAAATTTCTTAAAAATATTCTAACTCCTTAAATTCCCGGAAAAATTCGCCATAACCTCCCCTGTATCGGAAGCATCGGGAAATTTCAAATAGCTTCCCGGTATCTTCCTCAATCAAAAGAAAAAGAAAAAGCCAAGCGGCTTGCCGATACGGCGCATAAAACCCATATATGAATTTAAACATGTACCTTTTTGTCGAGCACTACATTAATAACTTCATATACTTCATCCCAAACCTGCTTAACACATATTCACCTGTTTGCAATTCAATTCAACTCAATCCATTCGTTTGAATTCAAATTTGAATCGTTTGAATTCGGTTTCGCTTAATTATTCTTTAATTAGCCCTTTTGCCTATTTCACTTCTTTGTTTGAACATAACATGTTCAAACAAATTATTTAACTCGTTCATAACCAAATTGAATTTCAATTTCAAATTCTAGTTCTCTTTTCTATTTCGAATATAAATTCCAAATCGAATTTTCTTATTTAAAGTTCAATATCCATTCAAAATCTCATTTAACTAATTTCCGTTCAAATTAGTAAATTCCATTCAATAAATCAAAATTTGGTTTCTGTTTCAAAAATCATATTTATTTACACAACTTGAATTCGCATATATTTTACAACTCAACTCGGAGATTTTCTAAATAGGAAATTCGGATTTTATTTGCTTAAAATCCCTTTATAATATTAAATAAACTATTATGGTTTTAAAACGATTCTGGCGCTGCTTTTCTGAAAATTTGATTTTGACATAACTCAAAATCTATACGACGAAATTCAGATTTTTCTCTTTCATTAGAAAACTATTATCAAACCGGTCCTGACGTTTCTTGTTTCAAAGAAATCCGACTTCAATTGGGTTCTGTATATTCAATTGAAGTTCGAATCGCTATTTTTCGAACTGCAGCGCTGCGGCGAGTTCGTTTTAATTATATTTATATATATAAACTTTTTAAACTTCGTTTATATAAATTCAACTCCATTCAAACTTCACTTTCACTTTTATTTGAACTCTATATTCAAATTCAAATTTCACTTCTATTGAATCCTATATTCAAATTCCATATTTCAAATTCCATTTGAATTATATAGCTAAAACTCATAGTTTAAGATTCCATTTGAATGCTATATTCAAATTCTATAATTTAAATCCCATTTAAATCCCTTTTTGAATTCTACATTCAAATTCCCTATTCTCTTCGAATTCAAATTCTATATTTATTCTATTTGAATTTCAAATATCCAATCTCCGATTTAATTCTATTTTGAAATTTCAAATATTCCACCCCTTTTTAATTCTATCATTCAAATCCTCTTATTTGAATTCTATTTCAAATCTAGTTTCAAAACTCCATTTAAATTTCTATATTCAAATCTATTTTCAAAACTTCATTTGAATTTCTATATTCAAATCTCCTAGATTAAATCCTTATTTGAACTCGATTTGAATTTCTTATATTCAAATTTCATTTTCCCTTTTCATTTGAATCCTAATATTCAAATTCATTTTTAACACCATTTGAATTTCTATATTCAAACTTATTTTTTTACACATTTGAATTTCTATTATTCAAATTCATTTGAATTCCCTTGAATTCAAATTCCATTTCAAAACTATTTGGATTTCCTATTTTGAAATCCTATTTAAATCCTACTTTGAAATCCTACTTCCAAAGTTTATTTCAATTTCTATTTTCAAATTCGATATTCAAATCTCTATTTGAATTTCTATATTCAATTCCATGTTCAAATTCAATACTTGAATTTCCATTCAAATCTCTATTCAAATTCCATATTTGAATTTCATTTCAAAACTCTAATCAAATTTCATATTTCAATTCTTCTTTTGAAATTCTATATTTCAAATCTTATTCGATTTTTCTTTGAAATTCTATATTTCAAATCTTATTCGATTTTTCTTTGAAATTCTATATTTCAAATCTTATTCGATTTTTCTTTGAAATTCTATATTTCAAAGTCTGTTCAATTCTTCTTTGAAATTCTATATTTCAAATCTATTTGAATTTCTTTATTCGAATTCCTTTGAATTCAAATTTTATTTTAATCTCCCGAATTCAAATTCTATTTTTTCATTGTAATTTCGTCTATTCAAATTCCATTTGAACTTCGATTTGAATTTCTAATATTCAAACTCCTTTTCCTTTCTATAAAAATTCAAATATTTAAATTCTTTTTTAAAAAAATTCAAATGTTATACTCAAACTTCATTTAAAAATTTCATTACACATCTTATTTTGAAATTTCATTTCAAATTCCAGTTTCGCACTTGTATTTCTATTTCTGAATTATCAAAGGATAATTCTTTTCACTTTATTTATAACTTCGTTATAAAAGAATTATTTCTAAACTTCGTTTGAAAAGAACTACTTGGTTTTTATTTTAAAAAAACAAGTTTAAAATTCTATTTCCATTTAAAATTCAAATTCTATTTAAAAAATAGAATTTTCCCTTTTTAAATCGCCAATATCCTTTTTACGATATTTTAAAATATCATTACTTAAGCCCAGTGATATTTAAACACACAAAGCAACAAATTATTTATTTTTCTAACACATCATATATAACAATATATATGCAAACAAATAAACAAACAGATAATATATTTTTGAGGAATCCAGTTGGATTCCTCCAACCTGTTTTCCTGCATCCACAGATGTTAGCACATAAATAATACCCATTCTGCTTCGTGGCAGAATATCGCGGTATAGAAGGTCATCCACTAATCATAGCGTGGGGCGTATAGGGTAATCATCCGCTATGAAACTGCGGGCATCCGCTAATGAGACTGCGGGAATTCAACCAATCAATCAACCCAATATATATATATATATATCCTAAATAACTAATATATATAAAACAAGCAGAAACATTCAAACAAACAACAAACAATTATTTTTAACGAAATAAAAATAATTCTAAAGGTGAGTGAGATTTACTCACCGGAGTTTGCAGTTCCCGATATCCTGTTTATTTCCAAATCACCTTCTACGACTCTACTCAAATTGTCTCGAATATATTTCATTTTTGTATACCTACGATAATTTGATTTTGAATTTACTGATCAACATTTATTTAATTAAAACTACTGAAAATAAATAAACACATTTTCTATATATTTTTGGAAGTTAGAGTTTAAAACAAAACAGAAACCCTTGATTAATTTTGAAGGATCCAATTTTCCAAAATTAATGTTTTCACCATGGGCATTTATATTATCTTGTATAAATTAAATATAACATTCCTTATTTAAGCTATCATATAATTTAGACGTAACTAAAAATAAATTACTAGATTAGAATAATTACCTTAACTCCTAATCACCACACTGTCGTACCCAGTTCAAACCATCTCAGCCTTTCCCTTCAGCTACCAGATGATGCAGACTTCCATGGTTCGCCAAACCCTTGTTATTCTCGTCCAGTGGCCATCTTCCTCGATGCCAAGCCCTCACTCCTACCCCGGACATCGCAAAATCACCGCACCTTTTTCAATTGAACCTCAGACTTCCTCCGAGTTTGCCAAACTCAGGCGCGAGCCTGCTGATGTTGAGTTCCTACGAGTACCCCTTTCTACCAGCGTCGACTTCCTGGAATTGCACAACCTCAGACCACTCAATCGTACCCTCTACAACCATAGTAACAACATCGTCACCCCTCTGCAAACCTCGGCACCATTCACGATAATCGATGATTCCAACGAACCCATCGTTGTACCCTTACACGCGAGCGCCTCCAGGTCGAGCCAAGCTTCGGGAGGAAACCGTGACTTCCTAACTCCGATAACAACATCTTCCCCTCCATCGCGATTTCTACCTCATCGCTACTGGAACCGGAAATCGATCGTGCCCCTAACTCCCCTTTGATGCTCGAAATCTAATGCCCTCCCCCCTTAAATTATGAATCGTGATAATTGATTTGAACGGAGGATTCAGAATTTGATTGTCTGGAGGAAGAGGAATGAAATAATAAATTCGTTTGTGGGTTTAAGAGATGGTAGGTAACGAAGGCTTCAGCTCCCTTTATAGGCACGAACGAGGAAACATACGTACAAAGCCATTAAAATCCTGCTTAACTTTGCTCTGAAGTAAGGAGGCAAAAATTTCTGCTCGACGTAAATATTATAGGTCTGCGATGGAGAAATTTAGGTCGGCTGATGATTTTTTTTTATTGATTTTATTTTAATTAAATAATTAAAATATCTCGCGGTCCTTAACTAGTAATCCCGAACCACTATTCAACCGTGACGACCGACGATACCAGATTATAACGCTATCCTGGTCTAAATGGAGTAGTATCTAGAAATTTTATTTTATTGTCTGCAGGAGATATTTAATTTAAATTAATGGTTTAAACTAAATTTGGTTTAAAAATATAATTTAATTCCAAATAGTTAATTTTATTGAAAATAAATTATTATCGTTCTAATTCAATATTTAAATCCATATTAAATATTTAAAATAAATCGACTAAAAATCCGGGTCGTTACAGCGGTAGTTCGATAATTCGATTTCAAACTTCAATTGAATGTACCGGGTGCAAAACAATTCGGATTTTAGTGAAACCAAAAATCATAGGATCTAATTGATGATATCTTTCCAACGAATCCGAAAAATCGAAATTTCATAACGGGAATCAAAAGATATGTCCAGTTGAAAATTCTGAATAGTCGCTATGGAATTCAGGCCCTTAGAAATAGCCATTTTGCAAACGACCTCGGATTTCGATGAAACCACTTTTGTTGGATCCGTGATGTAAAGTTATTGCTAGGTTTCAAATTTCATAATTTTTCGAATCAATATGTGAGCGTGGCAAAGGAAAACGCGTTTGACCAGTTTCAGTTGATTTTAATCGACTGGAAATTGGCCATTTTTCCAATGGTCTCAGAATTCGACGAAACTAGTTTTGTTAGGACTGTATCGTCAATACGAAGCTAGAAAATATTTTTCTGTAATTTTTCGAGTCCGTATGTGACCTCGGTAAATTGAAATGTACGTTTAAAATTCAATATAGCGATTTAATTGTAAATTCAACGGAAACTGATCGAAACGATCGAATCAGCTTGCGATACATATCCTATTGTGTTCGGAATGGGGGTAATTATCTAGGGACGATAGTCGTTGGGTCTCGTTTCGAGTTCGAATGAAAAAGTTACTTTTTTTGAAATTAAATTGTAATAAATATATATATTATATATTCTCCTTTCCTTTCTCTCTCCTTACTCAGTCAACATTTTTCAAAAAAAAAAAAAAACCATAGATCCACAAATCGCGCTCAGGCGATTGTCGACGTCGCCACCGGTGGCTACCCTCGCCGGCCCCTTCCCCTTCACCTCCGACCGCTCCTCGCTGCTCCACCCTCTCCCCTTTTCAGTTCGAATCACCACGAACCCCCAACCTTCTTGAAGCCGCCGCCAGCCCAGGGGGAACCCCACTTCGCCGTCGCCCTGGCCCCACGCCACCTCCGCTCCTCCCCCACCTCCTGCTGACCCCGTCGCAACCCCCAAAGCCCCCTCGAGCTCCGAGACATCTCGTGGAACCGCAGCCCCTCCGACGAAGCGCGCCACCATCTGCTGATGCTCCTCCGCCCCCTTCTTTCCTCCCCTTTCTTCTTCTTCAATCCGACCCTCCTCGATCGCCATCTCCGCCGTGGAGCTTCCCTCATCAGTATACCGCATTAACAAGGTGATTTTACTCATTTAATTATTTATAAATTACCTTGTTTTTAAATTTAATGTTTATATAAACTTACATGGTTAAGAAAGCTGAATTTTGAACACGGCGAAGATTTGATTTCTAACATAGAAAAGGATTAGAAAATAGAGGAAGACATGAATTTGAAAATAGAAAGAACGGATTTTTAATGAATGAAAGACCGGATTTTTAATGAATAAAAAGAACGGATTTTTAATGACTGAAAGACCGGATTTTTAATGAATAAAAAGAACGGATTTTTAATGAATGAAAGACCGGATTTTTAATGAATAAAAAGAACGGATTTTTAATCAATGAAAGACCGGATTTTTAATGAATAGAAAGAACGGATTTTTAATGAATGAAAGACCGGATTTTTAATGAATAAAAAGAATGGATTTTTAATGAATGAAAGACCGGATTTTTAATGAATAAAAAGAATGGATTTTTAATGAATGAAAGGCGTGATTTCTATGATTATAAAAATATAATTTTTATCATATAGAAAGATTAAAAATATAATTTTTATTATATAGAAAGATTAAAAATATAATTTTTATTATATAGAAAGATTAAAAATATGATTTTTATATATTGAATAGCGAAGTAAAAATTCGATTTTTATATATTGAATAGCAAAGTAAAAGTTTGATTTTTATATATTGAATAGCAAAGTAAAAATTCGATTTTTATATATTGAATAGCGAAGTAAAAATTCGATATTTATATATATTGAATAGCGAAGTAAAAATTCGACTTTTACATATGTAGAGAATACGGGCAACGAAAGCGACAAAGGGCGAGAATGGCGATGATTTCTATAAATGAAGAGTCGTGGTATTGGATAGCTTTCGGTGAGAATTTCTCACTCTTCAATTTCTTTTCTAGTTATATATATATATATATACTAGGATGCAGACGGTGCTTAGTAGCACCCGACACAATCGTCCACAGACCATGGACTTGTTTGTTTGATTGCAAAAATTTGTTAGATTATTTGAATGAAATTGAATTGTTTGGTGAAATGAATTGATTTGATTGATGTGTGAATGGCGTGGACCTTCACTGGACCGGGGATGAGACTAGGCCTTGTCCCGTTTCTAGTATCGTGCCGTTATGCCGCCGAAATTTTCTAAAATATGTTAGAAAAATAAAAATATCATTTTATTGAAGAAATGAACTGAATAGAACATTCATAGGTTAAATAAAATATTTTATCATTAAAAATATAGTTTTAACGTGGAAGTGAATAAAATAAAATATTCATTTACAAACCGGACGGTTTGTTTATGTACACCTATTTGAAGGACATTGATTGGGTCGATAAATTTTACACATCGCCCAACTGCACAACTAAAATCTGTGTTTGATTGTTTGAAACCCCACACGGGTGTTGGGATGAAATTTGAAGTTCACTCATCCTGATTGATTAAATATGTCGATCGATTGATTGACAGGCTGTTATAAGCGTTAGATATCTATATTTGATGTTTATACAGTGTAGTGCACTTTGGTTGATGGTTGATTATTTTGCAATGCTATTATATACGTGTGATGTATGAAAATCCATATAATTAACATTATATGGTGATTGATTGGGCCTCATTCCAATTTAGAAGATAAAGAATATTATAAAATAAAGGTTCATGTGTTGACTGTACTCATCCGTTGAGATAAGTCATGTGTTGAACGAAATATTTTAATAATAAAATTTACATCTTTATCAATATAAAATAAAGGTTAATGTGTTGACTGTACTCATCCGTTGAGATAAGTCATGTGTTGAACGAAATATTTTAATATAGAAATATTTGAATAGGAAATATTTGAAAAAGAAATATTTGAAATAGAATATTTGAAAATAGAATGATACGAAGCCGTGTTGATTAGAGATGCGCCATTTTGACGTGAACGATGTTTATATCGATTTTATTCATTTTAAAATGAATATTGAAAAGTGATTTCGAAATCGCATATCTTGAAATGAAATTTGAATCAAATTGAATAGAAAACGAATTCGAATTGAATTCGAATTGAATATATAACGAATTTGACTTCGAATTGAATATAAAACGAATTGGATTTCAATTGAATATACAATGAAATCGAATTGAATAGAAAACGGAAATGAATGGAATATAAAACGATTTCGAAATGAATTGAATTGAAAATGATTTCGAAATGAATTGAATAGAAAACGACTTTGGAATTGAATTAAATTGAAAACGAATTCAAAGCGAATTGAAATGAATTCAAATTGAATTGAAATTTGAATTGAATAGAAATGAATTTTAAAACGAATTTATAAAGAAGAATTCAATTTTGATTTGAATTGAAATGGAAGTTGAAATTGCTTTTGAAACGAATTTAAAACTATTTATATAATTCGTTTTAACTAGAAATCGACGAAATATATATTATATATATTATATATATATAATATAATGGCCTGAATAGAACGCCCGTGCCGCGACAGTTCGTGAATTTCGACCATTTATTTCAAACGGACAAAACGGGAGATCCGACCGTCGGATTCTCCTAAAACCGGAATCGTTGGGTTCGTATCGAAAAGAGCTTTCTAACGAATGTTAGAAATTTGAAATCTAACGGTTGGATTTGGAGATACGTCCAAATCAAATTCGAAAAAGGTCGCTGTAAGTGCAGTTCGATGGCCGTTGATGGAAATCGACTGTACGGGCCTTGATAAAATTATTAAAAATAGTAATAATTTGTGTAAAATCATAAGAAATGATTTGAGAAGAATTGGGATGAAAAACTCAATATTTGAAAAGATAAAAATAGATTTTATCGAAGTAAACTAGTTTTGAACTAGAATTATAATTCTATTTATTTTTAAATAAATAAATTGAATTTGAAAAGGGTTTTAAAAATAACCAGAATTTCCAATGATTGCATTAGAGTGGATTTGAATCGAAATTGTCTTTGGAATATTTCGATGTTGGAATTCGTGATTATACAGATGTTGTTATGGAAATTTGAAAGATATATATTTATATCGTTATTTCCAATACGGCATTTGTTAGTCGTAGAATTTGATATTGAATATAAGCCGATATATTTTCTATTTAGAGCCTTGTATTGAATATCAAATGTGATTTGGGTTTGTCGTGAATGGTGTCTTCACTAACACTGTTCTTGAAACCAGTTGAAAAAAAGATTAAATCTTTTTATTTAGATTTAATGAAGTGTACCACTTAAATAATATTTAATTGGAATTGAATTGATATTGATTTTTGGGTTTATCGTGGACAGTGTTTTAAATAACACTCGTTCTTTAACCCGATAATTAATGAATGTGATTTTGGGTTTATCGTGAACTGTGTTTTAAATGACACTGATTCTTTAACCCAGTTAAAGATTAAAACTAAGTGGAGTTTTAATGAATCTTTAATTAGATTGAAAAGATCGGAAATGGAGTTCCACCAGTTTTGCTCCAGCCGATAGTTAAATCTTTAATTAGATTTGAACGTGAAATGGTAATTGAATTTACCGATAATACCGTGGTGTTAGATATGAAGTATAACCAGTTTTACTTCATGGGATGAATAGGTTGGGATTGGGAAATTAAAACAAATGATTACTTCGGTAAGGTTCGCTAATCCCGACTAGTTTGAATTGATATTCAAAAAATAGATTAAAGAATAAATTCAAGAAATTTATCTTGGATAAAATTAATGGGAACCTTTCCCTATGAATGTGAAATTTAGAAACTAACTGTCGGTTAGCTAAGCAGAATGGTTTTCTGGATATTGATCTGATGTTGGTTTCGGCCTTCGGGGTTAATATTTAGGGAATTATTCTCTTGATTAATTTACGGTTAGTGACTGATAAATTGGAATGAGGCGTATGTTGTGTTTGTGTAACATTTATCTTTAATATACGCTGGTTGTTCGGAAAGGTCGGGTTTATACCCATTCTGAATAATCAATTCGACGATATGTCGAAGATGAAGACGGTGGTTGAAGACCAGAAGTCTTCACATCGTTGGGATAATTACTGACGATCCTGATTGGGCTGTACACCCAAGAGGATGGAAATAGTTGGTGGTCGTCCAGACGTACTTGGAGATGGATGGATATGCGAGGAAAGTGCCTCCGGTTTCGTTCAGACCCAGAACGGACTTGTAAATGGATAGTGTGTCTGACGTTGTATTCCTTTATACTGTATTTGGTGATCTCTGCTAAATATATATCTGTTTGGTGGCAGAGAATTTATTCTCTTGCTATACACCCTTCTCTGAGACGTACGAGCCTAGAGGTTATATATTGGCAGAAATCAGTGGTACAGTATGGACTGACAATGTGGCATGCTGAGTTGCATGGATCAAGGCTTTTGTTGAAAAGAAAATTCTTGTGGTTGATGATCAAAGCACGGCCTTGTGTGGCGTAGCTTTGTGTAACGTTGATTCGCGAGTATCACACCCGGTATGAACCAAAAACGGGAGACGAACATCAGGGAGGACATGCGTTTCTTTCTAGTTAGGAGTGGCGTCAGTGCTTGAACTGGCTGAGGAGTTTGACTCATGTGGATGTTGCTTATTATTACTTGCTGAAAAGCGAGGCGCCTCGTGATATCGGTTTCGGCCGATGCTTCTGGTCGGCTGACGGGCCAGGCTTACGCCCCAAAGGGCGGGGAAACGCAGTGTTCAGGCATAATAATCCACATCGGTGGACCGGCCCTGACGATCCATGGGGCAGTTACGGCTGTTCCTGAGGCTCGGACTAGACAGTCTCGAATCGGTGAGGATCTTGCCCCTAGCCTCGGTTCATACCATAAATGATAACCCAACTTCCAATACGACATTGCGGTTTTGATTGTAAACTTATATATGGCGACATAGTGTTATGGGTCATTCATGCCATCTATGATTGATACTTATGATTTGAAGTTGTTTTATACACTATGCACTTATAGTAGTATCAAATGATTTGTTTTAAAACGTATCAAGCATTCTTTGGCTGTTATAAGGGAAAACCGTATCCCCCGGCTTGCGTTGCATTGTGTGATAGGACCTGGGTCTTATAACAGCTTCATTTTTCTTTATTTAGCATTGCGTTGTTTATTTCATGCACTGGTATTCTTGGGAGGAAACCCGTTCCATGTTATACGGCGTGGTCCCTTGATTTACCTAACTTTGAAAATAAAGATAATAACTGTTTTCGTTCTCACACCAGTCACATGACTGACCTGGAGTTTATTGTTTTAACCTAAACTCTGGGTGCCCTTATTTTGACATGGGCAGCTAGTAGTTTTGGTTTTGCAGATTTATATTTACAGGATCCTGGTTTACAGCTGGAATGATATCCGGAAAGCTTTGTATCCGTATATCTCTTCTAGTTGTGTATTGTATTATTTTCCGCTGCTATGTATTTAAATGTAATTTAAATCTCTGATATTTCTGTGTAATATTTATTCATATATACTCTGTATATTATTGTAATCTGATGCATTGTTTTAATTAACAATGAAATGTTCTTCTGTATGTGTTCTGTTGTGGCTTGTTCTCGAACTATCCGCGCTTTCCTTTACGGGGAAGTTACGGGTCTTTACATTTGGTATCAGAGCTTTGGTTTACAAAGCTAGAGAACAAGGCACATTTGAACCATACGAAAGAATTCATCAGATATTGGATTAGTAATATCCAATTAGAATGACTCGTTAGAGATAGGATCAGTAGAATCCTAGAACGAGGGTGAAGAGTATATTTTTAAAGTGAAAACAAATTTAGTTTTGAAAATCTAAATCAAATATTCGTATTTGATTATTTATCTGTATTGATTTGGACAGTCCAGTATATAAAGAATTTGCATATACGCCTTGCAAACGTATATTCAAAGTTTTAATATATTGGATAGATATAGCATCACACTCTAGTCGCCCGGAGATGATATTGATGATAGCGATCGCATCATCAACATTTATGTTCGAGTTTCGAAGGTGGGATTCCTATATATTTCCGTTAGACTGGTGTGAGAACCAAAATTAGATAGGGCTTATTGTTGTGATTTGGCATCAAAAATCTGATTTTTGACTATATATCAAAGTTATGAATTTCAAATGATAATTCACTAATTGATTGATGTTTGTGTTGTTTGTTTAATTGTTTGATAATTTTGAACCATTATGCCTAACTGAATCAAATATTGAATTGTATTGAAAATTGGTCGCATATGCTTGCATATATATGTACTTACCTTGAACAGGTCATAGCAAGGAGGCTAGAGCAGAGAATAAAATTTGTTTGCCCGACAAATAGGTACATGTTTACTACATAATTTACTGTTTTGTTTGGGTGATGATGATATAATGAGCCTATTGGCTAGCCGCTTGGCTTTTTCTTTTTCTTTTTGAGATTAGAAGGACCGGGGAAGATATTTGAAATTCCCCGATGCTCCCGGTGCAGGGGAGGTTATGGCGAAATTTTTCGAAAATTTAGGGTGTTAGCCAAATTTTTGAAAATTTGAGAATTCTCAGAAACTGAAAAGTTGGAGAATGGAAGTCAGATCGAACATAGAATTGATAATCAAACCACTTTCGACTTTGTTCCTTTTCGGGGACGAAAAGTTTTAAGTGGGGGAGATTGTAATAACCCGGAAATTCTAGGCCAGTTTAAAATTTTTATTTTGGCAATTTAACGAATTTTGAACATTTAAAATAGATTATTTTAAACAATATCGACGAGAAATTTATTTTGAACAGAATTCGAATGTATATATTCTATACGTCGTCGTTAGAATATAAATATTTTATTTTAATTATAATAGAATTGAAAATGGCGCGGTAGTTCGATAATTCGATTTCAAACTTCAATTGAATGTACCGGGTGCAAAACAATCCGGATTTTAGTGAAACCAAAAATCATAGGATCTAATTGATGATATCTTTCCAACGAATCCGAAAAATCGAAATTTCATAACGGGAATCAAAAGATATGTCCAGTTGAAAATTCTGAATAGTCGCTATGGAATTCAGGCCCTTAGAAATAGCCATTTTGCAAACGACCTCGGATTTCGGCGAAACCACTTTTGTTGGATCCATGATGTAAAGTTATTGCTAGGTTTCAAATTTCATAATTTTTCGAATCATTATGTGAGCGTGGCAATGGAAAACGCGTTTGACCAGTTTCAATTGATTTTAATCGACTGGAAATTGGCCATTTTTCCAACGGTCTCAGAATTCGACGAAACTAGTTTTGTTAGGACTGTATCGTCAATACGAAGCTAAAAAATATTTTTCTGTAATTTTTCGAGTCCGTATGTGACCTCGGTAAATTGAAATGTACGTTTAAAATTCAATATAGCGATTTAATTGTAAATTCAACGGAAACTGATCGAAACGATCGAATCGGCTTGCGATACATATCCCATTGTGTTCGGAATGGAGGTAATTATCTAGGGACGACAGTCGTTGGGTCTCGTTTCGAGTTCGAATGAAAAAGTTACTTTTTTGAAATTAAATTATAATAAAAATATATATTATATATTCTCCTTTCCTTTCTCTCTCATTACTCAGTCAACATTTTTCAAAATAAAATAAAAAACCGTAGATCCACAAATCGCGCTCAGGCGATTGTCGACGTCACCACTGGTGGCTACCCTCGCCGGCCCCTTCCCCTTCACCTCCGACCGCTCCTCGCTGCTCCACCCTCTCCCCTTTTCAGTTCGAATCACCACGAACCCCCAACCTTCTTGAAGCCGCCGCCAGCCCAGGGGGAACCCACTTCGCCGTCGCCCTGGCCCCACGCCACCTCCGCTCCTCCCCCACCTCCTGCTGACCCCGTCGCAACCCCCAAAGCCCCCTCGAGCTCCGAGACATCTCGTGAAACCGCAGCCCCTCCGACGAAGCGCGCCACCATCTGCTGATGCTCCTCCGCCCCCTTCTTTCCTCCCATTTCTTCTTCTTCAATCCGACCCTCCTCGATCGCCATCTCCGCCGGGGAGCTTCCCTCATAAGCATACCGCATTAACAAGGTGATTTTACTCATTTAATTATTTATAAATTACCTTGTTTTCAAATTTAATGTTTATATAAACTTACATGGTTAAGAAAGATGAATTTTGAACACGGCGAAGATTTGATTTCTAACATAGAAAAGGATTAGAAAATAGAGGAAGACATGAATTTGAAAATAGAAAGAACGGATTTTTGATGAATGAAAGACCGGATTTTTGATGAATAAAAAGAACGGATTTTTAATGAATGAAAGACCGGATTTTTAATGAATAAAAAGAACGGATTTTTAATGACTGAAAGACCGGATTTTTAATGAATAAAAAGAACGGATTTTTAATGAATGAAAGACCGGATTTTTAATGAATAAAAAGAACGGATTTTTAATGAATGAAAGACCGGATTTTTAATGAATAAAAAGAACGGATTTTTAATGAATGAAAGGCGTGATTTCTATGATTATAAAAATATAATTTTTATCATATAGAAAGATTAAAAATATAATTTTTATTATATAGAAAGATTAAAAATATAATTTTTATTATATAGAAAGATTAAAAATATGATTTTTATATATTGAATAGCGAAGTAAAAATTCGATTTTTATATATTGAATAGCAAAGTAAAAGTTCGATTTTTATATATTGAATAGCAAAGTAAAAATTCGATTTTTATATATTGAATAGCGAAGTAAAAATTCGATTTTTATATATTGAATAGCGAAGTAAAAATTCGATTTTTACATATGTAGAGAATACGGGCAACGAAAGCGACAAAGGGCGAGAATGGCGATGATTTCTATAAATGAAGAGTCGTGGTATTGGATAGCTTTCGGTGAGAATTTCTCACTCTTCAATTTCTTTTCTAGTTATATATATATATATATATATATATATATATATATATATATATATATATATATACTAGGATGCAGACGGTGCTTAGTAGCACCCGACATAATCGTCCACAGACCATGGACTTGTTTGTTTGATTGCAAAAATTAGTTAGATTATTTGATTGAAATTGAATTGTTTGGTGAAATGAATTGATTTGATTGATGTGTGAATGACGTGGGCCTTCACTGGACCGGGGATAAGGCTAGGCCTTGTCCCGTTTCTAGTATTGTGCCGTTATGCCGCCGAAATTTTCTAAAATATGTTAGAAAAATAAAAATATCATTTTATTGAAGAAATGAACTGAATAGAACATTCATAGGTTAAATAAAATATTTTATCGTTAAAAATATAGTTTTAACGTGGAAGTGAATAAAATAAAATATTCATTTACAAACCGGACGGTTTGTTTATGTACACCTATTTGAAGAACATTGATTGGGTCGATAAATTTTACACATCGCCCAACTGCACAACTAAAATCTGTGTTTGATTGTTTGAAACCCCCACGGGTGTTGGGATGAAATTTGAAGTTCACTCATCCTGATTGATTAAATATGTCGATCGATTGATTGACAGGCTGTTATAAGCGTTAGATATCTATATTTGATGCTTATACAGTGTAGTGCACTTTGGTTGATGGTTGATTATTTTGCAATGCTATTATATACGTGTGATGTATGAAAATCCTTATAATTAACATTATATGGTGATTGATTGGGCCTCATTCCAATTTAGAAGATAAAGAATATAATAAAATAAAGGTTCATGTGTTGACTGTACTCATCTGTTGAGATAAGTCATGTGTTGAACGAAATATTTTAATAATAAAATTTACATCTTTATCAATATAAAATAAAGGTTCAAGTGTTGACTGTACTCATCCGTTGAGATAAGTCATGTGTTGAACGAAATATTTTAATATAGAAATATTTGAATAGGAAATATTTGAAAAAGAAATATTTGAAATAGAATATTTGAAAATAGAATGATATGAAGCCGTGTTGATTAGAGATGCGCCATTTTGACGTGAACGATGTTTATATCGATTTTATTCATTTTAAAATGAATATTGAAAAGTGATTTCGAAATCGCATATCTTGAAATGAAATTTGAATCAAATTGAATAGAAAACGAATTCGAATTGAATTCGAATTGAATATATAACGAATTTGACTTCGAATTGAATATAAAACGAATTGGATTTCAATTGAATATATAATGAAATCGAATCGAATAGAAAACGGAAATGAATGGAATATAAAACGATTTCGAAATGAATTGAATTGAAAACGATTTCGAAATGCATTGAATAGAAAACGACTTTGGAATTGAATTAAATTGAAAACAAATTCAAATTGAATTGAAAGCAAATTGAAATGAATTCAAATTGAATTGAAATTTGAATTGAATAGAAATGAATTTTAAAACGAATTTATAAAGAAGAATTCAATTTTGATTTGAATTGAAATGGAAGTTGAAATTGCTTTTGAAACGAATTTAAAACTATTTATATAATTCGTTTTAAATAGAAATCGACGAAATATATATTATATATATTATATATATAATATAATGGCCTGAATAGAACGCGCCGTGCCGCGGCAGTTCGTGAATTTCGACCATTTATTTCAAACAGACAAAACGGGAGATCCGACCTTCGGATTCTCCTAAAACCGGAATCGTTGGGTTCGTATCGAAAAGAGCTTTCTAACGAATGTTAGAAATTTGAAATCTAACGGTTGGATTTGGAGATACGTCCAAATCAAATTCGAAAAAGGTCGTTGTAAGTGCAGTTCGATGGCCGTTGATGGAAATCGACTGTACGGGCCTTGATAAAATTATTAAAAATAGTAATAATTTGTGTAAAATCATAAGAAATGATTTGAGAAGAATTGGGATGAAAAACTCCATATTTGAAAAGATAAAAATAGATTTTTATCGAAGTAAACTAGTTTTGAACTAGAATTATAACTCTATTTATTTTTAAATAAATAAATTGAATTTGAAAAGGGTTTTAAAAATAACCAGAATTTCCAATGATTGCATTAGAGTGGATTTGAATCGAAATTGTCTTCGGAATATTTCGATGTTGGAATTCGTGATTACACAGATGTTGTTATGGAAATTTGAAAGATATATATTTATATCGTTATTTCCAATACGAAATTTGTTAGTCGTAGAATTTGATATTGAATATAAGCCGATATATTTTCTATTCAGACCCTTGTATTGAATATCAAATGTGATTTGGGTTTGTCGTGAATGGTGTCTTCACTAACACTGTTCTTGAACCCAGTTGAAAAAAAGATTAAATCTTTTTATTTAGATTTAATGAAGTGTACCAATTAAATAATATTTAATTGGAATTGAATTGATATTGATTTTTGGGTTTATCGTGGACAGTGTTTTAAATAACACTCGTTCTTTAACCCGATAATTAATGAATGTGATTTTGGGTTTATCGTGAACTGTGTTTTAAATGACACTGATTCTTTAACCCAGTTAAAGATTAAAACTAAGTGGAATTTTAATGAATCTTTAATTAGATTGAAAAGATCGAAAATGGAGTACCACCAGTTTTGCTCCAGGCGATAGTTAAATCTTTAATTAGATTTGAACGTGAAATGGTAATTGAATTTACCGATAACACCGTGGTGTTAGATATGAAGTATAGCCAGTTTTACTTCATGGGATGAATAGGTTGGGATTGGGAAATTAAAACAAATGATTACTTCGGTAAGGTTCGCTAATCCCGACTAGTTTGAATTGATATTCAAAAAATAGATTAAAGAATAAATTCAAGAAATTTATCTTGGATAAAATTAATGGGAACCTTTCCCTATGAATGTGAAATTTAGAAACTAACTGTCGGTTAGCTAAGCAGAATGGTTTTCTGGATATTGATCTGATGTTGGTTTCGGCCTTCGGGGTTAATATTTGGGGAATTATTCTCTTGATTAATTTACGGTTAGTGACTGATAAATTGGAATGAGGCGTATGTTGTGTTTGTGTAACATTTATCTTTAATATACGCTGGTTGTTCGGAAAGGCCGGGTTTATACCCATTCTGAATAATCAAATTCGACGATATTTCGAAGATGAAGACGGTGGTTGAAGACCGGAAGTCTTCACATCGTTGGGATAATTACTGACGATCCTGATTGGGCTGTACACCCAAGAGGATGGAAATAGTTGGTGGTCGTCCAGACGTACTTGGAGATGGATGGATATGCGAGGAAAGTGCCTCCGGTTTCGTTCAGACCTAGAACGGACTTGTAAATGGATAGTGTGTCTGACGTTGTATTCCTTTATACTGTATTTGGTGATCTCTGCTAAATATATATCTGTCTGGTGGCAGAGAATTTATTCTCTTGCTATACACCCTTCTCTGAGACGTACGAGCCTAGAGGTTATATATTGGCAGAAATCAGTGGTACAATATGGACTGACAATGTGGCATGCTGAGTTGCATGGATCAAGGCTTTTGTTGAAAAGCAAAGTCTTGTGGTTGATGATCAAAGCACGGCCTTGTGTGGCGTAGCTTTGTGTAACGTTGATTCGCGAGTATCACACCCGGTATGAACCAAAAACGGGAGACGGACATCAGGGAGGACATGCGTTTCTTTCTAGTTAGGAGTGGCGTCAGTGCTTGAACTGGCTGACGAGTTTGACTCATGTGGATGTTGCTTATTATTACTTGCTGAAAAGAGAGGCGCCTCGTGATATCGGTTTCGGCCGATGCTTCTGGTCGGCTGACGGGCCAGGCTTACGCCCCAAAGGGCGGGGAAACGCAGTGTTCAGGCATAATAATCCACATCGGTGGACCGGCCCTGACGATCCATGGGGCAGTTGCGGCTGTTCCTGAGGCTCGGACTAGACAGTCTCGAATCGGTGAGGATCTTGCCCCTAGCCTCGGTTCATACCATAAATGATAACCCAACTTCCAATACGACATTGCGGTTTTGATTGTAAACTTATATATGGCGACATAGTGGTATGGGTCATTCATGCCGTCTATGATTGATACTTATGATTTGAAGTTGTTTTATACACTATGCACTTATAGTAGTATCAAATGATTTGTTTTAAAACGTATCAAGCATTCTTTGGCTGTTATAAGGGAAAACCGTATCCCCCGGCTTGCGTTGCATTGTGTGATAGGACCTGGGTCTTATAACAGCTTCATTTTTCTTTATTTAGCATTGCGTTGTTTGTTTCATGCACTGGTATTCTTGGGAGGAAACTCGTTCCGTGTTATACAGCGTGGTCCCTTGATTTACCTAACTTTGAAAATAAAGATAATAACTGTTTTCGTTCTCACACCAGTCACATGACTGACCTGGAGTTTATTGTTTTAACCTAAACTCTGGGTGCCCTTATTTTGACATGGGCAGCTAGTAGTTTTGGTTTTGCAGATTTATATTCACGGGATCCTGGTTTACAGCAGGAATGATATCCGGAAAGCTTTGTATCCGTATATCTCTTCTAATTGTGTATTGTATTATTTTCCGCTGCTATGTATTTAAATGTAATTTAAATCTCCGATATTTCTGTGTAATATTTATTCATATATACTCTGTATAGTCTTGTAATCTGATGCATTGTTTTAATTAACAATGAAATGTTCTTCTATATGTGTTCTGTTGTGGCTTGTTCTCGAACTATCCGTGCTTTCCTTTACGGGGAAGTTACGGGTCTTTACACGTAAGTAGCTTCTTACTCATGCACCCATTCTAGTGGTTCCCGAGGGAAATCAGTGCTTGTATTTTATACTAGTGTAAGCAATAATAGCCTTAGAGCTATACTTATGCAGCATGACCAAGTGGTTGCCTATGCTTCTCGATAGCTGCATCCTAATGAGGTCCAGTATGCCACTCAAGATCTCAAGCTTACCACCATCATCTTTGCATTGAAGATTTGGCGCCATTATCTTTTAGGAGAGCATTTCATTCTTTATATGGATCATAAATCGCTCAAGTATCTATTCTCCTAGAAGCAGCTCAATATGCGGCAACAACGTTGGCTTGAGTTCCTCACTTCATATGATTTTGATATCTAGTATACCCGAGAAAGGGTAATCATATGGCTGATGCCTTAAGCCATAAGCAAGCGATAGTTGTTTCCATGATGCTAACTGAATGGAAAGATTTAAAGCTCCTATCTTCATATGATATTCATGATCATGTTGTTTCTTCTAATTCTCCTATGATGTTGTGTAATCTTGAAGCTAGGCCTATTCTTTTGGATCGGATTGTCGAGGCTCGGTAGCAAGATCTCAATATTTTATCTCTTATTCAAAGTGCAAGACTAGGTCCTGCAGTAATGATGAATGAGGGATTTTAGCCTTGACGGTCGTGGTATCCTTCATAAGAAGGGGGATTATTCGTGCCTTCTATTTCTAAGTTTAGGAGAGACATTCTAACCGAGTTTCATTGTTCTAAGTACACCATTCATCTAGGCAATAGTAAGATGTATGATGATGTGCATCACTTATATTGTTAGATGGTATGAAGTGAGATGTGGCGAGTTATGTGAGTAATTGTATGACATGTTAGCATATAAAAGTCGAGCATCATTGATCTAATTATCTTCTTCAACCTCTTGAGGTCCCATTATGGAAGTGGGACCAGGTCTCTATGGATTTTATGGACTCCATACCTCGTTCGAGGTCGGGCCATTCTAGCATTTGGGTTGTTGTTGATCACCTCACTAAGTCTGTGCACTTTATTCCTATTAAGTCTAGCATGTAATCTTTTCACTTTCATGGCTTTATATTAAGTTGGTCATGCGATTGCACAACATTCCTAACTCTATTTTGTGTAATCGTGATCCTTTATTTACTAGTCATTTCTGGAAGAGTCTCCAGTTAGCTTTGGGTACAAAGCTAAACTTCAGTACTGCTTACCACCTACAGTTTGATGGACAAACTGAGTGAGTAAATAATATTCTGGAGGACCTTCTTCAAGTATGTATCCTTGATTATGGTGGCAGCTGGGAGGATATCTCCCATTAGTCAAGTTCACTTATAATAGTTGCTACCAGTGTCATTCTCCGGCTTGTTGGCTTGAGTCCAAGGAAAAATTTATTTTGGACCCCGATTCTATTTGCGAAGCAGCCGAGAAGATATCTCTTATCAGAGAGAGGATGAAAGAGGATCAAATTTGTCATAAATACTATAGGGACAACCGTAGGAAGCCTCTCAAGTTCTTAGTTGGTGATCTTGTTTATATTCGTGCTTCTTCTTTGAAGGGACGAGGGAATTAACACCATGCTTTATTGGGCCATTTCCTGTTGTTGAGCACATCGGTCTGGTTGCATACAGTGTATCACTTCTTAATAGATTTCTTAGGTATTCATAATGGTTTCATGTCTCTTAGCTGAGGAAGTGTTTGCATAATTAGAGTTCAACGATTTATTTTCGTGCTTTAGAGGAACTCATCGTATCAACCGACTTATTTATTGTGCATCATCCCTTGCATATCTTTGGAATGGAGGTTAAGATCCTTTATAACAAGAGTGTCCCGCTTGTCAAAGTCCAGTGGTCCAAGAATCCAAATGATTGTACTTGGGAGGCGAGATAGTTCATCGAGCGGACATATCTCAATCTTTTATCTTTGTGTGTCACAGGCGATAAATCTTTGTGTCATGATCTATTTTGTGCATTTTCCTTTGAAATGAGATGAAAATTGGATTATATACGACTTTCCTCTTAAGGAAATTGTTAAGACACAATTTTTTTAAAGGGGAGTCTGCAGCAATCTGATCTTGTGTGATTACATGTTACACCGTAATAATGAATTTATGGTAAGGTTATAAATTATGAATTAAAGTGCAATTGACAAGTTAGGTAGTAATTTTGATAAAATGAATATCACTTGTTGAGAATAAATAAAATGTGACTATGGGAAATTGTTGTTGAAAGAAAATTCAGGCTTACGAAAAGATAAGTTTGATCTTATGTTTGAATTAAATTGGGTATGGACATATGAGATTTCAATTCAAGAGCAATTTGTAAGTTGGGTAAATAAACAATCTTGTGTATTTAGGATTTGAAAATTAATAATTATGGTGAATAATGGTGTAAAGATATTAATACATAGGAATTTGAGAAATTCCTAGCAACTTTTGTTTGAAAAATTGTAATAAATTTTTTATAACTAAAAGATTGTGGCAAAACAATGTGTTAAAAATAAAGTAAGGCTGGTTAAAATTTGTTGTAAAATATTTATAAAAGTGCTAATAATAATTTTTTGAGTTTAAGGATTTAATTGGGTTAAGATTGTATGTTATAGGCAATAAAATTCTTAACAATGTTTAATTTTTGTGTAAATTAAGTTCAAAATGCTAATTCTTGTGTAAAATGTAAACTATGTGTAAATCAAGTGAAAATAGTGTTAAATGTGTTCAAAAACATGTTGAATAGCATTTTTCATATTTTTTAATGGTCGTATATATGTGAACTTTATAAATTTAAGAATTACATACACAAGTGAATTTGTGAAAGAAATGTGTACAAGCTTGTGTTAATAGGCCATCAGGCTCTATTTACTTACCCTGATCTTAATCTAAGTGGTTAATGGCTTAAGAAAGAAATGTCTATCTTCATTTTTGCTTGATAAAGAAAGTTTTTTCTTTTCAAACCAGTAAGTTTTCCATGGCCTCTGCTCGCAAAATCAAATTATTCAACTTCCTATAGAAAATTAAGAGAAAATCTCTATCCTAAGCCTAATTTGTAGTAGGCAATCCACATTTAAGGTTGCATTTCATGTCAAATTCCTCTATTTGTTTCAGCTTGAGACATTCATCTTTGTTTTTCTTATTGCATGTTACTGTAGTTCAACCTGTAGGTACTCAAGCTTAAAGAGGTGCCAAAAAGTTCCATCTTTGATCAATTTTGTAGCTTTCTCCTTACAATTTCTTGTTGCAAATCAATGGTGAGAAGGGATCAGATCGGTATACCGACCGGATCATACTGACCCGGGCAATGCCTATCCCGAACTTACAACCTCCCAAGACTTATTCTACTGGCCATATCCCAGGTCATATACTCGATATTTGTCCTATATTTCGGATTTTGTTATACATGTCATAATCCAATGAAAGAAGACCTCTCTCATATAATGAAGATCGATTCTTCTACCTTCTACCGAGCCGAGATGGGCACCATATGGCATACCGAGTCGGATTTGATCTCACCTGTAAATAGCCCTCTAAAACTTCAAAGAAGGGACTTTTTGGCCATTCTTTTGTTATTTTATTACTATTACAACATTGTACTCGAGATTAGCCATTAAAACCATTACTTGTACTCAAGGTTAATATATAATCAAGAGATCAGCGTATGCTCGTTAACGTCGAACCATAATAAATTCGTGTGTGATTGCATTTACTATCATTTTTCATTTATATTCTTCATTTTTATTTTCCACATTCTCTTTTTTGGGTGTTGGTCCGCTTTTTGGTGTCAGCACATTGGTGCTTTCATTGAGAAAACTCAATTCTTAGCGCTTAAAGGGTTTTCATCAACTTTTGGATCACCAACTCCAAGAAAAATTATAGTTTTCATCATCTACAACAACAGTGGTTTCCATGTCTTCTACACGTGCTGTTGGAAAACAGCCTCGACAACCAGAACCTACCCTGCCACTAGATGTCGCTCTTGTTCCATCCCCTAACTCGCTGCCTCCAGGTTCGGCACCATTGGGCTCGGCATTATTGAGATCGGTATCGACCCGAGCCAGGAAACAGTCAACTTCCAATCCTCCTGTACTCGCTTCTCCCATTGACCAAGCTCCCTCCTCGGGTGTTTTCCACTCATGATGATCTTATAGAGTTGATGAACCAGCTCAAGGACAAGACTACAGTGTTGAATGCTCAATCCTGTGACAATGCCATGATGAGACAAGAGATGGTACAAATGATTTTATAGTGAGAGCAATTCAAGAGGCATCAGACCCCATATCCACCAAATTGCCAAGCAGTAGAAGGCTCATCTTCACCTGGAGGAAGTGAACAACCACGATGATAGAGGAGACCATTGGAGAGTCCCGAGAACCTTCGACAACTTCGGTTTGGTTCACTCCCTTTGCGAAAAGAGGCAGCGGTCCGGCCCGGCTATAATGCCTCGAGCTTGGCCGAACCCAGCTGTAGGCCTACATGAACTCCTACCTCTCCCAGAAGCCATGAAACTTCCACATGTGCTCCTATGTTTCCGCCTGTGTGCCCTATGACAGAATAAGACAATTGGGGCCAAGGAAGGACTGACCTGACTTTAGCCCAGGAGACATTTCCTGATGTGGGGGCAGGAAGGACTAATCGAACCGGGAGTCTCAAACAAGTCATCTTCAATACTCCTAATCTGACCGCCATAGTGCATCAGATTGTGAATGAAAAAAGAGGCTACAAGAATGAAAACTAGACTACCAACCATAGCCACACTCTATATATAGATGACATTATGCAAGTAGAGCTCTCGAGAAGATTCAATTTATCGCAAATAATCCATTATTCTGGTGCAACGGACCCTCAGCAGCATCTGATGAGATATTCGTGGAATATGGAGGTGTCAAGCGCTCCAGATGCGGATAAGTGCAACCTTCCTTATATATCTTAACAAGGTGGCACTTATGTGGTTCACCTGTGACTCGACCCGAACTTCCCCGGTAAGGAAAGCATGGATTGCGTAGAGAACACGACAAAATAGAACGCAGACGGAAGAACATTTCATTGTTATTACAACAATTCCATCAGATACAAGAATATACAGAGTATAAATGAATAAAATACATTCGATGAATATCAGAGATTACAATAAATTACATAGCAGCGGAAAAATATACAAAACACAACTGAAAGTGATACACGGATACAGAGCTTTCCGAGCATCGTTCCAGCTGTGAATTAGGACCCTGTGAATATAAATCTGCAAAACCAGAACTACTAGCTGCCCGTGGAAAATAGGGGCACCCAGAGTTTAGGTTAAAACAATAAACTCCAGGTCAGTCATGGGACTGGTGTGAGAACTAAAACAATTATTTAAAACTTTACTTTAAAAGAGAGTAATTCAAGGGACCACGCCGTATAACACGGAACGGGTTTCCTCCCAAGAATACTAGTGCATATAACAAAACAACGCAATGCTCTTTGGAAAAATGAAGCTATTATAAGACCCAGGTCCCATCACACAATGCAACGCAAGCTGGAGGATAGGGTTTTCCCTTATAAAAGCCAAACATGCTTGGTACGTTTAAAACAAGTCATTTGATACTATTATAAGTGTATAGTGTCAAAACAATTCAAATCATAAATATCAATCATAGGCGGCATGGGTACCATCTATCATGTCGCCATACTAGGCTCTACAAATAAAACTGCAAGTCACGTATTAGAAATTGGATTTCCGTCATGAGTTGAGGCAAGGGGCAAGCTCCTCTCCGATTCGAGACACTCTAGCAAATGCCTCAGGACCCCACTATGATCCTTTGGAACCTCCAAGGCCGGTCCTCTCTTACTTTTGAGGATTAGTTATTCCTGAACACACGTTTCCCGGTCCTAACAGACCTATATCCGAGGCGCCTCGTATCCGACAACCACACAGGTGAAAAGTGTATAAATGTCAGGGCTGGTAGGTCACTGACACCACCCATAGCTAGAAAGAAACGTCGTGCGCTCCTTGGGTCCGTTTCCCGTTTTTGACTCATACCGAGGTGTAAGGCTCGCGAATTCACGTTATACACAAAGCTACGCCACACAGGTCGTGCTTTGATCATCAACCACAAGACTTTTCTTTTCAACAGAAGCCTTGATCAATTGCCACTTACGCGTGCCGCACTGGCAATTCACTCCATGCGACTGATGTCCATCGATATACATCCTCTGAGCTCGTACGTCTCAGAGAAGGGCGTTGAGCAAGAGAATAAATTCTCCACCGCCAAACAGATGTATATTTTATAGAGATCAATCAACACAGAATAAAATCCAATGTCAGACACACAATCCATTTACAAGTTCGTCCTGGGTCTGAACGAAACCGGAGGCACTTTCCTCGCATATCCATCCATCTCCAAGTACGTCTAGACGATCACCAACTGTTTCCCTCATCTTGGGTGTACAGCCCAATCGAGATCATCAGTAATCACCCAAACGATGTGAAGACTTCCGGTCTTCAACCACTGTCTTCATCTTCGACATCTCGTCGAATCGATTATTCAGAATGGGTATGAACCCGGCCTTTCTGAATAAGCCATGTATATGATAAACAAATGTTACACAAACACAACAAACGCCTCATTCCACTTCAGAATGTTCTTTTGTTCATAAAATCACATTCTTAGGGAAAGGTTCCCATTAATTTTATCTAAGATAAATTCTTCTAAATTTATTCTTTAATCTTCCTTTGGATATCATTTCAAACTAGTCGGGATTAGCGAACCAAACCAAAGTAATTATTTGTTTTATTTTCCAATCCCATCCTATTCATCCCCTGGAGCAAAACTGGTAATACTCCATACCTAACACCACGGTGTTATCGGTAAAATTAATTACCATTTCACGTTTAAATCTAATTAAAGATTTAACTATCGCTTTGGAGCAAAACTGGTGGTACTCCATTCTCGATCACCTTTCAGATTTGATAATTTAAATTATCAATTCACATTTCAATCTAATTAAAGATTCATTAAAAATCCACTTAGTTTTAATCTTTTCAAAAATCAATATCCTGTCTTTAATTGGGTTAAAGAACCAATGTCATTTAAAACACGATTCACGATAAACCCAAAATCACATTCTATTGTTAATCGGGTTAAAGAACAGGTGTTATTCAAAACACCACTCACGATAAACCCAAGAACCAATTTAAATTCAATTCCAATTAATATTATTTAATTGGTACACCTCATTAAATCTAAATAAAAGGATTTAATATTTTCCTCAACTGGGCTTAAGAACAGTGTTAATGAAGACACCATTCACGACAAACACAAATCACATTTGATATTAAATACAAGGCTCTGAATAGAATATATACCGGCTTATATTCAATATCAAATTCTGAAACCAACAAATATCGTATTGGAAATAACGATATAAATATATCTTTCAAATTCCCATAACAATATCTGTATATTCACGAAATCCAACATCGAAATATTCCGAAGATAATTTCGATTCAACTCCAGTCCAATTCAAGTATTGGGAATATTGATTATTTTTAAAATCACTTTCAAATTCAATTTATTTATTTCAAAAATGAATTGATTTTAATTCTAGTTCAAAACTAGTTCATTTCGACAAAAATATATTTTTATCCTTTCAAATGTGGAATTTTTCATCCCAGTTCTTTCCAATTCACATATTATGATTTTACACAAATTATTAATATTTTTAATAATTTTATCAAGGCCCGTACAGTCGATTTCCATCAATGGCCATCGAACTGCACTTACATCGACCTTTTCCAAATTTGATTTGGACCTAATTCCAAATCCAACCGTTAGATTTCAAATTTCTAATATTCATTGGAAAGCTCTTTTCGATACGAACCCAACGGTTCCGGTTTTAGGAGAATTCGACGGTCGGACCTCCCGTAATGTCGATTCGAAGTCAATGGTCGAAATCCACGAACTGCCGCGGCGCGGCGCGTTCAATTCAGGCCACTATATATATAATATATATACATATATATATATATATATATATATATATTTCATCGATTTCCTTTTAAAACATATTTTATAAATCATTTTGAATTCGTTTTCAAAACCGTTTCAACTTTATATTCAATTTCTAATCAAAATTGAATATTTCATATCATTATTATATAAATGATAATATTTTCAAAACGTTATATTTGGAAATCACTACCTTTTCTATATTCATTATAAAAACGAATATAATCGATATAAATATCGTTCATGTCAAAATATCGCAACTCTAAT
This sequence comes from Allium sativum, assembly GCA_030737875.1. Lineage (NCBI taxonomy): Eukaryota > Viridiplantae > Streptophyta > Magnoliopsida > Asparagales > Amaryllidaceae > Allium > Allium sativum. The sequence goes on from CM060913.1 coordinate 289,187,652, forward strand.
CAACATGGCTTTATATATTTCTATAAATTCGTTATTCTATTCAACAAATGAATATTTATTCGATTCAACACATGAATCTATATTTCTTTCAACACACGACCAATCTCAACACATGGGTACTGTCAACACACGACTATTTTTGTTATGTAATATATTTTATAAAATTATGGTATCTATCGTTTGATTTTTAAATCAGACTCCATCGTGAAGTAGTTTCTAATTTAAATATGATAAAGATGTAAATTTTATTGTTAAAATATTTTACTCAACACATGAATAGTTTCAACACATGAACATCGTCAACACATGACTATTTTTATATTCAACACATGAATTTTCTTTTATAATATTCATTATTTTCCCGATTGGAATGAGACCCAATCAATTACCATATAACGTTAATTATATGGATTCCATACAACACATGTATATAATAGCAACGATAACCAATCAACCATCATCCAAAGTGCACTACACAACTGCATAAGCATTAAATATAAATAATTAACGCTTACACAGCCTGTCAATCCAACGATCGACACACAACTAATTATTGGGATTAGTGTATGTCGTATTTCATCACAATACCCGTGTGGGGTTTCAAATCAACAAACACAGACTTTTTTATTTGTGTAGTTGGGCGATGTGTAAAATTTATCGTCCCAATCAATATCAGTCAAATCAGTGTATATAAACAAATCGGCCGACTTGTTTATAAATATTTATTCATTCACATTCACTATATTCATATTCACGTTAAAAATTATATTTTTAACGATAATTAATTTATTTCAACCATCTACAATTTATTATCGATTTCACATCAACATCACAAACAATTTTCACAACACATCAATCAAACAAACAAGCCATCCATGGTCTGTGGATGACGGGTGTCGGGTGCTGCTAAGCACCGTCTGCATCCTAGTATATATATATAACTAGAAAAAGAAATTTAGAGTGAGAAGTTCTCACCAAAGCTATCCCAACTCCACGACACTTCAAATGTAGGAAATCATCACTGTTCTTGCCTTTTGTCACTTTCATTAGCCATAGCCACTACATATATAAAAATCACAATTTTGTATTCTTGCTATGTATATAAAAATCATATTTTTATAATTACTCCATATGGATAAAAATTCTATTTTTACATCGCTACTATATAGATAAAAATTCTATTTTTACATCGCTACTATATAGATAAAATTCTATTTTTATCATGCTATTCTCTATATAAAGATTATATTTTTATCATGCTATTCTCTATATAAAGATTATATTTTAATCACGCTATTCTTTATATAAAGATTTCGCCTTTTCATTTCATCACTATAAAAATCACATTTTTACTTCATTATATATATAATAAAAATCAGATTTTTATTTCGTTACATATATAAAGATGATATTTTTATTATCTTACCTATATAAAAATTATATTTTTATACTTCTACAATATAAAAGATTATATTTTTACCTTTCTATAAACCATATCCTTTCGCTAACAAAATCCCAATCTTCTCGCTAGACAAAATCATAGCTTTGTTGAGTTAAAAATCATATCTTTGAATGACAAAGATCTAAACTTTATCCATTTACAATATTATAAAATCATCCTTTTTTATTTATAAAAATCAAATCTTTTTGATGATAAAATTCAAACCTTTAAGAGAATAAAAATCTAGTCTTTAGCGAATAAAAATATAGTCTTTAGTTAACCTGAATCTATAAACAAAATCTGATTTTTATTAACACTAATTTATAAACAAAATCAATTAAAAACTTACAGTGGATAATTGGGGTGGAGATGTTGGTTGCTTGCGTGGAGAGTGGGCTGGGCGTCGGCGTCTTTCAGATGGAGGGCGGTGAGGTCGCGGTTCCTGGTAGAGGGAGGAGGAGAGGGGATCGATTGGCTGAGGGGGGGAAGAAGAGAGGCGGGGAGCGGAGGTAGAAGATGAGGGTGCGGTGGGGGTCGGCGCCACCTGGGGGGGCCGCGATGGACGTGGCGGCGGTCCTCCCCCCCCCCCCCCCCGGTCGCCCCTTCCTTTTTTTTTCTCTGTTTGAAATTAATTCGAACGGGGGGGGAGGGGGGCTGGAGGGTATAGGGAGGATGAGAGAGAAGGTTTTTTTAATTATTATTTTAATTATTAAATTCCAAAAAGCAACTTTTATTTTCGACCTCAAAACGAGACCCACCGCCTGTCGTCCATAGCTAATTACCCCCATTTCGAACACAATGGGATATGTTTCGCAGGCTGATTCGACTGTTTCGATCAGTTTTCATCAAAATCAACATATAACTCTATATATTGAATTTGAATGCGCGTTTCAATTTACCGGAGCCACATACGAACTCTAAAAATTCCAAAAAATATATTTCTAGCTTCGTATTAACGATACGGTCCTAATAAAACTAGTTTTGCCAAATTCTGAGACCATTTGAAAAATGCCCATTTTCCAGTCGATTAAAATCAACTGAAACTGGTCAAACGCGTTTTCCTTTTGCCACACACACATATTGATTCGAAAAATTATGAAAATTGAATCTAGCAATAATTTGACATCCCGGATTCAACAAAAGTGGTTTCGTTGAAATCCGAGGTCATTTGCAAAATGGCTATTTTTAAGGGCCTGAATTCCATAGCGACTATTCTGAAAATTCATTTGGACATAACTTTTGATTCCCGCTATGATGTTTTGATTTTTCAGATTCATTGGAAAGATATTCTCAAATAGATCCTAAAATTTTTGGTTTCACTAAAATCCGGTTTATTTTGCACCCGGTACGTTCAATTGAAGTTTTGAAATCGAGTTATCGAACTACCGCGCCATTTTCTATTCCTTTTATAATTATAAATAATTATTTATATTCTAACGACGACGTATATAAATATATACGTTCGAATTCTATTCAAAATAAATTTCTTGTTGATATTATTTAAAATAATCCATTTTAAATATTTAAAATTCGCTAAAATTGCCAAAATAAAATTTTTAAATTGGCTCTCATTTCCGGGTTGTTACATTCTCCCCCACTTAAGACTTTTCGTCCCCGAAAAGGAATGAAGCCGAAAGTTGTTTAACTAATCAACTCAACTTCCAGTTTTTCCGTTACGGCTTAAGTTCTTCAACTTTTCAGTTTCTAAGCACTTTTCAAAATTTCAAAAGTTTGGCTAGCACCCTAGATTTTCGAAATTTTTTGCCATAACCTCCCCTGCACCGGGAGCACCGGGAAAATCTCGAAATTGCCATACAGGCCCTCTGATCTCAAAAAGAAAATGAAAAAGCCAAGCGACTAGCCAATCGGCTCATAAAATCATCATTACCTAAACAAAACAGTAAATTATAGTAAACATGTACCTATTTGTCGGGCAAACAAATTTTATTCTTCTGCTCTAGCCTCCTTGCTATGACCTGTTCAATGGAAGTACATGTATATGCAAGCAAATGCGACCAATTTCCAATACAATTCCATATTTGATTCAATTAGGCGTAATGTTTCAAAATTATCAACCAAATAAACAAACAACACAAACATCAATCAATTAGTGGATTAACGTTTCAAATTCATAATTTTACTACATATAAAGAAAATCATGTTTTTGATGCCAAATCACAACAATAAACTATCTATATTTTGGTTCTCACACCAGTCTATGGAATCATATAGATATCACACCTTCGGAACACGAACATAAGTTATGATGATGATCGATAAATCATCAAAACCATCTCCGGGTGTCTAGAATGTGATCCTATATCTAACCAGTATATTAAAAGTTCGAATATACGTTCATGACGCGTATATGCAAAATCTTTATATATTGGATTGTCCAAATTCAATATAAATAAATATTCTTTCGTATGGTTCTAATTGGATATTACTAATCCATTAACTGATGAATTCTTTCGTATGGTTCTAATGTGTCTTGTTCTCGAGCTCTGTAAACCAAAGCTCTGATACCAAACTGACACGACCCGAACTTCCCCAGTAAGGAAAGCACGGATTGCGTTGAGAACACGACAAAATAGAACACAGACGGAAGAACATTTCATTGTTATTACAACAATTCCATCAGATACAAGAATATACAGAGTATAAATGAATAAAATACATTCGATGAATATCAGAGATTACAATAAATTACATAGCAGCGGAAAAATATACAAAACACAACTGAAAGTGATACACGGATACAAAGCTTTCCGAGCATCGTTCCAGCTGTAAATCAGGACCCTGTGAATATAAATCTGCAAAACCAGAACTACTAGCTGCCCGTGGAAAATAGGGGCACCCAGAGTTTAGGTTAAAACAATAAACTCCAGGTCAGTCATGGGACTGGTGTGAGAACTAAAACAGTTATTTAAAACTTTAATTTAAAAGAGAGTAATTCAATTGACCACGCCGTATAACATGGAACGGGTTTCCTCCCAAGAATACTAGTGCATATAACAAAACAGCGCAATGCTCTTTGGAAAAATGAAGCTATTATAAGACCTAGGTCCCATCACACAATGCAACGCAAGCCGGAGGATAGGGTTTTCCCTTATAATAGCCAAACATGCTTGGTATGTTTAAAACAAATCATTTGATACTATTATAAGTGTATAGTGTCAAAACAATCCAAATCATAAATATCAATCATAGGCGGCATGAATACCATCTATCATGTCGCCATACTAGGCTCTACAAATAAAACCGCAAGTCACGTATGGGAAATTGGATTTCCGTCATGAGTCAAGGCAAGGGGCAAGCTCCTCTCCGATTCGAGACACTCTAGCAAATGCCTCAAAACCCCACTATGATCCTTTGGAACCTCCAAGGCCGGTCCTCTCTTACTTTTGAGGATTAGTTATTCCTGAACACACGTTTCCCGGTCTTAACAGACCTATATCCGAGGCGCCTCGTCTCCAACAACCACACAGGTGAAAAGTATATAAATGTCAGGGCTGGGAGGTCATTGACACCACCCATAGCTAGAAAGAAACGTCATGCAATCCTTGGGTCCGTATCCCGTTTTTGACTCATACCGAGATGTGAGGCTCGCGAATTCACGTTATACACAAAGCTACGCCACACAGGCCGTGCTTTTATCATCAACCACAAGACTTTGCTTTTCAACAAAAGCCATGATCAATTGCCACTTACGCATTCCACATTGACAATTCACTCCATACGACTGATGTCCATCGATATACAACCTCTGAGCTCGTACGTCTCAGAGAAGGGCGTTGAGCAAGAGAATCAATTCTCCGCCGCCAAAAGATGTATATTTAATAGAGATCAATCAACATAGAATAAAATCCAATGTCAGACACACAATCCATTTACAAGTTCGTCCTGGGTCTGAACGAAACCGGTGGCACTTTCCTCGCATATCCATCCATCTCCAAGTACGTCTAGACGATCACCAACTGTTTCCCTCATCTTGGGTGTACAGCCCAATCGAGATCATCAGTAATCACCCAAACGATGTGAAGACTTCCGGTCTTCAACCACCGTCTTCATATTCGACATCTCGTCGAATTGGTTATTCAGAATGGGTATAAACCTGGCCTTTCTGAATAACCCACGTATATGATAAGCAAATGTTACACAAACACAACAAACGCCTCATTCCAATTTAGAATGTTCTTTTATTCACAAAATCACATTCTTAGGGAAAGGTTCCCATTAATTTTATTCAACATAAATTCTTCTAAATTTATTCTTTAATCTTCCTTTGGATATCATTTCAAACTAGTCGGGATTAGCGAACCACACCGAAGTAATTATTTGTTTTATTTCCCAATCCCATCCTATTCATCCCCTGGAGCAAAACTGGTTATACTCCATACCTAACACCACGGTGTTATCGGTAAAATTAATTACCATTTCACGTTTAAATCTAATTAAAGATTTAACTATCGCTTTGGAGAAAAACTGGTGGTACTCCATTCTCGATCACCTTTCAGATTTGATAATTTAAATTATCAATTCACATTTCAATCTAATTAAAGATTCATTAAAACTCCACTTAGTTTTAATCTTTTCAAAAATCAATATCCTGTCTTTAATTGGGTTAAAGAACCAATGTCATTTAAAACACGATTCACGATAAACCCAAAATCACGTTCTATTGTTAATCGGGTTAAAGAACAAGTGTTATTCAAAACACCGCTCACGATAAACCCAAGAACCAATTTAAATTCAATTCCAATTAATATTATTTAATTGGTACACCTCATTAAATCTAAATAGAAGGATTTAATATTTTCCTCAACTGGGCTTAAGAACAGTGTTAATGAAGACACCATTCACGACAAACCCAAATCACATTTGATATTAAATACAAGGCTCTGACTAGAATATAAACCGGCTTATATTCAATATCAAATTCTGAAACCAACAAATATCGTATTGGTAATAACGATATAAATATATCTTTCAAATTCTAATAACAATATCTGTATAGTCATGAAACCCAACATCGAAATATTCCGAAGATAATTTCGATTCAACTCCAATCCAATTCACGTATTGGGAATACTGATTATTTTTAAAATCACATTCAAATTCAATTTATTTATTTCAAAAATGAATTGATTTTAATTCTAGTTCAAAACTAGTTCATTTCGACAAAAATATATTTTTATCCTTTCAAATGTGGAATTTTTCATCCCAGTTCTTTCCAATTCACATATTATGATTTTACACAAATTATTAATATTTTTAATAACTTTATCAAGGCCCGTACAGTCGATTTCCGTCAACGGCCATCGAACTGCACTTACATCGACCTTTTCCAAATTTGATTTGGACCTAATTCCAAATCAATCCGTCAGATTTCAAATTTCTAATATTCATTGAAAAGCTCTTTTCGATACGAACCCAACGGTTCCGGTTTTAGGAGAATCCAACGGTCGGACCTCCCGTAATGTCGATTTAAAGTCAATGTTTGAAATCCACGAACTGCCGCGGCGCAGCGCATTCTATTCAGGCCATTATATAATATATATATATATATATATTATATATTCCGTCGATTTCCTTTTAAAAGGTATTTAATAAATCGTTTTAAATTCGTTTTCAAAACCATTTCAACTTTCTATTCAATTTTTAATCAAAATTGAATATTTCATATCATTACTATATAAATGATAATATTTTCAAAACGTTATATTTTGAAATCACTACCTTTTCTATATTCATTATAAAAACGAATATAATCGATATAAATATCGTTCACGTCAAAATAGCGCAACTCTAATCAACATGGCTTTATATATTTCTATAAATTCGTTATTCTATTCAACAAATGAATATTTATTCGATTCAACACATGAATCTATATTTCTTTCAACACACGACCAATCTCAACACATGAGTACTGTCAACACACGACTATTTTTGTTATGTAATATATTTTATAAAATTATGGTATCTATTGTTTGATTTTTAAATCAGAATCCACCGTGAAGTAGTTTCTAATTTAAATATGATAAAGATGTAAATTTTATTGTTAAAATATTTTACTCAACACATGAATAGTTTCAACACATGAACATCGTCAACACATGACTATTTTTATATTCAACACATGAATTTTCTTTTATAATATTCATTTTTTTCCCGATTGGAATGAGGCCCAATCAATTACCATATAACGTTAATTATATGGATTCCATACAACACATGTATATAATAGCAACGATAACCAATCAACCATCATCCAAAGTGCACTACACAACTGCTTAAGCATTAAATATAAATAATTAACGCTTACACAGCCTGTCAATCCAACGATCGACACACAACTAATTATTGGGATTAGTGTATGCCGTATTTCATCCCAATACCCGTGTGGGGTTTCAAATCAACAAACATAGATTTTTTATTTGTGCAGTTGGGCGATGTGTAAATTTATCGTCCCAATCAATATCAGTCAAATCAGTATATATAAACAAATCGGCCGATTTGTTTATAAATATTTATTCATTCACATTCACTATATTCATATTCACGTTAAAAATTATATTTTTAACGATAATTAATTTATTTCAACCATCTACAATTTATTATCGATTTCACATCAACATCACAAACAATTTTCACAACACATCAATCAAACAAACAAGCCATCCATGGTCTGTGGATGACGAGTGTCGAGTGCTGCTAAGCACCATCTGCATCCTAGTATATATATAACTAGAAAAAGAAATTTAGAGTGAGAAGTTCTCACCAAAGCTATCCCAACTCCACAACACTTCAAATGTAGGAAATCATCATTGTTCTCGCCTTTTGTCACTTTCGTTACCCATAGCCACTACATATATAAAAATCACATTTTTATATTCTTGCTATGTATATAAAAATCATATTTTTATAATTACTCCATATGGATAAAAATTCTATTTTTACATCACTACTGTATAGATAAAAATTCTATTTTAACATCGCTACTATATAGATAAAAATTCTATTTTTACATCGCTGCTCTATAGATAAAAATTCTATTTTTATCACACTATTCTCTTTATAAAGATTATATTTTTATCACGCAATTCTCTATATAAAGATTATATTTTAATCACGCTATTCTCTATATAAAGATTTCGCCTTTTCATTTCATCACTATAAAAATCACATTTTTACTTCATTATATATATAATAAAAATCAGATTTTTATTTCGTTATATATATAAAGATGATATTTTTATTATCTTACCTATATAAAAATTATATTTTTATACTTCTACAATATAAAAGATTATATTTTTACCTTTCTATAAACCATATCCTTTCACTAACAAAAACCCAATCTTCTCGCTAGACAAAATCATAGCTTTGTTGAGTTAAAAATCATATCTTTGAACGACAAAGATCTAAACTTTATCAATTTACTATATTATAAAAATCGTCCCTTTTTTTTATAAAAATCAAATCTTTTTGATGATAAAATTAAAACCTTTAAGCGAATAAAAATCTAGTCTTTAGCGAATAAAAATGTAGTCTTTAGCGAATAAAAATATAGTCTTTAGTTAACCTGAATCTATAAACAAAATCAGATTTTTATTAACACTAATTTATAAACAAAATCAATTAAAAACTTACAGTGGATAATTGGGGTGGAGATGGTGGTTACTCGCGTGGAGAGTGGGCTGGGCGTCGGCATCGTTCAGATGGAGGGGGGTGAGGTCGCGGTTCCTGGCAGAGGGAGGAGGAGAGGGGATCGATCGGCTGAGGGGGGGAATAAGAGAGGCGGGGAGCGGAGGTAGGAGAGGAGGGTGCGGTGGGGGTCTGCGTCACCTGGGGGGGCCGCGATGGACGTGGCGGCGGCGGTTCCCCTCCCCTCCCCCTTCCTTTATCATTTTTTTTTCTCTGTTTGAAATTAAATCGAACCGGGGGGGGCTGGAGGGTATAGGGAGGATGAGCGAGAAGGGTTTTTTATTATTAATTTAATTATTAAATTCCAAAAAGCAACGTTTATTTTCGACCTCGAAACGAGACCCACCGCCTGTCGTCCATAGCTAATTACCCCCATTCCGAACACAATTGGATATGTTTCGCAGGCTGATTCGACTTTTTCGATCAGTTTTCGTCAAAATCAACATATAGCTCTATATATTGAATTTGAACGTGTGTTTCAATTTATCGGGGCCACATACGAACTCTAAAAATTCCAAAAAAATATTTTCTAGCTTCGTATTAACTATAAGGTCCTAATAAAACTAGTTTCGTCAAATTCTGAGACCGTTTGAAAAATGGCCATTTTCCAGTCGACTAAAATCAACTGAAACTGGTCAAACGCGTTTTCCTTTGCCACGCTCACATATTGATTCGAAAAATTATGAAAATTGGAATCTAGCAATAATTTGACATCCCAGATCCAACAAAATTGGTTTCGTTGAAATCCGAGGTCGTTTGCAAAATGGTTATTTTTAAGGGCCTAAATTCCATAGCGACTATTCTGAAAATTCATTTGGACATAACTTTTGATTCCCGCTATGAAGTTTTGATTTTTCGGATTCATTGGAAAGATATTCTCAAATAGATCCTAATATTATTGGTTTCGCTAAAATTCGGTTTATTTTGCACCCGATACGTTCAATTGAAGTTTTGAAATCGAATTATCGAACTACCGCGCCATTTTCTATTCCTTTTATAATTATAAATAGTTATTTATATTCTAACGATGACGTATATAAATATATACGTTCGAATTCTATTCAAAATAAATTTCTCGTTGATATTATTTAAAATAATCCACTTTAAATATTCAAAATTCGCTAAAATTGCCAAAATAAAATTTTTAAATTGGCTCGCATTTCCGGGTTGTTACAACCTGACTCCCTCCAAGATCTGTCCCGAACTTTCGAGACTTGAGTGAGAATTTCTTAAACCAATTTCTTTTACATGCCACTAAATCTAATCATGTCATGGCTTTTTTTGCAATAAAGCAAAACCCGGGGAATCTCTATGGAAGTACCTTGACCGATTCAATACGGCTGTGACTAAAGTGAGTAATCTCAACCCTGAATCAGTTTTGATGGAAAGTATCGATGGAATTGACAAGAAAACGGAGTTTGGGAAGTATTTGATTGGAAAGCCCTCACATGGCAATAAAATTGTTTTATGAGGCGATAATAGGATGCACAGGTGAATCTTAAGGAAGAGCCGAATGATGTGCCAAATAGGAACATTCAAAGTAATGTGGTGGTAAAGCAGTCCAAAGACAATTGTAGATAAGTGGAAGTAAATGTTGGGAATCGAGGAAAGCCAAACAACGACCAACGAAAGAAAGGCAGTGGAGGCCGTAACTAGAATGGGGATTCTAGAAAGTGGCCATGGTTTCAGTTCTTTGATAGTTACACAATGTTGAATGATACATTGGAGAACATCTATCTTGATACATGCAACACTATGCACTACACCTCCAAGGGAATCCACAGAGTAGGAGGTGAGATTGGGAAGTTCTGTTTATTTCATGAAATTTACGGCCATGCGACTAATAACTGGCATCATCTTAAAGACATCATTGAGAAATTTATTAGTGAAGTAAAGCTCGATGAGTATAAAGTTTCCCAGCGAGACAAGGGGCAAGGGATCGACTTGACAAACACTATCAGACGTAGCATGAAGAATGACTGGCTACTTATACAGACGAAAATATACAAGTATCGTGACTTCTCAAAAAGAGTTGCAATTGTTCAGTGTCAATTCTCTTCAAAGACTGATGATTCTTCGGGAGATGTGAGGCAACAAATCTAAAGCACATCCCGTCAGCAAGTTAATATACTTTAGGCAGCAAAGTGTTGACATGCCCTTTCGGTAAGGCCGTCAAGATTCATAAGCAAAGCATTCAAGACTTGATCGAAGCTTTTGAGATGAAGAAAGAAACTCACCGGGATCTTCCCTATTGGGCTCGGCCTCCCTTAACTCGGCCTATAATAATAAAAAAGCAACAGGTGAGGAAAAAATCCGATATGTATACCGACCTGGGACATGCCAATCCCGAACCTGTAACCTCCAAAGACCTATTCTACTAGACATATCCCACGTTAAATACTCGATAATTTTCCTATATTTTCGGATCTCGCTACAGGTGTCATATATCCAATGGAAGGAGTCCTCTCTCACGGATTGAAGACTAATTTTTCTACCTCCCTACCAAGCCGGGATGGGCACCACGTGGCATAACGAGCCGGATTTGACCTTACGTATAAATAGCCCTCCAAAACTTCAAAGAAGGGACTTTTTGGACATTCTCTTCTTATTTTATTACTACTACAACATTGTGCTCGAGATTAGCCATTAAAGCCATCACTTGTACTCAAAGTTAATATATAATCAAGAGATTATAAAGTGGACATAGGCTCGTTAATGTCGAACCACTATAAATTCAAGTGTGACTGCATTTACTCTCAGTTTTCATTTATATTCTTCATTTTTAATCTCTACATTCTCTTTTTTAGGTGTTGGGCCGCCTTTTGGTGTCAATAAAAATTGAGTTTACAGTTGAATTCCAACGGAATAAAGATCGAATATCAAGGAATTTAGAGTTTCAAAGCAAGCTTCAGTTTCAAAACGAAATTGAATTTAAAAGGCAAGTAAGTTGAAAATTTTGACTTTCATTAAAAAAAAGGATATACTTCTATGGAATGATTTTTAAAAGAAAACTTTGATTTATGAAAAAAAATGTAGCCTAAAATTAACATGAGCATCGAATGATTTCAAATTACACATGGTGCATTGTCGTATAAGCAGAAGTTCATGAATATTATGTTTGTTGAAACTATGTGGTGATAAAGGCTCTTCCATTGATTTTGCGAATGAAGTGTTTACACAATATTGAAAGTGTCAAAGAATTCAAATAATAAACTTCAATGGGCTCGGTCCTAGACATAGTCTAGACAAACTTTTGACTAGGTCATCATTTTGGATAGGGGCAACAAAATAATCAAATTATGCTAATAAAAAGTAGCATTCTTCTTTTCAACGCTATACCTATGGGACTTAAGAGCTACTACCAATCATCCATAGCTTACAGCTCAAGCATCCAAGATCGCACTCTACTCCAGCACTACATTGCCTTACCTGTTGAGTTACAGATCCTAAACTAGAAGTTATATTTGGTATTATTGACCTTGCCTCATTTCTAAGCTATGTGATGCCCTACTGCTGAAAATGGTGTGGCTAGCATTTAAAAAATGCTGACTTATCTTATGGCTATTGCAAAAATCATGTCACTTTTTGTTTGTAAATATGAAAAATTAAAACTAGTACTCTTGTTTATTGTTTATTAGTGAATCCAAAAGTTGAGTTTTCGATTTGTATTCCCCCTTTGAAAAATTAATTAGGTAATCATTTTTTACCTTTTAAGCCTTGATGCATCTTTGGATTCTTAGTTCCCATTATATTGAATTGAAAATGTGAACTTGTATACTTTAAACTACAAGGAGAAAATTAACAATTTTCATTCAAAACCACAAGAATTTTTCTCATTATTAAGTATTGATACATTATGATATTTTTTTCATCATTTACATTTTTTTAGAAGACTAATTTTTGGTTACTAATGTTAAATTTTGTAATAAAACTTAAATTTGCTTTTTAATAGTTGAATTTTTTTTATTTATCGAATAATGAGACAATCAAAGCCGAAAAAATATTGGTTGATAAAGGCACCAAATATAGTCGGGCCGATCTCGTCTTCAACATCAATAGTGGAAAAACCATAATTTGTAACTCATTTTACCACTGTTTTAAAATTATATTCACGGGGATCGATTTCTATTATTGAAATACATTTTTTTAGCTCTATAGAATTATAGTACTTCTAGATTTTTGATCATTTTCATTTATCATCCACATATCTTGCTTTATCTACTTAATCAACCTCAAATTCTCCACCGTGGTACAATACAGTTGGAACCATTGACATCAATAATAAACAAAAGTAAAACACTAAATTTGGAAACTTGATTTGTGGAAAACTCCATATTAAAAGTTTCTAAAACAATACTTTGGTTTGAGAAGAATATGATGATTCCTTGTACAATCTTCATTTAAAAGACCAAAATCTTTATATTTTATAGCAAAATTTGAAGATTATAAAAATTATACACAAATTAGTTTGCATTTTGGGGATGAAGAAGAAGGAATGAAATGAGGAAGTTTAGAAAGCTTGTTGTTTTATTCATCATAACTATATTAGCGCACTTAAAAAATGCGCAAATTATAATTTGCATATACATATACATTTACATATGTGTGTATATATACATGTATTTTTTTTTGATTAGTATAACATCAAATACACACACGCATATATATATATACACACACACACACACACACACACAAATACATACATACATATATACACATCTCTGTGTCTGTGTGTATGTATGTATGTATGTATAAATATGTGTGTGTGTGTATATGTGTGTGCACAGTCCTGTAATGCGCATGTTTACTTTAAAAACTTAAAATATGGACACTCTACATATACACATATTAATTGATCTTTATAAATATAGCTTTCAAAAGCAAATTTTAATATAACACCATATATTACCAATACAACACCTTATATAACATCGTATATCATCAACGTAACACCGTACATCACCAATATAATTAGTATCACAAAATTACCAACATATTATATCAAAATAAACTCGACTGGAGTTCAACATCTTATTTCAACACCATCAAAATAGAAATTACGTTTACATTTCGTCGTTTAATACATATAAAACAATAGTTTAGTTTTTGTTTGATGCCTGATTAAATTTTTTTAGACAACTAATTTTGGCTTGCATTTCAAGTGTTTATTTAACTCTTGTAGAACACATAGGAGGATTGAGCCTATCAAAAATAGTAACAGTCAAAGTTTATCTTGTGATCATTATACATGCTACATCCACAAAATTTATGCCTTGCATTTTTTTTTTAGTTCTAGGAACAACAACTTCACATTCAACTAAACAAAAACAACTGGATATGGCGGTTGCTCGATTGGCATAGCGGATGCAAAACGTTGACCATCTACTATATTCAAACTAACATAAATTTATTTACTCGGCCTTTGATTGGTCAAAAATTAGTGTAAATGAGCCTTTAAGATTGATGGTCTATAATGGAATTTTTAGGATATTAGATCAAACAATGTCTCTGTAACATTGCCAACTTTAGCGTCAATGTTATGCCGCACCACATTACTTCTTTACACTTTAATTCATCTCAATATTTCATTAAAGTTTCGTCGTCAAACGCTCAATCATCTGGGTTTCACTTCATAATAAACTAAACAATAATGATATATATAAATTAACAAGTAAAAAAACAATGTTAAACAAAATTAATAAACTGAACAAAAATAATGTATAAAATTTAATTAATAAACAAACTTTGAAATGAAGAAAACATCTCAACTATTGATTATTTTGATTTGAAATCGAAATCAGGAATTAAATTAAAATTGGGCGAGATTAAAAAAAGGTGTGGGTCTTGGGTAGAGATGGAACTAAAACAGGGATGAAAATGGGATTGATGTTTATTTCATGTTTGTGCATTCAAGAAATACACAAATACAAATTATATGCATGAGCGTTTACAGAAAACACAAGTTTTTTTTTTTTGATATGCTTGCACATTCATTAAAGGAGTTAACAATATCAAAACTAGATTTATTTTTAAAATAAGTTTTCAACAAGGCACATTCTTGCAATAGCTTCTTCTTTGAGTTCCTTTATTAATTTTGCCCTTATTTTGAATATTACATTATCTTTGTTTCCAGGAAAATACGAAGTTTTCAAAAGTGCATGGAACCAACGTATGAATGATTTTATTGGAATTCAATGAATTGCATTTTTGAAAAAAGAAAAGACTTGGAAAAATAAGTTTTTAGAAAAGATTTGGATTTTGAATATTTCGGATTTGGAATAAAGATCCAGCATCGAATGAAGTTTGAATTTTAAAGGAAGCTCTCGAAATTAATTTTTAAATGGAAAGCAACTATGAAAAATAATATAATTTCAGATGAAATTTTAAATTCTAAAAAAAAATATTTTGAAGAGAATGTACTTTCGCATAATGATGTTTTTATAAAAAAAGGTATGAGAAGGGAAAAAAACAAGTACTCAAATACTATTTGTGCACTCCGTAAATGGACAAATGCAATTTGTATACATGCGGATTTGTAAAATGCGCAGGTTATAATTTTTTTTAATATGGCTCGCGCATTCGATAAATGTGTAAGCTATAACAAGACTAGATTTATTTCTAGAATAAGTCGTCAATAAGGCTTGTGGCTGCAATGACTTTTTTTGGAGCTACTTTCAAAATTTTGTCCTTATTTTGAATATTACATTATTGTTGCTTTTCGGAATTTATAAAGTTTTCAAAAGAAGATAAAACTAATGTGTGAATGATATTATTGGAATTCCACATATTGTACTTCGAAAAAACTCTTAAAAAAATAAGGCAGTGTTTTTGCAGAATAAAGGCTTTTCTATTGATTTTGCAGAATAAAGACAAGTTTGTATGTCATGGAATTCAAATCAGAATTATCTTCAATTCGGATCGGCCCTAAACATTGTCAAGAGAAATATTTTACTAAGTTATCAGTTTGTATAAAGACAATAAAATAATCAAATTATGCTATTATTTCGGAAAAAATTTAAAAACACGCTGATAATATATGGAAAAAATTTAAATACATCAGGGATATATGAAAACGCATATATGCAGTTATTTCTGGGATGCTCCGAATTATACGTTCATTACTAGACTTCTATAAATACCGACTTAGACAGTGAAATAATCAACCCATATCTTGACTATGTTACATCTCCACTGTTGCAAATTGCTTCAGATGATCAACATATATAATTGTTGGTTGGAGTACTTCTATCATCTTAAGGAACACAATTTCGAATTACTTAAAATAAAATTACGAAATACCAAAAATGACGTTGGAAAACCTGTGCATTGGTTCATTTCCAAATCCTTCTCTATTTCTTTCACGCCTTGTCGAATTCTACTATGTAGATTACATCCTAAAGCCTAGCAATACATGAAACCAAACTTCCACCATAAAGATCTCCAAATATTGTTCCCGAAACCCATAAAAAGTTACACATGAAATTTAGAAAACTGGTATTGAAGCCACAGTGGTAATCTGGGTTTTCCATTACAACCCTTCAGAAGTTGGAAAGGTAGTGGAAGGCTCAATATGCCCAAACATACGATCTAAACTATTACATAGAACTGCATAAGAACATGAAACTTGGAAACCAATTTGTAGACAAGACTGGGCTGAATAACATCGAAGTAATCCCAATCATCCCCACTGACAAAGAAGAAATTGAGTTCGAACTGTCAATAAGATCGGTTGGAGGAAGTTGGAGCTGAAGATGATTAAGTAACGTCGGAACATGCCGAAACCCAATTCCTTGGTGGCTTCATCCTACAAGATTCAAATAGATTCCCTAAACAGATTGTGGCAAAGACTGGGAGTAAGAATGATCATATAGTAACCCTAGCGCTGCAATTTTGGTAGTGATTAAGGTTAGAAACTGTGGATCGGATCTGGAAGTAATAATTTCTTCGTGCAAAAAAATACAATAAAAAAATAAGAGAAAGATCTGAGATTTGGATTTCAGTTGTTCTAGCAAATTGAAATTATAAATAGCTTATCAATGAAACAGAATGACATCGTTTCGTTGAAGGATTACTAAGTCAAGATAAAAACTGCAACAGGTCTTCGTTTCTTTTTTTGGATCGCCTTTCCTCCCTCCATTGGAGAGAGGAAGGGAGAAGTTGGTTTTATCTCTCATATATGTATATACATATATATGGGCAGGTTCGAGAGCACCCCAAACAGTGCAGCACCCCAAAATCCCCTCAACCACAACCAAGTATTCCACACTGTAACAACCCGTATTTTTATAACATGTTAAAGTCATAAATCAAGGAAGAATTAGAATTTTAAAATAAGAATCAGGGGAAATGGGTTACGCCGTTGCATTCGTCTAGGAATTCTGCATGAAATCGAGTCTGAGTTTTCGATAATCGAAGTCCGTATGACCAAGATATGACCCTCCGAAGTTTCAGGAGTTTAAATAAAATAAACAGATCGAAAATAAAGCCAGAAATTCGAAATTCAAACCCAGAGAAGGCTGGCGGGAAAATTCCCGCACATATACCCAGGTCGACTAGGGAGTCAACCCTCTCCCCCAACCAGGTCGACTGAGGTGTCGACCTCCCCATGACCAGGTCGACTGGGGAGTCGACCAAGGTGTCGACCTGCCTCCTGAACCCACTTCTTGAACCAGATTCATCCTGATGTATTTAGACTCATTTTCTGTCCAGATTCGTCTGCCTAATCCTATATAAACTCACCCCTAGCCTCATTCTCTCCACACCATTTCATTATGTCCTTATGCTGCTTCTGAGATAATCAAAATAATAAGAAAAAAGGAAGAAAAAGGACTGCTCCTTCTCCATCAAGACTACGCTTAGAAATTTGCAAATTGGGGGATTTCAATTAGAACACGATCAATCAAATAGAGATTTAACAATCAAATTATGCTTTCTAATTCTCGATCCACGCACTTTAAGTTCCAGTTACTTTTAGATGAAAACTATAAACTTGATATGGGCATGTTATAAATTGGAATCTGACATACGTATGATTCATATCTATTCTTATTCTTCTTGGATCTTGACATTTGGGAATATTGCTTTGAAATCGGTTTGGGCCTGTTCGCATTATAAATCAAACTTTATCATGCCTATGACATTGAAACCATTGTTAATGGCCAAGGACTATGACTGAGAACATAAGACTATGCCTATGCCTATGCCTATAACTGAGGACATAAGACCATTGCCTATGACTATGACAATGACAATTGTGGCTAATCGCCTATGACTCGTGACTATGAATTACTGCCTATGATTATGAACATAAGACTAAGACCATGACTTTGAAACTATTACAGTTAATTGCCTATGACTATTAGGGTAGTTGCCTAGAAATCTTCTGGATAATTATCCATGACTATTGTGGTTAATGGACTATTATAGTTGATTGCTCATAACACTATAGTTGATAACCATGTTGAACACCGAATTGGCATTTAGTTGGATCCCATACCTAGGGTGTGACTTGCTTAGTTTATTCGCTACTATTTACACCAAAAACCATTGACCCATTATCCTTGTATTTGGCTTGCTTTTGCATGCCTGTTCTTTTATGTCAAGTTTTTATCAGGACTATCACCTTATTTTGCTAGATTTTAAAATTTATGCCAGTGATGTTGTAACCGATTATCTCAAGTTATATCATGCCAGTCTTGTAATCTCTTTTATCGCTTTATGCTTGTCCCTTCTGCCTATCATAGTTTTGATGTTATTCCCTTTATCTCTAGATTTAGATTTACTTGTAATTTAGATCGATTAACGTTTGCATGCGATGGGAATACGATTTGGGTAGATTAGGCAAAACATGAACTGGTTATAAACATGAATCAGGAACTTGATAATAGGCGTAAGTTGAAACATGACATGAAACTTGACACGAACTTGACATGAAACTTGAACATGGACATGACACTAGAATGAACTTGAATTTGGCCAACTCGAGGTTGGGTTGAGTTTGCAGTGTAAATCTGCCCGGAACCGCCCGGCAAATCCAGTTACTGCAAACAATAGGATCCAATGTGGTAGTTGGGCATATCGCGCTTGAAACCCGAGGTCAGATTGAGTTGTGGGGTAAATCTGCCCGGAACCGCCCGACATATCTAGTGACCACAACAGCAGGTCTGATGTGAGAGGTTAGGATGCATTAATGAATTAATGCCACATGATAGGGTTAAGTCATGAACATGAAAGATAACACTTAACCAACTTGAAATATGATTGGTTGGGTTAGGTCATGAACTTGAACGACAACACCTAACCAACTTAACACGTGAATGGTAGGGCTAAGTCACGAACTTAAATGACAACACTTAGCTAACTTGATATGCTAGACTGATGGGTTTAAGTCTCGAATTTAAATGACAACACTTAACCTACTAGACGGAAACCCTAGTTACGTGGTCCATTTCAGCACTAACCCACTAGATGTATCATGGTACCCTGGAACTAGGTAGGGTGGGACACGATTACTGGGCTGATTGTAAGCGACCAGAACGACGGCTGTGTGGGTGCGCCAGTGTAGGTTCAGGCGGGCTATGGTCATGCAAGTGGTTCGGAGTTGAAAAAGCGGGCATTGGGCATCAATAGGTTTATCTGTGCATGCTTGATTCGTGTCGGTGGTTGGCACCATAGGGCTTGATACACCCTATGGTGGACCTAGCACAGGTGACTACATTCGTGATAGGACCATATGACACAGAAACACAACGAGCTAGAACTAGTAGGGAGCCGATCGACTAGTGAATCGTTCCATTGGACCTAGAAATGGGTCATTTACGATATTGGGCCAATGGATCCTTTCATGGTTAATACTTGACATGGGCTGGGATACTAGTACAGTTGGTGCAGCGAACCTTGAATATGCGATGCTATACTTGATCTATACTTGATTTATCATGTTATCTTAGTCTATCTTACCCATCTTGACATCATACTTATGTTTACTTTCAGTTTATACATGTCATGTTACCTTTACCTGTTTTTATGCTGAAAGTCACTTGGACTTACCAGTCTTTATGACTGGCCTATTTCCTTTCGCCTCTTTTTCTTTTGTTCCCCCCCTCTAGGTTCTCAGGGAGGAAACTCTAGCACTTAGCTTGGATTTCGCTTGCTTTCTGTCAGCTCATGTACGGTTTGGTCTTGAGCTATGCTATGGCTGCACTTCTGCTATTTTTGGGGAATAATTTACTTTTGTTATTTTAAGTTTATGCTTCTTTATTTAGAAATTGATGTAATGGAACAATGACAACTTGTACTTTGAATATATGAGGTTTTGACTCTTTTCTTGAAAGTAATAAGATTTGGTTTTTAATTTCTTCCGCTATTTCATTTATGTTCTGTCTTGTAATATTTCTATGTTTGTTTACCTCGATAACGCTCCTCCAAAACTAGTGCATTCCCTTTGAGAGTGACCCTAGCGGAGGTGGGGTGTTACATTTGGTATCAGAGTAGAAGGTTACCAGACTGGGCAAAAGCTTTTAAAAACCTTCTGAAACTATTTTCAAAACTGTTTATAAAGAAGCATTTTTCAAGAAAAGTTTATTTTGAAAAGGCTATTCCCCAAAAGCCATTAGCACTTTCCTTTGTTTCCTCGTTTGAATCTCTGTCTTTTCGTTTTTCAGCATGGCTGGGAATCCTAACTTTCCAGAGGGCGTGCCAATACCTGGCTGGTTCAGGAGGTACTTAGAGGCTAGGGCCAACGATGCATGCCCGGCAGATATTCCTCCTCCAGCTGCAGCGTTTCCTCCTCCTCCTCCTCGTGGAAATGCTTTCGCAAAGACGTGTAGAGACTTCAAGGCTATGGGTGGAAAGGACTTCTATGGGACTGAATCCTTTGTGGAAGCGAGGAACTAGCTGAAGGAGACCGAAGATTTGTTCGTCATCTTCGAAGTTGACGATAGGCAAAAGATACAGCTAGCAGTGTGGTTGCTTAAAGATGAAGCTCGTATTGGTGGGAGATTACCCATGCTGAGAGGCCAGTGGAAACTTGGGAAGACTTCCGGATGAGATTTGAATGAAATTTCTCTCCCAAGCTGAAAGAAGCCTGCAGATGGAGAAGTTCCTAACTCTTAAGCAAGGAAGCATGACGATCAGGGAGTATGTCAATTAGTTTAATCAGCTGGCCAGATTTGGGCTGGATTTAGTGAACACCCAACACAAGAAGGCTCATCACTTCATCAGAGGTTTGAATGAGCCGCTACACAGCCTTGTTATGACTCATGTACCCATGGGGTCGACCGTTGAGAGTTTGGTGGATATGGACCTACTTTACAAAGAAGACGAGAATGGCAAGAAGGAGGTCAAGGCGAATGATTCACAAAACAAGAAGAAAGACTCCGAGAAAGGGGGCAAGAACAACAACAAAAATAATGACAACAAGACACGTGAGAAAAGAAAGTGCAACTTCTATGGTATTGGGGGGCATATAGTCCAGGATTTTAGAAAGAAGAAGATGAAGATGGGAGCATGCTTCAGTGCAGTGAAACTGGACATACCAGTAAGAACTGCCCTAAGAAGCAAGGGCAAGCCCCGTAAGCAGGACCTTCTGGGGGTACATCTTTAACTTCTCCTTGATGCTTTGTTTTATCTTGCTTATCTTCTCGATCCTATCTTGAGAACCTTAGGTAGAACCATATGGATGGAAACATGTATTTGAAACATGTTATGGTTGATGTTTGCAAATGGTTGCAAGTGGTCGCAAGTGGTTGCTCGTGGTTGCATAACACACATTAGGCACTAAATCGGCTCAGACATGTTTTCATATTGCATATGCATGAGTGTTTATACTTGTTTATGGATGAAATTGAATGTGTTATCATGTGGATGTTGCATATGGATGAATGTTTGTGCACACATCTAGTGTTTATGTGACTAGGATTATTTGCATACATGTTGGATTCATGACACTAAACATATTTTGCATTAAGAAGATCAAACAGGCCTGATCATTTGCATTAGATAAGGAACATACACATACATTTTCTGCATATGTTCATATAGCATTAGAAATCTTTTAAGGACAATGATTGCTCGTGAATGATGGATGAGTAGATGGATGATTGGCTAGTAGGACAAATTCTTCCTAACTTAGAGATTTCGGGGACGAAATCCTTTAAGGAGGGGAGAATGTAACAACCTGTATTTTTATAACATGTTAAAGTCATAAATCAAGGCAGAATTAAATTTTAAAATAATAATCAGGGGAAACAGGTTGCGCCGTTGCATTTGTCTTGGAATTCTACATGAAATCGAGTCCGAGTTTTCGAAAATCGGAGTCAGTATGACCAAGATATGACCCTCTGAAGGTTTAGGAGTTTAAATAAAATAAAACAGCTCGAAAATAAAGCCAGAAATTCGAAATTCAAACCCAGAGAAGGCTGGCAGGAAAATTTTGGCCTAATTCCCAGGTCGACTGGGGTGTCGACCCCCCCCCCTCCAACCAGGTCGACTGGGGTGTCGACGTCCCCATGACCAGGTCGACTAGGGAGTCGACCAGGGGGTCGACCTGCCTCCCAAACCCACTTCTTGAACCAGATTCATCCTGATGTATTTAGACTCGTTTTCTGTCCAGATCCGTTTGCCTAATCCTATATAAACTCACCCCTAGCCTCATTTTCTACACACCATTTCATTCTGTCCTTATTCTGCTTCTGAGATAATCAAAATAATAAGAAAAAAGGAAGAAAAAGGACTGCTCCTTCTCCATCAAGACTACGCTTAGAGATTTGCAAATTGGGGGATTTCAATTAGAACACGATCAATCAAATAGAGATTCAACAATTAAATTCTGCTTTCTAATTCTCGATCCACGCACTGTAAGTTCCAGTTACTTTTAGATGAAAACTATAAACTTGATATGGGCATGTTATAAATTGGAATCTGATATACGTATGATTCAAATTTATTCTTATTCTTCTTGGATCTTGACATTTGGGAATATTGCTTTGAAATCAGTTTGGGCCTATTCACATTATAAATCAAACTTTATCATGCCTATGACATTGAAACCATTGTTAATGTCCAAGGACTATGACTGAGAACATAAGACTATGCCTATGCCTATGACTGAGGACATAAGACCATTGCTTATGACCATGACAAGGACAATTGTGGCTAATCGCCTATGACTCGTGACTATGAATTACTACCTATGATTATGAACATAAGACTATGACCATGACTTTGAAACTATTACAGTTAATTGCCTATGACTATTAGGGTAGTTGCCTAGAGCTCTTCTGGATAATTATCCATGACTATTGTATAACTATTGTGGTTAATTGACTATTATAGTTAATTGCTCATAACACTATAGTTGAAAACCATGTTGAACACCGAATTGGCATTTAGTTGGATCCTATAACTAGGGTGTGACTTGCATAGTTTATTCGCTACTATGTACACCAAAAACCATTGGCCCATTATCCTTGTATTTGGCTTGCTTTTGCATGCCTATTCTTTTATGTCAAGTTTTTATCAGGACTATCACCTTATTTTGCTAGATTTTAAAATTTATGCCAGTGATGTTGTAACCGATTATCTCAAGTTATATCATACCAGTCTTGTAATCTCTTTTATCGCTTTATGCTTGTCCCTTTTTCCTATCATAGTTTTGATGTTATTCCCTTTATCTCTAGATTTAGATTTACTTGTAATTCAGATCGATTAACGTTTGCATGCGATGGGAATTCGATTTGGGTAGATTAGGCAAAACATGAACTGGTTATAAACATGAATCAGGAACTTGATAATAGGCATAAGTTGAAACATGACATGAAACTTGACACGAACTTGACATGAAACTTGAACATGGACATGACACTAGAATGAACTTGAATTTGGCCAACTCGAGGTTGGGTTGAGTTTGCAGTGTAAATCTTCCTGGAACTACCCGGCAAATCCAGTTACAACAAACAATAGGATCCAATGTGGGTAGTTAGTCATATCGCGCTTGGAACCCGAGGTCAGACTGAGTTGTGGGGTAAATCTGCCCGGAACCGCCCGGCATATCCAGTGACCACAACAACAGGTCTGATGTGAGAGGTTAGGGTGCATTAATGAATTAATGCCACATGATAGGGTTAAGTCATGAACATGAAAGACAACACTTAACCAACTTGAAATATGATTGGTAGGGTTAGGTCATGAACTTGAACGACAACACCTAACCAACTTAACACGTGAATGGTAGGGCTAAGTCACGAACTTAATGACAACACTTAGCCAACTTGATATGCTAGACTGATGGGGTTAAGTCTCGAATTTAAATGACAACACTTAACCTACTAGACGGAAACCCTAGTTACGCAGTCCATTTCAGCAGTAACCCACTAGATGTATCATGGTACCCTGGAACTAGGCAGGGTGAGGCACAATTACTGGGCTGATTGTAAGCAACCAGAACGACGGGTGTGTGGGTGCGCCAGTGTAGGTTCAGGCGGGCTATGGTCGTGCACATGGTCCGGAGTTGAAAAAGCAGGCATTGGGCATCAGTAGTTTTATCTGTGCATGCTTGATTCGTGTCGGTGGTTGGCACCATAGGGCTTGATACACCCTATGGTGGACCTAACACAGGTGACTACATTCGTGATAGGGCCGTATGACACAGGAACACAACGAGCTTGAACTTGTAGGGAGCTGATCGATTAGTGAATCGTTCCGTTGGACCTAGAAACGGGTCATTCACGATATTGGGCTAAGGGATCCTTTCATGGTTAATACTTGACATGGGCTGGGATACTAGTACAGTTGGTGCAGCGAACCTTGAATATGCAATGCTATACTTGATCTATACTTGATTTATCATGTTATCTTAGTCTATCTTACCCATCTTGGCATTATACTTATGTTTACTTTCAGTTTATACATGTTATGTTACCTTTACCTGTTTTTATGCTGAAAGTCACTTGGACTTACCAGTCTTTATGACTGACCCGTTTCCTTTCGCCTCTTTTTCTTTCGTTTCCCACCCGGTTCTTAGGGAGGAAACTCTAGCGCTTAGCTCGGATTTCGCTTGCTTTCTGTCAGCTCGTGTACGGTTCGGTATTGAGCTATGCTATTGCTGCACTTCTGCTATTTTTGGGGAATAATTTACTTTTGTTATTTTAAGTTTATGCTTCTTTATTTAGAACTTAATGTAATGGAACAATGACAACTTGTACTTTGAATATATGAGGTTTTGACTCTTTTCTTGAAAGTAATAAGATTTGGTTTTTAATTTCTTCCGTTGTTTCATTTTATGTTCTGTTTTGTAATATTTCTATGTTTGTTTACCTCGAAAACGCTCCTCCAAAACTAGCGCATTCCCTTTGAGAGTGACCCTAGCGGAGGTGGGGTGTTACACACACCCTCTCTCCTTCCACTCATTCTCTCACTTTCCACTTACATTCTTTAATATAAATGAGTGGTTGTGGTTCAGGTGCAAATGGGGGGCTGAAATTCAGGGGGGCTCCCTGATCCTTTCCAATATATATATATATATGTGTGTGTGTGTGTGTGTGTGTGTGTTTATATATATATGTGTGTGTGTGTGTATGTGTGTATATACAGAGACACACACAAACATACATATATACACTTCTCTCTGCATGTATGTGTATATATATGTGTGAGTGTATGCACAGTTCTGTAACGTGCATGTTTACTTTGGAAACTTAATATTTGCACACTCTACAAATACACATATTAATTGATTTTTATAAGTATAGCTTTCAAAAGCAAAGTTTGATACAACACCATATTTCCCCAATACAATACTATATATAACATCATATATCATCAATGTAACACCTACATCACCAATATAATTAGTATCACAAAATAACAAACATATTTTATCAAACTAAACCTGGCTACAGTTCAACATAGTAATTCAACCCATCAAAATAGGAAATATGTTTACATTTCGTCGTTTAATACACATAAAACAAAAGTTTAGTTTTTTTTGTCGATGCCCTCCTTGTGTATTGAAAGTTAAGGCAAGACGACGGCTCGGACAAAATATTTCCCCTTAATACACGATTTTACTTTTTTAAACAACTTATTTTGGCTTGCATTTCAAGTGCATATTCAACTCTCGTAGAACACATAGGAGGATTGAGCCTATGAAAAATAGTAACAGTCGTGGACTTGATCAGAGTTTATCTTATGATCATTATACAGACTACATCCATAAAATTTATGCCTTGCTTTTTTTAGTTCTAGGAACAACTTCACATTCAACTCAACAAAAAAACTTGATATGACGGTTGCTCAATTGACAGAGCGAAAGCAACACATTGACCATCTACTATATTCAAACTAACTTAAATTTATTAACTCGGTCTTTGATTGGTCATAAATTAGTGTAAATGAGCACTTAAGATTGATGGTCTACAATGGATATTTTGCGATATTAGATCAAACAATGTCTCGGTAACATTGTCAACTTTAACGTTAATGTTATGTCGCACCAGATTAGTTCTTTACACTTGGATTCATCTCAATATTTTATCAACGTTTCGTCGTCAATCTCTCAATGGTCTGGGTCTCACTTTAGAATAAACAAAACAACAATGATATATGTAAATTAACAAGTAAACAAACTATGTTAAACAAAATTAATAAACTGAACAAAAATAACGTACAAAATTTAATTAATAACCAAACTTTGAAACGAAGAAACATCTTTACTATTGATTATTTTAAGAAGAAAAAAAAGTACTCAAATACTATTTTTGCACGCCATAAATGGGAAATACAATTTGTATACATGCGGATTTACAAAATGCGCAAGTTATTTTCCTTTTAATATGGCTCGTGCATTCGATAAATGCGTAAGCTATAGCAAGACTAGATTTATTTTTAGAATAGGTTGTCAATAAAGCATATGGCTGCAATGACTTTTTCTGGAGCTACTTTCAACATTTTGTCCTTATTTTGAATATTACATTATTCTTATTTTCAGGAATTTATAAAGTTTTCAAAATAAGATAAAGCCAGTGTGTGAATGATATTATTGAAATTCAACATATTGAACTTCGAAAAAAGTCTCAAAAAAACAAGGTAGTGTTTTAGCAAAATAAAGGCTATTCTACTGATTTTGCAAAATAAAGAAGTGTTTGTATGTCATGGAATTCAAATCATCATCATCTTCAGCTCGGATTGGCCCTAAAAATGATCAAGAGAAATATTTTACTAAGTCATCAGCTTGGATGAAGGCAATAAAATAATCAAATTATGCTATTATTTCGGAAAGAATTTAAAAGCACGCTGATAATATATGGAAAAAATTTGAATAAGTCAGGGATATATGAAAACGCGTATATGCAGTTATTTCGGGAAAGCTCCGAATTAAACGTTACCACACTTCTATAAACATCTGACTTATTTTGTATAAGTACATGGATATATGATATATGATTGACCATGAAGTAGATTCGGTACGTTTGGCATATTTTCTGTTTTAAGTTTTTAGTTTTCAACATTAATTACAAAATATGGGAAGAGCTAAGGGTTGATCGAGAGGACAGAATATAAATGAAGAGGTTTGATGGTAGGTAAATGAATGATTTTCCTAACGCTCTTCCATTATTTCTTAAAATATGGAAAATAATAAAAAGTTATTTTTTTTTGTTAACTACGTTTTTTTAAAAACGTTCATTATTCATAGTATGTGTATGTCATTCGCATTATTATATTTACGAAAATTGAAAATGATAAACCGAACGTTACCTTAATATTTTACTAATATTGATTTATTTGTTGTGGCCAACTTTAAAAGCGCATTGATGATTCAAATTAGATATAAAAGATTTTTTTTATATTTAGGCCACTTTTAAAGACTTATAACAATAATAGGCCATATTGCAACCTATTTACAAAACAGGGCAAATTTTTTTACTATAATTGGCGGCATCTCAGATGCCTTCAGTTAATTTCTTTTTAATATGAAGGCGGCATCTCGGATGCCTCACTATTTTTTTTTACATTGGCGTCATCTCAGATGGAACCAATATAAAAAAATGAAATAAAAAACTTGGCGTCATTTTGGATGCCGCCATAAAATTTATTTATTTTTCATTGGCTCCATCCAAGATGACGCCAATGTAAAAATAAAATAAAAAATTTGACGGCATTTGAGATGCGTCTAATGCAAATATGGCGGCATTTCAGATGCCGTGAATATTAAAAAAAAAAAAAAAAAAAAAAAAAAAAAAAAAAAAAAAAAAACTGGTGGCATCCGAGATGCCGTCCGTGTTATAAAGCTGATCTAGTTTTGTAACTAGTTTCAAAACTGATCTATTTTTATTATAAATTTTTAAAATTAGCCCAACTCAGAAAATTTTCCAATATAAAATCAACTTTTGAAGAATATATATGGAAAGACTTTCAATATGTCTGGGATATATGAAATGTGTGTATGCAATTATTTCGAAAAGCGCCGAGTTAAATGTTACCAGACTTGTTAGTATTGATTTATGCGTAACGAGAGTCAAACTTGAAAAGCTCCTAATTAAAGAATATATGGAAAGAATTTGAACACTGAATAATCAAACTATGCTATTATTTCGGAAAGAAATTAAAAATGCGCTGATAATATATGGAAAGAATTTGAATACGTCAGGGATATATGAAAACGCGTGTATGCAGTTATTTCGGGAAAGCTCCGAATTAAACATTACCAGACTTCTATAAATACAGACTTGGACACTGAATAAAGTCATGTCTTCTTTCTCGTTACTTTCTTTTTAATATGGCTCGCGCATTCGATAAATGCGTAAGCTATAGCAAGACAAGATTTATTTTTAGAATAAGTTGCCAATAAGGCATATGGCTGCAATGACTTTTTCTGGAGCTTCTTTCACATTTTTTCCTCATTTTGAATATTACATTATTGTTGTTTTCAGGAATTTATAGAGTTTTGAAAAGAAGATAAAACCAATGTGTGAATGATATTATTGAAATTCAACATATTGAACTTCGAAAAAAGTCTCAAAAAAACAAGGCAGTGTTTTTGCAGAATAAAGGCTATTCTACTAATTTTGCAAAATAAAGAAGTGTTTGTATGTCATGGAATTCAAATTAGCATCATCTTCAACTTGGATTAGCCCTAAACATGATCAAGAGAAATATTTTACTAAGTCATCAGTATGGATAAAGGCAATAAAATAATCAAATTATACTATTATTTCGGAAAGAATTTTAAAAACACGCTGATAATATATGGAAAAAATTTAAATACATCACAGATATATGAAAGCGCGTATATGTAGTTATTTATGGGAAGCTCCGAATTAAACGTTGGCAGACTTCTATAAATACCGACTTAGACAGTGAAATAATCAACTATCACTTCTTCCTCGTTACTTTCTCCACACGCATATAGCTTAATCGCTCTGATTTCAGTCGAAAAACAAAAATAAAAAAATGGAAGTGTTTAATTGGAAGCCATTGTTTGAATTAAGAAAGGTGTACGCTTTCATAACTCTGAGAACAAAAAAATCGAGACCTTTGAAACTTTTATAACTTTAATTTTATAAAACTCTTCTTTTGCTTAACCAAAGGATCTCAAGTCTACTTTGAAATAATTATATATATATTTCAAGCAACAGCGATATTCATCATAAATAAAACTCAAACAATCCAATATACAACAAAATCAATAGATCGACATCACTCATCTAAACAAAATGTACCAAACATACCAAATAAACATCAAACATCCCCCAAGTCAACATCAAACATCACTACCCCATAGATGACTTACTACAACAAAAATCCAAGGTGATGCTAGCTACAATGTAATCATAGCTATGCTGATTTTTGTCTATTGCAAAGCACGTTTCAACGTGTTAGCATAGATATCAAATTGTGTTGCAATAACTATAGATATATTCTGAATAAAAAATTATAAAAAATAAATACACCTTAGTGTCCATACCATTAGTTAAAACAGAATCTCAACCATCCATCAACACCATCATCCAACACTTCATCTAATTCTATTTACCACTTTTATGTTCATTCTCCCGCCTTAGTTTTTGTTTACTTCTCGCCCCCAAAATTTCAAAAATCTTTCGGAATCCCTAATTTTCATTTTCTACTTCTTTTCGCCCCTAAAGTTTCGCACTTTTTTCCTTCACCCTAGCTTTAGCTTTAATCATTTTTATTGATTCGTCATTTGTGACCACCTCAAATCGCTACTGCTGTATTTCTCAGATCTACTTCTCAAGCTATCTATCTCGCTTGATTTTGAGTTAGTTGATGACTCAGCGGTGTTGTATACTGGTAGGCTGACGGATCTTTGTTTTCGACACCTTTGCAGCCTTTTTTGACCCTCTATTCGCCTTTGGAGATTGTTACACCAGAAGTGGCTGGGCTGTACTGCTTGGCTCCTTTGTCCAAATTTTGTCCTTCATTTGCTCCTTAGGTATGGAGTTTGGAGTACTGTGTAACACTCTTATTTAAGGTATGACTATATGGTGAATTTCTTATTTCATCCAACTTTTTTGCTGAGAAGAATTGAAACTCCATTAATCAAGTGTTCTGATTCAAGTATGCATAATTCTTATATTTTCCTTTGGCAATATTATAAGATCCACTTTATAATGTTGAATTGTTTAATAGCTAGCTACCACAACGCAATCATTTCATGAATTAG
This sequence comes from Allium sativum, assembly GCA_030737875.1. Taxonomy (NCBI): domain Eukaryota; kingdom Viridiplantae; phylum Streptophyta; class Magnoliopsida; order Asparagales; family Amaryllidaceae; genus Allium; species Allium sativum. Next base: position 289,218,488 of record CM060913.1, read on the forward strand.
ATCATTTTTTATTGGCTACAATGTCTTACAACATGCACATCTCAACTAACTAATATCAAACTCATCGATTTATAAATAATAGTCCAATCATACCTCAAATCATAACTATATTTCATTTTATGACTAATTTAGTTCATATGCACAGACATTTCCAATTATTTGCCTTGAATATGATAACTTAAGAGGATCTCTTTTGTATAGATCCCCTGAGCTTGTGAAAATTACATAAGTATCTTGTGGCGGATATCAAACAGCAGTCGTTTGTGAAAATGGGGCTAGTGGGGAATAATTTTTTCTTAAAATACTGGTTGCTTTTCACTTTTCACTTTTCACTCAACTAACGAGGACCCGTGTTAATGGCATCTAACCTACTAAAGTTCAACATAAACTCATATTAATTTAGCTATGCGACCCTTTTTGGTTTCAAGATAGTGTATAAAGGTGTTTATATAGTAAATGAGGTGGTTAATGAACATAAAGGAACATGCCTCTGCCTTCCCTGTCGCTCCTGTATGCAATAGGGTTAGGAAAAGATGCTATACTCGCAGCAGCTGCTGTGAATTGGGTGCTTAAGGATGGGATAGGGTATCTCATCAAAATATTGCTGTCTAATTTTGGTCGCCATTTTTACGTTAATCCTAAGAGCTGGAGGCTATTTGCCGATCTTCTGGAAAATGCAGTATTTGGATTAGAGATCATGACCCCTGCTTTTCCACAGTATTTTGTCCAGATTGGTGCTGCTACCGTTGCTGGTTTTTCAGCTGCTACATTGATACAGGCTGCAACTAGAAGTTGTTTCTATGCAGGATTTTCTGTACAGAGAAATTCTACTGAAGTTATTGCTAAAGGTGAAGCACAAGGAATGGTAAGCAATTTATTGGCATCATGCTTGGCATAGCATTGGCTAATTTCATCAAATGCTCAACTTCATTACCTCTTGTATCCTTTACTGAAGTAAATGGATTTCAGATGTATTGCAATCTGAAGTCATGTCAATCTATTCAGTTGAGGACTATAAGCCCATATCGTGCGAGTTTGGTCTTTAGCGAATATTTAGTTAGTGGACTATTTCCTCAAATCATGCATGTCAATGATGAGAAGCCATTTTATCCTAGCCTTCCCTATGTCAATAGAGATAAGTGTATGAAATTATCTAGCATTCTTTCAATTAAGGCCAGAAACGCAGCATCTGAAATATTCAGCAGATTACATCTTCGGTGTAAACTTAGTGAAATTGCAAAAAACAAAGAGGATGCATTATCTTTATTCGATATTTTTAAAGAGGAAGGCTATATAATTACATATAAGAAAGGAAAATTCTATGTCATAATCCGTGAAGGTTGTTCGCTACAAGACATGTTGATGTCTTTGTTTTACGTTAGCTGTTTATATTGGTTGGAGAAAAATATTCAAATGGAGAAAAGAAGCATAGCAGATGAATGCAAATATGGTAAGAGATTACACATATCCCTGGACTATGTGCAAATAAAATTCAATCAGGTCAAGCAGAGTGGGATGGAAAATGGATGGCTAGTTAATGATGGGTTGATAGCCAGGCCTTACCTTTCAGAATGCGAGTATGCTATACATATAAGCAAATAAGTGGAAATGGTTTTATTTACTGAATGAATAAATTGATCAATTGTACAAAGGTTTACGTACATATTTATAGTTGAATAGCCTGTTGTATATAACGGTGTTGTATACACAATTATATGATTTTTGTTTGATGATAACAACTAAATAAATATTATTATTAATGTGTTTAAAATCGTACTGTTGTTCTACATCACATACAGGAATATTATATTTATATTTAAATAGAATACGACTGTATAGATATTCATATTTTCTTATAGTATTTTATTGAAATATAAATATAATATTTCAAACACTCGAACAGTACAATTATTTACAACTCCACTATTTAATCACTTCACAATTTTTGTACTTGTAAATACACAGTATACGATAAACAAATTTTGTTTGACGACAATAAAATAATATTTTATTTCAAACAATTTGTTTATTACAAATAAACAGTACAATCTCTCCACTACAACTCTCACACTCAGTTAGACATTGACACATACAGACTTATATACATTCACACATTTTTTCCCTGTCTACTGTCTTTCATCGTTTGTCTTCACCGCGTTCTTCAACCAGTCCAGTCAAACCAGTCTAGTCATCTTCATGCTTACCTGTCACATATGAAACACACACACAGTACACTGCAATAGAAATGAAACAGAATATATTTTATTTTAAAATTTTATTTTCCTCAGTTTTCTGGTGTGTTTCTCATCATTTTTCATGACTTGATCTGACATATAAATATAGCACGCGCACGATACATGTGTACACATACATGTGTATGTATATACACATATTACAGTGCAGGGACAGGAAAACTCGTCTGATGGCTGCATGTACACACGTGCATGAATATACACGTGTGCACTACCTTGCCAATCAGTGTCGCGACTGAGGAGCAGCCACATGGACCAACTCGACTCAGCGCAGATCAGCATATTCAAGTGTAAAAGAACAAGGCTACAACAAGATGGCAATAGCAAGAGCAAGTTTCAGCATAAACAATTAAAACAGCAATACACAAATGCAAGCATAATGTGGCATGATCAAGTCTACAAGAGGATGAACACAACAGAAAGGTGAAGCTCACAAAGAAGCTATAACAAGCAGCAACTCAAAGATAAGCAACTAAATGAAACAAAGCTCATGTACAGATATACATGTGAGAAACATGTTCAATGGTGCCAAAATGTAGTGAAAGTTGCAGTTATATAGCAGCACAATATTCATAATAGCAGCATGGGAAAATTTCTAAGCAGTATGGATTTCATGTCTTAATGAATGCAGCTTTAAAGAAGTGGATCAACTCGGTTTTTTTATATATATATACATAGGTCAAGCAATAACAAGCAAACAACATGTACAAACAATTTTAATGGTTCAGCATGATAATGTTCTAGTACAAAATACATGGCAGATTATTTGAGCTCAAGTAGTGGAGCATATACAAGCAAACAATGGTGTACAACTATGACAAAACTGGACAGTCGAACAGCATGGTCGAACATGCTTATATGAAACAAATCAAGTTAGTAAGACTCAGGCAAAGGATGTTCTTGGAAATGCATTTTTGGAAGCAACAATACATGGTGGAAGAGGCCAATTCAACATACAGTACATATGTTATGACAGTGGCCAAGCAAGAGCACAACATGAATGAGAACTTGTGCAACAAACATGCTATGTCTAAGTATTACAAAGAATTGCAATATAAATTTAATGCCGGGGTTTGGCATATTAAGGCAGCAAATTTCAAGTTTTAAATCGAGCAAAGCAAAAGTGGAAAGCATCACAAATCAGCTGAGTTGATCGAGTATTTCACACAAGTGAGTTCAAGTTTAATCCACATGGGCAAGTTATATATTTTCAAAGCCGAGCAAATCGTTTTCAATTAAAGAAAATCACGCAATCAATTTCATTCAAGGAAATCATATATGGGAAAGTAAAGTTTTGCTTCTATCATTTATGGAGTGGTGACAAAGCAAGAATCAATCTCTGTTATTTTCTGAAATCATTAATTTCTGAAATGGAATTAAAACCGACCATTCTCGTAAAGGAAAGACAGATTTTTTTTTTTAACACTGTGGAAATCAATCCAAATCTGGAAACAAAAGTTTGGGAACGATTTAATGTTTTTTCTAGAATGGTTTATATTCATTATTTCAATCAGAAAGGGAAATCATGGAAATTTCATGGCAACTAAAAGAGGAATTTCTTTCGAAATTCTTTCCCAAAATTAACAATCAATTCTCGGAATTCTATCAAGTCATTCAAAGCAAAGGAATCTTTTTTTCCATTCGAATAATTCAAAAGAGAAAACTAGACCAAGTCGATTACTTGAAATCAGAGAATTGTTAGGGTTCGTTTTTCCCTATAAAAACACCACTTTCATCACAGGCATAATCGATCAAAAAAACCCACAAAAACAAATTCAAGGAATTCAAAGAAATTTCAGAAAACTCACAATTGAAATTGGGGTTTCGATCAACTGTTTTTCCACGCCGTATCCCAAATCGAGGCATCAGAGAATAATATTGATCAAGATCATCAACTCGAGCATCAGAGATTTCAGTATCATCAATCAAAAAATCGGTTTGGTGTGATTTTTTGAAAACCCTAGTTTTTTATCAGAGCCGCCATTTTAAAAGAGAATGGGATCGGGTCAAAAGGGTGCAACGCAAATGAATGGGCCGGCGAAGAATATGTGAAAAGGGATGACCCTTTAATAATTTAAACTCCTCTTCTCAATTTAAAACTAGGGTTCTTTTTGTTTTTTTGTTTTTTTTTTTTGTATTTTTTTTATTTTGAGTTGTAAAACAATCAAACAGTTCTAGATTGTAAAATCTAGGGGGATTCAGTCAAGGTGTTGACTGACAGTTGACCGAGTCTATAAAATCTGGGTTACTGGTTACAGGGTCGTAATCAGGGGAAATCTGGTCGAAGGGATATCGATCAGTCTAGGGTTTTGAACATAGGGTTAGAATAGGAGCGAGGGGTTCGCGAGTGTACATGGTCTTGTATGCGGGATCTTTTCTATCACCTAGTAGAAACCTTAGGAATGCAGCAGTAGGCAGAGTTTTGCCGAAGCTGGGTATATCTGTGTGTGATTTATTTTCTGCATTTTTGTTTCTGCTATATTCTATGATCTGTTTACTATTATATATTTCATTAGATTTTTAATTCAGTTGAAAACTATGATAAACCCTATTTACCACCCTCTAGGGTTAATCTAGATCCAACAAGTGGTATCAGAGCAGGTTATTTCTTTAACTCTAGAGTTATGGGTCATTCTAGTTGTCAGTCCATAGAGAGTCAGTCCAGTTCATCTCCAACTATTTTCGATGTAACAAATTTTTTAAACTGGAAATCCAAAATGGATTCTTATTTAAAATTTGTTAATATTAGATATTGGGATGTTGTTATCACTGGATTTGATAGTGTAGATATTACTTTCAATACTCGTGCTATGAAAATTATATTTGATTATCTTAGCTTTGAACAGTTTAATCTTATCTGCCATTGTTTATCTGCATAGGAAATCTGGGATACTCTCAATACGACGTATGGAAGATCTGACAACGTAGCTCAAAACCCGAGAAAGTCAACCCAGATTCAGAATTCTGTTTAAAAGGATTTACAAATGGAAATTCTGAAGGTTCAGATAATGGAGAATCAAAAGATGCTGAAACAGAAAATTTCTCATATGAAGATTTAGTTTATATGTGCGTGGATTTAACTAAATCTGTTGACAAACTCCATTCCAAAAATAAATCTTTGAAAACTGAAAATTGTGAGTTGACAAGCAAAATTCATTGTTTGGAATTAAAACTTGAAAATGTTGTGAAATTTGAAAATTCTAACTGTGAAAATTGTTTGAAATTAGAAACTGATCTCGTTCATCTCAGTAATAACATTCAAAGGCTTGAAGAAGAAATTCTAATTTTAAAAGATAACGAGATTGAGCTGAAAGATGCAAACAATTGTTTATAAGAGGAATTTATAAATTTTAAGGCTACCAAAAATTTAAAACATGAAATTGCTGAAAATGATAGTTTGTTGAAAACAGATCTGATTTTGAAAGAGTTTGAAATCGAAATTGAAAATTTGAAGAAACTTGAATCTGAAAGTCGAAAATATTTTGATTTTGAAATGGCTGAGTCCTTAAATTTCTTGAAGATGAAAATATGATTTTGAAAACTGATTCTGAAAAGAATAAGATCACTAAAAACCGTTGTTCAAATTTAATGAAAGAAAAAGGTGATCTTAAATTTAAAATTCAACAACTTGAAACAACATTGACTAAATTTTCTAACGATGAAAAATCTCTGAATATGTTGTTGAAAAATCAATTCTCATCTGGAAATAAAAGTGGACTTGGCTTTAGGAAAAATAAGTATTTTGAAAAACGGAATTCAAACAATTTTAAAAATTCTTCAACCTTCTTTGGAAAGAATCAACTTGATAAACTAAACAGTGATAATTTCAAAGGTTTTTTGAATCGAAAGCAAAACGTAAACTTGTTTAGAAACAACCCTGTTTGGACCTCAAAAGAAACAAAATGAATTTGTCTAAATTCAAACAGATCTGGGTTCCTAAAGGCACCATGGTAAATTCTGATGGGTTGCTGTTCAAACAAGTTTGGGTACCAAAAGTACGACACACAACTATGAGTGGTCTTACTAATTTTGTTAGACCACTCAATCCCCTAAACACTTAGGTACCGGAGGAGGCTGAGGAACTGCTATTCAAAAGAGATTCAAATTCAAACTATTTTATGATTCTGTATCACTCAGAGTTCCTTAGCCAAGTCTCTTGACTTAGAGATTCTGTTTTACATTGGATTCTGGTATGATCTCTAAACTCACCTTTGTATATTCTCTCTGTTTTTATTTTTTTGTGTTTATTCCTTCCTCCACCCCTTCAATTTTTCTTCGTTTTTTTAATTTATCACTGCCATTTTTTTTGTTTCTTTATGGGCTTCATTAACTTCAAATTTTAGAGTTTTTTTTTCTGGAATTTGCTTTAGTTGAATAGAACTCTGATGGTTTAATTATTTCCAGATCTCGAATTTAATCTTGTAAATATCTGTAATTATTTTGAAGTTTATTTTTTTTCGAATTCATAACAGTGTTGATGCATTAATATCATATCTTGAACACTGTCATTTCGAATTCTAAAATTTTGAAGATCTGAATAATTAATGAAATTCTGTTTTGAGTTTCTTCCAATTGATTTTGGAAATGCTTAAAATATTATACTCATTACAGTACACTGCTTCTTATCATTCGTGATAATTTCCTTGATTTCCGGATTGGCTTGAATCACAGTGATACATCTTGAATTTCACCTTTATTCATTATTATTATGGCAGAAGTTTGTTTGTTTGTTTGAAATCATCTGAAATTCTTGATATTATGAATCTCAACACATCTCTTAAATTTGAAAATATCAATCTTGTGTGATGGATTCATTATATCTCAAAACTCGACATTGATTCAAGTGATTTAAAATAAATTTTCTGGATCACAAATATCCTTCAAATTAGATGTAAATGATCTAATACTTGTGAAAATTCTTTTGAAAATATGGTCATAAATATCACTTTTATTTCATGATTATTTGATTTGAATATATGTTTGTTTAAAATCATTTGAAATTATTGATTTATTGAATTTCACACATAATTTTGAATCTGAAATATAACCTAGTGTGATTGATTCGTTAAATCCTAATACTTTCACATTTCTTCAAATGATTTAAAATAAAGTATATTTTTTAATCTAGGATCATGAAATATTTTTTATGTGACCATCATCTTGTCTTGTCCGCTTGGAAACTGTCTTTGTACTGCTCTAATGCTGTTCTTAGATAACTGCTTATTTTTGATCTGTCTACTGCTCTGTGCTAAATTTGTCTGCTTGGGCATTAAATTTCTGTTGTCTGCGATATCATGGTTTGTCTCCAGTATCTTGTTACATTTTTTCATTAATAGAGACACCAAGTGGTATCAGAAGTGCTTTATATTTGTCTCCCTCATCTGTACTTAGATTCTAATCTTCACCTTGTATAGATCCACACACTCTTTTTGCCTTATAAAATTTTTCCCTCTTGTTATGTATAAATCTCCATATCCCTCTTGTAATTGATTTTCAATTTTAAAATTATTTATTGATTATTCATTCAGAAATTGAAATCTATATCCAAATTGAACTGTATTTATAATTCATCAAAATTATTAATAGATTTTGAAATTGTGATGAATTGTGACTGCAGTATATTTCACAACAAGAGGAGATTTTATTTAGATTTTCATGATGGTTGAACATTTATTATAATATCTTTGAACTGACAATTATTTCACGACCATCTTCATTTCCTATCATCCTCCTGCCATCCGTTATGATTTTATATTAATGTGGAGAGTTAATAATTTTTGAATAAACAGCGAAGATATTTGTGATGGAATTGTGGTTATGTTATTATTTATAATTAGTGACAATTGAATTTTTTTCAATGATCTCGGTACAGTTGGTCATATTTCATAATATTATTAATTTAGAGATTTATTTCACAGTCCATTTCTGTACCTACCACAATTCTATCATTTATATTTGTTTTATTTACCGACGAGTTTTTATTCTTTTGATGCTGAAAATAATTAATATAATTAACATATAAGTGTGTCTCTAACCTCATTTATATATCCAAGCTCTGGTCATTCCTGGTTATGATACAACTTATAATTTAAGCTGCAACTGACCTCATTTAAAAATCCAAGCTTTGGTTATGCGTGGTCAGCGTGCTCTTGAATAAAAAGAAAAAGGAATAAAATGCTAAATAAACTTTATATGATGTATTATCATTTGTTGATTGATAGATACTGGGATTTGAGAATATTCGATTTTGTCATTTAAATTGAATTATTAATTATAGTCCAAATTCCATCACTGTTTTTGAACCTCATTTTTACAAATTCTTTGGAAAATAATTGGAACTCATTTTTTTAACTCTCCCCATTTTATGTAAAATTCATCGTAAATCTGTCATTCTCTACAATGTGAAATATGTCACATGTTCTCAGAATATAATGTTTTTTTTTGTTTAACTGATTGAGATTTATGATGATTATTCTTCCTCTTAAATTGAAATTATATTTTTATTCGTTTTTCATCTGTATTTTAAACTCTGTATCCTTTTGATGATAACAAAAGGGGGAGGATGGATTAGATTTTGATTTATGAGTGAATATTTTATAAATATTTTGAATTTTGAATTTTTTTTTTAAATTCATTCACTCGTGCATAGTTATAGGGGGAGTTCTCTATTGTAGGGGGAGCTAATAAATAGGAGGAGTTCAAGATTCATTGTCAAACACGTTTACTATGCTCAAAATCTTTTATTTGTTTGTCATCATCAAAAGGGGGAGATTGTTGTATATAACTGTGTTGTGTACACAATTATATGATTTTTGTTTGATGTTAACAACCAAATAAATATTATTATTAATGTGTTTAAAATCGTACTGTTATTCTACATCACATACAGGATTTTTATATTTAAATAGAATACGACTGTATAGATATTCATATTTTCTTACAATATTTTATTTAAATATAAATATAATATTTCAAACATTCGAACAATATAATTATTTACAACTCCACTATTTAATCACTTAACAAATTTTGTACTTGCAAATACACAGTATACGATAAACAAATTTTGTTTGACGACAATAAAATAATATTTTACTTCAAACAATTTGTTTATTACAAATAAACAGTACAATTTCTTCACTACAACTCTCACACTCAGTTACACATTGACACATACAGACTTATATACATTCACACACATTTTTTTCACTGTCTTCTGTCTTTTATCTTTTGTCTTCACTGCGTTCTTCAGCCAGTCCAGTCAAACCATCCAATCATCTTCATGCTTAACTGTCATGTATGAAACACACACACAATACACTGCAATAGAAATAAAACAGAATATATGTGAATATAAATTTTATTTGAAAATTTTGTTTGCCTCAGTTTTCTAGTGTGTTTCTCATCATTTTTCATGACTTGATCTGATATATAAATAAAGCACGCGCACGATACATGTATACACATACATGTGTATGTATATACACATATTACAGTGCAGGGACAGGAAAACTTGTCTGATGGCTGCATGTACACACGTGCATGAATATACAAGTGTGCACTACCTCGCCAATCAGTGTTGCGACTGAGGAGCAGCCACATGGACGAACTCGACTCAGCGTAGATCAGCATATTCAAGTGTAAAAGAACTAGGCTACAACAAGATGGCAACAGCAAGAGCAAGTTTCAACATAAGAAATCAAACAGCAATACACAAATGCAAGCATAATGTGGCATGATCAAGTCTACAAGAGGGTGAACACAACAGAAAGGTGCAGCTCACAAATAAGCTATAGCAAGTCTACAAGCAGCAACTCAAAGAAAAGCAAGTAAATGAAACAAAGCTCATGTACAGATATACATGTGAGAAACATGTTCAATGGTGCCAAAATTTAGTGAAAGCTGCAGATATATAGCAGCATAATATTCATAACAGCAGCATGGGAAAATTTTTAAGCAGTATGGATTTCATGTCTTAATGAATGCAGCTTTAAAGCAGTGGACCAACTCAGTTTTTTTATATATATACATAGGTCAAGCAATAACAAGCATACAATATGTACAAATAGTTTTAATGGTTCAGCATGATAATGTTCTAGTACAAAATACATGGCAGATTATTTGAGCTCAAGTAGTGGAGCATATACAAGCAAACAATGGTGTACAACTACGACAAAACTGGACAGTCGAACAGCATGGTCGAACATGCTCATATGCAACAAATCAAGTCAGTAAGACTCAGGCATAGGATGCTCTTGGAAATGCATTTTTGGAAGCAACAATACATGGTGGAAGAGGCTAATTCAACATATAGTACATATGTTATGACAGAGGCCAAGCAAGAGCACAACATGAATGAGAACTTGTGCAACAAACATGCTATGTCCAAGTTTTATAAAGAATTGCAATATCAATTTAATGCCGAGGTTTGGCATATTAAGCCAGCAAATTTCAAGTTTTAAATCAAGCAAAGCAAAAGTGGAAAGCATCACAAATCAGCTGAGTTGATCGAGTATTTCACACAAGTGAGTTCAAGTTTAATCCATAGGGGCAAGTTATATATTTTCAAAGCCGAGCAAATCGTTTTCAATCAAAGAAAATCGCGCAATCAATTTCATTCAAGGAAATCATATATGGGAAAGTAAAGTTTTGTTTCTATCATTTATGGAGTGGTGACAAAGCAAGAATCAATCTCTGTTATTTTCTAAAATCATCGATTTCTGAAATGGAATTAAAGTCGACCATTCTCGTAAAGGAAAGACAGATTTTTTTAACACTGTGGAAATCAATCCAAATCTGGAAACAAAAGGTTGGGAATGATTTAATGTTTTTTCTAGAACTGTTTATATTCATTATTTCAATCTGAAATGGAAATCATGGAAATTTCAGAGCAACTAAAAGAGGAATTTCTTTCAATATTATTTCCCAAAATTAACAATCAATTCTCGGAATTCTATCAAGTCATTCAAAGCAAAGGAATCTTTTTTTTCATTCGAAGAATTCAAAAGAGGAAACCAGACCAAGTCGATTACTTGAAATTAGAGAATTGTTAGGGTTTGTTTTTTCCCTATAAAAACATCACTTTCATCACTGGTATAATCGATCAAAAAAACCCAAAAAAACAAATTCAAGGAATTCAAAGAAACTTCAAAAAACCCACAATTGAAATTGGGGTTTCGATCAACTGTTTTTCCGCGCCGTATCCCAAATCGAGGCATCAGAGAATAGTATTGATCAAGAGCATCAACTCGAGCATCATAGATTTCAGTATCATCAATCAAAGCATCGATTTGGTGTGATTTTTTGAAAACCCTAGTTTTTCATCAGAGCCGTCATTTTTAGAGAGAAAGGGATCGGGTCATAAGGGTGCAACGCAAATGAATGGGCCTGCCAAGCATATGTGAAAAGGGATGACCCTTTAATAATTTAAACTCCTCTTCTCAATTTAAAACTAGGGTTCTTTTTGTTTTTTAATTTCATTTTGTATTTTTTTTGATTTCGAGTTGCAAAACAATCAAACAGTTCTAGAGTCTGTAAAATCTAAGGGGATTCAGTTAAGGTGTTGACTGACAGTTGACAGAGTCTGTAAAATCTGGGTTACTGGTTACATGGTCGTAATTAGGGGAAATCTGGTTGAAGGGACATCGATCAGTCTAGGGTTTTGAACGTAGGGTTAGAATAGGAGCGAGGGGTTCGCGAGTGTACATGGTCTTGTATGCGGGATCTTTTCTATCAACTAGTAGAAACCTTAGGAGTGCGGCAGTAGGCAGGGTTTTGCCCAAGCTGGGTATATCTGTGTGTGATTTATTTTCTGCCTTTTGTTTCTGCTATATTCTGTGATCTGTTTATTATTATATATCTCGTTAGATTTTTAATTTAGTCAAAAACTGTGATAAACCCTATTCCCCCCCCCCCCCTCTAGGGTTAATCTAGATCCAACATAGCCGAATGGGATTAATGTAATGAAACATGAAATAAAACATGAATTTAGGCAAAGCCCACTTATGATGTAAACGGGATATAAAAAGTATTTTTGTATTACTCTTCATAACCCCCTCCTCCCACCCACGTAAACCTTATTAATCGATCTAGGATTTGAGAAAAAATTTGGCAAGCGACATAGAAATTCCAAAATCAGTTCTCTCAACAATCTTCCTCAATTCTAACGTCATTCTCTTTCAAGTCTTGACTTTAGCTTGAGCCTAAGCTTTCTCTGCGTTGTTATCTGTAGCTAATATTCCTTATCTCTAGATCTAATTTTGTTGATAGATTAATCGAATTTTTTATGAAATTTGGTTAAAGCTTAAGACTTTGCGACTGATTCAAAGTCAATACTACTGGATCTACCAGGCTTGTCAGTTTGGGTTTGTTCTCTGCTTCCGCTGCTTTGAGATTTAAGGTTTATAATTTCTGCTATGCACAACTTGTCTCTCGGTGTCTCAAATCTAGGCTTTGACATTGGTTTGGTCAGAATGTATGCTATTTGGTAAGTGGAAGATACGTGACTAACCTGAAGCTTCTCTTTTTGAACTAATTTTCTTACGAAGTAAATATCCAGTTCTAGATGCTTAGTTCTAGCATGTAGAGCAGGATTAGCTGTTAATGCTATAGCACTCATGTTATCACACCACACAGTTGCCTTTGCACTTGAGTTGATCTTTAGTTCACTTAGAAGCGATCGAATCCACATGATTTCAATTGTAGTACTTGCAATGCTACAATATTTTTCTTCTGTACTTGACCTCGAAACAATATTTTGTTTCTTTGCACACCACGATATAGGATTATTGCCTAAGTATATACAATAACCACTGTAGATTTTCTGTCATCATACTCATTTGCCCAGTCAGCATCTGCATAGGAATTAATGTTTAAATCGTTGCCATTCCTCAAAATTAAACCCTTATTAATGGTATCTCTTAAGTACCTTAAAATCCTTTTTACAGCCTCCCAATGGTCATTGAGAGGTCTTTGCATGAATTTGCTTGCCTTGTTGACACTATAAGATATGTCTGGCATGGTTATAGTCACACTTTTGTACAATTTTTCATTGCAATGGGTTCACCTTTTTCCTTACTAAAGTGAGCATTAGTTATCATTGGTGTTGGTAAAGGGTTAGCCTTATCCATGTTTGATCTTACTGTAATGTATTTCTTTTGACTCAACTGAAGCTCATTGTTGTTTCTACTGAATTCAATTCCTAGAAAGTAGGAATATTCAACCAGATCCTTGATTGAAAATTCATTGTTCAGATGATTGGTGATAGTTCTGATTTCAGATTCACAGTTGCCTGTGATTATGAAATCATCAACATAGATCAGCACATAGGTCACTATATTATTAGTGAATTTTGTGAATAGAGAATTGTTTGATCTTGTAGAATTGTATCCAAACTTTCACTGTATTGATTTTAGCTTGTTGAACCGTACATGTGGTGCCTGCTTCAACCCATAGATAGCCTTGTTTAGTTTGCACACCACTTTTCAATTTGTTTTCTCCTTAAGCCCTAGTGGTAGCTCCATATAAACTTCCTCCTGGAATTCACCATTCAAAAAAGCATTGTTAACATCAAGTTGCTTGATGGTCCAATTTTTATACAAGGCTATTGTTAAAATAACCCTAATTGTTGTTGGCTTCACAACAGGTGATAATGTTTCACTGAAATCAATTCCCCACTGTTGTGAATAACCTTTAGCCACTAACCTAGCCTTGTACTTAGAAATTGTACCATCAGCATTTCTCTTTATTCTATATGTCCATCTACACCCAATGATATTTTCGTTTTTGGGTGGTTGAACAAGACACCACGTTTTTTTTTTATTAACTAGAGCATCTAATTCTTCCTACATAGCTGACCTCCACTTGTCATTCAACTGGGCTTGTTGATAAGTGGATGGTTCAGTATTATTGAATTCAACACAAAAAGTTTTTGGTTCGAATATACCACTTTCTTGTCATCATATGATGTTTATTTTGATGCTGAGGACCATCCCTGTTTATTTCTGCTTAAGTGCTTTCAGGACTGTTGTTTTCTTCATTGCTCACATTATCATGTTGCACATTGTCGTTGTCACCACTACCACTGTTTTGACTCTCATGATCTGATGCATCTCTAATAATATGATGTTGTGTAGTGCTTGTGGTTTGTGTGCTTTGTGTTTGTTTAGTGCTACTATCAGATTGTGGCACATGCATAACTTCATCCACTAGTTCAGGAAATTGTGGGACTATAATTCTTGGATTATAATTTTTCTTTATGGTTTTGCATGTGTCAGTTCTGAATGGAAACACTTTCTCATTAAAGATGACATGTCTAGATATATAAATTTTTCCATTGTTGTCCAAACACTTGTAGCCTTTAAATTTTTTGGCATAACCCAAAAAAGTACGTGGAGTAGACTTGAAATCAAGCTTATGTTTATTGAATGGTCTAATATAAGGAAAATATAAACATCCAAATACTTTTAGTCCATCATAATTTGGCTTGGTTTGATTTAGAATTTCTATGGGACACTTCATGTAAAGTACCTTTATAGGTAACCAGTTTATTAGATGAACAGTTGTAGCAAATGCATCAGGCCAGAATTTTAGACGTAATGATGCATGTGCTAGCAGTATCAACCCTGTCTCAACAATATGCCTCTGTTTTCTCTCAATTAGTCCATTATGTTTAGATGTATGTGGACATGTTAATCTATGTGTAATACCCTTTTTGTGGAAATAATCTTTTAAGGGTTAAAACTCCTTACCACCATCACTTTGAACAGATTTGACTTTATGGCTTAACCGATTTTCAACATTAGCTATGAACTGCATAACTACATTACAAGTGTCAAACTTTGATTTTAAAAAATATATCCAAACATATCTTGAATGAGCATCAATAAATGAAATATAATACTTGTACCCATAGTCAGTGTTAATTGGTGCTGGACCCCATAGGTCAACAACAATTAATTCTAATGGGTTCAAATATTCGGTTTCAGAATTTGCGAATGGCAATTTATGGCTCCTTACCATTTGACAATATGTGCACACATGATGACTTGGAATATCAACAGAAATATTAATGTTGACTAAAATTTCTTTCATAATTTTTGAACTTGGATGTCCAAGCTTACAATGCCACAAATCAAATATCATGTAGTCATTACTTGAGCCTAATTCAGTCATATTACAGTACTTATGTTTTGACTCAGTTTTTCTGCAATTTCCAGAATCGAACTTGTATAAGCCACATTTTGTTCCTTACCCTGCAATAAAATGTTCCTAGTCAGCATGTCCCTTACTACACAGTGATTTGGGTAAAATTCAAATGATACTTTGTTGTCTTTAGCACACTGTGACACGCTGATTAAGTTTTTCCTTATATGTGGTGCACACAGTAAATTATTTAAATAGATTTGTTTGGCACCATTAGTACTAGCATTTCCAGTATGAGAGATAATTATAGAATTACCATTACCCATAATTAGAGATTGCTTACCTTTGTATTCACGATTACCAAGATTCAGATTATTTAAATTGATGGTGACATGATGAGTTGCTCCTGAATTTGGATGTCATGCTTCATCTTGAATATCATATGTAGTAGCAGGGTTTGAGGAAGTTTCTTGATTAGTTTTAGTATTTGATTGATTGCTGACCATGTTGGCATTTGGAGTGTTATTTCTGTATTGCTATTACCTTATTGATTGACATTATAGTTGTTGTCAAACCTGAAATAACATCTATTGGCTGTGTAACCCATTTTTTCACAAATCTGGCACTTTGGCCTATTATTAGGGTTCCATCTCCCAGCTCTTCCTCTTCCACGGTTTGACTGACATCCTCTTTGGTAAGTGTTTTAATTTCTTGAATTGTTTTGTTGATTCTTTCTTTTCCCTGTAGTGATATAACTAACAGAAGGATAAGAAACTTGATATTTTCTTTGCAATAATCTGCACTCATGAGCTAATAGCATAGAGTGTACACTTTGTAATGAGGGTGTGGGTCTATGGATGTTAGAAATGCCACTACTGCTGCATATTCATCCTCCATCCCTCCAACTATGTATAACACTTGTTCTTTTTCTTCAATCTTAATGCCAGTGAATGCAAGTTGATCACATAGATTCTTTACCTTCATTAGGTACTCATTCATATTGGAAGTCTCCTTCTTTATACTTTGATGTTTCTTCTTGTAGTTTAACACCCTTGCTGATGACAGACTAGTAAATGATCCCTCTAAGGCTGTCCATATATCGTGAGATGACTTAACACTAATTAATTGTGGCATTATTGATGAACTTACTGTTCATTAGCCATGCATTCACAAGATTGTCTAGTCTTTGATATGATGCATATTCTTGATTAGGAATTAAGCTCAGCAAATCTGTGTATTTTGCTGGAACATTTTGTGATCCATAGAGATAATCTTCAAATCCACAACCCTTTGTCGCTGTTTCCACTTGCAGTTTCCATAGATGATAATTTGGTTCATTCAGTTGAATCGAGATGATGTTGCTTTGCAGCTTGATGATGGATTTAATAAGATCTTCATTGCTTTCAGCACTGGTCTAATTTGATCTGCCTGATATCTTGGAAAATTTGGTGGATTTGTTTCAACCATACTTCTTTGAATGTAGACAAAGAAGCAGTTACAGAAAGACTGCTTCAAAAAACAGGTAAATATCTCTTGAACACCTTTTCTTGAATTGAAATCTTCTGCAAGATTTCTTTAGATTGAATTTGATAGCAAACAAAATTGCTAAAGTGATGATTTTGAGAGAGTGTTGATACACTAAGTGTCTGATTAGCAATCTAGGACGGATGTTAACTTCAGATGATTGATTTCTTCAGAATTTTTTGATCGAACTTGAGTTCTTGAGAAAATTTTCAACTAAACTGTGATGTTGAAAACTGATGTAGCCACTGAATGTAGGCGAGGCAAAAATTTTAGGATCACAGTCTCAGCCCTCAAATGATGAGATGAAAATCTTGGATCAGGGGCTTCCAAATGATGAGAATTTTCTGATGGATGATCTATCTTTCGATAGATTTGTAGAGAAACAAATTTTTGGATCGAGTATTGATGTAGTTAGCACTTTCAGGCTCCGATACGATATAAAAAAATAACCGGAAATGATTTTATATACTGAATGAATAAATTGATCAATTGTACATAGGTTTATGTACATATTTATAGTTGAATAGCCGAATGGGCTTAATGTAATGAAACGTGAAATAAAACATGACTTTGGGCTAAGCCCACTTATGATGTAAATGGGATATAAAGAGTATTTGTGTATTACTCTTCATAATACAGAGAGTTAATTTCAAGTATTGCATTCTGGTCTCAATATGAAGTTGACTATGACTAAAGCACTGCATACCATTATTAAATCATGGTTTCAACCACTAACAGGTGTTAATATCCTCATAACCATCATGAAACCTTAGTTTCTTAGAATTCAATTACTTAACTAGTTCATTTACAATAGCATTTAGTTATAAGATGTTATCTGATACTTGAGGGTTTGCTTGTAACTCCCTACTCATTTTAAATTTTAGTTCTTCTTTTTTCCTCAATAAAAAAACATAAAGGAACACAAGCTTCTTTTCATTATAAACTTGACGTGGTAGGGTCCTACTGCTTTATCATAAGAACTTGGCTAATATCTATTTCTGACTATACAATTTTACCGTATATGGGTATATCTTCTTTCTTGTTTGCTTGGGAGATGGCTGTTAGTAGAAATAGCCAAGATACGTTGGATGAAGTGAATGCAAGAGTAACAAATATACCATGGATGAGTATAAAAAAGTTCTTTCAATTGAAGGATCACTGCACGTAGATAAATTGAATTTTAAGGATTATTCTTATAATAAAGATCATAAATGATCAAAAGTCACTAACGATCATAGGACTTGAATAATTTAACTTTAAATTTATATCAGATTTAGAACGGAGGGTGTTAAAAATGATCATAAATCATCAATGCACACTCACATGCTTATAGCACATTATACAGGGATCTTATAAAAGAAAAAGATGGCTGAAGTTTCCTTGCTTCCGGTTGTGGTTAAGAAATTTTAGAATTATATAAGAAAGGCATTGTGCGGTCCTTGCTAAAACTTGCCACAATCATTACCATAATTCACGCTTTCTGTGCTGCAGAATTTATTTTTGTACTATAAGTATGAGTTTCTCTACAAAATGTATATGGCTATAAACTCACAAAGGATAACAGTAGTTTACTTGAAAATAGAATAATTGTATTTGTTTACAAAGCCAAAGAACTACTATCCATGGTAAAATGTTTATTAGCCTTTCCTTTTCTACCGTTTTCTTTTCATGTAATGATTTCAGGTACACTTGGGGACTTGGAAGTGTAGAACAGCTGGGGCACTGCTCTTTACAGTCTAGTAATAAAAAAAATATCCCAAGAAGAGTCGCTGTTCTGGAAGGTACGTAATATTTTGCTCGCTTCTCATATTGGATAAGAAGATGGACTGAAGGTTAATCTTTGCATACATGCTAAAATGAATCCTAGAGCTTCCATTGATTTTATAGGTATGGACTGAAAATCCTGGTTTACCATTTTTCTACTTTGGGGAGTCCCTGCGAACGAGACTAACACTGAAACTTTTTGTGTAATGCAAACTGTAAATACTGAGTATGACTATCAGGAGCAACGTAGATGGAATTGAAGAAGGCACTACGATTTAGTGTGGACGAGTGTGAAAGCATGTACTTAAATCATCGACAAGGGGTATAAAAGCTTCAACTGTGAGTGAGTATGCTTTGATGATATCTTTTATCATATCTTTTGTTCAGCCATAACATTATTATCTTGCTTAAGTGTCGTTGCAGTTAGGGGCTGCTCCGGATTCTTCCAATATTCCCGTATTTTCCGTTGATGACTTGGCAGATCAAATAGCTGATGTCCTGGACTTTGAGTAATAATCCGACTGGCTATAAAATAAAGGATAAAAAGCTTAGACAAGGATGAATTTCTTTTATTATTTACTTTTCTAGATTAGGTTCGGTGATGTGCATGGGAGTCACAATTTTACTTATTTCAAAATTGATCTGCAGGTCATGTCTAACTTGCTCTATTACTATGGCATGTGTGGTTTAATAAAGGACTGTCTACTTTAGCGCTACTTTAGCAAGGTAAATACATATGGTCGTTCGCACTTTACTATTATTTTTGGAAACATCTGTAATTTTTTTGGCATCTCTGAAGTCTGTCAATGCTTTTCTTGTACCAAGAAGTTCGGGGAATTAGTCAGTACGCTTTATCTGATTTTGTCCAAGCCTGCAGAAGTGTTAGTTCTCCCCTCTAATTTTGAGTTCAATACTTGAAAGTCTTCATTAATACAGTTACAGCAAGGGACACTAGTTCATTGATTAACATGTTTATGCTTGTATACTACTGTTAAGTGTTATGTATAATTTGGAGAATCTCATTTAATAAGTGTATGTACTTTTATTGACATATGTAATGAATTCAACTATTTTCTGTAATGAAGTTATTAATTCACGAATGGTGTAAACTTGAATTGTTTTTCTCTTAATGTGAGTAATTATGTTTGTTGTTAGTGAAATAGAGTTTATAATTATAATATTACGAAGATTTTGATTAATAGCAGTTGAGGTATAATTGCTTTTAGCAGTTGTAAAACAAAATTTAACAACTGCTAGAAACAGTTGTAGAAAAAGATTTACTTTATTTCGATTGCCAGTTTTTAATAGACATATTTCAACTGTTTTTGGCAGTTGTGAAAGGGTATTTTTTTGTTGTAGTGGTACCTATGGCAACACCTGTACGGATATTGCCATAGGGTCGCAAAGGTGTTACCTTCGACTCTAAGGCAATGCGGTAAAACGCAACATCGAGAAAGTGTTGCCATAGATCATTTTTGGTCTACAACAACACTTTTTGTCACTTTCTGCATCACTTCTCCATGTTACAGTGTGCAATCTATGGCGTAGTGCATTCATCGTTTCTAAGAAATAAACTGGATTAACCCAAATCAACATCAAATAATATATAACCTCTCATCAAAATGTACCAAACACATCCTCATTATCTTTAAGTGTACATGTACAAATAAAAATACAAAAAACCTAGGTTTGGTTTCGGTTTGGAGTTATGCTTGTTTATGGCGACAAGGCATAGGCGATATTTTTCCTTTCACTACTTTCTCTTCAATTTCTATCGTTTCCTTCACTTCAACCTTGCCTCTCACTAATATCTCTTCCCTCGCCTACATTTCCTTGCTTTCGTCATCATGAGTATTCTCCAAACCCTAGTTTCATTTCCAGATCTAACACCAAGATCTCTAAAATCCCCTTCACTTCATACCCTAGCTCCTACTGCTCTCAACAACTACCTTGCTGCGGTTCTCACGCCTCTTCCATGGTGCGGTGTCTTATCTAGTAGCTGGCAACCCCGCAAGTCTTGACGCTATTGGGATTCAACAGATCTGGGAAGAGTTCGACTTACTGTGGTTGTGGGTGTTACGCTTTTATGCGGTGTCGGTCGTGGTACATTTTGGCAAGTAGTTTTAGGTTGTTTCTTGTCTTTCTTTTGCAAGATCTAGTAAGCTTTTATCCTTACTAACCAAGTATATGCAATGAAAATCTATTTATTTGCTCTTACTTGGTGAGCTTGCGATGGAATGGCTTATTGGGTGGTGCTTTTGATGGGAAATTTGTTATTGTATGGTCTTATTGTTTTTGCTTCTGTTCGCCTTGCCTTTGCTATTTTTGGGAATGTGGACATTGTGTTTTTTGTTTAGTTTGGTGTTGGTGCTTGGTCAGGGCCGGCCCTGACAAACATGAGGCCCTAGGCTAAATTCAAAGGTAAAAAAATCTGCTGTTTAAAAATATGCATCTGGCAGGACTTGAACTCCTGCGCCCATGAGCTGAAGCCACACGCTTTACCACTAGGCCACCCTTCCACTGAGATATACTGCTATATGTTATCTTTTAAACAGAAAAATAAATTTATGAGTCCCCAGTAGGCCCGAAGGTCCTAGGCCACCGCCTTGGTGGCCTTGGGCCAGGGCCGGGCCTGTGCTTGGTTTCTTGAGAGATCGGGGATTTTCTTTCATTTTTTAGTTTGTGAGAATTGGTCATCACTGTTGAGCAGTGGCAAACATGCTTAGCAAACCCCTTGCCGTTTCTTCTTGATGGTGATCTATGCCAGTTCTTACTCTTTGAAAACCGCTATGGATGTTGTCATGTAATTGCTTGGCTCAAGTCTTGCCGGTTTGGCCAACTAATGGGATAACTGGCCTTGTGCCTTGTAACCTGGAAGGAAGTGATGCTCCACTTTGTGATTGCCTATAGCTGATTGTTATAGTTTCTTGGAGAAAGCTTACGTTGCCTATCATGTCAAGCTCGTAACTACAGTGTTACTTACTTTCGGCCGTTGTACTCTGTACCTATTGTATTATTTTTTTGGTTCACGAGTGTAATTCCATTACTCTGTGTAGTATGTAATGTAATATTATGTAACACACTCCCTGCGTGGGGAAGTTTGTAGTCTAGTCAAGCTGCTTTGGTGCTTTATGCCTGTTAGATAGAGAGGACGGAACACATAAAATTCCGTTAGCGGTGGACGGTCCACCTTAAAAACCAAGTAGCTGATTGTCAACCACAATCACCTGTATTATACTGTATTTTTTATTATTGGTAATCATAAAAAGGTGTTTGTGGCCATCTTAAAAACCTGTCGGGTTTGCCAAAAATAATATACAAAAAACCATACCCATCAAGACTGATCATCCTCTCCGGAAACGCATAAGGAAGGAAATGTTTTATGTTGCTTAATATATTCTGCCAAACTCAGGTTTAACTGCACCATCTTCACAGTGGGACGACCGTCATGCTCCTATAGCTCAGCGGTCTCCACCTTATTTGAGCCTTCTAATACGTGTTTTGGGAGGTCTCGGTTGGATCAAATTAAGTTGTTTTATAATTTACATAACTTTATTATAAAAATGAGCAATATTTAAAGTTTAGTTTATTTTTTTCAATTGCTACTTGGTTTCCAAATCCACAACACTTGTTTCGGGATGGTAGATTCATGAAAGACTCAAAAATAACATCTTCCTCAACAATAATCAACTCGTCATATGTTGTATCGTCCAACATATGTGCTCATGCTTGCTATAACCTTTACTGTGATGCAAAATACAATTGAACTTTGCATAATATTATTCTAATCCTATATAACAAGATAATTAAATTGATCATTTTTAAGTACACTAATCACTATAAATAACAAAAGGCTATAACGACATCAGTTTTTTCTTGTATCCAAGATAATACATTATGGTTGATTACTTGTGAATAGAAATTTATATGGAAATCTGAGCACTGAAGAATTATTCATACTAAATGGTCGTAGACATAAATGGCACTAATTAAAGTATCTATAGATATGTATTTAACTTATAACTTTTAATGGAAAAAATCCTTATTAGTATAAGTTATAACTTGACTATGATATACTTACATATACAGCAACTGCTTTATCATCATGTTCCTCGAGTATGTATGTAATTAAGCCCTCCTCGTTGATTTACTTCATGACATAGGTATGAGCAGAAACATCCTAATATGACAAGGGAAACCACACGCTCTCTCCTGAAATAATTTGAATAATATTGACGTCCAAAATTTGGCAGAACACCCAAAGAGTTCTAAGATAATGAAAATGAATAAAAAAAATGAGGAACTAGTAGAACTAGTAGAGAAAACACAAGAAATGGATGACATAGTGCTTATAGTGGTTCAGTTCATGTGAACCTGCATCCACTAAAAGGTTTTAGCATCACATAAGTATAAGGTGGGATCGGTATTTCCCGATGCCATACAAGAGCAATGGTGGAACTAGTGCAAAAGAAGCTAAAATTCTCCTTCCCAAAGTCCCAAAGAGCCAAGATGATAAAAGCTCACCAAGGAGCTAAAGATCAAAAAGTCATCTTCTCATTGATGGCTGGGGACTATTTATAGGCGAAGCAATAGAGGGAAGATGTGCAGATGCATGGGAAGGAGTCCATGAAGGTAGCCCAAATCCCATGGCAAGACATAGACGGGGTCGGTATCGATCCTAGGATTGGTATCGATCCCCAATGCCTACTCTTTTGGGTCTTCAACCTTGTGAACACCTTCATCTTGCTTTGCTTCGTCTTCGGTTGAATTCAGGTGGGAAGTTACTTCATGGATCGGGATTCCCATGGTCTTGACATTTGGTGTGCAGTTGTGGTGATCTGGGATTCATACCAATCTCCATGCTCTTCTAGTGATTCCCACTGATCCTGCATTTGAACATGATTCTCACCCATCCTTGAATGCCTTTCATGATTCACACCGATCCAACACCACTTAGAGATTTCTTGGTGATTTTGGAAGTTGCATCGATCCCAAATGATTCACGGATTCATACAATCTTGGACATCTTGGGAGTTGTATGCCAATCTCGGTTGACTTAGACATACTTGTTGAGTAGTTTGGAGCGTGTGGATAAGTACTTTAACAACCCAACCTTATGTGATTACTTATTAAACCGTAATAATGATTTTATAGCAAGGACATAATTTAAAGTATAATTAAAAAGCTAGGTGGTAATTTTAATAAAATAAATATTACTCATTGAGAATGAATAAAATGTGACAATGGGAAATTGTTGTTGAATGAAAGTTAAAGCTTATGAAAAGATAAGCTTAATCTTTTGTTAATCAAATTGTGTATGAACATGTGAGATTTGAGTTAAAGTGCAATTAAATACTAAGTTGGGTAAATAAACAATTCTGTGTATTTAAGATTTGGAAAACGATACTTTTGGTGAAATATTGATGTAAACATATTAATAAATAGGAATTTGACAAAATCCTAATAGCGTTTGTTTGGGAAATTGAAATAAATTGTTTACAAGTAAAAGATTGTTTAAAACAATGTGTTAAAAATAAAGTCTATATGAAATAAATACTAAAGGCATGTTAAAATTTGTTGTAAAATATTTAAAAAAGTGCTAATATTAATATTTTTGAGTTTAAGAATTTAATTGAGTTAAGGTTTTATGTTACAGACAATAAAATTCTTAACAATGTTCATTTTCGTGTAAATTAAGTCCAAAATGCTTATTTTTGTGTAAAATATAAATTATATGTAAATTAAGTGAAAATAGTATTAAAAGTGTTTAATATTTAAAAACATGTTGAAATACATTTTTCATATTTTGTAATGGACTTATGTAAATTTATAAATTTTAGAGTTACATACACAAGTGAATTTGTGAGGGAAATGTTTACAAACTTATGTTAATAGGCCATAAGGCTCTAATTACTTACTCTGAGCTTAATCTAAGGGGTTACTGACTTAATTAAGATCTACTGGGCCTACTTTGCAATGGTTAATAGGTAGGTTCTGGAAAACTTACGTACATTAAATTTTGCTTGAGAAAGAAAGCTTCTTCTTCTCAAACTAGTAAGTTTCCATGGCTTCTACTCACTAAATCAAATTATCCAACTTCCTATAGCAAATTTAAGAGAAAATCTCCACCCTGAGCCTAATTAATAGCATCTAATCCACATTTAAGGTTGCATAGCATCTTAAATTTCTTTATTTGTTTCAGCTTGAAAATTTTATTTTTGTTTTTCTTGTTGCATGTTATTGTAGTTCAACCTACAGGTGATAATGCTTAAAGAGGGGCCAAAAAATTCAATCTTTAATCATCTTTGAATCCTTCTCCTTGCAATTTATTGCTACAAGTCAAAGGTGAGAAATCCCTCAAATTTTCTAACTTGTTTCAGTGGTATATATTTGCAAATCAGAGCCAAATCATGTAAGTTATGTTTTATTTTCTTGTTGTGTGTTTCTAAGCAGCTAAACTTGATAAATGCCCATGTTTAAAGCTGAATATCTCCCTCATTTCTTTATGAAATGAGGTGATTCTTCTTCCTATGTGTTGTTGATGGTCTCTAGTATCAGCATGTTAAATTTTTGAGAATCTGAATAGTTTTGGTTACATGAATTTGTCCCGAAATTTTCCAGTTCCTCGTGATTCAATCATAGGCACGTTCCCATGCCTAGATCGACCCAAGATTGTGCTGGGTTGACGTAAGTACCATGTGAGTCTACCTATGGGTTAACCCACGAAAATAATAGGTCAACACACCTTGGCAAAATAGCCCAGATGTGCCTTTTCTTCCTTACTGAAGTTGATAGTTGTTGAATTTATGTGACCTTTATGCCTACGTTTAGTGCATTTCTGAGCAAATTCGGGAAACATGTTTTGATGATAACCAAGTGCCATTTCTGCACTATCTACAAAGTTATATTTTATGGATTTCATATGGGAAATTTGTGGGATATTTTAGCATTACTGAAGAAAGGCATGTTATTGCTTTTTAGTGGTTTTGATGAGTTTACAAGTATGCTTTCCTTGTGATATTTCCCATGCTTCAATGACACGTGCATGGATTTTATAAATTGTTTTCAAAATGTTTTGAATAAGGAAAATATAGCTTTAAAAAGATATATCATTTTAACAAAGTTTTACAAATTATTAGTAATATTATTTTACAAGGATTTTCAAACTTTACGGCTTTCAAAGATTTTTTAAGAAAGTATACTTTTCTAAACCATTTTCTTAAAGTTTGATTTTAATATAAAAATCCTATGTAATTGCACCTTTCGAGAAGGCGTGTTGGCGGTTTAATGATTACGTAAACCTCGTGGTATGGGGACTCGATTGTATACTGTATCGATTGGATCCATCCAATCGAAGCAATAATTTTGTATGATTCTCAATGTCACTTTGTGATTCGTATTAACTCTCTGTGTTTCTTAGTAATTCCCAATGGTTTTCTCGTGGTTTCTTGTGTTTTCTAAAATGGAGCTGAATTGTGGTGTGTGAACCATTAAATGAGAAAGTGTGGTATGGTATGTACGATTACCAGTTTTCTGGTTACTATATGGGAGTTTGTGACACATTCATGTTGTTTAAGCCGGTATTAGACCATTGGGTCATTATGTTGTATGCGACTTTTCAGGTCGATCATGTTGTTATGCGACCTTCGGTCGATTATGTTGGATATGATGCCCATTATATTGGTGTAGTAATGGTTATGGCTTTGAGCCATTATGTTGATAGCACGTGCAGACATGGCTTCTACTTGCCAATCATGTTCTTGCATCCAAATCATATTATTTTAGTGTTTTGTGATTTTTTGTGGATTTCACCATTGTGATCTTATTTTATTGGTGATTTCATTAGTGGTTTCAAACTCTTAGCAGAGTTTAGTAATTTCATGATTTGGTGATATAGCGATTTATGAGATTTTGTGATTTCATCTTGTGGTTTTCAGTGATATCACTAGAGTTTTTTAAGGGTTGAAACCTTGCAGGAAATTATGACATCTCATTCCTTTACAACTTAAAGGAATGTATCCCTTAGTGAATTATTTCTTTTTCTCACTTGCACTAATTATCTAATTCAAGTTAGATTAATCCATTTTTTTATAACTCGGGTCAGACCGAGTCATAGGTTAGGATAATTATCCCATCTTTCATTTTCACCTTAGATATCATGCACTGCTTTTAGGATCGTATAGTTTTTGTTTTCACCTTTTGCCGTTTACCTTGGATATGATGACGCATATTATTTTTGTAGGGGTTATGATGTATATATTTACGTAATGACTTATTTGATCTCGCATGTTGTTGTATGTGTTATACATGATGATTCGTGTGTATATGTATATCTGTGTCTATGGTTCTGTAATATGTGTATATATATTGTGTTTTGTTCAAAATAGATCCTGTAGCCACTATAATATTGAATCAGATAAGGATTAAGTGTGTCGATATGTGGCAAGAAAAAATTCTCGACACATTTAATACATATTTGATACAATATTACAGATGCTCGCTCCTAACAAGCCATATTCTTCGAATTAATAAATATTATTAGTAGTTAATACTCTTTCTTAATATGGGTCTCCAGGTGGGTCGTCATAGATTGGTATTAGAGAAATGTTCAGAACAGAATGTTGTATAAATACAGAATAGTTTGCACACTACGATACATCGATGTATAATTCTAATACAAAAATCATACCCCAACTAAGGTGATCGTTGTCTTATCTTTGACCTTCCTTGCATCCGGTTGAATTGTTCCCTAGGAATGTGATTTTAAAATTCCATATTATTCATTTTGTTCTTAATTTCGTTGATAATATCTTATCCAAATGAATAATTTCATCATATTTCAACTTTTTTGCTTATGTCAGGCCGAGGTATAGGACGCACTTTAGGTGCAGGGTCATTCAGTGGCCCATGCCCTGAGGAGAGTGCCTGACCTTTTAGTTATTCTTCTCCTGAAGAAGTCTATATTCCCATAGTCATATTCTTGAGCTTATCAAAGGCACCCATCCTTCTGCACCGTCCCGATCTTTTCCTCCTATCGCATTTGTACGTATGTGTAGCGATTTCACTCATCTCTGTAGGAAGTCATTCAAGGGCACAGAGTCTGTTCTAGAGGTTCAGGCTCGACTATGCGCGTGTAAGAATATTTTCACACGGATGGACAATTCTAATCATAATCGCGCTCTTATGGCATCGAGTATGCTTCGATTGTGTGTCCTCGATTCATATGAGTTACTTGTGGCTAAGGTTGGTAGGTCCACTTTAGAGTGGAAACAGTTTAAAGAGAGGTTCGAGCTTAAGTTTGTTCCTAGGTTGGAGGAGATTCTTGCTCATCGCTTACTCGGTCTTAGGCAAAGGATGTCAACTGTTTCCGAGTATGTCACATCCTTTGAGGCCTTGTCGAAGTATGACATGGAGCATATCTCTACATCTCATAAGAAGAACCTTAAGTTCATAAGCGGCTTAAGAAGTATGTTAAGAATTCTCGTATGTTGTAGCTAAAGTTGTCGTTCGAAGAGCTTGTTGACGCAACTCTCCATGTCGAGGCAGTTGAGAAGGAGGAAGACAGTGGTGAAAAGGTGTTAATGCTCGAAGTAATATGAATAAGAAGCGCTTTCCATTTTCTAAGTTTAAGTATTTTCATTAGAGTAAGAAAAATAGCCCCAATATGTCAAGTTCTCAGCCCTAAGTGACACCTCCTTCTGCTTTAGCAAAGAAAGGTTACAACCGTGGGTTATATGATCATTTCACTCGAGCGTACCTTAATCCTTGCATGTGTAGCTATTGTAAGAAAGAGGGTCATCAGTTCTCCTCTTAGCCTAAGAGGCAAAGGGGACTTATTTTGGTAGTCTCAATATGGTGAGAGCTTTTAGGTGTCCATCTCAGTCTAGAGGTACACCTTTTGTTCTTGAGGGTCCATTGATATTTAGAGATCAATATATTGGAGTTCTATTCAATAGGGGTGAATCCCATTCATTCATATCAAAGGAAATCGTTGATGCATTGTCTTTGGATGTTGTATGCTTGTTGACTACTTTCAACTTGCAAATCCCATTAGGGGATCCACAACGCGTAGCTTAGTGTCTAGTGATGTTGAGTTATTTCTGTGTGGCTTTTCATTTTTTGTGAATTTTCACGTGATTTATTCGTTGGATTTCAATACGATTCTTGGTAGGACCGTCTCATGCGATACGAGGCTGAGATTCTTTGTGATGAGTGAATATTGTGTCTTCGATATCCCGTTTTGTCTGATCAACTATCTCTTGTTCTTAAGGATGTTAATCCTGATTATGTGGGTTCTTTATTTTCTATCGAGTCTCGAGACCATGATAAGGAGAACAATGTGTCTCGTATTCCCATGGTGTGTGACTTTGCATATCTATTTGAGATAGTTTTTGTTGCCGCATAAATGGGATATCGAGTATCGTATTGACTTGGTTCCTGGTGCATAGCCTGTTAGTCGGCCTCATATTCAGATGTCGAATAAATAGAATGAAGAAACTAAGGTGACACTTCTCGAGCTTGAGGCTAAGCATTTCATTCAATCTAGTTCTTCAGTGTGGGTGCCGCGGTGGTATTTACAAGGAAATCCGATGGGACTCTTAGGCAACGCGTTAGTTATCGCAAGCTTAATGGGTAACCATTAAAAAATGTATCCATTACCGAGGACCGATGATATGTTTGATTAATTGAGCAGATCTAATGTCTTTTCCCAACATGATTTAGCCATAGGATTTCAGTTTCTTCGAGTTTCTGAGGACAACATTCCTTTTACTGCATTCTGCACTCCATTTGGTTCGTACGAGTGGATCGTCATGCCATTCAGTTTAACCAACGTTCCTGCGTACTCCATTGATCTTATGAATTGAATATTCCATTTCGATAAATTTTTGTTGGTGTTCATTACTGATAATATTATTTACTCCAAGTTAGAATCCGAGCATGACAATCACTTGAGAATCGTTTTAAGCACTCTTTGACATCATTATCTTAAAGCCAATTTTTCTAAGTTTCATTTTCGGGATACACAAGTAAAGATCTGGCTCATGTTGTATCTTCTGATGGCGTATCCGTTGACCCTTCTAGGATTGAAGCCATTCAGAATTGGAAGAGATCCAAGAATGTTTTTGAGATTCATAGCTTTTTGGTTTTAGCGGGTTACTATCGTCGGTTCTTTTGAAAATTTTCTCACATTGCTCTACTGCTGCATCTTACCAGCAAGGGTGTTCATTTAGTATGTTCCAATCGTTGCAAAGCATCCTTCCAGTAGCTTAAGTAGTTTCTTACTCATGCACCCATTCTAGTGGTTCCCGAGGGGAATCAGGATCTTGTGTTTTATACTAGTGTAAGCAATAATGGCCTTAGAGCTATACTTATGCAGCACGATCAAGTGGTTGCCTATGCTTCTCGATAGCTTCATCCTAATGAGGTCTAGTATGCCACTTACGATCTCAAGCTTACCACTATCATCTTCGCATTGAAGATTTGGCGCCATTATCTTTTAGGAGAGAATTTTGTTCTTTATATGGATCATAAATCGCTCAAGTATCTATTCTCCTAGAAGGAGCTCAATATGCGGCAACAACGTTGGCTTGAGTTCCTCGCTTCATACGATTTTGATATCTAGTATACTCGAGAAAGGGTAATCATGTGGCTGATGCCTTAAGCATAAGCAAGCGACAGTTGTTTCCATGATGCTAACTAAATGGAAAGATTTAAAGCTCCTATCTTCATATGATATTCATGATCATGTTGTTTCTTCTAATTCTCCTATGATGTTGTGTAATCTTGAAGCTCGGCCTATTCTTTTGGATCGGATTATCGAGGCTCAGCAGCACGATCTCAATATTTTATCTCTTATTCAAAAGTACAAGACTGGGTCCTGCAGTAATGATGAATGAGGGATTTTAGCCTTGATGGTCGTGGTTTCCTTTAAGAAGGGGGGATTATTCGTGCCTCCTATTTCTGAGTTTAGGAGAGACATTCTAACCGAGTTTCATTGTTCTAAGTACACCATTCATCTAGGCAATAGTAAGATGTATGATGACGTGCATCGCTTATATTGTTAGATGGTGTAAAGCGAGGTGTGGCGAGTTATGTGAGTAATTGTATGACATGTTAGCATATGAAAGTCAAGCATCATCGATCTAATTATCTTCTTCAACCTCTTGAGGTACCATTGTGGAAGTGGAACCAGGTCTCTATGGATTCTATGGACTCTTTACCTCGTTCGAGGTCGGGCCATTCTAGCATTTGGGTTGTTGTTGATCACCTCACTAAGTCTATGCACTTTATTCCTATTAAGTCTAACATGTAATCTCTTCACTTTCGCGGCTTTATATTAAGTTGGTCATGCGATTGCACAGTACTCCTAGCTCTATTTCGTGTAATCGTGATCCTCTATTTACTAGTCATTTCTGGAAGAGTCTCCAGTTAGCTTTGGGTACAAAGCTAAACTTCAGTACTGCTTACCATCTACAGTTTGATGGACAAACTGAGCGAGTAAATAATATTCTGGAGGACCTTTTTCAAGTCTGTATCCTTGATTATGGTGGTAGCTGGGAGGATATCTCCCATTAGTCAAGTTCACTTATAATAGTAGCTACCAATGTCGTTCTCCGGCTTCTTGGCTTGAGTCCAAGGAAAAATTTATTTTGGACCCCGATTCTATTTGCGAAGTAGACGAGAAGATATCTCTTATCAGAGAGAGGATGAAAGAGGATCAAATTTGTCATAAATACTATGGGGACAATCGTAGGAAGCCTCTCGAGTTCTTAGTTGGTGATCTTGTTTATATTCGTGCTTCTTCTTTGAAGGGAGTGATATGCTTTAACTAGACGAGGGAATTAACACTATACTTTATTGGGCCATTTCCTATTGTTGAGCACATCGGTCCGCTTGCATACAGTGTATCACTTCTTAACAAATTTCTTAGGTATTCATAATGGTTTCATGTCTCTTAGCTAAGGAAGTGTTTGCATAATTAGAGTTCAGCGATTTATTTTTATGCTTTAGAGGAACTCATCGTATCAACCGACTTATTTTTTGTGCATCATCCCGTGCATATCTTTGGAATGGAGGTTAAGCTCCTTCATAACTAGAGTGTCCCGCTTGTCAAAGTCCAGTGGTCCAAGAATCCAAATGATTGTACTTGGGAGGCGATATAGTTCATCGAGCGGACATATCTTAGTCTTTTATCTTTGTGTGTCACATGCGATAAATCTTTGTGCCATGATCTTTTTTGTGCATTTTCCTTTGAAATGAGATGAAAATTGGGTTATATACGACTTTCCCCTTAAGGGAATTGTTAAGACGCAATTTTTGTAAAGGGGAGTCTGCAACAACCTGATCTTGTGTGATTACATGTTACACCGTAATAATGAATTTATGACAAGGTTATAAATTATGAATTAAAGTGCCATTGACAAGTTAGGTAGTAATTTTGATAAAATGAATATTACTTGTTGAGAATGAATAAAAGGTGACTATGGGAAATTGTTGTTGAAAGAAAATTCAGGCTTACGAAAAGATAAGCTTGATCTTTTGTTTGAATTAAATTGGGTATGGACATGTGAGATTTCAATTGAAGTGCAATTTGTAAGTTGGGTAAATAAAAAATCTTTTGTATTTAGGATTTGAAAAATAATAATTATGGTGAATAATGAAGTAAAGATATTAATACATAGGAATTTGAGAAATTCCTAGCAACTTTTGTTTGGAAAATTGTAATAATTTTTTTATAACTAAAAGATTATGGCAAAACAATGTGTTAAAAATAAAGTAAGGCTGGTTAAAATTTGTTGTAAAATATTTATAAAAGTGCGAATAATAATTTTTTGAGTTTAAGGATTTAATTGAGTTAAGATTGTATGTTATAGGCGATAAAATTCTTAACAATGTTTAATTTTTGTGTAAATTAAGTTCAAAATGCTAATTCTTGTGTAAAATGTAAAGTATGTGTAAATCAAGTGAAAATAGTGTTAAATGTGTTCAAAAACATGTTGAATAGAATTTTTCATATTTTTTAATGGTCGTATATATGTAAACTTTATAAATTTTAGAATTACATACACAAGTGAATTTGTGAAAGAAATGTGTACAAGCTTGTGTTAATAGGCCATCATGCTCTATTTACTTACCCTGAGCTTAATCTAAGTGGGTAATGGCTTAAGAAAGAAATGTCTATCTTCATTTTTTCTTGAGAAAGAAAGTTTTTTCTTTTCAACACAGTAAGTTTTCCCTGGCCTCTGCTCGCAAAATCAAATTATTCAACTTCCTATAGAAAATTAAGAGAAAATCTCTATCCTAAGCCTAATTTGTAGTAGGTAATCCACATTTAAGGCTGCATTTCATGTCAAATTCCTCTATTTGTTTCAGCTTGAGACATTCATCTTTTTTTTTCTTGTTGCATGTTACTGTAGTTCAACCTGTAGGTACTCAAGCTTAAAGAGGTGCCAAAAAGTTCCATCTTTGATCAATTTTGTAGCTTTCTCCTTACAATTTCTTGTCGTAAATCAAAAATGAGAAGGGATCGGATCGGTATACCGACCGAATCATACTGACCCGGGCAATGCCTATCCCAAACTTACAACCACCCGACTTATTCTACCGGCCATATCCCAGGTTAAATACTCGATATTTGTCCTATATTTCCGGATTTTTCTACACATTTCATAATCCAACGAAAGAAGACCTCTCTTATAGAATGAAGATCGATTCTTCTAACTTCTACCAAGCCGAGATGGGCACCACGTGGCATACCGAGTCGGATTTGATCTCACCTATAAATAGCCCTCTAAAACTTCAAAGAAGGGACTTTTTGGCCATTCTTTTGTTATTTTATTACTGTTACAACATTGTACTCGAGAATAGCCATTAAAACCATTACTTGTACCCAAGGTTAATATATAATCATGTGATCGGCGTATGCTCGTTAACGTCGAACCACAATAAATTCGTGTGTGGTTGCATTTACTCTCATTTTTCATTTATATTCTTCATTTTTATTCTCCACATTCTCTTTTTTGGGTGTTGGTCCGCTTTTTGGTGTTCGCACATTGGTGCTTTATTGAGAAAACTCGGCTCTTAAAGAGTTTTCATTAACTTTTGGATCACCAAGTCCGAGAAAAATTATAGTTTTCATCGTCTACAACAATAGTGGTTTCCATGTCTTTTACACGTGCTGTTGGAAAACAGCCTCGACAACTAGAACCTACCCTACCACCAGATGTCGCTCTCGTTCCAGCCCCTAACTCGCTGCCTCCAGGTTCGACACCATTAGGCTCGGCATTATCGAGATCGGTATCGACCCGAGCCAGGAACTAGTCAACTTCCAATCCTCCTGTACTCGCTTATCCCAATGACCAAGCTCCCTCCTCGGGTGTTTTCCACTCACGATGAACTTATAGAGTTGATGAACCAGCTCAAGGACAAGACTGCAGTGTTGAATGCTCAATCACGTGACAATGCCATGATGAGACAAGAGATGGTACAAATGGTTTTATATTGAGAGCAATTCAAGAGGCACCGGACACCATATCCACCAAATTGCCAAGCAGTAGAAGGCTCATCTTCGCCTGGAGGAAGTGAACAGCCACCATGATAGAGGAGACCATTGGAGAGTCCCGAGAACCTTCGAAAACTTCGGTTCGGTTCACTCCCTTTGCGAAAGTGGCAGCGGTCCGGCCCGGCTATAACGCCTCGAGCTTGGCCGAACCCAGCTCTAGGACGACACGAACTCTTACCTCTCCCAGAAGCCATGAAACTTCCATATGTGCTCCTATGCTTCCGCCTGCGTGCCCTGTGACAGACTATGGCAACTGGGGCCAAGGAAGTATTGGCCTGACGGCGGCCCAGGAGACATTTCCTGATGTGGGGGCAGGAAGGACTAGTTGAACCGAGAGTCTCAAGCAAGTCATCTTCAATACTCCTAATCTGACTGCCATAGTGCATCAGATTGTGAATGAAAAAAGAGGCTACAAGAACGAAGACTAGAGTACCGACCATAGCCACACTCTATTTATAGATGACATTATGCAAGCAGAGCTCTCGAGAAGATTCAATTTGTCGCAAATAATCCATTATTTTGGTGCGACGGACCCTGAGCAGCATCTGATGAGATATTCATGGAATATGGAGGTGTCAAGCGCTCCAGATGCGGTTAAGTGCAGCCTTCCTTATATATCTTAACAAGGTGGCACTTATGTGGTTCACCTGACTCCCTCCAAGATCTATCCTGAACTTTCGAGACTTGAGTGAGAAGTTCTTAAACCAATTCCTTTTACACACCACTAAATCTAATCATGTCATGGCTTTTTTTGCAATAAAGCAAAACCCAGGGAATCTCTAAGGAAGTACCTTGACCGATTCAATACGGTAGTGACTAAAGTGAGTAATCTCAACCTTGAATCGGTTTTGATGGAAACTATCCATGGAATTGACAAGAAAACGGAGTTTGGGAAGTATTTGATTGGAAAGCCCCCACACGACAATAGAGTTGTTTTATGAGGCGATAAGAGGATGCACAGGTTAATCTTGAGGAAGAGCCGAATAATGTGCCAAATAGGAACATTCAAAGTAATGTGGTGGTAAAGTAGTCCGGAGACAATTCTAGATAGGTGGAAGTAAATGTTGGGAATCGAGGAAAACCAAACAACAACCAATGAAAGAAAGGCAATGGAGGCCGTAACTAGAAAGGGGATTCTAGAAAGTGGCCCTGGTTTCAGTTCTTTGATAGTAACACAATGTTGAATGATATGTTGGAGAACATCTATCTTGATACATGCAACACTATGCACTACACCTCCAAGGGAATCCACAGAGTAGGAGGTGAGATTGGGAAGTTATGTTTATTTCATGAAATTTACGGCCATACGACTAATGACTGGCATCATCTTAGAGACATAATTGAGAAATTTATTCGAGAAGTAAAGCTCGATGAGTATAAAGTTTCCCAACGAGACAAGGGGAAAGGGATCGACCTGACAAACACTATCAGACATAGCATGAAGAATGACTGGCTACTTATACAGACGAAAATATAGATGTATCGTGACTTCTCAAAAAGAGTTGCGATTTTTCAGCGTCATTTCTCTTCATAGACTGATGATTCTTCAGGAGATGTGAGTCAACAAATCCAAAGCGCATCCCGTCAGCAAGTTAATGTACTTTATGCAGCAAAGTGTTGACATGCCCTTTCGATAAGGCTGTCAAGATTCATAGGCAAAGCATTCAAGACTCGGTCCAAGCTTTTGAGATGGAGAAAGAAACTCACCGGGATCTTCCCTATTGGGCTTGGCCTCCCTTAACCCAGCCTATAAGAATACAAAAGCAACAGGTAAGGAAAAATCCGATATGTATACCGACCCGGGACATACCAATCCCGAACCTGTAACCTCCCAAGACCTATTCTACTGGCCATATCCCACGTTAAATACTCGATAATTTTCCTATATTTTCGGATCTCGCTACAGGTGTCATATATCCAACGAAAGGAGTCCTCTCTCACGGATTGAAGACTAATTTTGCTACCACCCTACCAAGCCGAGATGGGCACCACATGGCATAACGAGCCGGATTTGACCTTACTTACAAATAGCCCTCCAAAACTTCAAAGAAGGGACTTTTTGGATATTCTCTTGTTATTTTATTACTGCTACAACATTGTGCTCGTGATTAGCCATTAAAACCATCACTTGTACTCAAAGTTAATATATAATCAAGAGATTATAAAGTGGACACAGAGTCGTTAACGTCGAACCATTATAAATTCATGTGTGAATGCATTTACTCTCATTTTTCATTTATATTCTTCATTTTTATTCTCTACATTCTCTTTTTTTACGTGTTGGGCCGCCTTTTGGTGTCAATAAAAATTGAGTTTAGAGTTGAATTCCAACGGAATAAAGATCGAATATCAAGGAATTTAGAGTTTCAAAGCAAGCTTCAATTTCAAAGTGAAATTGAATTTAAAAGGCAAGTAAGTTGAAAATTTTGACTTTCACTAAAAAAAAAGTATATACTTCTATGGAATGATTTTTAAAAGAAAACTTCGATTTATGAAAAAAATGTAGCTTAAAATTAACATGAGCATCGAATGATTTCAAATTTTGTCATGGTGCATTGTCGTATAAGAAGAAGTTCATGAATTTTATGTTTGTTGAAACTATGCGGTGGTAAAGGCTCTTCCACTGATTTTGCGAATGAAGTGTTTACACAATATTGAAAGTGTCAAAGAATTCAAATAATAAACTTCAATGGGCTCGGTTCTAGACATACTCTAGAGAGACATTTGACTAGGTCATCAGTTTGGATAGGGGCAACAAAATAATCAAATTATGCTAATAAAAAGTAGCATTCTTCTTTTCAACGCTATACCTATGAGACATAAGAGCTACTACCAATCATCCATAGCTTACTGCTCAAGAATCCAAGATCGGATTCTACTCCAGCACTACATTGCCTTACCAGTTGAGTTACAGATCCTAAACTAGAAGTTATATTTGGTATTATTGACCTTGCCTCATTTCTAAGCTATGTGATGCCCTACTGCTGAAAATGGTGTGGCTAGCATTTAAAAAATGCTGACTTATCTTATGGCTGTTGCAAAAATCATGTCACTTTTTGTTTGCAAATATGAAAAATTAAAACTAGTACTCTTGTTTATTGTTTATTAGTGAATCCAAAAGTTGAGTTTTCGATTTGTATTCCCCCTTTGAAAAATTAATTAGGTAATCCTTTCTTACCTTTTAAGCCTTGATGCATCTTTGGATTCTTAGTTCCCATGATATTGAATTGAAAAAGTAAACTTGTATACGTTAAACCATAAGGAGAAATTTAAAAAATTTCATTCAAAACCACAAGAATTTTTCTCATTATTAAGTATTGATACATTATGATATTTTTTTCATCATTTACATTTTTTTTAGAAGACTAATTTTTGGTTACTATTGTTAAATTTTGTAACAAAACTTAAATCTAATTTTTGTTTAATAGTTGAATTTTTTATTTATTTATCGAATAATGAGACAATCAAAACCGAAAAAAAATAGTTGACAAAGGCACCAAATATAGTTGGGCCGATCTCGTCTTTAACATCAATAGTGGAAAAACCATAACTTGTAACTCATTTCACTACTGTTTTAAAATTATATTCACGGGGATCAATTTCTATTATTGAAATACATTTTTTTAGCTCTATAGAATTATAGTACTTTTAGTTGTTTGATCATTTTCATTTATCATCCACATATCTTGCTTTATCGACTTAATCAACCTCAAATTCTCCACCGTGGTACAATATAGTTGGAACCATTGACATCAACAATAAACAAAATTAAAATACTAAATTTGGAAACTTGATTTGTGGAAAACTCCATATTAAAAGTTTCAAAAACAATACTTTGGTTTGAGACGAATATGATGATTCCTTGTACAATCTTCATTTAAAATACCAAAGTCTTTATGTTTTATAGCAAAATTTGAAGATTATAAAAATTAGACCCAAATTAGTTTGCGTTTTGGGGATGAAGAAGAAGGAATGAAATGAGAAAGTTTAGAAAGATTGTTGTTTTATTCATCATAACATTATTAGCGCACTTTAAAAAGGCGCAAATTATAATTTGCATATACATATACATTTACAGATGTGTGTGTATATATACATGTGTATATATATACATATATATTGATTGGTGTAACACCAAATACACACACGCATATATATATATATATATATACATATACATATTTACACATCTCTGTGTCTGTGTGTATGTATATATAAATATGTGTGTGTATGTGTGTGCACAGTCCTATAATGTGCATGTTTACTTTAAAAACTTAAAATATGCACACTCTACATATACATATATTAATTGATTTTTATAAATATAGCTTTCAAAAGCAAAGTTTAATATAACACCATATATTACCAATACAATACCTTATATAACATCATATATCATCAATGTAACACCGCACATCAACAATATAATTAGTATCACAAAATTACCAACATATTATATCAAAATAAACTCGACTGAAGTTCAACATCGTATTTCAACACCATCAAAATAGAAAATATGTTTACATTTCGTCGTTTAATACAATAAAACAATAGTTTAGTTTTTGTTCGATGCCCTCCTTGTGTAATGAAAGTTAAGGCAAGATGATGGCTCAAATATTTCCCTTAATACATGATTCAAATTTTTTAAACAACTAATTTTGGCTTGCATTTCAAGTGCATATTTAACTCTCGTAGAAAACATAAGAGGATTGAGCCTGTCAAAAATAGTAACAGTCAAAGTTTATCTTGTGATCATTATACATACTACATCCACAAAATTTATGCCTTGCACTATTTTAGTTCTAGGAACAACAACATCACATTCAACTTAACAAAAACAACTGGATATGGTGGTTGCTCAATTGGCATAGCGGATGCAACATGTTGACCATCTACTATATTCAAACTAACATAAATTTATTTACTCGGCCTTTGATTAGTCAAAAATTAGTGTAAATGAGCCTTTGAGATTGATGGTTTATAATGGAATTTTTAGGATATTAGATCAAATAATGTCTCTGTAACATTGCCAACTTTAACGTCAATGTTATGCCGCACCACATGAGCGTTTACAGAATACGGGGATGAAAATGGGATTGATGTTTATTTCATGTTTGTGCATTCAAGAAATACACAAATACAAATTATATGCATGAGCGTTTACAGAAAATGCAAGTTTTTTTTTTTTTTTTTTTGATGTGCTTGCACATTCAATAAAGGAGTTAACAATATCAAAACTAGATTTATTTTTAAAATAAGTTTTCAACAAGGCACATTCTTGCAATAACTTCTTCTTTGAGTTCCTTTATAATTTTTGTCCTTATTTTGAATATTACATTATCGTTGTTTCCAGGAAAATACGAAGTTTTCAAAAGTACATGGAACCAACGTATGAATGATTTTATTGGAATTAAATGAATTGCATTTTGGAAAAAAGAAGAGACTTGGAAAAATAAGTTTTTAGAAAAGATTTGTATTTTGAATATTTCAGATTTGGAATAAAGATTGAGCATCGAATGAAGTTAGAATTTTAAAGGAAGCTCTTGAAATTATTTTTTAAATGGAAAGCAAATATGAAAAATAATATAATTTCAGATGAAATTTTAAATTCTAAAAAAATTCTTTTGAAGAGAATGTACTTTCACATAATGATGTTTTTATAAAAAAGGTATGAGAAGGGAAAAAAAACAGGTACTCAAATACTATTTGTGCACTCCTTAAATGGACAAATGCAATTTGTATACATGCGGATTTGTAAAATGCGCAAGTTATAACTTTTTTTAATATGGCTCGCACATTCGATAAATGCGTAAGCTATAACAAGACTAGATTTATTACTAGAATAAGCTGTCAATAAGGCATGTGGCTACAATGACTTTTTATGGAGCCACTTTCAAAATCATATTTAAATTTTTACCATATCACACAATATCAGAATCATATTTAAATTTTTGCCATATCACACACAAGACAATCAATCAACACACCATTCAAATAAAAAATATACGATGAAAGTAAAATAGCAAGACATAAGATTTTATATGTGGAAAACCTCTTTGATGTGAAGAGTAAAAACAACGAGACCTCTTAAGGAGTCTGCCCTCTTCTCTTATTGATAAACCAAAAAGGGAAAACAGCCCCAAAATGTTTACAAAAGATTCGCTTCTAATCATCGGAATTCAAAAACAATAAGAGATGAAAAAGGTGTAAGAGAACATCCTATGTGTGCACTTTAGGCCAGATGTGAATCGAGCAAGAATAAAGCTCCATCTTGAAGACCAAAACACCCAGAAGAAGATGATAAATGACTAAAAACTGCTACTGCCTTATGTGACCAGATCTGGTTATATTAACCCTCTTTTCTTTCAATGTGCATACCAAAAATGTGAGTAATCTCCCAAATGTCTTTCTTGAAAAGAAAAGATATTGTTGCACAAAAGGCATGCTTGCACAACAAATCTGGGAAAAAAACAAAATCAATAAATTTCACCCACAAATTAAGCATGGCCTGCATAAAAAGATATGCCAAATATGCCTGCATAAAATTATGCCAAATATGCCTGCATAAAATTATGCCAAATATGGGCTAGAATACCCAACAATCTCCCCCTCCAGCCCAACTTGGGGAAGATGTGCATGCTTCAATCATCATTTGAAACTCATTCCCACAAGCTTGCTACAAACCTCAAGCTTGTTTCCTGGAACCACTTTAGTCAACATATCTGCACCATTCTTGTTTGTATGAATTTTCTTTAACTTGAGCATATTTTCTTCAATCACATTTCTTAACCAATGATACCGAACATCAATATGCTTAGTGCGTGCATGATACATGGAATTCTTGCTCAAATCCATAGCACTCTGACTGTCATAGAATACTATGTACTCTTCTTGTAACACCCCGCCTCCGCTAGGGTCACTCGCAAAGGAATGCACTAGCTTTAGAGGGGCATTATTGGTAAACATGCACAGAAATATCACAAGACAGAACATATAAAATAGCGGAAGTAAAATCAAACTTTCATAACATGAATAAATAAGGTCTAAAGCCTTTTACATCAGAGTACATCAAAACCTGTCTTGCAATAGTAAAGAAGCATAAAGACATTTTCATAAATTATTCCCCAAGTAAAAACAGTAAAGTAGCCATTAGCCAAGAAAAGTCCAAGCCATCCATGATGACCTTCAAGCAGAAGAAGTCCGAACTAAACAACAGTATTTCCTCCCTGTAACCTGGGGGGGACGGAAGAAAAGAGGCGAAACAAAACGGGTCAGTCAAAAAGACTGAGTAAGCCCTATCTACTATTAGCATAAAAACTAGTAAAGTTAACTAACATGAGAAACTGAGATGAACATAAGCATGATGACAAGATAGATAAGCTAAATCAAAATAACAGGATGAACTACTGAACTCAGATAAACTAAGGTGTCATGATAAATTACGATGTCAAGATAAAACAAGGGATCACATCGTCAGGTTTCTATCAAGTATAATATCCCCAAGATATCTATCACGTATAACGTCCCATGATATATATCTTGCATTTTAGCTCTGCACCTACCGTACTAGTATCCCCACCGTATCATGTTTTAACCAAGAATGACCCTCACTCAAAAGTCGTGTAATGGTCCATGTCAACCTAATATATCGCATATATAGGTTACTCAACTTGTATGTTTTATTCCATGTAAATGTTCAGTCCCTTGCCGTAGACCATACGGGCTTTCCCATGAGATTCTACATTACTTTAACATAGTTCCATGATCCTTAAGATCGGTTTGGACTGTTACCCTAAACCTAGCTAGGGTCTTCCAACATGAATTATCGTTTGTACAACTAGGACTTATGCTACCTAGGGCCACTAGGGATTACGCTTACCTATTGCACGTTTTCGTATCTCGGTTTTGGTTCAACCACTTAGGGCCATTGGGATTTACGCTAACCGTCAACCGCGCCCTTTTTCCCACGCATTCATCGCGAATCGTTTTCCATGACTGTATGCACATGTATCACATCGTGCCATCCGAGTCCTGTCACAGGGCAGATCGAGAAATACAGGACTCGGTCGGGAGCTTTCGATTTATCTGCCGATGCAGATGCTAAGGTCTGTTTTTCTATACGTGGCTATGGTCCCACGCGACCCCTCCCTCAACTAGTGAAAGACAAGACAGGATAAATCCTGTATGAGAACACACTACTGGCC
The DNA here is from genome assembly GCA_030737875.1 of Allium sativum. Classification (NCBI taxonomy): domain Eukaryota; kingdom Viridiplantae; phylum Streptophyta; class Magnoliopsida; order Asparagales; family Amaryllidaceae; genus Allium; species Allium sativum. The sequence continues at coordinate 289,260,937 of CM060913.1, forward strand.
AACCCACAATCCTAGCCTTACCGCAACCATAATTAGATAGCAATTATGGTCTATTGGGTGTTCTCTGCCTTTCCGTACGTACACGCTTGACCAAAGATGGTAGGTAGTCTGACGAAATGCTATCTAGGGTACGACCGTGTATCGTCGACTATCCCCTATCCATCCCCGTCTTTAGGTCGCTCGCATAGCAACCAAGGCATACTCTTGGTTCTTCTAACGCAGACCTTAATCTCTCATGAGCCTAGTATAATCACCTGGCAGCTCATAGAGGGATACCAAGAATACCCTCACGTTCCCCGAAGCCGCTGCTTCGTTACCCAGTTCGCTGGAGCCTTTATCTAAATCAGATACTTGCTCCTACTCGTATACTTAAACGATGACCTACCGTATCAGGTTACTCATCTATCTATGAACTGGTCTAAATTTCCTTGACTAAGAATCATTACTTAGTTATTCCTCAACTAAGGTTTACCACTTAGCCTTATTCCCGTTATCCTTGTTAACTACGGTTATCCCCTATCCTCAGAACTAGGGTTTACATAATGGATTAAGTGTCACTTAAGTTCATGACTTAACCCGTCTACCAATCATGTCAAAATTGGCCAAGTATCCAAGTCCAAGACTTAACCCGTCTTCAAATCATGTCAAAATTGGCTAAGTATCCAAGTCCAAGACTTAACCCTACAAACCATGCTCACGTTGGTTAAGTATGTATTAAGCAATTCACAACTTAACCTCGTCCAATTATCATTCTAGATTGGTTAAGTATATATTAACTTGACCCTATCAATTTACTCAGTCAAATCGGTCAAGTGTATTCAAGCGATTCGTGACTTAGCCTTATCATGTTTTCACGTTAGATCGGTTAAGTATAGGTTAACTTAACCTCAATAAATTCACGAGTTAGATTGGTTAAGTATAGGTCACTTAACCACATCAATTCATCATGTTTAGATTAGTTAAGTGTTTAACTTAACCCCATTAAACTACCAAGTGGGATTAATTAAGTCTAGGCTAACTTAACCCCATCCGATTTCCATGTTTAGACTAGTTGAGTCTAATCTTAACCCCATTCGTTAACCGTATTTTTCGGTTAAGCGTCATTAAGAAAACTTACTTAACCTTACCAAGTTATCGCGTTGGATTGATTAAGTGTTGGTTAACTTAACCCCATCCACTAGTCATATAAAAATGGTTAAGTGTCATTAGGCAAATCAAGTTACTTAACCTACCCAACCTTGTCATGTTTTGTTAAGTATCATTAGCCTAATCAAATTACTTAACCCATTTGTCCATGTCATATTTGGTTAAGAGTCATTAATCAAATTAACTTAACCCTATCATGTGGCATTAATTATTTAATGCACCTTCACCTCTCACATTAGACTTTGTTGTGGTTACTAGTTAAGCCGGTCGGTTCCGGTTAGCTTTACACCACAACTTGGTCTAACCTCGGGTTCAAGCACAACATGACTAACTTCTCACATTGGGTCCTATTGTATGCAACTACTAGTTAGGCCGGTTGGTTCCAGGTAGTTTTACGTTGCAAACTCAACCCAACCTCGAGTTGGCCACACTTATATTATCTAAGTGTCATGTCCATCATGTTTCCCAAAACATGTTACAAGTTTTCAAGCATTTGGGTAGACCTAACTTAATAGGTAAATTCCCAAAGGGTAGACCTAACTTAATAGGTAAATTCCCAAGCTTATGTTTTTATGCATACTTACATGTCAACTTCCATGTTATATTTCAAGTCATGTTTTCAAGTTGTATTTTCATGTCATTAGAAATTACCCATAACATAACCCAACACTTTTAAACTCGCATATACGTTCGCGACAACGTAATGGATTAAAAGAAGAGACTTGGCAAAGGCATGACAAAAATGGATATTAAGCCACAAGTTAATCATGGTGGCAAATGAGGCACAAATGTGTTCATTAACTTGCATGTTACATTCTTAAGCCTCAAAACATGCATAAACCCAAACTTGGCACATAAGCGAATCATGGTGACAAAAGATATGGAATAATGACTAGTAACTCGCATATATCATCATATAAGGGTTATGACTTCATATGCAAGTTGACATAAAGGTTATGAGGGTTCTCATGTTTCCTAATGCAACATTTCAACATAAAGGTTGTAGCTTTTAGCTCACAAGATCAAGATAATGACTTCATAAACTTGCATGACATGACATGATAGCATGTATCATACTCAATGATCAAACCCAAACTTGCAACACGAACATTTAACTTCATAGTTAATATCTAAGAGTAGGGAAAGGGCTTACATTGCTATGAAGGCACAAAAGATATGACAAAGCCCTTATGCAATCAAATAGACCCAAAATGCAAGCTCTAACATAAAAACCCTTGAGCCAAAATGATCAAAACCCTTGCTTTATGATGCAAAGATAGAAACTTGACTTGAATACAAGCTAATGACACTCATACAAGCTTGAAAACACTTGTATGCATGGAAAATCTCTCATAGAAACCATTTAGAAATTTTATGAAGAGAGTGGAGGCCATGAGAGGTAAAATTTTGCCATAGTTTAGTTGCATAAATGAATAATGAGGATTTAGGATAGGTTAGGGTCTTATTTATAGATTAGGCAAGTGTTTTAGGCCATAGGATTAAACTTAGATTCAATCCAAGCCATCAAAGCATGTCTTGGGGAAGAAGTCAAGTGTAGGAACCATCTAGGGCCTTTAGATTAAAGATGAACCATGAGAACCATCCAAATGCAAAATCTGCATTTGAGCGAATCGGCCCACGGGTTGACAGCCAAACACCCTGGATTAACCCCTAGTCGACCCAGCGGGCTCGGGTCGACCTCAAAAATCGGCCGGTTCGGTTATTCCCCTCTCCCAATTCGTTGTTTTGAACATTTTTGCATATTTATTTATTTAATTTTCAATTATATATATATATATATATCAATATATATATATATTTCTCTGCGCAACCCATTTCACTTAATTAAGTATACTTTAATTTGGGAATTTTTCGTGAAACTTCGCGAGGCCATATCTTGGTCATACGGACTCCGATTCTCGAAAACTCAGACTCTATTTCGCGTATTTTTCCGAGACGAACGCAATGGCATAGCCCGTTTTACTTGATTCAGAATTTAAAATTAAATTCTGTCTTGATTCTCGTCTTAACATGTTATCGAAAAATATGGGTTGTTACATTCTCCCCACCTTTTAGGATTTCGTCCCCGAAATCTCCAAGTTAGGAAGAACATATCCTACCATCCATCATCCATCTACTCAAAACATCATCCACAAGCAACCATTGTCCTTAGATGATTTCTAATGTTGTATGAATATATGCAAAACGTGTGTGTGCATGTTCCTTAGCTAATGCTAATGATTAGGCCTGAATAATCTTTCTAATGCAAAATATGTATAGTGCCATGAATCCAACATGTATGAAAATAGTCCTAGTCATATAGATACTATATGCGTGCACAATCATTCATTCATATGCAACAACCGCATGATAATACATTCGATTTCATCCATAAACAAGTATAAATACTCGTGCATATGCAATATGAAATGTGACCGAGTCGAGCTAGTATCTAATGTGTATTCGCGCATCCACGAGCAACCACTTGCAACCACTTGCAACCATATCAATCATAACATGTTTCAAATACATGTTTACATCCATAGGGTTCTACCTAGAATTCCCTGAAACAGGGTCGAGAAGATAAACATGACAAACTCCTTACAGGGTTTGTAACGGAGAATAGGACCGAGAGGATGTCCACAAAAGATAGCCTACAAGTAAGCTCTACAAAAAACAGGGATCAAGGATATACTCCCAAAAAGAGATATCATGCGCGTATCTAGTCTTTGACCATCAAAGTCGTCTTTTAACTTCGCGATTTTGTAGCTTCTTATTCCTGTTTCCATAACATGAGCTGGAACTCATTTCTTCGTCGCCTCTCGTTCCACTTGCACTTATCCTTTTCCTAGAATACTTGACGCAAACATGACTACGTACTCATGATCTCATGCAAGCTTTCCAAAATTCACTAGTGAATCTTGGATTTCGTTTATATACTATAAGGCATTCCATGTAGAAGAACTTTCTCTTGAAAGTAAACAGATGTCAATCAGGTTATCATGCGCACTTACTAGGGTGATCTCTATAACCCATGCATAAATGAAGTAAACCATCCGTCTTATTGGCGAACACCACTCGATCAGGCTTCAAATTTCCAATAAAGGCATCAAGGGATTCTAAGTAACTAGTCATGACAGAACCTCAAAAAGGTTACCCGATACTTCGAGGGCATTACCAAGGCTAGTCAAAAGGTCTAACTACCCTCCTATCAAAACCGAGAGTGGCACCCCCTACTGGATAACCACTTCATCCCTAGAATCCATCCATAGCTTATAAACATAAGCATTATTTCCAAACTCAACACTTGGCATAGACATTCCCAAATCCAAACAAATCATGTATAAATGGACTGATTCTCCAATAGGACTTTGAGATAAAAATGGGATTCTCTATTACGTTAGTACTTAAGGTGCAGAGACTCAACTACCGAAGCGGACTTAAATGATGCGGGGATCAAAACAAAGTCTTGGCGGGATGATAGAAAAGAATAACTAGATCTTCAACAAGGATGTTATCCCCCTACTCAGGTACTCTAGTGAGGGTATACAACGATGATCTTGTCCTTGTCCCACAATACTTAACTATCCGTCCCGTTTCACCATACCAAAGATACTTTCTCGTCATGGGTTTCATTGTTCATCTTTCTCCCTCCTTTGAGGACTAAGCCATACCAACAAGTTGCTCATCCTTAAGCTCGTATCCTTTATCCTCTTTCTCACATCCTTTCTTATAACGCGGCCACTGGTCTCTCGAGAACCACCTCCATCGTATGGAAAGCACTTTCGTAGGTAGAAAAGACTAGTCGCAGTTAAAACTACTGTGACTACAGATGGAGGAAAGAAAGGAAAAGAGACTCAATTAAGGAAACAAGGATAGTGCTAATGGCCTTTGGGGAATAGCCTTTTTCTTTTAAAAGAAAATTTTCTTGAAAAATGCTTCTTTGTAAACGGTTTTTTTTTTCAAATAGTTTTCAGAAGGTCTTTAAAAACTTTTGCCCAGTCTGGTAACCTTCTGCTCTGATACCACGTGTAACACCCCGCCTCCGCTAGGGTCACTCGCAAAGGAATGCACTAGCTTTAGAGGGGCATTATTGGTAAACATGCACAGAAATATCACAAGACAGAACATATAAAATAGCAGAAGTAAAATCAAACTTTCATAACATGAATAAATAAGGTCTAAAGCCTTTTACATCAGAGTACATCAAAACCTGTCTTGCAATAGTAAAGAAGCATAAAGACATTTTCATAAATTATTCCCCAAGTAAAAACAGTAAAGTAGCCATTAGCCAAGAAAAGTCCAAGCCATCCATGATGACCTTCAAGCAGAAGAAGTCCGAACTAAACAACAGTATTTCCTCCCTGTAACCTGGGGGGGGAACGGAAGAAAAGAGGCGAAACAAAACGGGTCAGTCAAAAAGACTGAGTAAGCCCTATCTACTATTAGCATAAAAACTAGTAAAGTTAACTGACATGAGAAACTGAGATGAACATAAGCATGATGACAAGATAGATAAGCTAAATCAAAATAACAGGATGAACTACTGAACTCAGATAAACTAAGGTGTCATGATAAATTACGATGTCAAGATAAAACAAGGTATCACATCGTCAGGTTTCTATCAAGTATAATATCCCCAAGATATCTATCACGTATAACGTCCCATGATATCTATCCTGCATTTTAGCTCTGCACCTACCGTACTAGTATCCCCACCGTATCATGTGTTAACCAAGAATGACCCTCACTCAAAAGTCGCGTAATGGTCCATGTCAACCTAATATATCGCATATATAGGTTACTCAACTTGTATGTTTTATTCCATGTAAATGTTCAGTCCCTTGCCGTAGACCATACGGGCTTTCCCATGAGATTCTACATTACTTTAACATAGTTCCATGATCCTTAAGATCGGTTTGGACTGTTACCCTAAACCTAGCTAGGGTCTTCCAACATGAATTATCGTTTGTACAACTAGGACTTATGCTACTTAGGGCCACTAGGGATTACGCTTACCTATTGCACGTTTTCGTATCTCGGTTTTGGTTCAACCACCCAGGGCCATTGGGATTTACGCTAACCGTCAACCGCGCCCTTTTTCCCACGCATTCATCGTGAATCGTTTTCCATGACTGTATGCACATGTATCACATCGTGCCATCCGAGTCCTGTCACAGGGCAGATCGAGAAATACAGGACTCGGTCAGGAGCTTTCGATTTATCTGCCGATGCAGATGCTAAGGTCTGTTTTTCTATACGTGGCTATGGTCCCACGCGACCCCTCCCTCAACTAGTGAAAGACAAGACAGGATAAATCCTGTATGAGAACACACTACTGGCCAACTCACAATCCTAGCCTTACCGCAACCATAATTAGATAGCAATTATGGTCTATTGGGTGTTCTCTGCCTTTCCGTACGTACACGCTTGACCAAAGATGGTAGGTAGTCTGACGAAATGCTATCTAGGGTACGACCGTGTATCGTCGACTATCCCCTATCCATCCCCGTCTTTAGGTCGCTCGCATAGCAACCAAGGCATACCCTTGGTTCTTCTAACGCAGACCTTAATCTCTCATGAGCCTAGTATAATCACCTGGCAGCTCATAGAGGGATACCAAGAATACCCTCACGTTCCCCGAAGCCGCTGCTTCGTTACCCAGTTCGCTGGAGCCTTTATCTAAATCAGATACTTGCTCCTACTCGTATACTTAAACGATGACCTACCGTATCAGGTTACTCATCTATCTATGAACTGGTCTAAATTTCCTTGACTAAGAATCATTACTTAGTTATTCCTCAACTAAGGTTTACCACTTAGCCTTATTCCCGTTATCCTTGTTAACTACGGTTATCCCCTATCCTCAGAACTAGGGTTTACATAATGGATTAAGTGTCACTTAAGTTCATGACTTAACCCGTCTACCAATCATGTCAAAATTGGCTAAGTATCCAAGTCCAAGACTTAACCCGTCTTCAAATCATGTCAAAATTGGCTAAGTATCCAAGTCCAAGACTTAACCCTACAAACCATGCTCACGTTGGTTAAGTATGTATTAAGCAATTCACGACTTAACCTCGTCCAATTATCATTCTAGATTGGTTAAGTATATATTAACTTGACCCTATCAATTTACTCAGTCAAATCGGTCAAGTGTATTCAAGCGATTCGTGACTTAGCCTTATCATGTTTTCACGTTAGATCGGTTAAGTATAGGTTAACTTAACCTCAATAAATTCACGAGTTAGATTGGTTAAGTATAGGTCACTTAACCACATCAATTCATCATGTTTAGATTAGTTAAGTGTTTAACTTAACCCCATTAAACTACCAAGTGGGATTAATTAAGTCTAGGCTAACTTAACCCCATCCGATTTCCATGTTTAGACTAGTTGAGTCTAATCTTAACCCCATTCGTTAACCGTATTTTTCGGTTAAGCGTCATTAAGAAAACTTACTTAACCTTACCAAGTTATCGCGTTGGATTGATTAAGTGTTGGTTAACTTAACCCCATCCACTAGTCATATAAAAATGGTTAAGTGTCATTAGGCAAATCAAGTTACTTAACCTACCCAACCTTGTCATGTTTTGTTAAGTATCATTAGCCTAATCAAATTACTTAACCCATTTGTCCATGTCATATTTGGTTAAGAGTCATTAATCAAATTAACTTAACCCTATCATGTGGCATTAATTACTTAATGCACCTTCACCTCTCACATTAGACTTTGTTGTGGTTACTAGTTCAGCCGGTCGGTTCCGGGTAGCTTTACACCACAACTTGGTCTAACCTCGGGTTCAAGCACAACATGACCAACTTCTCACATTGGGTCCTATTGTTTGCAACTACTAGTTAGGCCGGTCGGTTCCGGGTAGTTTTACGTTGCAAACTCAACCCAACCTCGAGTTGGCCACACTTATATTATCTAAGTGTCATGTCCATCATGTTTCCCAAAACATGTTACAAGTTTTCAAGCATTTGGGTAGACCTAACTTAATAGGTAAATTCCCAAAGGGTAGACCTAACTTAATAGGTAAATTCCCAAGCTTATGTTTTTATGCATACTTACATGTCAACTTCCATGTTATATTTCAAGTCATGTTTTCAAGTTGTATTTTCATGTCATTAGAAATTACCCATAACATAACCCAACGCTTTTAAACTCGCATATACGTTCGCGACAACGTAATGGATTAAAAGAAGAGACTTGGCAAAGGCATGACAAAAATGGATATTAAGCCACAAGTTAATCATGGTGGCAAATGAGGCACAAATGTGTTCATTAACTTGCATGTTACATTCTTAAGCCTCAAGACATGCATAAACCCAAACTTGGCACATAAGCGAATCATGGTGACAAAAGATATGGAATAATGACTAGTAACTCGCATATATCATCATATAAGGGTTATGACTTCATATGCAAGTTGACATAAAGGTTATGAGGGTTCTCATGTTGCCTAATGCAACATTTCAACATAAAGGTTGTAGCTTTTAGTTCACAAGATCAAGATAATGACTTCATAAACTTGCATGACATGATAGCATGTATCATACTCAATGATCAAACCCAAACTTGCAACATGAACATTTAACTTCATAGTTAATATCTAAGAGTAGGGAAAGGGCTTACATTGCTATGAAGGCACAAAAGATATGACAAAGCCCTTATGCAATCAAATAGACCCAAAATGCAAGCTCTAACATAAAAACCCTTGAGCCAAAATGATCAAAAACCTTGCTTTATGATGCAAAGATAGAAACTTGACTTGAATACAAGCTAATGACACTCATACAAGCTTGAAAACACTTGTATGCATGGAAAATCTCTCATAGAAACCATTTAGAAATTTTATGAAGAGAGTGGAGGCCATGAGAGGTAAAATTTTGCCATAGTTTAGTTGCATGAATGAATAATGAGGATTTAGGATAGGTTAGGGTCTTATTTATAGATTAGGCAAGTGTTTTAGGCCATAGGATTAAACTTAGATTCAATCCAAGCCATCAAAGCATGTCTTGGGGAAGAAGTCAAGTGTAGGAACCATCTAGGGCCTTTAGATTAAAGATGAACCATGAGAACCATCCAAATGCAAAATCTGCATTTGAGCGAATCGGCCCACGGGTTGACAGCCAAACACCCTGGATTAACCCCTAGTCGACCCAGCGAGCTCGGGTCGACCTCAAAAATCGGCCGGTTCGGTTATTCCCCTCTCCCAATTCGCTGTTTTGAACATTTTTGCATATTTATTTATTTAATTTTCAATTATATATATATATATCAATATATATATTTCTCTGCGCAACCCATTTCACTTAATTAAGTATACTTTAATTTGGGAATTTTTCGTGAAACTTCGCGAGGCCATATCTTGGTCATACGGACTCCGATTCTCGAAAACTCAGACTCTATTTCGCGTATTTTTCCGAGACGAACGCAATGGCATAGCCCGTTTTACTTGATTCAGAATTTAAAATTAAATTCTGTCTTGATTCTCGTCTTAACATGTTATCGAAAAATACGGGTTGTTACACTTCTTGTTGAAAACCCAACTCTTGAAAGAACCTCTTCAACCAAAGCATCTCTTTACTTGCTTCCACAGCTGCTATATACTCTGCCTCGGTTGTAGATAAAGCCACACACTTTTGTAACTTGGATTTCCAAGAAATGGCTCCCCCTGAAAATGTGAACACATAACATGAGGTAGATTTTCTACTATCAATATCACTAGCCATGTCTGCATCTGTATACCCCTCAAGAACATGTTTGCTACTTCCAAAACATAAGCAAAATCTAGAAGTACCACACAAATATCTGAAAATCCACTTTACTGCATCCCAGTGAACTTTACCAGGATTAGATAAGTATTTACTCACCAAACCAACAAAATGTGCAATATTTGGCCTAGTGCACACCATAGCATACATCAATGAACCAACTGCAGATGAATAAGGAATAGAAGACATACTTACTTTTTCCTTCTCCGTTGTTGGACAATCCCTCTTACTTAGCTTAAAATGAGATGCGAGTGGTGTACGAACCGGCTTAGCATGCTTCATATTGAACCTTTCAAGCACACGTTCAATATATTTTCTTGAGATAGCCACAACTTCCTAGCTTTTCTGTCACGAACAATCTCCATGCCTAAGATTTGCTTTGCAGGACCCATGTCCTTCATGTCAAATGACTTGGACAGATCTTTCTTCAAGTTGCTAATTAATTCTAAGTTTTGTCCAACTACCAACATGTCATCCACATATAAAAGAAGAATAATGAAGATATCGCCAGGAAACTTTCTAAAATACACACAAGGATCTGCAACAGTCCTCTTGTAACCATTGCTTGTCATAAATGAATCAAATTTGTGATACCACTGCCTTGGTGCTTGCTTAAGTCCATAAAGACTCTTCTTCAACTTGCAAACAAGTTTTTCTTTTCCCTTTTCTTTAGATCCTTCAAATTGTTCCATGTAGATTTCTTCCTGCAAATCACCATGTAAAAATGCGGTTTTTACATCAAGTCGTTCCAATTCAAGGTCACAACTTGCTGCTAGAACCTTCATGGTTCTGATAGAAGTCATCTTGACAACTGGTGAAAAAATCTCATCAAAATCAATGCCCTTTTTCTGATTGCATCCTTTGACTACCAATCTAGCTTTGCGCTTTACTATCTTCTCACCATCTTTCTTGTTCTTGAAAACCCATTTGTTTTTCAAAACTTTCTTGCCTTTTGGAAGTTTCACTAGCTCAAAAGTCTGATTCTTCATCAAAGAATCCATCTCCTCTTTTATAGCCTCAAGCCAAAGATTCTTGTCTCGACTAGACAACACTTCTTGGAAGCTCTCGGGCTCACCATCAGCTATAACTAAGATATAATTTGTGCTTGGATATCTTGTAGATGGTTTATGTTCTCTGGTTGACCTTCTAACTTGAGCATCATCCACTTATGGGGCAATTTGCTCCCCCTGCTCACAAGCCACTTCTCCATTTGGTTGAGCTTCATCATGAACAACATCACGAACATCATCAAAATGTGCACCATCAAGCTGTGCATCATCAACACCTTCATGTGTTGCATCAAGATCAGCCTGTATTGGTTGTTCAACAAAACCACGAGTAGGGGACAAAGAAATATCAGTGGTATCAATAAAAAAATCTGAGCTAGTATGATACCTTGCACTCAAAATTTCTGCACCTTTTTCATGCTCAAAGAACACTACTTCTCTGCTTCTTACCACCTTTCCTTTTTCTGGATCATATAGCCTGAGCCCATACTCTTCATCACCATAGCCAACAAAAACACATGGATTAGTCTTGGAATCCAGCTTTGATCTTTGGCCTTTTGGCACATGCATGTATGCCTTGCATCCAAATACTCTAAGATGTGTATATACAAGATCATATCCCTTCCATGCTCTCTCTGGAATGTCAAGCCCCAATGGAATAGATGGAGAATGTTTGATCAGATAAACTGCTGTATTTATTGCTTCAGCCCAAAATAATTTTGGTAGATCGGACATCTTCAACATGCATCGCACCTTCTCCACAATGGTTCTATTCATCCTCTCAGCTACACCATTGTGTTGGGGAGTGCCTGGAACTGTCTTCACATGTCGAATACCATATTGCGCGCAATAATTCTTGAACTCATGTGAAGTATACTCTCCACCATTGTCTGAACAAAGGCACTTCAACTTGCTTTCTATCTCCCTTTCCACCATACCATGAAACTTCTGAAAAGTTTCAAACACTTGGCTTTTGGTCTTCAAAATGTAAATCTATGTCTTTCTAGTAGCATCATCAATAAAAGTGACAAAATATTTGTTGCCACCATTGGATTCAACCACAATACGACCACATACATTTGAATGTACAAGCTCCAACTTAGCCTACTTTCTTGTAGACTTTCTAGCAAAAGAAGCTCTATGTTGTTTTCCTGCTAAGCAATGATCACAAGGGTTAAGAGAAATTGTAGTATTGACAGGAATAAGAGATTTACCTACTAAATATTTCAAACCCTTTTCACTCATGTGTCCCAATCTTCAATGCCACAAATTAGGAGAATCTTTTTCTTCCACTACATTGAGCTCACCAAAACATACAGTCAAATATGTCTTGTACAAAGAACAACACAACTCGCCTCTTGCAATTGTCATGGATCCCTTGGATAATTTCCACTTGCCACTCTCAAATGTGTGACGAAAGCCTTCTTGATTAAGAATATGAGCTGAAAGCAAATTAAGATGCAAATCCGGAATATGGCGTACACCTTTCAGTGTAAGCATGCATCCAACATTAGTCTTCACACGGATATCACCAATCCCAACTATGCTTGCTGAACTCTGGTTACCCATTTTGACACTGCCAAAATAGCCTGCTTGATAATTCAAAAAATACTCTCTCTTAGGAACACAATAACATGAAGCACCTGTATCAACCAGCCACTCAGAATCTGTACTGCTAACATGATGACATTCACTAGTTGCACAAATTAAAGTGACATCATCATCACTTTTAGAGGCTACTGCTGCAACATTTTTATCATCGCCTTCTTTTTGAAAATCATTCTTCTTCTCATGTTCTCTTTTCAAACGAAAGCAATACTTTTTAATATGGCCAGGCTTCTTGCAATAGTTGCATATGAAGTGATTCTTTCCATCACTAGACTTGGATCTTCCTCTTGAGTTATCATGGCCTTTGGGTCCTTTGCTCTTGCATCTTCCTCTATTCTCCACAACAAGAGCTTGTGAATTGTCAACTCCAATCTCCTTTCTTCTAATTTCTTCATTAAACATGCTTTCTTTGATCACATCCAAAGATAGCACACCATCTAGAGCTGAATTACTAATGGTCACAACTAAAGTTTCCCAACTATCTGGCAAAGAACTCAATAAGAACAAAGCTTGCAATTCATCACCAAAAATGATCTTCATAGTTGTCAACTTGTTAATAGTGTCTTGGAAATCACTAAGATGCTCAGAAACTGTCTTTCCACCTTTCAACTTTAGATTAACAAGCCTTTTAATCAATGAAGCTTTGTTATGGGCGGTTTTCCTCTCATACAAACCTTCTAATTTCTTCCACAAATCATATGGATCGGTCTCTTGTGACACATGGTTAAAAATGCTAAGTCAACCCATTGTCCAATGGTTCCTAAAGCTTTCCTTTTCAACTTTATCCATTCATTCTCTTCCATTTTATCGGGTTTAGAAGGTTTAGAGATAATACCACTCGAACTAGTGACGGTTTCAATTGGGTCATGTAAATCCTTGCGATATAACAAGTCTTCCATCATAGGTCTCCAAATAGAATAGTTGGTTGATGTCAACCTAATCATTGAGCTATGACTGCTCGACTCCATGGTGTGATAAATAACCTACCTCAAGCTCCGATACCAATTTGATAGGATCGATTAGGGGTTACTTCAAGCTACACCCACAATATCACACACCAGACAATTAATCAACACACCATTCAAATAAAAAAGATACAATTAAAGTAAAATAGCAAGACACAAGATTTTATACATAGAAAACCTCTTCGATGTGAAGAGTAAAAACCACGAGACCTCTTAAGGAGTCTACCCTCTTCTCTTATTGATAAACCAAAAAGGGAAAACAGCCCCAAAATGTTTACAAAAGATTCACTTCTAATCACCGGAATCCAATAACAATAAGAGATGAAAAAGGTGTAAGAGAACACCCTATGTGTGCACTTCAGGCCAGTGGTGAATCGAGCAAGAATAAAGCTCTATCTTGAAGACCAAAACACCTTGAAGAAGATGATAAATAACCAAAAACTGCTATTGCCTTATGTGACCAGATCTGGTTATATTAACCCTCTTTTCTTTTAATGTGCATACCAAAAATGTGAGTAATCTCCCAAATGTCTTTCTTGAAAAGAAAAGATATTGTTGCACAAAAGGCATGCTTGCACAACAAATCTGGAAAAAAAACAAAACCAATAAATCTCACCCACAAATTAAGCATGGTCTGCATAAAAAGATATGCCAAATATGTCTGCATAAAATTATGCCAAATATGCCTGCATAAAATTATGCCAAATATGGGCTGGAATACCCAACACTTCTATCATCTTAAGGAATACAATTTCGTATTACTTAAAAGAAAATTGTGAAATACCAAACATGACGTTGGAAAACCTGTGCATCGGTTCATTTCCAAATCCTTCTCTATTTCTTCCATGCCTTGTCGAATTCTACCCTGTGATTACATCCTGAAGCCCAGCAATACATGAAACGAAACTTCCACCATAAAGACCTCCAAATATTGTTTCCCGAACCCATAAAAAGTTACACATGAAATTTAGAAAACTAGTATTGATGCCACAGTGGTAATCTGGGTTTTCCATTACAACCCTTCAGGTGTTGGAAAGGAAGTGGAAGGCTCAATATGCCCAAACATACGATCTGAACTATTACATAGAACTGCATAAGAACATGAAACTTGGAAACCAATACTTAGACAAGACTGGGTTGAATAACATCGAAGTAATCCCAATCATCCCCACTGACAAAGAAGAAATCTTGTTCGAACTGTCAATAAGATCGGTTGGAGGAAGTTGGAGCTGAAGAAGACTCAGTAATATTGGAACATGTCAAAACCTAATTCCTTGGTGGCTTCATCCTACAAGATTCAAATAGATTCCCTAAACAGACGGTGGCGAAGACTGGGAGTAAGAATGATCATATAGTAACCCTAGCGCTGCAATTTTGGTAGTGATTTAGGTTAGAAACTGTGGATCGGATCTGGAAGTAATAATTTCTTCGTGCAAAAAAATAAAAGAAAATAAAAAAATAAGAGAAAGACCTGAGATTTGGATTTCAGATGTTCTAGCAAATTGAAATTATAAATAGCTTATCAACGAAACGGAATGACATCATTTCGTTGAAGGATTACTGAGTCAGGACAGAAACTGCAAGAGGTCTTCGTTTCTTTTTTTGGATCGTCTTTCCTCCCTCCATTGGAGAGAAGGGAGCAGTTGTTTTTATCTCTCATATATTTAAATATATATATTTATATATATATATATATATATATATATGTGTGTGTGTGTGTGTGTGTGTGTGTGTTTGTGTGTGTGTATATATATATACATATATGTGTGTGTTTGTGTGTGTTTGTGTGTGTATATATATAGACACACACACAAACATACATATATACACATCTCTATGCATGTATGTGTGTGTGTGTGTGTGTGTGTATATATATATATATATATATATATATATATATATATGTGTGTGTGTGTGTGTGTGTGTGTGTGTGTGTGTGAGTGTATGCACAGTTCTGTAATGTGCATGTTTACTTTGGAAACTTAATATTTACACGCTCTACAAATACACATATTAATTGATTTTTATAAGTATAGCTTTCTAAAGCAAAGTTTGATACAACACCATATTTCACCAATACAATACTATATATAACATCATATATCATCAATGTAACACCTACATCACCAATATAATTAGTATCAAAAAATAACCAACATATTTTATCAAACTAAACCTGACTACAGTTCAACATAGTAATTCAGCCCATCAAAATAGGAAATATGTTTACATTTCGTCGTTTAATACACATAAAACAAAACTTTAATTTTTTTTTTTCCGATGCCCTCCTTGTGTATTGAAAGTTAAGGCAAGACAACGGCTCGAACAAAATATTTTCCCTTAATACACGATTTTACTTTTTTGAACAACTAATTTTGGCTTGCATTTCAAGTCCATATTCAACGCTCGTAGAACACATAGGAGGATTGAGCATGTCAAAAATAGTAACAGTCGTCGACTTGATCAGAGTTTATCTTATGATCATTATACAGACTACATCCATAAAATTTATGCCTTGCTTTTTTTAGTTCTAGGAACAACTTCACATTCAACTCACAAAAAAAAGACTGGATATGACGGTTGCTCGATTGGCAGAGCGAAAGCAGCACATTGACCATCTACTATATTCAAAGTAACATAAATTTATTAACTCGACCTTTGATTGGTCATAAATTAGTGTAAATGAGCACTTAAGATTGATGGCCTATAATGGATATTTCGCGATATTAGATCAAACAATGTCTCGGTAACATTGTCAACTTTAACGTCAATTTTATGCTGCACCAGATTAGTTCTTTACACTTGAATTCATCTCAATATTTTATCAACGTTTCGTCGCCAATCTCTCAATGGTCTGGGTCTCACTTTAGAATAAACAAAACAACAATGATATATATAAATTAACAAGTAAACAAACTATGTTAAACAAAATTAATAAACTAAACAAAAATAACGTACAAAATTTAATTAATAACCAAACTTTGAAACGAAGAAACATCTCAACTATTGATTATTTTGAGAAGAAAAAAAATGTACTCAAATACTATTTTTGCACTCCGTAAATGGGAAATACAATTTGTATACATGCGGATTTACAAAATGCGCAAGTTATTTTCTTTTTAATATGGCTCACGCATTCGATAAATGCGTAAGCGATAGCAAGACTGGATTTATTTTTAGAATAAGTTGTCAATAAGGCATAAGGCTGCAATGACTTTTTCTGGAGCTGCTTTCACATTTTGTCCTTATTTTGAATATTACATTATTGTTGTTTTCAGGAATTTATAATGTTTTCAAAAGAAGATAAAGCCAATGTGTGAATGATATTATTGAAATTCAACATATTGAACTTCAAAAAAAGTCTCAAAAAAAATAAGGTAGTGTTTTTGCAGAATAAAGGCTATTCTACCGATTTTGCAAAATAAAGAAGTGTTTGTATGTCATGGAATTCAAATCAGCATCATTTTCAACTCGGATTGGCCCTAAACATGATGAAATATTTTGCTAAGTCATCAGTTTGGATAAAGGCAATAAAATAATCAAATTATGCTATTATTTCGGAAAGAATTTAAAGGATGATGTTAGAACGGCCGAATAATTTACTTTGAAATTCACCGCATCTTCAATTGTACGGCAGAGAATTCACGTAATTCATGGAGGAAAGAAAATCCGACAATTTTTATTCATGCTGCAGTTTTTGACCCTTTTAATTAGGGCTGTCAACGGATACTTTCGGATACGGATAGTGCCATATCCGTATCCGCATCCGGAACCATTTTCAGATATCGGATATCCGTATCCGCGGATACGGACGGATATCGGATAATTATCCGCTCCGCCAACAATCGATAAATCAATGAACATAAATGAACTATTTTAGCTTAATATTAATCTTTGTCAACCTAATTGATTACTAAAGTGCTAAAAATAAATAAATACGATGATAATATATAATTTTGAGCAATTAACTTGCGTTTAGTAGACTTTTAATTTTGCAAATTAATAAATTAGTATATTCAATTATGTCAAACTACACATAATTTAAGCTATTATTGGGAAAAAAAAAGCGGACGGATAATTTTCGGATGCGGATATGCCTATAATTGCATCCGCATCCGCTTTTCCGGATATCAGATATTTATCCGCTTTTCGGATACGGATGCGGACGGATTTCGGATTTTTCCGGTATCCATTGACAGTCCTACTTTTAATTCCGATTGAATAAGCATTTTCGGAATTTAAAAAGGCGCTGATAATATATGGAAAGAATTTGAATACTTAACGGATAAATGAAAACGCGTATATGCAGTTATTTCGGGGAAGCTCCGAATTAAACGTTCGTTACCAGACTTCTATAAATACCGACTTTGGGCACTGCAAAATTCAACTCATCTCTTCTTCTTTCTCGTTGATTACTTTCTCCGCACGCATATAGCTTAATCGCTCTGATTTCAGTCGGAAAAAAAAAAAAAAAAAAAAAAAAAAAAAAAAAAAAGAATGGAAGTGTTTAATCGGAAGCCGTCGTTTGAATTAAGAAAGGTGTACGCTTTCAATTTGGTGAGCGAATTCAGGCTCATCGATTCCTTGATCGAATACCACCCGAATGTTGTGATAAACGCAAAGTTTCCTGGATCGACATCACCCCTTTGTTCTCTTTCTCCTTGCAAAGCATACGAATTGATGAAGGCCACCATCGACGGGATGCAGATAATTCAATTTGGGCTTGCTCTATCCGACAGTTATGGAGAACTTGCTGGCAATCATTACCGCGGCAATCCTTTCGGTCCGGTTCTTTATGTGTGGGAATTCAATTTCAAAGATTTCAACATTTGGAGTGATTTGTATGATGCGAAATCACTGGATCTTCTGTTGAGAAAAGGGATCGATCTTCATATGCACTCGAGCAAAGGAATTGAATCGTCGGATTTTGCACAAGTTTTCATGAAATCCAAGCTGCATACTTTTGCTTTTAAAAACTGGGTCACATTTCAGGGTGCTTACGATTTAGGTTACTTGGTGAAAGTGCTCAACCATGGAAGGTTGCCTGATTCTATTGAGGAGTTTAACGCATGTTTGAGAATGTTTTGCGGAGAACGGGTTTTGGATATAAAGCAGATGATGTACGCTGAATACAGGTTCGTCGGTGATTTGGAGAAATTGGCACAACTGTTGGATGTTGAACGGCCATGGGGCGAACCTCATCAGGCTGCATCGGATTGTTTGCTTACAGCATTAACAGCCACAGAGATGATCATGAAGAAGAGACTTATGGGTGACGATAACGGTGCTCGACATGTTGGTGCTCTATTTGGATTGGGTTCACACTTAGAATTTCCTCCTGCTTATTTGCTTTTGGACTCTGTTTTTCCTTGCGTTTAAATAAATTCGCTATTTTATGGTACGTAAATGATGAACAATATATGCATGCATTGAAATTTATATGCCTTTTATCTTTTTCTTGTTTGTCTATAATATGCGGCAATATATTGTGTTCTCTTCTCTGTCTGCCTTTTATCTTTTTCTTGTTATTGTTTGTCTATAACATCTTGCATATGGTGTATACTGCTTCTGATTTTCTATAAATTTGGTAATACGTCACGCTCTTCTCTGTAACATTGTTCATAAATTATTCCAAACTGCATTATTTGAGATTTAAGCACTTCCATACTTGCAACTTCCATTCTGCTCGTTATATGCATTATGTGAATGGTATTTGTACATGAAGTTGTTTATTCTCTCTTATTCTATTATAGATTTTGACAGTCTATGTCTTATGATCGAACATAGAGATGATAGTCCAGTACATTGCTGAAATTTGACCTTCTTTCATGCTGAATTCATCACATTTAATGTGGAATACTTCTACCTATCAATAATATGTGCCTAAAGGTAAATCTTTCTTTTTACACAACGGCAAGAGACCGACAGTGAAAGTAGTTCTTGAAATACTTGTACATTGGTTTGTGATAAATCATGTTACACCTATATTCAAGGCAGAAGTTCTAGAAATCTTGCAAATCATCCCACAGACCCTACCACCTCCACTGCCTTCTTTTCCTCTTCACACTTCTTCTCCTTGCCATCACTACCATTCACCACTTGCTAGTCTGGAAACCCGAAATTGAGCTTAGCTCGGGAACCCTAAACTCAAAGGCGGCTCTATCCTAGGCCCTGGCTGCATCATCGGCTGTGTCGAATGCGCTTAACCACTTCCTGGCGGCTTTCCTTGGGTCTCTTATCTCTGCCGCCGATTTGCCCCATGGCCTCTGCGGCTCTGCCTCACTGTCGAATGCGCTTAACCCTAAAATGGATTTCTTGCTGTAACTTACTTGCTTAAGCAGAATCCTTAATGTTTTGTTCTTCTTCTTTTTTGTTAAAAACAGCAATAATAAAATAAAATAAACCGTTGATCATGCAAAACTTACTGTCAGTACCAGTCATAATTAACAGTATTAGGCACTACTTTGTTTTGTGTTAGAAAACACTCAACTTGAATTTGATAGTCAACTCGCAATTTCATCATATTGATATGATTGACCTTCCCGATTGTAATATTTTCTGAACGATCTAAAGGATTAAACTCATTTTTTAACATAATCTTGTTCTTTTCGTGTCTATGTTCTAAAATTTAATGTATGCTAGAACTGATGAACTACATTTTTTTTACATATTGCCACTTTATTAAGAGTGCCACCGTCAAAGTCCATCAAATCTTGCAAATCATCCCACAGCCCCTACCACCTCAACTGCCTTCTTTTCCTCTTCACACTTCTTCTCCTTATCATCACTACCATTCACCACTTGCTGGTCTGGAAACCCGAAATTGAGCTTAGCCCATTTGCTTAACCACTTCCTGGAGGCCTTCCTTGGGTCTCTTACTCCGCCACCCATTTGCCCCATGGCCTCTGCCTCACTCCCCTGTACTTATTCTTCTCGTACTTCCTCCTCCTCTTTGTCACCTCCGCCTTCACCTTCATCGGTTTTGTCGAGCTCGTAAAAATGTCACACCAAACGCACCCTGATATGCTGCATTGGCTGCACAATAGGAAGGCTGGGGTGGGTTCTGAGTCCGTGTCCGATAAGGCATGGACAAAGACTGATACCATTATCGACTGTTCTAGCTCTCTGCTTAGCCTGTTGTGTACGGTAGGGAAGCTGATCATATCTGAATTTGGATGTGGTTTTTTTGAACGTTTGAGTTGAGGAATTTGAATGGGAGACTAAGGTAGCGTTTGAGTTCAAAAGATAGCTTTCGCATCCGACAACAGCTAATTTTTTTGCTTCTTTTATCCATATCCATACAAATAAAACACATACAAATAATTAATAAAATAATAACTTTACCTCTTTCAGTTTTTACCACTTTGGTAAAAAAACACATTCTCCTTCCATAACAACTACATTTCAAATAACCCTTCAAAATACCTCTTTCATTTTCTCTTTTCAGTTCAAAATCAAACGGACCCAAAGTGGTATTTATACTGCTTTTGCTTAAGCAGTATAACAATTATACTTTTTTGTTTGGACATTTCATCTTCGGTATTAAGAAGGTCGTGGAAAATGTGAGGTTAAGGTTGAATTGAGTGAGCTCAGCTGCTTTGGTTTTGCGGACTGAACATGACTCTTTTCTGCATTCATCCTGGATATACGTCCAGCAAACCATCCGTAATTGTAAATCATATAATAGGTAAATATAGTACTTATAAAGAGATTAATTATACTGTATCTCATGACATACATGCTTGGGTTTTCATATTATCTTTGACAATAATATGTATATACTTGCTTAATGATAATGTTGCAGTAATGAACATGAACCTTAGGCATTCCATAAATTAAGTTAACCCCCTGTGTAAAGTGTAAACTGATATTATGTATCACACTATCCAGGGCCCGCTGGGAGTTTTGGGTTGCCCTAGACAATAATGCTGGGGGCAAAAGAAAAATCTGTAGGAGGTTGCCCTTAAACGTAGGGCAAAAATTGAAAAAATCAACAAGCTGGAGGATTGAACCACAGACCTCAAGCACTACACACACTAAATGATAACCAAGACCAACTAAGCTACATAAGATTGTTGATGGCAAGTAGTAGTCACGTTTTGAAACCAGCAAACCAACTGATCGCCAGCACCTCCTCCTCCGCCGTTGCCCTTGGAGGTGGGTTGCCCTATTCGGCGGCCTAGTCCGCCTAGCCCTAAAACCGGCCCTGACACTATCATGACAACAGGTTCGATCAGATTGAACTCATGTCCAAAGAACCATTTTGCAGTATACCTATGATTCGGTTTTTTCACATTTATTCATCCAGCTCGTTAAAGAAAAATAACTTGTTAGATAAGAACGAAATAAAGCTAAAATTGAAATATTAAGGATATAATGATCGATTAAAATGCAATCTGAATTTAAAAATTATAATCTTATAAATTTGTTTGCTAGTTTTTAGTCGATTTCAAATTATACTAAATCAAACTGAAAGTTCTAGTTTTGAAAAAAATATTAAAGTACTCTTGGAACAAAAAAAATCGAGAATTTTGGAACTTCTCTAATTTTAATTGTACAAAATGCTTCTTTTGCTTAACCAAAAGATCTCAAGTCTACTTTGAAATGTTTACATACATATTTCAAGCAACAACAATATTCATCATAAATCAAACTCAGACAGTCCAAAATATACAAGAAAATCAATAGACCGACAACACTCATCTAAACAAAAGATACCAAGCATACCAAATCAACATCAAACATCCCCCAAGTCAGCATCAAACATTCGTCGTTTCCATGAAATAAATCAGATAAACCCAAATCAACATCAGATAATACATACAAAATTTATCAGACACATCCTCATCTTCTTTAAGCGTATATGAACAAATAAAAATACAAAAAAGGGTACCTATCATGACTGATTGTAACAACCCGTATTTTTATAGCATATTAAAACAAGAAATCAAGGCAGAATTAAATTTTAAAATCAGAATCAGGGGAAACATGTTACGCCATTGCGTTCGTCTCTAAATTTTACATGAAATAGAGTCCGAGTTTCGAAAATCGGAGTCCGGATGAAGAAGTTATGGCCTGTACAAGTTTCAGCAGTTTTCAGGCAACACTGGACCAGGGGGTCGACCATAGGATCGACCTACCCCCCCTCCCCCCCTCCCCAGGTCGACCATAGGGTCGACCTACCCCCCAGGTCGACCATAGTGTCAACCACCCCACCTTACAGGTCGGCCTGGTTTGACCCAGAACTCATTTTTGAAGCCTGATACGTGTTTTGAAGGTCCGGATTGATTCTAGGGTTAATCTAAGGGCCTAAACTAGTTGCTACACCTATAAAAACACCCTTAGACCTAACCTAATTCATATCAAATCATTCTTACACTATTATGCTGCTGGACTTCCTCTTGATCATGGCCGCCGCTCTCTAAACTTTTCTCTTAGCCTCCAAACTAGTTTCAAACTAGAGATTAAAGCTTCTACAGCAATTCTACAACAATTCAAGAAGATAAATCAATGTCTCTGCAACGTTCTACGACAATTTTAGTTCTTAATTCATTAGCCATGCTATGTAAGTTCTAGTTATTTTCAGATTAAAATAATTAAATTTAATATGGACATGTGATGAAATGAAATTGGACTTTTGATTCAATTCTTGTTTCTTCTTGGATCTCGATCTTGAGAACTTTTCTATCTTTATTCACATGACAAGTTTATGGTCTATTCAGCCTGTTGTAAATCAATTTTTCTTGGTTCATGTTGATATTATTATCAAGATCTATTCTTTATGCCTGAGATGACGCTTTTATGTCGTTTTCTCTTTGATCTTGTTTTTATTGCAACTTCTACCTCCCCCTATTTATTTTCTTTTGATGAACCTAGGTCAATTTCGGACCTAGGCCTAAACTACGATATACATGCGATGGTATACGAGGGAAATATTGGAATATTGCCTAGTGGAATATATGTGTTTGGTGGAATCGAAGGCATAATATGAAAATTTGATGTTTGGGGATAATTTACCATTAACATGAAACTTGATATTTGGGTATTGTCATTATAATGGTAATTGCAAGAATGGAGATTGGCATATATAATTTGACATGGATCTTGATATATGTAATTTGGCTAGAACTTGTTATGAGTAAATTGGCTTAAACGTAGTATACATGTAATTTTGGGTATAAAACTTGATCTATGTAAATTGGGCATAGCTTTGTAAACATGTAAATCATGAATCTTGACATAGGTAAAGCGGCATGAAACTTGGTATATATGTAAATTGGCATACGGCTTAAATTGAACATATGTAAATTTGGTACGAATTGGGCATATGTAAAATTTACATGTAATCTAGAACTTGGGCATATGTTAATTATGTAAAATTTGGAGTTGAAACATATATGATAATTTATGACTTAGTAGAGGTTTAACATGAACGCGCCTAAGTTGGTTTTTGGGTAATTAGCATGTATTGTAAATAAAAGGCTATAACTTGGCATAACCTTATAGTGAATTATGATAATAATTTGGGAATACATTTTTAGGCAAAAACGTGAATCATGAACATTTCTATATGTTAAACACATGAACTGATATTGTGGTTTTGGGTGGAATACGACCATTAATGAACCTTTGACACGAGGTTAGACTCGGTTTGTGGTGTAAATCTGTCCGGAACCGCCCGGCAAATCCAGTAGCCATAAAGTGTCAGTCTAATGTGAGAGGTCGAAGGTCGAATCGTAGGCATAACGATTTATGACACGAGGTTAGACCCAGTTTGTAGTGTAAATCTGCCCGGAACCGCCAGGCAAATCTAGTGGCCACAAAATGCACGATCTAATGTGAGAGGTCATGATTCGTTCGTCATAATGAATGAATTAAGGAATACTAACCATAATAAGACGTGGGTATGGTTAGAGGGTTAGGTGGGATGACATGGAAATTTGACACGTGTAACAACCCGTATTTTCAATAACCTGTAATAACATAAATCGAGGCAGAATTTAATTCTAAAATGGGAATCAAGGGAAACGGGCTATGCCATTGTGTTCGTCTCGGAAAAATACGCGAAATAGAGTCCGAGTTTTCGAAAATCGGAGTCCGTATGACCAAGATATGGCCTCGCGAAGTTTCACGAAAATTCCCAAATTAAAGTATACTTAATTAAGTGAAATGGGTTGTGTAGATATATATATATATATATATATATATTGATATATATATATATATATAATTGAAAATTTAATAAATAAATATGCAAAAATGCTCAAAACAGCGAATTGGGAGAGGGGAATAACCGAACCGGCCGATTTTTGAAGTCGACCCGAGCCCGCTGGGTCGACTAGGGGTTAATCCAGGGTGTTTGGCTGTCAACCCGTGGGCCGATTCGCTCAAGTGCAGATTTTGCATTTGAATGGTTCTCATGGTCCATCTTTAATCTAAAGGCCCTAGATGGTTCCTACACTTGACTTCTTCCCCAAGACATGCTTTGATGGCTTGGATTGAATCTAGGGTTAATCCTATGGCCTAAAACACTTGCCTAATCTATAAATAAGACCCTAACCTACCCTAATTCATTCATAATTAAACCTAGTGACTAAACTATGGCAAAATGCTAGCTCTCATGGCCTCCACTAATTTTATGAAGAGGGTTGCATACTAATCACTCTCTAATCAACTTCTAATCCCTTCTTAGCATCTTAATCTTCTTCATTTGGTGTTCAAAGTTGCTAGTTGTGAGTTTCTATCACTTTGATGATCTTTTGGTAAACTAATTAGATGAGATGTGATGAGATTTATGGTTTTGTATGTGGGTTAATGAGCTTTGAATCATATGATATGATGTTAGCATTAATCTTATGTTTATGCATGTTGAGTATGTAAGCTTATGCAAGTTTAATATGATGTATGTTATGTTTGCATGATGCTAAATATGCAAGTTGTGGGCTATGTAATCATATGCATGTTATGCAAGTTCATGGTAATATGCTATGCAAGTTACATGTTTGTTAATATGCAAGTTACATGTTTGTTAATATGCAAGTTACATGTATGTAAATATGCAAGTTACATGTTTGTTAATATGCAAGTTACATGTTTGTTAATATGCAAGTTACATGTATGTAAATATGCAAGTTACATGTTTCTTTATATGCAAGTTACATGTTTGTTAATATGCGAGTTACATGTATGTAAATATGCAAGTTACATGTTTATTAATATGCAAGTTCATGATGACACATTATGCAAGTCTATAAGCTAATATGCAAGTTTGTTATGCAAAATGAATATGTAAGTTATGTGACATATTATATGCAAGTTATGTGACATGTTATGCAAGTTCATATGTAAGTTATGTGTTTGTTAATATGCAAGATGGCACCTTTGAAACATGTTCATTCATATGCAAGTTGACACCTTTTATATGTGTTATATCATGAACGAAATTACGTGGGAACGATGGGGTAATTAAATGCATAAGTTAATAAGATTGTGTGAAATTAATATAATTATGCATAACACAAAATAAATAAACATAGTATGGGAATTTGCCTATTTGGTTAGGTGTACCCATACTATGTGTTGGGAATTTACCTATTGAGTTAGGTCTACCCCATGGGAATTTACCTATTAAGTTAGGTCTACCCATGTTAAGAAAACTTGATTAATTAGGGATAATTAATATAAAATTATGAGGGTGATTAATTAGGTGTAATTAATTGACTAAGACACGAGGTTGGACTCAGTTGTAGCGTAAAACTGCCCGGACCCAACCGGCTTAACCAGTTGCTACAAATGTTAGCCCAATGTGAGAGGTCTTAGGCACAAACTAAATACGTAATTAATGTAAAGACACGAGGTTAGACTCTGTTATGACATAAGGCTGCCCGGACCCAACCGGCTTAACCAGCGGTCATAAAAGACAGTCTAATGTGAGAGGTCTTTACAAAGGTTACGTTCTTAATTAATTAATTAAGAAACACTTAACCACATTAGCATGTAGAGGGACATGAGGGGTTAAGTGGGTGCCTCGGGTGGCATGAGAAAATCTAGTGGTTGCCTTGGGTGGCAATAGAAAATACGATTAGAATACTTAACCAAAATAGAACATGTAATTAAAACATGATTAAAGGGTTAAGTGGGATATACTAGAAAAAGGGACAAGCTTAGGTGGGTAGCTTGTGGAGGCCCATTTCAACAAGTAACCCATACGTATCTTTGTGGGCTCGACCCATGTCGAGGACGGGACACGCATACTGGGCTTGACTGTAAGAGGCAAACGGGTTAGCGGTGGCAACGCAAGTCCAACGGGCTTCATATGCGTGAGTGGGCCCGGGCTGGTAGGTAAGCCGTTGTTGCATCGTGTAGATATAAGCCGTGCACTGTTAGTTTTATCAGGTTGCCACGTTGGGGAATGGTACACCCCACGGTGGGGCCAGCACGGGTATCTACGTTAGGGAGCCGATCGAATGGGGAGTAGTGTGTACATCTGGTGGATTGTAGGGCCCCGTGGCGCCTACTTGGTCACCTAGGGGTACGCAAGTACTATTAGGTTAATTTTAAAAGTCCTTGGGTGGGATCAACCTTTAAGTTAGGAACGACTGGTGTGGTGCAGTTTAGTAATTTACCTTAGGAAGGGTAGATGCGTCTTTATCTTTTATCTTGGTTTAGTTAACTGCTTAGTATAGCCGTTCATCCCTATATGTTACCGTATATCAAGTTATGTCTTCTCTGGTTACTTTAACGATTGTATTGTTAAAGTTATAGGACTCACTCAGACTTATGTCTGACCCCGTTGTTTTTACCTTTTTCCCAACCCTCAGGTCCTACGGTGGATCCTAGCAGTAGTGGAGCTTGATCGGATTGCTGTCCCAGTCTTTAGGAGCTTGGATAGATGTAAAGCTCCAGTTATCCAGTTATCTTTTCTTTTGTTTTGGCTATTGTGTGAGAGTGGGATTATGTACTTCTTTATTTTGATGGATATTGTACTTGACTTTTATTGTGGTTTTATGATGTAACCAGACATGTTTTACTTCCGCTGTTATGAGATGATGTTTTAAAATTTCAAGTACTATTTATATCTGTCTTGTTGTAATTTTTCTGTTCTATATTCACTAAAATACTCCACCGATGCTATGGCATTCCCTTAGTGAGTGATCATAGCGGGAGTGGGGTGTTACACGTGGTATCAGAGCTTAAGGTTACCAGAACAGATAAAATTTTTGAGAAAAACTACTTTCTAAGAGTATTTTCGAAGAAAGTATTTTTAAAAGCATGTCTTCTAAGAGAAAAAGTTTTTGAAAAAGAAAAGCATAATCCCCAATAGCCATATCTTTATCTTTCGGAATCTCCTTTTTGAATCTTTCCTCTTTCGTTTCAGCATGGCTGAAGATCTTAACATCCCGGAGGGTTTAGTTATACCACTATGGTATAGGAGGTTGCAAGAGGCTAGGGCCGCGGCTGCGGGTCCGGCCAATGCTACTACACCAGAGACAACCGCTCCTCCTCCTCAGCCTAGAGTGGATAATTTTGCTAAGGTTTGCAAGGAGTTCAAGGCTATAGGAGGAAAACCTTTTCTTGGTTCAGAGACTTTCGTAGAGGCTAGAGATTGGCTTAAGGAAGTGGAAGAGTTGCTGGATATCTTTGAAGTGGAAGAGGGAAAGAAAGTCAAGTTGGCGGCTTGGTTAATGAAGGGAGAGGCCTCATTCTGGTGGGAGGTCACTAATGGAGAACGCCCTGTTGACTCTTGGGCAGATTTTAAGCAAAGGTTTGGGGCTAAGTTTCTCTCAAGGGCGGAAGAGAATCTGTTTATGGAGAAGTTCTTGAATTTGAAGCAAGGGAATCTCACGGTGAAAGAATATGTCAACAAATTCAATCAATTAGCAAGGTTTGGCATAGAGTTGGTGAATACACCGGAGAAGAAGGCTTTGAGGTTCGTTAGAGGCTTGAACGAACCATTGCAAGGAATAGCTATGACTCACATTCCTATGGGGGCCACTTTTGAGAAGCTTGTCTACATGGCACTTATGCATGAGGATGATAAGAATTCTAAGGCACCAGAGAAAAAGGGGGATCAGAAGAAACCGCAACAGCAACAACAAGGCAAGGGCGGAAAAGGCAATGGTGACAAAAAGAAGACGAAGAAGAAGTGCTTCAATTGTGGAACACCAGGACACCTCAGTAAGGATTGTCGCAAAAAGAAGAAGACCGGTTGCTTTCATTGTGGTGAAGCAGGGCATCTTGTGAAAAACTGCCCAAAGAAGGGGCAGAAGACGGGGTCTACCTCAGGAGGCCAGGTGCAAGCTCTTATAGCACCACCTCAGTCAGGGGGGCAAGTTCAGGTTCTCTCAGTTCCACCGATTCAGCAGAGAGGTAGAACTATTTCCGTTGAAAGTCTGGTTTTTCTGTTTGATCATCCAGTTCGTACTTTGTTTGACTCTGGCGCATCGCATTCTTTTATCTCATCATCGTTAGTTGAGTCACTGCACTTAGACACCAGTCTAGTTGATGATCCCTTGGTTGTCTCAAACCCAATTGGGGGCTCCATATATCTGTCTATGATATGTTTGGGTTTGAAGATTTCTATACTTAGCGTTGAGTTTAGATGTGATGCTTTTGTATTGGGCTTCACGGGCTATGGGTTGATCTTGGGCATGGACTGGTTATCCAGTAATGGTGCCGTTCTTGATTGCGAAAGGAGAGTTGTCAGGCTCATGACCCGCTTGGGTAACACTCTCGAGATCTCTTGCAATCCCATGGAATCTGTTTTGCTAAGTTATCTTGAATCGCTCGATGCTTCGGTCGAAAGTTTGTGTTCTGTCAGAGTAGTCCGGGAATATCCGGATGTGTTTGAAGAAGTAAAGGGTTTGCCTCCGAAGCGGGAGATAGATTTCCGAATTTATTTGGTGGATAATGCCAAACCAGTGTCTTTGCCAGTACGCCACATGGCTCCTCGTGAGAGAAGAGAACTTCATAAGCAAGTAGGGGAGTTGCTTGAGAAGGGGTTCATAAGGCGAAGTATATCGGAGTGGGGAGCTCCAGTAGTGTTTGCCACGAAGGCGGATGGGTCCCTCAGACTTTGTGTGGATTATAGGGAACTTAATAAGCTCACGAAGAAGAATAGACACCCATTACCGAGGATAGATGATCTCTTTGATCAGTTGGTTGGCGCGTCAGTATTTTCGCAGATGGACTTAGCTACAGGGTTTCATCAGTTAAGAGTGGCGGAGGACAGTATAGAGAAGACTGCTTTCCGGACTCCGGATGGTTTTTATGAGTGGCTAGTGATGCCATTTGGGTTGACAAACGCCCCCGCATACTTTGTTGATCTCATGAGTAGAGTGTTCAGAGAGTATCTGAATAAGTTTGTAGTAGTTTTTGTGGATGACATCTTGGTCTTTTCCAAGAATGAAGAAGAGCATGCCTTACATCTCAAGGAAGTGTTGGAGACTCTTCGAGCGCATAGTCTTAAAGCTAAATTCTCTAAATGCCATTTTTGGAGAAGAGAAGTGCGATTCTTAGGGCATGTGGTCTCTAAGGAAGGGATAGCTGTGGATCCCGCAAAGATAGTATCTATCCAGGATTGGAAAGTTCCTAGAAATGCTACCGAGGTAAGAAGTTTCTTGGGGTTGGCAGGATATTATAGGAAGTTCATCAAAGACTTCGCGAAGATATCAGCCCCATTAACCCGCTTGACGAAGAAGAATCTGGTTTTCTCATGGGATGTAGATTGTGATGATGCTTTCCGACGGTTAAAGAGAGCTTTGACCACCGCTCCAGTTTTAGTGCTTCCAGATGGGAGTAAGCCGTTTGTTGTTTATACCGATGCTTGTGGAACAGGATTAGGCGCAGTCTTGATGCAGGAGGGAAGGGTAATAGCCTATGGAGGGAGACAATTGAGAGTGCATGAGAAGAATTACCCTACCCATGATCTAGAGTTGGCCGCGATTGTTTTCGCACTTAAGTCTTGGCGCCATTATCTTCTTGGTGAGAGATTCGAGTTGTTCACCGACCATAAATCATTGAAGTACTTATTCTCTCAGAAGGATTTAAACTTAAGACAGCAAAGGTGGATGGAGTTCTTAGCATCCTATGATTTCGAGATAGCGTATACCCCTGGTAAGGGTAACGTGGTGGCAGACGCCTTAAGTAGAAAAAGGCTATCTTTGAGTCCATTGTTCGTGGAACGACGAAGCTTGGAGTTTCTTTCTTTGTTTGACTTCAGACCTTCTGTTGATTTTGTACCTGGTTTGTTGGCATCCTTGGAGGTTAGACCTACTCTTTTGAGACGGATTGGCGAGGCTCAGCGAGACGACCCACAGTTGGTTGTGTTGGTAGAGAAGCTTATAAGAGGGGAGTCGTCCAGCCATTTGGGTAGATACACCATAGATGATAAGGGATGGTTGCATAGAGACGGTAGACTTTGTGTACCGCAAGATGAGGGTTTGAAGAAGGCTATTTTGGATGATGCACATCGTTCAAGAATGACTATTCATCCCGGTGGAGACAAAATGTACCAAGACATGAAGAGAGTTTTCTTTTGGGCCGGTATGAAGAAAGATGTGGCCGAGTATGTGGCTAGATGCTTAGTGTGCCAACAAGTTAAAGTGGAGCAAAGGAAACCCGGTGGGTTGCTACACCCATTGGAAGTTCCACAGTGGAAGTGGGATAGTGTCTCGATGGATTTCATCGACGGGTTACCGAGATCGAGGAAGGGCAATACGGGAATTTGGGTTGTGGTAGACAGACTTACAAAGAGTGCCCATTTTATACCCGTAAAGAGTAAGAGGACCGCTCCATGGCTTGCTTCAGTCTATGTTAGAGAGATTGTTAGATTGCATGGCGTACCATCCAGCATTGTGAGTGATCGAGATCCTATTTTCACTAGTGAGTTTTGGAGAAGTTTGCAAGAGGCGGTAGGGACTCAGTTGTGTTTGAGCACCGCATATCATCCTCAGACGGACGGTCAGACCGAGAGGGTGAACCGTATCTTAGAAGATCTTTTGAGGCTTTGTATCTTGGATTTTGGAGGTACATGGGAAGAACATCTTCCTTTGGTGGAGTTCGCATATAATAACAGCTTTCAGTCCAGTATTGGTATGGCTCTTTTCGAAGCTCTTTATGGAAGGCCTTGTCGATCTCCTACATGTTGGTGGGAATCTACGGATAAGATCTTGCTTGGGCCGGATATGGTTAGAGAGACTTCAGAGAAGATTGATTTAATTCGAAAAAGGATGAAAGCAGCGCAAGATAGACAGAAATCTTATGCGGATCGGAGAAGGACGGATCTTGAGTTTGAGGTTGGGGACATGGTTTTTGTCAAAGTATCTCCATTGAGAAATGTTGTTCGCTTTGGGTCCGTAGGGAAGTTAGCACCGAGATTTGTTGGGCCGTTTCCTATTAAGGAAAGGATTGGACGGATGGCATATAGGGTGGAGTTGCCCGACAGACTTAGTGGTGTTCATGATGTATTCCATGTATCACATTTGAGGAAGTGCTTACATGAGACCGCGGAGGTGGTAGAGCCGAGCTTGCTTAGAGATGTAGAGGTAGAGCGTGATGCGACGATTCGACGAGCTCCTACTCGCATCCTTGGGTCAGAAACTAGGAAGTTGAGGAACAGAGAAGTTCAGCTAGTTAAAGTGCAATGGGGAGATGACGAAAGCAATGCTACTTGGGAGACGGAAGCAAAGATGCGTTCTTTGTATCCATTTCTTTTTGAGAGTATGTCTTTTAACTTCTCCTTTATTGCTTGTCTAGTACTTATCTTATCTTTAGTATATCCTCTCGCTAATACCTATGACCTTTAGATAGGGTAAAACCTATGGTTGAGACATGTGTTTGAAACATGTTATGGTTGATGGATGCATATGGATGCAATTGTTTGCTAGTGGTTGCTTGTGGATGCATATACACACACATTAGGCACTAGATCGGCTCAGTCACTTCATGTTGCATATTGCATAAATGGATGTGGTAGTTAGATTGATGGATGTATCATGGCTGTGTTATCATATGGATGATGCATTTTTGTGTATGGTTGTGCACGCATGTAGAAATTTGTATGTGTCAATAGGGTTTCGCATACATATTGGATGCATGGCACTATCATGGTTTGCATTAAGGAGGTTTACTGTATCAGTAACCGCCTGATTTTCGCATTAGGTAAGTACATATACACACACTTTTGCATATATCCATCCAGCATTTAGAATCTTGTAAGGACAATGATTGCTCGTGGATGATGCTTTGAGTAGATGGATGATTGGATGGTAGGATACGTTCTTCCTAACTTGAAGATTTCGGGGACGAAATCCTTTAAGGAGGGGAGAATGTAACAACCCGTATTTTCAATAACCTGTAATAACATAAATCGAGGCAGAATTTAATTCTAAAATGGGAATCAAGGGAAACGGGCTATGCCATTGTGTTCGTCTCGGAAAAATACGCGAAATAGAGTCCGAGTTTTCGAAAATCGGAGTCCGTATGACAAAGATATGGCCTCGCGAAGTTTCACGAAAATTCCCAAATTAAAGTATACTTAATTAAGTGAAATGGGTTGTGTAGATATATATATATATATATATATATATATATATATATATTGATATATATATATATAATTGAAAATTTAATAAATAAATATGCAAAAATGCTCAAAACAGCGAATTGGGAGAGGGGAATAACCGAACCGGCCGATTTTTGAAGTCGACCCGAGCCCGCTGGGTCGACTAGGGGTTAATCCAGGGTGTTTGGCTGTCAACCCGTGGGCCGATTCGCTCAAGTGCAGATTTTGCATTTGAATGGTTCTCATGGTCCATCTTTAATCTAAAGGCCCTAGATGGTTCCTACACTTGACTTCTTCCCCAAGACATGCTTTGATGGCTTGGATTGAATCTAGGGTTAATCCTATGGCCTAAAACACTTGCCTAATCTATAAATAAGACCCTAACCTACCCTAATTCATTCATAATTAAACCTAGTGACTAAACTATGGCAAAATGCTAGCTCTCATGGCCTCCACTAATTTTATGAAGAGGGTTGCATACTAATCACTCTCTAATCAACTTCTAATCCCTTCTTAGCATCTTAATCTTCTTCATTTGGTGTTCAAAGTTGCTAGTTGTGAGTTTCTATCACTTTGATGATCTTTTGGTAAACTAATTAGATGAGATGTGATGAGATTTATGGTTTTGTATGTGGGTTAATGAGCTTTGAATCATATGATATGATGTTAGCATTAATCTTATGTTTATGCATGTTGAGTATGTAAGCTTATGCAAGTTTAATATGATGTATGTTATGTTTGCATGATGCTAAATATGCAAGTTGTGGGCTATGTAATCATATGCATGTTATGCAAGTTCATGGTAATATGCTATGCAAGTTACATGTTTGTTAATATGCAAGTTACATGTTTGTTAATATGCAAGTTACATGTATGTAAATATGCAAGTTACATGTTTGTTAATATGCAAGTTACATGTTTGTTAATATGCAAGTTACATGTATGTAAATATGCAAGTTACATGTTTCTTTATATGCAAGTTACATGTTTGTTAATATGCGAGTTACATGTATGTAAATATGCAAGTTACATGTTTATTAATATGCAAGTTCATGATGACACATTATGCAAGTCTATAAGCTAATATGCAAGTTTGTTATGCAAAATGAATATGTAAGTTATGTGACATATTATATGCAAGTTATGTGACATGTTATGCAAGTTCATATGCAAGTTATGTGTTTGTTAATATGCAAGATGGCACCTTTGAAACATGTTCATTCATATGCAAGTTGACACCTTTTATATGTGTTATATCATAAACGAAATTACGTGGGAACGATGGGGTAATTAAATGCATAAGTTAATAAGATTGTGTGAAATTAATATAATTATGCATAACACAAAATAAATAAACATAGTATGGGAATTTGCCTATTTGGTTAGGTGTACCCATACTATGTGTTGGGAATTTACCTATTGAGTTAGGTCTACCCCATGGGAATTTACCTATTAAGTTAGGTCTACCCATGTTAAGAAAACTTGATTAATTAGGGATAATTAATATAAAATTATGAGGGTGATTAATTAGGTGTAATTAATTGACTAAGACACGAGGTTGGACTCAGTTGTAGCGTAAAACTGCCCGGACCCAACCGGCTTAACCAGTTGCTACAAATGTTAGCCCAATGTGAGAGGTCTTAGGCACAAACTAAATACGTAATTAATGTAAAGACACGAGGTTAGACTCTGTTATGACATAAGGCTGCCCGGACCCAACCGGCTTAACCAGCGGTCATAAAAGACAGTCTAATGTGAGAGGTCTTTACAAAGGTTACGTTCTTAATTAATTAATTAAGAAACACTTAACCACATTAGCATGTAGAGGGACATGAGGGGTTAAGTGGGTGCCTCGGGTGGCATGAGAAAATCTAGTGGTTGCCTTGGGTGGCAATAGAAAATACGATTAGAATACTTAACCAAAATAGAACATGTAATTAAAACATGATTAAAGGGTTAAGTGGGATATACTAGAAAAAGGGACAAGCTTAGGTGGGTAGCTTGTGGAGGCCCATTTCAACCAGTAACCCATACGTATCTTTGTGGGCTCGACCCATGTCGAGGACGGGACACGCATACTGGGCTTGACTGTAAGAGGCAAACGGGTTAGCGGTGGCAACGCAAGTCCAACGGGCTTCATATGCGTGAGTGGGCCCGGGCTGGTAGGTAAGCCGTTGTTGCATCGTGTAGATATAAGCCGTGCACTGTTAGTTTTATCAGGTTGCCACGTTGGGGAATGGTACACCCCACGGTGGGGCCAGCACGGGTATCTACGTTAGGGAGCCGATCGAATGGGGAGTAGTGTGTACATCTGGTGGATTGTAGGGCCCCGTGGCGCCTACTTGGTCACCTAGGGGTACGCAAGTACTATTAGGTTAATTTTAAAAGTCCTTGGGTGGGATCAACCTTTAAGTTAGGAACGACTGGTGTGGTGCAGTTTAGTAATTTACCTTAGGAAGGGTAGATGCGTCTTTATCTTTTATCTTGGTTTAGTTAACTGCTTAGTATAGCCGTTCATCCCTATATGTTACCGTATATCAAGTTATGTCTTCTCTGGTTACTTTAACGATTGTATTGTTAAAGTTATAGGACTCACTCAGACTTATGTCTGACCCCGTTGTTTTTACCTTTTTCCCAACCCTCAGGTCCTACGGTGGATCCTAGCAGTAGTGGAGCTTGATCGGATTGCTGTCCCAGTCTTTAGGAGCTTGGATAGATGTAAAGCTCCAGTTATCCAGTTATCTTTTCTTTTGTTTTGGCTATTGTGTGAGAGTGGGATTATGTACTTCTTTATTTTGATGGATATTGTACTTGACTTTTATTGTGGTTTTATGATGTAACCAGACATGTTTTACTTCCGCTGTTATGAGATGATGTTTTAAAATTTCAAGTACTATTTATATCTGTCTTGTTGTAATTTTTCTGTTCTATATTCACTAAAATACTCCACCGATGCTATGGCATTCCCTTAGTGAGTGATCATAGCGGGAGTGGGGTGTTACAACACGTGAGTATGGACCTAACCGGTATGAGTTAAGAACATGTAAAACTTATAAATGTCGGCTCAACCAACATAATTGTTAATCAGACCAATGTCTGGGTTAAGTAATATGACTACACTAATGACACTTAACCAATATGATATGAATGGGTAGGTTAAGTAACATGGCTAGGCTAATGACACTTAACCATTATAACATGATAGCGGATGGGTTGGGCTAACTTTAATAGGTTGATAACACCCAATCGATATAAC
Source organism: Allium sativum (assembly GCA_030737875.1). Classification (NCBI taxonomy): domain Eukaryota; kingdom Viridiplantae; phylum Streptophyta; class Magnoliopsida; order Asparagales; family Amaryllidaceae; genus Allium; species Allium sativum. Next base: position 289,297,263 of record CM060913.1, read on the forward strand.
TTGATGCGCGGTAGGGTTAGGTAAACACACGAGGGTAACACTTAACCATTATAATATGACTGGTGGATGGGGTTAAGTTAACATGCACTTAACCAATATAACGTGATGCGTGGTAAGGTTAAGTAACAACAGATGGTAACACTTAACCGTCACAAAATGATAAGTAGGTGGGCTAAGTCAATGTACACTTAACCAATATGACATGACATGCGGTGGGGTTAAGTTAACACAAGGGAGAACACTTAGCCAGTATAACAAGGCTTGCGGTAGGGTTAAGTAACACAAGGAACAACACTTAACCGATATAACATGATGTGTGGTAGGGTTAAGTAAAACAAGATGAAACACTTAACCTACTTAACCTAATGGACGAAGAGGGTGAAGTACATATCGGGTTGGTGGGTAATATTAGTAAATATAGGCCCACAAACTTAACCATTAATTAGCACGCTTGAATAGGTGGGTTAAGTACATCACGGGAAGGTGGATAATATCTGTATATATAGACCCACACACTTAACCAGTAGGAAACCCTAGTAACGAGGACCCATTTCAGCCGTAACCCAAATCAGGTATCAACGGTACCCTAAAACTAGGCAGGGTGGGGCACGATTACTGGGCTGATTGTAAGCGGTCAAACGACGGCGGTGGGTGCATAGTGTAGGTCTAACGGGGTGCGGGCGTGCATACACTCCGGAGCAGACAACCAGGGCAATGGGGACACCAATAGTATAACCTATGCCTTTTAGAATTGCGTCGGGCCGCCACCATGGGTCTTGATACACCCCATGGTGGGGACAACATAGGTATCTACAATCATTGGGGGTCGTATGACACACATAGGTTGCATAATCCCTAGGTTGGACCTAGGCGGCATAAACCCTAAATCCGAGAAGCGTTCAATAGGTAGCATAATCCCTAGGTTGGACCTAGGTGGCATAAATCTTGGTTGAATCAAGGAAGCGCTCGATAGAAAACCCTAGATTAGATCTAGGTAATAAATAATAGATGTACACGTGAAAGTAACCTTAATTTTCGGGGATTGGGATCACGTCATGATTTTATCATTTTATATAGATTACTAGTTGGGACACTAGTTAGGTGGTGTAGAGAAAATAGATATCATTTTAGTGGTGAAGCTGAGAAATCTTGCGATGCTTGATAGAAATCTTGCTAAACTATACTTAGTTCATCTTGAATGGGAACCTTGCAATGTTATACATGACAGAAATCCTATGATGTTATTCTTAGTTATCGTGCCTGTAGATTATCTTGTCATCATGCTTATGTTTACTTTCAGTTTATTCATGCCATGTTATCTTTACCTGTTTTTATGCTGAAAGTCACTAGGACTTACTCAGTCTTTATGACTGACCCGGTTTGTTTCGCCTCTTTTTCTTCCGTTCCCCCCCCCCCCCCAGGTTCGCAGGGTGGGAATACAGCTTAATTCAGATCTTACCAAGCTCCAAGGCTCTTTCATGTATGACTTGGATTTCTCTTGGCTATGGCTTGCTTTGCTTTATTGGGGAATGCTACAGTTTATTTTTATGCTTCTTTGTTTTTGAGAAAAATAGATATTTTAGCTATGTATTTGGGTATTGGAAGTTGATGGGCTTTTATTGTAAACAATTCTATTTAATAAATGATTTGAAGTACTTCTACTTCACTTTCCGCTGTTTTATATATGTCTGTCTTGTAATATTTCTGTTCCAGTACCCATAATGCTCTATTGAAATTAAGGCATTCCCTTTGTGAGTGACCTTAACGGATGTGGGGTGTTACACTGATCATCCCTTCCAGAACCGCATAAGGAAAGAAATGTTTCATGTTGCTCCATATATTCTGCCAAACTCAGGTTCAATTGCGCCATCTCCATAGTAGGACGATCGTCATGCTCCTATAGCTCGGCGGTCTCCACCTTATTTGAGCCTTATGATGCGAATTTTGGGAGGTCCCGGCATGTGGATCAAAATAAGTTGTTATATAGTTTACATAACTTTAATATAATATTGAGCAATATTTAAAGTTAAGTTTATTTTTTTCAATTGCTGCTTGGTTTCCGAATCCACAACACTTGTTTCGGGATGGTGGATTCATGAAAGGCTCAAAAATAACGTCTTCATCATCAATAATCAACTCATCATATCCTGTATTGTCCAACATATGTGCCCATGCTTGCTGGAACTTTTGCTGTAATACAAAATACAATTGAACTTTACACAATATTATTTTAATTCTATATAACTAGATAATTAAACTGATCACTTTTTGTTGGGAAACAATGGCTGAGTCGCGGACTAGGTCGCTTTCTTGAAGACGATTCGACGATCTGGTCGGAGGTGCAAACCAGTTCGTTCCTTCGCCATCGCCTCTAGGATAAAACAGCCTCTAAAATAATAACTGATTTGCTTGGACAACAAATCAGTGCAGATTTGCACTTTCTGAATTAAAATACTGCTCAAGAATTTCTGAGAGTAAATTTTTAATGGCGGCTGAGAGAAAAAGAGAAATTGTGATTCGGTAGGTATTCTCGTCTGAAGCTAATGACAATATATAGGACGAGAATTAGGGTTTGGGTTTACTGATTAGTGGGCGGCATTAATGAAGGATAAGAATTTTTACCGTTGCAAAAATCTTTTCCATAAAAAAAATGGTTCGAAAAGGCTAAGTTTTATGGTCCAAAAAATATAAGTATCTACACCACAAAGCCCAAGCCCGAGCCCAAACCGAACCGAACCGGACCGGACCGGGTCGAGTCGGTCGGTCGCGCGTGTGTGGTGGTCATGATGCATGGTCTCCCTCCTCACAACAATGCATGTATTGGGAGCCCAAGGCCCCAATATGATTTCTTAGAAACAAGTATAAATACTTGCTTCTTTCATATAATCCCATGATGTGGGACTATTCCCATATAGGAGCCATTCATACACTTATTCAAGATTTTTAATAATTCACTTAATGTCATAAAACATTTCCAACAATCCCCACTTGAATTTTTAAAAATATTTTCGAGTAGTTTCTTAAAAAGCATAAGATTGTGCATAAACAAAGGTGTCTTTCAAATTGAACCTTTGCATAGTGAATAAGATTCAGTTTTTACTAGAGTGACACGTAGTCTTGAACTCTATTCCTGACATTAAACCACACACAACCTTTTCTATAGTGCAATCAAATAAGCCCGTGCATTTATGGCCATGCACGTCTATCCTAGTTTAGTGAATGCTCTAGAAGTTTTGCCCGAAACTCCATAGGAAACGGCCACATTTCCACATTCACAAATATGAGTCTATCAAGAGCACTCCTGAAGGTAGGTACTCCACTCCACATAGAGTATAGATCTCATTAAGAGTTTCTATTAACTCATCCTCTAATCACTTCAAGAATACATGCTTCTTGGTTTATAAAATAGCATGTTCAACTCATATCACTACACAACTTGTTATTACCCATTGAACCTAGTTCTTGGGATCTCCAGTCATTTAGGTCAGGTTAACATTGTGCGTGACTCAACAATCTAAGGGCAATAGTCCCATTCTTTTAGAAGAGTTATGGACACTACAACAAAAATACCATATTACAACTTTAATTTTACAACGGTGGTAAAATCACCGTTGTAATAAATGGTTTTTTACAACTTTTTTCCAGAAACGTTGTAATAAACTTATTTTTAACAACCGTGTCATTTTGACAGTTGTAATAAAAGCCTATCACAACTTTTATTTTTTGACTGTTGTAATATATGACTACACTACAACAAAAATAACATATTAATAATTAATAAAAAATCGATAATTAATAAAAATATTAATACTCAATAACTATTGTTTAATAATAGTATTAAATAGTTTATTTGAAAATATGTAATAACTAATATTAATAATTTCTTTTCGCTGTAATAGATGCCTATTACAAATTTCATGTTTGTAATATATATTTTTAATAACTAATTATATTAATATTTAATAATAATTAACAATTAATAATAAACTTAGGAATCAGTAATATTTATTAATTATTATTAAATAATTAATAGTTAGTAAGTAATATTTAATATTTGGTAACTAACTTTGATAATTCATAAAAAACTAATAATAATAATAAAAAAATAGTAAATAACATATTATTAAATTATACTTAAATAACAATAATTGAATATTAACAATGATAATTAATAACTAATATTATATATTAATAGTTAATAAATAAAATATCATTTTCAAAAAATAAATATTTAATTTCGAATTAATAATTTATAAATAATAATTACTATTAAATAATAATAACTAATCATTAATATATATAATATTTTTTGAAATAATAGTTAAAATTAGAAATCAATATTAAATATTAATAATAATTAATTCAATTAGTATTAATAATCATTAATAATAAAAAACTAGAATTAAGTATGTAATGCTTAAATAATAATCATTTGAAATTAATATATAATCATTAGTAGCTACTATTAAATAATAAAACTAATTAATTAATTAGAAATATGAAATAACTCCTATTAATAATTAATCAATAATTAGTTTACAATTAATTAATAACAAATATTTAATATTTAATCAACAATCTATATAGGTGTTACATAATGAAGGTATATAAAGTTTCCTAAGACATGATCTACGCAGGATATTACATGTTGAAAGGAAAACAAACTTTCACGGGCTCCAAATTAAAATTTCATTTGGCTCCAAAGCCAAAATTTTGGCTCGTAAACTAAAATTTCACATATTAGTCACCGCTCCCTCTCCTGTCTTCTGAGTCCCCAAATGTCCTAATTTTTATTTTGCTCTTTTCATCCTAACTTTCTTTGTCTTCATTTCTTTCCAAAAGATAAAAATAATAAGTTTCTTCTTCGTCAAACCGCATCTCCTTCGAGATTGAATCGTCGTCGAAACTATCAATTTATTGTTTCGAAAATCGGGGTAATTGGCTTCTCTGTCCTATCAGTACAAGTTTCCTTCTCAGATCTGGAAGCTTCTATTGGCGGCAAGGCAACTAGACTCTACCACTTTTCCTTGAGCTCGTCGTGGTTCTTGATCGACGCTAGTCTATGAATTAGAAAAGCGCGACATTTGTAATAAATTCTGCAAGCATACAGGTGTGTAGCATACAGGTCGAACACAGGGAGGAAAGTTAAATTTTATTATTTATATGTTTCGTGGGCGTGTTAGATGAACTTTGGAGGTTGATTTTGCAAAACAAAACAAAATTAAAACTGTAATTTGATTCAGAACAGATCTAACTGAACCGACGATCAAATCACAATTTCAATGGAAAGCAAATGAAACTATGAATTAGATTTGAATCTAATCAAACCCAATTTGACCTAAGAAAATAATAAAAAGCAGAAATTGAAATTGCGGAAATTGAAATAACAAACAAGAATTAAACTTAGGATTTCCGCTGAATCTAATCAGACGGTAAATCACTAATGCAAACAAGTGCAAAATACAAATAGTGTTCTACCGAATCTAATCGTGTAGACAACACTAGTTGCTAAGAAAACAAAAAAATGCAGAAAATAAAAGAGAAAGAAGAACTTTTATTAGAACAATGGAATAAGAGATGAGATATAGGATGGTGGCTACAAGGTTATTACAAGGGTATATATAGGGTAGATAGCCAAACCCTAACCCTAACCCTAATGGTAAATGGGCCTGGTCATTACAACACTAATTAGTTTACAATGAAAAATATAAATGGGCCTTTGATAATTAAAGCAATTTTGGGCCTTTTCTCTTTTTCCTCTTGCTTCCTTAACATTTCTTTATTGATTTGTGATGTTCAAAGCCTTTTTATCAATCCTTTTCTTGTCCAACAGCAACTAGATGTGAGATCTTCATCTACAATTCTTCAAACTGCAATTACACAGCAAACTGATCTCTATTTCTCTACATTTCTGGTTGCATGCGGGTTGGGTTGGAATATCTGTAAAAGTAACAAAACAATACCCAAGTAATATTCATTTATATACAAAAGATAAGAAATAAGAGCATAAAATAAACACATTTCTATGTCAATCAAATACCCCCACACTTATCTTTTACTCGTCCTCGAGTAAAACAAGAAATGAAAAACTAACTAGATAGGTCGCACTTTCGTAGGAAACACGATTGCATTGAGCGTATGCAACAAGCCGTTAAACCTCTAGGTGTCCCTAGTAGGACAAGTGGTGTCTCGTGAGGGTTTTCAGCGGATACTACCCACAAAATCCAAATGCAGTATGCTATGATTCTAAGGAAACTACATGAATGCAATGGACATATGCAAAAAAATAAAAATGAAAAATGACAACACGACTTATTTCAGGAAAGTGGTACAACAAATTAAGTTAACAGTTTCTAATCAGTTGATTTTATTTTAAATACCTCAACTTGTCACAAATTTTCAATATAAATCAAGTTTTCAAATGTTAAATTCCAGTTTGGCCAGTTAGTTCGGTCGATAACATAGTGCAGCCATGAAATAAATTCTTAGTTTGCTTGGCACAGTTTGCAAAGTGGTATTCTAATTTTCTCATGTATGGCTAGTCAAATCAATAAGGTCAAGAAGTGTTTGGGTATCATCGCTTATTCTTTATTCTATAAAATTTTAAGATTTATGATTAAGTACATACACCTAAAAAGACCAAGGTTTACCACCCATGCACTGCCTCGCGGACTAACGGAGAGTGGGTAAAGAGCTTGGCGGATTGTGCAGGCCGACTTTGACTTTGTCAACAACGTGTCGGTAATCCTTAGGTGTCCAATCCCATAAAATGAGACCAAGATATTCCAACTTTGACTTTGTCAACAACGTGTCGGATAGAGCTTGGCGGGTTTGCACACCAACGCTCGATATACAAGCAATGTTGGATACCCTTGGAATATTATTATTATTATTGAAAATATAAGCACAAAAGAGAGTTACGCGAATTCAACTTGACACAACTTAGTTTTAAAGATTTGAAAAGCCAATATAAGTATTTTAAGTCCTCCACTTATTTAAACAAAGTCTACAATATAGAATAGATTTCATGGCCATCACCTAAGAATCTCCCTATGTACCGGTTACACTATTACCCCTCAAAATTAACTTTTCATTATATTTCTTATTCGATCTAAGTTGAGAGAAAAAAATACTATCAACTGGCTAAAAATTGTAAACTTATTTTGTTGTATCAATTGAAAATGAGTCGTATTTTCCAAAAAAACAAAGAAAAAAAAATTATGGTATGTTACTACAATCTAAAATGTATGATGGTCCTACTTAAATGGCTGAAAAAAAAAAAAAAAAAAGAAAAATGAAAATGGATGAAATGCAGACTCCCCCCCACACTTTATTCAGACAGTGTCCCAACTGTCTAAGGCAGAAAAAAATATAAAAAAAAATGAAAAATAAAAATAAAAGAAAAAGAACGTGTACCACCTGATTTCATGGTGGATGATCATGCAGATCGATAGAGTCGTCTTCGTCATATTGATCGAATTCCAAAAATGGTTTCAGTCGTTGACCGTTTACTTTGAAGACTTTTCCATCTCTAGGATTTTCAATTTCAACCGCTCCATGAGGGTATACTGTTTTCACGACATAAGGTCCAGTCCATCGAGATCTGAGTTTTCCTGGAAACAAGTGAAGTCTAGAGTCGTATAAAAGAACTTTTTGACCTACGTTGAATTCCTTACGAAGTATGTTTTTGTCGTGTTGGGCTTTGGTTCTTTCTTTGTAGATTTTCGCATTTTCATACGCCTCATTTCTTAATTCCTCCAATTCAGAAATTTGTAACTTCCTATGTGAGCCGGCCTTTTCTAAGTCAAAGTTCAAAAATTTTATGGCCCAAAGAGCACGATGCTCTAATTCAAGAGGTAAGTGACAGGCCTTTCCAAAGACTAATCGATATGGTGACATCCCTAGATTGGTTTTATAAGCAGTGCGAAAAGCCCAGAGTGCATCAATCAGTTTTACGGACCAATCTTTTCTGTTGGAATTCACGGTTTTCTCAAGAATTTGTTTGATTTGTCTATTGGAAACTTCTACTTGCCCACTCGTTTGTGGATGGTAGGGGGTCGACAGCTTGTGTGTGATTGAGTATTTCTTGAGCAAGGACTCAAAAGCACGATTACAGAAGTGAGTGCCATTATCGCTAATGATAGCTCGAGGTGTACCAAAGCATGAAAAGATGTTTTCTTTGAGGAATTTGACAACAACCTTGTTGTCGTTGGTTTTGGTCGGAATGGCTTCAACCCATTTTGAGACATAATCTACCGCAAGTAAGATGTAAAGATTCCCAAATGAATTAGGGAATGGTCCCATGAAATCGATGCCCCAAACATCGAATAACTCAATCACTAGAATGGGGTTGAGAGGCATCATGTTTCGCTTAGAGATTCGACCCGTTCTTTGACATCGCTCACATTTAGAGCAAAATTCGAAAGCGTCACGGAAGAGTGTGGGCCAATAAAAACCACTTTGCAAAACCTTTGCAGCAGTTTTTCTTACACCAAAATGACCGCCACAAGCATGGTCATGTGAGAAGGAGAGAATACTTTGGTGTTCATGATCGGGCACACACCTTCGAATGATTTGGTCTGGACAGTATTTGAAAAGATATGGGTCATCCCAATAGAAGTTTCGAACTTTTGAGAGAATTTTTTGTTTATCTTGTTTCGACCATTCAACGGGCATTTGTTGTGTGACAAGATAATTCACAATGTCAGCGTACCAAGGGGTGTTAGAGATCGAAAGGAGTTGTTCGTCAGGAAAATAGTCATCGATTTGAGTGTCGTTACCAATTTCGTGCACAATTCGAGAGAGATAATCAGCTACGGCATTTTCAGAACCCTTTTTATCTCGTATTTCTATGTCAAACTCCTGAAGAAGAAGGATCCAACGGATCAAGCGGGCCTTGGCATCCTTCTTAGAAAGCAAATATCGTAAGGCAGCATGGTCAGTGTAAACTATGACTTTGGATCCTATGAGATATGGTCTGAATTTCTCAAGAGCGAAGACAACTGCCAAAAATTCCTTTTCAGTAGTTGAGTAATTCAATTGGGCCTCGTTCAAGGTTTTGCTAGCATAGTAAATGACTCGAGGGAGTTTATCGATACGCTGACCCAAGATGGCTCCAATTGCAAAGTCAGAAGCGTCACACATAAGTTCAAAGGGTTGAGTCCAATCAGGAGGTTGAATGATGGGAGTTGTGGTCAAGAGTGATTTAAGAGTTTCAAAAGATGTTTGGCAATCAGTGGAAAATTCAAACTTTACGTCTTTAGCAAGTAAATTCGAGAGAGGTTTTGAAATTTTTGAGAAATCCTTAATGAATCTTCTATAGAATCCCGCATGGCCAAGAAATGAACGAACATCTTTGACAGATTTAGGAGGAGGTAAATTAGCAATCAAATCGATTTTGGATTTATCGACTTCTAGGCCATCTTTGGAGATGACATGACCTAGAACTATCCCCCTTTTTACCATAAAGTGGCATTTCTCCCAATTAAGCACGAGTGATTTCTCCTTACAACGCTTAAGGACGAGTTCTAGATGAGTGAGACATTGGGAAAAAGATGATCCATATATTGAAAAATCGTCCATGAATATTTCCAAGAATTCTTCCACCATATCAGAGAAAATACTCATCATACACCTTTGGAAAGTCGCGGGGGCATTACAAAGACCAAAAGGCATGCGACGATAAGCAAAGGTTCCAAAGGGACAAGTAAAGGTGGTCTTATGTTGATCCTCTAAAGCAACAGGGATTTGGTTATAGCCAGAGTATCCATCGAGAAAACAGTAGTACTCATGTCCCGCTAAGCGTTCGAGCATTTGGTCAATAAAAGGCAAGGGAAAATGGTCTTTTTGTGTGGCTGAGTTAAGCTTTCGATAATCGATGCACACACGCCATTTGGTTTTGATTTTTGTTGGGACGAGTTCATTACTGTCGTTTTTGATCACTGTGACTCCCGACTTCTTTGGTACAACTTGTACCGGACTTACCCAAGTACTATCAGAGATGGGATAGATGATGTTATTGTCTAGACATTTGATTATCTCCTCCTTGACCACTTCTCTCATGTTTGGGTTTAATCGCCTTTGAACTTCATGGGTGGGTTTAGCCTCATCAACTAAGTGTATGCGATGTTCCACGATTGATGGGCTAATTCCTTTTATATCGCTGATTTCCCACCCCAAGGCGTCCTTATTTTCCCGTAAAGTTTCCAAAACTTTTTCTTCTTGGTCTTCGGTAAGATCAGAGGCCAAGATTACAGGGAAAGTTTCTGAGGAATCTAGGTAGGCATACTTAAGGTCTGGTGGCAAGGGTTTGAGGTCTAACTTAGGAAGTTCTTGTGTATCAACTTTGGTCAACATTCCTTGATTAGATTCAAGTGACGAAGTGTCGGAGTCAAGAATTTTGTTTAGTTCAGAAATGTATTCGAGTTCATCGAAATCGGAGTCGAAATGGTCAAGACACATTTTCAAGGCTTCAGAAGTGTCACTAGAGGTTTCATCAACTGTGGTTTGAATCATGTCAATTTCATCGATCTCAAAATCCCTAGGTTGTTTGTTGAGATTAAAGATGTTTAGCTCAATGGTTAGGTGCCCGAAGGAAAGTCGAAGTTGACCATTCCTACAATTAATGACAGCATTAGAGGTTGCTAAGAAGGGGCGTCCTAAGATCAATGGTATTTGAACGTTGGGATTTGAGACAGGCTCTGTTTCTAGAACTATAAAATCGACAGATAAGTAGAACTGTTTGATCTGTATCAAGACGTCTTCGATAATTCCCAATGGCTTTTTGACAGATCGATCGGCTAGCTGAAGAGTGATGTTTGTTGGTTTAATCTCCCCTAGTCCAAGTTGACGATAAACAGTATAAGGAAGAAGGTTGACACTGGCACCAAGGTCGAGTAGGGCACGAGAGATGTGAGTGTTTCCTATTTTACAATCAATCGTAGGGCAGCCAGGGTCTTTATACTTGACTGGGGCAAGATTCGAAAGAACAGAGCTTGTATTCGCAGTTAGAAAGGCGGTTTTTGGGACATTGGTCGCACGTTTTTGTGTGCACAATTCCTTAAGACATTTGGCATATTGAGGGATTTGTTCAATGGTGTCTAAAAGAGGAATGTTCACACGGACTTGTTTGAAAATCTCCACAATTTTATCAAAATTTGCCGCTTTCTTCTTATTATTGAGTCTATGGGGAAAAGGAGCAACTGGTTTTTCGACTCTACGATCAGTTTCATCATTCGAGGAAGAAGGGTTATCCAAGGAGATAGAAGGTGGTAGGGATGTAGAAGATGAAATGTTGGGATTGCCAACATTTAAGGGAACTTGAGGTTCAGAAGAGTTGGCATTCGAAGCCAATGGGTGATCATCAAGAATAGGGATTGGGGTCGAGTTAGAAGGTTCGCCAGGGTTGCCCACGTTATTATCAATCCTCTTTCCAGATCGAAGGGTTGTGACAGCATTGACTGGATTATGGTTTTCGTCCTCACAAGAATTTACAGCACGAGAGTTATACTTTGGATTCACCTCAGGTTGACTAGGCAATTTTCCCTTCTCATTACTTTTCATAAATTCCTTCATCATATTAAACATTTGGTCGATTTTAGCGTCTTGATTATTTATTTGTTTTTCTAATCGAACAATATCTTGTGATAGTTGAGAAGATTGAGAGGATTGGTTCGATGATTGAAAATTGGGGTGCCTATACGGTTGTTTGGATTGAGGTGCAGCTTGAGAGGTTTGAGAATTGGGGGGTGGAGCTTGGTAATTCGGATTGGGAATAAAGGGTTGCACGTGAGATGGGTTTGCCGAATTATTGGGGTTTGACCAAGAAAAGTTTGGGTGGTTCCTCCAACCAGGATTGTACGTGGCTGAGTAAGGGTTATTTTGAGCTATAGCATTGGCTTGGTCCTGAGAGTAGTAGTGGGGTAACCCTTCTCCGGCTTGAGGAGTTTGATTTTCTACGGGAATTTGATTTGGGTCCACGACATGCACTCCTCTAGTAGAAGTACGATTGGGAACGCGAATTGATTCCCATTGCATGTCCTTTTCAGAAATCTTCTAAGAACCGCCAAGCTTCATCGGCTGTTTTAGACATAAAATCTCCTCCACACATTGATTCTAGTTGAGTTTTAGATTGATAGTTAAGCCCTTCATATACAATTTGACACAAGTTGTCTTTTAGAATTCCATGATGAGGACAACTATACAGTAGTTGGTTGAATCTCTCAAAATATTTTGAAAAAGTTTCCCCCTCATTTTGACAAAATTGATTTATCTCAGTTCGGATTTTGAGAGTTTTATGGAAAGGGAAAAACTTTTTCAAAAATGCAGTGACAAATTCATCCCAACTTCTTATGGAATGTTTTGGAAGAGAATTTAGCCATCTTTTAGCGCTTTCAAGTAGTGCAAATGGGATTAGCCTTAGCTTGATCGATTCATTAGACAATTGTTGCATTTTTGTTGTGGACGCATACAATTCAAATTCACTGAGAAATTCATAAGCATTTTCAGATCCAGTAAATTTTGGTACCCCTTGGATAAAAGAGTGTTTTAGCTCAAAATTGTTTCCTTCAGCTGGTGGGAACACAATGACAGATGGTTGAACGGTCCTAGTAGGATAACATCGATCACGAAGAGACATGGGTCTATCCATTTGGATATTGAGGTTTTGAAAATTTTGATTTATTTGGTTTTGATCCCCAAAGTTTGGAAGGTTTTGATTCACTCGATTTTGATCCAATTCGGTTGGAAAATTTTGGTTGATTCGAGAACCCCTAGGAGAATTTTGTTGGCTAACACTTTTTTCACTCATTGTTGTTAACTGCAAGCACAGAAATTAGCTACAATGAAGTTTTCTGTCCTTATTGGCTCCTAACCCAAAATTATAAAGTGATGTGTTTGATTACTTAGATCAAAAGATTTCTCAGCCAGTTAACGGACAGGAGTTATCGGTGCACCAGGAATCACCCTAGCAATGCAGCCGAAGGTTTAAATACCTTCAGAGTAACAACCGATATAATATTTACGAATCACCATAATATTTATAAACGGTTATTTCTCTGCCGTAGTCTAGACACCAAGAAATAATTCGTTCCAAATGAATCAACTATCACAATACAATTAAGCCCTAGATGAGCCCGTGACTCCCTTAAGTCCAATGTCTAACCGTTATTATTAGTCAGATTCTACGATGAAATGCAATTTGTGGGCCAAGGAAAGGGTGATGAAATCCCTCACCTTATGTGAATTGGGGTATTGCCCTTAACAGAATGAATAAAGATGCAGAAATAACACAATCACACAAAATAATTGCAGAAATTAAAAATTGTACATTCAAAGCCGCTGCCCCTGCAGAATTTTTTTACAACAATTGTCTATATTTTTTTTTTCTTTTGCAGCTTCAGCACCTGTAGAGTTTAGAAAAATATTACCGCGGGGTATGGCGGTCCAGAGTAGTCGAATAGCACTGATAATTCGAATCAATTGTTTGCAAATCGATTAACCTCGAATTCTTTATCGCTTGCTTGAATCGTATCCTTTCTTCACTTTGGTCCCTTGATACTCTTTCCTTTTCTTTTTTTCTCCCTTTTTTTTTTTGAAAAGAAAAGAACACAAAATAAAAGGAAATAGCACCTCTCAATTACAGTATCTCGCCTCCATATTCTTTTCCAAAACAAGGTGTACAAAAACAAATGGGAACAAATCAATTTAGACACGCCTCTATTTCCTTCCTAATAAAATCCAAGCGTCAGTAAATACGAAAAGAAAGCTCACACCCCAAAAAAAAAAAAAAAAAAAAACAAAGAAAAATGAAAATGGATGAAATGCAGACTCCCCCCCACACTTGATTCAGACAGTGTCCCAACTGTCTAAGGCAGAAAAACAAAAAAAAAACAAAGAAAAATGAAAATGGATGAAATGCAGACTCCGTTGCCGGGGACGGCGCCAAAAAACTTGATCGACGCTAGTCTATGAATTAGAAAAGCGCGACATTTGTAATAAATTCTGCAAGCATACAGGTGTGTAGCATACAGGTCGAACACAGGGAGGAAAGTTAAATTTTATTATTTATATGTTTCGTGGGCGTGTTAGACGAACTTTGGAGGTTGATTTTGCAAAACAAAACAAAATTAAAACTGTAATTTGATTCAGAACAGATCTAACTGAACCGACGATCAAATCACAATTTCAATGGAAAGCAAATGAAACTATGAATTAGATTTGAATCTAATCAAACCCAATTTGACCTAAGAAAATAATAAAAAGCAAAAATTGAAATTGCGGAAATTGAAATAACAAACAAGAATTAAACTTAGGATTTCCGCTGAATCTAATCAGACGGTAAATCACTAATGCAAACAAGTGCAAAATACAAATAGTGTTCTACCGAATCTAATCGTGTAGACAACACTAGTTGCTAAGAAAACAAAAAAATGCAGAAAATAAAAGAGAAAGAAGAACTTTTATTAGAACAATGGAATAAGAGATGAGATATAGGATGGTGGCTACAAGGTTATTACAAGGGTATATATAGGGTAGATAGCCAAACCCTAACCCTAACCCTAATGGTAAATGGGCCTGGTCATTACAACACTAATTAGTTTACAATGAAAAATATAAATGGGCCTTTGATAATTAAAGCAATTTTGGGCCTTTTCTCTTTTTCCTCTTGCTTCCTTAACATTTCTTTATTGATTTGTGATGTTCAAAGCCTTTTTATCAATCCTTTTCTTGTCCAACAGCAACTAGATGTGAGATCTTCATCTACAATTCTTCAAACTGCAATTACACAGCAAACTGATCTCTATTTCTCTACATTTCTGGTTGCATGCGGGCTGGGTTGGAATATCTGTAAAAGTAACAAAACAATACCCAAGTAATATTCATTTATATACAAAAGATAAGAAATAAGAGCATAAAATAAACACATTTCTATGTCAATCAGTTCTCAAGGTGCATCATCAACAACAACTGGATCTAACTTTTTGGATCTAAGGTTTCTGACCTCTCTCTCCGTATCGTCTTCACTTTCTTGCCTCTATGCTTTTGCATCTACATCTCGGTGACCCTACCGACTTTGGCATCAATCGGCGACTTACTGAGGTAAGGTTTATAAGACGAGTTTACTCTTCATGCTGTTGTTTATTTTGAGTTTAACGTGTAGCGTCCCCTTTTATGTTTTTGGTCATGGAACTGGTTTTAGAGTTTATGCCTTGGGTCAGCAATACGAGGATCTAGTGAATTTTCTATCAGCTCGTCCGGTCTTGTGGCTGTTGCTATGCTCTTGCATAGCTTTATGAATCTTTGTTATATTGTGTTCTTGTGGTGAAAAATGCTCTTCGACCTAGCTTCCTTTGTTTAAAAATAAATAAAAAATGGGGGTAATCAAGTCGAATTGTGATTGTTATTATCGAAGAGCTTTGCACTGTACGTTTCCGGTGATTGTGCTTAGATAACATTTATCATGTTGTTATTTTTCATACTATTATGGATATGATATTGCTAACTATTATTTTTCATACTGTTAAAAAACAAATGATTTCCAGTACTGAACAAGTTTAATATAGCCCTGGTTAACCAAGAGTATGTGTTTTAGTTGGAATTTTGTTATTTATATTATCGAAACATTCATGTACATTACTTATTTTTCTTCTGTTCTTACATGACAAAGGCGATATTTCTGAATTCAAAATAGATTGGCAATGTTCCTACTTCATGAATCTCGAAGGCTTGCTTGCATCATGACTCAACAAGATGCATCAGCCTGATTGAAGCAAGCCACATTGGAACCACTTTGATATGTTTGTGAAGAGGTATCATTTAAAGATTTAGAGCAAGATCAAGTAAATGCATCTTGAAATCATCTTGCTGCTGTTAAATCTTTTGTATGATGCTAAGTCCGCTGCTTATTGAAATCATGTCTAGACTAGCAAGACAACTAAACTTCAGCTAATAAATGCAGATGATAAAGAGAAGCAAAGCGAGTTGCAAGCATTACTATGTGACATTCTTCAGGCGTTAGTTCAAAGATTAAGTAGCTAATATGAAACTAAATCTATCATTTTTAAAGCTGCTGATCAAATGATGGTTTTATTTTTACAAGTTTTTTCATGTTGGAAGTCTACTCTTCATGAAGAAGTCGTGCTTGCCGTGTACAGTGCAGTCTTTTGTCACTGTATTATTGGGTTGAGGCTTATGTTATGTGAACTTGTCTAGGTATGATTTCATTTCGGCACGGATTACAAAAGAAAAACTGGGTTGAGGCTTATGACTTGTTGCGTGTCCAGGTATGTTGATTCCTATATATACATACATACATTCATACATACGTGTGTGTGTGTGTATGTTGTAACTTGTGTATAGAATGTTAGTTATGTTCGATGCTATTAAGATTTGGTATTGTTGGCTTAAAAAAACACTTTATGTTCTTTTTTCTAACAACAGACGTATTCTAATGCAATAGGTCTTAGATCACTGCGATGAACTTGCACCAAAAAGATAAATGGCGTAAAGATTTTGTTGTCTTCGACTAGTGTTCTCCCATAGGATATGCAATTTTTTGTGGACAACTTGTGCTTGTACTAAGTTGCTTTGTAACGGTCAAGTATGTAATAATGCGCGAAATGTTTTCTAAAACTTATTGTTTGTAATACCGAAAATTTGAGTATTTTAATAAATTAGTTTGCAAATAACTATATCTGATTTGCTTATGGAGTATTGCTTTATTTAGTGTATTGTTCTTTTCAGTTGCAAAAGATGTTTATTTTTTTAAAAACCCAAATGTCAATCACAACGGTGCATAACAGTTGTAGTATATTTTATTACAACGGTGCATAACTGTTGTAATAAAGTTTATTACAACGGTGGAAAAAAGTTGTAAAACATACATATTACAACGGTGTTGCAACAGTGCAAAAATGTTGTAAAAGATATTAGTCTATTACAACTTCTTAATACACGACGGTTTGCCCACCGTTGTAAAATGTATATTACAACGGTGTTCCACCGTTGTAATAGGGTCATTTGGTTGTAGTGGGACTTTCTCTCTGGACAGTTCTTTCTTCAATGGATCTGCCAAATTTTCCTCACTACGTACATAATCCACTCTAACGGTACATGTGGAGAGTAGTTCTCTAATCGTATTGTGCTTACGACGTATTTGTCGTCTCTTACCGTTATAATAACAGTTCTGAACTTTTGCAATAGCCGCGGTACTATCGCAATGTATCAACACAGCCGGTATCGATTTTTCCCATAAGGGAATCTCAGCTAGCAGATTTCTCAAATACTCTGCCTCTTCACTAGCTGTAGCTAGTGCTATCATCTCAGACTCCATAGTAGACTGAGCCAAAATAGTCTGTTTCTTGGATTTCCAAGAAACTGCTCCTCCAGCGATGCTAAATATATAGCCACTGGTCGCTTTAGAATCATCATATAAGGTATTCCAGTCTGCATCGGAATATCCTTCAAGTACAGCTGGAAACCTTTCATAATGTAATCTAAGGTTCATGGTTCGTTTAAGGTATCTCATTACCCTTTCAATAGCTTGCCAGTGCTCTATACTAGGTCTACTGGTAAACCGGCACAATAATCCCACGACATAAGCAATGTTAGGTCTAGTACAATCAGTGGCATACCGAAGGCTGCCAATGATGCTCGCATAATCAGACTGTCTTACACCTTCACCAGTGTTCTCAAATAACTTTACACTGTGATCATATGGTGTACTTGCAGGTTTACAGTCACAGTAATTATATTTCTTTAGTATCTTCTCAATGTAATGAGATTGATCCAAAGAATTTCCCTTTTCTGACCTAGTAATCTTAATACCAAGTATTACACTCGCCTCACCTAGATCTTTCATATCAAAATTGACACTTAATAAGGATTTGACTGAGTTTATGGCATGAATATTTGACCCAAAAATGAGTAGGTCATCTACATAAAGGCATATAATAGTGCAAATGTCATTCTCAGATTTGTAATAAATGTGTTTGTCACTTTCATTAACTTTAAAACCATTTGAAATGACCAAGTTATCAAATTTTTCATGCCATTGTTTAGGTGCTTGTTTTAAACCATATAATGATTTATCTAATTTACATACTTTATGTTCTTGACCATGTACTACAAATCCTTCAGGCTGGTCCATATAAATTTCTTCGTCTAATTCACCGTTCAAAAAAGCAGTTTTACCATCCATTTGGTGTATAAGTAAATTATGAATGGAAGCAAGTGAGAATAAAACCCGAATGGATGTTATTCTAGTTACAGGTGAAAAAGTGTCAAAGAAATCTATATTTTCTTTTTGTTTGAAACCTTTAGCTACTAGTCGTGCTTTATATTTATCTATAGTGCCATCAGGTTTTAATTTCTTTTTAAGTACTCATTTACAGCCTATAGATTTACAACCAGGGGGTAAATCTACCAAGTTCCAAGTCTTGTTGGATTCTAAAGAATCCATCTCATCATTTATAGCCTCTTGCCAAAAATGGACATCTAAAGAAGATAAGGCCTCTTGGAGGTTTATGGGATCCTCCTCAATAGTAAAAGCAAAAAAATCTGAACCGAAGTCTTTTATGGCTCTTGCTCTTTTACTTCTTCTAGGTTCAGCTTCAGAATTTTCATTAAGTTCTGTTCTAATTGGCATATTTGAAGTGCCCCCACTATTCCTTAATTTAAAAGGAAATTTAGTTTCATAAAAATCGGCATCATTTGATTCAATTATATTATGTGCATTACGGTCATAAAATCTATATGCTTTGCTATCAATAGCATAGCCTATAAATGCACATTCATATGCTCTACTTGCTAATTTTATTCTCTTCGGGTCTGGAATGCGAACATAAGCTAAACAACCCCAAGTTCTAAAGTATGAGACATTGGATTTATTATTCTTTAAAATTTCATAAGGAGAAATTTTATTCTTGGATTTGGGGATTCTATTCAGAACATAGCATACAGTCAATAAAATATCCCCCCACCAATGTTTTGCTGCACCAGAATTTAATAATATGGCAACTACTAGTTCGGTAAAGGTCCTATTTTTCCTTTCTGCTTTACCATTCATTTCAGGAGAATAGGGTGCAGTTCTCTCATGTACTATACCATGTTGTTTATAGAAGTGTATTATGTTCCTCTATCACTATGGAGTCTTTTAATTTTTCTATTTGCTTGATTCTCAATCTCAGTTTTGAATGTTTTAAACATATCAAAAGCATCACTTTTATTTTTCATAAGGTATACATATGTGAAATTAGAGAAGTCATCAATAAAAGTGATAAAATAACGATGTCACTGTCTAGTCAAAGTGCCATCTAGTTCACATATGTCAGAATGAATCAAGTCTAAGGGTTCAGAAACTCTATCAACAGATTTGTGAAGTTTCTTTGTGATTTTAGCTTGTGTACAGAATTCACATTTATCAAGTTCAGATTCTGTCATTTTAGGTATCATATCTAGGGTGCTCATGTTACGGATTATTTGATTATTAACATGACATAATCTAGAATGCCAGATATTAAAATCACACAACATGTAAGCAGAAGTAGTCACTTTATTAGATTCAACATTCAGTTTAAACATACCCTCACAAGCATAACCCTTTCCCACAAAAGTTCCCTTATAAGTTAGGGTGTACAAATCAGCCCCAATTACTTGAGTGAAACCAGCCTTATTAAGGAGGAAGCCAGAGACCAGATTCTTCCTTATTTCTGGAGTGTGCATAACATCTTTTGGAATTACAGTTTTTCCAGAGGTGAACTTGAGTTCCACATTGCCAATCCCCGCAACTCTAGTGGTTTGAGAATATCCCAACATCACTTTCTGATTTTCAGCAGCCGTGTATGTCAAGAACATGCCACGATCATAGCAGACATGGAGAGAAGGACCAGTGTCTACCCACCCACCCTCTGATCCACCAACAAGGTGAATCTCAGTAATCATAGCCGTAAGAGGCTCCTCAGTCAGGTTAGCCTGTGGTGCAGAGCTTGGCATGTTCCGACACTTTCGTGCCATATGACCTAGTTTTCCATAGTTGAAACATAGAAACAACTGTCTAGAGTCATTCTTTTGGGATGGTTTCTGCTATCCTTTCGGGTTTCCTTGCGGATTCCCATTCTGTTTGTTGTGCCTGTTCTGATTCTTAAAAGATTTCTGATTTAGTTTCAGAACAGCGGGAGTGGTCTTCTTAGTACTGTTGTTATTCAAAATCAGCACCTCTTCTTTCTGGTCCTGCTTGCGTGCCTCCTCCTCAATACGGAGGCGTGTAATCAAGCTCTCTAAGGAAAATTCCTTAGTCTTATGTCGCAAGACATTCTTAAAATCTTTCCAGCTTGGGGGTAATTTGTCAATGATAACAGCAATTTAAATTGTTCGTCCAAGACCATACCTTCGGAGATGATCACATGAGCTATTTTCTGCAGCTCATGAGACTGCATCTCTACCGATCTATCATCAGTCATCTGGTACTTTAGGTAACGGCTCACAGCATATTTCTTTGCCCCTGCCTCCTCTATATCATACTTCTTCTTCAGTGCTTCCCAGATCTCCTTTGTTGTCTTTTCATCTGAGTTATAGTAATCATACAGATCATCGCTCAGTCCATTCAGAATAAAGTTCTTGCATAAGTAATCCTATTCAGTCCAGGTCTGCAGTTGCTTTGACTGTTCAGTCCATGATGCCATTTTCGCTGCATCAGCCTCGTCAGGATTATCTGGAAGTTGCGGTTTGTCAGTAGTCAGCGCAGCCACAACCTTTCTGATGGTGAGGAAGAACTCCATCTTCTGACGCCATCGTTTGAAATGCAAGCCTTCAAATCTGAATGGAGCAGCAGTCACGAGAGGGTTCTAGAAAGCAGAGGTGGAGCAGAATCGTCTAGGGTTGAGTTGGAAGCTATTTTTTCAGATCGTCTTCAAATTGTTGGGAAACAATGGTTGAGTCACGGACTAGGTCGCTTTCTTGAAGACAATTCGGCGATCTGGTCAGAGGTGCAAACCAATTCGTTCCTTCGCCGCCGCCTCTAGGATAAAACAGCCTCTAAACCAATAACTGATTTGCTTGCACAACAAATCAGTGCAGATTTGCACTTTCTAAATTAAAATACTGCTCGAGAATTTCTGAGAGAAATTTTTTAATGGCGGCTGAGAAAAAGAGAAATTGTGATTCGGTAGGTATTCTCGTCTGAAGCTAATGACAATATATAAGACGAGAATTAGGGTTTGGGTTTACTGATTAGTGGGCTGCTTTAATGAAGGATAATAATTTTTATCGTTACAGAAATCATTTCCAAAAAAAAAAAACAGTTCAAAAAAGGCTAAGTTTTATGGTCTAAAAAATATAAGTGTCTACACCACAAAGCCCAAGCCTAAGCCTGAGCCCAAACCGAACCGGACCGGACCGGGCCGGGTCGAGTCGAGTCGAGTCGGTCGGTCGCGCGCGCGTGTATGGTGGTCATGATGCATGGTCTCCCTCCTCACAACAATGCATGTATTGGGAGCCCAAGGCCCCAACATGATTTCTTAGAAACAAGTATAAATACTTGCTTCTTTCATATAATCCCATGATGTGGGACTATTCCCATATAGGAGCATACACTTATTCAAGATTTTTAATAATTCACTTAATGTTATAAAACATTTCCAACACTTTTAAGTACACTAATCACTATA
Source organism: Allium sativum (assembly GCA_030737875.1). NCBI lineage: Eukaryota > Viridiplantae > Streptophyta > Magnoliopsida > Asparagales > Amaryllidaceae > Allium > Allium sativum. The sequence goes on from CM060913.1 coordinate 289,318,928, forward strand.
AATAACAAAAGGCTATAATGACATCAATTTTGCCTTGTATCTTAGATATTACATGATGGTTGAATACTTGTGAGGAATAGCAATTTATATGGAAATTTAAGCACTGGAGACTTATTCATACTAAATTGCCACAGGCATAAATGACACTAATTAAAGTATTTAAGATATGTATTTAAATTATAACTTTTAATGGAAAAAAATCCTTATTAGTACAAGTTATTACTTAACTATGATATACTTACATATGTAGCAACTGCTTTATCATCATTCTCCCACGAGTATATATGTGATTAAGCCTTCCTCGTTGATTTACTTCATGACATAGGCATGAGCATAAACATCCTAATATGACAAGGGAAACTGAACACTCTCTCCTAAAATAATTTGAATATTATTGATGTCCAAAAGTTGTCACAACACCCAAAGAGTTCCAAGATAATGAATAAAAAATGAGGAATTAGTAGAGAAAACATAAGAAATGGATGTCATAGTGTTTATAGTGGTTCAATTCGTGAGAACCTGCATCCATTCGAAGGTTTTTACATCACATAAGTATAAGGTGGGATCATATCATACAAGAGCAAAGGTGGAACTAGTGCATAAGAAGCTAAACTTCTCCTTTCCAAAGTCCCAAAGAGCCAAGATGCCAAAACCTCACCAAGGAGCTAAAGATCAAAAAATCATCTTCTCAATGATGGATGGGGCCTATTTATAGGCGAAGGAATAGAGGGAAGGTATGTAGGTGCGTGGGAAGGAGTCCATGGAGGTGGCCCAAATCCCAAGGCAAGACATCGACGGGGTCAGTACCGATCCTAGGATCAATATCGATCCCCAATGCCTAGCCTTTTGGGGCTTCGACTTGTGGACACCTTAATCTTGCCTTGCCTCGTCTTCGGTTGAATTCAGGTGGGAAGTTACTTCGTGGATCGGGATTCCTAAGGTCTTGACATTTGTTGTGAAGTTGTGGTGATCTAGAATTCATACAAATCTCTATGCTCTTCTCGTGATTCCCACCGATCCTGCATTTCAGCATGATTCTCACCAATCTCGAATGCCTTTCGTGATTCACACCGATCCAACACCATTTAGAGATTTCTTGGTGATTTTGGAAATTGCAACGATCCCCATTGATTCGCGGATTAATACAATCTCGAACCTTTTGGGAGTTGTACCTATCTCGGTTGACTTAGACATACTTGTTGAGTAGTTTGGAGCATGTGGATATGTACTGTAACAACCCAACCTTGTGTGATTACCTATTAAACCGTAATAATGATTTTATAGCAGCGTTATAAATTAAAGTATAATTAATAAACTAAGTGGTAATTTTAATAAAATAAATATTACTCATTGAGAATGAATAAAATGTGACAATAGGAAATTGTTATTGAATGAAAATTTAAGCTTACGAAAAGATAAGATTAATCTTTTGTTTGAATTAAATTGGGTATGAACATGTGAGATTTGAGTTAAAGTGCAATTAAATATTAGGTTAGGTAAATAAACAATCTTGTGTATTTAGTATTTGGAAAATGATAATTATGGCGAAATATTGATGTAAAGATATTAATAAATAGAAATTTGGCAAAATCCTAGTATCTTTTGCTTGGGAAATTGAAATAAATCATTTACAAGTAAAAGATTGTTTATAACAATGTGTTAAAAACAAAGTCTATATGAAATAAATACTAAAGGCACGTTGAAATTTGTTGTAAAATATTTATAAAAGTGTTATCAAAAATATTTTTGAGTTTTAAGAATTTAATTGAGTTAAGGTTTTGTGTTACAAATAATAAAATTCTTAACAATGTTCATTTTTGTGTAAATTAAGTTCAAAATGCTTATTTTTGTGTAAAACGTAAATTATGTGTAAGTTAAGTGAAAATAGCATTAAAAAGGCTTAAAAACATGTTGAAATACATTTTTCATACTTTGTAATGGCCTTATGTAAATTTTATAAATTTTAGAATTACATATATGAGTGAATTTGTGAAGGAAATGTTTACTAACTTGTGTTAATAGGCCATAAGGTTCTAATTACTTACTCTAAGCAACCGGGCCTACTTTGCAATAGTTAGTGGGGAGGTTTTGGAAAACTTACGTACATTCATTTTTGCTTGAGAAAGAAAGCTTCTTCTTCTTCTCAAACTAGTAATTTCCATGGCCTCTATTCACTAAATCAAATTATTCGACTTCCCATAGCAAATTTAAGAGAAAATCTCCACCCTAAGGTTAATCAACAGCGAGTGATTCAAATTTAAGGTTGCATTTCATCTCAAATTTCTCTATTTTTTTCAGCTTGAGAAATTTATCTATGTTTTTCTTGTTGCATGTTACTGTAGTTCAACCTACAGGTACTCACGCTTAGAGAGGAGCCAAAAAGTTTCCTCTTTGATCAATTTTGAAGCTTTCTCGTTGCAATTTCTTGATGCAAATCAAAGGTGAGAGAGCCCTCATGTTTTGAACTTATTTCAGTTGTACATATTTGCAAATCAGAGCCAAATCGTGTAACTTATGTTTAATTTTCTTGCTGTGTATTTCTAAGCAGCCAAACCTGATAAATGCCAATGTATAAAGCTGAATAGCTCCCTTAATTCGTTATGAAATGGGGTGATTCTTTTTCCTATGTGTTGTTGATAGTCTCTAGTATTAGCATGTTAAATTGTTTGAGAATCCAAGTAGTGTGGTTACATGAATTTGGACCGAATTTTACCAGTTCTTCGTGATTCAGTCATGGGCACATTCCCATGCCCAGATTGACCCAAGATTGTGCGGGGTCAACCCATGGGTTGACCTAAGTACCAACTGGGTCGACCCATATGTCAACCCACGAAAATTATAGGTTGACACACCTGGAAAAAAAATTCCCAGATGCGCCCCTTCTTCCCTATTGAGGCTGCTAGTTGTTGAATTTTTGTGACCTTTATGCCTGTGTTTAGTGCAATTCTAAGAAAAATTTTGATACATGTTTTGATGATAATCAAGTGTCATTTCTGCACTGCCTATAAAGTTATATTTTATGGATTTCATATGGGAAATTTATGGGATTATTTCAGCGGTATAGTAGAAAGGCATGCCATTGCTTTCTAGTGGTTTTGATGAGTTTGCGAGTATGCTTTCCTTATGATATTTCTTATGCTTCAATGACACATGCATGGATTTTATAAATTGTTTACAAAATGTTTTGAATAAAGAAAATATAGTTTTAAAAAGAAATATCATTTTAACAAAGTTTTATAAATTATTAGTAATATTATTTTAACAAGGATTTCCATTCGACGGTTCCCATTCAAGGAAATAATAATGTTGTAGGCAAAGGACTACATAGAAATAACATGGCATCCATTCGGTTACGAAAGCAGTGAATCGGCCCCGCTATGGTAAGAGAGAGTGGATTCCATGGACGAGAGCTGTAACGGCCCAGATTTTTTGGTTATTTAAATCTGAATATTGAAATCATTTTAAATACTGTATTGGAAATATAATTGAATTTATATACGGGATTTACTATGTAATGATGTTTAAATGTATAAATTTATATTTAATTTAAAATGAACTCGTAATTGCGTAGTAGTTCGTAATATTGAGTTTTGAACTTCAATTAAATATACAGAATCCATTTTAAGTCGGAATTCTGTGAAACAAGAAACATTTGAACTTATTTGATTATAATTTTCAACAAAAGAGAAAAAGTGAGATTTCAGTTTATAGATTGTAAGTTATGTCCAAATCAAATTTTAAAATAGTCGCTATGAATTCGTTTATAAACGATAATGTTTATTTAATATATTTTACATAATTTGAATATTGGTTAATTCAGAAATATTAACATTGAGTTATAATTTCATATTAGTTTATATCTAAAGTGATAATATCCAAACATTCAGGATCCAAACAACCAAACGTACCTTGCAAAATTTGTGGTTAATTGGCCAAACATGAAAGGAATTTCTTAGGCTTATCCTATAACTCCAGTACAACATCTACCCTATAACATGAAAGATTGAATTGAGGATACTACCTTGGATCAAATTCGTGCATCAAATTTATATTCAGTGTTAGTCCTTATTCCGCTAATATTAATTGATGGTTTTGGGCATCTTGCTTATTTTTCTTCTTTAGTTTATCTTGATGTACTGCTTTGTTTTATACTAATCTATTTGTTCGTCGATATGTACCCTGCCTTTTTAAATAAACTGACAGAGTAAACACTGATATTAACGCATGGAATTCGATTTATGTTTAAATCCTACATCTATATTTACTATGATGCAACCCAATCCTTTAATTGTCTTACAAAGGAGTAATATCTTTAACATTATTGCAATGTTTGTTAAATGTGTTAGTCTATTTAGCTTTGGCCAATAATGTTATTATAAAAAGAAAAATATATATGATAGGTATGGTCGGAGTTTTGTTGATAGTGTACTAGCAATGTGATGCAACATGTTGATTGATGTATCAAAAACAGTCCGGAAAATATAGATAGCTATGTAATTGCATTTATCTATGTTCCCATTAAAATTAAAATAGTTCAACCACTGCTTTTGAATGGAAGGAGACCTTTGGAAGTACTCACATTGGATCAATGACATTCTCTTTACCACTGTAGTCTGTAAATTTTTATCTTTGGCTAGGTGTACCAATTAATTACTGAAATGGAAAATAGATAACTTTATTTAACAACCCATGTAAACTCATATACATGTAAAAAGGGAGTTAAGCAGGCTTAGCGACGTTCAGACACAGACTACACCTACCCTATTCCTATTGATTTAAACACGTGCAAGTATCCCCTTTCTCCAATAGTTCTGCAGCCTTGCCACATGCACATGGTGAAGTCTATCACCCAGTTATTCTACTACCCTACGCCATGCCCTCAAAACTTCAACCCTATGATGACCAAGTTTCCATTTGTCTTGCATCCCAATCAAACCTGCCGTGCTATCCAAGTTGTTCTGTCTATAAATACTGGATAATTCTTCCTCTTTGTATCCATTTTCCTCCTTTGCGTCTCTTTTATTGTGTTCAAAAAAGGAGACAGCTCTGAGAAAAATCATTACAACCTACATACTCCACTAAAATGTCTGCAAAAATTCAGTTAGACTCATAAAAATGAGAGCTTAAGTTCCATGTACATATTAGAGGGTGCGATTGTGTTCGCAGGTGTTCGATTATGTTCCAGTTAACCTAGGGATCGTTTTTTCTAGAGATTAGAGGATGTTACGTGATTTGGAGGGCAAGGGGAGTGATTAGCATAAGAAAATGTTTATGTAGGAGTTTTTTTCGAATTCTAAAACTGAAATGGTTCGCACCTGGCATCGACATTTTTACGTCGGTTGGAGGGCCTAGGTCATCGGAGCAATGGAGATGGGTGTCAGCATGATTGAGGGAAGAAGTGCAGTAGCGGTGTTAGAATGGGGGTATCCGGGTTAGTACTGGAGGCAGGCGATAAAAGGGAGGACTGTGTAGTCGCGACATGGGGATAAGCGCCTATAGTTTTTGGTTGAATGGAGAAATAATGGGAGGATGGAAACACTTTTACTGGGAAGGAGAAATGTTAGGAGTGAGGAAGCTAGAAGGGGAGGATGGGCTACTGAAGTAGGCTTGGGCTTCGGGCCCAATAGAGAAAAAAATTGTAACAAAAGTTGTTGCGGTAAGAAGCAGGGGCGCATGCATGGAGAAGGAGATATAGCTGCTTCTTTAATCCCAAGAGTAGGAGATGGGAACGAATATAAGTGGTGAGCTGAAGAGAAGCATATGGGCCTCAGCCTTATCTAGATAGTAAAAAGGAAAAAGAAATAAAAGAAAAACAAAGAGAAAGAAAGAGAACGTGTCTTCAGCAAGCAAAAAAGGGGGAAATGGGGCAAACCGAAAATGTGTGATGTCAGAGGAAAGAGTGGGAATGAAGTAAGACGGACGGGCCGAGAAACACGTGGGTTGCGGGCCTTATATGCATGAATAATTCAGTAGGTAGATTAACGTTATATACAAGTCTTTTACCTTATATGCGAGCTACTTAATGTTGTATATACATATATAAACATCGATTAGGATTTAGAAATATAATTAGTTCAATTAATTGTGAAATTTAGGAATAGGTTAGTTTAAATAAAATCCTATACGTATAACGTGTATATCTTTGTTCTGTTACCTGAATTTAATGAAATAAAATAGGTGGGATCGTATCGGAGAGCACTTCATGATAGAGCCAGTTCGGACGGGAATGGAAGCAACTGAGATATCCAGTAAAATTAAACGTTGTTTTAAATTAAATGAAATGAACCGTGTAACAACCCGTATTTTTAGAACCAATTTAAAATTTATTTTTAATTGGTTTCCATGGATATTAAATATTTTAGATGAATTATTTCAAGCATAACGATTTAAATTTTATTTAAATTGAAGTTTGAACGTATAAATTTAAAATTTAATTAAAACGAACTCAAAATGGCGTGGTAGTTTGAAATTTTGATTTAAACTTTGAATGAATGTATAGAATTCAATATAAATCAGAATTTGATAAAACAAGAAACATAGAAATATTTTGAATTGTAATTTTCTAACAGAGTGTATGAAATTGGGATTTCACTTTAGAATTTATAAGTTATGTCTAAATTAAAATTTAGAATAGCAGCTATGGAAGTTAAATATATTTTTAAAAGGTATATATAGCCCGTAGAAAAGTCACATTTTGCATACGGATGAATTTGAACTCGAAACCACTTCCATTGAGTTCAAAATTCCGTTTGTGTGTTCGAAAACTATAAGCATCGATACCTTTGGAGTTGGTTTGGTATTTTTCATTGGATATAAGGCCAAAATATCACTTTTTGCATATGGACGAATTTGGACTCGAAACCACTTCCATTGAGTTCTAAACGTCGTTTGCGTGTTCGAAAAGTATAAGCTTCGATATATTCCGAGCTTTGGAGATTTGGCACTTGAGTTGGGTCATGGTTTGGCTAAACCTAGCCCATTCCATATAACCAGTTGACCCCCGTCTTCTCTTCATTCGTTCCAACACTTAGAGATAAATAGAAATGGGGAGAGAAAGAGGAAATCCAAATTTCCTATGCTAGGGTTCTTGATTTCAAGCACAAATCAAGTGCTAATTTGGAGAGACGACTTGTGTAAGCTTCTCCATCTTCTCCATCTTATTTCCTCTTCAATTTTTTATGTTGTTCTAAACCTAACTTCTAGGGAATTTGTGTATTCATGTTTATATTGAAGATTTGTGAGTAAAATTGGAAGAGAGATTGTTCTAGCTTGTCTTTGGATCGATTTCTTGCTTATAATCATCAAAGGTGAGAGTTTTGTGAGTTCTTAGTGTCTATGCCACAAGATATTAGCTTGTAAGGTGTAATTTAGGGTTCATTTGAGTTTGCGCATGCATATGAATTGGTTAGACAAGTATACACTTTGCGGTTCATTAGTTTTAATTTCATTGAATCGAAAGTTATGATTAGAATTGCGCACATAATCTAATGCATATGCTATGAGTTGTTATTGTGATATTGTGAAGCTTCATTGTCGCACCGGCAAGTTCTAAGACTTCACAATTCACTTATATTGGGGTTGATTGCTTTGGTTTGGAATTCAGTTCGGTTTGGAATTTAGTTCGCTTTGGAACTTATAATCAAAACCATCGCAAATATCTTGTATGAATATTTTTGTATGTGCATTTGGGTGTTATAAGTTGTTTCAACAAGTCATTGAAGCCTCATTTGCATGTACATAGCATCATAGGCCTTCGGGGATCTATCGAGATCACTTTGAGCTTGTTTTTTTAGGCAAAATGGGCTCTGGTTCAGGATTCAGGTGTTCGAATATTTTGGATCAGACGCCTGACCTGCTACAAATAATTATGAAACAAGCAGAGCCATTCAGCTGTTTGAAAATTTTAATTCAGATGTCTGAATTTTAATTTAGACGTCTGACCCAAAATTTTCAAACGTCTGAAATAGCTCAAAAATGAACTAAATGCTTGCAGGTTTAGGAAATTGCAAATTCAGACGTCTGAATTTTTAGGTCAGACGTTTGAATCCTGTTTTTCTATAATTGACCAGTGGGGACCACGATCAACAGTTTAGGCCCATCCTAGCTCTTTCCCGACCGAGTTTCGGCCTATTTCGACTTCATTTGTGACTTGTCAGTTTCTATGACTCGCAGATTTCAGTAGCTCGATTCTTATGAAATCGTTATATAAAATCATCAAGTAAAGAATGAAAGAGTGGAAACCAATGGTGAGAATTCTATCGCTCAAAGCCTTTGTACAGTTATTTATTTTTATAACTGCATATTTGTTGATTGCCTGAGATTGCAAAATTTGTTAATTGTTTGATGGATGTTTACAGTTTTAATGTTATCATTATTAAACTGTGATTATAAATATTTATAAATAAGACATTTATATTATAAAAGATTGGGATGATAATTTACCCACCCGTCTCCCAAATAATGGATAAATTCACATGGATTGTGATGTAAACCCCACACGGTTATTGGAACGATAATTTTACACATCGCCCAGTTATGCAAATAATGATCATTGGATGTTGATTGAAAACTCCACATGGGTCTGGGGAGGATAATAACTTCACACATCTCCCTTGTGTTTAGTTGTATGTCAACCGATTGATTGACTGACTGTTATAAGGGTTATTTAATTGTTTAGTGCTCATGCAATTGCAAATTGCACTCTGGATGTGAATTGAATGTTTAATAGTTATTTATCACTATTTTCGAATACATGCGATGTATGAAATCCATATAACCTAAATTATAAGGTAATTGATTAAGTCGCATTCCGATCCAGAATATGTACGAATATTTTAAAATAATATTCAGTGAAGAATCAATATATAATTTTGATGTCCGATTTTGGATGGACACATAAATAATGTAATGGTTAACAACTAGAATAAAGAATTGATATGGTTTTAATATAATCAGGATTTTCTAACATATGAATTGGAAAGGACTTGAATGGAAATAATCTTTGGAATATTTCGATATTGGATTCCATGATTATACGGATATTGTTAAGGAATTTGGAAGATATATATATCGTTATTCTTAATACGATATTTATTGGTTTTAGAATTTGCAATTGAATTTAAGGCAATACGATTTCTATTTAGATCCTTGTATTTAATATCAAATAGGATTTGGGTTTATCGTGAATTGTGTTTTAAATGGCATTGGTTCTTTAACCCAAATAAAGACAGGATTTAATTCCTAAATTTGAATAATCATTAAGTAATGATTTTTGAGATTAAAATTGATTAGAGTTTCAATAAATCATTAATTAGATTGAAAAGTGAATAAGATAATTGAATTTACCGGATTTAAGAAAGGTTCGAGAGGAGTACAACCAGTTTTACTCCATATGGTAGTTAAATCTTTTATTAGATTTGAACGTTAAGTGGTAATTGAATTTACCAATAACACCATGGGTGTGAGATATGGAGTAATACCAGTTTTGCACCATGGAATGAATAGGTTGATATTAGGATAATAAAATGAATAATTACTTCGGTAAGTCTCGTAAAATCCCGACTAATTTAATAAACCTTAATTTGGTTTAAGTTTGTTAAAAGATAACATAAATTCTTATGCAATGATTTTCAGAGAAAGATTTAAACAAGAGGTTTGAATGAATTAAATCTTTGATAAGATTTGCGGGAATAATTCCTAATGTAACGAAGATTTAAATAAAAGAATATTCTAGATTAGAATGAGGCGTATGATGTGATTTTATAGCACTTGATTATAAGATACATGAGTTATTCGGAAAAAACGGGTTTAACCCATTTTGAATAACTAATACGACGACTAAAAGTCGACGATGAAGACGGTGGTTGAAGACCGGAGATCTTAACATTGTTTAGATGATTACTGATGACTTGATTGGGCTGTACACCCAAGACGAGGTAATAAGTGGTTATCGTCCAGACGTACATGGAGATCGACTGGATATGCGAGGGTCTCTCTTCTGTATTAGACATATGGGATAAGGAATAAGGTGCCTCTGGTTTCGTTCAGACCCAGAACGAACTTGTAAATGGATTATGTCTGACATTGTATTTTATTATGTATTGATTAATTTCTATTAAATATGTATCTTTTTGGTGGTAGAGAATTTATTCTCTTGCTTAACACCCTTCTCTGATACATATGAGCTTAGAGGTTATATATTGATAGAAATCAATTATATGGCATGAATTGACAATGTGGCGTGTTAAGATGCAAATGATCGAGACTTTTGTTGAAAAGAAGGGCCTTATGGATGATGATCAAAGCACAGCTTTAAGTAGCATAGCTTTGTGTTGTAGCGTTGATTCGCGAGTCTCACACCTCAGTATGAGTCAAAAACGGGATGAGGACCTCAGGGAGGACATGCGTTTCTTTCTAACTAGAAGTGGTGTCATGGTATGGAGCCTAGACATTTTTACTTATGTGGATGATGGATTGCAAGGCACCTCAGATATAGAGCCGAGGATTGAGTGGTAGGTACTCCGATAGGATCGAGAAACGTATAGTTCAGGAATAACCAATCCACAAACGTTATCTATGGACCGGCCCTGATGCTAACCAAGGGTTGCCCATAGATACGATCCTGGATATCTTGCTAGAGGTGATCTGAAACCGAGGAGAAAGATCCCTTGCCTCGACTCATAGATGGAAATCCAATTTCCATTACGCGACCTCTCGGTTTTAGTTGTAAACCTATATGGTGACATAGTAGGATGGGGTACCATGCCGTCTATCGTTGATACATTTATATTTGAAGTTATTTTTGACACTATGCACTTATAGTACTATCAAAATGATTTTTTTAAAGTGTATCAAGCGTGTTTGGCTATTATAAGGTAAAACTCTATCCTTTGGTTTGTGTTTGCATTGTGTGATGGGACCTGAGACTTATAATAACTTCATTTTTCAAAAATCATTGCATTGTTTTATGTTTTAAACTAGTATTCATGTGGAGTAAACCCGTTCCGTGTCATACGGCATGGTCCCATGAATTTTCCACTTTTAAAGTAAAGTTTTAATAACCACTTTGAGTTCTCACACCAGTCCCATGATTGACTCGGAGTTTATTATTTCTACCGAAAATCTGGATGTCCATATTTTCCATACGGGCAGCTAGTAGTTTTGGTCTTCGCAGATATTTCTTTTCACAGGATCTTGGATTACAGCTGGAGCTATATTCGGAAAGCTTTGTATCCGCGTATTCCCTTCAGTTGCGTTAGTTGATGTATTTCCGCTGTATATTGTATTTATACATCTTAAATTTATGTATTTTAATCTCTGATAATTTTCCGTTGTATATTAGTTATTTGTACTCTGATATCTCGTACTCTGATGTAAATTGTTGTAATAGCGATGAATTGTTCTCATGTTTGTGTTCTAGTGCATCGTGTTCTCAACACAATCCACATTTTCCCATCTCTTCGGAGGCTGGGCGGCTTTGGTGCGTGATAGTTTGGTATCAGAGCTTTGGTTTACAGAGCTCTAGAACAAGACACATTAAAACCGAACAAAAGAATTCATCAGAGATAGGATCAGTAATATCCTATAAGAATAACTCGTTAGAGATAGGGTTAGTAATACCCTAGAATGAGTTTGAAGAGTGCTATTTCTAAAAATGAGTTTGGTTTTGAAAATTATATCATATTATGAAGATTTAAATATTATATTTGATATTGATTTTGGACTATAGGATATAAGATGATTTTGTATATACATGTCATGAATGTATATTCGAAGTCTCAAATATATTGGGTAAATATAGAATCACACTCTTGTCTCCCGGAGATAATCCTGATGATTACTATAGTATCATCAGTATTTATGTTCGAGTTTCGAAAGTGAGATGTCTATATATTTCCAATTGACTGGTGTGAGAACCAAAACCTAGTTATGGTTTATGTTGTGATTTGGCATTGAAATATGATTTCTGAGTATGTATAAAATTTATATGTTTGAAAAGCTAATCCCTAATTGATTTCTGGTTGTGATGGATGATAATAAGTTTGATTAATAAAATGACTAGAATAATGGAACCAATATGAAAATGAAAGGTAAATTAAGCCAAATCGAATCAAATATTGAACTCAATTGAAAATGGATCGGAATTGGATACATATACATGTATATATATTAAACAAGTCATAGCATGGAAGCTAAGAGTAGGAATAAAATTGTATGCCCGACAAATAGGTACATATTTACTATATTGATTGGGTTTGATGATTTTATGAGCCGATTGGCTATCCTCTTGGGTTTGAATTTTTTTTTTTTTTTTGATATATGAGGTCCTGTCGAGGCCATTTAAAATTGTTCTAATCAACCCGTACAAAGGAGGTTATGGCGAAATTTTTCAAAAGTTTAAGGCGTTAGCCAAATTTTGAGAAATTAGGAAGTCCTTAGAAACAGAAAAGTTAAAGAACTTTAGTCAAGCAAAGGTTGACTTGGTTAAGTAAACGACCTTCAGTTCCTTCTTCCTTTTCGAGGACGAAAAGATTTTAAGTAGGGGAGATTGTGACAACCCGTATTTTTGGAACCAATTTAAAATTTATTTTTAATTGATTTTCGTCGAAATTAAATATTTTAGATGATTATTTTGAGAATAATCGATTTAAAATTTATTTAAATCGAAGTTTGAACGTATAAATTTAAATTTCAATTAAAACAAACTCGAAATGGCATGGTAGTTTGAAATTGTGATTTCAAACTTTGAATGAATGTATAGAATTCAATATAAATCAGAATTTGATAAAACAAGAAATATTAAATTATTTTGAATTGTAATCTTCTAACGAGTGTATGAAATTGAGATTTACTTTATAAATTGTAAGTTATGTCTAAATTAAAATTTAAAATACTCGCTATGGAAGTTAAATATATTTTTAAAAGGTATATATATCCCGTAGAAAAGTCACATTTTGCATACGGACGAATTTGAACTCGAAACTAATTCCATTGAGTTCAAAGTGTCGTTTGCGTGTTCGAAAACTATAAGATTCGACACCTTTGGAGTTGGAGAAATTTTGGTCTTTTTCATTGGATATAAGACCAAAACATTACTTTTTGCATATGGATGAATTTGGACTCGAAACCACTTCCATTGAGTTCGAAACGTCGTTTTTGTGTTCCAAAAGTATAGGCTTCGATATATTCCGAGCTTCGAAGTTTTGGCACTTGAGTTGAGTCTTTGTTTGGCAAAACCTAGCCCACTCCATATAACCAATTGATCCCCCTCTTCTCTTCATTCATTCCAACACTTAGAGAAAAATAGAAATGGGGAGAGGAAGAGGAAATCCAAATTTCTTAAGCTTGGGTTCTTGATTCCAAGCACAAATCAAGTGCTAATTTGGAGAGACAACTTGTGTAAGCTTCTCCATCTTCCTCTCCATGTTCTCCATCTTGTTTCCTCTTCAATTTCTTATGATTTCATAAATCTAACTTCTAGGGAATTTGTGCATTCATGTTTATATTGAAGATTCATGAGTAAAATCGGAAGAGAGGTTGTTCTAGCTTGTCATTGGATCGGTTTCAACATGGGATGCATTACATGACGTGAAGCTCGGTGGAGCACGTAAACTTTACAGTAGCAGCTTAAGGGGATGTCAAACTCGAAATGATGGCTGATGCAACTATCAAGCATAGGCGTGAAGTTTAAATGAAGTGATGGGATTGATAAGAGAAGCCCACTTTTTGTTTCAAAAAGAAAAAAAGGTGAAAGTGATTATTTTAATGAAGAACGCTGTAGAGGTAAACAAGTGTGAGTGTGTGGTTTCAATGGAGTACGGGTACCCTATGCAAGGAAGACACAAAGAGAAGGAGGAGTATATCACGTTGGAAGAGGGTTTATATATATTCATGTAAGTGTATGAAGTGGACTGAGCTTGTTTATGTGTGAGGTCCGGATTTTTTGTTAGAAGGAAAAGAAAAATAAACGAAAGGAAGGATGTGGTGAATTAACGTGAAAGGGGACGTGAGGCACAGGCAAGCAGCTTGTTGCGTGGTTGTTGCATGGTAGGGAATGGTGACATGAAATGGCATCCGAACATTATGGAGGAGCAGAATATTATAGAAGATGAGTTCCTGTGCAATGCGGGTGCGCGGGTTGTGGGCTGGTTTAAACAGAAAGGCCAAAGTAAGTAAAATAATGAAAAAAAACAAAGAAAAGAATATAAAGCCCATTTAGAAAGAAAAATAAAGAAGAGGGAAAAAATGGAAGTAATGTTGGGTATAGGAGCTGAATGGATATAAGGGAAAGGGAACAATGAAGCCGCGTGAGTGGTTAAAATGAGGGATGGGCCGAATTAAATGGTAAGGCCCAATTTATAATGGTATTAATTTAAATATATATTTAATAGTGTATTAACTTATAATTATAATATCTGATACATACGATGTCAGAATTGCGAATAGTCGGATTCGTTGGGATCATATGGACGAAGGATACACCATGGAACCAGCCTGGAGTTGTTTAGAGCTCGTGTGAATTTTATGGCGCAATAAAACGCCTGATACAAACTACCGACATTGACCGTTATTTAACTGTTACCAACCAAAGTGAGTAAACTCACTAACTCTATCCAATTTGATAATTTTATAAATGTTATTTAATATTGATATAAGTTGGTTGAATGTTTGTGTGATGATGGTTTGGATGATTTGTTAAGTAGTTGGTTAAAATAATATATATACAGTTATATATGTAAATCGTTGATTGAATACCGATGTTGTTATTATTATATTTCATATTAACATGAAATATATATTATTGATGTTGACTAACGTCTGTGGATGCAGGGAAATAGGTTAGAGGAATCCAACTGGATTCCTCAACAATTGCACTGTTGTTTTTCATATATTGCATTATATGATGTGACAAATAATCTTGTGTTGATTATTGTGTGTTGGGATGTTTAAACAACATTGACCAGGAATAATTGGTATCTAAATACCGTAAAATATATTAATTTATCAGAAAATAAACTGGGGTTTTAAAAAGGGAATTTCTATTTTAAAATAGAAATGAGATTTCGATTAGGTAGAATTATTTACCTGTTCAAATTTATAAAACAAGTAATTTGATTTACGATATTTATAAATGAAGCGAAATTATTTTTATTAAACAGTTTTGGAAATATAAATTTAAGGAATGAATTTATATAAAAAGAAAGAGGTAATCGCTTAGAAGGAAAAAGGATGAACTTATTTCGATGTTTGAAATATGAATAGAATTGAAATAAATCGATAAGGATTTATAATTACAATTCAATGATGCCGAATGTTATTAGAACAATTTATTTGATAAATATATAAAATGAAATTTAGGATTTGACAAGATAATTAATATTTGGATTTGTTATCGAATAGGAAATCGAGATTTAAATTATAACTTAAAGTAGGTAGCCACCACCAATCGCATGTGTGCAAAGCACGGGTCTCATCCTAGTTATAACTTATAAAATGAATTTCTGAAATGAAATATGAAGTATGGGTTTATAAAGTAACAAGATAAGTGGGATGTTAAACTGTAATGATATTTGTTGTTTAAATCAAGATTTGA
This sequence comes from Allium sativum, assembly GCA_030737875.1. Taxonomy (NCBI): domain Eukaryota; kingdom Viridiplantae; phylum Streptophyta; class Magnoliopsida; order Asparagales; family Amaryllidaceae; genus Allium; species Allium sativum. Next base: position 289,334,520 of record CM060913.1, read on the forward strand.
TTTAATAAGTTGAGTCCAGATTTATATAGAAGAATAATATTCACGTTACAAGGTGAATAACGATTTAAAAGCAAACACTTTGCAGATTAAAGGGGTTATAAAAGGAAATTGATGAATATTTGAAATGATAAACTCAAAATTGAATTTAGAAATAAAGTTAACCTGCAACGATGAGTTTTATTCCGACGTTCGGAATGTTATTTGAATAGAGAGTATTCAAAAGTTAGTAATATGTTGGAATTCGATTATACCAAATTCAGGAAAGTACCATTTACTTTTCAGTTATAATCAAGATTTATTTATTTATCAAATAAATTAATTATTTGTTTATTTATTTAAATAAAAGTTATATTTTGAAATTAAATATTTCAAAAGTAGAGATTATAATGTTATCGTTATAATCAAAGATTTCCGTAAAGAAGTGGATTCATAGACTGAATAGAGAGTTGTGTAAATAGTTTTGTAAATAAGAAATTAAGAAATGCGATTAAGAACATAAGAAACGGACTGAAAATTAGTTATTTTAAATAGTTGTCTGAGTATCGATCTGATGTTGGTTTTGGCCTTCGGGGTTTTTACTTAGGGATTTGTTCTCTTACTAGTTTACGGTTAGGGACTGAGGGTTGTGGAAGGTTAGTGATGCATGAATGAGAAATGGAAATATTTTCCAAAGTTAATAACGTATATTTTCGAAATACTGGAAAATAAGGAATTGTGAATATATGGAAACATTTCCTAAGGAATCGTGAGAGGCTAAGCGAGCTAGAAAAATATTTGGGTATAGAAATAAAAGGGGAAATTGGGAAATGAAATGATGATTGATCGGTAAGATTTCCATTTAGGAATACAACCGTTGTTTGTACACATGTTTTCCTTTGATAGTTAAATAACCGACTATCAATTTTTTTGACTATTTCCATTGTCAATACGGAGAGACCAGAATCAGATTTATTATCTGAAAACCACTCCATATGGGCATTATCGTTTTGAATCAAATACATTGAAGATAATTGAAGACGGAGTTTATGAAAAGGTTATTCTAGCGATCCTAGGTAGAAATTCCTAAGATGGATTTACATAATAGTGCCTTCGGGTTGTCCAGTCCCAGGACAACGTGTATGGACGAATGTCTGATAGAGTATATCTAATAGACCGCGTAAGTTAATCGCTTCAAACGTATTTATGTTGGTGGTAGAGAAATTCGTTTCTCCTAGCTTTATACCCGTGGTATTTTTGATGAAATCAAATTTTGATTTGGCGCGTATGACGATGTGGCAATCAAAGTAAATATAGATGTGATCTGTATAATAGTACGTTATGACCTCAAGCCTCAACAACCGGGAAATGACAAATATCGGGCAAGCAGCATGGCTAAGTGGGTCGCACCCAATTAGGGTATATTGTCACCATCTAGAGAATATTCATATTTGTTACTTCTTTCAATTCTGTATATCTCGGGAATGGTTATGCTGGTATAACAACCATAAGGAGAAAATATATTCGGAACATTCAAGCGAAATGAATGGTCGGTCATGTGTGGCCGAGTTGCAAGATGTTCTTGTTGAACTCCAGTTTACCGCTTATAGAGTACACTGATCGGAAGGTTGTTCCATACCTTGTCATAGTTGGAAATTCATTAGCCAATAAGAGCCCGCGGTTTTTGATTGTGTATTATATATGTAGAACGTGAGATGAAAGCATTCTGCTAGGTTTCTATGTACTTGTAATATCTAATATTGTTTTAGAAAATATTTTGGGTTATCGTAAGGAAAAAACCATCCGTGTTTATGTATGGATCGGTCTTACGATTATCCTTTCCTTTGAAAAGGATCTTGGAAAAGTTAAATTGAAATGATTAGAGTTTGCTCACACCAGTCACATGACTGACCTAGAGTTTGTTTTGTTTGTTTACCCTAAACTCTTGGGTGCCCAATTTCGTAAGGGCAGTCAAGTAGTCAGGATTTTACAGATACAATTGGAGGAACTTGGAGCAGGAAACTTAAGTGTTAGATATATATGGTGTTTATTTCCGCTATGATGTTATGTGTTATACTGGTATGTATATATAGTTATAGCTTTGTATTTCAGAAGTTGTTATATAATATATTTTATTCGTTCCGCTGTGAGATTTGTGTTTAGTCTGATTCTGTTCTGTGGTTATCTTCTTCGTCTATCCTAATTTTTTTTTCTATTTCTCACCATCTAACTTCTTTCTATGAATGGTTTAGTATTTCCGATAATTGAATAGCCAACATGGGTCTGTGTTGATATTCAGGGTCAAAAATCCTTGGGTCGTTACACCTCCCTTGTGTTTAGTTGTATGTCAACTGATTGATTGACTAACTGTTATAAGTGTTATTTAATTGTTTAATGCTTATGCAGTTGCAAATTGCACTCTGAATGTGAATTGAATGTTTAATAGTTGTTTATCACTATTTTTGAATACATGCGATGCATAAAATCCGTATAACCGAAATTATATGGTAATTGATTGAGTCGCATTCCAATTCAGAATATGAACGAATATTTTAAAATAATATTCAGTGAAGAATCAATATGTGATTTTGATGTCCGATTTTCGATGGACACGAAAATATTGTAATGGTTAACAACTAGAATAAAGAATTGATATGGCTTTAATATAACTAGGATTTTCCAACATATGAATTGGAAAGGATTTGAATGGAAATAATATTCGGAATATTTCGATATTGGATTCCATGATTATATGGATATTGTTGAGGAATTTGGAAGATATAGATATCGTTATTCTCAATACGATATCCATTGGTTTCAGAATTTGCTATTGAATATAAGTCGATATGATTTCTATTTAGAGCCTTGTATTTAATATCAAATAGGATTTTGGGCTTATCGTGAATTGTGCTTTAAATGACATTGGTTCTTTAACCCAAATAAAGACAGGATTTAATTCCTAAATTTGAATAATCATTAAGTAATGATTTTTGAGACTAAAACTAATTAGAGTTTTAATAAATCTTTAATTATATTGAAAAGTGAATAATGTGATTAAATTTACCGGATTTAAGAAAGGTTCAAGATGGAGTACCACTAGTTTTACTCTATGATATAATTAAATCTTTTATTAGTTTTGAACGTTAAGTGGTAATTGAATTTACCGATAACACCATGGGTGTTAGACATGGAGTAATACCGGTTTTGCTCCATGGGATGGTTGGTATTGGGATAATAAAATGAATGATTACCTCGGTAAGGCTCGTAAAATCCCGAATAGTTTGATAAACCTTAATTTGGTTTAAGTTTGTTAAAAGACAACATAAAATCTTTTGCAATGATTTTCAGAGAAAGATTAAAACATGAGGTTTGAATGAATTGAATCTTTGATAAGATTTATGGGAATAATTCCCAATGTAATGAAGATTGAAATAAAAGAATATTTTGGATTGGCATGAGGCATATGATGTGTTTTTATAGCACTTGATTATATGATACGCGAGTTATTCGGAAAGACTGGGTTAACTCATTTTGAATAACTAATACGATGACTAAAGGTCAATGATGAAGACGGTTATTGAAGACTGGAGATCTTCGCATCGTTTGGATGATTATTGATGTCTTTATTGGGTTGTACACCCAAGACGAGGTAATAAGTGGTGATCGTCCAGATGTACTTGGAGATCGACTGGATATGCGAGGGCCTCTCACCTGTATTGGACATGTGGGATGAGGAATAAGGTGCCTTCGGTTTCGTTCAGACCTAGAACGAACTTGTAAATGGATTATGTCTGACATTGTATTTCGTTCTGTATTGATTGATTTCTATGAAATATGTATCTGTTTGGTGGTGGAGAATTTATTCTCTTGCTTAACACCCTTCTCTGAGAAGTATGAGCTTAGAGGTTATATATTGATAGAAATCAGTTGTATGGCATGAATTGACAATGTGGCATGTTAAGATGCAAATGATCAAGGATTTTATTGAAAAGCAGGGCCTTGTGGATGATGATCAAAGCACAGCTTTATGTAGCATAGCTTTGTGTTGTAGCGTTAATTCACAAGCCTCACACCTCGATATGAGTCAAAAACGGGATGAGGACATCAAGGAGGACATACGTTTCTTTCTAGCTAGAAGTGGTGTCATGGTATGGAGCCCAGACATTTTTACTTATGTAGATGATGGATTACAAGGCGCCTCGGATATAGATCCGATTAAAAGGCTTGAGTGATAGGTCCAATAGGACCGAGAGACGTATTGTTCAGGAATAACCAATCCACAAACCTATATGGACATCTTCCTAGAGGTAATCCGAAACCGGTGAGGAAGATCCCTTGCCTCGACTCATAGATGGAAATCTAATTTCCAATACGCGACCTCTCGAATTTAGTTGTAAACCTATATGGCGACATAGTAGGATGGGGTACTATGTCGTCTATCATTGATACATTTAAATTTGAAGTTGTTTTTGACACATGCACTTATAGTACTATCAAAATGATTTGTTTTAAAGCGTATCAAGCATGTTTGGCTACTATAAGGTAAAATACTACCCTCTGGTTTGTGTTTGCATTGTGTGATGGGACCTGAGTCTTATAATAGCTTCATTTTTCAAAAAGTTTTGCGTTGTTTTATGTTTTAAACTAGTATTCTTGTGGAGTAAACTCGTTCCGTGTCATACGGCATGGTCCCATGAATTTTCGACTTTTAAAGTAAAGTTTTAATAACCATGTAGAGTTATCACACCAGTCCCATGACTGACTCAGAGTTTATTATTTCTACCTAAACTCTGGGTGCCCATATTTTCCACACGGGCAGCTAGTAGTTTTAGTCTTCGCAGATATTTCTTTTCACAGGATCCTGGATTACAGCTGGAGCTATATTCAGTAAGCTTTGTATCCGTGTATTCCCTTCAGTTGTGTTAGTTGATGTATTTCCGATGTATATTGTATTTATACATTTTAAATTTATGTATTTTAATCTCTGATAATTTTCTGCTGTATATTATTTATTTGTACTCTGATGTAAATTGTTGTAATAGCAATGAAATGTTCTCATGTTTGTGTTCTGGTGCGTCGTGTTCTCATCACAATCCGTGTTTTCCCGTCTCTTCGGAGGTTGGGCGAGTTCGGTGCGTGATAAAACGTTTTGATGACAAATGGAAACCAAGGTGCGTTTAACTTACTCAGCTCTCCCACTTGCATTTTATATAAGTCGAGTTTATTGTTTGTGTGCTATGTTTGTTAATGGTTGATTGATTTGATGATAGCTTGGATGGTTATTGAATATTTTTATATTTTGTTTAAATTAAACGTTTGCTTAATTTAAATGGAAAGAAATCGTTATTTTAAAGATCATTTCCAATAGAGGCAACTTACCTTGTTGGTTACGTTTATAATAATATAAACGTATATTATTTAATTGGATGCTTGAATTGTTATTATTAGTCGACCAGTTGAATTGATTATTCATGTTATCATCAAATTTATTGTTATTTTCATATTACCATCATATGAACTGATTAGTGAACATGATTGAATTATTGAATTGATTATTGATTTATTGAATCTAAATTCAACATTTTTCGTTATTAACCAATGGGTAACATTAGTTGATGAACTAATAGCTGATGGCCCAATTATGCACTGTTTTTAAGAATCGATTTACTGTCACGTAAACCGATAAAAACGGAATTATATAACTGAGAATGGATTTTAAAATATGTTATTTAAAAAAAGAAGTTTTTAAAAAGGGAAATAAATGTTTATTATTTATTATTTGATTTTTAAGGGCAATTATCGAATGGTTTTATAAAGGAAATTCTTACATATCAAGTTCTTTTTTTGAGCAAACGGATATATAGCACGAGACTACACAGCCGATTATATAATAGATAGTAGTAATTTTCCAACTGACATACCCAGTTGGTGGTCCAAAAAATACGTCCAGTCTAACCCCTTGGGCAATACAACATCATACAGCATCAAACATATACGACTTAGTTACTTAGCATGTTTAATTATACATAGATAATATCCAATACTAAAGAAACACCATAAACCATCACACAAGTTCTCCGCTGGAAGCTGGGTCATTGCTATCAACCGAGTCAGATGGAGAGGAGGCCTGAGGCAAAGCAAATCTGAAAGCTGCAGCATGACTGCCACCAGAACCTGTCCATGTAGTAAAAATATGGATAATGCGATGACATATATTTGTAGTCGACCTAACATTATTTCTAAAAATCCTTGCATTTCTTTCTATCCACACACACCAACTATAAACAACAAGGAAAGCATCTACTAGCGTGTTAGGAGGTGAGAATTCCTAGTGGTCGAAAAAGTAGGAGATGTCAGGGATGAAACCAAGTAAGAAAGAACTTGAAGCAGCCCAAATAGGGTAGGTGCATTCGCAGACAAAAAAAAGGTGGTGGATGGTTTCTGCATGCATATTACAGTAAGCACAGTTGGGATCAGTTGCAATGTTACATCTGAACAGCTTCTCTCTAGTATTGATCTTCTCGTGAATCAAACACCATTGAAAGAAGAGGATTCTTGGAGCCAGTTTGCATTTCCACAATCTTTTGAACTTGAACCTTCTTCCAGAGAAATTCAGAAAATTGTAGCAAGAGGATACTGAGAAACCTCTAGATGGGGATAATGTCCAAACAAAGTGATCAATCCTCTCATTGAGCCGAGTTTTGCGCAGGATTACAAAGATATTCAGCAATTGTGAGAGAGTATTCCAATCAAATAGTGTACCTGGAACTAAACTTGTATGACCATTGTTAAATGCATCAACTACAGTAAGCATAGAATGAGTTTGAATAGAAAAGAGGGAAGAAAAAGAAGAAGATAGAGGTACCTGACCATGCCAAATGTCGTGCCAAAAAAGACAGGATGAACCACCCCCCAAGGAGACATGAAACAAAGATTTGATACGAGGGAGACAAGATAGAACACCATGTAGAAAGGGAGAAATTCTCAAGGAAGGATGTTGATGAAGAACAAGGTGAGCGTTAGAAGAAAAATGATATGCTAAAATCCAGTTTCTCCAAATGAAATCGCCTGGACAAAGAAGTCTCCAGATCCATTTAGCAAGTAAAGCAGTATTAAAATGATGTAGGTCTAGAACACTAAGACCCCCCTGATCAGTTTGTAGGCAAACAGTCTTCCAATTGATCAACTTCTTTATTTTATGGCCATTCCAGAGAAATGAGCTTCTTATTGAATCAATCTTGCTAATTACCCATTTAGGGAGTTTGTGGAAAGACATCCAGTAAGTGGGGATAGAAGAAAGTACAGATTTGACTAAGATTACACGCCCCATGGATGATAAAGAGTTTGCCTTCCATGCTGCTAGCCTTGATTCAAGCTTGTTAATAAGAGGAAACCAATCATTTTTGCGTAGTTTAGAGGGTCTAAGAGGTAAACCAAGGTAGATCATTGGGAATTTAGCAACTTTTCAGTTAAGAGTAGAAGAAATCATGACTCCAAGGTGATCAGAGTTGCCAAGCATATAGATGACACTTTTGTTGAAATTAATGGAGAGGCCGGAAACAAGTTCAAAGACATACAACAAGATTTTGAGGCATTGAATATGGAGAGGTTCAGGAGAAGAGAAGATTATAGTGTCATCAACAAATTGTAAGTTGTTAATGCATATGGAAGTGTTTGGGAGAGAAATGCCAGCAATAAAGCCATTATCAGAAGCTTTTTTAACCATTTGGTTAAAAACATCAGCAACAAGTACAAAGATCAAGGGGGAGAGAGGATCCCCTTGTCTTAGGCCTCATTTGGATTTGAAGAGATTACCCGAGACACTATTTACAGAAACAGATGAACCACTTGAGCCAAGAATATTTTCAATCGATGAACACCATCTTTCAGAAAATCCTCTATGTTTTAAAACCTCCATAATGAATGACCAATTAACCGAATTGAATGCTTTAGAAAAATCCAATTTGAGTAAGACACCAGGAGTTGAAGTATAATGACAAAAAGAGATTACTTCCTGTGTAGCAGCGATGCAGTCTTGGATGTTTCTCCCCAATATAAAAGCAGATTGTTCAGATCCAACAAGAGAGGCGATGACAGATTGAAGACGATTAGCCAAAACCTTTGTGATAATTTTAAAAGTGGTGTTGAGAAGACTAATGGGTCTGAAGGATGATAGCGTGTTAGCTCCCGAAGTTTTTGGAATGAGGATGATATTAGCATAATTGATTCTGGCGATAGAATGAGGATCATTGTAAAATTCATTACACATATTAATAATGTCAGATTTGACCAGGGCCCAAAAGTGTTTAAAGAAAACTGGGCCAAAGCCATCAGGCCCAGGGGCTTTGTCATCCGCCATGTCTTTCAGTGCAACCCAAATCTCAGATTCAGAGAATGGATGATCAATGTGAATAGGCGAAGGATTGGGATATAAGTGATTCCAATCGATATCAGGAGGTGCAGTGTGGGGTTGACCAAGAATAGATCGAAGATAGTTAGAAAAAAGGATAAGAATATCCTTTTGATCAGTGTATGAGTGATCACCATCCACAATTTCAGATATGAAAGAAGATCTACGTCTTCCATTAGCCATCCTATGAAAATAAGAAGTTTTTCTGTCACCTTCCTCCAACCATTTAGCTTTGGATCTTTGTTTCCACCCAATTTCTTCTTGTTTCATCAATCTATCCAGCTCAGTTTCCAATGAACGCAAGTTATTATATTCTGATTCAAGTAGGGGGCATTGTTCTTCTAAAATATTGATGTCAATGATATCATTTTGAATAGTAGAAATACGAGAACGAATAGAACCCCATATATTTCTAGCCCATGGTTTGATGATCTTCCTAAGAGCTCTTAGTTTCAATACAATCCTATGAGTAGCCGAATCCGCCACAAAGATCTGATTCCAAATGGAATGAACAAATTCATCAAAAGAAGGCTCGAGTAACCACAGTCTTTCAAATCTAAAAGGGCTCTTGTTGCAAATAGAGATGTCAGAATTGAGCAATATAGGGCAGTGGTCTGATATAATAGAAGCTAAACCATACACAACAGACATGGGGAAAAGTTCATCCCATGCGCCATTATATAGAAAACGATCTAGTTTAGCTAACGATGGATCCGGTCTACGATTTGACCAAGTGAAGGAGCGGTTACTTATTGGTGGTTCAATAAGAGAGCAGTCAAAAATGAAGGAATTGAAGTCTTCACTATCATGAGATAAGTTGCCTGAATTTCTATCATAGCTGAATCTAGTAGTGTTGAAATCCCCCCCAATAACCCATGGGCCATTAAATTGTGTTGCAAGTGTACAACAGTCAGACCAAAGAAGTGAACGATCATGAGCGTTTTGGGGTCCATAAATGTTGGAGAAGAAGTAGGTGAGGTTAGAGGGGATGTGGCGAAGAGCTACGTGAAGTGCAGAACAACTTTGTGTGGTCCAACATAACGACCAGATTGATTCATTCCAGGCAGTGATTAGGCCTCCGCATGTGTCAATAGCTTTAACATAAGTCCAACCCGATAAAAAAGAGCCACCCACAATTTTGAAGTGATTTGGAGTTGGGTTATCAAGTTTAGTTTCTTGAAGAAAAAGAATATCCACTTTTAGAGGAAGTAAAACCAAACTAATAGCATGGCATTTTGATGGGTTGCCCAAACCCCTAACATTCCATGAAACTAACTTCATTGGGCAGCATTGATACGCTCCAGTTCTAATTCGTGCACGGAAACATAGTGTGAATCGCTTAAATTAACACCCGTGCAACGTGACAGTTTTTTGCTTAAACTTTTCTTTGTAGAAGAAAAAACAATAGGGGTAAAAAAACTACCCGAGCCTTCAGGTTGATCATCTCGCTTCTTTATCCTCGCACTACGTCTGACAAAGACTGGTGAGAGAAACTGAGTCCAGTTTTCTTCTTCCACTCTATGAGAATCTGTGAATGGGACAGGTAGTATTTGCTGTAGAGGTAAAACAGGTTGAGGGGACATCGGATTGTCAGGTGGAGTCTCAGTTGGAGGAGCGACAGATTGGGTACCTTCAAATTGGTAGGGGATAACAGGAAGGGGAAGGGAAAAGGGAAAAGATCGAGGAATGTTGTGTAAGGCCATATCACCATGGATGAGTTGGTTAATGTTTTGTTGTGTAAACCGATCCACATCTTGTTCAATATCAGTCATAGACATAACTATCATCTCATTTGGAATTTCTATCATAGCTATCATCTCATCAAGTTCTTAGAAACAAATTGGATTGTATTGAAAGTGATTATAATTTACTTAATAATAATCAAGGTAAATGAGATTTTTTTTAAATTAATTATATTTTTAATTAATTTAAATGCAAAGGCAAATTGAAATTAATTAACGAATTAATCATGATTGAGTTGACCAAGTCAACTAAGTTAACTGGAATTGAGTATTAAATTAATGGAAATAGTTAATAGTGAATAAACCGTTTTTATTTTAATAAGTGTTGATATGTGGTTATTATTTATGTAGTAATAATCAAAGTGGTAAATCTTGGGATATAAAATATATTAATGGGGGTTTAAAAAAATATAAGTCATATTTATAATTAAATAAAGTTTAAAAGCAAAGTATGTTAATAGTAATACAAGTTAATTTTGAATTAAAGTTTAAATTTAGTCCTTATTGGGATTCTAGTTAATCGGGTTTTATAAAACTCAAGTTGAACGAAGTTGTTATAAAACCCAAGTTTTATTTAAGATATGGTTGGAACGAGTTATTAGAAATGGTTTATGAATGGAATAAAAAACCCAAGAAGTGAAATTAAAGAATTGGAACCTAATTGGAGATCGGTTGAGTAAAATGATTTTCTGAGTATTGATCTGATGTTGGTTTCGTTCTTCGGGGTTGATATTTAGAGAATTGTTTTCTTACTGATTTACAGTTAGGGACCAATGAATATATGAAATGGAAATCGAAATGGAAACCCGAATTTGAACTAAAGTAGTTAGGCAAATTAATTTATAAAGAGTTGATCGAAATTCACATATTTTAAAAGAAGAAAGGAGGTTTTATCGGGATATAATCTAAATGGGTTGAAATAAACTTACCAGAAGTTTATGAAGATTTTACTTATAATAAAAGTAAGAGTGGTATATATTGTTTTAAAGATATATAAAGTTATTTAAAAAGTTTCAAACAATAGTTACTTAATCCTTTAATTAAGTAAAACGTGTTAAGATTGAAATAGGATTTCCAGGAGAAAGTATAGTATAAAAATCATGTTTTAAGTCAGATAGTAAATGGGATATATGGGATAATTACTAGAATAAGATAAACTTCTATATATTTTGACGATAAAAATGTTGTTGATCAAGGTCTGAGAGGTAAATAAAATACCCCAATTTGAACGACTTCATGATTATCCAAGGATGATATTAGTTTAGAAACATGAGTGGTTAAGGGAAACAAAAGTTGTATTTCGATGAATAAAATTATAAAATAAAGTTTGAAATGTTTTAAGTTAAATAAGATGATTTTGGATATAATAGTATTTTGGGAAGAGATATAAAAAGCTTTGATCCAAATATTGGAAATTTAAGGAGTTTGATTAATGAAGGGAAAATTTAAAGAGGCCAAGTGATGCTGAATACAAAACCAGTGAACTCATTTCATTTTCATGGTTGAATGGTTGTTTATTTTGATAGTTAAATAACCGACTATCAAAATCTGACCTATACCATTATTGGAACGAAAAGACCGGGAACGATGTATATTCGAAAACCATTCCAACAAACAAATACGTGAATATTGAAGATATCAGATGATGATCGAATTGGAGCATTGAAGACTGTTGTTCTTCATAAAGTGTAAGAATTACTTAAAATCTTCGACTTGCAATCAGAGATACACTGTGATTCTGTCATGGTTGGAATCAACGGATTGCAAGCACTGCTCACTACTGATATATAGGGTGATTCCTAGAATGTAGTAGGAGGGTGCCTTCGGTTTGTCCAGTCCTAGGACGACTTGTATGGACGGATGTCTGACAGAGTATTTCCAAAAGAGTCACGTACATTCATTTCTTCAAACGTACTATAGTTGGTGGCGGAGAAGGGCACATCACATAGCTTAACTACTAGAGTATTTTTGTGGTTGTCAATTAGTGATTTTCTGGTGGATCTGACGATGTGGCATTCAAAGTGAAAGGTAGCTAGATGTTCCAAAAGATGATTATAACCTCAAGCCTCATTAACCAGGAAATGGAAAAAATCGGGCAGGCAGCATGGCTATGTGGATTGCACCCATTAAGGTGTACTGTCACCGTATAGAGAATATTCATATTTGTTACTTCTTTTCATTTCTGTATCTCCTGGGAAACGGTAGCTGCGCAGCCATAAGGTGACAATATATTCGATACACTCAAGAGAAATGAGTGGTCGGTCATGTGTGGGCCGGGTTGTAAGATATTCTTGTTGAAACCAGTGTATTCCCCTCTAGAGATACACTATCGGCAGGTGGTCCCATACCTTGTCATAGTCGGAATCCAATCTCCAATTATGGGCCACAGTTTTGATTTTATACTATATATGTAGAGCGTGAGATGCAAACATTCTGCTAGATTGTTATTTATTTATACTTAGATACTATCATAATATCAGAATAATATTGGCTTCAAAAATGTTTTAGGTCATCGTAAGGTACAAACTTTCCGTATTTATGTGTGGATTTGGTCTTACCGTTATCCTTTTCTTTCAAAAAAGATTTTTAACTTTAAAATCAAGTTGCGTGACACCTTTAAACGTAGTGGGTTCTCACTCTGTTTCACCAGACTGATCCGGCTTATGTAAATGCTCGGGTCAGACCGAGCTGTATAGGTTCAGGTTATAGGATGCAATGAAGAGATGGCTGGAAAAGTGCAGACATATGATATAATAGTGTTATTCCACTGTGTATTGTATATGAGGACAGAGTAATATAACTGTTCAGGTGTGTTAATGTGCTCTGGTGAATGTAAATCTTTTTACAAGCTCAATAAAGATTTATTTATATATTATATTTTGTTCCGCTGTGATTTGAGACTTTGTGTTGTGTTGGTTCTTCTTCTTCTATTTTAATATTTCTTTCTTTCTTATGTCACCCTCTAATTTCTTTCTCTTAACTATCTGCTTTTCTGTGCAATTTGGGTTGGACTGGAGTTGTAAGTAGTCAACTCAAATGGTACGGAAAAGTCGGTATGTTACAAGAGCTTCAGGGACGATAACAAACAAGGAAGTGGAAAGGGGATCCCCCTGACAGAGACCCCTTCTCGACCGGAAGAACCCTTTACCAGCTCCGCTAACAAGGACGGAGAACCAACACCTCGAGAAAAGTCTCTAAGCCATGTCAATAAACTGCTTAGGGAACCCGAAAGAGCTCATCACCCATACGATGAAAAACCAGGACATGCAATCGTAAGCCTTCGCCATGTCAAGCTTAATCACTATATTGGAGTTTATAGTCTTTCGGTTTATTTGGGATATTAGTTCTTGAGCCAGCAAAACATTATCCGTAATTAGGTGGCCTTTCACGAAACCTGCCTGAGAAGAGGAAATGACCGCTCATGGAATGGAGCAAGTCCAATCGCCAAAATCTTTGAGATGACCTTGTTCGAGAAGTTACACAAACTAATCGGATGAAAGTCAGAGCAAAAACTTGGGTTCTCGCACTTAGGTATAAATGCAAGGTTCATGGACGTCCAGCTCATCGGGAGCAAGGCACTCGATAAGAATGAGCGTACCACAAGGGAGAAGTCTAACGAAATAGTGGGCCAAGCACAACGATAAAAGTCCCCGTTAAAACCATCCGGACCACTACCATTGTCCTAACTAAGCAAGAAGACACTCATGCGAATTTCGTCTAAGGTCGGGGAACAATAGAGAGAATTAGTCTCAGAAGACTGAACCAACGAAGGGATGAAGGAGAGGAGCAAATAATCAGAAAATAACTCCGAAGGGCTTTGTAGAAAGGAATGTAAATGAGAAACAATCGTCTCTGCCACCTCAATAGGACCAGACGCCAATGAACCATCTGGTTAGAGAATCTGACAAACAGCGAGGCGGTTGTTCTTCTTTCTAATGGAAGAGTGGAAGAATTTAGAATTGGAGTCTCCATCAACAATCCACGTGAGCCTCACTCGTTGCCTAAGGGAGGCAATCTCGATGCACAACTCCAAGTTGGAAGCGAGTTGGGTGTCTACAACAAGACGCCTTAAGGGTAGGGGAGGGATCTTCATCGAAAGAGGCCTCGACAAATACAAGAGACTCTTCAGCAATGTGAACCCGATCGAATGTGTTCTTGAAGAAGACCTGAATATTCCAGGTCTTCAAGCACACCTTGAGGCGTTTGAGTTTGAAGGAGAAGATTGTCAACGGACTACCGAAATTAGGAAGAGCCCAAGATTCTTCAACCACTACCATAGATGTTAGTTTTGATTATAACAACATCAAATAATGATATATTTATATTTACACATGTACTAATTATTACTTAGGTATATATTGTATATAATTCAGGATATTAAACAACTATTGATAATGATAACTGTACTATATCAAGATTAAAGATGCAAACTGATGATTCAATACTCATAGAATGAAGGTTCATGAGTACTGAAGAGTTTGAGAATTCAATATATTATTGAGTTTTAGATTCAAATGTTAAAACTCAAATTGCACTCACTTAATCTCTCTTCATTTATTTCAATGTCTTTTCAAAATATTCCTATTTTCAAATCCTTTTAACATAAATTATTTTCAAATAATCCCTTCTCTAAAATGATTCTCCAAAGGATTTTCAAATGAAATTCAAGTTTTAAGTAACTTAACTTTGAAATACTTTTATACTTATTATAATTTAGATTTTAATTTTTGATATTTATACCATATACTTACACTTTGATTTTTAATATTTTGATTTCAAAAGCTTATATTATGGTTTTTACAATTATATTTTGATAATACTTATATTTTGGTTTTTACACTCGACTTTTATTTTATATTTCTTAGACTACGAATTATACTTTACATTTTTACTTTTATTACACTTGAGATTTTGACTTTAGCCTTAATATTGATGTAATATTATAGTTTGATATTTATATTTCAAAGTTCTATATATTAGTTATATATTGTTTTTGAATACAAATATTATAATTTAGTTTAAATTATTTTAAATTATTTTTTGATAAGTTTTCTTAAGCTTTACCATGCTTAAAATGTACATTTACTATGTTTTAATAGTTTCACAAAGTTTCAAATCATTGTATATAGTTTTATATTTCCAAAACATTTTAAAAAAAATGGTTTTCAAAATAACAATAAGTATGTCGACATAGTGTTATTATGTATGTCAACATAGTGACCAATATTTTCAAAATTCAGATTTGAATAGAAGTGTCTATTCGCCATAATCATGCACCAACAGTCATTTCTCTTCACCCCTCTCATATGTACTCTTCTTCCAGAAATGAGTTTATGACTACTTTCTCTCATTTTCCTAACTCGTTTCTCTCCTCTTTCATTTTCTAACAAATCTATACTTGTACTATGTAAATTTTCAAACCAAATTAAGTCAACTCAACTCTGATTTGATTCTACATCAAACTCTCTCCATTGTATCAAGATCAAAGTGGAAATTTGAGTTATAGAAACAATTGTAATCAAGATTGAAAAAACAAATCTACATTCTTTGTAAAAACAAATGAAGCAACCTTACGGGTGTGACTAGGCGGTCCTGAATCAAGTTGGATTTGATTATGCCATGTAAAAAGCAATTGAGTGTGACTTGTTTGTTCGAAAATCAAGTTAGTTGTGCCTAAAGGCCGGGATTCTAGAGGATGTCTTCTTATAGTCTTGAAACCGGAAGTGTAATTGGATTAATAGTGATTAAAAGCCGTATAGCATACGGAACTAAATGTAGTGTAAACCCAGAGCAGTATAAAATTTGGCATTTTCTTTTCTTTTTTACTATCCTGCATTTATTTTGCTTGCTTTTTGTTTATTTGGTTAATTCTATGATCATTGTACGCATACTCATAAGCATAATCCAAGAGATTTCTAAAAAAATCCATAAATTCAAACAACACTATCCACCCTCGCCTCTTTAGTGTTAGTATAGTTCTAATATCATTTATTTGCATCACTTTCAAATAAGAACAAATTTTAATTTAACATGACGAAATAAGAAAGAATAATTAAACAAAATAACTATGATATAAAAAAACTAGCCTCGAATTCGTATTATTATTGCAGAATAGAAGACGAGGATATCGAAATCTAGTGAAGTTAAGTTTTTAAAAAGAATCTAATCAGCAATAGATCAAGATGTTGAAGAATAAAACATGCCAACAATAGCTTAAGGCATGCTTAATGACTGAAAGCACGAAAATTCAAATGAAATTATGTGTAGAAATTGGAACAAAAATCATCATGAAGGAAATAAGGATTCTTTTTTTTTTTGGGCGACAAACGAAATGAAGTTAGACAGCATAGACGTTAACTTTAGAAGAACAGAGGTAAAAATCGAAAAATAGGTTTGAAAAATAAGAATAAAAACGTAAAAGATAACATTAAATTTGCAGAGATAAATTTATAAGAATAATAAAAAAATAAGTGTGTTATGAATTGCTACTTTTTTGGCACAGCCAACCGGTTTTTATTGTGTACCGTACCACATTTTCATTAGGGAATTTTTATTTGTATCCAGCAAATTTGTTAGTTCATCAACATAAGTTGACTTTAATAAATTTATCCATCAATCTATTTGTAAATTAATCCACAGTAGATTAACTAGTACCTGGTTGATTAACTAACAAGAAAATAATATTTTGCTCCTTCCTCTCCCAAAAATAAAGTACACTGCTGGAAGTACTATCATAGATATACATCCAAACATCACTGATAATATAGACCAAAATCCAGAATACTTCTTAAGCTTATCAAGTGCTTGAACAAGTTGATTTTGCTGTAGCAATTGCAGGCATGGAACGGACCTACTTGCCAATTTGACCTGAAAACGATGCAGGTGGCCGGCCCTGAGTATTTATGGGCCTAGTGCGGACCCAATATTTTGGACCTTTAAATTTTTTTTTAATGAAATTGAACTTAAGTGAAAATGTGCTTTTTCGACTGTGCATCTCCATTGAAAAATTGCATGTTTCAGCAAATTCATAAATTTTTTACTCATATTTTCAATCTGTCAACTAGATGTCCACACAAGTCACATCTCCTTTTTAATATATTGATTGTTGTCAACAAAGCATACAATCATATCTACTTTTACATAGATAAATTACTATCAAGTACACACATCCTGACAAGAAAAAACAGCTCTAATAAAGGTAATACAGTTTTTTGTTTTGTTTTTGGGCCCCCTGACCTAATGGGCCTTGTGCGGTCGCACGGCTCGCACTAGGCCAGGACCGGCCCTGAGTGGTGCTTTAATTGATTGGCTGCAACAGTTTCCCTGGCACTGTTCTGGAAAAAGGAAATGCTATGGTCCGTGTATAGATAGAAATAAATTAGCAGGGCTCATGCCTTTGACTTGGTTGCTTTACCACTTAGACAGCATCCATGTTATTGTAGGTTGATAATTTCAATCTGCAGAAAATGATTACATAACTTTAGCCTTTAACGGAAACTAGGCTAGACCGTTTCTCGTCTTTTCTTGTCATTTATTCCAACAAAGAGAAAAAAATAAATAGATTTGGCAATATTTGTTTTGCATTTCTGTTTCAGACGCAGTTTAGATTTAGGAACCGGAGAAAAAGGAACGAAATTCGAGAACGCAGAACAAAATTTAAAAAAGCAATAAATTAGGCGTTGTGGATTAACTAATCAAATTTAAAAATAAAAAAAAAAATCCATAGAAGTAGCTAATTTCCCTACAAATTAAGGTGCATTAACGTACAAATAACGTGGATGAAAATAAAATTTCACTTTTCATTATAACAAATAATGAGTACATGATATAACAGAAGATAGGCTGATTGCCTGTCTGCTACATACATGATTGCTCTAACTACTTCCTAAACTATTATCTATCACCATGCAAAGTGAGATTAGTTACACAAAATAGCTAGTAGGCACATATCTATATATTACACTAGCAATACACTTGCAGATCAAATTAGTTGCAGGCTGCAAGCGATCCAAAAGAAGCCATGACAGGTAGAAGCAATATTGACTTACAGCAATGACCAGATAAATTTGATATACCAGCTAACAAACTAGGAAAGAGATGCAGATGATTGATATCTCGGTGGTAATGGTATCACCTTCTCTTATCACAGCTCAGGAACAACAGCTTCACACCACGAAACAAGTAGGCTCAAGGAATATCAGTTAGAGTTCTCCAAGTCAATGATCTGCAAAAGATTGCAGCGAAGCACAGAAACCAAGGGGCAGAGGATTGAAGCAACAATGCAAAAATTGAAAGAGGCATAGTATCACAGCTTATAACCAGTTATAGAACCAGCATCATTGACGTAACGTTGGAGTTGATTAGAAAAATTAGCTACCTACAATGACCTCCCCCTAACAATTCTCTGACGTTATTTGCAGTTAAACGATTTAGGTTTTTTTTGTTTAGGGATTTGTTGGTTTTACAGTGTGTTAGTTTTTAGATGCAAAGGTAAAAGTGTAAGAAATTAAAAAAATTAGTTATCTACGTTGACCTCTCCCTAATAATTTAAAAAAATTAATATAAATTGGAGTATCAATAACAAACTCTATAATCTATGAGTCATAAATTGTCACTTAGTTAAACATGGTATAAAACTAACATATTAATACTAGTTTGCAATGGCAAACAATTGTTTGGCCTCAGATTTCCCAATCACATGGTTTTCTTCAAATTTACCTTTTCGTTTCATACTTCCATAATTTTTAACAAAATAAAAATAAAATAAAGAATGAACGATGTTGATTTTATTAGTCTGCGTGACCGTGAAAATTTAGACTAGATGATCTAAACCCTAAACAGCAGTATACCAATTCGATTTAAGCATATCTTCATAACACGATAAACAATATCTCTTCATAAGGTGTTGATTTAGCATGTGGAAACAAACAATGAGTTGGATTGAACACAAATGAAAGTACGTAAACCAAAAGCTAATCCTATTAGAACTCATATACCAAATTAGAGGTCTTACGTTGGGCATATGAAATAATCATTTGCTCCACGATTAGTAGCTAAATATGTATTTCAATGTTTTCTCGATACGTAAAGCTGAACATGTGATTGAAATTAAAGATGTAAAATGCAGCAAGAGTAAAGAAGCCGATCATTGCCTTTTTTTTCTTTCAGTACATCAATATATAAGCAAATACTATCTCACATAAGCAAATTTCTAGCTTGTGCATAGTAAATAAAATATGAAGAAATATGATGCTAAAATACAAAGGATGCATAACCAAACAATGCTAAGTATAACAGACGTGATGAACATGCTTCATTTCATACAAAAACGATACACATCTAGTACAAGTGATAGCTCAATTATTTATACCAGTATCATGTATGCTTTACATTTCCAGACAGATGTCCAAATTTACAACAGTCATAGCACCAGATTCAATAGGCGATTCACATAACACATCATCATCTACTTTGAAACAACTTTATCACAGCCTAATCATGATACTCAGGTAACTGATTATGTACAAATACCAAAAGCATGTATAAACTTCCACTATTTCATTTTTATTTTAGCATGCACTGCCACTAGCGGGCTCGATAGAGCTTAAAAGCCCGTTGCCTCTCAACTGAGTGCAGTGCTCCTCGGCATCTGCTTGTGCACAAATGATCACGACCGATAAGCCATTTATGTGCGCTTCTTGCATGATGTTGACTGCGTTGTCGACCGTCATTCCGGGTATGACCTTCATCAGGACCTGAACCACATACTCCCGCTTGTTGTAGTTGTCGTTGTGTAGCATTACACGGTATGGTGGCGACATTTTCTTCGATTTCCTACACATGTTTTTTATATAGTGAACTGAAATCCTAAAATATGCAAAGACTCGATAACTGCTGAATGAGAAATGATAACAACACTCTCCCTTGAGCAAGCAGTGTATGGTTATACCCTTTGTGCTCGGTTGAGAGTATATGCAATGAGCGCGATTATTAGAAGATGAAGGTTTTAGAGGTCATGAGTTTGAAACTACAAGAAATCAAAATGAGTGTTCTACTTGAATCAAATTCCCCCCTTATTAGGCATGTCAACAGATGTTTTCGGATGCAAATAGTGACATATATGTATCTGTATTCAAAATTATTTTCGAATATTGGATATCCACATCCACAAATATGTATGGATATCAGACAATTATCGTGTCCTCTAAAGACTGATGAATCAAGAAACACACATGAAAAGAATTTAAACTTATTATTTTATTTTTCGTTCACATTGATTATCAAAGGTTGAAAAAAGACAAATATGATGACAATAAATAGTTCTGTGCAGTTAATACGCATTTAATGTGTAATACAAACTTGTAACTTAATTAAACAATAAATAAATATCTTTTTTCACTATACTAAAATATATGTAATTTAACTATGACCTCGAAAAAAATGAACGGATAATTTTGGACGTGGATGTCTTCATATCCATAAATGTTTTTTTAGGTATTGGATATTTGTCCGCTTTTCGGACATGGATGCGGACGTATTTCGGAGTTTTTTGAAAATCCATTGACAGCCCTACTCCCGTGCTAAAATTATATATTAGTGGATCTAGTCTCTCAACCAGTTAAAAATGGACCATAAAGAATTTCATTATTAGAGTGCCGCTAGGCATTTCTCTTGTGACAAGTTCTATTTATACATCGAAAATAACTTAGCATCCACCATTATTTTTCTATAAAATTCTATTACTAAATTACCCTTTTCTCAAAATTGGTTTTTTTTTTTTTTAACTTTTGCATATAAATAGTCAAATTATTCTTAAAAGTATTGAAACTCTAGGCAAACTAAATATTTTAATGAGGATGTTAATGCATTATTTAATCATGAAATCTAAAATTTCAATTAAGAAAACATTCAGAAATAATGATTTAATTTAGAAGCGTTGATTTATTTTGTAAAATTAGAATAATTTTGTTGAAATTAATTTTTTTTCAAAAAATTTATAAAAGCTACAATATTAGTACAAGAAATAAATTTCATTTTGTTAAATTTTACTCAATTTAATGCAAAGAATTTCTAATTTTAGGTAATTTTGTTTTAAGTTTGAAAGACAAAGGAAAAGAAGATGAGAACATGTATAATTTGGAAAAAAAAACAGTGTATGTAAAGTAATATATGATGTATAGTAGTTTATTATAATTTTTGGGATATGTTTAGCAATTTTTGGTGTATAAATAGAATTAGCCTTCTCTTGTTGAATTTTGAATCTTATATCAACTCCAGCAGTCAATAACAAAATGTAATCACCCCTAAAATTAAGCTGAACATTTCAGAATACCAAACCGTTAATATGTGCATCTGTAACAGGCTCCTAAGGACAGACAAATGTTCAAGATGCACGGTTTTCTTTGTGCGTGTTTAATATGTGTTTAGATCTTGTACTTTCATAAGCAAACTTTTGTTAAACATGCATTTAAGGTTTAAGCCTCTGTTAGACATACCTAGCACCTAGACCCTTCCGCTTGTTCGACAGATAGTTGAGTTTTCAGTCGTGGAAACTTGCCAGTTACAAGTTCTGGTATAGCAACGTATAATTTTTGCACCTCTATAACAATGGAGATGCTCTAAATATAATCTCTTCAAATCTTTTAATTCTCAAATTTTGATTAAAACTAAGATCAGAGATAATACTAATAAAAATTATTCAATCCAAGTGGTAATAAAAGAATATTCAAGACAAGTATTTGAATCTAAATTCGAAATTAATTATTTTCAAAAAAAAAAAAAAAATGACAAATAAAATTAGGTTTCAGGACCAAGTAGGAGGCTCAAGCAACAAAATACATATAAAAAATATAGATTATTATTACAGAATTATTTTTGATGCTTTAACATAATTAAATGCCAGTTAATAACCTACATAGAGATTATTTTATAGCATAGAAATATACATGTTGACAAAATATGAAGCATTGAATCTAAAATTCACAATTTAATTCCATCCTCAATTTAAATTTTGATATTTACTATTAGCGATTTAAATCATAATTGAAAACCTTGAAATCAAAGTTCAATTTAAAGTGATTTCTAACACATGCCTAAATTCTCTATAGTTCATGTTGCAAATTACTGTGAGTCTAGACATGACGAGTACTTAAAGAATATCTGAAGAAAAGGCTCCAACGAAATTTTTAGAGGAGACAAATTCAAGAAAGAAAAAGTGGGGAAAAAAAATCACCAATGAGAGATTCTAAAATCATGTTGTTAGTCAGCAAATATGCATCGCCAATCATGAACAAATGTAATGCCAAGGTAAAATAACTCCAGTGCTTTCAAAACCTGAAATCAATTCATGGACAAAAGGAAAAGAAAAAGAAAACGTGGTGGTCGTAATCCTTGTAAATCACCTACCTAGTGTTGGTAAAAGGAATTATGCAGTATGTAATGTATAGATTTATTGTTATGAGGATTTTGTATAAGTTTTACACAGCAAACCAGGTTCTCCAATAAAATTGAAATTCAGGTGTCAATGGAGGGAGAACCTTGTCCAATCTTCAAAACATTACAGCTAAAACAGTAAACAAAACACAGACTCGGATTGTTGTATTATTATTGATAAACGAGTCTCATTTTTCCTACATTATGAATTAAAGAATTAAATTAAACGAGTCAGTCATTTTTGCTATACTATGAATAAAAGAATTATAGCCGTACTCACAGTTTTGAATCGAAATCTTTGGTCCAACGACAATACTGTCAACGTCATGAAAAGAACTACGAATTAGAGAATTATAGATGCTTCTAACATAGAGATGTTTCTCCTTATTGTTACTGCTGCTATACTGT
Organism: Allium sativum; assembly: GCA_030737875.1. Classification (NCBI taxonomy): domain Eukaryota; kingdom Viridiplantae; phylum Streptophyta; class Magnoliopsida; order Asparagales; family Amaryllidaceae; genus Allium; species Allium sativum. Next base: position 289,357,488 of record CM060913.1, read on the forward strand.
GACTATAGTATCATCGTTATATAATAAATTATGCTTCTAACTTAAGCCCAAAAACCCACCTTAATTCAATGTCAGCACAAACTAATTTGGGAACAGTAAGTCTATTTAAATCATCAGTGATTATATTGTGTACTAAGAATAAACTGATTCAAATAGAAAAACAGTGAAACCTCAAATCAAACTCAGATTGGCGTCCAGGACTGGTAACAGTTGGTCTTTCCAGCACACCGCCTCCTTTCCCAGGTCCTGCAGCAGAAACCGCCTTTGTAATACCTCGGGTTTTGCATTGTCCTTTGTAAAACAAATATTTATCCCCTGTAGAACATAAGTATTTTGATCATTATTACCAAGTATTTTAAAATATCAAGTATTCTATATTTATAGCCATGTAAAAGGTTGGATTGAAAAGACACACCCTGGCTTTCGATTTGTATGCCAGAAACCAACCTATACTTGAAAAAGTCGCACTTTGATTCAAATTTAAATAAGGGTTTTTATGTCAAATTACCCAAAAGTAAAATATTTAGCTACACTTGCAGCATATACATAAATTACTCGTTCAATTTTATCTGCAATTCCCAACAACTAGAAAGATCTTTTGCCACTAATCAAATAAGCAACCCAATCTAGATACCATCCTTCAGATAAATATACACGCTTAAATCTTGAATAAAGAAATGAGACATATTTTATGAGATATATATTATTCATTTAGGCATGATAAGATCCAAACCACCACACCACAAACAATCTGTGTGACAGGACTCAAGCCCTGACATGGATAAGCTAAAACCCAAAGCCACACAGGCGATTACAAAATATCCAATTATCCATGACCCACCATAAATATAAAATGTACAGTGAAACGGTAATCACAATACATAACTGATACCACACATTTTGAGTTCAGCTGCAATAATCAAAATGTACTTCCATTAATTATGCTAGTGCATGCACCTAGATAGCAATTTAGGAATTTTGTTGTTCTTGTACAATGTTGACATCACTCTCAGAATGACTGTTAAGACGTAACCAACTCATCCTGAAAGTGAAGGTACTAGGAATCCGTTGCTTCCTACAATGTATTTAGCACAGTTATTTCCTATGACCAAACCGAACCATTACGAGGGTCTACTGCAACGTCGTTACTATTCACACCTTAAAAATCACACAAGAAAATTAAGCCGGCGATTGAAAGCATGTCTGTTCTTCATTACAATTGTTGATGATTGTAACAAAGAACAGCCATATGATGTACTGCTGTTTGATATTTTCTATGTATCTTCCAACGTGATACAAACTTTACATTGCCGAGTGAACTAATGATCAGACATGTTTTGTATCACCAACTAAAATAATGTAATTTTTTTTTTAATGGTGTGAGTAATAATGCTCTTATTACAATGTTCAAAATATCTCGATATTTCACTACAGCTCTGATGTAGAAAATAGCAATAAGCATATGCGCAAGAACGAGAGCCACTCTTATTGAGTTTAGAACCCGAAGAGACATACTCTATAATATGCCGCAAGTGAGTGATGCATGTACAACACGGGTATTAGATGAAACCCCTGGAAAAAAAAAAGGCATACACTACAATCTAAGACCATTGAGATTAGACTCGTAAATAAGCATACTGTTTAATTCACAGCATATGACAACATAAACGAACATATGTGCATCTGTTACAGTACACTATAAATCTCCTTATGATTTCTTAAATTGCACCCTCAGTCATCACCCTAAGAATATGCAGGACAATAGCTTTAAAAAAATTATAACTATAATATTTATATTATTTTACTTTTGCAATTGAGATGTTTAGCCAGTGCTTAGATTTTTGACTTAAAAATAAGGTAAGAAGTCATAAGAAAGAAAATCTCCACCTATTTTACATTTCAAAACTAAATTTCGCTGAAAATTTCTACTTCCAAATACAGACACTTTTACTACTAAAATTCGGCTTAAACTACTAATGTACAACTCAAACCTTTTTTTTTTATATAAAAAAAGCCAAAGGATTAAGCTGCAAATTTTCCAACATAACAAAGACAAATTCTATTCATACACCGAAAATTACCTAATGTACACGAGTATTTTGCTAAAATAATATATTATTAAACTACCCTTCTTCTTTGTTGCATTTTTTACTCTTCTAATTATAACCCATCAAACTAAAACATTACAATTAACAATATTTGGTCAAATCCATATAAAAAAGTTTGAAGAACTTAATGTGTTTAAAACACGAAGCCTAAAATTTGGACTAAGAGAACTTTTACAAGTAAGTTCTCAAATTTTAAATCATTTAATCTAGAAAAAGTCTTTTTTTGTTCAAATTAAGTTTTTTTTTATAGCACAGTAAATTGTTTACCATTATTCAAAAAGTTAAAGTTCGTTTTAGTGAACTTGAACTTTTTTTAATGCCATAATTCTTTCTATTTTCCATAAATTAGTTTAGAGCTTTAAAGAAGGTAGATGATGAATAAAATAAGGCTAATTTTGTAAAAGATATGATGTAAGTAAAATAATTTTTGGTGTATAGTAGTTTATTTTGTTTTATGGTGTATGCTAAGAGATTGTTGTTGTATGAATAGAATTAGCCCATAACAAAGTCATTCTTCAAGACGCAAAACCAAGCACTACATATCACCATCAAAGGATAATTTCAATCAAAAAAATTCATCATTAGTTAACTTAAACTTTCAGAATCGTAATTGGGGATCTATCACTTCTCAAATTAACCCAAGTAGACTAAACATCCATATTATCTTAAAATTTTGAACATTTTGCTACACCATACAAATTTAGCATAAAAACCTGAAATCAACAACAAAATTACGTAAAACGGAGCCCCAAAAAACTAAGAGAAACAATAAAGGAAGGAAATTTCGAAGATAATGGGCATCACCTGATTTTGAATTTAAGACATGATTTGGGGAAAGTGCGATTCCACTGCATATTGCTGCCTCCATTTACGTCGATTTACTGCTCCACAAGTACAAATATTATGGAAAACAAAGATACGTAATAAACGGACAATGAAAACTTGGGTAGATATGAGAAAATTAGAGAAACGGAGTTATCACAGATTTGATTAAATTTCGCGCACACATAATATTCATGGACCTTGGGAGCTGTAAATTTGTGGCATAGGTTTATTTTCCACTGAATTGCTAAAAAACAAAGGTGTAGACTGATTAGATGATATTTAACGCTGTGGAAATAAGAGATCCCCTTTCCAAAATCCATTTTAAATTTTCTTTTTAATATCATTCTCAGTAACCCTTCTTCATTTTAGAATAAACAAATCAAATGTGCACTAAAATCAAAAGTTAATGAGATAAGTAGGGACTTCACAGAAATCAGAAGGGTTACTGAAAATGATATTAAAAAGAAAATTTACATCCTTTGGACAAGTAGGGACTTCACAGAAGGAAGACCCACAGATAGTCGAGATTATGAACAAGTTGATTAGTGGTGAGACGTCAAGTCACCTCGGTAGGTATGCCATAGATAACAAGGGATGGCTAAGCGCGATGGAAGGCTATGTGTCCCACGAGTGGGAGAATTAGTAAATAAAGCTCTCGAAGAGGCGCATCACTCGAGGATGACTATACATCCCGGAGGGGATAAGATGTACAGAGATATGAAACGCATTTTCTTTTGGGCTGGAATGAAAAAGGATGTGGCAGAGTTCGTTTCAAAGTGCATGGTGTGCCAACAAGTAAAGGCCGAGTCGAAGAAGCCCGGTGGGCTATTACATCCTTTGGAGGTTCCGCAATGGAAGTCGGAAAGTATCTCGATGGATTTCGTGGATGGACTGCCTAGGTCAAGGAAGGGAAATACTAGCATATGGGTCATAGTTGATAGACTCACGAAAAGCGCTCACTTCATTCCGGTGAAAAGCAAGAGGACCGCATCATGGCTAGCGTCTATTTACCTTCGAGAGGTAGTACGGTTGCACAGGGTTCCTTCTAGTATAGTTAGTGATCGTGACCCGATTTTCACTAGTCAGTTTTGGAATAGTCTGCAAGAAGCAATGGGTACACGACTGAGTTTAAGCACGGCCTATCACCCGCAGACGGATGGACAAACCGAAAGGGTAAATAGGGTACTAGAGGATCTTTTGAGGTTATGCATTCTTGACTTTGGTGGTACTTGGGAAGACCATCTTCCTCTCGTGCAGTTTGCATATAATAATAGTTACCAAGCTAGCATCGGAATGGCACCGTTCGAAGCCCTGTATGGAAGACCATGCAAGTCGCCAACTTGTTGGTGGGAGACGACAGACAGGCTTATACTTGGGCCCGACATGATAAGGGACACTTCTGAGAAGGTTGAGTTGATACGAAGACGGATGAAAACGGCCCAAGATAGACAGAAATCTTATTCGGACAAGAGAAGGACAGACCTAGAATTCGAAGTCGAAGATATGGTCTTTATAAAAGTTTCTCCTTTATGCAATGTGGTTCGTTTTGGAGCGGCTGGAAAGCTAGCACCAAGGTTTGTAGGACCGTTCCCTATCACTGAGAGGATTGGGCAGATGGCCTATAAGGTAGACTTACCCGAGAAGCTGACCGGAGTACACAATATCTTTCACGTCTCGCATCTCCGAAAGTGCTTACATGAGTCGGCCGAAGTGGTTGAGCCAAGCATCCTTGAAGGCGTGGAAGTGGAAAAAGAAGCAACATTGAGGCGAGTTCCGATTCGTATCTTAGGAACGGAGATCAAGAAGCTAAGGAATCGAGAAGTCAAGCTAGTTAAAATACAGTGGAGTGAAGCCCAAGAAGACGCAACTTGGGAAACCGAAGAGAAGATACGCGCTCTTTACCCATTTCTTTTTGAGGGTACATTCTCGATCTCTTTTCCTATAAACTTGAAAACCTTCGTATCATGCTTTCACTACCTATGTTTGCCTTGTTACCTTCTCGATCTTATCTTAAGAACCTTAGGTAGAACCTTATGGATGTAAACATGTGATTGAAACATGTTATGGTTGATGTTTGCAAATGGTTGCAAGTGATTGCTAGTGGATGCATGACACACATTAGGCACTAAATCGGCTCAGTCACATTTTCATGTTGCATATGAATGAGTGCTTATACTTGTACATGGATGGAACTTGTTATGCTATCACTTGGATGTTGCATATGAATGAATGTTTGTGCACTCATGTAGACATTATAAAGTATGTTAGGAATTTTGCATACATGTTGGATTCATTACACTAACATATTTTGCATTAAGGAGGTCTACTGAATAAGTAACCGCCTGATCTTTTGCATTAGATAAGTACATATACACACACTTTCTGCATATGTTCATACAGCACTAGAAATCTTTTAAGGACAATGGTTGCTTGTGGATGATGTTTTGAGCAGATGGATGATGGATGGTAGGACACATCCTCCCTAACTTAGAGATTTCGGGAACGAAATCCTTTAAGGAGGGGAGAATGTAACAACCCATATTTTGATAACGTGTTATAACTATAAATCAAGGTAGAATTAATTTTTAAAATAAGAATCAAGGGCAACGGGTTATGCCATTACGTTCATCTCGAAATTCTGCTTGGAAATGAGTCCGAGTTTTCGAAAATCGATGTACGTATGACCAAGTTATGACCCTTCGAAGTTTCAGGAATTTTCAAGTTCAAAAACAGCTCAGAATTCGAATTCAAAATTCGAATTTCAAACCCCAGAACGGACTGGAAGGGAAATTTCCCGCCCAGGACCAGGTCGACCTGGGGGTCGACCTACCCAGGACCAGGTCGACCATAGTGTCGACCTGGGTGTCGACCTGGTTGCCGAGCCCATTTTTGAGTCAGAATTCACTCTGATGCTCCTAGTCCGATTTCTGTCTAGATTCGTTGGCCTGACCCTGTATAAACAGCCCCTAACTCTAGTCTCTCTACACAAATTCTCTCTGGTATTATGCTGCTAAAACTCTAGTTGAAAAGTTATAGAAAAGGGATTGCTTCTTCTCCAACAAGACTACGTGTAGAGTTTTTCTGTTTGGGGGATTTCTGTTAGACTCGAGATTCAATATCGCCTCTTTGTTTTCTAATTCTCAAACCACGATCTGTAAGCCCTAGTTACTTTTAGATCTAAACTTTAAACTTAATATGGACATGTTGTAAATTGAAATTGAACCTAAGTATGATAATTATCTTGGATCTATCATTGTATATCTTGGGTCTATTTTTGTTCCTTTTGGATCTATTATTTTGAATCTACTATTATTCACCTTGGATCCATTCATCTTGAATCTTGACTTGTGGGAATATTTTTATGAAATTGATTTGGGGCTTAAACATGTTGTAAACCTAAACCCCTCATGTCCATGATGTTAACATGCCTGTGATGTTGAATTAATTGTTATTCACAAGTTTAGGGTTATTATCTTATGTCAACTGTTACCATGACTATCACCCTATTTTGCTAGGTTAGATATTTGATACCACTATTCCATATGCCAGTATTGTTGTAGTCATTTATCTCAAGTTATACCATGCTTGACTTATAATCACTTTTGCCACCTTATGCCCGCCCTTTCTATGTTATTCCCTAATTAGATTTGTTGTATCGATTCGAATTCACGTGCGATGGGAATACGATTTGGGTAGATTAGGCAAACCTGAATTTATTATAAACTTGAAACATGAACATTGTTATAACTTGAACCTGGATATGGACATGAACTTGACACGATTTGACATGAAACATGACATGAAAACTTGACATGAATTTAGACTCGAAACTTGAACCTGGACATGACACTTAGAATAAACTTGAAAATGGCCAACTCGAGGTTAGGTTGAGTTTGCAGTGTAAATATGCCCGGAACCGCCCGGCGAATCCAGTGACTGCGAACAATAGGATCCAATGTGGGTAGTTGGTCATATCGCACCTAAAACCCGAGGTTAGACTATGTTGTGGTGTAAATCTGCCCGGAACCGCCCGGCAAATCCAGTGACCGCAACAACTAGTCTAATGTGAGAGGTTTGGGTGCATTAATGAATTTATGCTACAGGATAGGGTTAAGTCAAGAACCACTTGAATATACTTAACCAATTTGACACGATGATTTGGTAGGGTTAAGTCATGAACCACTTGAATACACTTAACCAACTTGATACATGATTTGGACAGGGTTAAGTCGCGAATTTGAATGACAACACTTAACCCATTAGAAACCCTAGTTACGCGGTCCTTTTCAGCAGTAACCCACTTAGATGTATCATGATACCCTGGGACTAGGCAGGGTGGGGCACGATTACTGGGCTGATTGTAAGCGACCAGAACGACGGCTGAGTAGGTGCGCCATTGTAGGTTCAGGCGGACTATGATCGTGCACGTAGTCCAGAGTTGAAAAAGCAGGCATTGGGCACCAGTAGGTTTACACTGTGCGTGCTTGATTCGTGACGGTGGTTGGCACCCTAGGGCTTGATACACCCTATGGTGGACCTAGCACAGGTGACTACATTTCGTGATTGGGCCGTATGACACAGACACATGACGAGCTAGAACTTGTAGGGAGCCGATCGATTAGTAGATCGTACCGTAGGACCCCGTAATGGGTCATTTCATGATATTGGGCCAAGGGATCATTTCATGGTTAATACTTAACATGTAACAACCCGAATTTTAATAACGTGTTGAAACTAGAAATCAGGGTATAATTAAATTTTAAAATGAGAATCAAGGAAAATGGGTTGCGCCATTGCGTTCATCTCGGAATTCTACATGAAATAGAGTCCAAGTTTTCGAAAATCGGAGTCCGGATGAAGAAGTTACGGCCTGTACAAGTTTCAGCAGTTTTCAGGCAGGACTGGACCAAGGTGTCGACCATAGGGAAGACCTACCCCCCCCCCCCCCCCCCACAGGTCGACCTACCACCCAGGTCGACCATAGTGTCGACCCCCCCTTACAGGCCGACCTGTTTTGACCCAGAACTCATTTTTGAAGCCTGAGATGTGTTTTGACGGTCCGGATTGATTCTAGGGTTAATCTAAGGGCCTAAACTAGTTCCTACACCTATAAAAACACCCTTAGACCTAACCTAATTCATATCAAATCATTCTTACACCATTATGCTGCTAAAATACCTCTTGAACCATGGTCGCCGTCTCCAAATCAAAGTACAAACATTCAAACTCAAATCAATTCGAAGAACAAAGCTTCAACAATGATTCAAGACAATAAATTAACGACGCCACAACATTTTTATAACAAATTCAGTTCCTAATTCACTAGCCATGCTCTGTAAGTTCTAGTTATTTTCAGATTAAAATAATTAAGTTTAATATGGACATGTGATGAAGTGAAATTGGACTTTTGATTCAAGTCTATTCTTGTTTCTTCTTGGATTTTGATCATGGGAACTTTTCTATCTTTATTCTCATGACAGGTTTATGGTCTATTCAGCTTGTTGTAAATCAATTCTATTGGTTCTTGTTGATATTAGTATCAAGATCTATTCTTTCTGCCTGAGATGGTGTTTTTATGCCGTTTTCACTCTGATCTTGTTTTTATTGCAACTTCTACCTTCCCCTGTTTATTTTCTTTTGATGAACCTAGGTCAATTTCGGACCTAGGCCTAAACTACGATATACGTGCGATGGTATACGGGGGAAATATTGGAATATTGCCGGGTGGAATAAATGTGTTTGGTGGATTTGATGGCATAACATAAAAATTGGATATTTGGGTATACTACCATAACATGAAATTGGGATTTGGATATTATCGTTATAATCAAAATTTGTAAGTTTGGGTAAATTGGTGTAAACATGGAATACATGTAGTTTGGTATAAAACTTGATCTTTGTAAATTGAGCATAGCTTTGTAAACATGTAAATCATGAACCTTGACATATGTAAAACGACATGAAACTTGGTATATGTGTAAATTGGCATAAAATTGGCATACATGTAAAACGACATGAATTGAACATACCTAAATTTGGTATGAGTTGGGCATATGTAAAACTGACATGTAATCTAGAACTTGGGCATATGTTAATTATGTAAAAATTGGCATATAACTGGAAATATGGACGTGGTTGAAATAGGAACATTTTTATATGTTGAACATATGAACTGATATTGGGGTTTTGGGGGGAATACGACCATTAATGAACCTTTTGACACGAGGTTAGACTCGGTTTGTGGTGTAAATCCGCCCGGAACCGCCCGGAAAATCCAGTAGCCACAAAGTGTCAGTCTAATGTGAGAGGTCGAAGGTCGAATTGTAGGCGTAACGGATTATGACACGAGGTTAGACTCAGTTTGTGGTGTAAATCTGCCCGGAACCGCCCGACAAATCCAGTGGCCACAAAGTGCACGATATAATGTGAGAGGTCATGATTCGTTCGTCATAATGAATGAATTAAAGAATACTAACCATAATAAGATGTGGGTATGGTTAGAGGGTTAGGTGGGATGACATGGAAATTTTACATGTAAATATGGACCTAACCGGTATGAGTTAAGAACACGTAAAACTTATAAGTGTGGAATTAACCAATTTGACATGACATATGGGTGGGCTAAGTCAACGTGAACTGATAAACGACACTTGGTGTAACACCCCACATCTGTTAAGATCACTCACAAAGGGAATGCCTTAACTTCAGTGGAGTATTATGGGTACTGGAACAAAAATATTACAAGACAGACATATATAAAACAGCGGAAAATAAAGTGGAAGTACTTCAAACCATTTATTAAATATAAATGTTTACAAGAAAAGCCCATCAACTTCCAATATCCAATTTCATGGTTAAAATATTTGTCTTGCTCAAAAACAAAGAAGCATAAAAACAAACTGCAGTATTCCCCAATAACGCAAAGCAAGCCATAGCCAAGAGAAATCCATGCCATACAAGAAAGAGCCTTGGAGCTTGGTAAGATCCGAACTAAGCTGTATTCCCACCCTGTGAACCTTGGGGGGGGGGGGGGGGGGGACGGAAGAAAAAGAGGCGAAACAAAACGGGTCAGTCTTAAAGACTGAGTAAGTCCTAGTGACTTTCAGCATAAAAATGAGTAAAGATAACATGGCATGAATAAACTGAAAGTAAACATAAGCATGATGACAAGGTAGGCAAGATAAACTAAGATAACAAGATAAACTATGATAACAAGATAAACTAAGGTAACAAGATAAACTTTGGGCACGATGAAACAAGTATAACATCCCATAATTCCCATCAAGTACCCCACTGCATGGTTTCTATCAAGAATAACATCGCAAGGTTTCTAAGATTTACCATTAAAACGATGTCTATTTGCTCTGCACCACCTAACTAGCACCCTCATAAGTGTCTTACATGGAATGATCTGTATTCCTACTAGTATCCCAACTAGTGTCCTGTGTAACAAGGATACGTACCCCCTACTAGTGTCCCAACTAGTAGCCCGTGTTATATAATAATTACAACATGATCCCAATCCCCGCAATTATGGTAGCCTTCAGGTGTACATCGATTTTAAGGATTCCACCTCGATCACCCCAATGGCCATGTATATATTCGATGCACCCTTACTACCTTATCGATCGGCTCCCTACTTGACCTAGTTCTCGTTTGTGTCACGCGGCCCCCTACTTGTAGATACCTGTGCTGGTCCCACCATGGGGTGTATCAAGTCCCATGGTGGCAACCCTGACACAATCAAGATGCACAGCTTTATACCTACTGATGCCCAGTGGCTAAATTTTCTGTGCCGAAGTGTGTGCACGTCCGCACTCCGCTAGAACATGCACTGCTGCACCAACCGCCGCTAATTTGACCTCTTATAATCAGCCCAGTAATCGTGCCCCACCCTGCCTAGCTCAGGGTTCCGTTGATACCTAATGTGGGTTACTGCTGAAATGGGTCCCCGTTACTAGGTTTTTCTAATGGTTAAGTCTGTGGGCCTATACTCTCTGATATTACCCACCAACCCTGATGTGTACTTAACCCCGCTACTGATTCAAGCATGTGTATTTTAATGGTTAAGTGTATGTGGGCCTATATTTACTAATATTACCCACCAACCCGATATGTACTTAACCCTTCTACTCGTTATGTTACCATGGTTAAGTGTTTACCTTAGTTAACTTAACCTTTCTTGCTTATTATGTTTGATTGGTTAAGTGTGGTTTATTAACTTAACCCCGTTCGTCTATCTGGTTACATTGGTTAAGAATTTTCTTGTTAACTTAACCCCATGTGTTACTTAACCCTACTACGCATCACATCAGATTGGTTAAGTGCATGTTAACTTAACCCCATCCAGTAGTCATATTATAATGGTTAAGTGTTATCAACTTATTCAAGTTAACTTAACCCACCCGTTTGTCCTGTTATGTTGGTTAAGTGTTACTACTTAACCGCAACCACTTGTCTAATTAACCCATTGTATTGGTTAAGTGTTCTCATTAACTTAACCTCACTCTTTAGTCCAGTTTAATCATGTTATAATGGTTAAACATTTGCTTAACCTTACCCACTCCCGTAGTCAACGTATTAAATTGGTTAAGTGTCCAGATTAACCTAACCCTACTTACCAATTTAGTTAACATGTTGAAATTGGTTAAGTGTTCTAGTTAACTTAACCCTACCAATCCTAGCTCAACTCTAATTGTCTTATTAGAGCCCCAACCTCTCACATTAGACAGATATTGTTGTGGCTGCCTGTGTGCCGGTCGGGTCCGGGCAGTCTTACGCCACAACTCAGTCTAACCTCGGGTCTTTATTGGGCCCAATGCTTAGCCTCCCATATTGGATAGGTATTGTTGTGATTACTGGACAGCCGGGCGGGTCCGGGCAGGTTTACATCACAACTCAATCCAACCTCGTGCTAAGTATATTCGTATTTTCTAATTTACATTAATTATGTAAATTATTCAAATTCAAATTACTGCCCAATTTGTTTCCAATCAATCTCATTAATTTAGGTATATAATTAATACCATTTTATGCCATAAATCACTTATGTGATTAATGACTAATTTATGGCAGGTTTCCTAAAAATTACCAATTATCTTTATGTCCATAATTCACATTAATCAACATTTACTATTATGGCCCACCTTCCCTTTCATGTTTATAATTTTTGGTATGTAAATCATACCAAATTAAATGTCACTAACCATGATTATGCCAAACACGACAATTACATGTTAATTAACATACGCCCACATTCCAAATTACAAGCCCATTAATATATGTACCCAATTCTAGTTGGTTTACATATGTCTAATTCTTGCCTGTTTACATGTATGCCAAGTTTATGTCAATTTACACATATCAAGTTCTAGCCAAATTACACATATATCAAGATCCATGCCAAATTTCATATGCCAATTTATATATGCCTAATCCTAGACAATTTACATATATACCAAGTTTCATGCCTTTTTACATATGTCAAGATTCAGAGTTTACATGTTTACAAAGCTATGCCCAATTTACATAGGTCAAATTTTAGCCAAGTTATACATATCAATATTCTTGCCATATTTTTCATAGGTCAAGTTTCATACCAAACTACATGTATTCCATGTTTACCCCAATTTACCCAAGCTAGCGAACTTTAATTATAACGATAATACCCAGATTCCAATTTCATGTTAATGGCAATAATACCCAAATATCCAGTTTTCATATTATGCCTTCGCTTCTATCAAACACATATATCCAATAAGACAATATCCCAATATTTCCCCCGCATGCAAATCGCAGTTTAGGCCTAGGTCCGAAATTGACCTAGGTTCATCAAAAGAAAATAAATAGGGGAAAGGTAGAATTTTGCATCAAAACATGATCGGAGAGAAAAACATCATCACAGGCATATTAAGATTACAACTGGATAATAATATCAACATGAATCAAGAAAATTGATTTACAACAGGCTGAATAGATCATGAACTTAGCATGAGAGTAAAGATAGAAAAGTCCAAAGATCAAGATTCAAGAAGAAACAGAAATAGATCTGAATCGATACACATACTTAAATCCAAATCCACTTTATTTCATGGCCATATTATAATTAAATATTTAAAACTGAAAATAACTAGAACTTACAGAGAACAGCTAATGAATTAAGAAGTGAATTTGTCTTAGAAAGTTGCAGTGTCATTGATCTATCCCCTTGAATTTGTTGTAGAAGCATTGATCTTTGATTTGATTTGAGTTTGGACGCTTAAGCTTTAATTTGGAGACGGCGGCCATGGCTCAAGAGAGATTCCAGCAGCATTTAGGTGTCATATGAATTTGTGTGAGTTAGGCTAGGTCTAGGTGTTCTTTTATAGGTGTAGCAATTCATTTCAGCCATCGGATTAACCCTAAAACCCATCCGGACCATCAAAACTCGTCCCGGGCCTCAAAAATAGGTTATGGACCACCCCAGGCTGACCAGGTCGACCTGTACAGGGGGGGTGGGGGGGGGGAGTCGACACTACAGTCGACATAGGGGGGCAGGTCGACTTGGGTGTTGACACTACAGTCGACACGGGCAGTCTGCCAGAAAGTCTGCTGAAATCTTGTTTTGGCCATATCTTGGTCATACGGACTCCGATTTTCGAAAATTCGGACTCTATTTCGCGTATTTTTCCGAGAGGAACGCAATGGTGATGTCCATTTTACCTAATTCCTGATTCTTGAATTAGTTATCCTTATTTTACTATCTTTTCCGTTACATACATCGTTATCGAACTAATTTTTCTTCTCTTCCATGTATTAATTAATTATTCTTATGCATCACCATTATTTACCCATCATAAGCATATTTTTATATATTTTATTTTATTTTTAATTATATTAAAAATACGGGGTGTTACATTCTCCCCTCCTTAAAGGATTTCGTCCCCGAAATCTTCAAGTTAAGAAGAATGTGTCCTACCATCCATTATCCATCTACTCAATCATCAATCACAGGCATTCATTGTCCTTAAGAGATTTCTAATGCTGTATGAACATATGCAAGAAGTGTGTGTATATGTTCCTTGTCTAATGCAAATGATCAGGCCTGATTGATCTTCTAGATGCAAAATATGTTTAGTGCCATGAGTCCAACATGTATGCAAATAGTCCTAGTCACATAAACACTATATGTGTGCACAAACATCCATCCATATGCAACATTCATATGATAACACATTCAATTTCATCCACAAACAAGTGTAAACACTCATGCATATGCAATATGAAAGGTGACTGAGCCGACCTAGTGCCTAATGTGTGTAAATGCATCCACGAGCAACCACTAGCAACCACTTGCAGCCACTTGCAACCATCAATCATAACATGTCTCAAACACATGTTTACACCCAATTGTTCCTATCTAAAGGTATAGTCGAATGATAGAAGCAAGTAAAAACTTTGTGCCCATTAGGTAATGTCAAAACTGGAAATCTATGCCACATATATATTGATTAGGAGAAGAACTCTCTAAGCATTAGCCCCGAAGACCGAAATCAACATCAGACCGACACCCAAAGAATTACTCATCCCAACCAATATATATGATTCTAGGAAACTAAGCATGATGGACTCCTATTAGGTCACAAGGAAATCCCTTCCTAAGACCAACCCGTATCCTATAAAACCCAAAAAGTTTAGTCAACCCAACGAACACCCTCAAGCCCCAACATGTGTTACTAACAGATGAGTCATACTCCCTATGGGTTTGCAACAGAAATTGGATTGAGAATGGGACCTAGAGGATATACACAAAAGATAGCATGCAAGTAAGCTCTATAGGAAGAGAGAGCTCAAGGATATACTCTTAAGAAGAGATATGATGCATGAATCTAGTCTTCAATCTTCTAAGTCGCATTTCTTTGAGCTTAACTCCATTGTGCTTTGACTGCCTTTAACTTCACAATTCTGTAGCTTCTTAATTCTTGTTTCCAAAATATGGGTTGGAATCCATTTCACTTTTGCCTCTCGTTCCACTTTCACTTATTCTCCTCCTAGCATATCGGCTCAAACATAACTGCATACTCATGGTTTCATGCAAGCTCTCCAAAATTCACTAGTGAATCTTGGATCTCGTCCACTTACTATCAAGTATTCCACGCAGAAGAACTATCTCTTAGAAATAAATGCCAACCATGTTGCCAAATGTACTTACTAAGGTGATTCTCTACAACTCATGCATAAGCGAAATGACCCATCCGCCTTAGTGGCAAACATTACTTGAGCGGATTACGAATTACCAATAAATGTGTCAAGAGATTCTAGGTAACAAATCATGATAGAACCCTAAAGGTTAGATGCGACTTCGAGGGTATTACCGAGGCAAGTCAAGAGTCTAACTACCCCATTTTTTTTTCAAAACCGAGAAGGTCACCCTTACTGGATAACCACTCCATTGCTAGAATCAACCCATTGCCCAAAACATAAACATTACTTCTAGACTCAACACTTAGCATAGACATTCTCAAATCCAAACAAGTCATGAATAAATGAGCCGATTTCCCCAACAGGACTTGAGAAAAAAATAGGATCCTCTACCATGCTAGTACTAAGGTGCAGAGACTCAACTTTCGAAGCAGAATTAAAAGGATGCGATGTACAAAAACAAAGTTCTAGTGGGATGGTAGAAAAGAAAAGCTAAACTTTTAACAGAAACGTTACCACTCTCTTAGGTATGCTAGTAGTGAGAGCATACAATTGCCCTCTCTACGATCTTGTCCCTTGCCCTTGTCCTATGCTTAATTACATGTCCCTTTTTACCATACTAAAGATACTCTCTCTTGTCATGGGTTCTACTATTCTTTCACTTTGGCCTCTTTCCTTTCACCTTTTTCCTCCTTCGTGGATTAAGCTATAACAACTAGTTTCTTGTTCTTACTGTCCTCGTATAGTTTGTTGACAAGTCTCTCGAAGCTATCTCCAACGCACGGCACTCTACCCAACTTGAAATAAGATTAGACGCAGATGGAACTACTACGGCTACAGATGGAGGTTGGGCCCTCCTTTGCCCTCCGACCTATGTCGGATGCCTACGAAACTATGGTGAAAAGAGAGAAAAGAGATTTCAAGAGAGAATCAAAAGATAGTGCATATGGCTTTGCGGAATATGCCTTTTAATCAAAACAAAATTTTCTTGAAAATTTGCTTCTTTGTAAATGTTTTGAAAACTAGTTTCAGAAGGTTTTTGAAAACTTTTGCCCAGTCTGGTAACCTTCTGCTCTGATACCAAATGTAACACCCCACATCTGTTAAGGTCACTCACAAAGGGAATGCCTTAACTTCAGTGGAGTATTATGGGTACTGGAACAGAAATATTACAAGACAGACATATATAAAACAACGGAAAATAAAGTGGAAGTACTTCAAACCATTTATTAAATATAAATGTTTACAAGAAAAGCCCATCAACTTCCAATACCCAATTTCATGGTTAAAATATCTGTCTTGCTCAAAAACAAAGAAGCATAAAAACAAACTGCAGTATTCCCCAATAACGCAAAGCAAGCCATAGCCAAGAGAAATCCAAGCCATACATGAAAGAGCCTTGGAGCTTGGTAGGATCCGAACTAAGCTGTATTCCCACCCTGTGAACCTGGGGGGGGGGGAGGGGAGGGAAACGGAAGAAAAAGAGGCGAAACAGAACGGGTCAGTCATAAAGACTGAGTAAGTTCTAGTGACTTTCAGCATAAAAATGAGTAAAGATAACATGGCATGAATAAACTGAAAGTAAACATAAGCATGATGACAAGGTAGGCAAGATAAACTAAGATAACAAGATAAACTATGATAACAAGATAAACTAAGGTAACAAGATAAACTTCGGGCACGATGAAACAAGTATAACATCCCATAATTCCCATCAAGTACCCCCACCGCATGGTTTCTATCAAGAATAACATCGCAAGGTTTCTAAGCTTTACCATTAAAACGATGTCTATTTGCTCTGCACCACCTAACTAGCACCCTCATAAGTGTCTTACATGTAATGATCTGTACTCCTACTAGTATCCCAACTAGTGTCCTGTGTAACAAGGATCCGTACCCCCTACTAGTGTTCCAACTAGTAGCCCGTGTTATATAATAATTACAACGTGATCCCAATCCCTGCAATTATGGTAGCCTTCAGGTGTACATCGATTTTGAGGATTCCACCTTGATCACCCCAATGGCCATGTATATATTCGATGCACCCTTACTACCTTATCGATCGGCTCCCTACTTGACCTAGTTCTCGTTTGTGTCACGCGGCCCCCTACTTGTAGATACCTGTGCTGGTCCCACCATGGGGTGTATCAAGTCCCATGGTGGCAACCCTGACACAATCAAGATGCACAGCTTTATACCTACTGATGCCCAGTGGCTAAATTTTCTGCGCCGAAGTGTGTGCACGTCCGCACTCCGTTAGAACCTGCACTGCTGCACCAACCGCCGCTAATTTGACCTCTTATAATCAGCCCAGTAATCGTGCCCCACCCTGCCTAGCTCAGGGTTCAGTTGATACCTAATGTGGGTTACTGCTGAAATGGGTCCCCGTTACTAGGATTTTCTAATGGTTAAGTCTGTGGGCCTATACTCTCTGATATTACCCACCAACCCTGATGTGTACTTAACCCCGCTACTGATTCAAGCATGTGTATTTTAATGGTTAAGTGTATGTGGGCCTATATTTACTAATATTACCCACTAACCCGATATGTACTTAACCCTTCTACTCGTTATGTTACCATGGTTAAGTGTTTACCTTAGTTAACTTAACCTTTCTTGCTTATTATGTTTGATTGGTTAAGTGTGGTTTATTAACTTAACCCCGTTCGTCTATCTGGTTACATTGGTTAAGAATTTTCTTGTTAACTTAACCCCATGTGTTACTTAACCCCACTACGCATCACATCAGATTGGTTAAGTGCATGTTAACTTAACCCCATCCACTAGTCATATTATAATGGTTAAGTGTTATCAACTTATTCAAGTTAACTTAACCCACCTGTTTGTCCTATTATGTTGGTTAAATGTTACTACTTAACCGCAACCACTTGTCTAATTAACCCATTGTATTGGTTAAGTGTTCTCATTAACTTAACCTCACTCTTTAGTCCAGTTTAATCATGTTATAATGGTTAAACATTTGCTTAACCTTACCCACTCCCGTAGTCAACATATTAAATTGGTTAAGTGTCCAGATTAACCTAACCCTACCTACCAATTTAGTTAACATGTTGAAATTGGTTAAGTGTTCTAGTTAACTTAACCCTACCAATCCTAGCTCAGCTCTAATTGTCTTATTAGAGTCCCAACCTCTCAAATTAGACAGATATTGTTGTGGCTGCCTGTGTGCCGGTCGGGTCCGGGCAGTCTTACGCCACAACTCAGTCTAACCTCGGGTCTTTATTGGGCCCAATGCTTAGCCTCCCACATTGGATAGGTATTGTTGTGATTATTGGACAGCCGGGCGGGTCCGGGCAGGTTTACATCACAACTCAATCCAACCTCGTGCTAAGCATATTCGTATTTTCTAATTTACATTAATTATGTAAATTATTCAAATTCAAATTACTGCCCAATTTGTTTCCAATCAATCTCATTAATTTAGGTATATAATTAATACCATTTTATGCCATAAATCACTTATGTGATTAATGACTAATTTATGGCAGGTTTCCTAAAAATTACCAATTATCTTTATGTCCATAATTCACATTAATCAACATTTACTATTATGGCCCACGTTCCCTTTCAATCATGTTTATAATTTTTGGTATGTAAATCATACCAAATTAAATGTCACTAACCATGATTATGCCAAACACGACAATTACATGTTAATTAAAATACGCCCACATTCCAAATTACATGCCCATTAATATATGTACCCAATTCTAGTTGGTTTACATATGTCTAATTCTTGCCTATTTACATGTATGCCAAGTTTATGCCAATTTACACATATCAAGTTCTAGCCAAATTTCACATATATCAAGATCCATGCCAAATTTCATATGCCAATTTATATATGCCTAATCCTAGACAATTTACATATATACCAAGTTTCATGCCTTTTTACATATGTCAAGATTCAGAGTTTACATGTTTACAAAGCTATGCCCAATTTACATAGGTCAAATTTTAGCCAAGTTATACAAATCAATATTCTTGCCATATTTTTCATAGGTCAAGTTTCATACCAAACTACATGTATTCCATGTTTACCCCAATTTACCCAAGCTAGCGAACTTTAATTATAATGATAATACCCAGATTCCAATTTCATGTTAATGGCAATAATACCCAAATATCCAGTTTTCATATTATGCCTTCGCTTCTATCAAACACATATATCCAACATGACAATATCCCTATATTTCCCCCGCACGCAAATCGCAGTTTAGGCCTAGGTCCGAAATTGACCTAGGTTCATCAAAAGAAAATAAATAGGGGAAAGGTAGAATTTTGCATCAAAACAAGATCGGAGAGAAAAACATCATCATAGGCATATTAAGATTACAACTGGATAATAATATCAACATGAATCAATAAAATTGATTTATAAAAGGCTGAATAGATCATGAACTTATCATGAGAGTAAAGATAGAAAAGTCCAAAGATCAAGATTCAAGAAGAAACAGAAATAGATCTGAATCGATACACATACTTAAATCCAAATCCACTTTATTTCATGGCCATATTATAATTAAATATTTAAAACTGAAAATAACTAGAACTTACAGAGAACGGCTAATGAATTAAGAAGTGAATTTGTCTTAGAAAGTTGCAGTGTCATTGATCTATCCCCTTGAATTTATTGTAGAAGCATTGATCTTTGATTTGATTTGAGTTTGGACGCTTAAGCTTTAATTTGGAGACGGCGGCCATGGCTCAAGAGAGATTCCAGCAACATTTAGGTGTCGTATGAATTTGTGTGAGTTAGGCTAGGTCTAGGTGTTCTTTTATAGGTGTAGCAATTCATTTCAGCCATCGGATTAACCCTAAAACCCATCCGGACCATCAAAACTCGTCCCGGGCCTCAAAAATGGGTTCTGGACCACCCCAGGCCGACCAGGTCGACCTGTATAGGGGGGGAGTCGACACTACAGTCGACACAGGGGGGGGCAGGTCGACTTGGGTGTCGACACTACAGTCGACACGGGTAGTCTGCCAGAAAGTCTGCTGAAATCTTGTTTTGGCCATATCTTGGTCATACGGACTCCGATTTTCGAAAACTCAGACTCTATTTCGCGTATTTTTCTGAGAGGAACGCAATGGTGATGTCCATTTTACCTAATTCCTGATTCTTGAATTAGTTATCCTTATTTTACTATCTTTTCCGTTACATACATCGTTATCGAACTAATTTTTCTTCTCTTCCATGTATTAATTAATTCTTCTTATGCATCACCATTATTTACCCATCATAAGCATATTTTTATATATTTTATTTTATTTCTAATTATATTAAAAATACGGGGTGTTACACTTGGTAGGGTTAAGTCACGAATCACTAGAAAACACTTAACCAAGATAACGTGTTAATCTGACAAGTATGTGTGGTTAAGTAAAGTGAGAACACCTAACTAATACAACGAGTTAATTAGACAAGTGATTGCGGTTAAGTAATAAAACTTAACCAACATAACATGACAAGCAAGTGGGTTAGGTCAGCTAGAATAGGTTGATAACACTTAAACGTTATAACATGACTAGCGGATGGGTTGGTTTAACTTGAATGGGTTGATAACACCCAACCGTTATAACATGATGTGTGGTAAGGTTAAGTAAAATAAGAGAAAACATTTAACCAACTTAATGTGATGGACGGAGAGGTTTAAGTACATATCGGGTTGGTGGGTAATATTAGTAAATATAGGCCCACAAACTTAACCAGTAGGAAACCCTAGTAACGGGGACCCATTTCAGCAGTAACCCACTAGATGTATCATGGTACCCTGAAACTAGGCAGGGTGGGGCACGATTACTGGGCTGATTGTAAGCGGTCAAAGCGATGGCAGGGGCTGCACAGTGTGGTTCTAATAGAGTGCGGGCGTGCACGCAACTCCGGAGCAGAAAAACAGGGCATTGGAGGGCACCAGTAGTATACCCTATGCATTCTAGAATTGTATCGGGCCGCCACTATGGGACTGGATACACCACATGGTGGGACCAGCATAGGTATCTACAATCATTGGGGACCGTGATACACATAGGTAGCATAATCCCTAGGTTGGACCTAGGTGGCATAAACCACTAAATCCGAGAAGCGTTAAATAGGTAGCATGATCCATAGGTTGGACCTAGGTGGCATAAATCCTGGTTGAATCTAGGAAGCGCTCGATAGAAAACCCTAGTTTAGATCTAGGTAATAAATAATAAATGTACACGGGAAAGCAACCTTGATTTTGGGGATTGGGATCACGTTATGATTTTATCATTTTATATAGATTACTAGT
Organism: Allium sativum; assembly: GCA_030737875.1. Taxonomy (NCBI): domain Eukaryota; kingdom Viridiplantae; phylum Streptophyta; class Magnoliopsida; order Asparagales; family Amaryllidaceae; genus Allium; species Allium sativum. Next base: position 289,378,897 of record CM060913.1, read on the forward strand.
TGGGACACTAGTTAGGTGGTGCAGAGCAAATAGATATCACTTTAATGGTGAAGCAGAGAAATCTTGCGATGCTTGATAGAAATCTTGCGAAACTATACTTAGTTCATCTTGGATGGGAACCTTGCAATGTTATACATGACAGAAATCCTATGATGTTATTCTTAGTTATCGTGCCTGTAGCTTATCTTGTCATCATTCTTATGTTTACTTTCAATTTATTCATGTCATGTTATCTTTACCTGTTTTTATGCTGAAAGTCACTAGGACTTACTTAGTCTTTATGACTGATCCGTTTTGTTTCGCCTCTTTTTCTTCCGTTTCCCCCCTAGGTTCACAGGGTGGGAATACAGCTTAGTTCGGATCTTACCAAGCTCCAAGGCTCTTTCATGTACTGCTTGGATTTCTCTTGGCTATGGCTTGCTTTGCTTTATCGGGGAATACTGCAATTTATTTTCATGCTTCTTTGTTTTTGAGCAAGACAGATATTTTAGCTATGTAATTGGGTATTGGAAGTTGATGGGCTTTTATTGTAAACAATTATATTTAATAAATGATTTGAAGTACTTCTACTTTACCTTCCGCTGTTTTATATATGTCTATCTTGTAATATTTCTGTTCTAGTACCCATAATGCTCCATTGAAGTTAAGGCATTCCCTTTGTGAGTGACCTTAACGGATGTGGGGTGTTACATTTGGTATCAGAGCAGAAGGTTACCAGACTGGGCAAAAGCTTTTAAAAACCGTCTGGAACTATTTTCAAAATGTTTACAAAGAAGCATTTTTCTAAAGAAAAGTTTTGTTTTACGAAAGGCATATTCCCCAAAGCCATATGCACTATCTTTTGATTCTCTATTTGAATCTCCTCTTTCTTTCTTTTTCGCTATAATTTTGTAGGCGTACAACACAAGTCGGAGGGCAAAGAAGTGCCCAAACTCCATCTGTAGCCGCAGTAGTTCCATCTGCGACTAATCTTATTTCAAGCTTTGTAGGGATGTAGTATGATGGAGATAGCTTTCGAGAAACCGGCCAACAAACTATACAAGGATAGTAAGGATGAGGATAAAGAACACAAGCCTAAGTACAAGATCGTCGAGAGGGCAATTGTATGCTCTCACTACTAGCATACCTAAGAGAGGTGGTAACGTTTCTGTTAAAAGTTTAGCTTTTCTTTTCTATCATACCGTGGGAACTTTGTTTTTGGTACATCACATCCTTTTAATTCTGCTTCGATAGTTGAGTCTCTGCACCTTAGTACTAGCGTAGTAGAGGATCCCATTTTTGTCTCAAATTCTGTTGGGGGAATCGGCTCATTTATTCATGACTTGTTTGGATTTGAGAATGTCTATGCTAAGTGTTGAGTTTAGAAGTAAAGCTTATGTTTTTGGGCTATGGGTTGATTCTAGGGATGGAGTGGTTGTCCAGAAATGGTACCATTCTCGAGTATGAAAAGAGGGTAGTTAGACTCTTGGCTTGCCTTGTTAATGCCCTCAAAGTCTAAGTGTAACCCTTAGGGTTCTGCCATGTTTAGTTACCTAGAATCCCTTGATACATTTATCGATCCACTCGAGTAGTGTTCGCCACTAAGGCAGATGGTTCATTTCGCTTATGCATGAGTTATAGAAAATTACCTTAGTAAGTACATTTGGCAACATGTATGACATTTGTTGTTCTTCTACGTGGAATGCCTTATAGTGAGTAAACGAGATCCAGGATTCACTAGTGAATTTTGGAGAGCTTGCATGAAACCATGAGTGCGCAGTTATGTTTAAGCCAAGTATACTAGAAGAAGAATAAGTAAAAGTGGAACGAGAGGCAACAGTAGAATGAGTTCCAACTCATATTTTGGAAACAAGAATTAAGAAGCTACGGAATTGTGAAGTTAAAGACGGTGAAAGCACAATGGAGTTAAGCTCAAGGAAATGCGACTCAGAAGAATGAAGACTAGATACGCGCATCATATCTCTTTTTAAGAGTATATCCTTGATCCCTTTTTTCCTGTAGAGCTTATTTGCATGCTATCTTTCAAGTATATCCTCTCGGTCCTATTCTCAATCCCATTTCTGTTAGAAACTGCATAGGAAGCATGACTCGTCTGTTAGTAATACATTTTGGGGGCTTGAGGGTGTCCGTTGGGTTGACTAAACTCTTTGGGTTTTATAGGATACAGGTTGGTTTTAGGAAGGGATTTCCTTGTGACCTAAAAGGAGTCCATCATGCTTAGTTTACTAGAATCATATATATTGGTTGGGTTGAGTAATTCTTTGGGTGTCAACCTGATGTTGATTTCGGTCTTCGGGGCTGGTGCTTAGGGAGTTCTTCTCCTAATCAGTATATATGTGACATAGATTTCCAGTTTTGACACTGCCTAATGGGAACAAGGTTTTTACTTGCTTCAATCGTTTGACTATACCTTTAGGTAGGAACAATTGGGCATAAACATGTGTTTGAGACATGTTATGATTGATTGTTGCAAGTGGCTGCTAGTGGTTGCTCGTGATTGCATAACACACATTAGGCACTAGATCGGCTCAGACACATTTCCATATCGCATATGCATGAGTGTTTATACTTGTTTATGGATGAAATTGGATGTGTTATCATATGGATGATGCATATGGATGGATGTTTGTGCACACATATAGTGCTTATGTGACTAGGACTATTTGCATACATGTTGGACTTATTGCACTAAACATAAATTGCATTAAGAAGATCAATCAGGCTTGATCATTTGCATTAGATAAGGAATATATACACACACTTTCTGCATATGTTCATACAACATTAGAAATCTCTTAAGGACAATGGATGCCTGTGATTGATGATTGAGTAGATGGATGATTGTATGGTAGGACACATTCTTCTTAACTTGAAGTTTTCGAGGACGAAATCCTTTAAGGAGGGGAGAATGTAACAACCCGAATTTTAATAACATGTTGAAACTAGAAATCAGGGTATAATTAAATTTTAAAATTAGAATCATGGGAAATGGGTTACGCCATTGCGTTCTTCTTGGAATTCTACATGAAATAGAGTCCGAGTTTTCGAAAATCGGAGACCGGATGAAGAAGTTATGGCCTGTACATGTTTCAGTAGTTTTCAGGCAGGACTGGACCAGGAGGTCGACCATAGGGTCGACCTACCCCCCCCCCCCCAGGTCGACTATAGGGTCTACCTACCCCCCCAGGTTGACCATAGTGTCGACCTCCCCCCTTACAGGTTGACCCGATCGGCTTGTTTTGACCCAGAACTCATTTTTGAAGCCTGAGACGTGTTTTGACGGTCCAGATTGATTCTAGGGTTTATCTAAGGGCCTAAACTAGTTCCTACACCTATAAAAACACCCTTAGACCTAACCTAATTCATATCAAATCATTCTTACACCATTATGCTGCTAAAATACCTCTTGAACCATGGCCGCCGTCTCCAAATCAAAGTACAAACATTCAAACTCAAATCAATTCGAAGAACAAAGCTTCAACAATTATTCAAGACAATAAATTAACAACGCCGCAACATTTTTACAACAAATTCAGTTCCTAATTCACTAGCCATGCTCTGTAAGTTCTAGTTATTTTCAGATTAAAATAATTAAGTTTAATATGGACATGTGATGAAGTGAAAATGGACTTTTGATTCAAGTCTATTCTTGTTTCTTCTTAGATCTTGATCGTGGGAACTTTTCTATCTTTATTCTCATGACAGGTTTATGGTCTATTCAGCTTGTTGTAAATCAATTCTATTGGTTCATGTTGATATTAGTATCCAGATCTATTCTTTCTGCCTGAGATGGTGTTTTTATGTCATTTTCTCTCTGATCTTGTTTTTATTGCAACTTCTACCTTCCCCTATTTATTTTCTTTTGATGAACCTAGGTCAATTTCGGACCTAGGCCTAAACTACGATATACGTGCGATGGTATACGGGGGAAATATTGGAATATTGCCTAGTGGAATATATGTCTTTGGTGGAATTGATGGCATAACATAAAAATTGGATATTTGGGTATTACTACCATAACATGAAATTGGGATTTGGGTATTGTCGTTGTAATTAAAGTTTGTAAGTTTGGTTAAATTGGTGTAAACATGGAATACATGTAGTTTGGTATAAAACTTGTTCTATGTAAATTGAGCATAGCTTTGTAAACATGTAGATCATGAACCTTGACATATGTAAAACGACATGAAACTTGGTATATGTGTAAATTGGCATAAAACTGGCATACATGTAAAATGGCATGAATTGAACATATGTAAATTTGGTATGAGTTTGGCATATGTAAAACTGACATGTAATCTAGAACTTGAGCATATGTTAATTATGTAAAATTTGGGGTTGAAACATATATGATAAGTTATGACTTGATAGAGGTTTAATATGAACGCGCCTAAGTTGGTTTTTGGGTAGTTGGCATGTATTGTAAATAAAAGGCTATAACTTGACATAACCTTATAGTGAATTATGATAATAATTTGGGAATACGTTTTGGGGCAAAAACGTGAATTATGAACTTGATAATTGGCATATAACTGGAAATATGAACGTGGTTGAAAAATGAACATTTTTATATGTTGAACATATGAACTGATTTTGGGGTTTGGGGGGGAATACATCCATTAATGAACCTTTTGACACGAGGTTAGACTCGGTTTGTGGTGTAAATCTGCTCGGAACCGCCCGACAAATCCAGTAGCCACAAAGTGTCAGTCTAATGTGAGAGGTCGAAGGTCAAATTGTAGGCGTAACGGATTATGACACAAGGTTAGACTTAGTTTGTGGTGTAAATCTGCCCGGAACCGCCCGACAAATCCAGTGGCCACAAAGTGCACGGTCTAATGTGAGAGGTCATGATTCGTTCTTCATAATGAATGAATTAAAGAATACTAACCATAATAAGACGTGGGTGTGGTTAGAGGGTTAGGTGGGATGACATGGAAATTTGACATGTAAATATGGACCTAACCGGTATGAGTTAAGAACACGTAAAACTTATAAGTATGGACTTAACCAATTTGACATGACATATGGGTGGGCTAAGTCAACGTGAACCGATAAACGACACTTGGTAGGGTTAAGTCACGAATCACTAGAAAACACTTAACCAAGATAACGTGTTAATCAAACAAGTATGTGTGGTTAAGTAAAGTGAGAACACCTAACTAATACAACGAGTTAATTAGACAAGTGATTGTGATTAAGTAATAAAACTTAACCAACATAACATGACAAGCAAGTGGGTTAGGTTAGCTTGAATAGGTTGAAAACACTTAACCGTTATAACATGACTAGCGGATGGGTTGGTTTAACTTGAATGGGTTGATAACACCCAACCGTTATAACATGATGTGTGGTAGGGTTAAGTAAAACAAGAGAAAACACTTAACCAACTTAACGTGATGGACGGAGAGGGTTAAGTACATATCGGGTTGGTGGGTAATATTAGTAAATATAGGCCCACAAACTTAACCAGTAGGAAACCCTAGTAACGGGGACCCCTTTCAGCAGTAACCCACTAGATGTATCATGGTACCCTGAAACTAGGCAGGGTGGGGCACGATTACTGGGCTGATTGTAAGCGGTCAAAGTGACGACAGGGGGTGCACAGTGTGGTTCTAACGGAGTGCGGGCGTGCACGCAACTCCGGAGCAGAAAAACAGGGCACTGGAGGGCACCAGTAGTATACCCTATGCATTCTAGAATTGTATCGGGCCGCCACTATGGGACTGGATACACCCCATGGTGGGACCAGCATAGGTATCTACAATCATTGGGGGCTGTATGATACACGTAGGTAGCATAATCCCTAGGTTGGACCTAGGTGGCATAAACCACTAAATCCGAGAAGCGTTAAATAGGTAGCATAATCCCTAGGTTGTACCTAGGTGGCATAAATCCTGGTTGAATCTAGGAAGCGCTCGATAGAAAACCCTAGATTAGATCTAGGTAATAAATAATAAATGTACACGGGAAAGCAACCTTAATTTCGGGGATTGGGATCACGTTATGATTTTATCATTTTATATAGATTACTAGTTGGGACACTAGTTAGGTGGTGCAGAGCAAATATATATCACTTTAATGGTGAAGCAGAGAAATCTTGCGATGCTTGACAGAAATCTTGCGAAACTATACTTAGTTCATCTTGGATGGGAACCTTGCAATGTTATACATGACAGAAATCCTATGATGTTATTCTTAGTTATCGTGCCTGTAGCTTATCTTGTCATCATGCTTATGTTTACTTTCAGTTTATTCATGCCATGTTATCTTTACCTGTTTTTATGCTGGAAGTAACTAGGACTTACTCCGTCTTTATGACTGACCCATTTTGTTTCGCCTCCTTTTCTTCCGTCCCCCCCCCTCCCCCAGGTTCGCAGGGTGGGAATACAGCTTAGTTCGGATCTTACAAAGCTCCAAGGCTCTTTCATGTACTACTTGGATTTCTCTTGGTTATGGCTTGCTTCGCTTTATTGGGGAATACTACAATTTATTTTTATGCTTCTTTGTTTTTGAGCAAGACAGATATTTTAGCTATGTAATTGGGTATTGGAAGTTGATGGGCTTTTATTGTAAACAATTATATTTAATAAATGATTTGAAGTACTTCTACTTTACCTTCCGCTGTTTTATATATGTCTGTCTTGTAATATTTCTGTTCCAGTACCCATAATGCTCCATTGAAGTTAAGGCATTCCCTTTGTGAGTGACCTTAACGGATGTGGGGTGTTACATGACATGGGTTAGAATACTAGTACAGTTGGTGCAGCGAATCTTGAATATGCGATGCTAGACTTGATTTATCTTGTTGTCTTAGTTATCTTTCCAGACTTATTATCATCCCTATGTTTACTTTCCGTTTACTCATGTCTTGTTAACTTTACTAGTTTTTATACTGAAAGTCACTAGGGCTTACCAGTCTTTATGACTGACCCTTTTTCTTTCGCCTCATTTTCTTTCGTTTTCCCCCCAGGTTCTCAGGGAGGAAACACTAGCTCTTAACTTGGATTTAGCTTGCTTTCTGTCAGCTCATGTATGGTTTGGTCTTGAGCTATGCTATGGCTGCACTTCTGCTATTTTTGGGGAATAATTTACTTTTGTTACCTTCAGTTTATGCTTCTTTATTTAGAACTTGATGTAATGGAATAATTTGTACTTTGGATATATGAGGTTTTGACTCTTTTCTTGAAAGTAATGAAATTTGGTTTTTAATTTCTACCGCTGCTTTATTTATGTCCTGCCTTGTGATATCTCTGTGTATGTTTACCTAGATAATACTCCACCAAAACTAGTGCATTCCCTTTGTGAGTGACCCAAGCGAAGGTGGGGTGTTACACTTTTCCCTATTTTGTTAGTTAATTTGATTCTTTCATTCCCTGCTTTGCTTTCACTTTCTATATTACCACTTATACGAATAAGCTTAAGTCATCACATTCATATATCTGTGTGCGTGTATACATGTGTATATGTATATAGACACATGGTTTTGTTGATCATAACCTTCTCAAATGTCCGTCATATTTTTTCAGATTGAAGAAATTGACAGGATTTTTGCAGATTTAGAAGCAAACCATCCTTTTATCCCAGATTGGTATAACTGCTGGATGTATATGTTCCATTTTCATATAATTTTCCATGTAATGGGCATTAATTTTCATACTGTATAGTTGTAGACAAATGATTATTGTAAGTTTTTGCAAATAAATTATGTAAGCTGAGTTTATGAATGACTAGTCTTATTACAATATTGTGTGATGATGAAAGCAGAATTGATGTACGTCAACAAATTGTGATTTTTTTTTATTTTTTTAATTTGATACGGCCATTAGCCGTATCAAATTATCAATTTGATATGGCTAATGATCATATCAAATGCATGTATTTGATACAGCCTAAGGCCGTATCAAATTGATAATTTGATACGGCCTAAAGCCGTATCAAACACATGCATTTGATACGGCCTAAAGCCATATCAAATTAACAGAGACGCCGTTTTTTGATACAGCCTAGAGCACTGCTAAATCGATTTAGATACGGCTATGAGCACTGCCTAATTGACATTTCTGGTGTAGTGACAGGGAGAACAAAAAAAATGCTTTAGTCACATGACTGTAAATTATATCTTAATTATGAATTATATCTCAATTGATCAATGTTAAAGCACCAATGACAGCGATAAAAGAGTTAATGAACTCTTCGAATTAATATATATTGGTGTATGTAGTCTAGTATCTGACAATGCCTAAAGAAAAATATTGCATGTGTTACGACGTAGAAGGATAACAATTGTGTCTACGTCATCACTTTCCTTGTTATCCTTATCATGTGTTTCACATTAGTGAGTCGTATGAAATCCTGTTGTAAGGAATACACCTGGAAATGAGTAGTTCATTCCATGGTATTCCATTGTTTAGTGCCTATCTTTCGTAGTGTGACTTAATAGAAAATTTTCCATCCTTGAGATCTTTCCATGTTTAAATCCTTGGGAATTTTTTTGGAGAAAATCTTTACCCTATCCTTGGTATTTGAGTTGTTTGTTAGGCTAGATAAGGAAAATTGGATGGTATTTATATAAACAAAATCTGAAAGTGGTATTCAGTTTGGGTGATGGATTTTAGAATTGAAATGAATAAAAATTAGAGTTGCGCAGCGGAAGCGGATAAATCGTTTTGGCTGTGCTAAAATTGAAATAGTTAATCATGAGGTAAGAGATGGATAATAAAGATGATTATAAGAAGTGATGAGTTAATTACTTTATTACCCGGTGATTAACTAAAAATTTGATGCTGGGTTATTTTGTCTAAGAAAAAACTAAGAATATTGATGACAAGAAATAATAAAAACAGCCTTGAATCTAAGTTGGTAAGCATCTTCTATATTCAATAGTCCGATGAGTGTCTTAAGGGTTTTAATCGATACGTCTGATCAGCACTATCGATAGAAATTTCTTAAACACTTAATCGAGGCTATCAAACATTGTTGAAGGGTAGTAAAATGGAATTTGGTGGGAGATATAGTAAGAAATAATTGGGTTGTGATAGTGTTTAACCACTACATGAGATGAAAAATACGGTGAATATGGCGAGGCGACGACGACGATATATTAACTTCGCAGCCAGTTGCTAAAGAGAATTGTTGCAAAATGGATGGTTTAATGCTACTCTAATCAATTTGTAAATGAAAATTTAAAATGCGTTGATTGTAAAAGTATTTTAAATATACAACTGAATGGATCGAGTGTGCTATTTTTGGAATACACCTTTGCAATTGAATCTATTAAACGATGATAGCTATTAAATTGGGTATAATTCACGGTAAATGGTGAGGTTGTTTGATGATTAAATATCCAAGTAGCAGCCATAGTTTGAGGAAATTTAAAAGCTTCAATAGCAAGGCAACATCAAATATTTATTGGAGATTGAAAAATGGTGAGTGTGTAATTCAAGATACGTCTTGTGAAGGGTAAGTTGTGATGTTTAAACCTTGGGTGTTAATGATTGATGAAAATGGTTAACACTTTTTATATAGATTGGTGAATTCAAGTTGAAAATTTTGGTGTTATAATTTATGTGTGTTAGGAAAATTTGAATATCATGTGACTACTTCTTAAATTGGAAGTTCTTTTAAGAAATAAATTATGATAAGTAATTAGAAATTATGAGTTAGTTATGCATTAATCTAAGTAAATTGCGAGGACGTAATTTATTTAAGGGGGGAGTCTATAACAACCCGAATTTTTAGGTACTCGGATTAAGCCAACCATTGTGTGTTTTCCACATTTTAAACCTGTAAAGAATAAAATATGAGTTTTGAAGTATAACTCGTATAGCATTTTAAAACAAGAGATAAGGAATTTGTGGTTTTCATAATTCATGTGTTGGAAATGAATTAAGTGTTTTAAAATAATAGGTAATTTATTCCAACCTGTGTTTACATAACATAATTTAATGATTAAAGTGGAAGTTGAATATATATATATATATATAATATCGATTAGCAACCGATATTTAAGCATTTAAAAAGATATTTTCAATAATAAACGATAAGTTGTTTAAGGGAGAAATATATATATTTACAATATTAAAGATAAATTGTTGGTTTGAATAACTACTAAATTGCTAATTTGGAGTTTTTAAATACAAAATGTATTCTTGTCAACAATAAAATAGAGGAGTTATGTTTTAAAATATGTTGGTAGATTTAAAGTAGTAATGCAACATTGGATTTCATATATTTTTGTTAAAAAGTGAATATGTGGCTTTTTTATGATAATTAATGAATTAATTGGTTCGTTGTTGTATAAAAATATAAGTGTTTCTTGTGAATCAAAATTTGAAGTATTTTATTTTCATTGATAATTTTAAGTTGCTAAATCAATGAAGTATGAAATAACCTTGTTGTACAATTATAAATGTGTTTCAAAAGTTAAAATAATTGTTTTGACAAACACATTTATTGTTAGACCAAAATCTGGGCCTAACACCCAAATCCAATGCGAAAACCTCACAATCACAGATCAAATGCGGAAAAAGCTATGAAATAAAAGAGAACACACGAGATTTTTATAGTGGTTCGGCTCAATACAAGCCTACGTCCACTTTATAGTTTCTTAAATCCTAATAAGCTATTACAATGTTGTTTGCTTGCGGTTTATACACGAAATCCTCGTGTTTACAATGAAAAAGTGGAAATTATACACGAAATCCTCGTGTTGAATTGAATTGGATCGGCCTTCCTGTTGTTGCAAAGTCCTTGCAATGGTGGAAGATGAGAGTTGGAAATGGCCGAAAAGAGAAGAAGAAGAAGATCCCTTCAAATGGCCATGTTCCGGTGTATTTATAAGCGTAGAGGAGCTCTGGGCGGATCGGTTCGGAGGTGCCACGTGGCAAGCGCCGAGGTGATCTCGGAGGTAGTGGAGAAGTGGTCACCAGGTCGTGTGGAGACAGGTGGAGTTAATTCCATGAGAGTAGGAGGCAGTTATAGCAAGAGAATAGGTCAAACCTAATGCGTGGTAGCAGGTCGAAGGGGGTCGGATCGGTTCGGATCCGAACCGGAGTTTCCAACCTGTGGGCCTTATGCCCTTGTGAGGATTTGATGTGAAGTGGGTCAGGTCTGCCTCTTCCCGATCCGAACCGGGTCTCCAATCTGACCCGATACCTATGTGTTGAAGAGAAGATGCTGAATTGGTGAAGGTGTGATGCCTCAATCCGATCCGGTCCTCCTCGACCGATCCGAAAGGGATATGCTAATTCCAAATCCAAGTTTCCGGTCTTGCATGCGTTCACGGAAACGGGCGTAACTTTCGAACCGTAAGTCCGATTGAGCCAAACCAAAGCTCAAACTGAAGCTGATTCAGAGATCTACAAAAGTAATGAAGCTTTGCTCCGTAATCGCTGTTTTCGGGCCCAAAAAAGATCATATGATAGGAGTTTCAGGCCTTTCTTTGTTCGTAATGCGACTTAGATCAAATCGCTGCCTGTCTTCTGACGATGTTCTCCATATCCGAGCGCGATGTTATCCAGAAATTCTATGTGTGACCGCTTTGACCAAAAAGCGGGCCAACATTTATATTAGTTTGTTTGTGTCAAATTAACATTTAAATATTGTGTAAATAAATTGTGTGTTGAGTTATGAAATTTGATATGAATTAATTAATTGATTGATTGATTGGTTTGATTGATTAATTGATTTGATTGATTGGTTGGTTGGTTGATTGATTGATTTTATCCTAGAAGGAAATAAATGAAAGTTTATATTCTGGAGATATTTTGAAGGGGCAATTTGGATATTTGCATAAGTCTTCTATTTTCTATGCAGCCTTCTTAGTTAGATCAATAATAACAACAAGAAACCATATGAGAATATCTGGTGAGGTTGTGTGCCTCCAGGGGCTTGCACCCTGGAGAGGAAGATGTTGGAATTTGGGATGAGGGTAGCTATTGTAACAACCCATATTTTCAGAACCAATCTAAAATTTATTTTTAATAGATTTTAATGGATTTGACGTATTTAAGATGGTTTATTTTGAGAATTAACGATTTAAAATTGGGGTTTTTAGCCTTAAGGACAAAATGAACAAAAAATTGATCCATAAGGACAAGAGGTTAAAAATTTATTCACAAGGTCGAATTTCAGTGTAAAGGGAGGAATTCAGGGGCCCATTATAATTTTATAATTTACACTAAAATTTGTCCTTATGGATAAAATTTTAGTCTCTTGTCCTTATGGAACAATTTTTTGTTCATTTTGTCCTTCACACTATTTTCCTGTTTAAAATTTATTTAAATCGAAGTTAGAACGTATAAATTTAAAATTTAATTAAAACAGGCTTGAAATGGCATGGTAATTTGAAAATTTGATTTTAAACTTTGAATGAATATACATAATTCAATATAAGTTCGAATTTGACATAACAAGAAACATTGGAATATTTTGAATTGTAATTTTCTAACGAATGTAAGAAATTGAGATTTCACTTTGTAAATTGTAATTTATGTCTAAATTAAAATTTAGAATGGTCGCTATGGAATTTAAATATATATTTTAAATGGTATATATAGCTTGTGGAAAACTCACATTTTGTATACGGGGAAATTTGGGCTCGTAACCACTTCCATTGAGTTCAAAATGCCGTTTGCATGTTCGAAAACTATATGCATCGATACCTTTGGAGATGGAGAAATTTTGGTCTTTTTCATTGGATATAAGACCAAAATATCACTTTTTGCATATGGACGAATTTGGACCCGAAACCACTTTCATTGAGTTCGAAATGTTGTTTGCGTGCTCGAAAACTATAAGCTTCGATATGTTTCGAGTTTGTGAAAATTGGCACTTGGGTTAGGTCTTGGTTTAGCTAACTTAGCTCACCGTATAGCCCCCAAATCAGCCCCTTTCTCCCATTCACTTCAACACTTAGCCAAATCAGAAAATAATTAGGGAAAGGAATGGGGAATTAAAATTCCTAAGCTAGGTTTTGCAAATCCACGCTCAAATCAAGGGGAAATTCAAAGAGACAACATGTGTAAGCTTATCCATCTTCTCCTACTTGTTTTCCCTTCGATTTCTAAGATCTCCTATGACCTAACTTCTAGGAAATTTGTGCATTCATGTTTATATTGAAGATTTTTGAGTAATATTGAAAGAGAGGTTGTTCTAGCTTGTCATTGGATCGATTTATTGCTTCTAACCATCAAAGGTGAGAGTTTTGTGAGTTGTTCATGAACCCACATTTATGCCACAAGCTTATAGCTTGTAGGAGTGTAGTTTAGAGTTCATTTGAGTTTGCATATGCCAGTGAGATGGATAGGCTAGTGAAACTTGGTCGGTTTCATATATTCATGTATCATTAAATTGGAAATTATGATTAGAATAGTCCACACAATCAAGTGCATATGCTATAAGTGGTTTAGGCGATATTGTGAAGCTCCGTTGTTGCACCGGCAAGTTCTAAGACTTCATAATTCGCTTGAATCATATTTGATTTCTTTGGTTAGAAAAGTTGTTCGTTTTGGAATTCATAATCAAAGTCATCGCAATCTTATGTATATATGTTTGTGCATGTGTTCATGAGTGGTTTTTGCGAGCCAAAGAGGCTTCATTTAAGCTTAGGAATCATCATAAACCATCACCATTGATCTGTGCTCGTCCAAGACCAATTGCACATTCATTGGCAATCAAAATGTTTGATTTCTTGAGCTCGGACGTCTGACCAAGATGGATCAGATGTCTGTCCAAGCTCTCGGGAAAAATAAAAAAACTGCTAACTATCAGGTCAAACGTTTGTCCAAGGGAAAGGGGGGTCAGACGTCTGTTGGCTTAAAACTACTGTTGCCCAGTGGAGACCACGATCAACAGTTTAGGTCCATCCAGGCTCTTTCCCGGCCGAGTTTCGGCCAATTTCGACTTCGTTTGTGACTTGTCAGTTTCTCTAATTAGCAGATTTCAGCGGCCAGATTCTTACGAAATTGTTTTATAAAATCGTCAGTGAGAATTCATTAGTGAGAATTCTCTCACTCAAGTATCTTATATAGTTATGTATTTTTATAATTGAATATATATCATTTGTTTGTAATTGCAATGTTTTTTGGTGGTTGATGGATGCTTACAGTTTTAATGTTATAATTATTAAACTGTGATTATAAACGTTTATATTATAAATGATTGGGATGACACCTCCCATCTCCCGAATATTAGATAAGTTCACATGGATTTTGATGTAATATAACGACCTGAACTTCCCCATAAAGGAAAGCCTGGATTGAGTTGAGAACACGACAAATCAGAACACAAAAACTAGAACATTTCATTGCTTATTACAACAATTTACATCAGAGTACGAGAATATACAGAGTGTGAATAAATAATATACATTTGATAAATATCAGAGATTTACAAATTACAATGCAGCGGAAAATAATACAAAACACAACTGAAAGAGATAAACAGATACAGAGCTTTCCGAATATCATTCCAGCTGTAAACCAGGATCCTGTGAATATAAATCTGCAAAACCAAAACAACAATTTCCCTAAGTATTAATCCCGAAGGCCGAAACCAACATCAGATCAATACCCAGGAAACCATTCAACTCAGCTAATCTCCAGTTAGTTTCTAATTTTCTTAACTCCATTGAGCTTTAAGAACAGTATTATTAAAGGTAACCATACAAACCCAAAATCTAATTTGATATTAAATACAAGGATCTGAATAGAAAATATATCGGCTTAGATTCAATATCAAATTCTGTAACCAACAAATATCGTATTGGGAATAACGATATATATAAATATCTTCTAAATTCCTCCACAATGTCCTTATAATCATGGAATCCAATATTGAAATATTCCGAAGATAATTTCGATTCAAATCCATTCCAATTCATATATTGGAAATTCTGGTTATTTTTAAAACTATTTCAAATCCAATTTATTTATTTAAAAATAATTGGATTATAATTCTAGTTATTAACTAGTTCATTTCGATAAAATATATTTTTATCTTTTCAAATATGATATTTTTCATCCTAATTCTTTCCAAATCATTTATTATGATTTTACACAAATTATTGCTATTTTAAATAATTTTATCAAGGCCCGTGTAGTCGATTTCCATAAACGGCCATCGAACTGCACTTACAACGACCTTTTCCAAATTTGATTTGGACATAATTCCAAATCCAACCGTTAGATTTTAAATTTCTTATATTTGTTAGAAAGCTCTTTTCGATACGAACCCAATGTTTCCAGTTTCACAAGAATCCGACGGTCGGATCTCCCGTAATGTCCATTCGAAGTCAATGGTCGAAATTCGCGAACTGCCGCGTCGCAGCGCGTTCTATTCGGGCCATTAAATATATATAATATATATTATATATATTTCATCGATTTCCATTTAAAACGTATTTTATAAATTGTTTTAAATTCATTTCAAAACGATTCCAACTTCATATTCACTTTTAAATCAAAATTGAATATTTCATATCATTAATACATAAATGATAATATTTTCAAAACATTAGATTTTGAAATCATTTCCATTTCGATATTCATTATAAAAATGAATAAAATCGATATAAATATCGTTCACGTCAAAATGGCGTTAATTTAATCAACACGACTTTATATATTTAAATATTTTCGTGTCCATCCCAAATCGGACAACAAAATCATATTTTGATCTTTGACTAAATATTATTTTAAAATATTCGTTATTTTAAAATATTCATTCTTTATGAACTGGAATCAGACACAGTTAATTACTATATAATGTTATTTATATGGATTTCATACAACACATGTATAGAACAACAATGATAAACAATTAACCATCATCCAGAGTGCATTACACAACTGCATAACCGTTAAATATAAATAATTAACGCTTACAATAGCCTGTCGACCCATCGATTGACATACAACTAAATATTAGGATTAGTGTATGTCCTATATTATCCCAATACCCGTGTGGGGTTTTCAAACAACAAACAACGATTATTATTTGTGCAGTTGGGCGATGTGTAAAATATATCATCATAATCAATATCAGATAAATAAGTGTACATAAACAAACCGTCCAGTTTGTAAATGAATATTTATTTTATTTTCATTTCACAATAATTTATATATTTATTTTATATAAATAATTTTTATATACAACAATATCAATACATGACAATCACAATCAATTTCTACATCACAATACAATCAAACAAGTCGTCCATGGTCTGTGGACGACGGGGTGCAGTTCATACATGCAGTTATAAAATAATTTAAATAACTGTACAAAATAATAGTGAGGAGTTCTAACATTGGGATCCGCTCCATCAGTTTTATCTGAATTTCTGTTCAGTTTGGATTTGAATTTGCCTGAAATCCAAACTGGCTCCGTTTTCGCTCTAGTCAGTTCAGAAATGTAGTGCTTCTCAAGTCGAATCCAACGCAACTGACCGTTCGCCATTCCGACCTCGTATGAAGAAGATATCGTGTTATATACATTTAATTCCATTCGAGATAATTAAATAATTAATTAATTCCTAATTTACCCTTTCTTTTTCAACACCGTCGTTCCTACCCAAAGCCGCTAAACCCATTTACACGCACCAAAACCTCACCATCGCTCGTCGCTATAGATGATCGGACGACGATCGGAGACCTCAGGCGAACGCGCCGCAGTGCCACCACCTCCCCCAGTGACCATTTCAAGTTCGAACCTCTTATGGTCCTCGAAATCCGATCTTACCGCCGGTGCCTTGAACACATAAACCCAGAAATCCACAACTCCAAACCCGATCACAACCATTGAAGACCAAGATCTCACTGAGTATAACCAATTTGCAATATAAAGTTTTGGATATGATTGCGTGGATTGACTAGAAATTGGGGGAGAAAGGGGGGAGGTTTTGATCATCGATCGCAAGGAAAGGGGGCTGGAGCGTGTTTGACCGCGGGTTGGAAGGTCTTAGGGTTTTGACCAAGCTTTGACCCTTTATATATATTTATTTTAATTTAATTTGTTTTAAAATTCCAAACCGTCACGAACTCTATAACAAGCCCAACGACTGTCGCCCCTAACTAAATACCCTCATTTCGAACACAATGGAATATGTTTTGTAGGCCAACTCTAATGTTTTGATCAGTTTTTCTTTAAATTAAATTATAAATCAATATATTTTGAATTCGAACGTACATTTTAATTTAACGGGGCCACATAATGACTCCGAAAATTCCCGAAAAATAAATCTAGCTATATTTTGACGATACGGTCCTAACAAAACTAATTTCGTTGAATTTGGAGACCGTTTGAAAAATGATCATTTTCTGGTCGATCCAATTCAAACTGAAACCGCCAAACACGTTTTCTTTTGCCACGCTCACATATTAATTCACAAAAATTATGAAAACTGGAATCTAGCAATAATTTGACATTTCGAATCCAAAAAAAGGGGTTTCGTCGAAAACGGAGGTCGTTTGCAAAGTGGCAATTTATAAGGGCTATATTTATTCCATAACGACTATTCTGAATATTCAACTGGCCATAACTTTTTATTCCCGCTATGAAATCAGGATTTTCACATTCGTTGGAAAAATATTTTCAAATAGATTCAAATAATTTTGGTTTCACCAAAATCCGGTTTATTTTGAATCCTGTACATTCATTTGATATTTGAAATCGAATTTTCAAACTACCGCACCATTTCGAATTCCTTTATAATTAAAATATATATTTATATTCTAATTTCGATTTATATAAATATATACGTTCTAATTCTATTCAAAATAAAATTCTAGTCGTTATTATTTAAAATAAATCATTTTAAATATTCAAAATTCATTAAAATTGCCAAAATAAAAATTTTAAATTGGCTCTAATTTTCTGGGTTGTTACAATCTCCCTCACTTAAAATCTTTTCGTCCTCGATAAGGAACGGAGCTGAAAGTTGTTTAACTAATCAACTCAACTTTCATTCTTCAACTTTTTAGTTTCTAGGAATTTTCAAATTCTTCAAAAATTTGGCTAATACCCTAAATTTTCGAAAAATTTCTCTATAACCTCCTTTGTATGGGGAGCATCGGGAAAATCCCCAAACCGCCACACAGGCCCTCTCATCTCAAAAAGAAAAAGAAAAAGCCAAGCGGTTAGCCAATCAGCTCATAAAATCATCCAAACCCAATAAATTAGTAAATATGTACCTATTTGTCGGGCATACAATTTTATTTTTCTGCTTAGCTTCCCTGCTATGACCTGTTCAATGTATATACATGTATATGTATGCAATTCTAATAGATTTTCAATTCAGTTCAATATTTGACTTGATTTTGCTACATTTCTCTTATTGGTATTATTATTCCAACATTTTATATCAATCAAACTAACAATCATTCAATACAACCAGCAATCAATTAGTTGATTAAATTTTCAAATGCATAACTTTAATACATAGTCAAAAATCAGGTTTTTGAGGCCAAATCCCAACAAATAATCCTATGTAAGTTTTTGTTCTCACACCAGTTAATGGAAATATATAGAAATCCCACTTTTGAAACTCGAACACAAACTGCTGATGCTACGTAGTCATCAACAGAATCATCTCCGGGTGACTAGAGTGTGATTCTATATCTATCCAGTATATTAAAACTTTGAATATACGTTCATGAAGTGTATACGCAAAATCTCATATACTCGATTGTCCAAAATAAAATAAAATAAAATACTCAAATACGTTTAATTAGATTAAATTTTCAAAACAAAGTTGGTTTTCATTTTTATTTTAAAAATAACACTCTTCAGACTCATTCTAGGATACCGCTGATCCTATCTCTAACGAGTCATTCTCCTTGGATATTACTAATCCAATCTCTGATGAATTCTTTCGTTTGGTTCTAATGTGTCTTGTTCTCCGAGCTCTATAAACCAAAGCTCTGATACCAAACTATAACGACCCGAACTTCCCTGTAAAGGAAAGCCCGAATTGAATTGAGAACATGACAAATCAGAACACAAACACTAGAACATTTCATTGCTTATTACAACAATTTACTTCAGATTACAAGAATATACAAAGTGTGAATAAATAATATACATTTGATAATTATTAGAGATTTACAAATTACAATGCAGCGAAAAGTAATACAAAACACAACTGAAAGAGATAAACGGATACAGAGCTTTCCGAACATCATTCCAGCTGTAAACCAGGATCCTGTGAATATAAATCTGCAAAACCAAAACTACTGGCTGCCCGTGCGGAAAATAAGGGCATCCAGAGTTTAGGTTAAAACAATAAACTCCAAGTCTGTCATGTGACTGGTGTGAGAACTAAAACGGTTATTAATTTGATTTTAAAGTTAGGTAAATCAAGGGACCACGCCGTATAACACGGAACGGGTTTACACCTAAGAATACCAGTGCATAAGACAAACAACACAATACTAAATAAAGAACAATGAAGCTATTATAAGACTCAGGTCCCATTACACAATGCAACGCAAGCCGGAGGATAGAGTTTTTACCTTATAATAGCCAAAAATGCTTGGTACATGAAATTTCATCTTTTACTATTACTATAAGTGTATAGTGTCAAAACAATTTCAAATATAAATGTATCAATCATAGATGGCATGAGTGCCCCATCCCACTATGTTGCCATACTAGGCTCTACAATCAAAACCACAAAATGTCATATTGGAAGTTGGATTTCCATCTGTGAACCAAGGCAAGGGAAGGTCCTTACCAAATTCGAGACGCTCTAGCCCGCCCCTCAGGATACAGCCGCAACTGTACCTTGGATCGTCAGGGCCTGTCCACTTGATGTGGATTAAAATTCCTGAAAACTACATTTCCCTGCCCTATAGGGCATCAATCTGGTCTGTATAAAGACCATACTACCTATCGGCCCCGCAGTGCCGATATATCCGAGGCTCCTCGCTATCCATCATCCACATAAGTAAAACATCTGGGCGTGCAAAACCCAGACACCACTCCTAACTATAAGGAAATGCATGTCCTCCCTGAGGTCCTCTCCTGTTTCTGATTCAAACTGGGGTGTGAGGCTCATGAATTAACGCTACACAAAGCTATGCTATATTAAAGTCGTGCTTTGATCATCAACCACAAGACTCTGCTTTTCAACAGTAGCCTTGATAATTTGCATCTCAGCATGCCACATAGGTAATTCACGTTATGCAACTGATGTCTATCAATCACACAGAATGTAATTTGATGTCAGACACACATACATGTACAAGTTCGTTCTGGGTCTGAACGAAATCGGAGGCACCTTATTCCTCGTCCCATATATCCAATATAGGAGAGAGGTCCTCACATATCCGATCGATCTCCAAGTACGTCTGGACGATCACCACTTATAACCTTGTCTTGGGTGTATAGCCCAATCAAGACAACAGTAATCATCCAAACGATGTGAAGACGTCCGGTTTTCAACCACCGTCTTCATCGTCGACTCATCGCCGATTCACTTATTCAGAATGGGATAAACCCGGTCTTTCCGAATAACTCGCGTATATTATAAACAAGTGCTACAAAAATACAACATATGCCTCATTCCAATTCTGAATATTCCTTTATTTAAATATTCATATCCTTCAGGAAAGGTTCCCATTATCAAAGATAAATTCTTTAAATTTATTCTTTAATCTTCCTTTGGATATCGATTCAAACCATTTTAAGGTTTTCCAAACTAGTCGGGATTAGCGCACCTTACCGAAGTAATCATTTATTTTATTTCCCAATCCCAACCTATTCATCCCATGGAGCAAAACTGGTCATACTCCATATCTAACACCACGACGTTATTGGTAAAATTAATTACCATTTCACGTTCAAATCTAATTAAAGATTTAACTATCGCTTGGAGCAAAACTGGTGTTACTCCATTCTCGATCATTTCTTGAATTTGATAATTTTAGTTATCAGATTCACATTACAATCTAATTAAAGATTCATTAAAACTCCAATTCAGTTTTAATCTCCAAAAATCATTAGTTAATGATTTTCTTCAAAGTTAAGAAATTAATCTTATCTTTAACTGGGTTAAAGAACTAATGTCATTTAAAACACAACACACGATAAACCCAAAATCACATTCCATTAACAATGGAATCTTCACAGAATACAAACCAATATATATATAATCGATATGAACTTCCATATCCAACCGATAATATAAATGGAATAATGGAAATGCCTTTTAAATTCCATATATATTAACAGTCTTCCTCCACAGAAACTCACTTCGATTATTATCAAATCGGATTCCATTCCTTTCCATTCCAATATATTAAATTGGAAAACTTTACTTTGGAAAATCTCCAATAAATCTTTAATAAAAAATTTATATGTTCCAAATCTCATTTCATTGTAAATCGGGTTAAAGAACGAATGTCGTTAACATTCCATTTCAAATCCAATTAAATATTAATTAATTGGTAATTCTTCTCTACATCTTAATTAAAAGATTTATTCTTTTCACACGGGGTTTAAGAACAATGTTACTGAAGACCCCATCCCATCAGTCTCTAACCGTAAATTAGTAAGGGAACAATTCCCTAAGTATTAATCCCAAGGCCGAAACCAACATCAGATCAATACCCAGGAAACCATTCAACTCAGCTAATCTCTAGTTAGTTTCTAATTTTTTTTAACTCCATTGGGTTTTAAGAACAGTGTTATTAAAGATACTATTCACGACAAACCCAAAATCTAATTTGATATTAAATACAAGGCTCTGAATAGAAAATATATCGGCTTATATTCAATGTCAAATTCTGAAACCAACAAATATTGTATTGGGAATAACGATATATATATATATATATCTTCCAAATTCCTCCACAATGTCCGTATGATCACGGAATCCAATATCGAAATATTCCAAATATAATTTCGATTCAAATCCATTCCAATTCATATATTGGAAATTCTGGTTATTTTTAAAACCATTTCAAATCCAATTTATTTATTTAAAAATAATTGGATTATAATTCTAGTTAATAACCAGTTCATTTCGATAAAATATATTTTTATCTTTTCAAATATGGAAATTTTCAACCCCATTCTTTCCAAATCATTTATTATGATTTTTCACAAATTATTGCTTTTTTTAATAATTTTATCAAGGTCCGTACAGTCGATTTCCCTAAACGGCCATTGAACTGCACTTACAACAACGTTTTCCAAAATTGATTTGGACATAATTCCAAATCCAACCGTTAGATTTCAAATTTCTTATATTCGTTAGAAAGCTCTTTTCGATACGAATCCAACGGTTCTGGTTTCAGAAGAATCCGACGGTCGGATCTCCCGTATTGTCCATTCGAAGTCAATGGTAGAAATTCGCGAACTACCGCGGCGCGGTGCGTTCTGTTCGGGCCATTAAATATATATAATATATATATTATATATATTTCGTCGATTTCCATTTGAAATGTATTTTATAAATCGTTTTAAATTCGTTTTCAAAACGATTCCAACTTCATATTCACTTTTAAATCAAAATTGAATATTTCATACCATTAATATATAAATGATAATATTTTCAAAACATTAGATTTTGAAATCATTTCCTTTTTGATATTCATTATAAAAATGAGTAAAATCGATATAAATATCGTTCACGTCAAAATGGCGTTAATTTAATCAACACGACTTTATATATTTAAATATTTTCTTGTCCATCCTAAACCGGACATCAAAATCATATTTTGAACTTTGACGGAATATTATTTTAAAATATTCGTTATTTTAAAATATTCATTCTTTCTGAACTGGAATCAGACACAGTCAATTACCATATAATGTTATTTATATGGATTTCATACAACACATGTATAGAACAACAATGATAAACAATCAACCATCATCCAGAGTGCATTACACAACTGCATAAGCGTTAAATATAAACCATTAACACTTACAATAGCCTGTCGACCCATCGATTGACATCAACTAAATATTGGGATTAGTGTATGTCCTATATCATCCTAATACCCGTGTGGGGTTTTGAAACAACAAACACTGATTATTACTTGTGCATTTGTTCGATGTGTAAAATAAATTGTCCCAATCAATATCAGATAAATACGTGTACATAAACAAACCGTTCGGTTTGTAAATGAATATTTATTTTATTTTCATTTCACAATAATTTATATATTTATTTTATATAAATAATTTTTATGTACAACAATATCAATACATGACAATCACAATCAATTTCTACATCACAATACAATCAAACAAGTCGTCCATGGTCTGTGGACGACGGGGAGTAGTTCATACATGCAGTTATAAAATAATTTAAATAACTGCACAAAATAATAGTGAGGAGTTCTGACATTGGGATCCACTCCGTCAGTTTTATTTGAATTTCTGTTCAGTTTGGATTTGAATTTGCTTGAAATCCAAAATGGCTCCGTTTTCGCTCTAGTTAGTTCTGAAATGTAGTGCATCTCAAGACAAGTCCAATGCAACTGACCGTTCGTCATTCCGACCTCGTATGAAGAAGATATCGGGTTATATACATTTAATTCCATTCGGATAATTAAATAATTAATAATATGATTAATTAAATCCTATTTTACCCTTTCTTCTTCAACCCCGTCGTTCCTATCCAAAGCCGCCGAACCCATTTACACGCACCAAAACCTCACCATCGCTCGTCACTGCAGATGATCGGACGGCGATCGGAGACCTCAGGCGAACGCGCCGCAGTGCCACCACCTCCCCCCAGTGACCATGTCAAATTCGAACCTCTTATGGCCCTCGAAATCCGCTCCTACCGCCGGCGCCTTGAACACAGAAATCCAAAAATCCACAACTCCAAATCCGATCACAACCGTTGAAGACCCAGATCTCACTGAGTAGAACCAATTTGCAGTAGAACGTTTTGGATATAATTGCGTGGATTGACTGGAAATTGGGGGAGGAAGGTGGGAGTTTTTTATCGTCGATCACAAGGAAAGGGGGCTGGAGCATGTTTGACCACGAGTTGGAAGGTCTTAGGGTTTTGACCAAGCTTTGACCCTTTATATATATTTATTTATTTTTATTTAATTCGTTTTAAAATTCCAAACCGCCACGAACTCTAAATAAGGACTAATGACTGTCGCCCCCAACTAAATACCCTCATTCCGGACATAATGGAATTTGTTTTGTAGGCCAATTTTAATGTTTTGATCAGTTTTTCTTTAAATTAAATTATAAATTAATACATATTGAATTCAAACGTACATTTTAATTTACCGGGGCCCCATAATGACTCCAAAAATTCTCGAAAAATAAATCTAGGTATGTTTTGACAATACCATCCTAACAAAACTAATTTCGTTGAATTTGGAGACCGTTTGAAAAATGATCATTTTTTGGTTGATCCAATTCGAACTAAAACTATCAAACACGTTTTCTTTTGCCACGCTCACATATTAATTCCCAAAATTATAAAAATTGGAATCTAGCAATAATTTGACATTCCGGATCCAAAAAAAGTGGTTTCGTCGAAAACGGAGGCCGTTTGCAAAATGGCTATTTATAAGGGCTATATTTATTGCATAACGACTATTCTGAATATTCAACTGGCCATAAGTTTTTATTCCTGCTATGAAATCTGGATTTCTCACATTCGTTCGAAAGGTATTTTCAAACAGATTCAAATATTTTTGGTTTCACTAAAATCTGGTTTATTTTGAATCATGTACATTCATTTGAAATTTGAAATAGAATTTTCAAACTACCGCGCCATTTCCAATTCCTTATATAATTAAAATAAATATTTATATTCTAATTTTGATTTAAATAAATATATATGTTCTAATTCTATTCAAAATAAATTTCCAGTCGTTATTATTTAAAATAAATCATTTTAAATATTCAAAATTCATTAAAATTGCCAAAATAAAAAATTTAAATTGGTTCTGATTTTCCGGGTTGTTACAATCTCCCTCACTTAAAATCTTTTCATCCTCGAAAAGGAAAGGAGCTGAAAGTTGTTTAACTAATCAACTCAACTTTCATTCTTCAACTTTTCAGTTTCTAAGAATTTTCAAATTCTTCAAAAATTTGGCTAACACCCTAAATTTTCGAAAAATTTCGCCATAACCTCCTTTGTACAGGGAGCATCGGGAAAATCCCCAAACCGCCACATAGGCCCCCTCATCTCAAAAAGAAAAGGAAACAACCAAGCGGCTAGCCAATCAGCTCATAAAATCATCCAAACCCAATAAATTAGTAAACATGTACCTATTTGTCGGGCATACAATTTTATTTTTCTACTTAGCTTCCCTGCTATGACATGTTCAATGTATATACATGTATATGTATGAAGTTCCAATAAAATTTCAATTTAGTTCAATATTTGACTTGATTTTGCTACATTTCTCTTATTGGTATTACATTTTATATCAATCAAACTAATAATCATTCAATACAACCAACAATCAATTCGTTGATTAAATTTTCAAATGCATAACTTTAATACATAGTCAAAATTCAGGTTTTTGAGGCCAAATCCCAACAAATAATCCTATGTAAGTTTTAGTTCTCACACCAGTCTAATGGAAATATATAGGAATCCCACTTTCGAAACTCGAACACAAACTGCTTATGCTACGTAGTCATCAACAGAATCATCTCCAGGTGACTAGAGTGTGATTCTATATCTATCCAGTATATTAAAACTTCGAGTATACGTTCATGAAGCGTATAGGCAAAATCTCATATACTCGACTGTCCAAAATAAAATAAAATAATATACTCAAATACGTATAATTAGATTAAATTTTCAAAATAAAGTTGGTTTTCATTTTTATTTTAAAAATAACACTCTTCAGACTCATTCTAGGATACCACTGATCCTATCTCTAACGAGTCATTCTCCTTGGATATTACTAATCCAATCTCTGATAAATTCTTTCATTTGGTTCTAATGTGTCTTGTTCTCCGAGCTCTGTAAACCAAATCTCTGATACCAAACTATAACGACCCGAACTTCCCCATAAAGGAAAGCCCGAATTAAATTGAGAACATGACAAATCTGAACACAAACACTAGAACATTTCATTGCTTATTACAACAATTTACATCAGAGTACAAGAATATGCAGAGTGTGAATAAATAATATACATTTGATAAATATCATAGATTTACAAATTACAATGCAGCGAAAAGTAATACAAAACTCAACTGAAAGAGATAAACGGATACAGAGCTTTCCAAACATCATTCCAGCTGTAAACCAGGATCCTGTGAATATAAATCTGCAAAACCAAAACTACTGGCTGCCCGTGTGGAAAATAAGGGCACCTAGAGTTTAGGTTAAAACAATAAAATCCAAGTCAGTCATGTGACTGGTGTGAGAACTAAAACGGTTATTAATTTGATTTTAAAGTTAGGTAAATCAAGGGACCACGCCGTATAACACGGTACGGGTTTACACCCAAGAATACCAGTGTATAAGACAAACAACACAATGCTAAATAAAGAACAATGAAGCTATTATAAGACTCAGGTCCCATCACACAATGCAACGCAAGCCGGAGGATAGAGTTTTTACCTTATAATAGCCAAAAATGCTTGGTACAGGAAATTTCATCTTTTACTATTACTATAAGTGTATAGTGTCAAAACAATTTCAAATATATATGTATCAATCATAGACGGCATGAGTGCCCCATCCCACTATGTCTCCATACTAGGCTCTACAATCAAACCGCAAAATGTCGTATTGGAAGTTGGATTTTGCAACGGCCCGCCCCGCACCAGCCGACATTTCCTCAGAGAGTGCGCTGTACACATACCCGACTAGCACAGAATGGTCGCCAAAGAAAGGAAACAAGAGAACGAACTAATCAAGAAACTGTAGAATGTATCACAGTGCATGGAATAAAATATAATAACAACATACTTGACATAATACAGGCGAGACAGTGCATAAGCTGAAAACTAAAACTAAACATCATAGCAGCGGAAATCCAAATACAGCTTATGTTCCACATCATCATTATTACAACTTTTCTAACTGTCTCTAAAGCAAAGCAAAGGAAAGGTACACTACTAATGCCCAAAGTAGTGACCAGCAGCGACACAGGGAGTGTAACGGCTCCGGATTTCACCCGGACCCAATCGATCGCAAAATCGACTAAGACCGTTCAAAACCCGAGTATGTTAACTCTGGGAATACAACAACATCAGAACAATAACGCAGACTTTTATAAACATTACAATAATGTTACATCAGAGTACAGAACATATCAGAGTACATTGAATAAAATTATAGCGAAAGATAAATTTCAATAAATTAAATACAATAAACAGCGGAAATAAAATAACTAAGGCAGCGGAAGACAACTATGCTCTGGACACAGCTTTAGGCTTCGATCCAGAAACCGGCTCAAGAGATAAATATCTGCAAAAAGCTACTCGACTGCGCATGTGGAAAAGAGGGCACCCGAGTTTGCAAAGTGAAACAAACTACGAGTCAGTCATGGGACTGGTGTGAGAATTCTTACTTAACTAATCTAATAATAAGGCTAATCAAAGGACCACGCCGCTAATGCGGAACGGGTTTACTCCATTGGATTGCCAGTGCATAATTAAAAGTAAATCATTAAACAACGCAATGCTTTTTAGAAAAATGGAATCATCATAAGACTCAAGTCCCATCACACAATGCAATGCAAACCAGAGGATAGAGTTTTACCTTATGATGATTAAACATGCTTGGTACGATAAAAACGAATTTGATATTATTATTAGTGTATATATGTTTCAAAAACATTTCAAAGTAAATGTATCAATCCTAGGAAGCATAGCTACCATATACTATGCCTCCATACTAGTAATACAATCAAGTCCGTAGGGTCGTATTGGGAATTGGGTTTCCATCATGAGTCAAGGCTAGGAACGATCTCCTTACCGATTCGAGACACTCTAGCTAATGTCTCAGGATCCCCCGCAGTGAACCCTTGGAAAGCTGCAGGGCCGATCGACACATACGATTTTGCGGATTGGCAATTCCTAAACACACGTTTCCCAGTCCTATAGGACCTAATATCCGAGGCGTCTCATTCCATCATCCACATAAGTAAAATGCCGGGCTGTGTAAAACCCAAACACCACTTCTAGCTAGAAAGAAACGTGCTGCTCTCCCTGCGTTCCCTTGCTCCGCTTTAGACTCAACCGGGTTGTGAGGCTCGTGAAGCTACGTTATACACAAAGCTATGCCTAAACAGGTCGTGCTTTGATCATCAACCACAAGGTTCTGCTTTTCAGCAAAAGCCTTGATCATTTTCATCTTAGCATGCTACATTGTCAATCCATACCATACCATTGATTCCTACCAATATATAACCTCTAAGCTCGTACGTCTTAGAGAAGGGTGTTAAACACCAAACAGATATATATATATTTAGCAGAGATCAACGAATACCGTATAAAGGAATACAACGTCAGACATACAATCCATTTTCAAGTCCGTTCTGGGTCTGAATGAAACCGGAGGCACCATATACCTCGTATATCCGAACAATCAACAAGTAGTCTGGACGGCCTCCATTGTAGCCCCTTCAAGGTAGCTACTCCAATCATGGGCATCAATGGTACCTCATCCATTCGACGTGAAGATCGTCGGTCTTCAATCACTGTCTTCAACTCTTCGACTTAGATCGACGAATAATCATTTGAAATGAGATTGAACTCGGACCTTTCAAATAATTCTCGCGTATATATCATTTCAAATCATTTCTTATTGTTAATATTAATTTATAACGATTAATCTCTATTTTTATTTATATAAAAATAATTGAATTTTATTTAACAACACTTCATGTCAATAGGCGAACTTGGCGCTGTTTTCACCCCAATTTGTTTTACAAATTTCTCTAAATCTAACCGTTGGATTTTAACACAATTCATATCGTTGGAAAGATCTTCCCAAGGCGAACCGAACAGTTTCAGTTTTGGGAAAATCCGACGGCCGGATATTTCGGTATAATCAATTAAAAGTACAATTCCAAAATGCGAACTACCACGCTCGATTCGTTTGCTTTTAATTTATATATATATATATATAATTATATATATATATAATCCCTTAGCCCATTTCGTTATCGTGAATAACACAACAACTAAAGAACATTATATTTCTGTAACCTATTTACATTTTTATAATACATAGTGAAATGTATTTTATTTTACTATATCTTGCTAACGACAAGAATTATTATCTAAATATAATGTCATGGCGCATAAGAATGTTGATCTTTATTACGACTTGCATTCACATCCTATATACAAAAAGATATATTTTTCAATCATCTTTCAACTACACAAAATTGTATATTTCATGTATCATTACGATTACAACAAAAATAGGTATTTTTGTGTTTCATTTCCATTACAACAAACATGAATATTTTTGGTGTGTCATTTACAATTTAACAAAAATGAGTATTTTTGTGTCATTTCAATTTCTAACAAAAATGCAATATTTTGGTGTCAACTTCAATTCTACAAAAATAATAACTTTGTTAATCTTTCATTACAAACAAAATAATAATTTTGTGTGTTAAACTATCTACATAAAAATGTAAATTTCTATCTTTATATTTTTAATGAAAATTCAATTCATTAAAATGTAAATTTCCTTCCTTAAGTTCCATTTACATGAAAATGTAAATTTTCTTCTTTAAATTCTATTTACATGAAAATGTAAATTTTCTTCTTTAAATTATATTTACATGAAACATGTAAATTTTCTTCTTCAAATTCTATTTACATGAAAATGTAAATTTTCTCCCTCAAATTCTATTTACATGAAAATGTAAATTTTCTTCTATTAATTACATGAAAAATGTAACTTATAATTCAATGCCCAATTTCATTCTTTTATTCCTTTATTTGCATTAAAAATGTAACTTATATTTCCATGATGAATTCTTCCTTTTATTTCTTTTATTTACATTAGAAAAATGTAAATTCTATTTCAATGTTGAATTCTACCCTTTTAATTACACTGTAAAATCTTCTTTTTAATTACAATGTAAATTGTAATTAACATTATAATGTAAAATTCCTATCTTTAATTACAATGTAAAATATCCTTTTTAATTACAATGTAAATTGTAATTAACATTATAATGTAAAATTCCATATCTTTAATATTTTTTTTTTTAAAATGAAAATCTAATTCATTAAAATATAAATTTTCACTTTAAAGCTTTTTACATGAAAATGTAATTTCTACTTTTAAATCTTTTAATATGAAAAAAGTAAATTTTCTCCTTAATCCTAATACATTAAAATGTAAATTTTCTTTTAATCTTAATTACATTAAAAATGTAACTTTTCTTTTTAATCTTAATCACATTAAAAATGTAAACTTTTCTTTTTACATTAAAACATGACGGTGAAAATATTCATTTCATTATTAACACATGACGGTGAAAATATTCATTTTCTAATTAACACAACATGACGGTGAAAAATGTCATTTTCTAATTAACACAACATGACGGTGAAAAATGTCATTTCTAATCTAAACATAACGGTGTAAAATGTTCATTACTAATCTTTCAATGAATATCAATGTAATAATGTCACTTTTCATTTATAACAAAAACCAATATTAATTTATGTTTCTTTTTTTCTTTTTCCATTTTAAACTAAATCAATGAAAAAAATGTATTTTCCTTTTTAACCAAATCAATGTAAAAATGTTACTTTTCATCCTTAACAAAAATCATGTTTATTTTCATTCTTTTCATTCTTAACGACAAAATGTCCTTTTTCGTTTTAAATAAAAGTAAAATCTTTTAATTATAAACAAAGGTGGAATCTTTGTATTTAAGAACAAAAGTAAATTCTTTTCATTTGCAAACAAAGGTTAATTCTTTTCGTTCACAACCAAATGTTAAAATCTTTTATTAAGTTTCCAAACAAAGTTTCAATCTTTTTATTAAATTTACAAACAAAGTTTCAATCTTTTCCTTATATTTACAAACGAAATTTCAATCTTTTTATTAAGTAACAAAGGTAAAAACTTTTTATTTTTAAACAAACAAAAATGAAAACTTTCTTTTTTTATTTTATAAACAAACAAAAAGTAATCTTTATATTATTAAACAAAAGGCGAAATCTTTATATTTTACAAAACAAAAGTGAAATCTTTCTTTTTACAGAACAATGAAATTAATGTTACTTTTTCTTTTAAAAATAATAATTTTTTATAATAATCAACAAAATGTTATCTTTTTATGATAATCAACATTATAGTGAAAATTTAATCTTTTATTTTCAACAAGATTACATATCTGGGTTCAATGATTTTGTTTCAAACACCAATATCACAGCATCAACCAATTCACATCACAACATCAATAAATTCAAATTTCCCAACCACAAACAATACAGATTTCACAACGTACATGGATGGAATTCATATCGCAAGAAATAATTAAATTTTTAATAATTAAATTCAGAAATCTAACATCGTTATTGAGTTCTGCGCTGTTTAGATCCAAAATTTGTCAAAAATTTAACTTGCTCAGAATCAGGTCTAGTCAGTGTCATCGCGAAGATCTCGGTCTCACGATCGTGGCGCACCTGAAATCGTTCGAATCCGAGTTCGTATGAGTAAGATATGGATTGAATTAAGATTGAAAAAAAATTTGAATTAAATTAATTAGTCAACAAAAGTTTGAAAAAGTCAACCTCACCCTCATCTTCCTCTTCCACGTTCAAAGCCGTTCCATGAAACCTATAGGCTTCCAAACTAGGGTTCCAAATAACTTGAAATTGGCGAAGCTTGAAGATGATCAGAAGGTGGCATATCGGAGAGGGAAGAGAGGGGGTTGGTGCGCCCTAGGGGTGGTTGGCCGTGGTGGGCCATGGTGGGTGCGGCTGGGCTGTTTTGGGCGCGGGTAGGGGGTGTTTTTCCTCGAAATTCGTGTGCTTAAAGATGATCATAACCGTATGGAATTAAAGAGGATAAAAATCTCTTCAAATAAGTCTAAAGGAGGGATTGATTTCATTGTGTGAATTGAGAGATATTGAAGAGAGAAGTTTGGAGCTCCCTTAGCCATTGAGAAAGAAGATGGCGGCTGGAGCAAATAGATTAGGGTTAGGGGTTTTATCATTTATTTATATTATTATATTCACTAATTACCCATTAAGGCCCGTTTATCAACTTTTTCCGATTTCAGCCCAACAACTGTCGATCTTACCTATCACTCCCATTCCGGACTCATTTGGCTATGTCCCGCAGGACCAATCGACTGTTTTAACCCAGTTTTCTTTAATTTAAAATATTTACTTTTATTTTTAATTCAACCGTACGAATAAATTCACCGGGGCCACAAATTAACTCCAAAAAATCCTGAAAAATATATTTAGCTATGTTTTGACGCTGTGGACCTAGGAAAATTAATTTCGTTCAATTCTGAGCCCATTTGAAAAATCGTCTTTTTCAAGTCGATTAAAATTAACTGAAATTGACAAAACACATTTATATTTACTGTGCTCACATATAAATTCTAAAAATTATGGAAAATTAAACTTAACAATAATTTGACATTCCGGATCCAACAAATGTGGTTTTGTCGAAAACGAAGGTGGTTTGTAAAATGACTATTTTTCCAGGTGTATATATTAAATATTAAAAATGCATTTTTAAACAAATAGTTTTCGAATCTCAAAATATATAAGTGTTTACACTTTTTAAATGCAGAAACGTCATTCTGAACTCAATGGAAGTGGTTTCGAGTCCAAATTCCTTCGTATGCAAAAAGTAGCATTTTTGACCTTTATATATTATATATATAAATTTCATAGCGACCTTTCTAAATTTTAAACTAAACACAACTTTCAATTAATATTATGAAATCTCAGTTTCATACATTCGTTAGAAAGATATTATTAAACAGATTTAAATATTTCTGGTTTTACTGAAATCCGATTTATTTTGAATCCTATACATTCATTTAAAGTTCAAATTCAAATTTTCAAACAACCGCGCTATTTCTAACTCCTTTTATAATTAAATTAAATTAAATTTATTCGTTTTAACTTCAATTACAATAAATTTTAGCCATTATTATTTAAAATAAATCATTTTATATTCTCAAAATTTATTAAAATTTTCTAAAATATAAATTTTAAATTGGTTCAGAATTTGCGGGTTGTTACATTCTCCCCCACTTAAAAACTTTTCGTCCTCGAAACGGAACGAAACTAAAAAGTTGTTTAATTAACTTTCTAAATTTTCATTCTTTTATTCGTTTCTATAATTTTATTAATTGAACTAATAATTACAATACACAACCATCAATCAATTAGTTGATTAGCTTTTAAAATATATAACTTTTATATATTCAAAAATCATATTTTCAAAGATCGGATTATATATAATCAAACATACGTTAATCATAAATTGGGCACTCTCAACTCATTCTAGGGAATTACTAACCCCATTTCTAATGAGTTTTCTCATTCTAGGATACTCCTGATCCTATCTCTAATGAGTATTCTTATTGGATATTACTAATCCAATCTCTGATGAGTCTTTTGTTCAGTTCTAATGAGTTGTACCCCAAAGATTTGAGCTAACCAGAGCTCTGATACCAACTTTAACGGCTTCGGATTTCGCTCGGACCCAATCGATCGCAAAATCGACTAAGACCGTTCAAAACCCGAGTACGTTAACTCTGGGAATACAACAACATCAGAAAAATAACAGCAGACTTTTATAAACATTACAATAATGTTACAACAGAGTACAGAACATATCAGAGTACATTGAATAAAATTACAGCGGAAGATAAATTTCAATAAATTAAATACAATAAACAGCGGAAATAAAATAACTAAGGCAGCGGAAGACAACTATGCTCTGGACACAGCTTTAGGCTTCGATCCAGAATCCTGCTCAAGAGATAAATATCTGCAAAAAGCTACTCGACTACCCGTGTGGAAAAGAGGGCACCCGAGTTTGCAAAGTGAAACAAACTACGGGTCAGTCATGGGACTGGTGTGAGAATTCTTACTTAACTAATCTAATAATAAGGCTAATCACAGGACCACGCCGCTAACGCGGAACGGGTTTACTCCATTGGATTGCCAGTGCATAACTAAAAGTAAATCGTTAAACAACGCAATGCTTTTTAGAAAAATGGAATCATCATAAGACTCAAGTCCCATCACACAATGCAACGCAAACCAGAGGATAGAGTTTTACCTTATGATGATTAAACATGCTTGGTACGATAAAAACGAATTTGATATTATTATTAGTGTATATATGTTTCAAAAACATTTCAAAGTAAATGTATCAATCCTAGGAAGCATAGCTACCATATACTATGCCTCCATACTAGTAATACAATCAAGTCCGTAGGGTTGTATTGGGAATTGGGTTTCCATCATGAGTCAAGGCTAGGAACGATCTCCTTACCGATTCGAGACACTCTAGCTAATGTCTCAGGATCCCCCGCAGTGAACCCTTGGAAAGCTGCAGGGCCGGTCCACACATACGATTTTGCGGATTGACAATTCCTGAACACACGTTTCCCGGTCCTATAGGACCTAATATCCGAGGCGCCTCATTCCATCATCCACATAAGTAAAATGCCGGGCTGTGTAAAACCCAAACACCACTTCTAGCTAGAATGAAACGTGTTGCTCTCCTTGCGTTACCTTGCTCCGTTTTAGACTCAACCGGGTTGTGAGGCTCGTGAAGCTACGTTCTACACAAAGCTACGACTAAACAGGCCATGCTTTGATCATCAACCACAAGGCTCTACTTTTCAACAAAAGCCTTGATCATTTGCATCTTAGCGTGCTACATTATCAATCCATACCATTGATTCCTACCAATATATAACCTCTAAGCTCGTACGTCTTAGAGAAGGGTGTTAAACACCAAACATATATATATTTAGCAGAGATCAACGAATACCGTATAAAGGAATACAACATCAGACATACAATCCATTTTCAAGTCCGTTCTGGGTCTGAACGAAACCGGAGGCACCATATACCTCGCATATCCGAACAATCAACAAGTAGTCTGGACGACTACCATTGTAGCCCCTTCAAGGTAGCTACTCCAATTATGGGCGTCAATGGTAACTCATCCATTCGACGTGAAGATCGTCGGTCTTCAATCACCGTCTTCAACTCTTCGACTTAGATCGACGAATAATCATTTGAAATGAGATTGAACTCAGACCTTTCAAATGATTCTCGTATATATATCATTTCAATTCATTTTTTATCATTAATATTAATTTATAACGATTAATCTCTATTTTTATTTATATAAAAATAATTGAATTTTATTTAACAACACTTCATGTCAATGGGCGACCTTGGCGCTGTTTTCACCCCAGTTTGTTTTACAAATTTCTCTAAATCTAACCATTGGATTTTAACACAATTCATATTGTTGGAAAGATCTTCCCAAGGCGAACCTAACGGTTTCAGTTTTGGGAAAATCCGACGGTCAGATATTTCGGTATAATCAATTAAAAGTACAATTCCAAAATGCGAACTACCACGCTCGATTCTTTTGCTTTTAATTTATATATATATATATATATATATATATATATATATAATCCCTTCGTTCATTTCGTTATCGTGAATAACACAACAACTAAAGAACGTTATATTTCTGTAACCTATTTACATTTTTATAATACATAGTGAAATGTATTTTATTTTACTATATCTTGCTAACGACAAGAATTATTATCTAAATATAATGTCATGGCGCATAAGAATGTTGATCTTTATTTCGACTTGCATTCACATCCTATATGCAAAAAGGTATATTTTTCAATCATCTTTCAACTACACAAAATTGTATATTTCATGTATCATTACGATTACAAAAATAGGTATTTTTGTGTTTCATTTCCATTACAACAAACATGAATATTTTTGGTGTGTCATTTACAATTTAACAAAAATGAATATTTTTGTGTCATTTCAATTTCTAACAAAAATGCAATATTTTGTTGTCAACTTCAATTCTACAAAAATAATAACTTTGTTAATCTTTCATTACAAACAAAATAATAATTTTGTGTGTTAAACTATCTACATAAAAATGTAAATTTCTATCTTTATCTTTTTAATGAAAATTCAATTCATTAAAATGTAAATTTCCTTCCTTAAGTTCCATTTACATGAAAATGTAATTTTTCTTCTTTAAATTCTTTTTACATGAAAATGTAAATTTTCTTCTTTAAATTCTATTTACATGAAACAAGTAAATTTTCTTCTTCAAATTCTATTTACATGAAAATGTAAATTTTCTTCTTCAAATTCTATTTACATGAAAATGTAAATTTTCTTCTATTAATTACATGAAAAATGTAACTTATAATTCAATGCCCAATTTCATTCTTTTATTCTTTTATTCCTTTATTTGCATTAAAAATGTAACTTATATTTCCATGATGAATTCTTCCTTTTATTTCTTTTATTTACATTAGAAAAATGTAAATTCTATTTCAATGTTGAATTCTACTCTTTTAATTACGATGTAAAATCTCCTTTTTAATTATAATGTAAATTGTAATTAACATTATAATGTAAAATCCCTATCTTTAATTACAATCCTTTTTAATTACAATGTAAATTGTAATTAACATTATAATGTAAAATTCCATATCTTTAATATATTTTTTAAAAATGAAAATCTAATTCATTAAAATATAAATTTTCACTTTAAAACATTTTACATGAAAATGTAATTTCTACTTTTAAATCTTTTTATATGAAAAAAGTAAATTTTCTCCTTAATCCTAATACATTAAAATGTAAATTTTCTTTTTAATCTTAATTACATTAAAAGTGTAACTTTTCTTTTTAATCTTAATCACATTAAAAATGTAAACTTTTCTTTTTACATTAAAACATGATGGTGAAAATATTCATTTCATAAATATTCATTTCATTATTAACACATGACGGTGAAAAATGTCATTTTCTAATTAACAAAACATGACTGTGAAAAATGTCATTTTCTAATTAACACAACATGACGGTGAAAAATGTCATTTCTAATCTAAACATAACGGTGTAAAATGTTCATTACTAATCTTTCAATGAATATCAATGTAATAATGTCACTTTTCATTTATAACAAAAACAATATTAATTTATGTTTCTTTTTTTCTTTTTACATTTTAAAAAAAATCAATGAAAAAAAAAATGTATTTCCATTTTTAACCAAATCATGTAAAAATGTTACTTTTCATCCTTAACAAAAATCATGTTTATTTTCATTCTTTTCATTCTTAACGACAAAATGCCCTTTTTCATTCTAAATAAAAGTAAAATCTTTTAATTATAAACAAAGGTGGAATCTTTGTATTTAAGAACAAAAGTAAATTCTTTTCATTTGCAAACAAAGGTTAATTCTTTTCGTTCACAACCAAAAGTTAAATTCTTTTATTAAGTTTTCAAACAAAGTTTCAATCTTTTTATTAAGTTTACAAACAAAGTTTCAATCTTTTCCTTATATTTACAAACGAAATTCCAAACTTTTTATTAAGTAACAAAGGTAAAAACTTTTTATTTTTAAACAAACAAAAATGAAAACTTTCTTGTTTTATTTTATAAACAAACAAAAAGTAATCTTTATATTATTAAACAAAAGGCGAAATCTTTATATTTAACAAAACAAAAGTGAAATCTTTCTTTTTACAAAACAATGAAATTAATGTTACTTTTTCTTTTAAAAATAATAACTTTTTATAATAATCAACAAAATGATATCTTTTTATGATAATCAATATTACGATGAAAATTTAATCTTTTATTTTCAACAAGATTACATATCTGGGTTCAATGATTTTGTTTCAAACACCAATATCACAGCATCAACCTATTCACATTACAACATCGATAAATTCAAATTTCCCAACCGCAAACAATACAGATTTCGCAACGTACATAGATGGAATTCATATCGCAAGAAATAATTAAATTTCTAATAATTAAATTCAGAAATCTAGCATCGTTATTGAGTTCTGCACTGTTCAGATCCAAAATTGTCAAAAATTTAACTTGCTCAGAATCAGGTCTAGTCAGTGTCGTCGCGAAGATCTCGTTCTCACGATCGTGGCGCACTTGAAATCTTTCGAATCCGAGTTCATATGAGTAAGATACAGATTGAATTAAGATTGAATTTTTTTTTGAATTAAATTAATTAGCCAACTAAAGTTTGAAAAAGTCAACCTCACCCTCATCTTCCTCTTCCACGTTCAAAGCCGTTCCATGAAACCCGTAGGCTTCCAAACTAGGGTTCCAAATAACTTGAAATTGGCGTAGCTTGAAGACGATCGGAAGGTGGCATATCGGAGAGGGAAGAGAGGGGGTTGGTGCGCCCTAGGGGTGGTTGGCCGCAGTGGGCCATGGTGGGTGCAGCTGGGCTATTTTGGGCGCGGGTAGGGGGTGCTTTTCCTTGAAATTCGTGTGCTTAAAGATGATCATAGCCGTATGGAATTAAAGAGGATGAAAATCTCTTCAAATAAGTCTAAAGGAGGGATTTATTTCATTGTGTGAATTGAGAGATATTGAGGTGGGAAGTTTGGAGCTCTCTTGGCCATTGAGAAAGAAGATGGCGGCTGGAGCAAATAGATTAGGGTTAGGGGTTTTGTCATTTATTTATATTATTATATTCACTAATTACCCATTAAGGCCCGTTTATCTACTTTTTCCGATTTCAACCCAACGACTGTCGTTCATACCTATTTATCCCCATTTCGGACTCATCTGGCTATGCCCCGCAGGCCCAAACAACTGTTTTGACCCAGTTTTCTTTAATTTAAAATATTTACTTTTATTTTTAATTCAACCGTACGAATAAATTCACCGGGGCCACAAATTAACTCCAAAAAATCCCGAAAAATAGATTTAGCTATGTTTTGACGCTGCAGACCTAGGAAAATTAATTTCGTTCAATTCTGAGCCCGTTTGAAAAATGGTCTTTTTCAAGTCGATTAAAATTGACAAAACACATTTATATTTACTTTGCTCACATATAAATTCTAAAAATTATTGAAAATTAAACTTAACAATAACTCGACATTCCGGATCCAACAAAAGTGGTTTCATCGAAAATGAAGGTCTTTTGTAAAAAGACTATTTTTCCAGGCGTATATATTAAAAATACATTTTTAAACAAATAATTTCCGAAACTCGAAATATATAAGTGTTTATACTTTTTAAATGCAGAAACGTCATTCTAAACTCAATGAAAGTGGTTTCGAGTCCAAATTCCTTCGTATGCAAAAAGTAGCATTCTTGACCTTTATATATTATATATATAAATTTCATAGCGACCTTTTAAAATTTAAACTGGACAAAACTTTCAATTAGTAGTATGAAATCTCAGTTTCGTACATTCGTTAGAAAGGTATTATTAAACAGATTTAAATATTTCTGGTTTTACTGAAATCCAATTTATTTTGAATCATGTACATTTAATTAAAGTTCAAATTCAAATTTTCAAACTACCGTGCTATTTCTAACTCCTTTTATAATTAAATTAAATTTATTCATTTTAACTTCAATTAAAATAAATTTTAGCCATTATTACTAAAATAAATCATTTTATATTCTCAAAATTCATTAAAATATTCTAAAATAAATTTTTTAAATTAGTTTAGAATTTGCGGGTTGTTATAGGGAGAATATCTATATATATCATACGTGGAAGCCTCCTGCTCGTCTCTGGTACAGCTACTCGTGCATAATCACCTGACCTGTCTCTAGTCTACCCATTTAAGAGCACCCAGAGTAATAAGAAGAGACATAAAACTCTGGGTTAGACAAAAGTCTGGTATGAGCGATAAGCATCAAAACAGGACAATAACAGGTATACTAAACCATACCTGAACCTGGACCTGCAACCAAAGAGTTAGCACTACATACCGTACAATACTCTAAGGTGCCACTAAACATGGTATAAAGATAACGGGGGAGGGGGTGTGCAGTCATACTGATGGCAAACAAATCGAGCATGGCAACCATCCTCACGTCTCTCACTCAGTGTGTAAAGCATACGATGTCCACCACTGTCAATCACTAGACCCATCGAAGCAGTGACAGAGTTCGACTTGTACAACTACTGCTACTACCAAGCTTACCTCATGGAGTCATGACTAAATCTTTACAAATGACCCCACTTCATTGGTCTATAGCCCTTTTAGTCATACCTAAGCCACTGTGGCCCTGAATCCATTCACGTACCCCCCTACACATAGTGATCCAAAGTTATAGACATCGACAACCCCTTAGCACACGTCCCGCAGCAAAGCCCAATCATGAAGTTCACTCGTTGGTTCCCATCTGGATCCCGAGTCAAAACTACTCATTTGGACTTCCTTTGCATCACGGGTTTTTGGTCTTCTTCCCCGGATCGGTTTGACTCCGTTGTCCACGCCTCAAGTCCAAGCTCTTCGGTTCAGTTCGTGGTCTTCATCTCATGGCGGTTCAGATCGGTCTTGGTCATCCCATCGGATCGTGGTCTCCGTTCGTGGTGCAAGCAGCTCGAGTCTTCCTCTCCACTCTGGGTCGGGTTGGAGACGCATAAGTGGTTCGGGTCGGAGGTCTTCTGGCGGATCGGGTCGGAGGCACGGTTCGGTTCGGATATGGTGCTCCGGTTTATGATCCTGCTTGGCCATCTGTTCACGAGCTTCCAGGCGGATCGTGGGGAAAGACTTCACAACGGTTCGGGAGTTGCACCTCGGTTCGGTCCTTTCTCCCATCCGATCCGGTTCGGGTATTTTCCTGCACTTTTCCTGCAACTTCTAGCGACAGTTTATACGCCACTCGACGGTGTTTTCAATCATTCTAACTATTCTGAACAATCACAATTCATACCAAACAGTCATAGCAACATATAACATCAACCACAAACACCAAAGTGACAACTTGATAAGTTAAAATGGATCAAACATAGACAAAATCCCATAATTTCCCTTAAGCATGTTTAAGCAAAACTAATGATAGGATTAGTAGAACTTAACCAAATTTTCTAACAAAGGCCTAAAACAATATTTCTAAATTTATAAATATTTTTCCAAAATTTAATCATGTTTAAATTTTCTAATTAACACTAATTACCCTTAATTAACTATAATTAGTGAGGAACTATGCAAATCACTCACCTTTGCCACAAATAAACTTTAGATCTGAAATGATTCTCCATTTGGGCGGAATACCAAGGCAATACAACAGTCCT
The DNA here is from genome assembly GCA_030737875.1 of Allium sativum. NCBI lineage: Eukaryota > Viridiplantae > Streptophyta > Magnoliopsida > Asparagales > Amaryllidaceae > Allium > Allium sativum. Next base: position 289,420,163 of record CM060913.1, read on the forward strand.
AATACTGATTTGGTGAAGATCTTCCTTGATTTGATGTAGATTTGGCTTAATTAGCGATTATAAGGTGATTTGGGGGTGTTTTAGAAAGTGGAGGCCATGGCTAAACTTGAAGAAACAAAAAGTGGCAGGTGGAAAATGATAGAAACTTAATTTCCTAACCCTATCAGCCTTCCCATAACCCTAATCCCGAAATGGGTTATGGGCTCACTCACTAATCACCCAAATTAGGCCCGGTTAAGCAGTTTTTCACCTTCTAAACCTTGTTTCAGCCATATCTCCCAAACAGTGAGCCCGTTTGGCTAATGTGACCACTCTACGGAATTGTAAACCATCATCTGAATCCAATGGAAGTGGTTTCAGGTCAAAATTCCTTTCCAGTCCAAAGTTATCAGCATAACTCTTCTGCCTATCTTGGGCAGCCTTCATTCGCTGTTGGATAACCTTGATCTTGTCTGATGTTTCTCTTATTACTTCTGGTCCAAGCACATATTTCTCACTGGTCTCTAACCATCATGACGGTGAGTTGCACGGTCTTCCGTACAAAGCTTCAAATGGAGCCATACCAATACTAGATTGATAACTATTATTATATGCAAACTCTAGTAGATGCAAATGATCATCCCATGATCCACCAAAGTCTAATATGCAAGCTCTCAAGAGATCTTCTAATATACGATTTACCCTCTCTGTTTGACCGTCTGTTTGAGGATGATACGCGGTACTGAGATATAACTCTGATCCTAACGCCTCTTGTAAGCTTTCTCCAAAATCCACTAGTAAACAACGGATCTCGGTCGCTCACAATGCTTTTGGGTATCCCATGAAATCTCACTTCCCACTTTATATATAGTTCCGCTAACTTAGCTGCCGTCCTGTTTGACTTGACGGGTATAAATCTTGCACTTTTGGTCAATCGGTCCACAATTACCCAAATGCTATCATGGCTCGATCTAGTTCTTGGTAACCCATCAATGAAATCCATTGAGACTTGTTCCCATTTCCATTCTGGAATTTCTAATGGTTGTAACAAACCACTAGGCTTCTTTTGCTCAGCTTTAACTAGCTGGTAATTCATGCATTTGGATATAAACTTCCCAACGTCTCGTTTCAACCCTTCCCAGCAGTAGGTCTGCTTCATGTCTCGATACATTTTGTTACCACCGGGGTGTATAGTCAACTTTGAGTGATGACATTCTCTAACCACTTCATCTCTCAATCCATTGACATTGGGTACAACTAGTCTTCCATTCTTTCTAAGCCATCCATCTCGATCAAGCCCATACTTGTTCATCCCTTCGTCAATTCCCATCTCTAACTTTGAGATAATTTCCAATAGGTTAGGATCGTCCCTCTGACTGGAACCAATCCTCTCAATCAAAGTGGGTCTGATCGTCAAACTTGCTAACATTTCTGGATCCAATTCGCACTTTGGTCTGAAATCATACCCAACGATGTACTCCAGTTGCTCCCATTCTAGAAACATAGCCGCTAAACTGGCATATCTTCTACTCAATGCATCAGCTACCGCTTTGCCCTTTCCTGGTGTGTATGCGATATCGAAATCATAGGAAGCCAAGAATTCTAACCATCTTTGCTGTCAGAGATTTAAATCCTATTGGGAGAAGAGATACTTTAACGATTTATGATTGGTAAACAGCTCAAACCTTTCTCCCAAGAGATAATGTTTCAACATCTTCAACGCGAACACGATCGCTGCTAATTCCAAATCATGGGTAGGGTATCTTCTCTCATGCGGTTTCAATTGCCGACTTGCATAAGCTACAACCCTACCACCTTGCATCAATACAACACCTAGCCCTGTACCACATGCATCCGTATATACTGTCATCTCTTCATTCCCCTTAGGAATGACTTACACTGGTGCACATGTCAACTTTTCTTTTAGGCTCTTGAATGCATTCTCGCACTCTTCGTCCCAGACGAAAGCTTGATTCTTCTTGGTCAACTAAGTCAATGGTGCTACTATCTTGGAGAAGTCTTGGATAAACTTACGATAATATCCAGATAATCCAAAGAAACTTCTTATGTCCATTGCATTCTTGGGCATAAACCAATCTTGTACCGTAGCCACCTTCGTAGGGTCCACGGTGATACCATTTTCTGAAACAACATGGCTTAAGAACCTCATTTCCCTTCTACAGAAGTGACACTTAGTACTTTGCTTTCAACTGGTGTTTTCTCAACACCTCCATCACTATCCTCAAATGTTCCTTGTGTTCTTCCTCTGTCCTCGAATAAACAAGTATATCGTCCACGAACACAAGAACAAACTTATTCAACTGATCTCTGAATACCTTATTCATAAGATCCACAAAATATGCTGGCGCATTGGTCAACTCGAAATGGCATGACCAAAAACTCATAAAATCCAGACGGCGTTCGAAATGCCATTTTAGCTATACTCTCAGCTTCCACTCTAAGTTGATGAAAACCTGTCGCGAGATCCAACTGGGAGAATACTCTCGCGCCACTCAACTGATCAAACAAATCATCTATCCGCGGTAAAGGATACTTATTCTTCTTCGTCACCTTGTTCAATTTGCGATAGTCAACACACAATCGAAGGGAACCATCTGCCTTGGTAGTAAACACAACTGGTGCTCCCCACTCAGAAACACTTCTTCTGATAAATCCCTTTTTCAAAAGATTGCTTACTTGCACCCCGAGCTCTTGCTGCTCCCTTGGTGCCATATGACGAAGTGGCATCACTATAGGTCTGGCATCTTTTACTAAATCAATACAGAACTCAATCTCTCGGTGTGGTGGAAGCCCGTCACTTCCTCGAAGACGTCCGTATACTGGCCAACCACGGGCAAACCTGACAACTCATCATGCGGGATGTCGAGGGAATTTAGAAAACTAGCCATTACCCCATTACTAGGTAGACCACCAAACACTACCCTCCGCCCATCATCTGCTCTTACTGTCACCAAAAAGCCATCACAGTCTACCACCACCCCGTATCTTTGGAGCCAATCGACTCCCAAAATAATGCTAAACCCAGTAAAGCCCAAAACAAAGCAATCACAAACAAACATGCATCCATGACTCGATAAGACCACATTACGACAAATCATGCTAAGGCTAGTCGAACCACCAATTGGGTTCGTCACTACTAATGGTCTATTGACAATCTCGGGCTCCAATCCCAACCTATCTACCAGGTCACTAGATATGAAAGTACTGGAAGCTCCGGTATCAAACAAAACTCTAACAGGAACATCATAAATAGAAAGCATACCTTGAATGACGACATTCTTTCCCTTCTCCATCGCAGTTGGGGCATATGACGAAGAAGGAATAGCATTAAGGGCATATGCTTTCACCATCTGCTTTTCTTTAGGGGGTTACGGACACTTGTCCTTGTGATGTCCCACTTGGCCACAGTTGAAGCACTTCCTGTCTGCTGGCTTTGCTCGACAATTACTAGCATAGTGGCCCTTCTTGCCACAGCTAAAGCACTCAACATCTTTCTTCTCCTTCTGGCCATCCTTATTCTGGTTCTACTTCCTCTTATTCTGAGAACAATTCTTTCCTCCACCGCTTGCTTGCGGCTTTGGCTCCTCTGCAGATGTAACTTCAGTCTTCAACTTAGGGTAAAGACTTTCTGATCTTAAAGCTTTCCCCACAATCGATTCAAAGGTCTCAACGATGTGGTTAATAGGCCTTTCCCCCAAGTATCCATCCAATCCAGTTATGAACTTCTCGTTCTTCTTTTCAGCAGTATCTATTAGGGATAACCCATATTTCGACAAAGTGTTGAATTCGGCAATATGCTCCAAAACAGCTCTGCCATTCTGCTTGAATTCCAAGAATTTCTTAAACAACACTGACTTCTGAGCAGCTGGAATGAACTTATCCCTAAAGCGAGCCTTAAACTGATCCTAAGTAATCTGATCCTCGGGAGTAGCTGCCTTTATAGCATTCCACCAATTCATTGCCCGTCCTTGCAGCTGACGGGACGCTAACTTTCTCTTCATCGCATCCTCGATACCCAAGTATTCGAAGATACGCTCGCAGCTATCCAACCAATCCTGAACATCCATAGCCGACTCCGTTCCGTGGAACGGCTTCCCACCAAGACTAGCATAATCCTTGTTAAGCTTGGCGAAATCGGCCCTAGGCGCCTGCACCGCCACACCACCACCATTTACAGCATTGGGAGCTGCTCCTTGCACATTTCTAAGCATCTCTCTTATGAAGTCAGTAAACATCGTCCTCATCTCAGTAGCATTCCCATTATTGTCTCCTCTACCAGTACCCCTCGTATATCGGCTCATCGTTCAATCTGTAAAGGGAAACGATTAACCATCCTCTTTGTGGTGTCAGTGCAGTACGACTTCGTCCTTAGCTATACTAATAGTATATATATAGCTTTTGAAAACCAAAATAATCACAAATACACGCTCTCATATACCTATTATCTCTCCCTGGTGTCTCTCCCTAGGTTAACTACGCAACCTAGAGCTCTGATACCAAGTGTGACGGCCCGTCCCGCACCAGCCGGCATTTCCTCTGAGAGTGCGTTGTACACATGCCCGACTAGCACAGAACGGTCGCAAAGAAAGGAAAGAGGAGAATGAACTAATCAAGAATCTGTAGAATGTCTCACAGCGCATGGAATAAAATATAATAACAACATACTTGACATAAAATAGGCGAGACAGTGCATAAGCTGAAAACTAAAACTAAACATCATAGCAGCGGAAATCCAAATACAAGTTATGTTCCACATCATCATTATTACAACTTTTCTAACTGTCTCTAAAGCAAAGGAAAGGTACACAACTAATGCCCAAAGTAGTGACCAGCAGCGACACAGGGAGAATATCTATATATATCATACGTGGAAGCCTCCTGCTCGTCTCCGGTACAATTACTCGTGCATAATCACCTGACCTGTCTCCAGTCCGCCCATTTAAGAGCACCCAGAGTAATATGAAGAGACATAAAACTTTGGGTCAGACAAAAGTCTGGTATGAGCGATAAGCATCAAAACAGGATAATAACAAGTATACTAAACCATACCTGAACCTGGACTTGCAACCAAAGAGTTAGCACTACATACCGTACAATACTCTAAGGTGCCACTAAACATGGTATACAGATAACGGGGAAGGGGGGTGTGCATGTCATAATGGTGGCAAACAAATCGAGCACGGTAACCATCCTCACGTCTCTCACTCAGTGCGTAAAGCATACGATGTCCACCACTGTCAATCACTAGACCCATCGAAGTAGTGACGGAGTTCGACTTGTACAACTACTGCTACTACCAAGCTTACCACATGGAGTCATGACTAAATCTTTACAAATGACCCCACTTCATTGGTCTATAGCCCTTTTAGTCATACCTAAGCCACTGTGGCCCTGAATCCGTTCACGTACCCCCTACACATAGTGATCCAAAGTTATAGACATCGACAACCCCTTAGCACACGTCCCGCAGCAAAGCCCAATCATGAAGTTCACTTGTTAGTTCCCATCTGGATCCCAAGTCAAAACTACTCATTTGGACTTCCTTTGCATCTCAGGTTTTTGGTCTTCTTCCCCGGATCGGTTCAGCTTCGTTGTCCACGCCTCAAGTCCAAGCTCTTCGGTTCAGTTCGTGGTCTTCATCTCATGGCGGTTCAGATCGGTCTTGGTCATCCCATCGGATCGTGGTCTCTGTTCATGGTGTAAGCAGCTCGAGTCTTCTTCTCTGCTCCGGGTCGGGTCGGAGACGCATAAGTGGTTCGGGTCGGAGGTCTTCTGGCGGATCGGGTCGGAGGCACGGTTCGGTTCAGATAGGGTACTCTGGTCTATGATCCTCCTTAACCATCTGTTCACGAGCTTCCAGGCGGATCATGGGGAAAGATTTCACAATGGTTCGATTCGGGAGTTGCACCTCGGTTCGGTCCTTGCTCCCATCCGATCCGATTCGGTTCGGGTATTTTCCTGCACTTTTCCTGCAACTTCTAGTGATTGTTTATACGCCACTCGACGACGTTTTCGATCAGTATAACTATTCTAAACAATCACAATTCATACCAAACAGTCATAGCAAAATATAACATCAACCACAAACACCAAAGTGACAACTTGATAGGTTAAATGAATCAAACATAGCCAAAATCCCATATTTTCCCTTAAGCATGTTTTAGCAAAACTAATGATAGGATTAGTATAACTTAAACAAATTTTCTAACAGAGGCCTAAAACAATATTTCGAAATTTATAAATATTTTTCTAGAATTTAATCATGTTTAAATTTGCTAATTAACACTAATTTCCCTTAATTAACCATAATTAGTGAGGAACTACGCAAATCACTCACCTTTGCCACAAATAAAATTTAGATCTGAAATGATTCTCTGTTTGGGCACGAATACCAAGGCAATACAGCAGTCCTAATACTGATTTAGTGAAGATCTTCCTTGATTTGATGTAGATTTGGCTTAATTAGCGATAAGAAGGTGATTTGGGGTGTTTTAGAAAGTGGATGCCATGGCTAAACTTGAAGAAACAAAAAGTGGCAGCTGGAAAATGATAGAAACTGAATTTCCTAACCCTACCAGCCTTCCCATAACCCTAATCCTGAAATGGGTTATGTGCCCACTCACTAATCACCCAAATTAGGCCAAGTTAAGCAAATTTTCACCTTCTAAACCTTGTTTCAGCCATATCTCCCAAACGGTGAGCCCGTTTGGCTAATCTGACCACTCTACGGAATTGTAAACCATCATCTGAATCCAATAGAAGTGGTTTCAGATCAAAATTCCTTTCTAGTAAAAAGATATGGCTGAAACAAGATTAGCTAAGGGTAAAACAGTCATTTAAAAATCGGGAAAAATCATGAACATGGGAAATGACCCCAATAGTCGTCTACCAAAGTTACATGACCATACGGTTTCGTATGTGAAAGAAGTAAATATTCTACGATCCTTCGATGCGTAGAATGCGGGTCGTTACAGATTTCCATCTGTGAACCAAGGCAATGGAACGTCCTTACCGAATTCGAGATGCTCTAGCCCTCCCCTCAGGATACAGCCGCAACTGCACCTTGGATCGTCAGGGCCGGTCAACTTGATGTGGATTAAATTTCCTGAACACTACATTTCCCTCCCCTATGGGGCGTCAATCAGGTCTGTATAAAGACCATACTATCCATCGGCCCCGCAGTGCCAATATATCAGAGGCGCCTCGCTATCCATCATCCACATAAGTAAGACATCTGGGCTTGCAAAACCCAGACACCACTCCTAGCTAGAAGGAAACGCATGTCCTCCCTGAGGTCCTCTCCTGTTTCTGATTCACACCGGGGTGTGAGTCTCGAATTAACGCTACATAAAGCTATGCTATATTAAAGTCGTGCTTTGATCATCAACCACAGGGCTCTGCTTTTCAACAGTAGCCTTGATCATTTGCATCTCAGCATGTCACATAGGTAATTCACGCTATGCAACCGATTTCTATCAATCACACAGAATGAAATCCGATGTCAAACACACATACATTTACAAGATCGTTCTGGGTCTGAACGAAATCGGAGGCACCTTATTCCTCGTTCCATATGTCCAATATAGTAGAGAGGTCCTCGCATATCCGGTCGATCTCCAAGTACATCCGGACGATCACCACTTATTACCTTGTCTTGGGTGTACAGCCCAATCAAGACAATAGTAATCATCAAAACGATGTGAAGACCTCCGGTCTTCAACCCCTTCTTCATCGTCGACTCATCGCCGATTTAGTTATTCAGAATGGGATAAACCCGGTCTTTCCGAATAACTCGCGTATATTATAAACAAGTGCTACAAAAACACAACATACGCCTCATTCCAATTCTGAATATTCCATTATTTAAATATTCATATCCTTCGGGAAAGGTTCCCACTATCAAAGATAAATTCTTTAAATTTATTCTTTAATCTTCCTTTGGATATCGATTCAAACCATTTTAAGGTTTTCCAAACTACTCGGGATTAGCGCACCTTACCGAAGTAATCATTTATTTTATTTCCCAATCCCAACCTATTCATCCCATGGAGCAAAACTGGTCATACTCCATATCTAACACCATGGCGTTATTGGTAAAATTAATTACCATTTCACGTTCAAATCTAGTTAAAGATTTAACTATCGCTTGGAGCAAAACTGATGATACTCCATTCTCGATCATTTCTTGAATTTGATAATTTTAGTTATCAGATTCACATTTCAATCTAATTAAAGATTCATTAAAACTCTAATTCAGTTTTAATCTCCAAAAATCATTTGTTACTGATTTTCTTCAAAGTTAAGAAATTAATCTTATCTTTAACTGGGTAAAAGAACTAATGTCATTTAAAACACAGCTCACGATAAACCCAAAATCACATTCCATTAACAATGGAATTTTCACGGAATACAGATCAATATATATAATCGATATGAACTTCCATATCCAACCGATAATATAAATGGAATAACGGCAAAGCCTTTTAAATTCCATATATATTAACAGTCTTCCTCCACAGAAACTCACTTCGATTGTTATCAAATCGGATTCCATTCCATTCCATTCCAATATATTAAATTGGAAAACTTTACTTTGGAAAATCTCCACTAACTCTTTAATAAAAATATTTATAAGTTCCAAATCTCATTTCATTGTAAATCGGGTTAAAGAATGAATGTCGTTAAAAACACAGTTCACAATAAACCCAATTCACATTCCATTTCAAATCCAATTAAATATTAATTAATTGGTAATTCTTCTCTACATCTTAATTTAAAGATTTATTTTTTTCACATGGGGTTTAAGAACAGTGTTACTGAAGACCCCATCCCATCAGTCTCTAACCGTAAATTAGTAAGAGAACATTTCCCTAAGTATTAATCCCGAAGGCCGAAACCAACATCAGATCAATACCCAGGAAACCATTCAACTCAGCTAATCTCCAGTTAGTTTCTAATTTTCTTAACTCCATTGGGTTTTAAGAATAGTATTATTAAAGATACCATTCACGACAAACCCAAAATCTAATTTGATATTAAATACAAGGCTCTGAATAGAAAATATATCGGCTTATATTCAATATCAAAGTCTGAAACCAACAAATATCGTATTGGGAATAACGATATATATATATCTTCCAAATTCCTCACAATGTCCGTATAATCACGGAATCCAATATCGAAATATACAGAATATAATTTCGATTCAAATCCATTACAATTCATATATTGGAAATTCCGGTAATTTTTAAAACCATTTCAAATTAGATTTATTTATTTAAAAAAAATGGATTATAATTCTAGTTAATGACTAGTTCATTTCGATAAAATATATTTTTATCTTTTCAAATATGGTATTTTTCATCCCCATTCTTTCCAAATCATTTATTATGATTTTACACAAATTATTGCTATTTTTAATAATTTTATCAAGGCCCGTACAGTCGATTTCCATAAACGGCCATCGAACTGCACTTATAGTGACGTTTTCCAAATTTTATTTGGACATAATTCCAAATCCAACCATTAGATTTCAAATTTCTTGTATTCGTTAGAAAGCTCTTTTTGAAACGAACCCAAAGGTTCCAGTTTCAGGAGGATCCGACGGTCGGATCTCCCGTAATGTCCATTCGAAGTCAATGGTCGAAATTCGCAATCTGCCATAGCGCGACACGTTCTATTCGGGCCATTAAGTATATATAATATATATATTATATGTATTTCGTCAATTTCCATTTAAAACGTATTTTATAAATCATTTTAAATTTGTTTTTAAAACGATTCCAACTTCATATTCACTTTTAAATCAAAATTGAATATTTCATATCATTAAAATATAAATGATAATATTTTCAAAACATTAGATTTCGAAATCATTTCCTTTTCGATATTCATCATAAAATTGAATAAAATCGACATAAATATCGTTCATGTTAAAATGACATTAATTTAATCAATACGGCTTTATATATTTAAATATTTTCGTGTCCATCCCAAATCGGACATCAAAATCATATTATGATCTTCGACGGAATATTATTTTAAAATATTCGTTATTTTAAAATAGTCATTTTTTCTGAACTGGAATCAAATACTGTCAATTACCATATAATGTTATTTATATGAATTTCATACAACACATGTATAGAACAACAATGATAAACAATCAAGCATCATCCAGAGTGCATTACACAACTGCATAAGCGTTAAATATAAATCATTAATGCTTACAACAGCCTGTCGACCCATCGATTGACATACAACTAAATATTGGGATTAGTGTATGTCCTATATCATCCTAATACCCGTGTGGGGTTTTCAAACAACAAACATTGATTATTATTTGTGCAGTTGTGCGATGTGTAAAATATATCATCCTAATTAATATCAGATAAATAAGTGTACATAAACAAACCGTTCAGTTTGTAAATGAATATTTATTTTATTCATTTCACAATAATTTATATATTTATTTTATATAAATAATTTTTATGTACAACAATATCAATACATGACAATCACAATCAATTTCTACATCACAATACAATCAAACAAGTCGTCCATGGTGTGTGGACGACGGGGAGCAGTTCATACATGCAGTTATAAAATAATTTAAATAACTGCACAAAAAAATAGTGAGGAATTCTGACATTGGGATCCACTCCGTCAGTTTTATCTGAATTTCTGTTCGGTTTGGATTTGAATTTGCCTGAAATCCAAAATGGCTCCGTTTTCGCTCTAGTCAGTTCTGAAATGTAGTGCTTCTCATAACGAGTCCAACGCAACTGACCGTTCGTCATTCTGACCTCGTATGAAGAAGATATGGTGTTATATACATTTAATTCCATTCGAGATAATTAAATAATTAATAATATAACTAATTAATTCATAATTTACCCTTTCTTCTTCAACCCCATCGTTCCTATCCAAAGCCGCTGAACCCATTTACACGCACCAAAACCTCACCATCGCTCGTCACTGCAGATGATCGGACGGCGATCGGAAACATCAGGCGAACGCGCCGCAGTGCCACCACCTCCCCCCAGTGACCATGTCAAGTTCGAACCTTGTATGGCCCTCGAAATCCGCTCCTAGCACCGGCGCCTTGAACACAGAAATCCAGTAATCCACAACTCCAAATCCGATCACAACCATTGAAGACCAAGATCTCACTGAGTAGAACCAATTTGCAGCAGAAAGTTTTTGAAGCAACCCGTTACTTCCCCGGTCTCAAAAGAGATGAGGAAGAACGAATTACTGTGAGGACAAGACAAATCAGAACGCATACAGAAGAACATTTCATTGTTATTACAACAATTCCATCAGATACAAGAATATACAAAGTATAATTGAATACATTACATTCGATAAATATCAGAGATTACAATAAATTACATAGCAGCGAAAAATAATACAAAGCACAACTGAAGGTGATATACGGATACAGAGCTTTATGGATATCATTCCAGTTGTAAATCAGGATCCTGTGAATATAAATCTGCAAAACCAAAACTACTAGCTGCCCGTGCGGAAAATGAGGGCACCCAGAGTTTAGGTTAAAACAATAAACTCTAGGTCAGTCATGTGACTGGTGTGAGAACTAAAACAGTTATTTAAAACTTTACTTTAAAGGAGAGTAATTCAAGGGACCACGCCGTATAACACGGAACGGGTTTCCTCCCAAGAATACCAGTGCATAAAATAAACAACGCAATGCTTTTTCGAAAAATGAAGCTATTATAAGACCCCGGTCCCATCACACAATGCAACGCAAGCCAAAGGATAGGGTTTTCCCTTATAACAGCCAAACATTCTTGGTACGTTTAAAACAAATCATTTGATACTATAATAAGTGTATAGTGTCAAAAACAATTTCAATCATAAATATAAATCATAGGCGGCATGAATGCCCCTTACCACTATGTCGCCATACTAGTTCTACAATTAAAACCGCAATACACGTACTGGAAATTGGATTTCCGTCATGAGTCGAGGCAAGGGGCAAGTTCCTCTCCGCGTTCGAGACACTCTAGCAAATGCCTCAGGACTACACACTCTAGGCAATCCTGGATCCTCCAAGGCCGGTCCACACTTACGTTAGAGGATTAGTTATTCCTGAACACAAGTTTTTCGGTCCTTACAGACCTATAATCGAGGCGCCTCGCATTCCAGCAACCACATAGGTGAAAAGTATATAAATGTCAGGGCTGGTAAGTCACTGACACCACCATAGCTAGAAAGAAACGTCATGCACTCCTTGGGTCCTTATCCCGTTTTTGACTCATACCGAGGTGTAAGGCTCGCGAATCCACGCTATACACAAAGCTACGCCACAAAGTCCGTACTTTGATCATCAACCACAAGACTTTGCTTTTCAACAGAAGCCTTGATCCATGCAACTCAGCATGCCACACAGGCAATTCATGCCATGCGATTGATATCTATCGATATATAACCTCTAAGCTTGTACGTCTCAGAGAAGGGCGTTAAGCAAGAGAATAAATTCTCTGTCGCCAAACAGATATATATTAAAAAGAAATCAATCAACACAGAATGAAATCCAATGTCAGACACACAATCCATTTACGAGTTCGTTCTGGGTCTGAACGAAACCGGAGGCACTTTCCTCGCATATCCATCGATCTCCAAGTACGTCGGGACGACCACCAACTATTTCCATCCTCTTGGGTGTACAGCCCAATCAGGATCGTCAGTAATTATCCAAACGATGTGAGGACTTCCGGTCTTCTACCACCGTCTTCATCTTCGACATAACGTCGAATCGGTTGTTCAGAATGGGTATAAACCCGGCCTTTCCGAACCACCCGCGTATATTAAAAACAAATGTTACACAAACACAACATACGCCTCATTCCAATTCAGAATATTCTTTTATTCACAAAATCACATTCTTAGGGAAAGGTTCCCATTAATTTTATCCAAGATAAATTCTTTAAAATTTATCCTTTAATCTTCCTTTGGATGTCATTTCAAACCAAATTATGGTTTTCTCAAACTAGTCGAGATTAGCGAACCATACCGAAGTAATTATTTATTTTATTTCCCAATCCCAACCTATTCATCCCATGAAGCAAAACTGGTAGTACTCCATATCTAACACCACGGTGTTATAGGTAAAATTAATTACCATTTGACGTTCAAATCTAATTAAAGATTTAACTATCGCTTTGGAGCAAAACTGGTGATACTCCATTCTCGCCCACTTTCCAAATCTGATAATTTAACTTATCAATTCACCTTTTCAATTTGATTGCAGATTCACTAAAACTCCTTTTACTGGGTTAAAGAACTAATGTCATTTAAAACACAGTTCACGTCAAACCCAAATCACATTCTATTTATTATCGGGTTAAAGAACAAATGTTATTTAAAACACCGTTCACGGTAAACCCACAAATCAATTCTGTTTAAAACCCATTTCAAATCCTAATTTATTTATTTAAAAATAAATGGGTTTTAATTTTAGTTCAAAACTAGTTCATTTCGATACAAATCTATTTTTATCTTTTCAAATATGGAGTTTTACATCCCAATTTTTCCCAAATCATTTCTTATGATTTTACACAAATTATTGATATTTTTAATAATTTTATCAAGGCCCGTACAGTCGATTTCCATCAACGGCCATCGAACTGCACTTACAACGACCTTTTTCGATTTTGATTTGGACTTATCTTCAAATCCAACCGTTAGATTTCAAAATTTTAATATTCGTTAGAAATCTCTTCTCGATACAAACCCAACGGTTCTAGTTTTAGGAGAATCCGACGGTCGGATCTCCCGTAATGTCCGTTCGAAGTTAATGGTCGAAATTCACGAACTGCCGCGGCGCGGCGCGTTCTATTCAGGCCATTATATTATATATATATATAATATATATAATAAATATTCTGTCGATTTCTATTTAAAACGGATTTTATGAATAGTTTTGAATTCGTTTCAAAAACAATTTCAACCTTTATTTCAAATTCAAATCAAAATTGAATTTCCTATTTTAAATCCTTTTTACTTTCATTTCTATTTGATTTCAATTCAAATCGATTTTAATTCGATTCGAATTCATTTCATTTTCTATTCAATTTAAAATCAATTCGTTTTCTATTCAATTTAAAATCAATTCGTTTTCTATTCAATTTGAATTCAATTTGGTTTTCTATTCAATTCAAATCAAATTCGTTATATATTCAATTGAAATCAAATTTGTTTTCTATTCAGTTCATTTCGAAATCGTTTTATATTCAATTAATTTCAAGTTCGTTTTATATTCAATTCATTTCGAAATCGTTTTATATTCAATTCATTTCGAAATCGTTTTATATTCAATTCATTTCAGATTCGTTTTATATTCAATTCATTTCGAAATCATTTTATATTCAATTCATTTCGAAATCGTTTTATATTCAATTCATTTCGAAATCGTTTTATATTCAATTCATTTCGAAATCGTTTTATATTCAATTCATTTCGAAATCGTTTTATATTCAATTCATTTCAAATTCGTTTTATATTCAATTCATTTCGAAATCGTTTTATATTCATTTCATTTCGAAATCGTTTTATATTCAATTCATTTCAAATTTAAAAACGAATATAATCGATATGAATATCGTTCGCGTCAAAATAGCACATCTCTAATCAATACGGCTTTAAATATTTCTATTTTCAAATATTCCTATATTCTATTCAAATAATGAATATTTATTTTTGTCAACACACGACTAATCTCAACGAATGAGTACTGTCCACGTGTGACTATTTTTGTTAAAATATTTCGTTCAACACATGACTAATCTCAATGGATGAGTACTGTCAACACATGAACCTTTATTTTATATTGATAAAGATGTAAATTTTATTATTAAAATATTTCGTTTAACACATGACTAATCTCAACGGATGAGTACGGTCAACACATGAATCTTTATTTTATATTGATAAAGATGTAAATTTTATTATTAAAATATTTCGTTAACACATGACTAATCTCAACGGATGAGTACGGTCAACACATGAACCTTTATTTTATATTGATAAAGATGTAAATTTTATTATTAAAATATTTCGTTCAACACATGACTAATCTTAATGGATGAGTACGGTCAACACATGAACCTTTATTTTATACTGATAAAGATGTAAATTTTATTATTAAATATTTCGTTTAACACATGACTAATCTCAACGGATGAGTACGGTCAACGCATGAACCTTTATTTTATAATATTCTTTATTTTCTAAATTGGAGTGAGGCCCAATCAATCACCATATAATGTTAATTATATGGATTTTCATACATCACACGTATATAATAGCATTGAAAAATAATCAACCATCAACCAAAAGTGCACTACACTGTATAAGCATCAAATATAGATATCTAACGCTTATAACAGCCTATCAATCAATCGATCGACATATTTAATCAATCAGGATGAGTGAACTTCAAATTTCATCCCAACACCGGTGTGGGGTTTGAAACAATCAAACACAGATTTCATTTGTGCAGTTGGGCGATGTGTAAAATTTATCGTCCCAATCAATGTCCTTCAAATAGGTGTACATAAACAAACCGTCCGGTTTGTAAATGAATATTTTATTCATTTCCACGTTAAAAATTATATTTTTAATGATAAAATATTTTATTTCAACACATGAATTTTTATTCAGTTCAATTATTCAATAAAACGATATTTTTATTTTTCTAATTTATTTTAGAAAATTTCGGCGGCATAACGGCACGATACTAGAAACGGGACGAGGCATAGCCTTATCCCCGGTCTAGTGAAGGCCCACGCCATTCATACATCAATCAAATCCATTCCATTTCACCAAATAACTCAAATTTCAATCAAGTAATCTAACTAATTTTTGCAATCATACAAACAAGTCCATGGTCTGTGGATGATTGTGTCGGGTGCTACTAAACACCGTCTGCATCCTAGTATATATATATATATAACTAGAAAAGAAATTGAAGAGTGAGAGATTCTCACCGATAGCTATCCAACTTCACGGCACTTCCTATGTAGAACATCTTCACCGTGCTCGCCTTTTGTCGCTTTCGTTGCCCGTAGCCACTATATATATAAAAATCACATTTTTTTATATACTGATGTCTTTAAAATAAAAATCACATTTTTATTTGTTCACTTTCAATTAAAATCATATTTTTATAATCGCTTCATATATTTAAAAATCGAATTTTCACTTCGCTATTCAATATATAAAAATCGAATTTTTATAATCACGCTATATGGATAAAAAAATTCTATTTTTACATTGCTACTATATAGATAAAAATTCTATTTTTACCTCGCTATTCTCTATATAATGATCTCGCCTTTTCAATTATAAAGATTTCTCCTTTTCAAATATAAAGGCTTCATCTTTTCAAAAACATAGATTTCGCTTTTATTTCCTCACTATAAAAATCACCTCTTTATTTCAATGTATATATAATAAAAATTAGATTTTTATTTCGCTACTTATACAAAGATGATATTTTTATATTCTAGATCTCATAAAGATTATATTTTTATAGTTCCTACTATGTAAAAATCATATTTTTATCTTTCTACAATATAAAAGATTATATTTTTATCGACTTTACTCAATATGGGAAAATCTAATTTTTATTCGCTGCTTCTATAATGTAAAAATAGAATTTCTACTTCATATTAAAAAATAGAAAAATCGGGTTTTTACTTCACATTCAACAATAGGAAAATCGCTTCTATTTCACTACACATATATGTAATCTCATCTTTAACTAATTAAAAATGAAATCTTTCTATATATAAAAATCCATCCTTTTCTATAAAAAAAATTCACTTCTTTTATATTAAAAATCATATATTTTCTAGTTTAAAAATCACGTCTTTAACTTGAAAAAAATCAGTTCTTTACTTGATAAAAATCAGTTCTTTACTTGATAAAAATCAGTTCCTTACTCTTGAGAAAAGAAAATAAATAAACTTTAAATAAAAATCGAATTTTTATTTCAAATCTAAATATGTAAAAATCCTATTTATTTATACATCATGCTATACATAAATAGAAACTGAAAATATGAATCAAATTAATTTTACTCACTGTTTTTCGGTGGAGGATTGTTGCTAGCGTCGCTAAAGGGGAAGGAGGTGGCTCAGTCTGAGATGGAGGGTGCGAAGGTGGGTGTTGTCGTCGCGGTGGCGGTCGGACTGGCGGTGCGTCGGTCGTGGGCTCGAGGTGCCTTCGAGGGTTTGGAAGGGGTTTTAAATCAGAGGAGAAACGGAACTGAGGGTCGGTGGGCTCGTCGATCGATGGGAGGGGCGATGAACTGAGGAGGAGGGAGGTGCGATGGCCAGGGGGAACGCCAGGCGATGGCGGCGGTCGGTGGCGAGGAGCTTCTCGTGGTGGCAGGCGTGACTTCGATTATTTTTTTTTCTTTTTTTCCTTTCTGATATGAATCGAACGGGGGGGGGGGGGGGGCTGAATGATTAAGGGGGTGAAGAGAGAGAGAGGTGAGTGGGGGTGTTTTATTTATTTATTTAATTATCTAAAAGTTGACTTTTTCATACGACCTCTAAACGAGGCCCACCGCCTGTCGTCCATAGCTAATTACCCCATTCCGAACACAATGGGATATGTATCGTAGGCTGATTCGATCGTTTCGATCAGTTCCCGATAAAATCAACATATAACTCTATATATTAAATTTGAACGCGTATTTCAATTTACTGGGGTCACATACTAACTCGAAAAATTCCAGAAAAATATTTTCTAGCTTCGTATTGACGATAAGGTCCTAACAAAACTAGTTTCGTCAAATTCTGAGACCGTTTGAAAAATGGCCAATTTCCAGTCGATTAAAATCAACTAAAACTGGTCAAACGCGTTTTCCTTTGCCACGCTCACATATTGATTCGAAAAATTATGGAATTTGAAACCTAGAAATAATTTGACATCACGAATCCAACAAAAGTGGTTTCGTCGAAATCCGAGGTCGTTTGCAAAATTCCCATTTTTAAGTGCCTGAATTCCATAGCGACTATTCAGAATTTTCAACTGGACATATCTTTTGATCCCCGCTATGAAATTCCGATTTTTCGGATTCGTTGGAAAGATATTCCCAATTAGATCCTTTTATTTTTAGTTTCACTAAAATCCGGATTGTTTTGCACCCGGTACATTCAATTGAAGTTTGAAATCGAATTATCGAACTACCACGCCATTTTCAATTCTATTTATAATTATAAATAATTATTTATATTCTAACGACGACGTATATAATATATACGTTCTAATTATATTCAAAATAAATTTCTCATCGATATTATTTGAAATAATTCATTTTAAATATTCGAAATCCGCCAAAATTGCCAAAATAAAAATTTTAAACTGGCCCAGATTTTCCGGGTTATTACAATCTCCCCCACTTAAAACTTTTCGTCCCCGAAAAGGAACAAAGTCGAAAGTGGTTTGATTAATCAACTCTACATTCGATCTGGCTTCCATTCTCCAACTTTTCAGTTTCTGAGAATTTTCAAAAATTTGGCTAACACCCTAAATTTTCGAAAAATTTCGCGATAACCTCCCCTGCACCGGGAGCCACGGGAAAACCCCAAAATTGCCATATAGGCCTTCTGATATCAAAAAGAAAAAGAAAAAGCCAAGCGGCTAGCCAATCGGCTCATAAAATCATCATCACCCAAACAAAACAGTAAATTATAGTAAATATGTACCTATTTGTCGGGCAAATAAATTTTATTCTTCGGCTCTAGCCTCCTTGCTATGACCTGTTCAATGTAAGTATATGTATATGTGTAACACCCCGAATTTTAGTTAATGCTAAAATTCACTAATTGCAGAGTAAATAATCTCAGACGTGAGAATTAGGGGAAACGGGCTGCGTCATTGCGTTCGTCTCAGAAAAATACGCAAAATAGAGTCCGAGTTTTCGAAAATCGGAGTCCATATGGCCCAGTTATGGCCCGATGAAGTTTGCAGAAAATTCAAAGATAAAAACAGATTTAAAAATTCAAATTCAGATTTTAAAATAGGAGCAGCGGGGCCAGGCGGGAAAGTTCCCGCCCTACCCATGTCGACAGGGCTGTCGACAGGCCTGTCGACAGGGGTGTCAACTTGCCTGTCGACATGCCTGTCGACACGGCGGGTCGAGCCAGGAGTTTGGGTGCACCAGATCTGGTTTTTGGGTTGAGTCTTGGGCTGGGTTCTAGAGATTTCCTAAATCTAACGGTCCTAATCTAACCTAGGGTTAATCTAAGGGCCTAAAACACTACCTAATCCTATAAATAAGACCCTAACCCTACCCTAATTCATTCATAATTAGGTCTTGTAACTAAACTATGGCAAAATGAAATTTGGTCATGGCCTCCATAAATCAATGAAGAGAGAGTTGCAAGCTAATCAACCTCTAATCAATATCTTCTTCACTAATTCCACTTCATAAGTTTGCTAATCTTGGTTTTGGTGAGTTTCTATCACTTTGATGATCGATTGCTAAATTAAGTAGATGAGATATGATGAGATTTATGGTTTTGCATGTGGATTAATGGGTTTTCAAGTCATATGACATGATGTGAATATGCTAATCTATGTTTAATATTAATCCTATGTTTATGCAAGTTGAGTATGTAAATTTATGCATGTTGAATATGTAAATTTATGCATGTTGAATATGTAAATTTATGCATGTTGAATATGCGAGTTTATGCAAGTTGCTATGTGGGTTTATGCAAGTTAAGTATGTGGGTTTATGCAAGTTAAGTGGTGGGTTTATGCATAATGTGTAATTAATTTTATGCATGCTAAGTATGTAGTTTTATGCATGCTAAGTGTTTGGTATTATGCATAAATCATGACATGCAAGTTTACCTATGTATATATGCATAATGTATGAATATATATATGCATGTTTACCCTCCTTTAAGATGCAAGTTATACATGCAAGTTCAACATGATATGCAAGTTATGTGTATGCTTATATGCAAGCTCAACATGTTATGCAAGTTCATATGCAAGTTTATGTGTATGATGTTATGTAAGTTATGTGCATGTTGCTATGCAAGTTCATATGCAAGTTATGTGTATGATGTTATGCATGTAAGTTATGCGTATGTTGATATGCAAGTTATGTTTATAATATTATGCAAGTTATGTGTATGATGTGATGCAAATTAACATGTAACATGTTGTGCAAGTTCACACCTTTAAGACCCATGCAAGTTCACCTTTGTATAACCTATGAACACTTATGCAAGTTGCCTTTATACATGACATATGTATGTTCATGCAAGTTGGGTTATTTAGTAATGCTAGTTGGGTTAATATTATGATGTAAGTGGACACCTTTTAACCCATGTTAATGCTAAAGTATGCTAAACAAAACCCATGTTAATTGTGAAAGAATCTTCTCTTGGAAATATGTCGTGTTAGCATAAGTACGTGGGGAAATGATGGGGTTAATAGACATGTTAATGAAATGGTGTGAAATGGTTATGATTAAGCATACCATAAAATGAGTAAGCATAAGTGGGAATTTACCTATTGAGTTAGGTCTACCCCATGGGAATTTACCTATTGAGTTAGGTCTACCCCATGGGAATTTACCTATTGAGTTAGGTCTACCCATGTTACGAAAAACTTGATATTAATTAGGGATAATTAATATGGGGGTGATTAATTAGGTATAATTAATCAACTAAGACACGAGGTTGGACCCTTTTGTAGCAGAAGTCTGCCCGGAACCGACCGGCCATCCAGCGGCTACAAATGATTGGCCCAATGTGAGAGGTCTTAGTCATAAATTAAATACATGATTAAAGTAAAGACACGAGGTTAGACCCTTTTGATGACAGAAGTCTGCCCGGAACCAACCGGCATATCCAACAGTCATAAAAGACGATCTAATGTGAGAGGTCTTTATGAGGTCATGATCTTAATTAATGAATTAAGAAACACTTAACCATATTAGCATGTACTGGGACATGAGGGTTAAGTGGGTGCCTTGGGTGGCATGAGGAGACTAGTGCGTTGCCTTGGGCGGCAATAGAAAATACGATTAGAATACTTAACCAAAGTGAAACATGTAATTAAACATGATTAAAGGGTTAAGTAAGTGCCATGGGTGGCATGGGAAAATACGATTAGAATACTTAACCGAAGTGGAACATGTAATTAAACATGATTAAAGGGTTAAGTAAGTGCCATGGGTGGCATGTGAAAGTCTAGTGGGTACCTTGCATAATATGATTAAAGGACTTAACCAAAATTTATAACATGTAAGGGGACATGGTTAAAGGGTTAAGTGGGGTTCACTAGAAATTACAAGCTTAGGAGGTAGCTTGTGGGGGCCCGTTTCAACCAATATCCCAAACGTATCTTTGTGGGCTCGATTCTAGTCGAGTGACGGGACACGCATATTGGGCTTGACTATAAGTGGCCAAACCGGGTTAGCGGTGGCAACGCGGGACCAACGGGTTTCATATGCGTGTGTGGACCCGGGCTGGTTGGTAAGTCGTTGTTGCATCGTGTAGATATAAAGCCGTGCACCGTTGATATTATATGGTGGCCACGTTGGGGAATGATACACCCCAATCGTGGGACCAGCACGGGTATCTACGTAGGGGAGCCGATCGCTTGGGAAGTAGTGGGTACACCTATGTAGTCGGATAGGGGTACACGAAACTACTAAATTACTAAGTACACTTAGTGGGATCAACCTTTAAGTAGGAATTACTCTTGGTGGGTAGGACTGGTGTGGTGCAGTGTAGGAATTACCCTTGGGTGGATAAGTCTGGGGTGGTGTAAACTAATCCTTGGGTGGATAAATGCGTCTTTACGATTATCTTAGTTTATCCTAAGTATACCTAGCTACTTAGTATAGCCATTCATCCCCAGACGTTACCGTATATCAAGCTTATGTCTCCTCTGGTTACTTTAATGATTGTATTGTTAAAGTTATAGGACTCACTCAGACTTATGTCTGACCCCGTTGTTTTTATCTTTTTCCCAACCCTCAGGTTATCAGAGTGGGCCCAGTACGAGTGGGCTTTGATCAGACTGCTTTATTCTCTTTTGGAGCTTGGACCATAGGAGTAAAGCTCAGCTTATCCTTTTCTTTTATGGCTATCAGTTTACGCATATTGGGATTATGTACTTTTATTTATCAGGATGGATATTTTGTACTTGACTCTTAGTATGGTTTTATGATGTAACCAGACATGTTTTACTTCCGCTGTTATGAAATGGTGTTTTAAAAATTTTAAGTACTATTTATATCTGTCTTGGTGTAATTTTTCTGTTCTATATTCACTAAAATACTCCACCGATGCCATGGCATTCCCTTAGAGAGTGACCATAGCGGGTGTGGGGTGTTACACGTGGTATCAGAGCAAAGGTTACCGGAACAGATAAAATTTTTAGAAAACTATTTTTCTAAAAACATTTTTGGAAGAAATATTTTCAAAAACATGTCTTTAATGAGAAAAGTTTTTGAAAGAAAAGCATAATCCCCGATAGCCATATCTTTATCTTTCGAATTCTCCGTTTTGAATATTTCCTTTTTCGTCTCAGCATGGCTGAAGATCTTTATCTTCCAGACGGTGTAGCGGTACCAGTATGGTATAGGAGGTTGTTAGAGGCTAGGGCCGCCGCTGCAGGTCCAGCAAATGTTCCCCCTCCACCCGTTGCACTCGTTCCTCCTCGCGCGGATACTTTTGCTATGACTTGTAGGAAGTTTAAGGCTATGGGAGGAAAACCTTTTGTGGGAGCTAGGGATTGGCTTAATGAGATGGAAGAATTGATGGAAATCTTGGAAGTGGAAGAGGGAAAGAAAGTCAGGTTAGCCGCTTGGTTAATGGAAGGAGAGGCCTCGTTCTGGTGGGAGGTCACTAATGGAGAACGCCCTGTTGATTCTTGGATGGATTTCAGGCAAAGATTTGAGGCAAAGTTTCTCTCAAAAGCGGAAGAAAATATGCACGTGGAAAGGTTCTTGAACTTAAAGCAAGGGAACTTGTCGGTGGAAGAATATGTTAACAAGTTTAATCAGTTAGAGAGATTCAGCAAAGAAGAGAAAGCTTTGAGGTTCGTTAAGGGCTTGAACGAACCAATGCGCGGATTGGCTATGTCTCACATTCCTATGGGGGCCACTTTCGAGAAGCTAGTGGACATGGCACTTATGCATGAGGAAGAGAAGGGTCCCAATGCTAGTAAAGCACCCGAGAAGGAAGGAGATCAGAAGAGACCTCTACAACAACAGCAAAACAAGGGTGGAAAAGGCAACGGAAAGAAAAAGTGCTTCAATTGTGGGACACTAGGCCACCTAAGCAAGGAGTGTCGCAAGAAGAAGAAGACTGGCTGCTTCCACTGTGACGAAGCAGGACATCTAGTGAAAGACTGTCCTAAGAAAGGGCGAAGGACGGGGTCTACCTCAGGAGGATAGGTGCAAGCTCTTGTGGCACCAGTTCAGGCAAGGGGGCAAGTTCAGGCTCTCGCAGTTCCACCGGTTCGAGAAAGAGGTAGAACTATTTCTGTGGAAAGTTAGTTTCCTGTTTGATCATCCTGTCCGTACTTTATTTGATTTTGACGCATTGAGTTCGTTTATCTCATCATTGTTAGTTGAGTCACTGCACTAATACACCAGTTGGTAGATGATCCCTTAGTTGTTTCAAACCCAATTGGGCTCCATGATGTGTTTGGGTTTGAAAGTTTCTATACTTAGCGTTGAGTTTAGATGTGATGCTTTTGGGCTTCACGGGCTATGGGTTAGTTTTGGGCATATACTGGTTATCCAGTAATGGTATCGTTCTTACTTGTGAAGAGAGTTGTTAGGTTTATGACCCGCTAGGGTAACACTCTCGAGATCTTTTGTAATCCCATGGAATCTGTTATGCTAAATTATCTAAAGTCGCTTGACACGTCGGTCGAGAGTTTGCAATCTTTAGAGTGGTCCGGGAATACTCGGATGTGTTTCAAGGAGGTGAAGGGCTTACCTCGTGGGAGATTGACTTCCGAATATATCTGGTAGACAATGCTAAACCAGTATCTTGGCCAGTGTGCCACGTGGCTCCTCGTGAGAGGAGGGAACTCCATAAGCAAGTAGGCAATTTACTTAAGAAGGGGTTCATAAGACGAAGTATATCGGAGTGGGGTGCTCCGGTAGTTTTTGCCACGAAGGCGGATGGGTCCCTCAGACTTTGTGTAGGCTAAAGAGAACTAAATAAGCTCACAAAGAAGAATAGACACCCATTGTCGAGGATTGATGATCTCTTTGATCAGTTAGTGAGCGCCTCGGTATTTTCGCAGTTGGACTTAGCCACAAGGTTTCGTCAATTGAGAGTGACTGAGGATAGTATAGAGAAGACTACCTTTAGGACTCCGGGTGGTTTTTATGGGTGGCTAGAGATGCCATTTGGTTTGATGAACGCCCCGCATATGATGAAAAGGGTGTTCAAGGAGTACCTAAATAAGTTCGTGACGATCTTTGTAAATGACATCTTGGTCTTTCCTAGGAGCGAAACAAGTTTTCGTATGTGATCAATAGGATGAGCAAAGCCAGTTATGGGATAAACGGTGGTTTTGGAGCAAGACTGGCGAGGACATCCAGAGTTGGACAAGGGCTTAACTATTTAGCCGTTTTTACTAGTATCATCTCACGTAGGTCGTCTGAATTCGAAGGAGGTATCCCTTGGGTGTTTGTCTGATATTGGTTTAGGCCTTTGGGGCTTGCATTTGGGGGATATCG
The DNA here is from genome assembly GCA_030737875.1 of Allium sativum. Taxonomy (NCBI): domain Eukaryota; kingdom Viridiplantae; phylum Streptophyta; class Magnoliopsida; order Asparagales; family Amaryllidaceae; genus Allium; species Allium sativum. Next base: position 289,444,929 of record CM060913.1, read on the forward strand.
CGTTCGACTAAGGTGGTCTGCGTGAGAGATGGATATTGTGGCGGTTTTGCATGGGAGAATATCCTGATTTTTCTCTAGAAGTGGAGAAAAGCATGCCTTACATCTCAGAGAGGTGTTGGAGACTCTTCGAGCACATAGTCTTAAAGCTAAATTCTCTAAATGTCATTTTGGAGAAGAGAAGTGCGATTCTTAGGGCATGTGGTCTCTAAGGAAGGGATAGTTGTGGATCCCGCATAGATAGTAAAGTACCTAGGAATGCTACCGAAGTAGGAAGTTTCTTGGGGTTGGCAGGATAATTCATCAAAGACTTCGCGAAGATATCAGCCCCATCAACCGGCTGGACGAAGAAGAATCTGGTTTTCTCATGGGACGAGATGTACCAAGACATGAATCGAGTTTTCTTTTTGGGCCGATATGAAGAAAGACATGACCGAGTATGTCGCTAGATGCTTGGTGAAAGCAGAGCAAAAGAAACCAAGTGGGTAGCTTCACCCATTAGAAGTTCCGCTAAGGAAGTGGGATAGTGTCTCGAAGGATTACCAAAATCAAGGAAGGGTAATACGGGGATTTGGGTTGTGGTAGATAGACTTACTGAGTGTGCCCATTTCATACCCGTGAAGGGTAAGAGAACTGCTCCATGGCTAGCTTCAGTTTATATTCGAAAGATTATTAGATTGCATGGTGTACCGTCCAGTATGGTGAGCGATCGAGATCCTATCTTCACTGAAGAGTTTTGGAAAAGTTTGCAAAAGGCGGTAGGGACTCAGTTGTATTTGAGTACCGCATCTCATCCTCAGATAGACGGCCAGACCGAGAGGGTGAATCATATTTTAGAAGACCTTTTGAGGCTATGTAGCTTGGATTTAGGAGGTACATGGGAAGAGCATCTTCCATTGGTGGGGTTACCCGACAGACTTAGTGGTGTACGTGATGTATTCCATGTGAGGAAGGACCTACATAAGATCGTAGAGGCGATAGAGCCAAGCTTGCTTAGAGAAGTGGAAGTAGAGCGTGATGAGGTGATTCGACGAGCTCCTACTTGCATCCTTGGGTCAGAGATTTGGAAGTTGGGAAACAGAGAGGTTCAACTAGCCAAAGTACAAAGGGGAGATGAAGAGAGCGACGCTACCTGGGAGACGGAAGCGAAGATGCGTTCGAGGTACCCTTTTTCTTTCGGAGGGTATGTCCTTTTGCTTCTCCTTCATCGCATATCTTGTGCTTATCTTATCCTTAGTATGTCCTCTCGTTAGTACCTTTGACCTTCAGATAGGATATTCCTATGGTTGAAACATGTGTTTGAGACATGTTATGTATGATGGATGCAAGTGGATGCAAGTGTTTGCTAGTGGTTGCTCGTGGATGCATATACACACACTCTAGGCACTAGATCGGCTCCATCACTTCATACTGCATATTGCATAAAATTGTGTGTAAGTAGCTATATTAATGGATGTATAATGATTGTGTTATCATATGGATGATGCATTTTGGTGAATGATTGTGCACTCATGTAGATATTGTATGTGTCGATAGGGTTCTCTCGCATACATAATGGATGCATGGCACTATCATGGTTTGCATATGTTCATACATTAGATAGGGAACATACACACACACTTTTTGCATATGCTCATACATCATTAGAAATTGTTTTAAGGACAATGGATGCCCGTGATTGATGGTTTGAGTAGATGGTTGTTTGGATGGTAGGATATGCATTCTCCTTAGCTTAGAGATTTCGGGGACGAAATCCTTTAAGGAGGGGAGAATGTAACACCCCGAATTTTAGTTAATGCTAAAATTCACTAATTGCAGAGTAAATAATCTCAGACGTGAGAATTAGGGGAAACGGGCTGCGTCATTGCGTTCGTCTCAGAAAAATACGCAAAATAGAGTCCGAGTTTTCGAAAATCGGAGTCCATATGGCCCAGTTATGGCCCGATGAAGTTTGCAGAAAATTCAAAGATAAAAACAGATTTAAAAATTCAAATTCAGATTTTAAAATAGGAGCAGCGGGGCCAGGCGGGAAAGTTCCCGCCCTACCCATGTCGACAGGGCTGTTGACAGGCCTGTCGACAGGGGTGTCGACTTGCCTGTCGACATGCCTGTCGACACGGCGGGTCGAGCCAGGAGTTTGGGTGCACCAGATCTGGTTTTTGGGTTGAGTCTTGGGCTGGGTTCTAGAGATTTCCTAAATCTAACGGTCCTAATCTAACCTAGGGTTAATCTAAGGGCCTAAAACACTACCTAATCCTATAAATAAGACCCTAACCCTACCCTAATTCATTCATAATTAGGTCTTGTAACTAAACTATGGCAAAATGAAATTTGGTCATGGCCTCCATAAATCAATGAAGAGAGATTTGCAAGCTAATCAACCTCTAATCAATATCTTCTTCACTAATTCCACTTCATAAGTTTGCTAATCTTGGTTTTGGTGAGTTTCTATCACTTTGATGATCGATTGCTAAATTAAGTAGATGAGATATGATGAGATTTATGGTTTTGCATGTGGATTAATGGGTTTTCAAGTCATATGACATGATGTGAATATGCTAATCTATGTTTAATATTAATCCTATGTTTATGCAAGTTGAGTATGTAAATTTATGCATGTTGAATATGTAAATTTATGCATGTTGAATATGTAAATTTATGCATGTTGAATATGCGAGTTTATGCAAGTTGCTATGTGGGTTTATGCAAGTTAAGTATGTGGGTTTATGCAAGTTAAGTGGTGGGTTTATGCATAATGTGTAATTAATTTTATGCATGCTAAGTATGTAGTTTTATGCATGCTAAGTGTTTGGTATTATGCATAAATCATGACATGCAAGTTTACCTATGTATATATGCATAATGTATGAATATATATATGCATGTTTACCCTCCTTTAAGATGCAAGTTATACATGCAAGTTCAACATGATATGCAAGTTATGTGTATGCTTATATGCAAGCTCAACATGTTATGCAAGTTTATGTGTATGTTGTTATGCAAGTTCATATGCAAGTTTATGTGTATGATGTTATGTAAGTTATGTGCATGTTGCTATGCAAGTTCATATGCAAGTTATGTGTATGATGTTATGCATGTAAGTTATGCGTATGTTGATATGCAAGTTATGTTTATAATATTATGCAAGTTATGTGTATGATGTGATGCAAATTAACATGTAACATGTTGTGCAAGTTCACACCTTTAAGACCCATGCAAGTTCACCTTTGTATAACCTATGAACACTTATGCAAGTTGCCTTTATACATGACATATGTATGTTCATGCAAGTTGGGTTATTTAGTAATGCTAGTTGGGTTAATATTATGATGTAAGTGGACACCTTTTAACCCATGTTAATGCTAAAGTATGCTAAACGAAACCCATGTTAATTGTGAAAGAATCTTCTCTTGGAAATATGTCGTGTTAGCATAAGTACGTGGGGAAATGTTGGGGTTAATAGACATGTTAATGAAATGGTGTGAAATGGTTATGATTAAGCATACCATAAAATGAGTAAGCATAAGTGGGAATTTACCTATTGAGTTAGGTCTACCCCATGGGAATTTACCTATTGAGTTAGGTCTACCCATGTTACGAAAAACTTGATATTAATTAGGGATAATTAATATGGGGGTGATTAATTAGGTATAATTAATCAACTAAGACACGAGGTTGGACCCTTTTGTAGCAGAAGTCTGCCCGGAATCGACCGGCCATCCAGCGGCTACAAATGATTGGCCCAATGTGAGAGGTCTTAGTCATAAATTAAATACATGATTAAAGTAAAGACACGAGGTTAGACCCTTTTGATGACAGAAGTCTGCCCGGAACCAACCGGCATATCCAGCAGTCATAAAAGACGGTCTAATGTGAGAGGTCTTTATGAGGTCATGATCTTAATTAATGAATTAAGAAACACTTAACCATATTAGCATGTACTGGGACATGAGGGTTAAGTGGGTGCCTTGGGTGGCATGAGGAGACTAGTGGGTTGCCTTGGGCGGCAATAGAAAATACGATTAGAATACTTAACCAAAGTGAAACATGTAATTAAACATGATTAAAGGGTTAAGTAAGTGCCATGGGTGGCATGGGAAAATACGATTAGAATACTTAACCGAAGTGGAACATGTAATTAAACATGATTAAAGGGTTAAGTAAGTGCCATGGGTGGCATGTGAAAGTCTAGTGGGTACCTTGCATAATATGATTAAAGGACTTAACCAAAATTTATAACATGTATGGGGACATGGTTAAAGGGTTAAGTGGGGTTCACTAGAAATTACAAGCTTAGGAGGTAGCTTGTGGGGGCCCGTTTCAACCAATATCCCAAACGTATCTTTGTGGGCTCGATTCTAGTCGAGTGACGGGACACGCATATTGGGCTTGACTATAAGTGGCCAAACCGGGTTAGCGGTGGCAACGCGGGACCAACGGGTTTCATATGCGTGTGTGGACCCGGGCTGGTTGGTAAGTCGTTGTTGCATCGTGTAGATATAAAGCCGTGCACCGTTGATATTATATGGTGGCCACGTTGGGGAATGATACACCCCAATCGTGGGACCAGCACGGGTATCTACGTAGGGGAGCTGATCGCTTGGGAAGTAGTGGGTACACCTATGTAGTCGGATAGGGGTACACGAAACTACTAAATTACTAAGTACACTTAGTGGGATCAACCTTTAAGTAGGAATTACTCTTGGTGGGTAGGACTGGTGTGGTGCAGTGTAGGAATTACCCTTGGGTGGATAAGTCTGGGGTGGTGTAAACTAATCCTTGGGTGGATAAATGCGTCTTTACGATTATCTTAGTTTATCCTAAGTATACCTAGCTACTTAGTATAGCCATTCATCCCCAGACGTTACCGTATATCAAGCTTATGTCTCCTCTGGTTACTTTAATGATTGTATTGTTAAAGTTATAGGACTCACTCAGACTTATGTCTGACCCCGTTGTTTTTATCTTTTTCCCAACCCTCAGGTTATCAGAGTGGGCCCAGTACGAGTGGGCTTTGATCAGACTGCTTTATTCTCTTTTGGAGCTTGGACCATAGGAGTAAAGCTCAGCTTATCCTTTTCTTTTATGGCTATCAGTTTACGCATATTGGGATTATGTACTTTTATTTATCAGGATGGATATTTTGTACTTGACTCTTAGTATGGTTTTATGATGTAACCAGACATGTTTTACTTCCGCTGTTATGAAATGGTGTTTTAAAAATTTTAAGTACTATTTATATCTGTCTTGGTGTAATTTTTCTGTTCTATATTCACTAAAATACTCCACCGATGCCATGGCATTCCCTTAGAGAGTGACCATAGCGGGTGTGGGGTGTTACAATATGCAAGCAAATGCGACCAATTTTCAATACAATTCAATATTTGGTTCAATTAGGCATAATGGTTCAAAATTTTTGAAACAACCCGTATTTTTCGATAACGTGTTAAGACGAGAATCAAGGCAGATTTTAATTTTATATTCTGAATCAAGTAAAACGGGCTATGCCATTGCGTTCGTCTCGGAAAAATACGCGAAATAGAGTCTGAGTTTTCGAGAATCGGAGTCCGTATGACCAAGATATGGCCTCGCGAAGTTTCACGAAAAATTCCCAAATTAAAGTATACTTAATTAAGTGAAATGGGTTGCGCAGAGAAATATATATATATTGATATATATATATATATATATATATATATAATTGAAAAATAAATAAATAAATATGCAAAAATGTTCAAAACAGCGAATTGGGAGAGGGGAATAACCGAACCGACCGATTTTTGAGGTCGACCCAAGCCCGCTGGGTCGACTAGGGGTTAATCCAGGGTGTTTGGCTGTCAACCCGTGGGCCGATTCGCTCAAATGCAGATTTTGCATTTGGATGGTTCTCATGGTTCATCTTTAATCTAAAGGCCCTAGATGGTTCCTACACTTGACTTCTTCCCCAAGACATGCTTTGATGGCTTGGATTGAATCTAGGTTTAATCCTATGGCCTAAAACACTTGCCTAATCTATAAATAAGACCCTAACCTATCCTAAATCCTCAGTATTCATTCTTGCAACTAAAGTATGGCAAAAATTTTACTCTCATGGCCTCCATCCTCTTGCTCAAAGTTTATATCTTCATTTCTATGAGAGGTTTCATGATCATGTGAGTGTTAGAGAGCCTCTATGTTAGCATGAGAGCTTCTCAAGTTGATTTCAAGGCTAAAGCTATGACCTTTGTTCATCAAGATGGGGTTTTTATTGATTTGGAGTGTTCATCTTTGGGTTTTTGGGTGATGGCATGCATAGGCTTCATCACAAGCTTTAATTTAATCGATTTAGGCCTTCATAGCAATGTAAGCCCTTTCCCTACTCTTAGATATTAACTATGAAGTTAAATGTTCATGTTGCAAGTTTGGGTTTGATCATTTAGAATGATACATGCTATCATGTCATGCAAGTTTATGAAGTCATTATCTTGCTCTTATGAGCTAAAAGCTACAAACTTTATGTTGAAATGTTGCATTATGCAACATGAGAACCTTCATAATCTTTATGTCAACTTGCATATGAAGTCATAACCCTTATATGATGATATATGCGAGTTACTAGTCATCATTCCATGTCTTTTGTCAACATGATTCGCTTATGTGCCAAGTTTGGGTTTATGCATGTTTTTGTGAGGCTTAAGAATGTAACATGCAAGCTAATGAACACATTTGTGCCTCATTTGCCACCATGATTAACTTGTGGCTTAATATCCATTTTTGTCATGCCTTTGCCAAGTCTCTTCTTTTAATCCATTACGTTGTTGCGAACGTATATGCGAGTTTAAAAAGCGTTGGGGTTACATTATGGGAAAACATAATGATATGAACATGATTTGGGTAAATGGGTATAAACATGACAACGTGTAACGTTAAATATGACATGTGTTTATACTTGAAAACATGACTTGAAATATAACATGGAAGTTGACATGTAAGTATGCATAAAAACACAAGCTTGGGAATTTACCTATTAAGTTAGGTCTACCCTTTGAGAATTTACCTATTAAGTTAGGTCTACCCAAATGCTTGAAAAATTTGTAACATGTTTTGGAAACATGATGAACATGACACTTAGATAATATAAGTGTGGCCAACTTGAGGTTGGGTTGAGTTTGCAACGTAAAACTACCCGGAACCGACCGGCCTAACTAGTAGTTGCAAACAATAGGACCCAATGTGAGAAGTTGGTCATGTTGTGCTTGAACCCGAGGTTAGACCAAGTTGTGGTGTAAAGCTACCCGGAACCGACCGGCTTAACTAGTAACCACAACAAAGTCTAATGTGAGAGGTGAAGGTGCATTAAGTAATTAATGCCACATGATAGGGTTAAGTTAATTTGATTAATGATTCTTAACCAGATAGGACATGGACAAATGGGTTAAGTAATTTGATTAGGCTAATGATACTTAACAAAACATGACAAGGCTGGGTAGGTTAAGTAATTTGATTTGCCTAATGACACTTAACCATTTTTATACGATTAGTGGACGGGGTTAAGTTAACCAACACTTAACCAATCCAACACGATAATTTGGGGAAGGTTAAGTAAGTTTTCTTAATGACACTTAACCAAAAAATACCGTTAATGGATGAGATTAGACTCCACTAGTCTAAGCATGGAAATCGGATGGGGTTAAGTTGGCCTAGACTTAATTAATCCCACTTGGTAGTTTAATGGAGTTAAGTTAAACACTTAACTAATCTAACATGATGATTTGAGGTGGTTAAGTGACCTATACTTAACCAATCTAACTCGTGAATTTATTGAGGTTAAGTTAACCTATACTTAACCAATATAACGTGAAAACATGATAAGGCTAAGTCATGAATCGCTTAAATACACTTGACCGGTTTGACTAAGTAATTTGATAGGGTCAAGTTAATATATACTTAACCAACTTGAGCATGATTTGTAGACGGGTTAAGTCTCGAACTTGGATACTTAGCCAATTTTGACATGATTTGTAGACGGGTTAAGTCTCGAACTTGGATACTTAGCCAATTTTGACATGATTTGTGGACGGGTTAAGTCATGAACTTAAGTGACACTTAATCCATTATGTAAACCCTAATTCTGAGGATTAGGTGGATAACCATGGTTAACAAGGATAACGGGAATAAGGCTAAGTGGTAAACTTTAGTTGAAGAATAACTAAGTAATGATTCTTAGTCAAGGAAATTTAGACCAGTTCATAGATAGATGAGTAACCTGATACGGTAGGTCATCGTTTAAGTATACGAGTAGGAGCAAGTATCTGATTTAGATAAAGGCTCCAGCGAACTGGGTAACGAAGCAGCGGCTTCGGGGAACGTGAGGATATTCTTGGGATCCCTCTATGAGCTGCCAGGTAATTATACTAGGCTCATGAGAGGTTAAGGTCTGCGTTAGAAGAACCAAGAGTATGCCTTGGTTGCTATGCGAGCGACCTAAAGACGGGGATGGATAGGGGATAGTCGACGATACACGGTCGTACCCTAGATAGCATTTTTCGTCAGGCTACCTACCATCTTTAGTCAAGCGTGTACGTACGGAAAGGCAGAGAACACCCAATAGACCATAATTGCTATCTAATTATGGTTGCGGTAAGGCTAGGATTGTGGGTTGGCCAGTAGTGTGTTCTCATACAGGATTTATCCTGTCTTGTCTTTCACTAGTTGAGGGAGGGGTCGCGTGGGACCATAGCCACGTATAGAAAAACAGACCTTAGCATCTGCATCGGCAGATAAATCGAAAGCTCCCGACCGAGTCCTGTATTTCTCGATCTGCCCTGTGACAGGACTCGGATGGCACGATGTGATACATGTGCATACAGTCATGGAAAACGATTCACGATGAATGCGTGGGAAAAAGGGCGCGGTTGACGGTTAGCGTAAATCCCAGTGGCCCTGGGTGGTTGAACCAAAACCGAGATACGAAAACGTGCAATAGGTAAGCGTAATCCCTAGTGGCCCTAGGTAGCATAAGTCCTAGTTGTACAAACGATAATTCATGTTGGAAGACCCTAGCTAGGTTTAGGGTAACAGTCCAAACCGATCTTAAGGATCATGGAACTATGTTAAAGTAATGTAGAATCTCATGGGAAAGCCCGTATGGTCTACGGCAAGGGACTGAACATTTACATGGAATAAAACATACAAGTTGAGTAACCTATATATGCGATATATTAGGTTGACATGGACCATTACACGACTTTTGAGTGAGGGTCATTCTTGGTTAACACATGATACGGTGGGGATACTAGTACGGTAGGTGCAGAGCAGATGTACAGGATAGATACCGTGGGACGTTATACGTGATAGATATCTTGGGGATATTATACTTGATAGAAACCTGATGATGTGATACCTTGTTTTATCTTGACATCGTAATTTATCATGACACCTTGGTTTATCTGAGTTCAGTAGTTCATCCTGTTATTTCGATTTAACTTATCTATCTTGTTATCATGCTTATGTTCATCTCAGTTTCTCATGTCAGTTAACTTTACTAGTTTTTATGCTAATAGTAGATAGGGCTTACTCAGTCTTTTTGACTGACCCATTTTGTTTCGCCTCTTTTCTTCCGTTTCCCCCCCAGGTTACAGGGAGGAAATACTGCTGTTTAGTTCGGATTTCTTCTGCTTGAAGGTCATCATGGATGGCTTGGACTTTCCTTGGCTACGGCTACTTTACTGTTTTTACTTGGGGAATAATTTATGAAAATGTCTTTATGCTTCTTTACTATTGCAAGACAGGTTTTGATGTACTCTGTTGTAAAAGGCTTTAGACCTTAATTATTAATGTTTATGAAAGTTTGATTTTACTTCTGCTATGTTATATGTTCTGTCTTGTGATATTTCTGTGCATGTTTACCAATAATGCCCCTCTAAAGCTAGTGCATTCCTTTGCGAGTGACCCTAGCGGAGGCGGGGTGTTACACGTGGTATCAGAGCAGAAGGTTACCAGACTGGGCAAAAGTTTTTAAAGACCTTCTGAAAACTATTTGAAAAAAAAACCGTTTACAAAGAAGCATTTTTCAAGAAAATTTTCTTTTAAAAGAAAAAGGCTATTCCCCAAAGGCCATTAGCACTATCCTTGTTTCCTTAATTGAGTCTCTTTTCCTTTCTTTCCTCCATCTGTAGTCACAGTAGTTTTAACTGCGACTAGTCTTTTCTACCTACGAAAGTGCTTTCCATACGATGGAGGTGGTTCTCGAGAGACCAGTGGCCGCGTTATAAGAAAGGATCGTGAGAAAGAAGGATAAAGGATACGAGCTTAAGTATGAGCAACTTGTTGGTATGGCTTAGTCCTCAAAGGAGGGAGAAAGATGAACAATGAAACCCATGACGAGAGAGTACCTTTGGCATGGTAAAACGGGGCGGATAGTTAAGTATTATGGGACAAGGACAAGATCATCGGGAGGGCAGTAGTATGCTCTCATTTCTAGAGTACCTCGGAAGGAGGGTAACGATCTTGTTAAAGGTTTAGCTTTTCTTCTCTATCATCCCGTTAGGACTTCGTTGTTCATATCATTTAAGTCTGCTTCGATAGTTGAGTCTCTGCACCTTAAGTACTAGCGTAATAGAGAATCCCATTTTTGTCTCAAAGTCCTATTGGAGAATCAGTCCATTTATACATGACTTGTTTGGATTTGGGAATGTCTATGCCAAGTGTTGAGTTTGGAAATAATGCTTATGTTTATAAGCTATGGATGGATTCTAGGGATGAAGTGGTTATCCAGTAGGGGGTGCCACTCTCGGTTTTGATAAGAGGGTAGTTAGACCTTTTGACTAGCCTTGGTAATGCCCTCGAAGTATCAGGTAACCTTTTTGAGGTTCTGTCATGACTAGTTACTTAGAATCCCTTAATGCCTTTATTGGAAATTTGAAGCCCGATCGAGTGGTGTTCGCCAATAAGACGGATGGTTTACTTCATTTATGCATGGGTTATAGAGATCACCCTAGTAAGTGCGCATGATAACCTGATTGACATCTGTTTACTTTCAAGAGAAAGTTCTTCTACATGGAATGCCTTATAGTATATAAACGAGATCCAAGATTCACTAGTGAATTTTGGAAAGCTTGCATGAGATCATGAGTACGCAGTCATGTTTGCGCCAAGTATTCTAGAAAAAGGATAAGTGCAACTGGAACGAGAGGCGACGAAGAAATGAGTTTCAGCTCATGTTATAGAAGCAGGAAATAAGAAGCTACGAAATCGCGAAGTTAAAGGGCGGTCAAGGCACAATGGAAGTAAGCCCGAGGAAATACGACTTTGATGGTCAAAGACTAGATACGCGCATGATATCTCTTTTTGGGAGTATATCCTTGATCCCTGTTTCTGTAGAGCTTACTTGTAGGTTATCTTTTGTGGACATCCTCTCGGTCCTACTTTCTGTTACAAACCCCGTAAGGAGTTTGTCTTGTTTATCTTCTCGGCCCTTTTTCAGGGAATTCTAGGTAGAACCCTATGGATGTAAACATGTATTTGAAACATGTTATGATTGATATGGTTGCAAGTGGTTGCACGTGGTTGCTCGTGGATGCGCGAATACACATTAGATACTAGCTCGACTCGGTCACATTTCATATTGCATACGCACGAGTATTTATACTTGTTTATGGATGAAATCGAATGTATTATCATGCGGTTGTTGCATATGAATGAATGATTGTGCACGCATATAGTATCTATATGACTAGGACTATTTGCATACATGTTGGATTCATGGCACTATACATATTTTGCATTAGAAAGATTATTCAGGCCTGATCATTAGCATTAGCTAAGGAACATGTACACACACGTTTTGCATATATTCATACAGCATTAGAAATCATCTAAGGACAATGGTTGCTTGTGGATGATGTTTTGAGTAGATGGATGATGGATGGTAGGATATGTTCTTCCTAACTTGGAGATTCCGGGGACGAAATCCTAAAAGGTGGGGAGAATGTAACAACCCGTATTTTTCGATAACGTGTTAAGACGAGAATCAAGGCAGATTTTAATTTTAAATTCTGAATCAAGTAAAACGGGCTATGCCATTGCGTTCGTCACGGAAAAATACGCGAAATAGAGTCTGAGTTTTCGAGAATCGGAGTCCGTATGACCAAGATATGGCCTCGCGAAGTTTCACGAAAAATTCCCAAATTAAAGTATACTTAATTAAGTGAAATGGGTTGCGCAGAGAAATATATATATATTGATATATATATATATATATATATAATTGAAAAATAAATAAATAAATATGCAAAAATGTTCAAAACAGCGAATTGGGAGAGGGGAATAACCGAACCAACCGATTTTTGAGGTCGACCCGAGCCCGCTGGGTCGACTAGGGGTTAATCCAGGGTGTTTGGCTGTCAACCCGTGGGCCGATTCGCTCAAATGCAGATTTTGCATTTGGATGGTTCTCATGGTTCATCTTTAATCTAAAGGCCCTAGATGGTTCCTACACTTGACTTCTTCCCCAAGACATGCTTTGATGGCTTGGATTGAATCTAGGTTTAATCCTATGGCCTAAAACACTTGCCTAATCTATAAATAAGACCCTAACCTATCCTAAATCCTCAGTATTCATTCTTGCAACTAAACTATGGCAAAAATTTTACTCTCATGGCCTCCATCCTCTTGCTCAAAGTTTATATCTTCATTTCTATGAGAGGTTTCATGATCATGTGAGTGTTAGAGAGCCTCTATGTTAGCATGAGAGCTTCTCAAGTTGATTTCAAGGCTAAAGCTATGACCTTTGTTCATCAAGATGGTTTTTTTTTATTGATTTGGAGTGTTCATCTTTGGGTTTTTGGGTGATGGCATGCATAGGCTTCATCACAAGCTTTAATTTAATCGATTTAGGCCTTCATAGCAATGTAAGCCCTTTCCCTACTCTTAGATATTAACTATGAAGTTAAATGTTCATGTTGCAAGTTTGGGTTTGATCATTTAGAATGATACATGCTATCATGTCATGCAAGTTTATGAAGTCATTATCTTGCTCTTATGAGCTAAAAGCTACAAACTTTATGTTGAAATGTTGCATTATGCAACATGAGAACCTTCATAATCTTTATGTCAACTTGCATATGAAGTCATAACCCTTATATGATGATATATGTGAATTACTAGTCATCATTCCATGTCTTTTGTCAACATGATTCGCTTATGTGCCAAGTTTGGGTTTATGCATGTTTTTGTGAGGCTTAAGAATGTAACATGCAAGCTAATGAACACATTTGTGCCTCATTTGCCACCATGATTAACTTGTGGCTTAATATCCATTTTTGTCATGCCTTTGCCAAGTCTCTTCTTTTAATCCATTACGTTGTTGCGAACGTATATGCGAGTTTAAAAAGCGTTGGGGTTACATTATGGGAAAACATAATGATATGAACATGATTTGGGTAAATGGGTATAAACATGACAACGTGTAACGTTAAATATGACATGTGTTTATACTTGAAAACATGACTTGAAATATAACATGGAAGTTGACATGTAAGTATGCATAAAAACACAAGCTTGGGAATTTACCTATTAAGTTAGGTCTACCCTTTGGGAATTTACCTATTAAGTTAGGTCTACCCAAATGCTTGAAAAATTTGTAACATGTTTTGGAAACATGATGAACATGACACTTAGATAATATAAGTGTGGCCAACTCGAGGTTGGGTTGAGTTTGCAACGTTAAACTACCCGGAACCGACCGGCCTAACTAGTAGTTGCAAACAATAGGACCCAATGTGAGAAGTTGGTCATTTTGTGCTTGAACCCGAGGTTAGACCAAGTTGTGGTGTAAAGCTACCCGGAACCAACTGGCTTAACTAGTAACCACAACAAAGTCTAATGTGAGAGGTGAAGGTGCATTAAGTAATTAATGCCACATGATAGGGTTAAGTTAATTTGATTAATGATTCTTAACCAGATAGGACATGGACAAATGGGTTAAGTAATTTGATTAGGCTAATGATACTTAACAAAACATGACAAGGCTGGGTAGGTTAAGTAATTTGATTTGCCTAATGACACTTAACCATTTTTATACGATTAGTGGACGGGGTTAAGTTAACCAACACTTAACCAATCCAACACGATAATTTGGGGAAGGTTAAGTAAGTTTTCTTAATGACACTTAACCAAAAAATACCGTTAATGGATGAGATTAGACTCCACTAGTCTAAGCATGGAAATCGGATGGGGTTAAGTTGGCCTAGACTTAATTAATCCCACTTGGTAGTTTAATGGAGTTAAGTTAAACACTTAACTAATCTAACATGATGATTTGAGGTGGTTAAGTGACCTATACTTAACCAATCTAACTCGTGAATTTATTGAGGTTAAGTTAACCTATACTTAACCAATATAACGTGAAAACATGATAAGGCTAAGTCATGAATCGCTTAAATACACTTGACCGGTTTGACTAAGTAATTTGATAGGGTCAAGTTAATATATACTTAACCAACTTGAGCAGGATTTGTAGACGGGTTAAGTCTCGAACTTGGATACTTAGCCAATTTTGACATGATTTGTAGACGGGTTAAGTCTCGAACTTGGATACTTAGCCAATTTTGACATGATTTGTGGACGGGTTAAGTCATGAACTTAAGTGACACTTAATCCATTATGTAAACCCTAATTCTGAGGATTAGGTGGATAACCGTGGTTAACAAGGATAACGGGAATAAGGCTAAGTGGTAAACTTTAGTTGAAGAATAATTAAGTAATGATTCTTAGTCAAGGAAATTTAGACCAGTTCATAGATAGATGAGTAACCTGATACGGTAGGTCATCGTTTAAGTATACGAGTAGGAGCAAGTATCTGATTTAGATAAAGGCTCCAGCGAACTGGGTAACGAAGCAGCGGCTTCGGGGAACGTGAGGATATTCTTGGGATCCCTCTATGAGCTGCCAGGTAATTATACTAGGCTCATGAGAGGTTAAGGTCTGCGTTAGAAGAACCAAGAGTATGCCTTGGTTGCTATGCGAGCGACCTAAAGACGGGGATGGATAGGGGATAGTCGACGATACACGGTCGTACCCTAGATAGCATTTTTCATCAACCTACCTACCATCTTTGGTCAAGCGTGTACGTACGGAAAGGCAGAGAACACCCAATAGACCATAATTGCTATCTAATTATGGTTGCGGTAAGGCTAGGATTGTGGGTTGGCCAGTAGTGTGTTCTCATACAGGATTTATCCTGTCTTGTCTTTCACTAGTTGAGGGAGGGGTCGCGTGGGACCATAGCCACGTATAGAAAAACAGACCTTAGCATCTGCATCGGCAGATAAATCGAAAGCTCCCGACCGAGTCCTGTATTTCTCAATCTGCCCTGTGACAGGACTCGGATGGCACGATGTGATACATGTGCATACAGTCATGGAAAACGATTCACGATGAATGCGTGGGAAAAAGGGCGCGGTTGACGGTTAGCGTAAATCCCAGTGGCCCTGGGTGGTTGAACCAAAACCGAGATACGAAAACGTGCAATAGGTAAGCGTAATCCCTAGTGGCCCTAGGTAGCATAAGTCCTAGTTGTACAAACGATAATTCATGTTGGAAGACCCTAGCTAGGTTTAGGGTAACAGTCCAAACCGATCTTAAGGATCATGGAACTATGTTAAAGTAATGTAGAATCTCATGGGAAAGCCCGTATGGTCTACGGCAAGGGACTGAACATTTACATGGAATAAAACATACAAGTTGAGTAACCTATATATGCGATATATTAGGTTGACATGGACCATTACACGACTTTTGAGTGAGGGTCATTCTTGGTTAACACATGATACGGTGGGGATACTAGTACGGTAGGTGCAGAGCAGATGTACAGGATAGATACCGTGGGACGTTATACGTGATAGATATCTTGGGGATATTATACTTGATAGAAACCTGACGATGTGATACCTTGTTTTATCTTGACATCGTAATTTATCATGACACCTTGGTTTATCTGAGTTCAGTAGTTCATCCTGTTATTTCGATTTAACTTATCTATCTTGTTATCATGCTTATGTTCATCTCAGTTTCTCATGTCAGTTAACTTTACTAGTTTTTATGCTAATAGTAGATAGGGCTTACTCGGTCTTTTTGACTGACCCATTTTGTTTCGCCTCTTTTCTTCCGTTTCCCCCCAGGTTACAGGGAGGAAATACTGCTGTTTAGTTCGGACTTCTTCTGCTTGAAGGTCATCATGGATGGCTTGGACTTTCCTTGGCTATGGCTACTTTACTGTTTTTACTTGGGGAATAATTTATGAAAATGTCTTTATGCTTCTTTACTATTGCAAGACAGGTTTTGATGTACTCTGTTGTAAAAGGCTTTAGACCTTAATTATTAATGTTTATGAAAGTTTGATTTTACTTCCGCTATGTTATATGTTCTGTCTTGTGATATTTCTGTGCATGTTTACCAATAATGCCCCTCTAAAGCTAGTGCATTCCTTTGCGAGTGACCCTAGCGGAGGCGGGGTGTTACAATTATCAAACAAATAAACAAACAACACAAACATCAATCAATTAGTGGATTAACATTTCAAATTCATAATTTTGATATATATACAGAAAATCTTGTTTTTGATGCCAAATCACAAGAAATAAATCTAGCTATATAAGTTTTGGTTCTCAAACCAGTCTAATGGAAATATATAGATATTACACCTTCGAAAACACGAACATAAGTTCTGATGATGATCGATCAATCATCAGAACCATATCCGGGTGTCTAGAATGTGATTCTATATCTATCCAGTATATCAAAACTTCGAATATACGTTCATGACGCATATATGCAAAATCTTTATATATTGGATTGTCCAAATTCAATATAAATAAATATTCAAATACATGTAAAACGATTTAAATTTTCAAAACAAAATTGTTTTCAATTGGAAAATATACTCTTCACACTCATTCTAGGATACTACTGACCCTATCTCTAACGAGTCATTCTAATTGGATATTACTAATCCAATATCTGGTGAATTCTTCCATATGGTTCTAATGTGTCTTGTTCTCGAGCTCTGTAAACCAAAGCTCTGATACCAAATGAAGCGACGCGTTACTTCCCCGGTCTCCGAAGAGATGAGGAAGAACGAATTACTGTGAGGACAAGACAAATCAGAACGCATACAGAAGAACATTTCATTGTTATTACAACAATTCCATCAGATAAAAGAATATACAAAGTATAATTGAATAAATTACATTCGATAAATATCAGAGATTACAATAAATTACATAGCAGCGGAAAATAATACAAAGCACAACTGAAGGTGATATACGGATACAGAGCTTTCCGGATATCATTCCAGCTGTAAATCAGGATCCTGTGAATATAAATCTGCAAAACCAAAACTACTAGCTGCCCGTGCGGAAAATGAGGGCACCCAGAGTTTAGGTTAAAACAATAAACTCTAGGTCAGTCATGTGACTGGTGTGAGAACTAAAATAGTTATTTAAAACTTTACTTTAAAGGAGAGTAATTCAAGGGACTACGCCGTATAACACGGAACGGGTTTCCTCCCAAGAATACCAGTGCATATAATAAACAACGCAACGCTTTTTCGAAAAATGAAGCTATTGTAAGACCCAGGTCCCATCACACAATGCAACGCAAGCCGGAGGATAGGGTTTTCCCTTATAATAGCCAAACATGCTTGGTACGTTTAAAACAAATCATTTGATACTATAATAAGTGTATAGTGTCAATAACAATTTCAATCATAAATATAAATCATAGGCGGCATGAATGTCTCATACCACTATGTCGCCATACTAGTTCTACAATTAAAACCGCAATACACGTATTGGAAATTGGATTTCCATCATGAGTCGAGGCAAGGGGCAAGCTCCTCTCTGCGTTCGAGACACTCTAGCAAATGCCTCAGGACTACACACTCTAGGCAATCCTGGATCCTCCAAGGCCGGTCCTCACTTACGTTAGAGGATTAGAGGATTAGTTATTCCTGAACACACGTTTCCCGGTCCTTACAGACATATAATTGAGGCGCCTCGCATTCCAACAACCACATATGTGAAAAGTATATAAATGTCAGGGCTGGTAAGTCACTGACACCACCATAGCTAGAAAGAAACGTCATGCACTCCTTGGGTCCTTATCCCGTTTTTGACTCATACCGAGGTGTGAGGCTCGCGAATCCACGCTATACACAAAGCTACGCCACAAAGGCCGTGCTTTGATCATCAACCACAAGACTTTGCTTTTCAACAGAAGCCTTGATCCATGCAACTCAGCATGCCACACAGGCAATTCATGCCATGCGATTGATATCTATCGATATATAACCTCTAAGCTTGTACGTCTCAGAGAAGGGCGTTAAGCAAGAGAATAAATTCTCCGCCGCCAAACAGATATATATATTAAACAGAAATCAATCAACACAGAATGAAATCCAATGTCAGACACACAATCCATTTACAAGTTCGTTCTGCGTCTGAACGAAACCGGAGGCACTTTCCTCGCATATCCATTGATCTCCAAGTACGTCTGGACGACCACCAACTATTTCCATCCTCTTGGGTGTACAGCCTAATCAGGATCGTCAGTAATTATCCAAATGATGTGAAGACTTCCGGTCTTCTACCACCGTCTTCATCTTCGACATATCATCGAATCGGTTGTTCAGAATGGGTATAAACCCGGCCTTTCCGAACCACCCGCGTATATTAAAAACAAATGTTACACTAACACAACATACGCCTCATTCCAATTCAGAATATTCTTTTATTCACAAAATCACATTCTTAGGGAAAGGTTCCCATTAATTTTATCCAAGATAAATTCTTTAAAAATTTTCCTTTAATCTTCCTTTGGATGTCATTTCAAACCAAATTATGGTTTTCCCAAACTAGTCGAGATTAGCGAACCGTACCGAAGTAATTATTTATTTTATTTCCCAATCCCAACCTACTCATCCCATGAAGCAAAACTGGTAGTACTCCACATCTAACACCACAGTGTTATCGGTAAAATTAATTACCATTTCACATTCAAATCTAATTAAAGATTTAACAATCGCTTTGGAGCAAAACTAGTGATACTCCATTCTCGCTCACTTTCCAAATCTGATAATTTAACTTATCAATTCACCTTTTCAATTTGATTGCAGATTCATTAAAACTCCTTTTACTGGGTTAAAGAACTAACATCATTTAAAACACAGTTCACGTCAAACCCAAATCACATTCTATTTATTATCGGGTTAAAGAACAAATGTTATTTAAAACACCGTTCACGATAAACTCACAAATCAATTCTGTTTAAAACCCATTTCAAATCCTAATTTATTTATTTAAAAATAAATGGGTTTTAATTTTAGTTCAAAACTAGTTCATTTCGATAAAAATCTATTTTTATCTTTTCAAATATGGAGTTTTACATCCCAATTTTTCCCAAATCATTTCTTATGATTTTACACAAATTATTGATATTTTTAATAATTTTATCAAGGCCCGTACAGTCGATTTCCATCAACGGCCATCGAACTGCACTTACAACGACCTTTTTCGAATTTGATTTGGATGTATCTTCAAATCCAACCGTTAGATTTCAAATTTCAAATATTCGTTAGAAAGCTCTTCTCGATACGAACCCAACGGTTCCAGTTTTAGGAGAATCCGACGGTCGGATCTCCCGTAATGTCCGTTCGAAGTTAATGGTCGAAATTCACGAACTGCCGCGGCGCGGCGCGTTCTATTCAGGCCATTATATTATATATATAAATATATAATATATATAATAAATATTCTTTCGATTTCTATTTAAAACGAATTTTATGAATAGTTTTGAATTCGTTTCAAAAACAATTTCAACCTTTATTTCAAATTCAAATCAAAATTGAATTTCCTATTTTAAATCCTTTTTTACTTTCATTTCTATTTGATTTCAATTCAAATCGATTTTAATTCGATTCGAATTCATTTTGTTTTCTATTCAATTTAAAATCAATTCGTTTTCTATTCAATTTAAAATCAATTCGTTTTCTATTCAATTTGAATTCAATTTGGTTTTCTATTCAATTCAAATCAAATTCGTTATATATTCAATTGAAATCAAATTTGTTTTCTATTCAGTTCATTTTGAAATCGTTTTATATTCAATTCATTTCAAATTCGTTTTATATTCAATTCATTTCGAAATCGTTTTATATTCAATTCATTTCGAAATCGTTTTATATTCAATTCATTTCAAATTCGTTTTATATTCAATTCATTTCGAAATCGTTTTATATTCAATTCATTTCGAAATCGTTTTATATTCAATTCATTTCGAAATCGTTTTATATTCAATTCATTTCGAAATCGTTTTATATTCAATTCATTTCGAAATCGTTTTATATTCAATTCATTTCAAATTTAAAAACGAATATAATCGATATGAATATCGTTCTCATCAAAATAGCGCATCTCTAATCAATACGGCTTTATATATTTCTATTTTCAAATATTCCTATATTCTATTCAACAAATGAATATTTATTTTTGTCAACACACGACTAATCTCAACGAATGAGTACTGTCCACGTGTGACTATTTTTGTTAAAATATTTCGTTCAACACATGACTAATCTCAACGGATGAGTACTGTCAACACATGAACCTTTATTTTATATTGATAAAGATGTAAATTTTATTATTAAAATATTTCGTTCAACACATGACTAATCTCAACGGATGAGTACGGTCAACACATGAACCTTTATTTTATATTGATAAAGATGTAAATTTTATTATTAAAATATTTCGTTCAACACATGACTAATCTCAACGGATGAGTACGGTCAACACATGAACCTTTATTTTATATTGATAAAGATGTAAATTTTATTATTAAAATATTTCGTTCAACACATGACTAATCTCAATGGATGAGTACGGTCAACACATGAACCTTTATTTTATATTGATAAAGATGTAAATTTTATTATTAAAATATTTCGTTCAACACATGACTAATCTCAACGGATGAGTACGGTCAACACATGAACCTATATTTTATAATATTCTTTATTTTCTAAATTGGAAAGAGGCCCAATCAATCACCATATAATGTTAATTATATGGATTTTCATACATCACACGTATATAATAGCACTGAAAAATAATCAACCATCAACCAAAGTGCACTACACTGTATAAGAATCAAATATAGATATCTAATGCTTATAACAACCTGTCAATCAATCGATCGACATATTTAATCAATCAGGATGAGTGAACTTCAAATTTCATCCCAACACCCGTGTGGGGTTTCAAACAATCAAACACAGATTTTATTTGTGCAATTGGGCGATGTGTAAAATTTATCGTCCCAATCAATGTCCTTCAAATAGGTGTACATAAACAAACCGTCCGGTTTGTAAATGAATATTTTATTCATTTCCACGTTAAAAATTATATTTTTAACGATAAAATATTTTATTTCAACACATGAATTTTTATTCAGTTCAATTATTCGATAAAACGATATTTTTAATTTTCTAACTTATTTTAGAAAATTTCGGCGGCATAACGGCACGATACTAGAAACGGGACGAGGCATAGCCTTATCCCCGGTCTAGTGAAGGCCCACGCCATTCACACATCAATCAAATCCATTCCATTTCACCAAACAACTCAAATTTCAATCAAGCAATCTAACTAATATTTGCAATCAAACAAACAAGTCCATGGTCTGTGGACGATTGTGTCGGGTGCTACTAAACACCGTCTACATCCTAGTATATATATATATAACTAGAAAAGAAATTGAAAAGTGAGAGATTCTCACCGATAGCTATCCAACTTCACGGCACTTCCTATGTAGAACATCTTCACCGTGCTCGCCTTTTGTCGCTTTCGTTGTCCGTAGCCACTATATATATAAAAATCACATTTTTTTTATATACTGATGTCTTTAAAATAAAAATCACATTTTGATTTGTTCACTTTCAATTTAAAATCATATTTTTATAATCGCTTCATATATTTAAAAATCGAATTTTCACTTCGCTATTCAATATATAAAAATCGAATTTTTATAATCACGCTATATGGATAAAAAAAATTCTAATTTTACATTGCTACTATATAGATAAAAATTCTATTTTTACCTCGCTATTCTCTATATAAAGATCTCGCCTTTTCAATTAAAAAGATTTCTCCTTTTCAAATATAAAGACTTCATCTTTTCAAAAATATAGATTTCGCTTTTATTTCCTCACTATAAAAATCACCTCTTTATTTCAATGTATAAATAATAAAAATCAGATTTTTATTTCGCTACATATACAAAGATGATATTTTTATATTTTAGATCTCATAAAGATTATATTTTTATAGTTCCTACTATGTAAAAATCATATTTTTATCTTTCTACAATATAAAAGATTATATTTTTATCGACTTTACTCAATATAGGAAAATCTAATTTTTATTCACTACTTCTATAATGTAAAAATAGAATTTCTACTTCATATTCAAAAATAGAAAAATCGGGTTTTTACTTCACATTCAATAATAGGAAAATCGCTTCTATTTCACTACACATATATGTAATTCTCATCTTTAACTAATTAAAAATGAAATCTTTCTATATATAAAAATCCATCCTTTTCTATAAAAAAAAATCACTTCTTTTATATTAAAAATCATATCTTTCCTAGTTTAAAAATCACGTCTTTAACTTGAAAAAAATCAGTTCTTTACTTGATAAAAATCAGTTCCTTACTCTTGAGAAAAGAAAATAAAATAAATAAACTTTAAATAAAAATCGAATTTTTATTTCAAATCTAAATATGTAAAAATCCTATTTATTTGTACATCATGCTATACATAAATAGAAACTGAAAATATGAATCAAATTAATTTTACTCACTGTTTTTTGGTGGAGGAGTGTTGCTAGCGTCGCTAGAGGGGAAGGAGGTGGCTCAGTCTGAGATGGAGGGTGCGAAGGTGGGTGTTGTCGTCGCGGTGGTGGTCGGACTGGCGGTGCGTCGGTCGTGGGCTCGAGGTGCCTTTGAGGGTTTGGAAGGGGTTTTAAATCAGAGAGAGGGAACTGAGGGTCGGTGGGCTCGTCGATCGATGGGAGGGGCGATGAACTGAGGCGGAGGGAGGTGCGATGGCCAGGGGGAACGCCAGGTGATGGCGACGGTCGGTGGCGAGGAGCTTCTCGTGGTGGCAGGCGCGACTTCGATTATTATTTTTTCTTCTTTTTTTTCCTTTCTGATATGAATCGAACGGCAGGGGGGGCTGAATGATTAAGGCGGTGAAGAGAGAGAGAGGTGAGTGGGGGTGTTTTATTTATTTATTTAATTATCTAAAAGTTGACTTTTTCATACGACCTCTAAAAGAGGCCCACCGCCTGTCGTCCATAGCTAATTACCCCCATTCCGAACACAATGGGATATGTATTGTAGGCTGATTCGATCGTTTCGATCAGTTTCCGTTAAAATCAACATATAACTCTATATATTGAATTTGAACACGTATTTCAATTTACTGGGGTAACATACTAACTCGAAAAATTCCAGAAAAATATTTTCTAGCTTCGTATTGACGATACGGTCCTAACAAAACTAGTTTCGTAAAATTCTGAGACCGTTTGAAAAATGGGCAATTTCCAGTCGATTAAAATCAGCTGAAACTGGTCAAACACGTTTTCCTTTGCCACACTCACATATTGATTCGAAAAATTATGGAATTTGAAACCTAGCAATAATTTGACATCATGGATCCAAAAAAGTGGTTTCATCGAAATCCGAGGTCGTTTGCAAAATTCCCATTTTTAAGGGCCTGAATTCCATAGCGACTATTCAGAATTTTCAACTGGACATATCTTTTGATCCCCGCTATGAAATTCCGATTTTTCGGATTCTTGGAAAGATATTCCCAATTAGATCCTATTATTTTTAGTTTCACTAAAATCCGGATTGTTTTGCACCCGGTACATTCAATTGAAGTTTGAAATCGAATTATTGAACTACCGCGCCATTTTCAATTCTATTTGTAATTATAAATAATTATTTATATTCTAACGACGACGTATATAATATATACGTTCTAATTATATTCAAAATAAATTTCTCATCGATATTATTTAAAATAATTCATTTTAAATATTCGAAATTCGCTAAAATTGCCAAAATAAAAATTTTAAACTAGCCCAGATTTTCCGGGTTATTACAGTTTTGGATATAGTTGCGTGGATTGACTGGAAATTGGGGGAGAAAGGAAGGAGGTTTTGATCGTCGATCGCAAGGAAAGGGGGCAGGAGCGTGTTTGACCGCGGGTTGGCAGGTCTTAGGGTTTTGACCAAGCTTTGACCCTTTATATATATTTATTTATTTTATTTAAATTCCTTTTTAAATTCCAAACCGTCACGAACTCTATATCAAGCCCAACGACTATCGCCCCTAACTAAATACCCCCATTCCAGACACAATGGAATATGTTTTGTAAGCCAATTCCAATGTTTTGATCAGTTTTTCTTTAAATTAAATTATAAATCAATATATATTGAATTCAAATGTACATTTTATTTTACCAGGGCCACATAATGACTCCAAAAATTCCCAAAAAATAAATCTAGCTATGTTTTGACGATATGATCCTAACAAAACTAATTTCGTTGAATTTGGAGATCGTTTGAAAAATGATCATTTTCTGGTCGATCCAATTCAAACTGGAATCTAGCAATAATTTGACATTCCGGATCCAAAAAAAGTGGTTTCATCGAAATAGGAGGTCATTTGTAAAATGGCTATTTATAAGGGCTATATTTATTCCATAACGACTATTTTGAATATTCAACTGGCCATAACTTTTTATTCCTCCTATGAAATCTGGATTTCTCACATTCGTTGGAAAGATATTTTCAAACAGTTTCAAATAGTTTTGGTTTCACCAAAATCCGGTATATTTTGAATCCTGTACATTCATTTGAAATTTGAAATTGAATTTTCAAACTACCGTGCCATTTCCAATTCCTTTTATAATTAAAATAAACATCTATATTCTAATTTCGATTTAAATAAATATATACGTTCTAATTCTATTCAAAATAAATTTCTAGTCGTTATTATTTAAAATAAATCATTTTAAATATTCAAAATTCATTAAAATTGCCAAAATAAAAATTTTAAATCGGTTCTGATTTTCTGGGTTGTTACAATCTCCCTCACTTAAAATCTTTTCGTCCTCAAAAAGGAACGGAGCTGAAAGTTGTTTAACTAATCAACTCAACTTTCATTCTGGCTTTCATTTTTCAACTTTTCAATTTCTAAGAATTTTCAAATTCTTCAAAAATTTGGCTAACACCCTAAATTTTCGATAAAATTCACCATAACCTCCTTTGTACGGGGAGCATCGGGAAAATCCCCAAACCACCACACAAGCCCTCTAATCTCAAAAAGAAAAAGAAAAAGCCAAGCGACTAGCCAATCAGCTCATAAAATCATCCAAAATCAATAAATTAGTAAACATGTACCTATCTGTCGGGCATACAATTTTATTTTTCTACTTAGCTTCCCTCCTATGACCTGTTCAATGTATATACATGTATATGTATGCAATTCCAATAAATTTTCAATTCAGTTCAATATTTGACTTGATTTTGCTACATTTCTCTTATTGGTATTATTATTCAAACATTTTATATCAGTCAAACTAATAATCATTCAATACAACCATCAATCAATTCGTTGATTAAATTTTCAAATGCATAACTTTAATACATAGTCAAAAATTAGGTTTTTGAGGCCAAATCCCAACAAATAATCCTGTGTAAGTTTAGGTTCTCACACCAATCTAATGGAAATATATAGAAATCCCACTTTCGAAACTCGAACACAAACTGCTGATGCTACGTAGCCATCAACAGAATCATCTCCGGGCGACTAGAGTGTGATTCTATATTTATCCACTATATTAAAACTTCGAATATACATTCATGAAGCGTATATGCAAAATCTCATATACTCAATTGTCCAAAATAAAATAAAATAATATACTCAAATACGTACAATTAGATTAAATTTTCAAAACAAAGTTGGTTTTCATTTTTATTTTAAAAATAACACTCTTAAGACTCATTCTAGGATACCACTGATCCTATCTCTAACGAGTCATTCTCCTTGGATATTACCAATCCTATCTCTGATGAATTCTTTCGTTTGGTTCTAATGTGTCTTGTTCTCCGAGCTCTGTAAACCAAAGCTCTGATACCAAACTATAACGACCTGAGCTTCCCCGTAAAGGAAAGCCCGAATCGAATTGAGAACATGACAAATCAGAACACAAACACTAGCACATTTCATTGCTTATTACAACAATTTATATCAGAGTACAATAATATACAGAGTGTGAATAAATAATATATATTTGATAAATATCTGAGATTTACAAATTACAATGCAGCGAAAAGTAATACAAAACACAACTGAAAGAGATAAATGGATACAAAGCTTTCCGAACATCATTCCAGCTGTAAACCAGGATCCTGTGAATATAAGTCTGCAAAACCAAAACTACTGGCTGCCCGTGTGGAAAATAAGGGCACCTAGAGTTTAGGTTAAAACAATAAACTCCAAGTCAGTCATGTGACTGGTGTGAGAACTAAAATGGTTATTAATTTGATTTTAAATTTAGGTAAATCAAGGGACCACGCCGTTTAACACGGAACGGGTTTACCCCCAAGAATACCAATGCATAAGACAAACAGCGCAATGCTAAATAAAGAACAACGAAGCTATTATAAGACTCAGGTCCCATCACACAATGCAACGCAAGCCGGAGGATAGAGTTTTTAACTTATAATAGCCAAAAATGCTTGGTACATGAAATTTCATCTTTTACTATTACTATAAGTGTATAGTGTCAAAACAATTTCAAATATAAATGTATCAATCATAGACGTCATGAGTGCCCCATCCCACTATGTCGCCATACTAGGCTCTACAATCAAAACCGCAAAATGTCGTATTGGAAGTTGGATTTCCATCTGTGAACCAAGGCAAGGGAACGTCCTTACCGAATTCGAGACACTCGAGCCCGCCCCTCAGGATACAGCCACAACTGCACCTTGGATCGTCAGGGCCTGTCCACTTGATGTGGATTAAAATTCCTAAACACTACATTTCCCCGCCCTATGGGGCGTCAATCTGGTCTGTATAAAGACCATACTATCCATCGGCCCCGCAGTGCCGATATATCTGAGGCGCCTCGCTATCCATCATCTACATAAGTAAAACATCTGGGCGTGCAAAACCCAGACACCACTCCTAGCTAGAAGGAAATGCATGTCCTCCCTGAGGTCCTCTCCTGTTTCTGATTCACACCGGGGTGTGAGGCTCGAATTAACGCTACATAAAGCTATGTTATATTAAAGCCGTGCTTTGATCATCAACCACAAGACTCTGCTTTTCAACAGTAGCCTTGATCATTTGCGTCTCAGCATGCCATATAGGCAATTCACACTATGCAACTGATGTCTATCAATCACACAGAATGAAATCCGATGTCAGACACACATACATTTACAAGTTCGTTCTGGGTCTGAACGAAATTGGAGGCACCTTATTCCTCGTCCCATATGTCCAATATAGGAGAGAGGTCCTCGCATATCCGGTCGATCTCCAAGTACGTCTGGACGATCACCACTTATTAACTTGTCTTGGGTGTACAGCCCAGTGAAGACAACAGTAATCATCCAAAAGATGTGAAGACCTCCGGTCTTCAACCACCGTCTTCATCGTCGACTCATCGCCGATTCAGTTATCCAGAATGGGATAAACCCGGTCTTTCCGAGCAACTCGCGTATATTATAAACAACTGCCACAAAAACACAACATACGCCTCATTCCAATTCTGGATATTCCTTTATTTAAATATTCATATCCTTCGAGAAAGGTTCCCATTATCAAAGATAAATTCTTTAAATTTATTCTTTAATCTTCCTTTGGATATCGATTCAAACCATTTTAAGGTTTTTCAAACTAGTCGGGATTAGCGCACCTTACCGAAGTAATCATTTATTTTATTTCCCAATCCCAACCTATTCATCCCATGGAGAAAAACTGGTCATACTCCATATTTAACACCACGGCGTTATTGGTAAAATTAATTACCATTTCACGTTCAAATCTAATTAAAGATTTAACTATCGCTTGGAGCAAAACTGGTGATACTCCATTCTCAATCATTTCTTGAATTTAATAATTTTAGTTATCAGATTCACATTTCAATCTAATTAAAGATTCATTAAAACTCTAATTCAGTTTTAATCTCCAAAAATCATTTGTTAATGATTTTCTTCAAAGTTAAGAAATTAATCCTATCTTTAACTGGGTAAAAGAACTAATGTCATTTAAAACACAGTTCAAAATAAACCCAAAGTCACATTCCATTAACAATGCAATATTCACGGAATACATACCAATATATATAATCGATATGAACTTCCATATCCAACCGATAATATAAGTGGAATAACGGCAAAGCCTTTTAAATTCCATATATATATTAACAGTCTTCCTCCACAGAAACTCACTTCGATTATTATCAAATCGGATTCCATTCCATTCCATTCCAATATATTAAATTGGAAAACTTTACTTTGGAAAATCTCCACTAAATCTTTAATAAGAAGATTTATAAGTTCCAAATCTCATTTCATTATAAATTGGGTTAAAGAACGAATGTAGTTAAAAACACAGTTCAAAATAAACCCAATTCACATTCCATTTCAAATCCAATTAAATATTAATTAATTGGTAATTCTTCTCTACATCTTAATTTAAAGATTTATTTTTTTCACACGGGGTTTAAGAACAGTGTTACTAAAGACCCCATCCCATCAGTCTCTAACCGTTAATTAGTAAGAGAACATTTCCCTAAGTATTAATCCCGAAGTCAGAAACCAACATTAGATCAATACCCAGGAAACCATTCAACTCAGCTAATCTCCAGTTAGTTTCTAATTTTCTTAACTCCATTGGGTTTTAAGAACAGTTTTATTAAAGATACCATTCCCGACAAACCCAAAATCTAATTTGATATTAAATACAAGGCTTTGAATAGAAAATATATTGGCTTATATTCAATATCAAATTCTGAAACCAACAAATATCTTATTGGGAATAACGAGATATATATATATATATATATATCTTCCAAATTCCTCCACAATGTCCGTATAATCACGGAATCCAATATCGAAATATTCCGAATATAATTTCGATTCAAATCCATTCCAATTCATATATTGGAAATTCTGGTTATTTTTAAAACCATTTCCAATCCAATTTATTTATTTAAAAATATTGGATTATAATTCTAGTTAATAACTAGTTCATTTGGATAAAATATATTTTTATCTTTACAA
This sequence comes from Allium sativum, assembly GCA_030737875.1. Classification (NCBI taxonomy): domain Eukaryota; kingdom Viridiplantae; phylum Streptophyta; class Magnoliopsida; order Asparagales; family Amaryllidaceae; genus Allium; species Allium sativum. Next base: position 289,474,329 of record CM060913.1, read on the forward strand.
ATATGGAATTTTTCATCCCCATTCTTTCCAAATCATTTATTATGATTTTACACAAATTATTGCTATTTTTAATAATTTTATCAAGGCCCGTACAGTCGATTTCCATAAACGGCCATCGAACTGCACTCACAACGATGTTTTCCAAATTTGATTTGGACATAATTCCAAATCCAACTGTCATATTTCAAATTTCTTATATTCGTTAGAAAGCTCTTTTCGATACGAACCCAATGGTTCCAGTTTCAGGAGAATCCGATGGTCGGATTTCCCGTAATGTCCATTCAAAGTCAATGGTCGAAATTCGTAAACTACCGCGGCGCGTTCTATTCGGGCCATTAAATATATATATATTATATATTTCGTCGATTTCCATTTAAAACGTATTTTATAAATCATTTTAAATTCGTTTTCAAAACGATTCCAACTTCATATTCACTTTTAAATCAAAATTGAATATTTCATATCATTAATATATAAATGATAATATTTTCAAAACATCAGATTTTGAAATCATTTCCTTTTCGAAATTCATTATAAAAATGAATAAAATCAATATAAATATCGTTCACGACAAAATGGCGTTAATTTAATCAATACGGCTTTATATATTTAAATATTTTCGTGTCCATCCCAAATCGGACATCAAAATCATATTTTGATCTTTGACAGAATATTATTTTAAATTATTCGTTATTTTAAAATATTCATTCTTTCTGAAGTGGAATCAGACACAGTTAATTAACATATAATGTTATTTATATGGATTTCATACAACACATGTATAGAACAACAAACACCCGTGTGGGGTTTTCAAAAAACAAACACTGATTATTATTTGTGCAGTTGGGCGATGTGTAAAATATATCATCCCAATCAATATCAGATAAATAAGTGTACATAAACAAACTGTCCAGTTTGTAAATGAATATTTATTTTATTTTCATTTCACAATAATTTATATATTTATTTTATATAAATAATTTTTATATACTACAATATCAATACATGACAATCACAATCAATTTCTACATCACAATACAATCAAACAAGTCGTCCATGGTCTGTGGACGACGGGGAGCAGTTCGTACATGCAGTTATAAAATAATTTAAATAACAATACAAAATAATAGTGAGGAGTTCTGACATTGGGATCCACTCCATCAGTTTTATCTGAATTTCTGTTCAGTTTGGATTTGAATTTGCCTGAAATCCAAACTGGCTCCGTTTTCGCTCTATTTAGTTCTGAAATGTAGTGCTGCTCAAGACGAGTCCAACGCAACTGACCGTTCGTCATTCCGACCTCGTATGAAGAAGATATCGTGTTATATACATTTAATTCCATTCGAGATAATTAAATAATTAATAATATAATCAATTAATTCCTAATTTACCCTTTCTTCTTCAACCCTGTCGTTCCTATCCAAAGCCACTGAACCCATTTACATGCACCAAAACCTCACCATCGCTCGTCACTGCAGATGATTTGGACGGCGATCGGAGACCTCAGGCGAACGCGCCGCAGTGCCACCACCTCCCCCCAGTGACCATGTAAAGTTTGAACCTCTTATGGTCCTCGAAATCCGCTCCTACCGCCGGCGCCTTGAACACAGAAATCCAGAAATCCACAACTCCAAATCCGATCACAACCGTTGAAGACCAAGATTTCACTGAGTAGAACCAATTTGCAGTAGAAAGTTTTGGATATAATTGCGTGGATTGACTGGAAATTGGGGGAGAAAGGGGGGAGGTTTTGATTGTCGATCGCAAGGAAAGGGGGCTGGAGCGTGTTTGACCGCTGGTTGGAAGGTCTTAGGGTATTGACCAAGCTTTGACCCTTTATATATATATTTATTTTAATTTAATTCGTTTTAAGATTCCAAACCGTCACGGTACATTTTAATTTATCGGGGCCACATAATGACTCCCAAAATTACCGAAAAATAAATCTAGCTATGTTTTGACGACATGGTCCTAACAAAATTAATTTCGTCGAATTTGGAGACTGTTTGAAAAATGATTATTTTCTGGTCGATCCAATTCAAACTAAAACTGTCAAACACGTTTTCATTTGCCACACTCACATATTAATTCCAAAAATTATGAAAACTAGAATCTAGCAATAGTTTGACATTCCAGATCCAACAAAAGTGGTTTCGTCAAAAACGGAGGTCATTTGCAAAATGGCTATTTATAAGGGCTATATTTATTCCATAGCGACTATTCTGAATATTCAACTGGCCATAACTTTTTATTCCTGCTATGAAATCTGGATTTTTCACATTCGTTGGAAAGATATTTTCAAAAAGATTCAAATATTTTTGGTTTCACTAAAATCCGGTTTATTTTGAATCTTGTACATTCATTTGAAATTTGAAATCGAATTTTCAAACTACCACGCCATTTCCAATTCCTTTTATAATTAAAATAAATATTTATATTCTAATTTCGATTTAAATAAATATATACATTCTAATTCTATTCAAAATAAATTTCTAGTTGTTATTATTTAAAATTAATCATTTTAAATATTCAAAATTCATTAAAATTGCCAAAATAAAAATTTTAAATTGGTTCTGATTTTCCGGGTTGTTACAAGCAATCCCCACACGGGTATTGGAATGATAATTTTACACGTCGCCTAATTATGCACATAATGATCATTGGTGTTGATTGAAAGCCCCATACGGGTCTGGGGATGATAATAACTTCACACATCTCCCTTGTGTTTAGTTGTATGTCAACCGATTGATTAACAAACTGTTATAAGCGTTATTGAATTGTTTAATGCTTATACAGTTGCAAATTGCACTTTGGATGTGAATTGAATGTTAATAGTTGTTTATCACTATTTTTGAATACATGCGATATATGAAATCCATATAAATAAAATTATACGGTAATTGATTAAGCCTGTGTCCAGTTCAGAAATAACGAATATTTTAAAATAATATTCAATGAAGAATCAAAATATGACTTTGATGGCCGATTTTGGACGGACACAAAAATATTGAAATACTCCAAGTTTGAAAGATAAAAGATATTTTTATCTGAATGAAATAACAATTAGAATAAAGAATTTATATGGTTTTAATATAACCAGAATTTTTCCAATGTATGAATTGGAAATGATTTGAATGGAAATAAACTTCAGAATATTTCGATATTGGATTCTGTGATTATACAGATATCATTGAGGAATTTGGAAGATATAGATATCGGTATTCCCAATACGATATCTGTTAGTTTCAGAATTTGATATTGAATATAAGTCGATATGATTTCTATTCAGAGCCTTGTGTTTAATATCCAAAGCGGATTTTGGGTTTGTCGTGAATGGTATCTTTAATAATACCATTCTTAAACCCAGTGGAGAGTAGAATAAATTTTTTCATTTAGATTTAGTAAGATTTTCCAATCAGTGAATATAATTGGAAATTAAATGAAATTGTATTTTGGGTTCTTTGTGAACGATGTTTTAAATGACATTAGTTCTTAAACCCAATTAACGGTGAAGTTATGATTTGGAATTTATAATCTTTTAATTAAGACTAATAAATTTTTTTCCAAAGTAAACTCTCGAGAATATCTTTTCTCTGTAAACAAACGTATGTCCATGACGGTGACAGACGTCTGTTCAAGTTAAAAGAGAAAAAAGGGTATGGTTCAGCTCAGACGTCTTACCATATATGGTTAGACGTCTGTACAAACTCTCGAGAATATTTTCCCTATAAACAGACGTCTGTCCAAAGGGAGAAAGACGTCTCTCAAAACTCTTGGGAAATCTTACCATGTAAGATTAAATATCTGTGCATTTTATGCCAGATGTCTGACTTGTGCAGGAATGCACAATTTATCTTGTGCATCTTATGTTATGAAATTGGAATTTATAAATCTCTTAACTAAGATTTAATGAGAATTTTCCAAAGTGAAATTTTCCAATTTGATGAACTAAATTGAAATGTGAAAGAAGTAATTAAATTTACTGAATTCAAGAAATGATCGAGATATGGAGTATCACCAGTTTGACTGCATGTGATAGTTAAATCTTTAATTAGATTTGAAACGTGAAATGGTAATTGAGTTTAACGATAACACAGTGGGTGTTTGATATGGAGTACCATCAGTTTTACTCCATGGGATGAATAGGTTGGGATTGGGATAATAAAATTATGATCACTTTCGGTAAGGCTCGCAAATCTCGACTAGTTGATAAACCTTAATTCGGTTTAAGTTGAGAAAAGATATTAAAAATCTTTTGAAATGATTTCCAAGAAGATTTGAATAAAAGTATATTCTGGATTGGAATGAGGCGTATGATGTGTTATTATAGCATTTAATTTTAAGATACGCGAGTTATTCGGAAAGATCGGGTTTAACCCATTCTGAATAACTGATACGACAACTGAAAGTCGACGATGAAGACTGTGGTTGAAGAACAGAGATCTTCACATCACTTGGATGATTATTAATGTCTTGATTGGGATGTACACCCAAGACAAGGTAATAAGTGGTGATCGTCCAGACGTATTTGGAGATCGACCGGATATGCGAGGGCCTCTCTCCTATATTGGACATATAGGATGAGGAATTAGGTGCATATGGTTTCCTCCAGACCCAGAACGGACTTGCAAATGGATGGTATGTCTGACATTGTATTCCTTTATGCGGTATTCGTTGATCTCTGCTAAATATATATTTGTTTGGTGGCGGAGAATTTATTCTCTTGTTAATACCCTTCTCTAAGACGTACAAGCTTAGAGGTCATATATTGGTGGAAATCAATGGTATGGTATGGATTGACAATGTGGCATGCTGAGATGCGTGGATCAAAGCTTTTGTTGAAAAGCATGACTTTGTGGTTGATGACCAAAGAACGGATTTAAATAGCATAGCTTTGTGTAGTGTGAATTCACGAGCTTCACACCCCGGTATGAACCAAAAACGGGATGAGTAACGTATGAAAATGGACATACGTTAGTTTCTACCTACGGATGATGTCATGGTATAGAACCCAGATATTTACTTATGTGGATGTTGGATATTATTTGATGGAAGGCGAGGTACCTCGGATTTGATATCAGGACCGAATAAAGGTTCTAGATGGTCGACGTGACTGACCATTTTAGAGGTTCGATAGAACTGGCTAACGTTTAGTTTATGGTATAACTAATCAGCGATGACTGACCGACCATGCGGCTAACCCAGGGCTCACCAGAGTCTGAGTCTTGAGGCATTGCTAGTGTGTCTCAAATCGGTAAGGACGATCGCTTGCCTTGGTTCATAGATGGAAATCCAAATTCCAATACGAGATTTTACGGTTTTAGTTGTAAACCTATATGGCAACATAATATATGGTACCTATGCCGCCTATGATTGATACATTTACATTTGAAGTTGATTTCTTCCCTTATAGTAATAATAAAAGATAACTTTTGCGTACCAAGCATATTTGGTCATTATAAGGTAAAACTCTATCCTTCGGTTTGCGTTGCATTGTGTGATGGGACCTGAGTCTTATAATGACTTCATTTTCCTTTTTAGCATTGCGTTGTTTGCTTATGGTATTCTTGAAAGGAAACCCATTCCGTGTTATACGGCATGGTCCCTTGATTAACCTAACATTAAAATAAAGTTAATAACTGTTTTAGTTCTCACACCAGTCCCATGACCAACTCAGAGTTTATTGTTTCCAGCTAAACTCTGGGTGCCCATATTTTCCACACGGGCAGCTAGTAGTTTTGGTTTTTGCTGATATTTCTTTTCACATGATCCTGAATTAAAGCTGGAGCTATATTCGGAATGCTTTGTATCTGTGTATTTCTTTCAGTTGTGGTAGTTGATGTTTTTCGATGTACATTATACTTATGTTTTATATTTCTGATATTTTCCGTTTTATATTATTTGTGTACTCTGATATCTTGTACTCTGATGTAAATTGTTGTAATATTAATGAAATGTTCTCATGTTTGTGTTCTGATGCGTCGTGTTCTCATTACAATCCACGTTCTCCCATCTCTTCGGAGGTCGGGCAAATATGGGGCGTGACAGTTTGGTATCAGAGCTTTGGTTTACAAAGCTCAAGAACAAGACACATTAGAACCATACAAAAGAATTCATCAGAGATAGGATTAGTAATAACCTACAAGAATAACTCGTTAGAGATAGGCTTAGTAATACCCTAGAGTGAGTTTGAAGCGTGTGCTTATTCAAAACGAATTTAGTTTTGAAAATTATATCTTATTATACGTATTTGCATATTTTATTTTATATTGATTTTTTAGACTATCAAGTATAAGAAGATTTTGCATATACATCTGATCCACGTGTCTACGAAGTCTCAAATATACCGGGTAGATATAGAATCACACTCTAGTCGCCCGAAGATGATTCTGATGATAGTCTAAACATCATCAACATTTATGTTCGAGTTTCGAAAGTGGGATATCTATATGATTCCAATTGACTAGTGTGAGAACCAAAATTTAGTTAGAGTTTATTTTTGTGATTTGGCATTGATATTATATTTTTGAGTATATATAAAAGTTACATATTTAAAAAGCTAATCAACTAATTGATTGTTGGCTGTGATGGGATTATTAGTTTAACTAATAAAAATATTGGAATAATAAAACCAACATGTGAGTGAAATATAAATTAAGCCGAATTGAATATAATGTTGAATTGGGTTGAAATTTATTTTGAATTGGATAAATACATGTACATGCATATATATTGAACATGTTGTAGCATGGAAGTTAAGAAGAGGAATAAAATTGTATGCCCGACATATAGGTACATATTTACTGTATTTATTGGGTTTGATGATTTTATGATCCGTTTGGCTTTTGATTTTCTCTTGATATATGAAAGCTTATAGAGGCCATTTGTAGTTGTACCAATCAACCCATATAATGGAGGTTATGAAAAAAAATCGATATTTTTAAGGAGTGTAGTCAAATTTTGAGAAATTAGTAAGTTCTTAGAAGTTGAAGAACATAAGCCAGAATGAAAGTTCAGTTGGTTGGTTAAGCAACTTTCAGCTCCGTTCCTTTTTCGAGGACGAAAAAGTTTTAAGTAGGGGAGATTGTAACAACCCGTATTTTTAGAACCATTCTAAAATTTATTTTTAATAGATTTTAATGGATTTTACATATTTAAGATGGTTTATTTTGAGAATTAATGATTTAAAGTTTATTTAAATCGAAGTTAGAACGTATAAATTTAAAATTTAATTAAAACAGGCTTGAAATGGCGTGATAGTTTGAAAATTTGATTTTAATCTTTGAATGAATATACATAATTCAATACAAGTCCGAGTTTGACAAAACAAGAAACATTGGAATATTTTGAATTGTAATTTTCTAACGAATGTAAGAAATGAGATTTCACTTTGTAAATTGTAATTTATGTCTAAATTAAAATTTAGAATAGTCGCTATGGAATTTAAATATATTTTTAAAAGGTATATATACCCGTAGAAAACTCACATTTTGCATACGGAGGAATTTGGACTCGAAACTACTTCCATTGAGTTCAAAATGCCATTTGCGTGTTCGAAAACTATAAGCATCGATACCTTTAGAGTTAGAGAAATTTTGGTCTTTTTCATTGGATATAAGACCAAAATATCACTTTCTGCATATGGGCGAATTTGGACTCAAAACCACTTTCATTGAGTTTGAAATGTCGTTTGCGTGCTCGAAAACTATAAGCTTCGATATGTTTCGAGTTTGTGAAAATTGGCACTTGGGTTGGGTCTTGGTTTAGCTAACTTAGCTCACCATAGAACCCCAAAATCAGCCCCTTTCTCCCATTCATTTCAACACTTAGCCAAACTATAAAAAAAATGGGGAAAGGAATGGCAAATTAAAATTCTTAAGCTAGGTTTTGCAAATCCAAGCTCAAATCAAGGGGAAATTAAAAGAGACAACATGTGTAAGCTTCTCAATCTCCTTCTCCATCTTCTCCTACTTGTTTTCCCTTCGATTTCTAAGATTTCCGATGACCTAAATCCTAGGAGATTTGTGCATTCATGTTTATATTGAAGATTTGTGAGTAATATTGGAAGAGAGGTTGTTCTAGCTTGTCATTAGATCGATTTCTTGCTTCTAACCATCAAAGGTGAAAGTTTTATGAGTTGTTCATGTACCCACATTTATACCACAAGCTTATAGCTTATAGGAGTGTGGATTAGAGTTCATTTGAGTTTGCATATGCCAGTGAGATGGATAGGTTTGTAAAACTTGGTCAGTTTCATATATTCATGTATCATTAAATTGGAAATTATGATTGGAATAGTCCACACAATCAAGTGCATGTGCTACAAGTGGTTTAGGCGGTATTGTGAAGCTCCGTTGTCGCACCGGCAAGTTCTAAGACTTCATAATTCTCTTGAATCGTATTTGATTGCTTTGGTTAGAAAAAATTTCTATTTTGGAATCCATAATCAAAATCATTGCAATCTTATGTATATATGTTTGTCCATGTGTTCATGAGTGGTTTTGGCAAGCTAAAGAGGCTTCATTTAAGCTTAGGAATCATCATAAACCATCACCATTGATTCGGGCTCGTCCAAGGCCGATTACACATACATTGGCAATCAAAATGTTTATTTGCTTCAGCTCAGACGTCTGACCAAAATGGGTTAGACGTCTGTCCAAGCTCTCGGGAAAAATAAAAAAATGCTCACTATTAGGTCAGACGTATGTCCAAGGGGGGGGGGGGAGTCAGACATCTATTGGCTTAAAACTGCTGTTGACCAGTGGAGACCACGGTCAACAGTTTAGGTCCATCCAGGCTCTTTCCCAGCCGAGTTTTGGCCAATTTCGACTTCGTTTGTGACTTGTCAGTTTCTCTAATTCGCAGATTTCAGCAGTCATATTCTTACGAAATCGTTTTATAAAATCGTAAATTAAAGAATGATGGAGTGGAAACCATTGATGAGAATTCTCTCACTCAAGTATCTTATACAGTTATGTATTTTTATAATTGAATATATATTGTTTGTTTGTGATTGCAATGTTGTTTGGTGGTTGATGGATGTTTACAGTTTTAATGTTATAATTATTAAACTGTGATTATAAACGTTTATAAATAAAACATTTATATTAAAAATGATTGAGATGACACCACCCATCTCCCGAAAATTAGATAAGTTCACATGGATTGTGATGTAAACCCCACACGGGTATTGGAACGATAATTTTACACGTCGCTCAATTATGCAAATAATGATCGTTGGATGTTGATTGAAAACCCCACATGTGTCTGGGGATGATAATAACTTCGCACATCTCCCTTGTGTTTAGTTGTATGTCAACCGATTGATTGAAGGATTGTTATAAACATTATTGAATTATTTAATGCTTATACAATTGCAAATTGCAGTCTGGATGTGAATTGAATGTTAATAGTTGTTTATCACTATTTTTGAATACATGCAATGTATGGAATCCATATAAATAAAATTATATGGTATATGGTTGAGCCTGATTCGAATTCAGAAATAACGGATATTTTATAATAATATTCAGTGAAGAATTGAAATATGACTTTGATGTCTGATTTTGGATGGACACAAAAATATTGAAATACTCCAAGTTTGAAAGATAGAAGATATTTTTATCTAAATGAAATGGTTAACAACTAGAACAAAGAATTTATATGGTTTTAATATAACAAGAATTTTTCCAATGTATGAATTGGAAAGGATTTGAATGGAAATAATCTTCGGAATAGTTTTATATTTGATTCCATGATTATACAGATATCATTGAGGAACTTGGAAGATACAGATATCGATATTCCCAACACGATATCTGTTAGTTTCAGAATTTGATATTGAATATAAGTCGATATGATTTCTATTCAAAACCTTGTATTTAATATCAAAGTGGATTTTAGGTTTGTCATGAATGGTATCTTTAACAATATTGTTCATAAACCCAGTGGAGAATAAAATAAATCTTTTCATTTAGACTTAGTGAGATTTTCCAATCAATGAATATAATTGGAAATTAAATAAAATTGGATTTTGGGTTCTTTGTGAACGATGTTTCAAATGACATTAGTTCTTAAACCCAATTAACGATGAAGTTATGATTTGGATCTTATAATCTTTTAATTAAGATTAATGGAATTTTTCCAAAGTAAACTCTTGGGAATATCTTTTCCCTGTAAACAGACGTTTGTCCATGGGGGTGATAGACGTTTGTTCAAGCTAAAAGAGAAAAAAGTATGGCTTTCGCTCAGATGTCTGACCATATATGGTAAGACGTCTGTACAAATTCTCAGGAATATTTTCCCTGCAAATAGACGTCTGTCCAAAGGGGGTCAGACGTCTGTCAAAACTCTCTGGAAATCTTACCCTGTAAGATCAGACGTCTGTGCATTTTATGTCTGATGTCTGACCTGTGTAGAAATTCACAATTTATCTTGTGCATCTTATGTTATGAAATTGGAATTTAAAAATCTCTTAACTAAGACTTAATGAGAATTTTCCAAAGTGAAATTTTCCAATTTGATGAACTAAATTGAAATGCGAATGAAGTAATTAAATTTACTGAATTCAAGAAATGACCGAGATATGGAGTATCACCAGTTTGACCCCATGTGATAGTTAAATCTTTAATTAGATTTGAAACATGAAATGGTAATTGAGTTTACCGATAACACAATTGGTGTTTGATATGGAGTACCACCAGTTTTGCTCCATGGGATGAATAGGTTGGGCTTATGATCACTTCGGTAAGGCTCGCAAATCTCGACTAGTTGATAAACCTTAATTAGGTTTAAGTTGAGAAAAGATATTAAAAATATTTTGAAATGATTTCCAAGAAGATCTGAATAAAAGAATATTCTGGATTGGAATAAGGCGTATGATGTGTTATTATAGCACTTGATTTTAAGATAGCGAGTTATTCGGAAAGACTGGGTTAACCTATTCTAAAAAACTTATACGATGATTGAAAGTCGACGATGAAGACGGTGGCTGAAAACTGGAGATCTTCTCATCGTTTGGATGATTACTGATGTCTTGATTGGGGTGTACACCCAAGATAAGGTAATAAGTGGTAATCGTCCAGACGTACTTGGAGATCGATCGGATATGCGAGGGCCTCTCTCCTGTATTGTACATATAGGACGAGGAATAAGGTGCCTCCGGTTTCGTTCAGACCCAAAACAGACTTGCAAATGGATGGTATGTCTGACATTGTATTCCTTTATGTGGTATTCGTTGATCTGTACTAAATATATATCTGTTTGGTGGCGGAGAATTTATTCTCTTGCTTAACACCCTTCTTTGAGACGTATGAGCTTAGAGGTTATATATTGGTGGAAATTAATGGTATGGTATGTATTTACAATGTGGCATGCTGAGATACATGGATCAAAGATTTTGTTGAAAAGCAAGGCTTTGTGGTTGATGATCAAAGCATGGTTTTAAATAGCATAGCTTTGTGTAGCGTGAATTCGTGAGCTTCACACCCCGGTATGAACCAAAAGTGGGATAAGGGACGTTTGGAAATGGACATACATTAGTTTTGCGACGACCCGAATTCCCGTTTAGACGGAAACAGGGCTATCTTTGGAATATAACACAGAAACAGATAATAGCAGAACAAAATTAAATAAATACACCAGATAATGAACAACAAAATATACTGGATAAAAGTAATCATCAGAGTTACACAGTATACAGGATCTTACTTAGTACAAATACAGTTCAGCTATACATAAATGTCTACAGCGGAAATAAACAAAATATGTACAATAGGAGCTGAACAACATAAAAAGAAATAAATGATAGAATCCATCTTCAACTCCAGCTATCCAGAAAGAACCAGCTAAACCTGAATACAAGGCTGCCCGTGTAGAAAGAGGGGCACCCGAGTTTGAAAGTGAAACAAACTACGAGTCAGTCATGGGACTGGTATGAGAAATCCACTCAACACATATATAATTGGCCAATCACAGGACCACGCCACTTTCGTGGAACGAGTTTACTCCATTGGATTGCCAGTGCTTTAAAACAAATCTTTCTTTTAAACATCGCTATGCTTTTTATAAAAATGAAGCCGTTATAAGACTCAGTTCCCATCACACAATGCAACGCAAACCGGAGGATAGAGTTTTTACCTTATAACGGCCAAAATATGATTGATACGAATAAAACAAAGGCATTTGATATTATTACTAGTGTTTATATGTTTTGAAAAAAACAATTTCAAATCATAACTATCAATCATAGACGGCATTAATGCCCCATACCACTATGTCGCCATATATAGGTATACAATCAAAACCGCACGATGTCGTATTTGGAAATTGATTTCCGTCATGAACCAAGGAAAAAGATAGTCCTTACCGAATTCGAGACAATCTAGCCTACCATGCCTCAGGAACAGCCGCAACTGCCCCCTGGATCGTCAGGGCCGGTCCACCGATGTGGATTATTATACCTGAACAATACGTCTCCCCGCCCTTTGGGGCGCAAACGAGCCAACGAATGACTCCATCGGACCCGGATCGTCCGATCAAACCGAGGCGCCTCGCAACAGCAACAACCACATAGGTGAAAAGTATATAAATGTCAGGGCTGGTAGGTCACTGACACCACCCTAGCTAGAAAGAAACGCATGCCCTCCCTGATGTCCTTCTCCCGTTTTAGGTTTATCCCGGGGTGTGAGGCTCGCGAATTCACGTTATACACAAAGCTACGCCACACAGGCGGCGCTTTGATCATCACCACAAGACTTTGCTTTTCAACAGAAGCCCTGATCACTGCATCTTAGCATGCCACACAGGCAGTTCATGCCATGCAACTGATGTCCATCAATATACAACCTCTGAGCTCGTGCGTCTCAGAGAAGGGCGTTAAGCAAAAGAATAAATTCTCTGCCGCCAAACAGATGTATATTTAACAGAAATCAATCAACACAGAATAAAATCCAATGTCAGACACACAGTCCATTTTCAAGTCCGTTCTGGGTCTGAACGAAACCGGAGGCACTAAATACCTCGCAAACCCTTCGATCACCACGTACGTCTGGACGATCACCACTCATTATCCATATTTCGGGATGCCTCCCAATCAGGACCTCGGTTACCATCCAAACGAGGTGAAGATCTCCGGTCTTCGACCACCGTCTTCATCTTCGACTTTCAATCGTCGGTCAATTATTCAAAATGAGAATTAACTCGGCCTTTTCGAATAATTCACGTATATTTAGAATTTCAAATCGATTTATTTCAATGGTTAAATTATTCGACAACACCAATTTTGTTCTTTAATGTAATTTTCACACCAAACACATTCAACCATCAAAAGCCACATAAATCAAGCAAATTCAGTTTATTTCCATTCCATATCGTTCCCAATATTTTATAACGATTTATCGCTATTTTTATTTATTTTAAAATAGCTAATTTATTCAAAACGACGCTTCGGGCCATAAAGCGGCCGTGGCGCTGTTTTTCTTCCGATTTGATTTACACATATCTGAAAATCTAACCGTTGTATCTTCACAAAATTTACATCCTTAGAAAGGTCTTTTCCAAACGAATCCAACGGTTCCAGTTTCGGGAAAATCCGACGGTCGGATCTCCCGGTACAATCGTTTGAATTTTCGATTTCAAAATACGAACTGCAGCGTCGTTATTCGATTAAATATATAATTATATTTATATATATAAATATAATCGCTTCTGGCGCTGTTTTTCTTCCGATTTGAATTAAACATTCCAGACAATCCAACCGTTGGATTTTTACAAGGTTGGTGCCGTTGGAAAGATTATTCCAAGGCGAACCCGACGGTTGAGGTTTCGGGAAAATCCAATGGTCGGATTCCCCGTACTAGTCGTTTGAAATCACGGTTTCAAAATACAAACTGCACGGCTTCGTTTCGTTTTAATTTTATTTATATTTATATATTTATATAAATATAGTTCATTCAATGATTTCCATATCGTTTTCACTTCAAATATTTTTCTAACACCTTAAAATTTTGGAAAATTTCGCCATAACCTCCCCTGCACTGGGAGCATCGGGAAATTGCAAATAGCTTTCCCGGTCCTTCTAATCTCAAAAAGAAAAAGAAAAAGCCAAGCGGCTAGCCAACAGGCTCATAAAATCATCACCCAAACAAAGCAGTAAATGTGTACCTATTTGCCGGGCACAAAATTTTATTCCTCTTCTCTAGCCCCTTTGCTATAACCTGTTCAATAAATATGCATGTACATATATATACAGTTCTTATCATTTATCACTTTCTATTCAACTTCATATTTGATTTCTGTTTGGTTTAAAAACACCATTCATTCTAATGTTACATAAATAGGTGCAAATCATTTCATTAGCTAATTAATGAATATTTCAACTCATATATGTTTATTTTGAACAAGTGGCTATTTTTAACACTTCACATTTCAACGGTTTATGCGTACAATAAAAATGTGATTTTTATTGTAAAACAATTCATTTCAAAACACTATTTTTCTATATAGTTCATGTTGGTGATAAAAATGAGATCTTTATCATAAAACAATTTCTTTTAAAACGAGATTACTTTACACAGTTCATATAGTCGATAAAAGGTGATTTTTATTATCAAACGATTTATTTCAAAATATGAATACCATTCAACACATGAATTTCTAATCAACGAATGAATATCCATTCAACACATGAAGGTTTTCTATTCATTGAATAAATATAGTTTAAGCATATGAAAATAATTCAAACACTCGAATATTATTCAAAATTTCGGCAGCATAACGGCAGGGTAGTTAAACCGGGACCGTCCCTAGTACGGCTCCTCGCTCTACCTTAAAACCTCGCGGTTTTTGACAATGGGGACCATGCATCTAGTTCCCACGCAGGCGGCATGTATATATTTATTTCATTTCCACAAACTAATCCTATGTGGTTTCAACCAAATGTTTCTCAACCACAAACGGGTATTTTTCAACCACAATCAAATCAATATCCATCACAAACAATCCCAAACAATCATTCGCTATCAATCAATTTTCACAACAATTTCAACCAATAAATATCGTCCATGGTTTGTGGACGAGGAGCGTATATATATATATATATATTATATATAGCAATTCACTTTTATTTCCACACATATATATATAGAAAAAGAAATTGAAGAGTGAGAAATTCTCACCGAATAGCTAATTCAATCCCACGACTCTTCTTTGCATAAAATCTTCGCCAATCTCTCTTTTTGTCGCTTTGTTGCCCGTATTCTCTACATATGTAAAAATCGAATTTTTACTATGTTATTCAATATATATTAATCGAATTTCAAAAATATAGATTCCGCCTTTTCAAAAATAAAGATTATATTTTTAATATTCCTATGATGTAAAGATTATATTTTTATTGCTTTAAAAATATAAAAATCATATCTTACTTCTCCTACTTAATAAAAATTCCGTCTTTTCTATTTTAAAAATATGATCTTTTCTATTCTAAAAAAAATCTGATCTTTTTAAAGTTCTAATCTTTTTCTTTTAAAAGTTCAAATCTTTTTCTTTTAAAAGATTAAACCTTTTTCTATTTAAAGTTTTTAAAATCAAATCAGTTTTAAAGTTCAAATCTTTTTTTCTATTTTATATCTTAAAATAAAATCAGGTTTTAAATTCTTTTCTTTTTAAAGTTTAAATTAAAAATCAGTTTTTTTAAATCTGTTAAAAATCAGTTTTAAACCCCTTTTAAAATCATCATTTAAACCCTAAAAAAAATCAGTTTTAAAATCATTTTAAAATCAGTTTTTAAATCATTAAAAATAAAATAGCAAAAAAAAAAAAAAAACTTACAGAGGGGGGTTTCCGCGGATCGTCGAAGGGAAGGCGGCTCGAGGGTGGCGCTCGGGGTTCGCCGGTGGTGGCAGGCAGTGGGGTTTGGGGTCGTTGCGAATCGGACAGGGGGCTAATCGGGTGTCGCGATGCTTCGAGGGGGACGGGGTCTTCGGGGGTTTCGTCACTGGGAGGAGGAGGCTGGACGGAGGGGGGGGGCGATGTCTTCGTCGGCGGCGTTCGCTCGAGGGGGGGGGGGGCTGGCGATAGCGTCGCGATGGCTTTAGGGTTCTTCTTTTTTTTTTTTCTGCTTGAAATCGAAATGAACGGGGGGGGGGGGGGGGGCAGGAAGAAAGATAAAGGGAGGGAAAATAGAGATTTTTTTTATTTTTTTATTTAATTATTTAATTTTGCAAATAGGTTGACTTTTACATATGACCTCTAAACGAGGCCCACCGCCTGTCGTCCATAGCGTTTAACCCCCATTCCGAACACAATGGGATATGTATCGCAAGCTGATTTGATCGTTACAATCGGTTTCCGTTGAATTTACATTTAAATCACTATATTGAATTTTAAACGTACATTTCAAATTACCGGGGTCACATACTAACTAGAAAAAATCCAGAAAAATATTTTCTAGCTTCGTATTGACGATACGGTCCTAACAAAACTAGTTTCGTCGAATTCTGAGACCGTTTGAAAAATGGCCAATTTCAAGTCGATTAAAATCAACTAAAACCGGTCAAACGCGTTTTCTTTTGCCACGCTCACATATTGATTTGAAAAATTATGAAATTTGAAACCTAGCAATAACTTGACACTGCGGATCCAACAAAAGTGGTTTCGTCGAAATCCGAGGTCATTTGCAAAATGTCCATCTTTAAGGGCCTGAATTCCATAGCGACTATTCAGAATTTTCAACTGGACATATCTTTTGATTCCCGCTATCAAATTTCGATTGGTCAGATTCGTTGGAAAGATATCATCAATTAGATCCTAATGTTTTTGGTTTCACTAAAATCCGGATTGTTTTGCACCCGGTATATTCAATTGAAGTTTGAAATCGAATTATCGAACTACCGCGCTATTTTCAATTCTATATATAATTATAATTAATTATATTCGTTTTCAATTGTCGATTCAAACTCGGTTTTCATCGCCATTATTTAAAATATTTATTTTAAATATTTAAAATCCATTATTTTAGCCAATTTTAAAATTTTTAAATTGGTTCAGATTTTCTGGGTCGTTACAAGTTTCTAGCTATGGGTGATCTCATGGTATGGAGCCCATACATTTACTTATGTGGATGTTGGATATTATTTGATGGAAGGCGAGGTACCCCGGATTTGATATCAGGACCGACTAAAAGGTCCTAGATAGTCGACGTGACTGACCATTTTAGGGGTTCGATAGAACCGACTAACGTATAGTTTATGGTATAACTAATCAACGACGGCTGACCAACCATGCGGCTAACCTAGGGCCCCTCAGAGTCTGAGTCCTGAGACATTTCTAGTGTGCATCGAATCGGTAAGGACGATCGCTTTCCTTGGTTTATAGATGGAAATCCAAATTCCAATACACGATTTTATGGTTTTCGTTGTAAACCTATATGGCGACATAATATATGGTACCTATGCCGCCTATGATTGATACATTTATATTTGAAGTTAATTTCTTCACTTATGTTAATAATAAAAGATAACTTTTGCGTACCAAGCATATTTGGCCATTATAATGTAAAACACTATCCTCTGGCTTGCGTTCCATTGTGTGATGGGACCAGAGTCTTATAATGGCTTCATTTTTCCTTTTTAGCATTGCGTTGTTAGCTTATGGTATTCTTGGGAGAAAACCCGTTCCATGTTATACGGCGTGGTCCCTAGATTTACCCAACATTAAAATAAAGTTAATAACTGTTTTAGTTCTCACACCAGTCGCATGACTGACTCGGAGTTTATTGTTTCCAACTAAACTCTGGGTGCCCATATTTTCCACACGGACAGCTAGTTGTTTTGTTTTTCGTAGATATTTCTTTTCACATGATCCTGGATTACAGCTGGAGCTATATTCGAAATGCTTTGTATTCATGTATTTCTTTTAGTTGTGGCAGTTGATGTTTTCCATTGTACATTGTACTTATGTATTATATTTCCGCTGTTTTGTAATTTAAATCTTTGATATTTTCCATTGTATATTATTTATGTGTACTCTGATATCTTGTACTATGATGTAAATTATTGTAATATCAATGAAATGTTCTCATGTTTGTGTTCTGATGCGTCGTGTTCTCATTCCGCGTTCTCCTGTCTCTTCGGAGGCGGGCGAATTTGGGGCATAACAACTATTCCTATTTACTGCTGAAAGACGTAGTTGGTGCCTCCATATTTCCAAGGTGTTGTCGTCGTTATTCGTCGCTCTTCTGCTCCGACAATATTTGTAGTCATCTAGATATTCTTTCTATTTCTTAATAAGGTTATTGATTCAATTGTATTTTGTTTATTTTTGGTTTTGATCCATTGAGTGTAAAGAAAATTTGTTTTTGGTGAATCAATAAAGAGGGTGGTTAGGTGGAATATTTTTGTATGCTATTGTTTCTGATTTATTGTGTTGTTATTTTTAATCAAATTCATCTTCAAGTGATTGGGTGAAAAAGATCCTTTTTTGGGCGTTTATTCAAACTTCCGCTGCGCACAAAACCCCAACATTGTATGTGTGTGTTAAGTAGTTTGAGAATGCATTAATGGTGTTTAATTAGGTGTTGGAATGTGTTTTAAATCCTCAAATTGGTGTGAATATGATTAACCTTTATTAATGATTGTCTTGAAAGCTCAAACTTATGGTCTGACTATGAACTTCTAAAATACCCTTGCATCTATTGTTGTATTTGTTGCTTAAAATAGGATCCAGTAATTAATTATTTTTACAAGTTCAAGCCAACTTTCTCTGATTTCCCATGACGCACGAAGCTTCCTCCGCAGTTCTTCAAAATGAACAATCCTTATGTTTCATTTTCCTCATTCTTGATTATTTTGTTCAATCTGAACATCATAACATAAAATTGATCCTTCCTTAAGATGAGCTTGGCATCGATGCACATTTACCATCATTCGATTAAGTTACGAAATTTTAGTTTATAAACCGGCACTTAGTTTATTTAGTGATTTTAGTTACTGAATGGTGGGAGAGATGAAAACTAGATTGAGCAATTTTAAGCAACTGTAGTGGTGGAGAGGCAAGAGAGATGAAACTGACCTGACCAAACTTAAGCGAAAGAAACAGGTAAAGGATGAATTATCAAAACATTGAGTGGGAGGTATTTTCAAAACATAGAGGTATGATTTTATTTTAACAACGTGAATAAATTGCTGAGATCTACAGTTATGGACCATTTACGTTTTCAATCTATGAATCTTCATTTCTTCTTATCTTTTATGTATGTCCTAATCAACATAGTCCAAGGCCTTATCAGTGTAGTACCTTTTATGTTACGTCTATAATCACAAAGCTATAAGAAACTTTATTTTAGGTGATTCCTTTCCTTTCAGATAGTTTCTTATTCAGCAAGCCCTAGGAAATGATACTTTGCACCTCTGGATTTGCATCCAATCTATCGGCTATACACGTTTGCTATTTTATTTTATATAATCAACTGGAACAACTCAAGCATCATTTTGTAAATTAATTCATTTCATTTTGTTAATTTCAGCTTTGCATATAACATGCTTGATCCAATGCTTCAAGAAGAAATTCAAAACTTTATAACTAAATACTTTCTTGCGTCAGTTATTATCACGGTAGATTTTTACAAAATTGCTCGCTCATACAAAATAAGCACAATTTTACTTCTTCATTTTTGGTTTGGATTTTTGAACTTTGTTTTATGAACTCTGAAAACGCATGGATTTGATTTTATCCTAACTTCTATTGAGATGGACAATATTCAAATTTAACTGACTAAGTAATTTATGTCTCCTAACCACACACTTTTATATGTTAATCAATAGAGATATGATATGAGCATAAAAATAAACACTTTTATATGTTAATCAGATACCCCCACACTAAGCTTTTACTCGTCCTCGAGTAAAACAAGAATGATAAAATAAACTAGGTAGGTCACACTTTCATAGGAAACACGATTCCATTGAGCATATGCAACAAGTCATTAAACTTCCAGGTGTCCCTAGTAGGACGAGTGGTGTCTCGTGAGGGTTTTCAGCGGATACTACCCACAAAATCAGAATGCAGTATGCTATGGTTCTAATGCAACTACATGAATGAAAAAGACATATGTAAATGAAAATAAAAATGAAAGCACGACTTGTTTCAAAAAGTGGTATAACATGGTAAGTTAACAATTTCTAATCAGTTGATTTTATTTTTGATACCTCAACTCAACATAAATTTTCAACATAATTCAAGTTTTAAAATGTTAAATTCTAGTTTGGCCAGTTGGTTCGATTGAAAACATAGTGCAGCCATGAAATAAATTCTTAGTTTGCTTGTCACAATTTGAAAGTGGCATTCTAATTTTCTTATGTATGACTAGTCAAATCAATTAGTTCAAGAAGTGCTTACAAATCATTGATTATTCTCTATCTCTATGAAAATGAAAATTTATGATTAATTACACACACCTAACTTAAATGACCAAGGTATATCACCCATGCACTGCCTCACAGATTGACGGAGAGTTAGGAAAGAGCTTGGCGGATTGTGAAGACTGATGCTGACTTTTTCAACAAGATGTCGGTAATCCTTAGGTGTCCAACTCATAAAATGAGACCAAGGTATACCGATGCTGACTTTGTCAAAAAGATGTCGGAAAGAGTTGGGCAGGTTTGCACACCAACGCTAGATTTACAAGCAATGTTGGATACCCTTGGATTACTATTATTATTGAATATAAGAAGAAGTATGAGTTACGCGAATTCATCTTAACACAACTTAGTATTAAAGATTCAAAAAGCCAATATAAGTATTTTAAGTCCTCCACTCATTAAAAAAAGACTACAATTTAGAATAGACTTCATGGCCATCACATAAGAATCTCCCTATGTACCAGTTACACTATTATCGCTTGTAATTCAACTTTTGATTATATTTTTTATTCGATCTTTGTTGAGAGAAAAAATACTATCAACTGACTAATAATTGTAAAATTATTTTGTTGTATCAATCTAAAATGAGTCGTATTTCAAAAAAAAAAAATGACATGTTACTACAACCTACAATGCATGATGGTCCTATCTCAATGCATGAAAAAAAAAATGAAATAAAATAAAATTAAAAGAATGCAATGCATACTTCCCCCACACTTGATCTAAACAGTGTCCACACTATAAACACGTTTCCTAAATGTAAAAGTGAGTACCCAAAGATGGATTAGATTCAAAATGATTTGTAGAATGAAATGTAGTTTAACAACAATATGAGTGTGCAAATCAGATGCAAAATGAAATATATGAGGATGATGAATGTTCGGTGAAGAATGATGTTTCCTTCTCCCCCCACACTTGTTCTTATTGAAAATGTTGAGTGATGGTTTTTTTATCTCCAAACTCATGCGGTACCATAGGCATATCAATGAATTCTAAAATCAAAATTCTCCCTATGAAAATTTTGTCATACCAATGTTTTATATCATTCGTATCAAGATTATATTAATTCCATAAACTTGAGTTTTTAGCAATAATTTCGTTCAATGGTATGGAACTAAGATTATCTTCACGACTTTCTCCCAATTTGTCATTTAAAATTTTAATCTCATCTTCTAATAATTCTTCAAAAGACATAGTGGGCACGTTTAATGAGGAAAATGAAGCTTTCGAAGGAGATAAATTGGACATGTCATCTAAAATTGTTTCTATTATGTTGAATTCTCCTATTTCCATCTCTTTGGGTTGATGAAAAATATTCAATTCAATGGTTAAGTGCCCAGATGATAATCGAAGTGGGCTGCTCCTATAATTTATGATAGCATTCAAGGTGGCTAAGAAGGGAACCCAAAATCAATGGAATTTGACTATCATGATTCGAAACATGCTTGGTTTCTAGGACTATGAATTCCACGGGGAAATATAATTGTTCAATTTGAATCAAGCCATCTTCAATTATACCCAATGGCTTTTTGACAGGTCGATCAGCTAGTTGAATTGTTATGTTCATGGGTTTCAATTCCCCTAGTCCTAGTTGACGATAAATAGTGTAGGGAAGAAGATTGACACATTCACCAAGATTGAGTAGGGTATGACTGATGTGAGTATTTTCTATTTTACAACCAATTGTAGGGCAACCAGTGTCCTTATACTTGGCTGGTGAAGGATTCGAGAAAACAGATTTAGAATTGATAGTCAAGAAGGCAGTTCTTGGGACATTAGTGGCTCGTTTTCGGGTGGATAGATCCTTGAGACACTTGGCATATTGAGGAATTTGTTCGATGGTGTCTAAGAGTAGAATATTGATACGAACTTGTTTGAAGATTTCAAGATTTTTTTTGAAATTCACATCCTTCTTCTTATTATTAAGTCTATGAGGATATGGGGCTACTGGTTTATTGACTCTTTCAGAATTTTGATCGTTTGAAGAAGAAGGTTTCAATACAGGAAGTGAAGGAGGTAAGGGTATAAAGGATGTGATGTTGGGATTGCCAACAATAGAGGAAGATATATTGTCAGGGTTGCCAAGATTTGAAGAAGAGATGTTGCGATTGCCAACATTCGAAGAAGATGGAGATTTGGTAGGCTCAGAAGAACCATGGTTTTCAATCGTTTTTCCAGAACTAATGGTGGTGACATCATTAACCGAATTATTTCCGTCCTCACAAGAATTCACACGAGAATTATATTTTGGACTATGCAATTTTCCTTTCTTGTTACTTTTCATTAGTTCCTTCATCATATTTATCATTTGTTCGAGTTTAGCATCTTGATCGTTTATTTGTTTCTCTAATCGAACAATTTCTTGAGACGTTTGAGGAGACTGAGTCGATGATTGAAAGTTAGACTGCCTATACAGTTGACTCGAAGGCTTGGATTGAGGTAGAAATTGAGAAGTTTGAGGACTAGAAGAAAATGGAGTTTGGTAATTCGAATTCGGTATCATGTGAGATGTATTTGCGACATTATTGGGATTAGTCCATGAGAAATTTGGATAATTTCTCCAACTAGGGTTATATGAGGATGAGTACGGATTATTTTGAGCTATGACATTGGCTTGGTTATAAGGATAATAGTAGGGCTGTCCTTCTACGATTTGAGGAGTTTGAGTCTCCAAGGAAAATTGAATTGGATCCACGACATGCACACCTCTAGTAGAAGTACGAATTGGAACACGAATTGAATCCCATTGCATGTCCTTTTTAGAATAATTTTCAAAGAATTCCCAAGCTTCATCGGCTGTTTTAGACATAAATTCTCCTCCACACATGGATTCTAGTTGTGTGTGAGTTTGATAGTTTAGCCCTTCATACGCAATTTGACATAAATGATGTTTTGGAATTGCATGATGAGGATATAAATATAGAAGTTGGTTGAATCTTTCAAAGTATTTCGAAAAAGTTTCCCCCTCAATTTGAAAAAACTGATTTATTTCAGTTCGGATCTTTAGAGTTTTGTGGAAAGGAAAAAATTTCATTAAGAATACAGCGACAAATTCATCTCAACTTCTTATGGAATGCTTTGGAAGAGAATTTAGCCATCGTTTAGCGCTTTCAAGTAATGTGAATGGAATTATCCTTAGCTCAATTGATTCGTTAGATAATTGTTGCATTTTTGTTGTGGATGCATACAATCCAAATTCACTTAGAAATTCGTAAGTATTTTCAGAACCAGTAAATTTTGGTACCCCTTGAATAAAAGAATGTTTAAGCTCAAAATTTCTTTCAATTGGTGGAAATACGATGATAGGCGATTGAACAGTCCTAGTTGGGTAACATCAATCTCGAAGAGACAAGGGTCTATCCATTCCGACATTGAGATTTGTAATTTTTTGATTAATTCGGTTATAATCCATATTATTTGAAAAGTTTTGGTTTATCTGAGAACCCTTAGGAGAATTATGGTGGCTAAAACTCTTTTTACTCATCGTTGTCGAATATAAAAAAGAATTTTTTAGACTGATGGTTGACATAAGTAGCTTTTATTACAAATTATACAACGTACTCAAGTATATCTTATTGGTTGATAATCTTGATTTAAAGGGGGAAGAGGGTCTTATGGTCGTTCATATATAATACAATTACTAAGGGATACGACCAATGTTTTACGGGTAGTATGCAACCTCTTTTGCTAGAAGTTCAATAAATTGAAACTAATATATATCCGCAATCAAACCCTTGAGAGAATCAATTTCATAAAACACACTCTTATAGTTAATTATTTTGCAAACCAAATCAGGTTTATAATTGAAAATTGATGAGAGTTTAGTTATGGAAATTCGTTCCTCACCAAATTAATTCGGAAATTTCAGCCAACACAACAGTCAAACAATAGTACTTGCAGAAAATTAGAATATTTTACAAGCAAACCGCTGCCCCTACAGAAGATTTATACAAGAAATTTTTTATATTTTTTTCTTTGCAGCACAACACCTATAGAGTTAAAGACATTTACAGTGGGGTATGGGTATCTGTCCAAAGTAGTTGAGTAGCGCTGACAATTCAAATCAATTGTTTGCAAATCAACTACTATATCATTGCTTGAACTCTCTTTTTTCGCTTTTTTTCCAGAAAACAAATAACAAACGAATTGAAACTGAGAACTGAATAGCGAAAAAAACTAGACTTGAAAGGAAAAAAACCTAACTTAGCTGATAAAGATTTAACCGTAAAAAATAAAAACTCACCCTCTTTTTTTGGAAAACAATTGCGAAGAAAAAACAAAAACAAAAAGACTAAATTGGAATATAAAAAACCTAAACTAAAAGAAAATGAACTAAACTAAATAAAACAAACAAAAACTAAACTAAACTTCAGACCCTGCTCAACATAAATAAAACACCACCTCTTGACTTTTCAAAATGCAACCCATCCAATATCTGCAAATAAGAAGACACACAGTCAAAACTCAAAAGCCAACAAAAGGAATGAATCAATTTCCAAGTTCCCAAAAAAAATCTCACGCCCCTATTTCGTTCAACACAAAAAAATATTTTTCGAACTCCACAAAAATTTGATCTCGAGCCTCCTTTTTATAAATTTCAATCGAACCACACATTAAAAAAGCTCATGCCTTTTTTCTTTCGAATCGATCAACTTAGGGTTTAGCTACTGGATTCAGTTGTGATTTGTGCGGTCTTGAGTTTCAATTTTGAGTCATTTTTTTTCTTTCGAATTGATGGCAAGAGGAATTTGTGGTCTTGGCTGATGGTGGGGGAAGATTATGGGTGAAGAAATGGTTGGTTGGTGACGTTACAGTTTCTAACTGTTGACTGTGTGAATAGAAGGTTTGAGAATGTTGTACAGATGGTTTGGGTTGTGATAGAAACAGACGATTGTGATGGGTCTGAGTATGGTGTTCTGAGATTCGCGGGTGAGGATGTGGTTATGGACCATTTGGGAATGATGGATGATCAGTGTTGAACGTGAGGGCCGATAGAGGTGGTGGGTTGAGATTTCAGAGAGTGGTCTGGTTGTGATTTTTTTGAGGATCGGGGTGTTTGTTCGTTGATGGTGTATGAAGTACGAAATTCGAAAAGATGGATGTGTATCGGCCTGAATTTCCGTACCCTTTGAATCGACTAATAACACCATACGTCCAGCCCAAATTGCACAGAAATACGAATATTAGTAGAAAGAAGTTAGAGGATGAGAAATAGAAAGAAAGAAAAATTAGAATAGAAGAAAACAAAGAACAAAAATCTCACAGTGGAACAAATAAAATATATTAAATAACATAACTCTTGAAATGAAAATCAGAGTGTATATACATACCATCATCAGAGCACAACAAATATTTCTGGAATAGTTATAAACACCTATTTCCAGATATAAACATGATACAGAGCGAAAAATATGATACTATATAGCTAACTGAGGAAGCCTCCTGCTTCAAGCTCCTCCAAGTGAATCTGAAAAATCCCGACTACTTGACTACCCGTACAAATTTGGGCATCCAAGAGTTTAGGGTAAAACAAAACAAAATAAACTCTGAGTCAGTCATGGAACTAGTGTGAGTAAACTCCAACTACTTATTTAACTTTCAAAAATCCTTTCAAAAGAAA
This sequence comes from Allium sativum, assembly GCA_030737875.1. NCBI lineage: Eukaryota > Viridiplantae > Streptophyta > Magnoliopsida > Asparagales > Amaryllidaceae > Allium > Allium sativum. Next base: position 289,500,369 of record CM060913.1, read on the forward strand.
TGATAATAATAAGACCGATCCACACATAAACACGGATGGTTTTTTACCTTACGATAACCAAAAATATTTTTGATATCAAATCTAGTGATATTATAATAGTGTCTAAAACAAATAAATAGCAATTTAGCGGAACGCTTGCATCTCACGCTCCATATATAATATAAAATCAAAAACCGCAGGACGCTTATTGGAGATTGGATTCCGACTATGACATGGTATGGAACCACCTTCCGATCAGTGTACTCTAGAGGGGATATACTGGGGTTCAACAAGAACATCCTGCAACCTGGCGACACATGGCTGGCCACTCAATTAACTTGAGTGTACCGAGCATATTATCACCAATGGTTGTGATCAGCAACTGTTACTGAAAGCATACAACAACGAATAGAATAAGAAGCAAATGAATTTTCTCTAGATTAGGTGATAATACCCCTAATGGGAATGACCCACTTGTCCATGTTGCCTGCCCGATTTCTGTCATTTCCCGATTAATGAGGCTTGAGGTCACGATTTACATTTCAGAACATCTTTCCACCATTTGCTTTAAATTCCACATCGTCAGATCCTTCCATATATGTTGTCCAGGGACTGGACAAACCGAAGGCACCATCCCATTAATCCATCTTGGGCAATTTCTACCTAGGATTAACAGAAGAGTCCTTGCACTTTACTCCGTCTTCATATATCTTCAGCATAAGTTAATTTGTAATGCTTATGCCAATACGGAGTGGTTTTCAGATATTAAACTGAATCCCGGTCTCTCCGTATTGACAACGCAGGTGTAAAATAAATTAAAACTTTGATAGTCAGTGATTTAACTATCAAAGGAACATCCATACAACCAACGATCCTATTTCCAGATAGAAATTTATATCGATCAACCATCAAACAACATTGGCCCCTTTTCATTTAATTTTATATTGAATTACCATTTCCCAATTCCTTTCAATATCTTTACCTCAATATTTTTTCAAAACCCATTTAGCCTTTCAAATTCCTTGGAAATATTTCGATCCTTTCACATTTTTTTGTTTTCTATGTTTGGAAAAACATACGTTATTAATATTGGAAAACATTTCCATTTCCGATTACTTAACTTCCTCTTTTACCCATCCACTTCATTTTCTATGCTTAGAAACATTTTTAATTTCCTTTGGAAGACATTTCCAAGATATTTTTATTTAATTACACCGAGGTTATATAAACATTTTTACTATAACTTAAACCATTAATCATTTATTAAATAACCAATCCTCACTACCAAACCTTAAACATTTCTCAATCAATCACGAAGTCAATCAAGTTGGGGTATAATTACCTCTCAGACCTTAACTGAACATCATTTTTAACTTCGAAATAGTCAAATGTCACAACTCAAATCATAACAAGCATTGCTTAAGTAACTCTTGGATTCAATTTAAGAATCCATTTCTTTATGGAAATATTGAATATAACGATAGCATTATAATCCCTGCTTCCAAAATATATTATTTTAAAATATAAATTTTGTTTATTGTTTGAATAAATAACTTAACTAATAGATAAATAAATAATTAAATCCTATTTAAAAACAGAAAGTAATAGTAGTTTCCTGAATTTGATAGAATCGAATTTCAATAACTTTCTTCCAAAATATCCCTTACGTTGCGAAAATATCACTATTCATTCACAACATTCCCTTTTATTTCCTTTGCTCTGGAAATATCGATACATTTCCACAATGCAGTTTTATTTCCTCTAAACATGGATTTACAAACCATTTCTTACTTTTGGAAATCTCTCTTTACTTAACTATATTAAGTAAACACCACTAAAACTCAGTTTTTCGTTTTAAAACTTATTCACGGAATTGTTTACAGCTTGGATTGATTACACAATCCATTTATTAAATTAAATATCCTTAACTTGGATATCTTATAAAATTATTTTATCGAATCCTTACATAAACCCTTTTAAGTAACTTATTATAACTTAATTTGGCTTGACTTCCGTTAAGCAGTCCATTTACCTCCATCTTTTACAAAAATTCTTTTTAACATTCTTCCTTGTCACTTTAAAATCTCTTTTTAGTTTCGATCGTTTTTACTTTATTTAGTTTTAAGTAAATGCCCACTTAAACCATTACAACAACTTTTATTTGCTTTTATAACCCTTGTTTATAAATTTAGATTTATTATCAAATCCTTTTTACAAAAACTTTTCACGAACTTCGCTTAATATCTCATTAAAACCTGGTTACTTCCTAAAAATAACCATTTTTAATTATTATTAATTAAAATAATAGTTAACTTCAACCTTAACAACAATAAAGTAGTTAACTTCTTAATTAACTAACAATAGAGTAGTTAATCACATTTTCAAAAGATTATCAAATTAATAATTAATTTAATTAGTAATAAACGACTCAATAATTATTATAAACACAATTAATTAAAAGGTTTATTAATATTTAACAATATTTATTTAGTTTGAATAACTATTCATCAAAACCCGTTTCTATTAGATTAATTTCAATTCAAACAGTTGACTTGGTCAACTTGGAAATCATCAGTTAACCTGATAACTGATTTCGATAAATCTCTTCCCTTTAATTAATTAATAATATAATTGATTCAACAAAATCACTTAATTGTCATATTAGGATAATTAATTCAAATTTAAGTTAATTTCTAACTTTACTAGCTTATTAAAACTTAATGAACATAAGAATTTGCTATAAATATCATTTTGTAATGATTTATTAAATAAAAATAAACGTTTGTTTATAAATAGAACTACTATTTATAATAACTTATAAAAAATATAAGCTAAAAATCTACCTTCAGTTATAAAAATAAATTTTATAACTTCAAATTTCATCAATTCGCCTAATGGCAAATCGACATCTTAAAACGATGGATTTAGGTCATCTGCTGCCAATTACTTAATCAATAATGTCTATTGATTAAAACGTTGAACACAATAAAATTCAACCATTCAACATCCAATTCAAACAATCAACATCCAAACATGATTTAATATTACTTGAGATAAAAATTCATATAAAAATATGACTCAAGTAATACACAAATATTTGAGGAATCCGGTTAGATCCCTCCAACCTGTTCTTCCCTGCATCACAACTTATAATACCAATTTATTATAATTTCATATGAAAAATAATTTCTATTCTAAATCATTTAAACATAAATATCAATCAAACAACAATCAATCAATCAAACAATAAACCATCCAATTCATCCAATCACACAATTTATATTACCAACCATAAATATGAATTTAACCACCTTCAATTATTTCAGAGAGTGAGAGTTAACTCACCAGTCGTTCAGTCAACGGTTCAATGTTGTTTCATTTAATTTTAAACATCGTTTAAAATTTAACAACATTTTTGACTTGCTCCAAACCGTTCCTATTTAGCTCATATGCGAAGATATCGTTGCCACGAGTCCAACGCAACTGACGGGGTTAAATTCTATTCACATAAGAATCAAATATAAGAATTATACGGTTTTAATATAATTAAATAGATATAATAATTATTTAATTTTATAATTAACTTAGTTTACTGGGTTAGTTTATAATTAGGCCACTCAAATGTTTCTTCCTCAAATATATGTCGATTCTACTGCTCCTTTAAACGGCCGTGACACTTTCAATCCCCTACCACCATCGTTCCTTCATGAAAACCAGAAACAACCACACCCTTAGTTCCCTCTTCTCAATCCCCACCTACTCACCCCTCCCACTGTATCTCCGGTTCGCCAGGTAAATTCCGAGGTAGCACTGTTCTGGCTTTCGACTTGATCGACATCTTTTAACGTCGACGTTCCCCAAACGCTGACTAAAGGTGCGGATTTACACCACTACTCCAGGAACAATGATCGCACTCCTTAATTTAAATATGAAGTTCAAGATCTTGCAAAAACAAAATTAACAAAGCAAGTGGTTTATGATTTCATATGGATTTGGATTTTATTTCGATATTAAGAGCTGCGAATTTTGTTGCTGGAAACCACGGTTGAGAATGAAAACGGGAAGGAATAATTTGGGGAATTAGTGGTTTTTGAAGTGGGGATTTTCTAGTTTTAATTTTACTGAAAGTCGAATTGGGTAAAAAAGAGACGGAAATAAAGATTGGGGCTCGCGTTTTAATAATTGTAAATGGAGAAGTGGCTTGCTAGCAAATGGAATGGGAACACTTATGTTAATGATATTTTTCGTCAACACCGGAAGTGGATCAATGGGGGAAAATCTTAAGGGAAAATCAGGTGAATTGGTTCTCTTCCCTGATCGACCTTAGTGGGGAATTGGGATGTTAGGGCTCTAAGTCGTAGGCGCACTAAGGATTACCAGATCAGATCTAGACTCAGTGATCGAGTTTTGATCGCCATTCGAAGGTGTTGATGTATGCAAACTCAGACTTCTCTTTAGAATGGATAATGAACTGCGACTATTGTAATTAGAGAAATAAAAGTACACACTTACAAAGCAATTTTTTAAAGTAGTTCTCCTTTCATTAAGATTTTAATGGAAGTACATAGATGTCATAGAGTGGAATTCTCCATTTATGTTATTTTCTAAGTTGCTTTTGAGGATACAAAAAGTAAGAGAAAAAGTCCCCCTTTAATGTGATCCCTGGGGTCCTATTTATAATGGTTCTGGGCCCCTTCCGTCGTATGGCTAACGGACCCGCCTGGGCTTTTGTCAGTTCGTTTTATTCTTGGTCTTGGGTGCTTGACCTTTGGCTACCTTGGGTGCATTTGGTTTTGATACTTGAATTCTTGAGGACAGCTTCTGAATGTAGGCTTGGAGATATGAACTTCCTGATGTAGGCTTTCGGCTTTATCGTGAATACGTGGAGGGGCTTGACCCCGTGGTGTATGGTGATAGCTATCGGGTTGAAACCACTACTGGTTTCGGTACTAGGTAGGCTAGCACGGGTAGCCTGTAATCCCTGTCCGGGTTCAGGCTGGCCCTCCGGTAGGGCCTTTGCGGTAGCCTGTACTCTTGGAGGGTGGCTTCTGGTGTCACTCTTATTATTTTGCTGACGCGACCTTTTCGGTAGTTATGTAGTTGATGCTTCGGAAGCCGTTTTTGAGTGGCCTTACCATTTTTATGGGTTAGTGCCTACGATATTGTCGTCTTTGGGTGTATCGGTATTTGGGTAGGTTATTTGTTGAAGGTTTCCCTTTGGGCTTTGTCTGTTGGTTTTGTAGCTTCTGACTTCCTTGGTTCTGGATCAAAGTGGTTCCTTACACGGAGCCTTTCGTCGAGCCGATACTGCCGGAAGGTCTTGTCGGACGGACTTTGGCGAAGAGGACGGTTGTGGCGACCATTCGGATTACGTCCTCCTGCTCTCGCTCTTTTCATTTCTGGTTCCTACTTTCTATTAAGCCCTTCCGCGAGCTTTCGGTCATCCGATACCCCTTCACCTCTGGCTCGCTTCATTGTTAGTTTTGGTAATAACATTTGCCCCACTAGTGAAGGAGGGTTTTTGACTTTACAAGTCAAACTTTGTCCTTTCTTTGGAGTGTCATGTCATATTCTCTTGGTCTTCCTCAATCAGAGGCGTTGATTGGCTTTTACTTGTGCGGCCCAGATTGACCTTGGAATTTAAAATAAACTTTTCTTCTTCATCGTTCCCTTAATTCATCTGAAAATTAAATTCATGAACAAGATTACTGTTCCCATAAAAGAAAACGCTCGAATCCTCCTTTTCCTTGAAGACTCGAGCTTGATTGCTAGTGAGCATTTTCACATTTCCTATACTTTCAATCCTAATTATGCATCAGGATTGACACGATAGTTAGCAAAGGTTATGCTTGTTTATAAAGACTGCTCAAGGTGCTAATCTTAATACCACTCCTGAAAGGACTCTAATGTCATCAGGACTATCTCCTTCTGTAAATTATTTCAGTTTTTCTTAGGGTTTTCGGACATACGTGCTGAGCATAATAGTACGCTAGTTAAGGTATAAAAGGTCATGACTTTCTCCGTATCCCCTATCTGGGTTTGTCTTAGGTTTCCACTTGCTTGACCTATGTTAATCGAGGTGTGATGGCATTTAGTAAAATTGAAAATGCCAGTAGTACGTGCATTTGTGTAAGAGATACGCTTACTGGTCGTATTATTATGGAACGATGTTACCTGGCAGAATATTGTTTCGTAAAAACTTTGCTACGGAGGAAGTCAAAGGTTCCACGGTTCCCTGTCCTTAGGAGGCATTTGCGCCCAAGCCGTCCTTGCTTTTCTTTCAATAGTCTGCGAATGCCATATTTGATGACTTTGGCATAGTGGGCGTGGCTGCTGTGATTGCTTCTTCTCCAATCTTCTTTAGGTATCCTCCAGAAGGATTCTCTGCATATTCGGCCATTCATATCTGGCATGGGGGGTTTTCTCCCTTGTTTTCCTGCTTCTCACTTTTAATTCATTTTCCATCTTTTGGAGAAAACGTATTAATGGTAGCCACTTCATTCTTCCTTTCATTTTACCAATTTATGGAGCACAGGTTTACAAATATTCATTTTCCTTTGAATTAGTGGCACATGGTTTAGTAGGGATAAGCTCTCCTTTATGCTCCCTTGAATCATTTTCTAAAGTTTATATGGTCATCAGACATGATGTCTGTTTTTGTAGATCCCTTTATGATGACAATAGTCAGAATCTTGGAGTGGACTTGATTTGTTTTGTGCACGCACTTTTCTGAGGGAGAGATCAGCCTCAACATACCCCTTTTCTCTGGTTTTGAACTTCATACACATGGTACGTTCGTTGAGACATTTTAGACAACCTCTTAGTTCATACTTTGCATGACTTCCAATCTTATGACTATGCGCAAATGGTTTGGTCCCAACTGTTGTGTCTGGAGGGGTACAAACTTATTAGCACATACGATGCTTGGCGAAATGGCCAAGCCGCATAGCCTTGTTTGGTCTTGATATTGTTGCTATCACTTATACTTTTGGTTTGATTCTTATGGTTGCTCAAGCTTATTCGATGGAGGATTGCTTCTAATTAACTTTAAGTCAGTTCTGTATAAGCGACCGTTTTGAGGCAAGTATGTGAGAGCGGTATGAGTTCGTCATGCACGACCAGGGCTGGAGGGGTTGATTGTTCGCGGCTTTACCTTTGGTCGTACCGCTTGTTTTTATCTTGGCTGACCCTTAAATCCCTTCATTGTATGAATATTCATTGATTCATTTGTACAGGATGGATACATCTCAGAAGCACTGTGAGCGGGAGTAGTTTTTCAATTTAGACGTCCCGACGACCGAAGTTCAAACGACTGGCCAGCCATCAGTAAATTCCCCCTTCGTCAGTCCTACTCATTCGGAGCTTCAAACAATTATTAGTAGGCCCCAATATGCCCGAAAGCCATGCAATCCTAAGCTTGCCAAACGATTCAGAGGATAAGATCTACAGGGAGTGTCTTCTGACATGGATATATCTATGTCTGACCACCAAACAATTTCTAGTGAGATGAACGTTGCGAAGACCCAGATGCTTGCTTGGTTCGAGACCGCCATGTACCAGTTTGGGGAACAATGGATATACTCAAGGATCATACTGCGAAACAAATGAGTGGTTGGCACACAATAGCTTGCGGTCTTCAAAGGCTACACAGGGACAATCTTGAGTGTATCTCCATCCTAGAGAAAGACAAGGTGAAGTTAATCCAGGCTCTCAGGTCCCGAGATAGTGTTATTGCATCTTTTGCTCAAGGAGACATTGAGTTGGCAGATCCAAAGCGCAAAAAACCCTTGGCTAGTGAACCTCCATCCTACTCTACTTAGGTTAAAAGGAAGGTTGGTAGGCCTAGGAAGAACGAGGGTCTGTAGTCTTCTTAGCTTGCCTATGATCACTTTTTTTTGGTGAACTATGCTTTAGATCGGTTGTATAAGCGAGTGCCGGTCCTCGCGTTTAACTTTGTGTAGGTTTGTGTTACGACTTAGACTCATGTTAGTGTTTTGATGGCCCTGTGATTGGTTTGTGACATTGTGATGTCGTTGTGCACTGCTTTTTTAGTATGGGATGGTGCCTTTGTTTGTCATACCACAACTTTTCTTTCCGTTTTATCGCACTTTTATTTGTACTTTGCATGCTGCATTTGTGCTACCATTCACTTTGTTGGCCACGTGATTGTAGCGAGTGTACGATATTACCAATTTGCTTTTGATGTTATAGTAGCTTGCTATAGCCTTATTAGGCTGGAAGGGATCACGATTTCCGGCAAACCTGTACTACATGTCTTATAAAGGAACTTCTTCTTGAATCAACTATCTTTGAAATATATTCCAATGAAAAATTGCCTAGAACAAGTAAAAAGGGGTAGTTATTCACAGGATGTTTATTGAAACCATTTGTGATCCTCTTCCTGATTGCTCTTTGAACCGATGCTATGATACGATTTGGTTTTTCAGATTTTCGTAAGGATTTGACATATTAAAAAGGGAAACAACTAATGGATATATAAATTGAAAGCACTTCCCTGAGAGGTTTACAAGTCCACTTTTGGTGGTAAACCTTGAGCCCTTACTTGAATTTCCGGGAGGGGCGAGTGACTTTTTCTTGTTAGATCCATGGATAGGGCTCTTCATAAGTGAGGTGTGGTCTTAGTGGCTCCATATCTGATGGTAATTTTGCAGGATTGTTTCAGGTTGTGGTATGTAAGACCGCCAGTTCTCTTTAGGGCTCTGTCGAGAAATTGATTCATCCTTGATTCAGACATTAATACGTAGGAGATTGGAATCCCTTTCGGCTACTGTAAAGAGCCGAATGGATCCAGATTCGGGAATCTAGTATTGAAGACCGGGACCCGCTCCAGTAATGGTGAAGCGCTGAATCGACCCAGATTCGGGTACTAGTACTGAATACCGGAACTCCCTACGGTATAAGTGAAGCGCCGAACCGACCCAGACTTGGGTATTAGTGTTGAAGACTGGAACCCCTCCAGTTTTAGTGAGGCGCCGAATCGACCCAGATTTAGGTATTAGTATTGAAGACCGGAACCCCCTCCAGTATTGGCGAAGCGCCGAATCGACCCAGATTCAGGTATTAGTATTGAAGACCGGAACCCCCTCCGGTATTAGTGAAGCGCCGAATCGACCTAGATTCGGGAATTAGTATTGAATACCGGAACCCCCTCCGGTATTAGTGAAGCGTTGAATCGACCCAGATTCGGGTATTAATATTAAAGACTGGAAACCCCTTCGGTATTAGTGAAGCGCCGAATCGACCCAGATTCAGGTATTAGTACTGAATACCGGAAACCCCTCCGGTATTAGTGAAGTGCTGAATCGACCCAGATTTGGGTATTAGTATTGAAGACCGAAACCCCTCCTGTACTAGTGAAGCGCCGAATCGACCCAGATTCGGGTATTAACTTTAAAGACCGGAACCGCCTCCGGTATTGGTGAAGTAAGCATCCCCTTTAAATTTGATTCGGAAAGCAGAGGTTGTACGTGCTTTTTGAGCCTTCCCTTGGGCTTTTGATGTCAAAGCAGAGGATGTACGTGCTTTGTTGGCCACTCTCCGGGCCTGTGTGTCCGGAGCGCTTGGCTAGCTTATCCGCAAGCAGGGCCCAAGGACTTACCCGACCTCCCTCTAGAAGTAGCCTTATCCTGACCATCGAAGGCAATGATAAGGGCTTAGAAACTTAGAAGTGGCCATCGTAGGCACATAACTAAGGTATACTCTTTTGACACTCTACACGGACCATTGTAGGCACTGATAGAGGCTTATACACCACCCCCTCTAAGGTTGCCCTATCCTGACCATCATAGGCGATGATAGGGGTATGCGTGCCCTTCTGTGGGTAACGCAAAACATAAGCAGAGGTAGGACGTGCTCTTCTGCGACCAGAGGTAGGACGTGCTTAGTTCTAACAGAGCACTCTTCTGCGAGCAGAGGTAGGGCGTGCTAATTTTAGATGCATCACCATGACCATTTCTGGTGTGAAACGATGACTTACGCTTTTGATGCTTTAACCCTGCCCGCTCTGGTTTGGGCATGGAGAAAGACTAACACCATCCCCCTCTGGGGGATGCCTCGCCCCGACCAATTTGGTGATGACGAGGGATTTGATTCGTTGGCTATTGGACCCTTTTTGTGCTTTTCGTACATTGGCACATGTGTATTAATCCTTTTCCTAAGGATTTCCCCAAACTCATCCCGATTTTTTGACAAACTCCCGTAACTGGCCTTAACTGACGAATCTGACGATGTCCTCTTCAAGAGTTCTACAATGATTAGTCTCATGTCCATTCATCAAGTGGTAATGATAGCAAGGTCCTCCTGTTTTTCTTTCGTATTTAGGCCTCTTCTTCGTAGAGATCCAATAGTCGATTTCGTGTTTGGTCAGGAAGTAAAAACTCTCCCTAGAAGTAGTGAGCTAGCATTCCTGGTATATCTTTGGCATATACTTCCTTTTTCGCTGATGGGGTCTAATCCTCCTGCGAATCGTTTTAGTTATGGTTCCCACACTTTCGTCCTTTCTTTTTGGAGCGTATCGGAATTGAGTCATCATCTCTTTAGCCCACTCGTCGGCGAAGCGGCTGAAATCGTTCATTATTTTGCATTCGATCGTCATTCCCTTAACTTTCCTGTAGAGAGCATCCTTTAAGTGGGGGAAAACTCTAATGTCCCCTGATGTAGATCTGCTGGGTGGGAACACCATGGTTTGTTCTATCCGGGAAGAGTTGATATTCCCTATCTTGAAAGCATGTAGTTCCATTTTCGTCTTCCACTTTATTACTTGCAAAGCCTCTTCTCTTAACTCCTGCTCCTCCATTACCCTACGACTGGTGGTTCTCGACTTATCTGCTCGAAATTCTGAAGGTCTTCATTTGGGTTTTCGCTAATAACTCCGCTTCTTCAAAGCTAGTCCGATCCGGGATGGAACAACACAGGTAGATATGTGGCTGTTAACCACAAGGTCAGAGGTTTTGGCCCTCCTTCTAGCGCTAAAATGTTAACGATATTTTTCGTCAACACTAGAAGTGGATCAACAGGGACAAATCTTAAGGGAAAATCAGGTGAATTGGTTCTCTTCCCTGATCGACCTTAGTGGGGAATTGGGATGTTAGGGCTCTAAGTCGCATGCTCATTGAGGATTACCAGATCAGATCTAGACTCAGTGATTGAGGTTTGATCGCCATTCGGGGGTGTTGATGGATGCAAACTCAGAATTCTCTGTAGAATGGATATTGAACTGCGGCTAATGCAATTAGAGAAATAAAAGGACACACTTACATAGCAATCTTCTTAAGTAGTTCTCCTTTCATTAAGCTTTTAATGAAAATACACAGATGTCTTAGAGTGGAATTCTCCATTGATGTTAATTTCTAAGTTGCTTTTGAGGATACAAAAAGTAAGAGAAAAAGTCCCCCTTTAATGTGATCCCTAGGGTCCTATTTATAATGGTTCTGGGCCCCTTCTGTCGTATGGCTATCGGACCCGCCTGGGCTTTTGGTCAGTCGTTTTATTCTTGGTCTTGGGTGCTTGACCTTCGGCCGCCTTGGGTGCATTTGGTTATGATACTTGAATTCTTGAGGGCAGCTTCTGAATGTAGTCTTGCAGATATGAACTTCCGAATGTAGGCTTTCGGCTTTATCGTGAATACATGGAGGGGCTTGACCCCGTGGTGTATGTTGGTAGCTGCTAGGTTGAAACCGCTACGGGTTTCGATACTAGGTAGGCTATCACAGGTAGCCTGTAATCCCTATCCGGGTTCAGGCTTACCCTCCGGTAGGGCCTTTGCGGTAGCCTGTACTCTTGGAGGGTGGCTTCCGGTGTCACTCTTATTATTTTGCGGATGTGACCTTTTCGGTAGTTATGTAGTAGATGCTTCGTAAGCCAGTTTTGAGTGGCCTTCGCGTTCTTTTGGGTTAGTGCCTACGATATTGTCGTCTTTAGGTGTATCGGTACTTGGGTAGGTTATTTGTTGAAGGTTTCCCTTTGGGGTTTGTCTGTCAGTTCTGTAGCTTCTGACTTCCTTGGTTCCGGATTAGAGTGGTTCCTTACACGGAGCCTTTCGTCGAGCTGATACTGCCAGAAGGTCTTGTCGGACGGACTTTGGCGAAGAGGCCGGTTGTGGCGGCCTTTCGGATTACGTCCTCCTACTCTCGCTCTTTTCATTTCCAGGTCCTACTTTCTATTAAGCCCTTCCGCGAGCTTTCGGTCATCCAGTACCCCTTCACCTCCGGCTCGCTTCATTGTTAATTTTGGTAATAACAACTTATATAAAGAGAAAATTCAGGCTTTCTGTAGAAAATTCAGAGTGGCTTCATTTAGGAGGAATATACTGGCTTTCGATAGAAGCTTCAAGATTATTTTATTTAGTATTTAAAGATTAGTGTACCTCATTACACAAAATTTCATTCACTTACGGACTGCTATAGACAAGAATAAAAATACTATTGTGTCAAGCAATGTGCCATGATACCAAAAATATAACAATATATACAAGTTAACTTATATTGTGATATCCTAAAACGCTGGTGTATGGTGTCAAATACTTCAAACAAAAAGTTGCTTATTTTTCAAAATAAAAATTGCAGAAAAATTATATAAATTAAATTATAACTACGTCTCAAAAATCTTGTCCAAATTCGAAACCAATATTTAATTATTTTAAATAAACCATTATGGCTTATACACGACTCCACAGCGACTATCTGAAAATTTGATTTGGACATAACTTACAATCTATAAGACGAAATCTCAATTTTCACTCCCATTAGAAAGATGCAGTTTAATAGATTCAAACGTTTTTTGTTTCAAAGAAATCTAACTTATAACGAATCTTGTATATTCAATTGAAGTTCAAAACATCAAATTACCAACTGCCACGACATTACGAGCTCTTTTTAAATTTAATTATAAAATATACGTTCTAACGTCGTTTAATTAAATAAATTCCTTATAGAAATCAATTTATATTTCAAATAAAATATTTAAAACAAATTTAAATATTCAGAATTAAATAGATGAAAATCCGGTCGTTACAAGATGATTGTTGCGTTGATGTTCGTGTACGGTATGGACAGCTGACGTAAGAGTTGCAATATGTTTTGGCATTCGAATTTTGGTATGATGATCAGAGACTTTTGGGGTGGATCTTTCGATTTCGATGACAAATGGGTTTGTGATTTGCGGTGGAGTGGAATTTATGAAGATGAGTTTGATGTTCTGGCTTCTGGTAATCTGAAAATAGGTTGATGGAGATGAACCGTTTGTTGTGGATGGTCAGTTACAAACAGATTCGATGAAAGAAATATACAACAAGCAACTTGTAGAACAGTAGAAGGAAATATTTTATTTTTATTATTTTTAGAAAACATGTAAAAAAAAGAAAAGAAGAATCTGTGGAAAAAAAGGAAAAATAATTGAAGATAAGGTCGAGAAAATTGAAAATAGGGAAGAAGGTTGAAAGGAAAGAAATAAAAAAAGGCAAGTTTTTTTTCTCTTGTCTTAGAGACTGTGGTATTAATATGTAATACCCAATCAACTAATCAATAATTTTCTTCTGTATATAACAGAAAATAAAAGAAAAATAAAATAAAAACTAACACAAATCGGAAATTAAATAAATAATAAAAATTAATTATTGCCTCCCCGGCAACGGCGCCAAAAACTTGTTTGACGCTTTTTATCAATTAGAAAAGCGCGAATTATGTAATAAATATTGCAAGCCCACAGGTGTGTAGTATGCAGGTCGTACACAGGGAGGAAAATTTAATTTTATTATTTATATATTTTGTGGGCGAGTTAGACGAATTTTTGAGGATTTGATTGAAAATAATAAAAATTGAAATTACAATTTGGTTCAGAACAAATCTAATTGAACCGATGACCGAATCACAATTGTCAATTGAAACAAATTAAAATTGCAATTGAATTCAATACAGATTCGAATCTAATCGGATCTATAATAAATTCAATGGTAGGAAAAAAACATAATACTGAAGTAAAAATTATAGAAAGGAAATAAACAAATAGAAATAAAAATTAGGATTACCAGTGAATCTAATCAAACGGTCAATCTATAATAAGAAAAATAAATTGTAAAGAAAACTTGTGCTCTACCAAATCTAATTGTATAGATGGCACAAGTTGTTTGAAAAATAAAATTGCAGAAAATAAAAGAATAGAAGAAGCTTTATTAATGGTGAAGTTACAGAAAAATGAACAGGGTTTACAATGGATATCATGTATATTTATATGGGAAGCAAGCTCCTCTCCATGTGAATATCGGGCATAGAAAAAATCTAAAAAATATTCTCTTTCCAAAGACAGGAATATTCCTTTCATTGTGCTTGATTGAAGATTCGTGATTAATGCTTTCCTTTTCTTCTGCAAGGCAATTAAACATATTTGATATGATTTGAAATCTTTGAGATAAATATGCCAAAGTATTTATATTCTTCAAAACACAGGAGGCGGGGTGTGAAACATTCATGTTCCTTTCTTCATAAAAAATGGACTTGACTGGGATCAAACTCGGAACATTCTACCAAATTTCTAGGCCTTTACCGGTGTGCTACAGCTTCCTTTATGATTGAAAATTCATTGCTTCTGAAAAGTAGCAATTTCTATGCAATTGGTCTTTTATTGAGATAGAGGAGATATTTATTGACAATCTGTGAAAATACACGAAAACACTCAAAGTAATATTTATTTATATACAATAGAGATAAGATATGAGCGTAAAAATAAGCACTTTTATAAGTTAATCAAATATATACAAGTTTCTCAAATTCAAACAAATTCAAACAATTTCAAAAAAAGCATACAAATCAATTCAAACAAATTCTGACGTCTCTTGGAATTTCCACCCATCCATCTCCTCCAAAGATTGGATCTTCTTGATGACTTCCCAATCTTCGACTTCTTTGGCTAGTGGTGCTTTAGTGAGGTTTTTTCTTCATCTCTGAAAAGCGAAGAGACTGACCAACAAATGGCATCAAAGTGCTTCTCTTGATGTTCAACCATCTTTGTTTGACTTAATTCGAGATGACGCTGACTACAAAGTATTATATAGGATATTCTTGAATGAATTGAGTGTTTCTTCTAGATTCTCACTCAAATTGTGAATAGGATTGACCATTATTTGATTATATGGGTAAGAAATGATTAGAGAGGAAAATAAATTTTTCTGGAAGAAGAGGTTATTTAGTACAGTCTAGAATTCGTTAAAAATGAATATACACTAGTTGGTTATTTAAAATTCAAATTTTGAACAAATTTGAATTTATGGCAGTTATATGTTGACATGTCTATATTTACATTCGACATACCCATGTTAATTTTGGGTATTCGAATTTTTGCTTAATTTTTGAATTATTACTTATTATATTATATTATTTAATTTTTATGTTTTTTCAGTTGATTATGGATTGATTTGACAGAAATAAACATCGTCCATTACTACTTGAAAGCACATACATTCAAACAATACAAGACACTAAATACGAGATTCGAAAGCAAGTACATGCAAATACGAAAGATAACATAAACTAGATAAGCTTAGACTTTAGCAGATGATGAGGAGGAAGATGATATTCCAAATTTTCTTCTGACTTTTCCAAAGAACTTGATCGTTTTAGAAGACATTTGGGTAAGAGTCTTCTTGATCTTCTTTTGGTTCTTGGCTAATTTGACTTGGTTTTGAACAAGCATTTCTTTGGTTATTGTAACAATCCGGAAAATCAGAACCAATTTAAAATTTTAATTTTTGCAATTTGAATGAATTTTGAATATTTAAAATGATTTATTTTAAATAATAACAATTTAAAATTTATTTAAATCGAAGTTAGAACGAATATATTTATTTTAATTATATAACGAGCCTGAAATGGCGCGGTAGTTTGAAAATTTGGATTTGAACTTTAACTGAATGTACATGATTCAAAATAAATCAGATTTCAGTAAAACAAGAAATATTTAAATCTGCTTAAAAATATCTTTCTAACGAATCTGAAAAATTGAAATTTCATTGCGGGAATAAAAGGTAATGGCCAGTTGAATATTCAGAATAGTCGCTATGGAATTTATTATAAATATAGCCCTTGAAAATAAACATTTTGCAAACGACCTCTGTTTTCGATGAAACCACTTTGGTTGGATCTAGAATATCAATTTATTATTAGGGTTAAAATTCCATAATTTTTTGAATTAATATGTGAGCGTGGAAAAGGAAAACGCATTTGGTAATTTCAGTTTGAATTGGATCGACCAGAAAAAGCCATTTTTCGAACGGTTTCCAAATTCGACGAAATTAATTTTGTTGGGACCGTATTGTCCAAACATAGCTAGACTTATTTTTCTATAATTTTTGGAATCAGTGTGTGGCCCCGGCAAATTAAAATGTACTTTCAAATCCGAATTTGAATGTTTTATATTTTAATTTGAAGAATAAATAACTGAAACAGTGGGCCTACGAAACATGTTCCATTGTGTCCGGAATGGGGATATTTAGCTAGGGGCGTCAGTCGTTGGGTTTGATTTGGAGTTCGAATAAGAAAACAATATTTTTGGAATTTATATAAATATCGGCCAATCATAGAATTCCTTCTATTATTTTAATTTCTAAAAAACGAAAAAAACCCGATAGCTCCAGAATGAACGATAGCTATTCTTTAATTCTTCTCTCCTCCGTAACTTCAAATCCACTCAATAAAATCAAATGCTCCAGTGGGGAATTTTGTAGATCTCCCCACGAGCTTCAAATCCATACCTGACTTGCCGACTATCGTGGAGTATTTCTCCCAATCACCTCTGGAAAGTTAGCGACTTTAAAGCGCCGAAGCCATTAATTGCCGCCACCGATCGGAACCGCACCCCCGTCGATTTAAGCGCCGCTCCTCCCCTGTCAGCGTGGCGCAACCTGATCGTGTCCAAAAAACACGGATTGGAAGTAAAATCGAACCCTAATTTCGAACCTTTACTGAAAGTAACGGTTGATGTAACAACCCGGAAAATCAGAACCAATTTAAAATTTTTATTTTGGCAATTTTAATGAATTTTGAATATTTAAAATGATTTATTTTAGATAATTACGACTAGAAATTTATTTTGAATAGAAGTAGAACATATATATTTATTCAAAATCGAAGTTAGAATATAAATATTTATTTTAATTATAAAAGGAATTGAAAATGGCGGTAGTTTGAAGATTCGATTTCAAATTTCTAATGAATGTACATGATTCAAAATAAACCGGATTTTAGTGAAACCAGAAATATTTGAATCTGTTTGAAAATATCTTTCCAACTGATCTGAAAAATTGAAATTTCATAGCGGGAATAAAAAGTTATGTCCAATTGAAAATTCAGAATAGTCGCTATGGAATTTAAAAAATATATAGCCTTTAAAAGTAGCGATTTTGCAAACGACCTCCATTTTTGACAAGACCACTTTTGTTGGATCCGGAATGTCAAATTATTGCTAGATTCCAATTTTCATAATTTTTGGAATTAATATGTGAGCGTGGCGAACTTAAACGCGTTTGGTAATTTTAGTTTGAATTTAATTGATTGGAAAATGACCGTTTTTCAAACGGTCTCCAAATACGACGAAATTAGTTTTGTTAGGACCGTATCGTCAAAACATAGCCTGATTTATTTTTCTAGAATTTTTCGAGTTACTATGTGGCCCAGGTAAATTAAAATGTGCATTCAAATTAAATATACATTGATTTATATTTTAAATTTAGTGAAAACTGGTCGAAACAGCTGAATTGGCTTACGAAACATATCGCATTGTGTTCAGAATGGGGATAATTAGCTAGGGGCGACAGTCGTTGGATCTCGATTGGTGTTCAAATGGAAAGTCAACATTTTTGGAGAAAATAATAATAATAATATTAATATTATATATAAATACACCTCATCCTCATCTCTCTAAACCTAAATCAGATAAAATTACGCCTCCCCAAACATTCTGAAACCCGTCGCCTGGTCCGCTGCTCCACCTCGCTCACCATCTCAGACATTCCCGCGCCACCAGCGACCCCGTCGCACTACCCCCTTTCCCCCCTCTCTCCGATTCCTCCTCCTCCATCCCCATTCGAAATCCAAAGCCCCACGCCCAAACCCGCGCGTCCTCCACTGCCTGGACGCACCACCAGACCGCGCTCTGCCTCTGGCCGGACCCCCACCGCCTGTAGCAGCTCCACCGCCCCACCCCGACGCCCCCCTGTTCGATTCAAAGTAAGTACTCCAATTTGAATGTATTTTTAGTTTTAAATACACATGAATAGCAAGTGAAAAAATTTGGATTTAAATATATATATATATATTAACATTAAAAAGATTAGATTTATATATATATATATTAACATGAAAAAGATTGGATTTTTATATATATATTAACATGAAAAGGATTGGACTTTTATGTATATATTAACATGAAAAAGATTGGATTTATATATATATATATATATATATATATTAACATGAAAAAGATTGGATTTATTTATACATATTTACATGAAAAAGATTGGATTTATATATATATATATTAACATGAAAAAGATTGGATTTTCATATATATATATATATATATATATATGTGTGTGTGTGTGTGTGTGTGTGTGTGTGTGTGATTAGAAAGGAGATTTTTTATGTATAAATCACATAAGATTAAAAAAGAGATTTTTATATGAAAAGCAAAATAAAAATATGATTATCATATATGTAATAGAGGCATAAAAATATAATTTTTATACTATAAACATCGTTATAAAAATATGATTTTTATATATGTAACGTTGAAATAAAAATGTGATTTTTATAGCGTTGAAATAAAAATGTGATTTTTAATATAAAAATCGTGTGAAACAGATTGCGATTGAACCGACTAGAATAAAATCCAAATCCGAACCGTTCAGAAATAAAGAACGACAGAGTGGATCCCAAAGGTGAGAACTTCTCACTCTAATTATTTTCTAGTTAAATACATACTAGGATGCAGAAGGGGCTTAGTAGCTCCTGACACCGTCGTCCACAGACCATGGACGACTTGTTTGATTGTATTGTATTGTGGAAATTGATTGTGATTGTGATGTGAAATGGAAAATAAAATATTCATGTATTGAAATAAATATTCTATAGTTAAAAATATAATTTCTAACGTGTATATGAATAAAATAAATATTCGTTTACAAATCAGACGACTTGTTTATGTACACCCATTTTACTAATATGGGTTGGAACGATATATTTTACACATCGCCCAACTGCACAACTAATATTCAGTGTTTGTTGATTGAAACCACACACGTGTATTGGGATGATATTTGATGTACACTAATCCCAATTATTTAGTTGTATGTCGATCGATTGGTTGACAGGCTGTTATAAGCATTAATTATTTATATTTAATGCTTATGCAGTTGTGTGATGCACTTTGGATGATGGTTGATTGTTTATCATGTTATTATATACATGTGTTGTATGGAATCCATGTAAATAACATTATATGGTAATTGATTGGATCTCATTCCAATTTGGGAAATAATGAATATTTTAAAATAATATTCAGAAAGAGGATTAAAAATATTCATTTGTTGAAAAGATATTCATGTGTTGAATAAAATATTTAAACAATAAAAATATCATTTTCATTGAATGTTTAAACCCTTAAAAATATTCATGTGTTGAATAATATAAAATAATGAATATTTAAAAATAATATTCGGTAAAAGATCAAAATGTGAATTTGATGTCCGATTGTGGATGGACATGAAAATATTGAAATATATATAGCCGTGTTGATTAGATATGCGCCATTTTGACACGAACGATATTTACATCGATTTTATTCATTTTTCTAATGAATATCGAAAGGGAAGTGATTTCAAAATCTAATGTTTTGAAAATATCATCATTTACATGTTAATGATATGGAATATTAAATTTTGATTTAAAATTGAAAAATGAAGTTGAAATCGTTTTTAAAACTAACTTAAAACAATTTATAAAATACATTTTAAATGGAAATCGATGAAATATATACATATATATAATATATATATATATATATATTATACATATTAAATGGCCAGAATAGAACGCACCGCGCCGCGGCAGTTCGCGAATTTCGATCATTAACTTCGAATTAACATTACGGGAGATCTGACCGTCGGATTCTCATAACACCAGAACCGTTGGGTTCGTATCAAAAAGAGATTTCCAACGAATATAAGAGATTTGAAATCTAATGGTTGGATTTGGAATTATGTCCAAATCAAATTTGGAAAATGTCGTTGTAAGTACAGTTCGATGACCGTTTATGGAAATCGACTGAAAGGGCCTTAATAAAATTATTAAAAATATTAATAATTTGTGTAAAATCATAATAAATGATTTGGAAAGGATTGGGATGAAAAATTCGGTATTTGAAAAGATAAAAATATATTTTTATCGAAATGAACTATTTATGAACTAGAATTATAATCCAATATTTCTAAATAAATAAATTGGACTTGAAATGGTTTTAAGAATAACCAGAATTTCCAATATATGAATTGGAATGGATTTGAATGGAAATCATTTTCAGAATATTTTTATATTGGATTTCGTGATTATACGGATATTATTATGGAAATTTGGAAGATATATTTATATCGTTATTTCCAATACGATATTTTTTAGTTTCAGAATTTGATATTGAATATAAGCTGATATATTTTGTATTCAGAGCCTCGTGAATGGTGTCTTCATTAACACTGTTCTTAAACCCCGTGTGAAAAGAATAAATCTTTTAATTAAGATTATTGGAGTTTCCAGTTATATTTAGTAACTGGAATTAAAATGGAATGTGAATTGGGTTTATTGTGAACTGCATTTTAAATGACATTCGTTCTTTAACCCGATTAACAGTGAAATATGATTTGGAATTTATAAATCTTTTAATTACGATTTAGGGGAATTTTCCAAAGAAGAGTTTTCCAATTTAATAAAATAAATTGGAATGGAATGAAATTCAATTTGGTAACAATCGAAGTGAACTTCTATGGAGGAAGACTGTTACTATATATGAAATTTAAGTGGCTTTGCCGTTATTCCATTTATATTATCGGTTGGATATGGAAGTTTATATCAATTATATATATTGATCAGTTTCCCGTGAAGATTCCATTGTTAATGGATTGTGATTTTGGGCTTATCATGAGTTGTGTTTTAAATGACATTAGTTCTTTAATCCAGTTAAAGATAAGATTAATTTCTTAACTTTGAATAATCATTAAGTAATGATTTTTGGAGATTAAAACTGAATTAGAGTTCTAATGAATCTTTAATTAGACTGAAAAAGGTGAATCTGATAGCTAAAATTATCAAATTCAAGAAATGATTGAGAATGGAGTATCACCAGTTTTGCTCCAAGCGGTAGTTAAATCTTTAATTAGATTTGAACGAGAAATGGTAATTAATTTTACCGATAATACCGTGGTGTTAGATATGATGTATTACCAGTTTTGCTTCATGGGATGAATATGTTGGGAATGGGAAATATAATAAATAATTACTTCAGTAAGGTTCACTAATCCCGACTAGTTTGGATCAACCTTAACTTGGTTTGAATTGATATACAAAGGAAGATTAAAGAATAAATTTAAAGAATTTATCTTTGATAAAATTAATGGGAACCTTTCCCAAATGATATGAATATTTGAATAAAAGAATATTCAGAATTGGAATGAGGCGTATGTTGTGTTTTTATAGCACTTGTTTATTATATACGCGAGTTATTCGGAAAGGCCTGGTTTGTACCCATTCTGAATAACAGATTCGACGATAAGTCGATGATGAAGACGGTGGATGAAGACCGGTGGTCTTCACATCGTTTGGATGATTACTAATGTCTTGATTGTGTTGTACACCCAAGACGAGGTAATAAGTGGTGATCGTCCAGACGTACTTGGAGATCGACCGGATATGCGAGGCCTCTCTCCTGTATTGGACATATGGGATGAGGAATAAGGTGCCTCCGGTTTCGTTCAGACCCAGAACGAACTTGTAAATGGATGTGTTTCTGACATCAGATTTCATTCTGTGTGATTGATAGACATCGGTTCCATAGCGTGAATTACCTATGTGGCATGCTGAGATGCAAATGATCATGGCTTATGTTGAAAAGAAAAGTCTTGTGGTTGTTGATCAAAGCAAAGCTTTAATATAGCATAGCTTTGTGTATAGCATTAATTCGCGATCCTCACACCCTGGTGTGAACCAGAAATGGGAGAGGACATCAGGGAGGACATGCGTTTCTTTCTAGCTAGGAGTGGCGTCAGGGTTTTGCAAGCCCAGACGTTTTACTTATGTGGATGATGGAAAGTGAGTCACCTCGGTTATATCGGTCATTACGGGGTCGATGAATGGTTTGGTCGACATACTAACCAGTTTACGCCCTATAGGGCGGGGAAACGCATGGTTCATGCATTTTAATCCACTTCGTGTGTACAGGCCCTGACGATCCAAGGTGCAGTTGCGGCTGTTCCTGAGACATGGTAGGCTAGATTATCTCGAAGCGGTAAGGACGATCCCTTGCCTTGGTTCACAGACGGAAATCCAACTTCCAATACGTGACATTTCAGTTTTGATTGTAAAGCCTAGTATTGGCGACATGATAGATGGTACCCATGCCGTCTAGGATTGATACCTTTATATTTGAAGTTGTTTTATATACTATGCACTTATAATAGTATCAAATGATTTGTTTTAAGCGTACCAAGCATGTTTGGCTATTATAAGGGAAAACCCTATCCTCCGGCTTGCGTTGCATTGTGTGATGGGACCTGGGTCTTATAATAGCTTCATTTTTCCAAAAAGCATTGTGTTGTTTTGTTATATGCACTGGTACTCTTGGGAGGAAACTCGTTCCGTGTTATACAACGTGGTCACTTGATTTACTTTATTTTGAAGTAAAGATTTAATAACTGTTTTAGTTTATTGTTTTAACCTAAACTCTGGGTGCCCCTATTTTCCACACGGGTAGCTAGTAGTTTTGGTTTGCAGATTTATTCTTACAGGATCGTGGTTTACAACTGGAGATATATTCGGGAAGCTCTGTATCCGTGTATTTGTTTCAGTTGTGTTATGTATTATTTTTCCGCTGCATTGTAATTTAAAATCTCTAATATTTTTCTGATGTATAATATTTATTCATACTCTGTATATTGTTGTACTCTGATGTAAATTATTGTAATAAGCAATGAAATGTTCTTCTGTTTATGTTCTGATTTGTCGTGTTCTCAACTCAATCCGGGCTTTCCTTTACGGGGAAGTTCGGGTCGTTATAGATGAGGTATATTTTAAATGGTTATAACACTTTAAAGCGTTGCGAAATTGAATTTAATTATAAAAATCATATCTTTTTCGTATGCTGTCGAAATCCAGTGAAACAAGAGACATTGGGACCGTGACATCGTGCGCTACATTCTGGAAGTGACCGGGAAATTTTTAGAGCTACCTACAATTTTAGAAGGAGTGGAACCCAATGTGAGCAATCTAAATTCAAAAATAAATAAATAAAAATATATAGGTTGCGGAAGGGGCTTAATAGCTCTTGACACCATCATCCACAGACCATGGACGATTTGTTTGATAGAATTGTGTTGTAGGAATTGGTTGGTGTTGTGAATGATTGATTGTGGTTGCAACAATGTTGATTGTTTGTGGTGAATTCATTATATTATGAAAATGAATTATATTATGGAAAATGAAAGTATTGTAATGCTGCAAGGCCTAGGATAGCAGAGTAGCCGTGCTGGACACTGTGCTACCTACCCTGCCGTTGTAATGCAGAAATTTTCTGAAATGACTATATAAAAAGTTATTGTGTTGAAATAAATTGTTTGAACAATAAAAATCACATTTTTATTATATATACGAAGTGTTAAAAATATTCGTATGTTGAATAAATTATTTGAACAATAAAAATCACATTTTTATTATATATTCAAAGTGTTAAAAATATTCATATGTTGAATAAATAGTTTGAATAGTAAAAATCACATTTTTATTGTATATACGAAGTGTTAAAAATATTCGTATGTTGAATAAATTGTTTGAACAATAAAAATCACATTTTTATTGTATATCCGAAGTGTTAAAAATATTCGTGTGTTGAATAAATTGTTTGAACAATAAAAATCACATTTTTATTGTATATATGAATCACTAAAAATATTCATGTTTGAAATATATTGTTTGAACAATAAAAATCACATTTTTATTGTATATAAGAATCACTAAAAATATTCATGTTTGAAATAAATTTTTTGAACAATAAAATTCACATTTTTATTGTATATATGAATACCTAAAAATATTCATGTTCGAAATAAAATGCCTTAACAATAAAAATCACATTTTTATTGTATCTAGGAACCTTTAAAAATAGTTGAAGGTTGAAATAAATATTTGTTATTTGAAAATATTATTTTTAACAAGTATATGAAGTGTTAAAAATAACCATGAGTCAAAATAAATATTTGTTGATTGAAAATATTATTTTTAACATGTATATGAAGTGTTAAAAATAACCAAAGGTTGAAATAAATATTTGTTGATTGAAAATAATATTTTTAACATGTACATGAACTGTTAAAAATAACCAAAGGTTGAAATAAATATTTGTTGATTGAAAATAATATTTTTAACATGAATACGAACTGTTAAAAATAGTCAAAGGTTGAAATAAATGTTTTTTCATTGAACATATTATTTTTATCACATATATGAAGTGTTAAAAATACCCACAGGTTGAAATAAATGCTTGTTCATTAGAAATATTATTTTTAACATGTATATGAACTGTTAAAAATAACTATGTATGGAAATAATTATTTGTTCGCTAAAAATATTATTTTTAGCGTAGATATGCACACACATATATATATATATATGTTGAACAGGAAAATGGATTAGCTGTTGAGTAAAGAATTTATTTGCATGCCCGACAAATAGGTAAGCCTTAATGAGTTGGGTACGCAATTTTAGTTATCATATAAATTCCTGTGAATGCCATTGGATGCGGTGTACTGGTTATTCTGTGTGAGATTATAAACAACACTATAGAATAGCAACAATTAATTTTGAACTACACTGCATGGCCTACTTCGTGAAGATAGCATACTCTATCATATTCCATATAAGCATTTGGAACTTGTATGATGAGGTTGGAATTACCATACAAGCGAGACGCTTGTATGGAGATGACTGCATTTCAGATTGAACCGAAGACGAACTATTGATTTCATAGCATATCATATTCCATACGAGCATTTGTGGTTGTATGACGAGGTTGAGATTACCATACGGGCAAGTCGCTCGTATGGCGATGATTGAATTGCAGGTTGAACTGAGGACTGATATGGATTAAATAAATATAACGGTAAATTGCCAGATTAAATAAAAACCCCATACGGGTGTAGAGTTGACAATAATCATGTCTCTCTAGTTATTAGATACGACACATGGATTATTTATTTTCCAACACTGGACGAGGTGACGAGATTTATCTCTGGAGTAATTTTACACACTCCCTCGGGCATAGAATAAGACACTAGAAATTGTGTATGCTTATACTGGATTTATTAGGTGCCTAATACGGCCCAATAAATTTCCAAACCCCTCTCCGTACAAAGAAGGTTACGGCGAAATTTTTCGAAATTTAAAGGCGTTAGCCAAATTTTTGAAGTGAAAACGATTTGGAAATAGTCGAATTATATATATATATATATATATAATTAATTAAAATAAATCGAATAACGGTGTTGCAGTTCGCATTTTGAAATCGTAATTTTAAACAATTATACCGAGAAATCCGACCATTGGATTTTCTCGAAACTGAAACTATTGGGTTCGCTTTGGAAAGATCTTTCCAACGATACAAAATTTGTTGGGATCCAACGATAAGATTTGGAGAAATGTTTGATTTAAATCTGAATAAAAACAACGCCAAAATGAATTATATTTATATATACATAAATATAAATTAAAATAAAATGAATCGCGACGCTGCAGTTCATGTTTTAAAATCGTAACTTTAAACGATTATATCGAGAGAACTGACCATCGGATTTTCCCGGAACCCGAACCGTTGGGTTCGCTTTTGAGAGATCTTTCCAACGATATAAAATTCATTAAGATCCAACGGTTAGTTTTTGCGAAATGTCTAATTCAAATTTGGACGAGAGCAGCGCCAGTGCCATCGAATGACCTGAAACATCGTTCGATAAATATGGGCTATTTTTAAATAAATAAAAATAGCGATAAATCGTTATAAAATATTATAAGCGACGTGGAATGGAAATAAACCGATTTTACTTGGTTTATTGGATTCTGATGGTTAGATGTATTTGACGTAAAATTATTATATTGAATTGTAACGTGAATGTCGAGTAATCTAACCTTGGAAAAGAATTGATTTGAATACTATGTATACGTGAATTATTTGAAAAGGCCGAGTTAATTCTCATTTCAAATAATTGATCGACGATTAAATGTCGAAGGTACGAAGACGGTGCAAGACTGGTGATCTTCACATCGAATGGATTACTACTAATGCCCTGGTTCGGTTAGCTCCCAGGAAGGGTTACAGTGGTAGTAGTCCGGACGTATTTGTTGATTTTCCGGATGTGCGAGGGCCTCTCTCCTGTATTGGACATATGGGACGAGGAATAAGGTGCCTCCGGTTTCGTTCAAACCCAGAACGAACTAGTAAATGGATGTGTGTCTGACGTTATATTTTATTCTGTGTTGATTGATTTCTATTAAATATATATCTATTTGGTGGCGGAGAATTTATTCTCTTGCTTAACACCCTTCTCTGAGACGTACGAGCTCAGAGGTTATATATCGATAGACATCAGTCGCATGGCGTATAATATCAATGTGGCATGCTGAGATGCAAGTGATCAAGGCTTTTGTTGAAAAGCAGAGCCTTGTGGTTGATGATCAATGCATGGCTTTAATATAGGATAGATTTGTGTATAGCGTTAATTCGCGAGCTTCACACCCCGGTATGAACTAGAAACGGGATGGAGGACAACAGAGAGGACATGCGTTTCTTTCTAGATAGAAGTGATGTCATGGTATGGAGCCTAGACATTTTTACTTATGTGGA
This sequence comes from Allium sativum, assembly GCA_030737875.1. NCBI lineage: Eukaryota > Viridiplantae > Streptophyta > Magnoliopsida > Asparagales > Amaryllidaceae > Allium > Allium sativum. The sequence continues at coordinate 289,527,507 of CM060913.1, forward strand.
TGATGGAATGTGAGGTACCTCAGATAAATCGGTCACTACGGGGTCGATGGATGATATGGTCTACATACTGACCATTACGTCCCATAGGGTGGGGAAACGCATTGTTCAGGAATAACCAATCTTCAAACGTAAGAAAGGACCGGCTCTGGCATTCCTAGGTGCAGTTGCGATTGTAGCCTCAGACATGGTAGGTTAGATTGTCTCGAATTTGGTATGGACGATCCCTTGCCTTGGTTCATGATGGAAATCCAACTTCCAATACAACATGTGTGGTTTTGATTGTAAAACTATATATGGCGACATGATATATGGTACCCATGCCGTCTATGATTGATACATTATGATTGTAATTGTTTTTGAAACATATATGCACTAGTGATAATATCAAATGATTTTGATTTATACGTATCAAGCATATTTTGGCCATTATAAGGTAAAACTCTATCCTCCGGCTTGCGTTGCATTGTGTGATGGGACCTGAGTCTTATAATGGTTTCATTTTCTATAAAAAGCATTGCATTGTTTAAATGATTTATATTATTTATGCACTTGCAATCCAATGGAGTAAACCCATTCCATATTAGCGTCATGGTTCTGTGATTGGCCTTATTGTTAAATAGGATAAGTAAGATTTCTCATACCAGTCCCATGATTGACTCGAAGTTTGTTTCACTTTGCAAACTCGGGTGCCCCTATTTTCTACACGGGCAACCTTGTATTCAGGTTTTAGCTGGTTCATTCTGGATAGCATGAGACGACCCGAACTTCCCCGTGAAGGAAAGCAAGGATTGAATTTAGGACAAGACAAAGTAGAACGCAGACCGAAGAACATTTCATTGTATATTACAACAATTCCATCAGAATACAAGAATATACAGTGAAATGTTCTTCTGTCTGCGTTCTACTTTGTCTTGTCCTCAATTCAATCCTTGCTTTCCTTCACGGGGAAGTTCAGCTCGTCTCATGTTGGTATCAGAGCGTGGCGGTGGGGCTGGGGATTTGGGGCGACAGGGCATCGGGTCTTCCAAGAAAAGGGGCGCGTTGGTTTTTTTTTATTCTGTTGAATTAGGGTTAGAGAATTATAAAGGGGGGGTTATATATTTTAATTAAATTTTCTCCTAAGGTTGACTTTTTACTCCAACCCCGAACGAGACCCAACGACTGCCGTCCCTAGTGTAATACCCCCGTTCCGGACACAATGAGATATATTTCGTAAGCTGATTCGACCGTTTCGATAAGTTTTCGTCAAAATCAACATATAACTCTATATATTGAATTTGAACGCACATTTCAATTTACTGGGGTCACATACAAACTCGAAAAATTCCCGAAAAATATTTCCTAGCTTCTTATTGACGATACAGTCGTAACAAAACTAATTTCATCGAATTCTGAGACCGTTTGAAAAATGGCCGTTTTCCAGTCGATTAAAATCAACTGAAACTGGTCAAACGCGTTTTCCTTTGCCACGCCCACGTATTAATTCAAAAAATTACGAATTTCGAAACCTAGCAATAATTTGACATCGCGGAACCAACAAAAGTGGTTTCGTCGAAATCCGAGGTCGTTTGCAAAATGGCTATTTTCAATGGCCGAAATTCCATAGCGACTATTTTGAAATTTCAACTGGACATATCTTTTGATTCCCGCTATGAAATTTCGATTTCTCGGATTCGTTGGAAAGATATTCTCAATTAGATTGTATTATTTTTGGTTTCACAAAAATCCGGTTTATTTTGCACCCGGTACATTCATTTGAAGTTTGAAATCGAATTATCGAACTACCGCGCCATTTTCAATTCCTTTTATAATTTAAAATAAATAATTATATTCTAACAACGACGTATATAAATATATACGTTCGAATTCCATTCAAATAAATTTCTCGTCGTTATTATTTAAAATAATTCATTTTAAATATTCAAAATTCGTTATAATTGCCAAAATAAAAATTTTAAATTGGCTCGCATTTACGGGTTGTTACAGCTATAGAGCTGAAGATGGATTCTATCATTTCTATTATGTTGTTCAGACCTTATTATGTATATTATGTTGATTCCACTGCAGACGTTTTATATTATGCTGAAACTGTATTCTGTACTATGTATGATCCTGTTATGTTGTGTAATTCTGATGTTGACATTATTTACAATGTAATCTGATGTACATTACCTGATGTAATTCTATATTTTTTGTTCTGTTGTCATTGTTTATATGTTATATTCCCATGATTATCCTTGCTTCCGTGGCACGAGAGTATAGGGTCATCATAGTTATGGTCCTACTATTTGTGGGACATCATACACTTTCTAAAGAGGAATCTTCTTCTTCGTCGATCTTCATTGATTTTCCTCTTGTTGCATTCTAGCCTGTTTATTCTCGAATGTTTCATAAGGCTTAAAAGTGATTGGAATTTGCATAAGTTTTATATTTCTCGAGCTAAAAAATTTTCTTTATACAAATTTTTCTCCTTTGAGATCCACTCCAAAGTATTTAAAGATACAGGTAAGATAAACTCCATGATACATAGTGTTTTCCTTGATGGACAAATCTTTGGGCTTAAATTCTTTCAAAATTACATCAGACCAATTGATATTATAAATGGCAAAGATGGTAAAAACAGTTTTTTGGACTTTGAGTGTAGGGTTATTGAAATTTTCGGAACGAGGAGTGAGGGTATGTTGAAGAAGAAGGTTAGCTATTATTGATTTTTGGCAGAAAAACGATTTTTAAAATCCATATTTTGATCGCTTTCAAACGTGTGATGATAAGTTTCCAGATTCGTTTCATCAATTTCGGATTCCGAAAAAATATGAATTCGTACCCTTACAATTTAAATTTGTACCAAAAATTTCACAATCCAACACGATGTGAGTTCCTTTTGCGCTACTCCATACTTGATTTTCATTTTCTTCGTAAAGGCCACTATTCAAATTCGCATAAAACATTTTGACGAGATTCGGGTAACATACTACATCATTATCCCGAGAGTCAGTCAAGCTTAGAACTTCATTTTGATGAAAAAGAGAACGAAGATCATAAGAAGGGAAATCTTCAAAAATGGTGAAGGCTCCTGTATTGACTTTTCCTTTTGCCATATATTCAACATAGGCTTGAATAGCTTCCGTATCATTGTAGAGACGATCTTTGACAGTTTTGATGAATCTCATGGTTTTTGGTGTACTTGAGGAAGCCATTAGAGATAGTTTTTTTAAGAGAATAAAATGAAGATAGTTGTTTTGAATTTTGAGTGAGAGGTAAAGAGAATAGAATTAAATAGAGAGTGAATGGTCATTACTTTTCTGAAAATAAGGACACCTTTTCAGACCTTGGGAGTTGATGAAAAGATAGAGGGAAGTGTTGACACACCTTTTGGTCAAAGCTGTCACACATGGAATTTCTGAATAGCAACACGCTCAAGTAGTGGAAACAACGTCGGAAGACATAGAGCAATTTGGTCGAAATCACACCATCAACGTAAAATGGCCCAAAAATCCTATTTGATGACCCCTTTTCTGGCCCGAAAACAACAATTATGAACCTGAGCTCTGTAATCTTGTAGCCCTTTGAATGAGCTACAAGTAGAGCTTTCAGTTGGCTCAATTGGACTTACGGTTTGGAAGTTATGCCCATTTCCGTGAACGCGTGTAGAAGAGCAACTCTAATTCATGAGCTTGGTCTCAATTCGCGCTCAACCTAACTCCTCTTAGACTGGCTCGTGAGATCCCCCTCGGATCGTGGCTTAACCCAGCTCGCCCCCTAGGGCTTGCCCTCCTCTCCTGCTCACGAACCAGCCCGGCTCATGGACCATCATCTCCCTCCACGACCTGACCGTGGACACCAACTTCAACACAACACTCGCGACCGGACCTTGGTTCGTGAAGGCCTCATCACGACCCGACCCCATGACCACGAACCGACCACCGAACCTGCTAATACACGCATAGATCTTGACCTGTTCTCAAGGCTATTCCTGCTCCTACTATCCCGGATTGTGTGCCACGTGCCTCATCACGAACCAGTCACCCCTGAAGCTCTCCTACAGCTATAAATACACCACTACATGGGAAATTGAAGGATCATTTGGCTATTCCTCTCTACAGCTTCCACCATTGTTCCTAGTAAAGCATTGCTGAACATAAAAGCCACATTCTTCATTAAAACTTGAGGTTTTGGTGAGGATTTCAAAAGATAATTAAGCATTGTACTACCAGTTCTCACGAGTTGTGGGAATCATTCTTGTGATACCATCATATATAAAAGCATATAAAGTGGACATAGGCCACATCTATAGCCGAACTACTATAAAAACCTCGTGTGCTCCCTCTGATTTTATTATTTTCTGCATTCTGTGATCTACATTTGGGTGTTAGTGCCAATTTCTGGTCTAACAGGAAGTATGAAAGTTTAAACATTTGAAATTCAAAATTTGAATTTCATTTACTGGTACATATGCCGACATGTCAATTTGGGTTTGTCGACATATATGTACGTTTTGAAAAGACATGTTCCTTTAAGACTTTGTTTTAATTTAACATTTTATGTTTTTATGTTTATAATTTCCTAAAATAATATTAATTCAAACAAACATCTAAAATTAATTTTTATTATATTACTATTTTATCATTATTATTTTGAATTTTAAATTTAAATTTTGAATTTCAAAATTCAAATTTTGAATTTGAATTTTAAAGTTCAAGTTGATTTTTTTAAAATTTAAACTTAAACAAGGCAAGCAATCAACAAACATCCAAAAGCATCCATTTAAACAATTCAATCAAAATTTAATTAAGGCATACTTGGTTTTTAGATCCATCTCTTCAATATTTTCTGAATTCTGAATCACTGGGAAACACATATTCGAATTTCCTATTTCTGGTTCTTCATCGCTTGATGATGAGTCTAAATCATCTAAAGCTGTTGCATATGCCATTTTCCTCTTATTTGATGAATTATTATTATTATTATCTATTTTTTGATTTGGTTTATCTGGATATGGACATTCGCTTTATATGGCTTGGTCTGTTGCAGCTGTAACATCTGTCATCATTTATTCCTGAACTTTCTTGATTATTTCTTTGAAAATGATTTTTCCTTTTATATCTCAAGATTTTGTAAAATTCCTTGTCATTAAAGCAATTTCTTCATCATCCTTACTACTTGAATCAGAACCATCAGTTGTTGCTTTGAATGCTATAAATTTCTTTTTTGTCGACTTGTCTCCTTTCTGTTTTGTAATTGAACTTCGAACGACATCAAGTTTCCTATTAACTCCTCAATCTTCATTTCACCAACATTATTTGCCTCTTCTATTGCCAGTGTTTTCTGATCCCATTCTGGTGTTAGTGAATTGAGAAATTTTCTGACTTGATCCCCCTCAAAATAAGTTTTTCCTAAAGCCACTAATGAATGCATGATTTCCTAAAACCTGCTGTATATATCAAAGATAGATTCATTCTGATTCATTTTAAATAACTCAAATTTATTAGTTAACATGGATATCTTGGTGTGTTTAACTTTGTTGGTTCCTCCATGAGTAACTTGTAATGTTCTCCATATTTCACAAGCAGATTTACAAACTGACACTCTATTAAATTCATTTCAATCTAATTAATAGAATGAAAAATTCATAGACTTAGAATTACTCTATGCAGTAACCTTTTGTTCATTAGTCCATTATGCAAAATTAGTAGTGGGTTCAACGTATGCCAAGTGTCTATTCCAACGGATTGCAAATATATTTTCATCCTACATGCCCAATATGAATAATTACTGCCATTGAATAATGGTGGTCTAATGGTGGACTGACCCTCTACAAATGAACTATTGTTACTAGAAATTCCAGTGTTGATTGCCATTTAATATTTCCAAAATTTAGATGATGAAATTTTGAAAATCTATGCTCCGATACCAATTTTTAGGGAATACAGATCAAGGATCTTAAGGCAAAATTAACACTAGAGGAGGGTGAATAGTGTTTTAAAGAGATTATGGTAAATTTAAGCAATCTTAAATTAATATATGAATCGCACAATGATTATCACACCATAAATGATCACCAACACAAAAACAATCACAAACATGGATATAAGTAAATATAAAATGTAGAAAAGAAAAGAACACACCGGATTTTATACTAGTTTGGATTACTCCTACGTCCAGTCCCACACAATGCTAGATTGCGCAGTGTTTTATTAATACTAGTATCAATCTTACAACACCCTTGATTTCACGGCTATAAGGTTAACACTGGTTCCACCACCCTTGATTTCACGGCTACAAGGTTCACACCGCTCCCTTTCCTTGATTTCAGGGCTACAAGGAACACACCTTTTCCCAAACAATTACAACAACTCTAGAACTCTTGAATAGCACTTCCAAACAAATAGTAGTTGAAAGAGATTGAGAAGAGAATTATATAATTTTTGTTGAAATCGACAGGGTCTAAGTGTAGAAATCAAGAAATCAAGTTAGAATAATGATGGCTAGAGATAGTATGAAGATGGAGAAGAAGTTATAAAAATTTCGAATTTAACCCCTTTTTATAGTGTTTGAAAAGTTGCAACGTTTATGAACCATTTCAAAATATGAAAGGACACTTCCTTTGAAAATTGAAAATATGACAGTTATATGTCGACATGACCAATTATGTATGTCGACATATACATATTATTTTAAATTTTAAAATCATTTTTCAAGTGTTAAAACTAATATATATTCTAGAAATTCTTGAATCAAAACTATTGTTTCAAAATGAATTTTTTAAAGTGTAAAAACATAGTAATATATAATATAAACATATTTATAAAATTATATGATATAAGACTATAAAACATATATTATAAACATATATATATACACATTATATAACTTTATAAACAATAAACATATATATCTTTGAAATCATAAGTAAAATCTTAATAATTTGAAATCATTTTAGAAAAGGAGTATGAAATAATTTTGAAACCAAGTTGAAAAGAAATTTGAAAACAAGATTTTAAAAGTGTTAACCGGAGTTTTACATATAAACTAGACTCTATTACTTGATAATCTTGAGCTCTTGAAATCTTGATTATCTTAATACTCATGAGTTTTGAATTACTTGATATCTTGAATCTCTAAAACTGCACAGTCTTCAATATTTGTATCATGTATATATAATCTGCATATACATACATACATATATTCTGGACAAAAGATGCTAGTATATATTTTATAATCAATAATGTAAATAATTAAACAAGTTGTTGTAATCAAAATTCCATTATCCAACATTTGTGCCATGATTAAAGAGAATATGGGATATTACTTGTATACCTTTAATTTGAATAGGGATTGACATTTTAAACGTGGTTAGGACATTATTTACGTTCTTATAATTCACACATGCACACACACACCACACACACACATATAGCGTAATCAAACGTAGTAATAACATGTATTATGTGCGTAATAAGTACGTTTAAATTAGGAAATAGAATTTGAATGTCCTCATAGGAATTTGTATGCATGTGTGTAAGTTAATGGCTTAAATTATACTAAGTTACACATAGACACAAGGTTAACCGTTACTTGTAGTAGACGCCTGCCCAGAACTGATCGGTATATCCAGAATCTACAAGAAAGACTGATTAATGTGAGAGGTCTAGGTGTCATGAGCCATTATAATTAGTACAATATGATATGAGGTTAGACCCAACTTGTAGTAGAATCCTGCATGGAACCGCCTGGCAAATCCAACATTTACAACTAGAAAAGCGCAAGGTAGCGGCTTGGCATTTAAAGGGAGAGGCCCTTGAATTGTGGGACCTGATTTCACAAGAGAATGTGGGTAGAGTGTTTTCTTGGGAAGATTTTAAAACCTAATTTGAGGCTATGTTGTTTACTAATGCTGAGAAGAGCCTGCAAATAGAAAAGTTTATCCAGTTGAAGAAAGGAGAGTTGGATCTGAAAGAGTATGTAGTGAATTTTATAAAATTATCTAAGTTTGGAAGAGGGTTACTGGACACCCCAATGGATAAAGCCCTTAGGTTTGTTAAAGGATTGAATTCTTCATTAAGAGAGATGCTTTTGGCCTAAGTGACGTTTGGAGGTACGTTTGAAGCCCTTATCGAGGCAACTATTCTATATTCAGCTGAGGGTGTTAAGGAAGTTAAGACTAATAAGGGAGAAGATACTTCTAGTGTTGGGAAGGACAAGAATAAAAGTTTATAGATTAAGAATAAGAAGGGAGGCAAGGAGACTAAGACGTGTTCTTGATACCACAAAAAAGGGCATGAGCTGAAGGACTACAGATTGAGCTTAGCAAAGCCAGAATTCAAGGGAAAATGCTTTATCTGTCGTGAAAATGGGCCTTGTCAAGGAACATCCCTAAGCCAAAAGTAGTGTTGAGTGGTCAAAACTATGCCTTGGAAGTTCTGTTGATTTGTAGTCAACCCCCTAGAGATTAAGGACAACCTGCATTGGAAGGTATAATTTCTATCTTAGGATTTTTGTGTGTACCCTATTTGATTTGGGAGCCACCCACTCCTTCATTGATAGGAAGGTTGTTGATTCTTTGGAACTTCCCTTATCCTTTGCTAGGCATCCAATAGAGGAGTCTAATCCTATCAGAGGGTCTATGCAACTTTCTATTGTGTGTAAAACCTTGTATTAGACATTGGTGATGTCGACTTCTTTTGCGATACGTATGTACTTGAATTTAAGGGGTACGGTCTTATTTTTGGAATGGACTGACTATTATTTTATGGGGTCGTCCTTAACTGCGATATAAGAATAGTTTGTTTGAGAAACCGTGGAGGCCGCAGCTTAGAAATCTCTTGTAGGACAGGGAATATGGATTCGACCTTATTTTCCTTATCTTCTGATTTAGAAGGACCATCATCGGTACCCATTGTATGTTAGTTTCCCGATGTTTTTGAGGAAGTCATAGGACTCCCACCCCACTAATAAATATCATTTAAGATAGACCTCGAAAAGGCTGCGAGGCCTATAGCACTGCGTTAAGGCACATGACTCATAAAGAAAGGAGAGAGCTTAACAAACAATTCTCGGAATTGTTGCAGAAAGTGTTTACTCGTAGGGATACCTCTGAGTGGAGTGCATCGGTAGTGTTTGCCACAAATTTGATGGATCATTGAGATTATGTATGGATTATATGGAGCATAACAAGTTGGCTGAGAAGAATATATAACCTTTATAGATGATTGATGACTTGTTTGACCATTTGGAAGAGCCTATTTTTTTTCTTATTAGATTTGTCTACTAGATATCACCAATTAAGGATTTTGGATGAGAGTAAGCCTTAGACGACATTTAAGATGCCGGATGGACTATTCAAGTGGGAGGTTATGCCTTTTGGTCTGATGAATTCCCCCGCATTCTTTGTAGACCTTAAGAGAGGGTATTTTGGGGCATACTCAATAAGACAGTGGTAATATATGTTGATGATATTCTTATCTTTTCCAAGGAACATGAGGATCACTACAGAAGGGTACTAGGAATTTTTAGGGAGAATGAACTTAAATACGAATTCTCGAAATTCCACTTTTGGAAGAAAGAAGTCAAGTTTCTAAGGCATATAGTTTCGGGGAAGGATTAGCAATAGGCCTTGCTAAGGTATATGCTATCCAAGAGTGGAAGATACCTCGCAATGCGATGGAGGTTAGGAGTTTCCTTGGGTTAGCAGGATATTATAAGAAATTTATTAAGAACTTCACAAAGATTGCAACCCCTATAACCCAATTGATGAAAAAGAATCATAAGTTTGTGTGGGGAGAGAAATGTGGAATTGCCTTTGAGAGGTTGAAGGAATCTTTCACAAGTTCACCTATTCTTGTTATCACGGCTAGATGTTTGCAGTTTTACGGATGCATATGGGACTTGTTTAAGAGGAGTACTTATGCAAGAGGGTAGAGTAGTTGTTTGCGCAAGTAGACAACTTAAGGACCACGAGAAAAAGTATCCCGTCCATTTTTTAGAGTTAGCAGCAGTGGTTTTCTCCCTTAAGATGTATAGATACTATCTTCTTGGAGAAAAGTTTGAGTTGTTCATTGATCATAAGTCCCACAGATATTTGTTTTCTCAGCGAGATACGAACCTTCGACAGCAGAGGTGGATGTTATATCTTACATCTTTTCGCCATTAAGTATACCCATGGTAAGGGTAACGTCATGGCCAACACTTTGAGTCAGAGGCACGCTACCCTTATTGCGATCACCGAGTGGAGATAGTTAGAATTTCTCTCTGGTTTCAATTTGCAACAACCATATGAGGCAACTCATCGATTTCCAGGAGTTATGGATATAAGGCTAGTTCTGATGGAGAGGATCAAGAATGACTAAGACCAAGATGATGAGTTAAGGGTATTGAAGGAAAGAGTTTCTAAGGGAGAATATTTCCCACATTCTGATAAATATTATGTTGATAGAAGTGGTAGTTTGAGGAGTGATGGCCAGATTTGTGTCCCTGTAAGTGTGGACCTTAGGAAGGAGATTTAGGAGGAATGCCATAGGTCAAGAATGATCATACACCCCGAAGGTGACAAAATGTTTAGGGACATGAAGAGAAGCTTTTATTGGGAAGGAATTAAAAGAGACATGACTGAGTTTGTTTCGAGATGCTTAACTTGTCAAGGAGTACAAGCGGAGCAAGGGAAGCCTGAAGAACTTTTATTACCCTTAAAGATTCCCACTTGGAAATGGAAACACATTTCTATGGATTTATTGATCGGCTTCCTAGGAGTAAGAAGCAGAATGAAGCCACTGGGTCAAAGTGGCTCGATTAACGAAGAATGCCCATTTTATTCCGATCAAGAAGAGTAAGACTGTTGCTTTATTAGCCCATTTGTATATAAAGGAGATTTTTAGGCTACATTTGATTTCGACTACTACACTTAGTGATAGAGATCCGTTATTTACTAGTGAATTTTGGAAGAGTCTTCAAGAAGCTTTGGGAACGACGCTGAGTTTAAGCACAGCGTATCAGCCGCAAACTAACGATCCTGCCGAGAGAGTCAACAGAGTATTGGAGGGTCTTCTTAGAGCTTGCTTCATTAACTTCGAAGGAGCATGGGAACAACACATGCCTTTGGTAGAGTTTTCATACCACCATAGTTACAAAGAGACGATTAGTATGGCCCATTATGAAGCTTTGTATGGATGACCATGCAAATCACTAACTTGTTGGTAGGAAACTACTGACAAGGTTTTAGTCGGACCAGACCTTATCCTTAAGTCTACGGAAATTATTGCTATGATTTGGTAGAAAATGAAGGTTGCCTAAGACCGGCAAAATTCATATGCATATAGAAGGAGGAAAGAACTATAATTTGGTGTTGGAGATTTGGTATTTGTTAAGCTTTCCCCTCTGAAGAAGACAGTTCAATTGGGGAAGTCTGGGAAGTTAGCTCTCAGGTTTATTGGTCCTTTCAGAATTTTGGATAGGATTGGTAAAATGAATTACCGTGTGGATCTACCTTAGTGTTTGCTAGGAGTCCTTAACGTTTTCCATGTTTCTCATCTTCGCAAATGCCTCAATAATTCAGCCAACATACTCGATCTAAATGGTATTGGGGACATAAGGAGCTTTGAGTTGGAGTATAAGATCCACCGTGCCACTGCAAAGATCGTGGAGCATGAAATCAAACGACTCCTCAATAATTCTACTCGCTTTAGTCCGAGTTCAATGGGGGGATAACCCTGCGGAAAGCACCTGGGAAACTAAGGAGAAGATTAGGCTGTCTGTAACAACCCGAATTTTGATAGACCGATTTTTTCTCAAAAAATCCAATTCTATCAAAGCTCTAGTTGGCATGTCTGGTATCCTGCAGAAAAAATAGAGATAAAAAATATATCAGAGCTCGATAAAACATCTCACAACGAATGGATAAAATATGATAATCAAATATAGCCTTACCGAAATAATGACACTGTCTAATAAGTGTCCAAAAGCTACCAAATCTCTACCGAAAATCTAACCTGCGAGTATGTTATGAGGAGTGGGTTAGAAGACAAGTTCTGGTAAGAGGACATATTATACATCCTGAAATAATCGTACATATGCCGTTCAGTTACATTTTCTTAATTATTGGGTTATTCGAGTTAATAACGCTCTACGCTCTGCACATATGTCACACCCATTTACTCCCAAGTAGATTAAGCCTAATATATTATTTATGTAGCTATACAAAACATCTCAATGTACTCCCTATAGTACCCTCCTCGTACGGTCCCCGCCGCCACACCACGGAAGTGCGCACAACTTCCATCTTACGCCAAAGTGCATACGGAAGTCTATATCGTTACGCCACATAATCGCACAGAACCCCCATCACTATGCCACATAAGCGTATGGATCCTCGTATCCGAACTCCTCATTCAAATCACGTATCAACACAGAGTACTCCCTAATGTCTACAATACACCACCTATTGCGTGTATCTAGATCCTCACACGAACGTACTACCTACTATAACCCATGTACCGTAATAGGGCTGCATCCAATGCACAGAACTCGGTCAGGAGCTTTCAATATCTGTAAATTATAGCTTCATTAGGCCTACAATATAAATAGTCACATGTGGTCTATCTTTTTTCACGATGGCTATGGCCCCTCCCTCAACTAGTGAAAGACTACATCAAGAGTAAATGACGTGCCCCTCACCAATGCTTAGATAGTGAAAGAACGTTGTCTGTTGGTTTAGCTCTTAGTCTTTCCGCATCCCACCAACTGCAAATGAAAGGTATCCGACAATTACTACCCTTAATTTGGTTCTAACCAACCTCCTCCTAGAGTGAGGCAAACAGCCAAATCATCCAACTCCATCCACCACAACCTTCTGACTACCACACCATAGTTGCAGTCAAGGTATACTCTAGATGGTGCAACAAACATGCCTCCGAGCAACGGCTTCATCGGGTTATTCCTCAGAGGGCCATCTCAGAGTACCCTACCACGTCCCATAGAAGCCTCGTGCCTCCCTCCAGTCCCGTATAATAATCAGTTGGACGAACTCTTCTTGTGTCTCCAGACACCGCGATGATCTACCCCGTTGGGTTTTTCATCTCCATGTGTATGGACTTGTCCCAGCGCATCACGCCACCGCTTCATTAGATCCTATGTTTAACATTTTAATCATGTGCTTTCTTTATCTCATCACATTGCTAATTAACTTGATTATTCACTTTTTATTCAAGTTACTTTGTTGATTAGCTCACAATTGGCTGTTTACTTTCTTTAATCATCCCAATGTTGCTGGAGTAGACTTCCTCTTATCGTTTATCACATTTATTGGACTTAATACTTCTAATTATAGGTCTAATAATAATAAGCCTACTTTGTTCTTTCTTGTTAAATTATAACCTTGTCTTGCGCTGTTACCACGACCGTTGTTTTGAGTTTGCTTATTAACTTAGTTTCCTTAACTAAGGTTTTTCATCATTAATTGCAACGTATGTTATAATTCCATTTGTCCCTAGGACAAGCATACCTATTATATTTTTATTCTCATCCATATAATTAATTTTAATAGGTTATATTCCACGTTCATCACATTTTCCGTAGGTTCCTTAATATCCAACCAAATATTTACTATTGTAACCTTTCTTTATTTACCGTCTTGTACATTCTTATTATTTCATGAAAATATTTTGCACACTTTATTACATTGGTTAGCGAAAAGATACAAAGATATATTTCTATAATATGCATAAATGAAGATCCGTAGTTGCAAGCTAGTTATTTTATTTTCATTGTAGACATACATATATTTTATTTGATTAGTGTGCAATACGGTAAAAGAACCCGTATTTCACACAAATCCCTTTTTCCCTTCTTTTCTTACAACTACGTTCTTTGTCATTTTGCCGTTATGGAAATGTATCCATTTTTTTTCAATCCCAACTAACTCAGTCCACTTCTAATTTCCCCCTTTTCATTTTCCGAGTTAGATATTAACTCATATTTTTTGTATACCATTTCCCGTTTACTATAAATTTCCATATAAAATCAGGCATATCAATTCTTTTTCCGTTATTTCCACAATTCGCTGTAATTCTTTTTTTAACATATTTAATTTACTATTGAATAATAGTCTTAAGAATATAGGCATAATTATGATAAATTTCACAATTTCAATATTACAATAATTCTCAATCCAAACCGAAAATTAATGGAATAAATTTGTACAACAACAATATTCTTAATGTACTTAAGAAATAGATTTTATAACAGTTACCAAAAATTTCAATTATTTATCACGTTAAGAATTACAAGGAATGTAAACGTAAATATACCGTTACCAAAAAATATAATTTAAATGCACTCACCTAACTACTTTCCAATCCTTCAATCTGATTCATATCTGCTACCCCATGGTCTTTCTAATTAAATCTAGTATTAAGATAACGATGGATTTACAAATTCGATACTAAAAGAAAGAAAGAAACCTTAATAATTCAGATTCACAGAATTTACCTCATGTAGACAAGAATTCCGAATACCTATATCGTAGATCTACATTCTTTGTCTTCAAATTTTGAATCAGAATTCTTAAAAACTAATATTCTTATATCTGAAAGATTTGGAGAAGAAAGAAAATGGCAGAGCCTTGGCATCGTCTCAGAAAATATGAGTTGGAGGCTAGGCTCTGCTAGTCAATTTATAGGTGTATAATATATTCCAATCCGTCAGATTAAATATAATAGAATCCGTAACGTACAGGTGGAAAATATAATGTTAATTGGCTCGGAATTAGGTCGACCTGGACCCATGGTGGGTCAACCCCTGTGTTGACCTATCTCTAAGGTGTATCGACCCTTGGTCCAATATGGTCTTGGTTGACCCACAACCTGGGCCATTAACGTTGATTTTGTCGATATTAAATTTTGTTTAAAATTAGCTTTTAATGTTCGTTTTCTTTCCGAATATTGCTTATGAAAATTATTTTCTTCCATTTATAGAGTATATCCAATTTCAAATTTCAAACTTATGCACATATATACGCGTATAATTCTTCAAATCTTTGTCCGTTAATAATTGCGCAATTAATGTCATTATTAACGCTATCAATTCATTGATTCATTTCTTTTTAATATATATTCAAATTTCAAACGCAAACATTCTCTTGCCTAATTTTCATTTATTCCACATTAATCACTTTCTGCCCTTAAATTACACTTTAATTTCAATTATTGAATTTATGCGTATATATTTACGCGCAACTTCACTTTTTTCAAAATTCAAACGACACTATGTCGACATTTATTTCTTACTCATTTTTATTGATTGCAGGTTACTTTTGGATTCCATATTCATATATATATATATATATATATATATATATATATTACACATACATACACATATACGTGTATTTATATATATATATACTCACACATATATATAATTTTTCTTATATGTACATATATATATGTATATATATATATATTTCCCTCAGAACATGCATCCCTTTAGGCGTCCCTCTAAAATTAAAAACATAACGTTGACGAGACTTAAACTCCAGACCTCAACCTTGGGAAGTGCATGTCTTACCAACTCACCTAGCTTAGCTCTTGTTCACGAGACTAAAAACATTGGTAGATATTGTTCTGATTTGTGTTCCTCTTATATCTTCTTTTTCATGTTCGTTCTAAAACTTCAACTAAAGATATCTTTTTTGTTTAAATCCGTTTTCTGCAAACCATAGGTCTAATCATTCAGAAAATCGCCACAGATGCAATGACGCTAATTCTAAGACCAAATTCTAAAAAAAAAAAAACTAAATTTTTTATTTTATTATTTAATTATAAATGCGGGGTGTTACATTCTCCCACCCTTAGAAAACTTCATCCCTGAAATTTGGTATGGGTACAATAAAGTAATTCCTCGCATAATTTACAACTATCATGTGCACATTCCATTTTTGCAGCCATTTGTGCACTTGTACAAAGTGAAACACAACATAATAATGCATGAATGCATTGAATGCCTAAGCGGTACCTTCTATACGAATGCAAATTTTCTTGAAAACCTTTTGAAAATATGATGCACACATCCTAAATATACTGACAATTTCTATATGAATGCAATATTTTGAAAATCTCAATACTTTTTCATCTAATTTTTCCTACACTCATACAAATGTTCAGCCAATTTTTGCATCCAAACCCTACCAACCAACTTTAGATTTATGAATTGTAAAAAAGTCTAATTTTCTGAATTTGATTTCTTATCTTAAAAAGAGGTAGAAAATAGAAAATTACATATTTTCCATCCACTTCTACGTACATTTGTCCCCATACATAGAAAACTTAATTGCTACTTTTTCAAAAATTCCTATTTTCTATTTCAAGCACGGTTTTGCATAAGAAAAAATTCTTTTTAGTTTTTCAAACTTACTTTGGAAGAATTCATTTTTCTTTATTGTTCTTTATTTTTGCAGTTATATATCATCATTGTTTGTTTTCTTTTAGTTATATCATCGTCTTTTCCTTATTTTATTTAACTTAATCCACCGATCTAAGCTTAATTTTAAATAAGCCTTCTAATTCTTTTAAAACTAAGATAGAAATACAAGCACACTACACAGCTATTACCAAGGGCTAAGAATCCTTGAACCATATCCCTGATGACAAAGAGAAGTCCAAACCACATGATCTAAACAACTTGCTTGCCCTATACCATCTACTTGTCAGAACAAGTCCTTGTCGTGTACAAACAGTCTTTTCCAAGAAACAACCTAGGCTCTATAGTGCTAACACACTCTACCGGAATTTACTATTATTCCAAAATAATTCTCGCTATCTACTTTATAGCTTCAAAAATATTCCCCATCTTTCCTAGATACTAATCCTTACCTACCCCATGATTTAAAAACGTTTTTTGGCTTTATCACTTTTTTTTCAAAAATTATAAGCCTTAAAACTTTCTTTTTCTTCATTAAAACTTATTTTTGCCAAACCATAAAAAATGACATCTCATTAAAAAAATAATTTTCTTTTCAATCACAAAAACCGGATTAGATAAGGACAACTATTTCTTGATTAATTTCACATCATTTCATTATTACTACGCCAGTTAAATTACTTACAACTAGGTGCTAATTTCTAAACTTGTCCCAAACATCTAATCTATTCTAAATTTTAACAACTTATTTTGTCCACCCTCCAAAGTTTATGTCAAAAAATTACCAAAACTTTATGTCAAAAGAATGGAGATTTTCAAAATTTTCCTTACCGAGAATTCTAGTTTTTGACAAAATACAATCTTTCTATGTTTTCTTATATATTTCTTTCATACCTTATACCTTATAACTTATAAACTAGTGTGCTACACATGCTCTATAATGTTCATGTTTTTCTGAAAGAATTCATTTTAAATTAAAACAATTTCATAAGAAATCGCCATTTCCAATGTACACCCTACTTTTTCCCCAAAACTCAATTTGTACTTTTAAAATATGTTACTTACATTTTTTTTCTCAAACGTCAAAAATACCTCTTTTTGTTTCAAAAAAATTGTTTCGACATAATTTAGCTAGTACATATTTTAAAATTGTAAAATTTTAAGGTCAAAACTTGAAAAACACCATAAACTATCTCCTAAAAGATTTTAAAATTTCAAGTTCTCAAAAGTTAACAATTGGGCTAGACTTAAAGTCAGTTTGTAACTTACTTAGACTTTCCTAATTATTCCCAAAAAGTCATTTCTCTCAAATATATATATATATATATTCCTAATCCATTTTCCTTTTTACTCTTTCCCAATTTATAAGCCCTTACTGCCAAACCCACTAATTCAAAATACTAACATATGAGATCCATCTTTGTCATTTACAAAACACATTGTACACTTCTCACCCAAAACACCTTAGGGTCTCTTCTTCTCAAATTTCCATACATTTCTTTAGTATACATAACTGATATCCCAACTCTTTCCATATGCCGCTCTTCATATTTAGTGGGTTCCTTTGTGGATCTAGGTGTATATACACAATATATTTATATTTTAAAAATACAAATACGCTCACTTACTATCTATACTTAGGAATCTTGAAAATGAGCTCTGATACCAGATGTAACAACCCGAATTTAAATAGATTGAAATTTTCTCAAAAATCCTAATCTATCAAAGCTCGAGTTGGCTTATCAGGTATCCTGTGAAAAGATAGAGACAATAAATACATCAGAGATCGATAAAACATCTCACAGCGGAATGGATAAAATATAATAATCAAATATAGCCTAACCGAAATAATGACACTGCCTAATAAGTTTCCAAAGGCTATCAAATTTCTACCAAAAATCTAACCTGTGAGTATGTTATGAGGAGGGGGTCATAACACAAGTTCTAGTGAGACAAAAAATTATAAATTTTGAAATAACCCTACATACATCATTGAGCTAAATTTTCTTAATTATTAGGTTACTCGAGTTAGTAGCGCTCTAGGCTCTGCACACATGTCGCGCCCATCTACTCCCAAGTAGATTAAACCTAATATAATATATGTATATATGTAGCTATACCCAACATCTCAAGATACTCCTCATAGTACCCTCCTCGTACGGTCTCCGTCGTCACGCCATGGAAGAATGCACAACTTCCATCCTATGACGAACCACGTATGGAAGTCTATATCATTACGCCACGTAATCGCCCAAAACCACCATCGTTATGCCACATAAGCGTACGGATCCTGGTATCTGAACTCCTCGGTCAAATCACGTCTCAACACGAAGTAATGCCCCAATGTCTATAGTACACCACCCAGTGTGTGTATCTAGACCCTCACACAAACGTATTGCTTACTATAACCCGAGTCCCATAATAGAGCTGCATCCAATGAACAAAACTCGGTCGAGAGCTTTCATCATCTATAATGGACAGCTTCATTAGGCCTACAATACAAATATTCACATATGGTATGTCTCTTTTCATAGTGGCTATGGCCCCACCCAGTCCCATTCCTCGATTATTGAAAAACTACTCAAGAGCAAATGATGTTCCCCTAACAACCAATCTAACATCCAAATTGGCATATCCCTCACCAACGCCTTAATAGAGAAAGAACGTGGTCTATTGGTCTTGCTCTTAGTCTTTCCGCATCCCACTGACACCTGATGATAGGTATCCGACGATTGCTATTCTTAATTTGGTTATGACTAACTTCCTCATAGAGCGAGAAAAAACGATGAATTACCCAACTCCATCCGTCACAGCCTTCTAACTGCCACACCATAGTTGTAGTCTATGTATACTCTAGGTGGTGCAATAGACCTGCCTCCGAGCGATGGCTTCATCTGGTTATTCCCAAAGAGCCATCTCATAGTACCCTATCATGTCCTGTAGAAGCCTCGTGCCTCCTTCCAATCCCATAGAATAATCAATTAGACGTACTCTTCTCAAGTCTCCAAACACCACGATGATCTACCCTGTTGGTTTCTTCATCTCCATATGTACGGATTGGTCCTAACGCATCACGTTGTCGCGTCATTAGATCCTACGTCTATTCTTTTAATCATGCGCTTGCTTTATCTCATCACATTGCTAATTAACTTGATTGTCTATATATTCACTTTTTATTCATGTTACTTGGTTTATTAGCTCATAACTGGCTGCTTACTTTCTTTAATCAGGCCTATGCCGCCGGAGCAGACTTCCACTTATTATTTATCACATTTATTAGACTCAATACTTCCAATTATAGATCTAATAGTAATAAACCTACTTTATTGTTTATCATTAAATTATAAACCTTTCTTAGGTTGTTACCGCAATTGTTGTTCTGAGTTTTCCTATTAACTTAGTTCTCTTAACTAAGGTTTATTAATAAGTTCTCTATTCATTATTAATTACAACCTATGATATATTTCCACTTGTCCCTAGGACAAGTCTACCAATTATATTTCATTCTCATCCATATTATTAATTATAATAGGTTATATTCACTGTTCATCACATTTTCCTTAGGTTCCTTAATATCCAAACAAACATTTACTGTTGTAACCTTTCTTAATTTACCGTCTTGTACATTCTTATTGTTTCAGGAAAATATTTCGCACACTTTGTAACAACCCCGGTTTGTAGATTACCACTAATATTAAATTATAAAAAGAATTATGATTTAATATTGAATTGATTGAATTAATTAAAGAATTAAAATGTGAAGAATGGTTTTTATTTAAAATAAACCTTGATGTTGAGGTTTATTTTGGGGTACTTGTTAGACCGAAATTTGGTTCTAAAACCCAAATGCGGTGTGAAGTCCTCACAATCACAAATCACATATCACAGAATGCAGAAAACAGTAAATAAAGGTGACACACAAAGTTCTTATAGTGGTTCGGCTCAAACCAAGCCTACGTCCACTTTATCTCTTCTTAAATCCTAAGAAGTAACAAATACAATTCGCTCAGATTTATATACGAAGTCCTCATGTTTACAATGAAAAGAAGTGAGAAAAGTGAAGATTATACATGAAATCCTCGTGTTGTAATGTGAAATTTGGCTTCTATGTTGCGCAATAGCCTTGCGAGGAATAATGGCGGAAGCCGTGAGCAGTTAGTGCCAAAAAGTCCTCTGAAAATCCTTCCAGCGGTGTATTTGTAGCTGTAGGCGGATTCCGATTCGGATGCCATATGGCGGACATCCCTTTAATCTCGAAATGTAGTGGAAAAGGTGGAGAAATCCTCTCTAGTTCATGCTTTGCCAAGTGGAGTTAGATCCAAGTTAATAGGAGGTAGTTATGGCATAATAATCGGTCAACACAGCTGTGAAGAACTCGCTCCAGGTGGGTCGGATGGGCCTAGCCCGAACCGAACTAGTGTCTCCTATCCGAACCGGTGGTGTGCACTTTCGTGCATTTGGTGTCAAGGCTGATCGGGTCCACTATCTCTACCCGAACTGAACCAATGCTTTGCCAAAACCATCCAATGCTATCGGGTTCGGTTGCCTTATATCCGATCCGAACCGACATATCGATCCGGCCCGAAAGGATTGTGCTAATTCCAAAATCCGAGTTTCCGGTTCTGTGCGCATTCATGGAAACAGGCGTAACTTCCAAACCGTAAGTCCGTTTTGCCCATACGAAAGCTCAATCTGAAGCTAATTCAGAGGGCTACACGAATTATGGAGCAAAGCTCTGTAATTGAAGTTTTCAGGCCTAAAAGAGGTCATCTACTAGGATTTTCAGACCACTTTACATTTGTGATGCGACTTCAACGAAATCACTTTCTGTCTTCTGACGATGTCCCCGATACTTAAGCGTATTGTTAACCAAAGGGTTCACGTGTTATGGCTTTGACCAAAAATCTGTCAACAGTACTATAATGAAATATATAAGTGAATTGCTTATTTGTGAATTGATATTGTTAAGATGTAACAAATGGGAATTAATTTGGGTAAATGGAAAATTTTAGTAATTTAAAACTAATAATTGAAGTCTTAATTGAATATGGGAATTTCAATGTGTTCATTTTATCAGAACTAGAATAAAAATATATTCGAGCATGAATGAAATAAAGATTGTCTTTTGTTCATGAATTTAAATGTAGTATTTTTACTACATTGAATTAAATTGATAAAATGCTTAATATTGGATTTAATTTCCAACATTGTTATTTTATTGGATAATAAATTAAGTAATATTGATGCACATGATTAGAAGTGATATAAAAATGTATATTTAGTGTAAAACTTGTTGTGCATTTATTTATGAGCGTTGGATATTTTTATTTAACCAAAATAGTGAGTTTGCAATTTATTTTGCAAAAATGCATAAATTGGTTAAATACGAGTAATTAATGCAAAATAAATTATAACTTATTCAAAATATAATTTTTATGTTTTTATAAAATTCTACGTGTTTAGAGAAATCCAGCGCATATTTATTTTCGTAAAACGAATGAGAAATGAAAAAGATATGAATTAAGACATTTTGTATATGAGTAAACTTTAATTAATTAGTCTAAGTGCTGGAGTTGGGCTAATGGGTTCAATCCAAACCCAAAACTAAGAAGGAGGCTTCTAGAGAATGCTTCTGGGGTTAATTGGAAGTGTACATACAGACACTTCCATTCTCTATCTTCTTCTCAAACATACAGAAGCTTCAGTAAAGAAAAATAATGGCCTCTTTGCTAACCTCTCGTTAAAATCCAAGTTATAATTCGCTAATTCTAAAGTAAATTCAAGTTAAAATCATTCTCAGATAATCGCCCAACCTAAATCCATCTACAAACCGGGAGAAATCAAAGTTTATTTGATGTTGTTTTTGTTTTGATGAAAGATCTTCTTGCATGTCTCTTTCTCAGCATCTACGGTGATCTAGATGCTAAATCTTGCTAAAAGTCTCCTTCTTTCAACCAAAAGCTCCATCTTTTGCCCCTAAATTATCTTCATTTGTTAGTGGAGGTAAGTATATAACTTACAACAAGCTATCAATTAAATTTTGTTTGGATTTGGTGAGAACCGTAGTTGCTTTTTGGGTTTTTTTATACCTCGTTTTTCTGAAAATGCATGTTAGTAAAACAGGCATAACTTTCATGATTCTAATCCGATTTGGCACAAATTTTTTATGTGGAAACAAGAATCAGTAAGAAACAAGTTTTCTTCAGATTGTATCACAATATTTTTCCATTTGAATGACCTGAAACTAGGTTGAAGACAGAAGTCCGATTCTGTCTTTAACAATTCAGGCTCAGTATATAATTGTTAGTAAAACGCGCATAACTTTCACGTTTCTAATCCGATTCGGCTCATATTTTTTGTATGGAAACTAGACTCAGTAAGGAACAAGTTCTCTTCAAATTGTATCTCGATATTTTGACATTTAAATGGAGGAAAACTGATGTTTAAACTGCTTGCCTGTCATTGACAACCACAACGTTTATGTGTTTGTTCGATTTTGAAAATTCCATTTGCATTCTTTTGCAAAATTTCTACATGGAGTTTGATACTAATGTTTGATCATGATATCCAGCAAGGGAATAGTCAAGTTATGATGAGAATTGAATTTGAATTTAAATTCGATTTAAGTGTAAATATCAGTTTATGTCGATTAAATTGCAAATTTATGTCTTCTAGAGTTTTAAAAATCCATATAATTTCCTGAAAACTTTCTAAAATTTATGGTTTATGGTAATAAACTAGTTTAAGCATTTTTCTATGATTTTAAGCAATTATTAAATATTTTTAGAAATTACTTTATATCCATTAATATAACGATTTTTCTTATAAAATCCTTTGTATAAATTGCAATAATAAGTTTAAAAAAAAAATCCCGCTTTCTCTTCTAAAATATTTTTATAGTAAATTTAATTATTTTTATCAATTTCATGAATATTCAGACGTTTGAGAAAGTATATTAATCGGTTTAGTAAAAACCACGAGGTATGGGACTCGTGCGTGTTTGCTTCATCAATTAGATACAAACTCATGCGATCGAAATAGTTTCGAGGAATCAATTGATTTCCTCCAAGATTATTAACCACTATATGGTACCTCAAGATTGATTTATAACATTATTCTTATATTAGCACGATTAGCTAATATGTGAATGTAGTCCAATAACTCCCGATTTGGAGTATATTTGATTATGGACTATCACGATTGTAATGCACCTGCCGATGAGATGAGGCAAATCATTATTTGGTTGATTATGATTTTATGATTTTGATTGAGGTTATACTTGTCGATGATATGAGACAAATCTGGATTTATTTTAGATTTACCATGCCGGAATTGCTACAGATTTAATATTTACATTCGCCGGTGAGATGAGGCAACGTGATTTTATTGATTTATGATTTTTCCTAATGTGGAATCAACGAGTGATTAGTAAACCATTAGGTGATAACTCATGGTATGGGACGTGGCTTACACCCTTATGGTTTTCTATTCTCGATCTTGATACATATTCAAGATTGGACTAGTACTATGAGACCACGAGTTAATTGGGGAATCAAGATTTGAGATTAAACCCCAAATCATGGATTTACTATTACTCGGGTCTTTGATATCACCGATTAGGATTGATTAAAATTATAGGCTATGTAGTCGTCAAGATTGCCAAGATTTATCTAGATGACATGATCCCGATCATCACGATTATTGGTACTAAAGTATAGTAATAGTGGATTATTTAAAGCACGTGCAGAATTCCTACTGATGCTTTATGATTGATAAAGATCATGATTTCTATAGCCTTACTTAAGATTAAGGCGACATTATATTATGATTCATGATTATTTAGTTCATTTCATGATTTCCTTGAGATTTATTGAGATTATACGATTCCTTGATGTTTATTTATGATTTACTAGGCTTATTAACATCCTTACTTCTTATTGCATTAGATTGAATATTATTGAACACATCTCATGATTATCACGATGAGCCTTACACCCATTCCGTTGGAGACAACGGAATGTGTACCTCATCTTTACTTATTATCCTTGAGAACCTTATCTACTGATGAGTTTAGTTGCCTGACCCGTGTGTTCTTCACTCGGGTCAGACCGAGTTGCAGGTTAGATTTGGTTGCTCTATCTTTTGGATTCAGCTTGATATTCTGTGGGACACTTGCATATTTTGGATTGTTCATATCTCATCTTTTGAGTTGACTTTAGTGAGATCATGTGTATATTTTGGGATGTATATTTTGATATTTAGCTACCTATCTTCTATGTACTTATGATGTATTATGTATGGATGCATGGTGGAGAACATATTTGTATATGTCTAGTCTGGGTTTGCTGTTCTATTACTGTATTTACTTCCTCTTAACATATTATGTTACTTCTGAAATGTTTTATAGCCACCATTGTGTGCAATAGTTATGTACTAGACGTTTCAATCCCATATGAGGAAAAAAAATTAGCACTAACTTGACATGTTTAGTTCTTAAATATAGTATGCTATTATTGGTCGTCCTTATCCAGCCCTATTCTCTGCGTTAGTAGATAGAATTACTCGTTAATTCCCTTTACTAATGTGGATCTCGGGGTGGGGTGTTATAGTTTGGTATTCGAGCATCATTTCAGAAAATAATGTGATATGTATACAATAGTACATGAGATAACATACATTAAGTATAATACATCTACAAGTATCATCCCATAAATCACGGCTCGTTTCACTTTGTTATTTTTGTCCCTAGCCATGATTGAGTGTGTCGCACTTCGATTCCTTTGGGGTAAACAGAAAGGAATACGTCTGGAATGTATAGTTTATTCTGTAGTATTCCATAAAATTTTTGCATTTGAATTGTTAATAAATATATTTACCCTGTTTATAATCTTATCTCATCCCATCTTTGTAACGATCCAGAATTTTTAACCAATTTAAAATTGGAATTTTTAGCACTTAATTTGAATTTAATATTGAATTTGAATTTGACATAAATATATATGGTTTAGAATATTTAGTAATTTTGATAAGTTATATGATAGATTTTATTTGAATTATAAATGAGAAAGATTATTAATAAGTTTGGATTAATTGATACTATTTGTCATTCGATCGGATTTATCAAACCATAACATGAATTAGTAGCATTAGAATTAAGTGTTGCTCTTAATTTTCATTGCATTTAAAGGAAAATGCTACCAAAAGTTCACCTTCTTTCCTTAAGACAAGTGTCCTTACACTTGTATTTTTGCATGCCTACTTGCATGCATGACTTGCACTTGCCCCCTTAGGTGTCACTACTTCCTTAACTCTCCATTTCTATATAAGGAGGCATTTTCTCTATTTTCTTACCATTACATTCCATTTCCTTCTTTCCACCTTCTTCTTAAAGCTTATGGCCATGGTTTCCATGATATAAGTCTTCCTCTTTTCCACCACCACCTTGCCGAAGTTCGTAGTCATCCTCCTCCTCTTATAATATAAAGAGAGAGAGAGAGATTAGTGTATATCATATTATATATATTTTGGTGAAGAAGACAGTGCGCCGAAATACTGTCTGAGGATTCACTCAGCTAGGCTCGCCTACCGTGAAGATTGAAAACCTGTTTGGTGAGAACTCTTTAACCACAGTTTATATATTTAATTAGTAGTTAGACTAAGTTAAATATAGTGATGAATTATTAGTGGTTAATGATGATTGATGTTTGTTGTGATGAATGATGATGCGTAGTTTAGAACACACACACACTATTAAGCGTTAGTGTTATAATGCTTGTGCACAGTTATGATTTACTTAATTATGCTGATGATGGTTGCTACGGATGTTTATAATAGTTGTTGATGTTGTTGCGCACACACTATGACACAACAATTATGGTATCACATTGGTGATTGACAAATCTCCTTCGTAATTAAATGCAATATTATCATTAAAATTAAAGGTTAATAATTAGAAAAGACACATATGTATAAATTCATATGTATTGATAAAGTTTCTTAAAATGAAAAAATAAATGCCATAACATTCTAGGATGACAGAGAGGATATTGTTTAGGCTTAGGTTTGGAAAATATAGTTTCCTGCTCTCCCTGGCTATCCATAACGGATCCGACAAATGGGATGGTTAATTTGAAGTTATTTGAATTTAGAAATAAATTGGATTTTTAATTTAATATTCAATTAAGTGAAAAATAAAAGTTGAATTTTGAATCCAAAATAATTTGGAAAGTCAATGTAAATTACTTTAAATGGTTTTAAATGGTTTACATGAGTATATAATGGTTTGCTAAGGTATTTCGAGGTATTCAAGAATAATGTTTATTTTTGACAAAATAGAGCTTGTCGCATAAAGCCAATTCGCATTATTTTGTTACAAATTTTAAACGCTTATAACTTTTGCAATCTAAATCGGATTTTCATGAAATGAGAAACATTTGATTTCCATTAACAAGAGTTTTCAAATGAGTGAAAGCAGATTTTTATTTCGAATTATAATTTTAAATTTATGTTTAAAACCGTTTTGGAAAAGGTCGCTGTAAGAGCAGTTGTCGACCATAACTATAAACAGCTATTTTAAATGTTTTAAAAATATGGATTTTTTTGTAAAATCATTATAAATTATGTATAAGTGTTTTGAATCGTAAAGTTTAAGTTTTGGCTAAGAGAAACGATATTTTGATCGAAGTAGTTAAGATAACTGTTTTGTAACGCTTTTGAAACACTATGGTAACTCTTTCTTTGAAAACAATCTATTCTGAAGTGGTAAACCAACTTAGCCTTTAAATCATTTCCCAAACTACTTGGAGTTGGTTGGAGCAGGATGCTGGTTTAGCTGGAATTGTTATATCATGGAGCATTCATATTCTTCATCTGAGTATAGTATATTTTTCGTTGTGTAATCGATGTACGCTGATGTATATCTCGTAACTCTGATGTAATATTATTGTAATGATAATGGAAAAGTTCTTTTTATTTTGTGCAAATGTGTAAGTACCCCTAACCATCCGTCTTTATGAACGGTTTAAGTTGGTTTAATTACTGGCGAAAACCGGGCAAAAAGCCGGGTCATTACAAAGCATAACGGCCCGACTTTTTGCCCAGTTTTCGCCGGTAATTAAACCAACTTAAAATATAACTTTTCAAAACTCATTACATATTTTCAAATACGCTCTCTCAAATATAATACTCCAAAATCTCATTCTAGGGCATTACTAACCCTATCTCTAATGAGATATATAACTCTGATGAGTCTTTCCTTTTGTTCAAATGTGTCGTATCCCATTGCTTTGTATAAACCAAAGCTCTGATACCAATCGTTTTCAAAGAAAGAGTTACCATACTGTTACAAAAGCGTTACAAAATAGTTATCTTAACTACTTCGATCAAAATATCGTTTATCTTAGCCAAAACTTAAACTTTACGATTCAAAACACTTTTAGATAATTTATAATGATTTTACAAAAAAAATCCATATTTTTATAACATTTAAAATAGCTGTTTATAGTTATGGTCGACAACTGCTCTTATAGCGACCTTTTCTAAAACAGTTTTAAACATAACTTGAAAAGTATAACCCGAAAATAAAATCCGCTTTCACTCATTAGAAAGTTGTTTTTAATATAAGTCAAACGTTTTTCATTTCTTGGAAATCCGATTTAGATTGCAAAAGTTATAAGTATTTACAGTTTGTAACTAAAATACGCAAATTGCCATTGTGCGACAAGCTCTATTTTGACCGCAATAAAAATTATTCTTCAATATTTCAAAATATCTTAGAAAATCGTTATATACCATTTAAAATCATTTAAGGTAATTTACATTGACTTTCCAAATTACTCGGGTTTAAAATTCAACTTTTATTTTTAACTTAATTAAATATTAAATTAAAAATCCAATTTATTTCTAAATTCAAATAACTTCAAATTAACCCTCTCATTCGTCGAATCAGTTTAGGATAGCTAGGGAGAGCAGGAAACTATATTTTCCAAACCAAAGCCTAGACACATATGTATAAGTAGAAAATAGGCATAAGGACAAACTTTGGAAAAAAATTAGTCTAAAGGACGTCAAGTTTTATTTTTAGGCTGAAGGACAAACTTTGAAAAAAATTAGGCTGAACGACAATGCTAAATATAATTAGCATTTTCTGTAGTGTAAAACTGAATAATACTAGTTAAAACTAGCATTTTCGTGTAGTGTAAAAAACTGAATATAATGCTAATTACATTTAGCATTTTTCTTCAACTTTATTTTGGTTCAAAGTTTGTCCTTCAGACTAAAAATAAAACTTGGTGTCCTTCAGCCTAATTTTTCGGCAAACTTTGTCCTTCTCCCTAATTACCTCTATGTATAAATTCATATATATTGATTAAATTGGTTAAAAGTTCTGGATCGTTACAATCTTTCAGCTATGTCTGGGCGTGGTAGAAGACATCATTCAGTGGTGGGGCCGTCCGGTGATGGTTCTCGTCCCGAGGGAGTATACATGTCTACTGATCATATTCTCGAGCTTGTGCGGAGCATTCAGTCTTCCACTTCTAGTTCTTTTATTCCTTCCCAGAAGTCTACATTTGCACGTATGTGCAATGATTTTACTCATCTAAGTGGCAAGCCTTTTAAAGGCACTGAGACTGTTCTTGAGATCGAGGCATGGCTCAGTTCTTGTGAGCAGATCTTTGGCCGTATGGAGATATCAAGCCACCACCGTGTTCTTGTAGCATCTAGTATGTTGCAAGAACGTGCTCTTCATTGGTATGATCTTCTGATTGCTGAGGTTGATGAGTCCACACTTGAGTGTGATCAGTTTCATAAGCGGTTCGAGCTCAAGTTTATTCCCGATTCTGAGAGGGCTATTTTAGCGCGTCGCTTCCTTGAGCTCAAGCAAGGAAAGCTTTCTATTTCTGATATCTTTTGAGGGATTATCTAAGTATGGTATTGAGCATATACCCACGCCTTATAAGAAGAACCTTAGGTTCGTTTTAGGTCTTAAGAAATATCTGAAGAAAACCCTCATGCTTCAACTCGAGTAATCTTTTGAGAAGGTAGTTGATTCGGTCCTTCAGCTTGATGCGGTCGAAAAGGAAGAGGACATTGATATTGATACTAGTGTTCGGGCCAACCCGAATAAGAAGTTCTTCTCCAGAACCAAGTCTTTTCTGAACAAGAAGAAGAAGCAGGGTGGTTCTTCTTCTCAACCTCAATCTTCTCAGCCTTCGAAGAAGTTTGCTTGCTTCAATTATGGCTCCCCTGACCATCATGTGAAAGTGTCCCAAGCCAAGTCGATGCCTCTATTGTACGAAAGAGGGACATTTGGTTGCTTCTTGCCCCAAGAAGGTGAAAGGACCTCGTCAGAGTCAGCTTAATGTTGCTAATACTTCTGGTGATGCCTCTCACTCTAAAGGTACATCTTCTTCTATTTTGGAAGGTTATATTTTATTTCATGATCGTTATATTAGAGTGCTTTTTGATAGGGTTCTTCTCACTCATTTGTATCGTAGGAACTCATAGTTGATTTGCACATGGAAGTTTCTTGTTTACTTACTTCTTTGTGGATTTCTAATCCTATTAGAGGATCCGCTACCCTTAGCCTATTTTGTGATGATGTTGAGATTATGATTTGTGGATATTCTTTCCGTGTGAATCTGCACGTGATTCCTTTTCTTAGTTTTGATATGATTCTTGGTATGGACTGGCTAGTTCGATACAATGCCAGGATTCTTTGCATGGAGCGAGATCTTTATCTTCGACATCCTGATTCTCCCGATCAGCTATCCCTCTCGCTTTGCGATTTTGATTTTGATTTTGTGGCTTCCTTATTTTCTCTCGATTCTCAAGAAGTTGTTGATGATATATCTCTTATTCCTGTTGTTTGTGACTTTGTTGATTTATTCGAGCTTGTTTCCGGTTTGCCTCCTAAGCGATCTATCGAGTTTTGTATTGACCTTATTCCTGGTGCTCAGCCTGTTAGTCGCCCTCCCACGAGGATGTTTACACGGGAAAATTAGGAACTCAAAAAGCAACTTCTTGAACTTGAACCAAATATTTCATTCGTTCTACCTCTTCACCATGGGGTTCCGCGGTGGTATCCGCGAAGAAGTCCAATGGGACTCTTAGTTTTTGCGTCGATTATCGCAAACTTAATGAGTTAGCCAACAAGAATCATTATCCTTTGCCTCGTATTGATGATATGTTTGATCAGTTGAGTGGTGCAAAGTTCTTTTCTCAACTGGACCTTGCCACAGATTTTCATTAACTCCGAGTTGCGGAAGATAGTATTCCTCTCACACCCTTCCGTACGCGTTATGGTTCTTATGAGTGGCTCGTCATGCCAATCGGTTTGACGAACACACCTGCTTACTTTGTTGATCTTATGAATCGAGTATTCCAGGAATAGCTTAATAAATTCGTGCTTGTTTTCATTAATGACATCCTTGTATATTCGAAGTCTGAAGTTGATCATGCTCGACATCTTAGAATTGTTTTGAGTACTCACCGACAGCATCAACTCAAAGAAATTTTTTCTAAGTGTCATTTCTTGGAGAAGCAAGTGAAGTTCTTAGGCCATGTCGTATCTTCCAATGGCATCTCTGTCGATCCTTCAAAGATCGAGGTTATTCAGTATTGGAAGCGCCCTGAGAATGTTCATGAGATTCGTTCTTTTCTAGGTCTTGCTGGATACTATCGTCGTTTTATCAAAGACTTCTCTCGTATTGTTCTGCCTCTTACCAGCCTTACTAGAAAAGGAGTTCGCTTTATTTGGTCGGATAAGTGAGAAGCTTCTTTTCAGCAATTAAAATATCATCTCACTAATGCACCTATACTTGTGGTTCCTCAAGGGAATCATGATCTTGTTGTCTACACTGATGCCATCCTAAGTGGCCATAGTGCA
Organism: Allium sativum; assembly: GCA_030737875.1. Classification (NCBI taxonomy): domain Eukaryota; kingdom Viridiplantae; phylum Streptophyta; class Magnoliopsida; order Asparagales; family Amaryllidaceae; genus Allium; species Allium sativum. The sequence continues at coordinate 289,558,801 of CM060913.1, forward strand.
GTTCCGATGCAGAAAGATCGGGTAATTTCTTATGCTTCGAGATAGCTCCGTCTGAACGAAGTTTGTTATGCTACCCATGACCTCGAGCTTGCAGCCATTGTCTTCGCTCTGAAGATTTGGCGTCATTATCTTTTGGGTGAGCTTTTTGTTCTTTTTACCGATCATAAATCCCTCAGATATCTCTTTTCTCAGAAGGACTTGAATATTAGGCAGTAGTGTTGGATAGAGTTTCTTGCCTCATATGATTTCGATATTGAGTATACCCCTGGTAAGGGTAATCGGGTTGCTGACGCGCTTAGTCGCAAGCATTCGACTTAGTTTCTATGATGTTAGCCGAATGGGACGTTCTCTTGACTTTGTCTTATTGTGATATTCGTGATCGAGCTCTATCGTCTGATTTTCTTGCTTTATTATTTAGTATGGAGCTTGTCCTTCTCTACTTGATTATATTTCTGAGGCTTAGAGACATAATGATTTCACGACGCGCCTCATTCAGTCTTGCTCATCTCAATCCCATGATGAGGAGCTACGGGATTATTCGATCGATTCTCATGGTTGCCTTCGTCTGAAGAACTGTATTGTTGTTCCTTCTGATTATGCACTTAGGCGAGACATACTTGATGATTGTCATCGCTCTAAGTACACTATTCATCCGGGTTTCAGCAAAATGTATACGGATATGCGTCGTCTTTATTATTGGGAAGGCATGAAGCATGACATTGCGAATTACGTGAGCAAATGCTCGACTTGTCAGCTTATTAAAGCCGAGCATCAGTGGCCTTCTGGTCTTCTTCAGCCTCTTGAGGTTCCATTGTGGAAATGGGACCAAGTCTCGATGGATTTTATTAACGGCCTACCACGTTCGAGGTCAGGTCATTCGAGCATCTGGGTTATAGTTGATTGCCTCACGAAGTCAGCTCATATCCTTCCTGTTAAGTCTAATAGGAATGCTCCTCTTTTGGCAAAGCTTTATATTAAGGAAATCTTGCGATTTCATGGTGTTCCTTCATCGATTATTTGTGACCATGATCCGTTGTTCACCCGTCATTTCTGGTCCAGTTTTCAGCAAGCTTTGGGTACAAAGCTTAACCCATCGTCTGCTTATCATCCTCAGTCTGATGGACAGACGGAGGGGGTGAACCGAATTCTTGAGGATCTTCTTCGAGCTTGTATTCTTGATTTTGGTGGTTCATGGGAGGATCATATCCCCTTAATGGAATTCTCCTATAATAACAACTACCAATCCAGTATCGGTATAGCTCCATTTGAGTCTCTTTATTGTAGACTGTGTCGTTCACCTTCTTGCTGGTTAGAGTCTGGCAAGAAGTTTGTTATTGGTCCAGATTCGATTTGTAATTCTTCTGAGTGGATTTCTATCATTAGACAGAGGATACAAGAGGCACAAAGTTGTCAGAAATCCTATGTGGACATCCGTTGGAAACCTCTTGAGTTCACTGTCGGTGATTTGGTTTTTATTCGAGTTTCTCCTATGAAAGGGGTAATGCGCTTCAGTTCTACAGGCAAGATGGCTCCTCGCTTTTTAGTACCATTCCCCATTACCGAGCGCATTGGTCCGGTTTCTTATCGAGTGTCTCTTCCTCAGCATTTATCTAGTATTCATGATGTATTCCACATCTCTCAGCTTCGGAAGTGTCTTCGCGATTCTAATTCTATTATCGATCCTTCCGAGCAGCTTGCACTTGAGATCTCACCGAGCTTATCTACCATTCAACAACCTATCCGCGTTTTTCATTCAGAGGTGAGACGCCTTCGAAGCAAGAACGTTCCTCTAGTAAAGATTCAATGGTCCGAGAATCCCAAAGATTGCACTTGGGAAACCAAAGAATATATCGAGCGTTCTTTTCCGGATTTTCTTTCTTCTTGTGGCAATGGTGAGAATCTATCTCAAGTGACTGTTTTCTTTTTTTTCGATTGAATTCTTGTTTTTGTTATGGATTTTCCCTTAGAAATTGCGTGGACGCAATTTTATTAAGGGGGAAGTCTGTAACAATCCCGGTTTGGAGATTACCACTAATATTAAATTATAATGTGAATTATGATTTGATATTGGATTGATTGAATTAATTAAAGAATTAAATGTGAAGGACGGTTGTTATTTAAAATAAACCAAGATGTTGAGGTTTATTTTGGGGTACTATAATGAAACAAATAAGTGAATTGCTTATTTGTGAATTGATATTGTTAAGATGTAACAAATGGGAATTAATCTGGGTATATGGAAAATATTAGTAATTTAAAAACTAATAATTGAAGCGTTAACTAAATATGGGAATTTTAATGTGTTCATTTTGTTGGAACTAGAATAAAAATATATTTGAGCATGAATGAAATAAAGATTGTCTTTAGTTCATGAATTTAAATGTAGTATTTTTACTACATTGATTTAAATTCATAAAATGCATAATATTGGATTTAATTTCCAACATTGTCGTTTTATTGGATAATAAATTAAGTAATATTGATGCACATGATTAGAAGTGATATAAAAATGTTTATTTAGTGTAAAACTTGTTGTGCATTTATTTATGAGCATTGGATATTTTTATTTAATCAAAATAGTGAGTTTGCAATTTATTTTGCAAAAATGCATAAATTGGTTAAATACGAGTAACTAGTGGAAAAATAAATTATAACTTATTAGAGATATTTTTTTTGTTTTTATAAAATTCTACGTGTTTATAGAAATCCAACGCATATTTATTTTCGCAAAGCGAATGAGAAATGAAAAAAATATGAGTTAAAACACTTTTTTTTGGCAAGGCTAACCGGTTTTTTTAGTGTTCCGTAACACTATTTTATTAAAAAAAATGAAAAGGGTACATGATAAACAGGTGATATACAAAGGATATATCAACTAATAGCTTCCACGTTGGGAAGTCAATGACATCGTTACAAATTCACTCACAATTGACAAAAACATATTGGCGCTTACGATTAATATGACATAGCTTTTGCCTAACGGTTACACTGCCAAAGGGGCAGTTAACCATTTTCTTGGAGTTTCCTTAGCATCTCTTTCTTCCTACTCCGCGTTATTGGAGTACTTGACCCCACTTTTTTGTTGGACCTTGCAGGCACCTGTTCAGTAACTACATCCGGTGTATGCTAGAGGAGCTGTATGGTGTGCATAAGGATTCTTACTTTTGCTTGTTGGAGTAATTGGACTTTTGTTAGTGAATCTATCTAGCATCTGCGTCACTAGATCGGCGACACCATGAAGTCTGGCTTTATCCATCTGATCAAATGCGTTCCTCAGCTTAAAGTATTCAAAATCCTTCACAGTCCTCTTTGTTGCATAGTACTGTTTAGTGTTTACATCTCTTGCTTTAAGATCAGTGTGGAGCTTTCCATCTATTATCTGCATGTCTCGAGTTATCATTCTAATCAGTGCCTCAGTTTCAATCTCATTTCCACTACATTGATTATCCAACCTTTCCATCTGCAGTTCTTGAGTTACTGGATTAATTTTATCTACTTTGTTTATTGGAAACGCTGTATCCAATATTTGAACAACATTTGTAGTGTCAATATGCTGGTTGGCCTGTCCACTGTTGTTACCACCAATCTCACCCACTTCTTTGGCAAGATTTCTATCTACATCTCCAGAGTCCATTCTCATGCATGCAGTAAGAATATTAAAACTCTTAGTGGATTTTGTGCTTGGATAACCTTTATCAGGTTGGCACTTGTCATTGTTTTCATGAACATTATTACAATAAAGCCGCACATTCTCAACCATTGTTTCTTCTTCTCGTTGGCTTATCACTCCTTCCTCTAATGTGTTTCCTATCCGCGTCTCATTATTTCTAGTCTGCTTTTCAGTTTCATTCAATTTCTTTTGTCGTTGATCAGTAAAACACTTAGCTATTGGAATGCCAGATTGAACACTAATAGGACCAATGTTAACATCGAGTAAGTCAATGGGTGGTAGAGTATAGTTGAAAGCTTCATCTTCAGAATCCTCCAAAACTTCTAAATTTGGTGGTGCACCAGTTTCTTTCTCAACTGATTTGTCAAGTTTTTCTTTCTGGTTCAACGTGAGAACCTTTTTCCATGCTTACTTCTGCTTGAAAACATTGAGTTTATCCCATCTCCTTTCTTGTACCCACGTCTTATCTCTCTGCATAATTTTCGATTCCACAGGAGTATCAGCATTTGCACTTTTGTTAACAGCCTTATCCATCTTTATTTGAACTAATTTACAGCTATCAACTACATGAACAAAGACTACGCATTTAGAATAAATCGATGGTTTCCAGAGATATACCACCTTTACTACGTGATCTGTTTCATCTGGTAGTAGGACTGTAAACTCATCTAGTAAAACCTGATTTGGCGTCACTTCGACCATGCATTTAGCGTATTCAAGCCTCTCTAACCTTTTTGTATTCTCATTCATGCATAAAAATTCCCTACCATAGTTGCTAGCCAAAATATTCCAACATGCGTCCAAGCTAGAGGGGGGTATATCGTACAGTTTTAACAATACAGGGACGGATGTGATTCGTGCGCTATTATTTCCAATACTTGTGTCCCACTCCTTAAAAATGAACACCTTGCTTTGGATAATGACAGGATCAGATTATAAAACCTTAACTCGATCGTTATCTAAAGCAAAATCGAAGAAGAAAAGAGACCCATTCGATTTTACCTTCACCGCTCCTTTCGGTTTCCAGTGCTTCTTTATTTGGGTTATTATAGTGTATTATGGGTGAGCTTCATCCATGAAAAAGCCAACTAAATATCTGTTCCACAACATAATACCCGCCGTTAGTATGTCCTCTGTTAGCACCAGCCTGTGCCCAGATAATTTTAGCTTGATGGACGGAGGCACAAATTTGCCTACATCTCGTGGTTTCATTGCGAAAAGATCCATCCATTTCTTGCTCGCGATTGGAGCCAGTAGGGAAACGTTGGAGGGCGGGGGCTGAGTGACAGGGCAAGGGTCCGCGGAAGGAGGGATTGGGATCCGTGGTGGATCTGGTGGAGGTGGCATTTTCGAATTGGTGGCAGTCTTCTAAGAAGCGATTTGGGAATTTGGGGGTCTGAGGGATTCGGCCATGATTGTTATGAGATTTCAATGATCATGCGAAATATTTGATTGAATTATCAAAAAAATGATGAATTAAAACATTTTGTATATGAGTAAATATTAATAATCCGGCTAAGTGTTGGAGTTGGGATAATGGGTTCAATCCAAACCCAAATCTAAGAAGGAGGCTTCTAGAGAAAGCTTCAGGGGTGAATTGGAAGTGTACGTGAAACACCCCACCTCCGTTAAGGTCACTCACAAAGGGAATGCCTTAACTTCGATGGAGCATCATAGGTAAAAGATACAGATAATTTACAAGACAGACATATAAACAGCGGAAAAGCAAAATTTATTTCATACGTGGTTCATAACAAAAACATTACAGCAAACTATCTCAAACAACTTCCAAATCATTACATCAAAAATCTCTGTCTTGATTAAACATAAAGAAGCATAGAACAAAAACAAAATAGCATAAATACCCATTGAGAGTGTATCCAAAGCCATAGCCCAAGAGAAGAGAATCCAAGCAATACATCTACTCTCTTCAAGCTTGTAAAAGGTCTGAACTAAGCTGGAGTGTTCCCTCCCTGTGGACCTTGGAGGGGGGGGGGGAAGAAAAGAATACGAAAGAAAAATGGGGCAGACACGAGTCTGGTAAATCCAGTGATTTTTCAGTATATGAACAAGAAAAGGATCATGACAGGAATAAACTGAAAATAGGACAATACCAGAATAACAAGATAACTAAAACCAAGATCAGGCAGGTTAAACTGAATATACTATCGCACCCATTTCTATTTCTCTACACCTATTTATACTTGTTCCAACTAGTACCATGTGTTCTTGTCAAAGTGATCCCCTTTTATTGATTGGCTCCTACTCGTATACGTTTTATACTTGTGTCATTCGGCCCCCGCTTGATTGTAGATACCTGTGCTGTCCTCACCATGGGGTGTATCAAATCCTATGGTGGCAACCCGACATGATTCAAGATGCACAGTGTATAATTACTGATGCCCAGTGCCTGCTTTTTCCACTCCGGAGTACGTGCACGCCCGTACTCCGTCGGAACCTACAATGACGCACCACCGCCATTGTTTTGACCGCTTATAAACAGCCCAGTAATCGTGCCCCACCCTGCCTAGTTCAGGGTACCATGATACATCTATGTGGGTTACTGCTGAAATGGGTCTCGTTACTAGGGTTTCCTAATCAACATGTTAAATTGGTTAAGTGTCCAAATTAACTTAACCCCACCCATCAGTTTAGTTAACATGTTGCATTGGTTAAGTGTTGCCTTAATTAACTTAACCCTACCATTCTTGTCTTAGCCTTAATTCATTCATTAAAGCACCAACCACTCACATTAGACAGGTATGGTATTGTTGCGGTCACTGGATGTGCTGGTCGGGTCCGGGCAGTTTTACACCGCAACTCAGTCTAACCTCGGGCTCTTTTGGGCTCAATGCGCTAACCTCTCACATTAGATCTATATTGTTATGGTTGCTGGATTTGCCGGGCAGTTCCGGGCAGTCTTATACCGTAACTCAATCTAACCTCGGGTTAGGCATATTCGTCTTTTGCTAAATTTACATATTTTCCTTTTATGTTTATATGTAAATTATTGTCATTCAAGTCATGCCCAATTTCTCTCTAAATCATGTTCATAATTTTAGGTATATAAATTATACCATTTCAATGCCACTAACCATTTAAAATATGCCAATAACTTGTAACTTCATGTTTTTTTTCAACGTTACCCCCGTTAAACGTTCACATAAATTACATAGAATGTTAGGCTTCGCAATTTAGCCTAACTCAAAATTAAGTGGGGAAAAGGAAGAAACATGTAACATTCAAAACAAGCATAATATGGATCCAACATATGTCACATAAATTTGGCATAAAATAAATATACGTTTAATTATGAACTTGCAATTTTTAGCCTAATCAACATGAACCATAAGCATATAAATGGGAGTTTACATAGAACTACACAATTCCACTTAGTCATGTAAGGGTGAACTTGCATTGAATTTGATCTAATTAACAAGGATCTAAGCATATAAGGTTGTAGATCTAAACATATAGGCTTACATGATCATGACTTAGCCTATAAACTAGCATGCAACATATCATGATAGAATCACCAAACTTACACATATAAGATGATAGTTTCCATCCCCAAATTCCTATGCAATATAATGGTTCATTGACCCAAATTCTACACAACATGATAGGTTCAATAAACCGCAATAGTATCATAGGCATATATGATAGAATTATCACACGAATAGACATGAATCAGCATCACTATTATCATACAACTTGGTACAATTTTAGTTTTCGTTTTATTACAAATCATGTCTTTAATTTGTTCACATCTAAAAGATAACTAGACTTACAAAAGGAAAATCTTGTTTTCTGGGATCTATTTTCTGAAACTGAATAGCTCTCCTTTGATGTAGACTAATTGCTCTTCTAATTTAGATTTGATTTGATTTGATTCGTGGCTTCTATCTTACTTTCTAGTTGAAGGAGAATGGCGGCTACTCTAGGTTGACCATGGACAGCATGAGGGCTCTAGGAGTGAATTTTTGTGTGATTTAGGGTTGGCGTTTGGGGTTGCTTTTATAAAGTTTTAATTAAATAAGAGTCGTTAGATTAACCTAGAATTAATCCGGACCATCCAGACAAGATAAAGTTATCCAGAACAGTCACATCAGCCCTAATGACTCAGCAAAGAGTCAGAATCATCACATTTCAGATCTGCCCCCGGGGGCGGGGGGGGGGGATGGGTAGGCCGACCCTTAGGTTGACCTGTATAGGGGAGGTCGACCCCCTGGTCGACCTGGCCCAGGGCAGGAAAATTCCTGCCCAGCTCACTTCTGAGTTTGAATTCGAATTTTCGAACTTTAATTTGAGCTGTTTTTATTTATTTACATTCCTGATACTTCTGAAGGCCATAACTTCTTCTTACGGAGTCCAATTCACGCAAACTCGGACTCTATCTCAAGCAGAATTCCAAAACGAATGAAATGGCGTAACCCGTTTCCCTTAATTCTCACATTTATAATTAAGTATTCTTTAATTCGTTACTTTAATGTTTACAGAAAATACAGGGTGTTACATTCTCTCCTCCTTAAAGGATTTCGTCCCCGAAATCATCAGGTCGAGAAGAACGTATAATCTACCATCCAATCGTCCATCTACTCAACCATCAAACACAGGCATCAATTGTCCTTAAAAAGACTTCTAATGCTTCCATGACTACATGCGTAGTGTGTGTACATGTCCTTATCTAATGCAAAATCAGGCGGTCCACTGATTCAATTAACCTCCTTAATGCAAATGGTGTCAGTGTCATGAGTCCATTATGTATGCAATTTTTCCTACTCATAATTCTACATGAGTGCACAATCATTCATACAATTGCGACATCCATATGATAACTCATCAAGTTCAATCCATATAAAAATACATATATGCATATGCAATATGAAAGTGCCTGAGCCGATCTAACACCTAATGTGTGTGTATGCATCCACGAGCAACCACTTGCAACCACCAATCATAACATGTTTCAAACACATGTTTACATCCATTGGTTTCTACCTAAGGATAAGGAATAGGACCGAGGAGATATACTTAAAAAGCATGAATAAACTTAAGGAAAAAGAGATCAAGGATGTACCCTCAAAAAGAAAAGGGTAGGCTGCGCGTATTTTCTCCTCAGTTTCCCAAGTCGTGTCTTCCTCAGCGTCACTCCACTGAACTTTAACAAGCTTGACTTCACGGTTGCGTAGCTTTTTGACTTCTATACCCAATATACGAGTTGGAACTCTCCTCACAATCGCTTCTTGTTCTACTTCTACTTCCTCTAGTATGCTTGGTTCCACCACTTCCGTAGACTCATGTAAGCACTTCCGTAGGTGAGAAACATGAAAGACATTATGAACTCCAGCCAATCTTTCGGGCAGCTCTACTCTATAAGCCATCTTCCCAATATTCTCAATGATAGGAAACGGCCCTACAAATCTTGGTGCCAACTTTCCTGCGGATCCAAAGCGAACGATGTTCCTTAAAGGAGATACTTTAAGGAAAACCCTGTCTCCAACCTCAAACTCAAGGTCGGTCCTTCTTTTATCTGCGTAGGACTTCTTTCTATCTTATACGGTCTTCATTCGCCTCCGTATCAAGTCCACTTTTTCTGAAGTCTCTCTGATCATGTCTGGTCCAAGTATGAGCTTGTCTGTAGAATCCCACCAACAAGTTGGTGATCGGTATGGTCTTCCATATAAAGCTTCGAAGGGTGTCATGCCTATGGTGGCTCGGTAGCAATTGTTGTAAGCGAATTCCACCAAAGGAAGATGATCCTCCCATGTCCCTCCAAAATCAAGAATACACAATCTCAAGAGGTCTTCCAATACACTGTTCACCCTTTCCGTCTGACCATCGGTTTGGGGGTGATAGGTCGTGCTTAAGCATAGCTGTGTGCCCATAGCCTCTTGCAAGCTCCTCCAAAACTCGCTCGTAAAGATAGGATCCCGATCACTCACTATGCTGGAGGTTATCCCATGGAGTCGAACTATCTATTTAAGATAAATGGATTCTAACGATGAGGCAATCCTCCTACTCTTGACGGGTATAAAGTGAGCGCTTTTTGTGTGCCTGTCCACTATTACCCAAACACTGGTATTGCCCCTTCTTGACCTAGGCAACCCATCAATAAAGTCCATCGAAATGCTATCATATTTCCACTGTGGGACCTCTAGAGGATGAAGCAAACCACCAGGCTTCTTTTGCTCCGCCTTGACTTGTTGGCATATTAAGCACTTAGAGACGAACTCAGCTACATCCCTCTTCATACCATTCCAAAAGAAAACCCTTTTATGTCTTTATACATTTTGTCTCCACCTAGGTGTATGGTCAACTTAGAATGGTGTGCCTCTTCGAGAACCTTCTACACCAAATCCCTTGCTTGTGGGATGCATAGTCTTCCATCCCGCCTCAACCAACCCTTACCATCGATGGAGTATCTATTGAGGTGACTAGAAGTCTCACCCCTAATTAGCTTATCCATCACATCAACTAGCTGAGGGTCTTCACATTGTGCGGTTCCTATTGAGTCCAAAAGAGTAGGCCGCACCTCTAGTGATGCTAACAAACCAGTCACATAATCGACAGAGCGTCTAAAGTCAAAAGCTTCTATGTACTCTAAGCTCTGCCTTTCTACAAAGAGAGGGCTTAAGGTTAGCTTCTTTTTGCTCAAGGCGTTTTCTACTACATTGCCCTTGCCAGGAGTATAAGAAATCTCAAAGTCATACGAGGCAAGAAACTCCATACACCTTTATTGCCTTAAGTTTAGATCCTTCTGTGAGAAAAGGTACTTTAATTATTTATGGTCAGTAAACAGTTCAAACCTTTCTCCTAGTAGGTAATGATGCCATGATTTTAGAGCAAAAACAATGGCAGCTAGTTCCAAGTCATGAGTTGGGTAGTTCTTCTCATGTACCCTCAATTGCCTTCCCCCATAACAAATTACATTGCCTTCTTACATCAAGACAGCGCCTTATCCTGTGCCGCAAGCGTCTGTGTATACGGTAAGCATTTTGCTCCCATCAAACAATGTCAGAACTGGGGTTGTTGTAAGAGCCCTTTTCAAATGTTGGAAAGCAACATCGCAATCCAAATCCCAAGTGAAAGTTAGGTTCTTCTTCATCATTCTTGTGAGTGAGGCTGAGATCTTCGCAAAATCTTTGATGAACTTTCGGTAAAAGCCCGCTAGCCCGAGAAAGCTTCGGACTTCGGTTGCATTCTGTGGAACCTTCCAATCTTGTATTGCAACTGCTTTTGCGGGGTCCACAGCTATCCCCTCCTTGGACACCACATGTCCAAGGAATCTTACTTCTTTTCTCCAGAAATGGCATTTGGAGAATTTGGTTTTTAGCTGATGTGCACGAAGAGTATCCATGACTTCCTTTAAATGCAGAGCATGCACTTCCTCACTCTTCGAGAAAATCAAAATGTTGTATATGAAGACCACCACAAACTTATTAAGGAAATCCCTGAACACCCTGCTCATTAAGTCAACGAAATAAGCGGGTGCGTTTGTCAAGCCGGAAGGCATGACAAGCCACTCGAAGAAACCATTCGGGGTTCTGAACGCGGTCTTATCAATGTTGTTTTCGGCCACTCTTAGCTGATGAAACCCGGTAGCCAGATCTAATTGGGAGAAAACCGATGCACATACAAGCTGATCGAACAAGTCGTCTATTCTTGGAAGTGGGTGCATATTCTTCTTGGTCAGCTTATTTAACTCCCTATAATCCATGCATAGGCGAAGCGAACCATCCGCTTTTGTTGCGAACACTACTAGAGCACCCCATTCAGAAATACTCCGCCTTATAAACCCCTTCTCAAGCGACTCCTTAACTTGCTTGCTGGGCTCTTTCCTCTCCCTTGGAGCCATGTGTCTAACGAGTAAAGCAACGGGCTTTGCATTATCAAAGAGGTATATGCGGAAGTCTATCTCCCGCTTCGGAGGTAAGCCCTTCACCTCTTCAAACACATCCGAGTATTCACGGACTACTCTAACAGACAACAAATTCTCAACAGACGCATCAAGAGATTCTAGATAGCTAAGCATAATAGAGCTCATGGGATTACAAGAGATTTCGAGAGTGTTACCGAGGCGAGTCATGAGTCTAACCACTCTCTTTTCACAATCGAGGATGGCACCATTACTGGATAGCCAATCCATGCCTAGAATCAACCCATAGCCCGTGAAGCCCAAAACATAGGCATTACATCTAAACCCAATTCTTAGTATAGAAATTTACAAATCCAAACAAATCATGGATAAATAAGCTGAATCCCCAATTGGATTTGAAACAACTTAGGGATCCTCTACTATACTGGTGTCTAGGTGCAGAGATTCAACTTAAGCAGTAGATATAAAAGAGTTCGATGCGCCAGAATCAAAGAGTGTACGAACAAGATGATCAAAAAGATAAACTAAACTCTCAACAGAAATATTTCTACCTCGTTCTTGCGGAGGTGCTATGAGAGCGTGAACCTGCCCTCCAGAAGTAGATCCAGCTCTTTGCCCTTGCCCTTGCTTTCTTGGGCAGTCCTTAGCCATTGTCCTGTCTCGCCACACTGAAAACAACCAACCATCTTCCTTTTCTTCTTTCTGCAATCCTTAATAAGATGTCCAGGAATGCCACAAAAATTACACTTCCTCTTGTCATGGGGTTTGTTGTTCTTCCCGCCCTTCTTGGAATCCGTCTTCTTGTTCTGTGATCCTTCCACTTTCTTATCTTGAGGTACTTCCACCTTTTTCTCTTTCTTGCCATCCTTATCTTCTTCCTGTAACAGTGCCATGTCCACCAGTCTCTCATAAGTCGCACCCATAGGTATATGGGACATAGCTACACTATGCAGTGGCTCATTCAACTCTTTAACAAAACGGAGAGCTTTCTTATATGAAGTGTTTACTAACTCCAATCTGAATCTGGCCAGCTGATTGAATTGGTTGACATATTCCTTGACTGTCATACTTCCCTGTTTGAGAGCTAAGAACTTCTCCATCTGTAGGCTTCGTTCAGCTTGTGAGAGGAATTTCATTTCAAACCTCATTCTGAAATCCTCCCAAGTTTCAACTGCTCTCTCAGCATCGGGAACTTCCTACCAATAAGAAGCTTCATCTTTAAGCAACCACACCGCCAACTGTATCTTCTGCCTATCATCCACTTCAAAGATAACAAACAAATCCTCAGTTTCTTTGAGCCAGTTCCTTGCTTCCACGAATGATTCAGTTCCATTAAAGTTCTTTCCACCCATGGCTCGAAAGTCTCTACATATCTTTGAGAAAGCATTTACACGCGGAGGAGGAGGAGGAGGAACAGCTGCAGCTGGGGGAGGAGGAACGTCTGCTGGGCCTGCAACAGTAGCCCTAGCCTCTAGGTACCTTCTGAACCAGCCAGGCACCGACACGCCCTCTGGAAGGTTAAGATCCCCAGACATGCTGAAACGAAAAAGGAAAGATTCAAACAAAGGATAGAAAGATAGTGCATATGGCTATGGGGATTATGCCTTTTAAAAACAAAACTTTTTCTTGAAAAATGCTTCTTTAAACTTCTTTTTGAAAAACGGTTTTAAAAAACTTTTATCTGATCTGGTAAACTTTTGCTATGATACCAAGTGAAACACCCCACCTCCGTTAAGGTCACTCACAAAGGGAATGCCTTAACTTCGATGGAGCATTATAGGTAAAAGATACAGATAATTTACAAGACAGACATATAAACAGCGGAAAAACAAAATTTATTTCATACGTGGTTCATAACAAAAACATTACAGCAAACTGTCTCAAACGACTTCCAAATCATTACATCAAAAATCTCTGTCTTGATTAAACATAAAGAAGCATAGAACAAAAACAAAATAGCATAAATCCCCATTGAGAGTGTATCCAAAGCCATAGCCCAAGAGAAGAGAATCCAAGCAATACATCTACTCTCTTCAAGCTTGTAAAAGGTCTGAACTAAGTTGGAGTGTTCCCTCCCTATGGACCTGGGGGAAGGGGGGAACGGAAGAAAAGAAGATGAAAGAAAAATGGGTCATACATAAGTCTGGTAAGTCTAGTGATTTTTCAGTATATGAACAAGAAAAGGATCATGACAGGAATAAACTGAAAATAGGACAATTCCAGAATAACAAGATAACTAAAAACCAAGATAAGGCAGCTTAAACTGAATATACTATCGCACCCATTTCTATTTCTCTACACCTATTTATACTTGTTCCAACTAGCACCATGTGCTCAAATCAAAGTGATCCCCTTTTATCGATTGGCTTCTACTCGTATACGTTTTATACCTGTGTCATTCGGCCCCCGCTTGATTGTAGATACCTGTGCTGGCCCCACCATGGGGTGTATCAATCCTATGGTGGCAACCCGACACGATTCAAGATGCACAGTGTATAACTACTGATGCCCAATGCCTGCTTTTTCCACTCTGGAGTACGTGCACGCCCGTACTCCGTCGGAACCTACATTGACGCACCACCGCCATTGTTTTGACCGCTTATAATTAGCCCAATAATCGTGCCCCATCCTGCCTAGTTCAGGGTACCATGATACATCTATGTGGGTTACTACTGAAATGGGTCCTCGTTACTAGGGTTTCCTAATCAACACGCTAAATTGGTTAAGTGTCCAAATTAACCTAACCCCACCCATCAGTTTAGTTAACATGTTGCATTGGTTAAGCGTTGCCTTAATTAACTTAACCCTACCATTCTTGTCTTAGCCTTAATTCATTCATTAAAGCACCAACCACTCACATTAAACAGGTATTGTTGCGGTCACTGAATGTGCCTGTCGGGTCTGGGCAGTTTTACACCGCAACTCAGTATAACCTCGGGCTCTTTTAGGCTCAATGCGCTAACCTCTCACATTAGATCTATATTGTTACGGTTGTTGGATTTGCCGGGCGGTTCCTTGCAGTCTTATACCGTAACTCAATCTAACCTCGAGTTAGGCATATTCGTCTTTTGCTAAATTTACATATTTCCCTTTTATGTTTGTATGTAAATTATTATCATTCAAGTCATGCCCAATTTCTCTCTAAATCATGTTCATAATTTTAGGTATATAAATTATACCATTTCAATGCCACTAACCATTTAAAATATGCCAATAACATGTAACTTCATGTTTTTCCCAACGTTACCCCCGTTAAACGTTCGCATAAATTACATAGAATGTTAGGCTTCGCAATTTAGCCTAACTCAAAATCAAGAGGGGAAAAGGAAGAAACATGTAGCATTCAAAACAAGCATAATATGGATTAAACATATGTCACATAAATTTGGCATAGAATAAATATACGTTTAATTATGAACTTGTAATTTTTAGCCTAATCAACATGAACCATAAGCATATAAATTGGAGTTTACATAGAAATACACAATTCCACTTAATCATGTAAGGGTTGACTTGCATTGAATTTGATCTAATTAACAAGGATCTAAGCATATAAGGTTGTAGATCTAAACATATAGGCTTACATAATCATGACTTAGCCTATAAACTTGCATGTAACATATCATGATAGAATCACCAAACTTACACATATAACATGATAGTTTCCATCCCCAAATTCCTTTGCAATATAATGGTTCATTGACCCAAATTCTACACAACATGATAGGTTCAATAAACCGCAATAGTAGCACAGGCATATATGATAGAATTATCACACGAATAGACATGAATCGGAATCATTATTATCATACAACTTGGTACAATTCTAGTTTTCATTTTATTACAAATCATGTCTTTAATTTGTTCACATCTAAAAGATAACTAGACTTACAAAAGGAAAATCTCATTTTCTGAAATTGAATAGCTCTCCTTTGGTGTAGACTAATTGTTCTTCTAATTTAGATTTGATTTGATTCGTAGCTTCTATCTTGCTTTCTAGTTGAAGGAGAACGGCGGCTACTCTAGGTTGACCATGGACAGTGTAAAGGCTCGCAAATTCGTACCATGTGAATTGACTAATAACACCACACGTCCAACCCAAATTGCACAGAAATACGAATCATTATTAGAAAGAAGTTCGAGGATGAGAAATAGAAAGAAAGAAATATTAGAATAGAAGAAAACGAAGATCACAAACTCACAGTGGAACGAAAAATAATAATTATATAACATAACTTTTGAAATACAAATCAGTAACTTTATATACATACCATCATCAAAGCACAACAGTTATTCCTGGAACAGTTATAAACACCTGTTTCCAGATACAAACATGGTTCACAGCGGAATATATGATAGTCAATAACTAATTGGTGAAGCCTCCTGCTTCCAGCTCTTCCAAGTGAATCTGAAAAATCCCAACTACTTGACTGCCCGTACAAATTTGGGCACCCAAGAGTTTAGGGAAATTAAACAAAATAAACTCTGGGTCAGTCATGGGACTGGTGTGAGTAAACTCCAACCGTTTGATTAACTTTCAAAATCCTTTGGAAAGAAAAGATAATAGTAAGACCATCCCACACATAAACACGGACGGTTTTCACCTTACTATAACCCAAAACACTTTGATACGAAAATCCAGTGATATTATAGTAGTGTATAAATCAAATAAATAACAGTCTAGCGGAACGCTTACATCTCACGCTCCATATATAATATGAAATCAAAAACCGCATGGCGCTTATGGGAGATTGGATTTCCAACGTGACAAGGTATGGAACCACCTTCCGCTAGTGTACTCTAGAGGCGATACACTGGGGTTCAACAAGAATGTCTTGCAACCCGACCCACACATGACCGACCACTCATTTCGCTTGAGTGTATCGAATGTATATCACCAACGGTTGGGATCAGCAACCGTTTCCCGAATGGGACAGCATCAAATAGAATAAGAAATTAAATGAATCTCTAGATAGGTGATTATACACCCTAATGGGAGCGACCCACATAGTCATGCTGCCTACCCGATTTTTTTCATTTCCCGGTTGTTGAGGCCTGAGGCTACGATTACTTTCTATTCATTGATAGCACAATCACTTTGAATGCCACATTGTCAGATCCGTTAATCACTAATTGATTTGCACAAATATTCTGGATATTATCCTAAGGGAATAAATCCGTTGCAACCATACATATTTAAACAGATCAACATATTCGATCATTGGAAATACTTTGTCAGACATTCGTCCATATACGTTCGTTCTGGGATTGAACGAAACCGATGGCACAATTTCTATTAATAGAAAAAGCCCTTGCAATTCACTCCGTCTTCGATTATCTTTACAAAATCTGATCCGCAATGCTACTGCCAATACAGAGTGGTTCACGGATAATAATCCAACCGGTCTCTCCATATTGACAACGATGGTCAAAAACTTCGATAGTCTATGATTTAACTATCGAATAAAAACAAGTGTTCATCCAACATATCAAACAAATCACTGGCTCTTTAACTAATATTTCATTAATTAAATCTCTTCTCCATTTCCGTATCAATATTTGTTAACCAAATATTTCAATAATCATCTTGGCCTTTTATGCCATTTGGAAAACGTTTCTAAATATCAACCTCTTTTATTTTCTATATATTAGAAAATATCCCTATTTGCAATTGAAAACAGTTTCAATCACTTATCTCTATCCCGACTATTTTAATTATACTCAGGGAATATTTACTTTTATATTTCCAAAATTCCATCACTTGGGTTAAAATGAATGCTGTGTAAAATATCGTTACAACAACCCAAAATATTCTATTCAATCAAACTATTATTCAAACACTTCTCTTTGAGACTGGATCTTGCTATTTATCAATTAAAAATGAAATCAATCAAGTTGGGGTAAAATTACCTCTCAGACCTTGACTGAAAACATCCTCAACTTCAAAACGGCAAAATCACTAACCTCGAATAAACACACTATAAAACCCAATTATTCATTTTTAAAACATGTCTATGGTTCGCTTTCTATTTCTAATTTATAGATTTCCCTTTTTGTTTACAGTATTCTAATTTTGATTTCGTTTCCTAATCGAATTCTATATATATATCGATACATTGATTTCTACTATCAAATTATCTTAAAAATATTCTAACTCCTTAAATTCCTAGAAAATTTCGCCATAACCTCCCCTGCACCGGGAGCTTCGGGATATTTCAAATAGCCTCCCATGGCCCTCACCAATCCAAAAGAAAAAGAAAAAGCCAAGCAGCTTGCCGATACGGCTCATAAAACCTCATATATGAATTTAAACATGTACCTTTTTGTCGGGCACACAAATAAAAATCTTCATATACTTCATCCCATACCTGTCTAATACATGTTCACCTGTTTTCCATTCTATTTGAACTCAATCCAATTGTCTTAACTAAATTTTCTAATTTATTTTTCAGTTAGTTCTTTTGCTTATTTCACTGCTTATTTATCACATTCAAATATATTTTAATCTACTCATGAACCCCATCTAATTCCATTTCAAATCGAGTTACATATTCGATTTCGAATATAAATTTTCAAATCTCTTTCACTTATTCAACGCCCCATTTCAATTCAAATCTCAATTTAACTATTTATTTTCAAACTAGTTAAACCTATTTAATAATTAAATATATGATTTTTATTCAAAAATCATTTCACTTACTTCACCGAAGTTCATATTCATTTTATATCTCCAGTCTGGATTTTTTTAATGGCAAATTCAGATTTTAGTTCTTTAAAAATCCTTTCATTTATTTAAATAAACTGTTATCGTTTTTAAAACGATTATGGCGCTGTTTTTCTGAAAATTTGATTTTGGCATAACTCAAAATCTATACGATGAAATCCAGATTTTTCTCTTTCATTAGAAATCTACTATCAAATCGGTCCTGACATTTCTTGTTTCAAAGAACTCCGACTTCAATTGAGCTCTGTATACTCGATTGAAGTTCGAAACGACAATTTACGAACTGCAGCGTTGCGGCGACTTCGTTTTAATTATATTTATAAATATAAACGTTTTAAACTTCATTTATAATAAATTCTACTTCATTCTGATATATATATATATAAATATCAAATCATTTTTTCCCAATTCAACATAGCATTTCCGATCTATTTCACTTCTATTTGAAATTCTATAATCAAATTTCAATTCACTTCTATTTTTTTTCAAATTCTATTTTAATTTCTATATTCGAATTTCCTTTATTCAAATCCCATTTGAATTTCTTCGTTCAAATTCTATATTTAAATTTCCTTTGAATTTCATATATTCAAACTCCATCTGAATTTCTATATTCAAATTTCCTTTGAATTTTTTATTTGAATCCTATATTCAAATTCCATATTTTAAATTCTATTTGAATTCTCTATTCGAATTCCATCTAAATTCCTCCTATTCAATTCCTATGTTTAAACTCCATTCAAATCTCTATATATTGAATTTTATTTGAACTCCCTTTCTTCAAATCCATTTGAATTCCTTTGAATTCAAATTCTATTTGAATTCCTTTGAATTCAAATTTTCTGTATATTCAAATTCTATTCAAATTCAATATATTCAAGTTCTCTTCAAATTCTATATACAAATTCTATTTAAATTTTCTATATACAAATTCTATTTTCAAACTCCACATTTAAAATTTCTTTATTCAAATTCCATCTCACTTTCAATACTCAAATTTTATATTTGAATTCCTTTTCATTTTCTATATTCAATTTCTATATGAATTTTCTTTATATTCAATTTCTTTAAACAAATCTCGATTTCAATTCCTTTTGAAATCTATATTTTTTTTTGAAAATAGATTTTCCTTTTCAATTTCACACTTGTATTTTATTTCTGAATTATCAAATGATAATTCTTTTCACTTCATTTATAACTTCGTTATAAAAGAAATATTTATAAACTTCGTTTATAAAGGAACTACTTGTTTTATTTTTCAAAACAAGTTTATGTTTCAAATCTGTTTAAAAATTCAAATTCTATTTTTTACTAAAATAGAATTTCCCTTTTAAATCTCAAATATCCTTTCCGCGATATTTTAAATATTAACCTTTGGGCCCAGTGAAATTCAAACACCAAAACGACCAATTATTTATTTTCTAACACATCATATATGGCAGTATATATGCAAACAAATAAACGAACATATAATATATTTTTGAGGAATCCAGTTGGATTCCTCCAACCTGTTTTCCTGCATCCACAGACGTTAGTCAACAAAAATAACACCCATCCTGCTTCGAGGCAGGATATCGCGGTACAAAAGGGGATCCACTTATATACGTGGGCGTAGGGTCATCTGCTAATGATACTGCGGGCACCCGCTAATGAAACTACGGGAACCCAACCAATCACCAAACCTATATATATATATAATAGCAAGCCTAAACAACTAATATATTTAAAGCAACCAGAAAAATTCAAACAAGCAGCAAACAATTATTTTTAACGAATAAAAATAATTTTAAATATAGAGGTGAGTGAGATTTACTCACCTTGATTTTTCTTTGACGAAATAGCGATTTGATTTCCGACTAAATTTGCAGGCGTTTGATTAACTCGAAAACTCCAAATGGTTCCATACTACTTCGATTCAACTCTGTAGCGTAGATATGATCAAAACAAATCGGAAGCATTCGTTTCGTCCTATGCGATCACAATTTATAAGCAGTCGATTTTAAATTTAAAAATAGATTGCTAATTAAATTATTTGAAACTTAAATAATTACCTCCTTAACCCATGTTTAATCCTTTTCCTTCCCTGCTCAAAATTGTTATCTCTTGTAAAATCCTAAAACTGCCGAACCCAACTTCCCTATTCTTTTTTCTCATTAAACACTTTAGGAAATTTACCATTGAACAAACCCAGATCCACTACTCAACAGTAATGGCATCGCACCTCCCCGCCTCCTTCGAAGACGCCACCACATCTGTACCTGAAGACCCACAGACATCGCGACCCTCTTTTGTTGCCGAACCAGATTTCGAACCTGCGTTGAAACCAAAATCGAACGTCCCCTGAAACTGCGGCAATCTTCTTTCCGCACCTATATCTCAACAACAGTCGAAATCCCTCATTGTCGACTCAGTGTGAATTTACGGTACACCCTCCTCCTCTGCAACGCAAGCAACGCGAGTAAGTCATCGAGCTTCAGCAACTTTGGGTTTTCAATTCGCGGTCATCGTTCCTTCTGGTTCACAAGCATCGATCTTTAGGGGACTCGAGTTTCCATCTGTGATTTCAAATTTAAATCGCGATCTCCCTTTTTTTTACCGAGGATTTCGATTTTCAACCGAGAAGAGGCCATTTCCTTCTTAAGAGAATGGACGGAATCTTATTGAGGAAAAGGAATTTACGATGGTAAAGAGGGAAACCATTTCCTGAAGCTTTTGATTTAATTTGTTTAGCATAACGGAAATGAAAGGGAAAACAAAGAGTAGGTGTCGCGGTTTTATAAAGAAGTGGAAGGGGACCAACGTACATAGGCTATTAAATTTGTGTAGGCTAAAGTACCCAACAAATCTTTTATTTTATTTTAAAAAGATTTTTGATTTGATTTCGATCTTATCCATTATAAATATCTTGGGGTTCATAATGTGGAATCACGAACCGCTATTTCAACGTAACGACTGATATTATAACACTATTCTGAATATAACAGAATGGACTATAAAATTTAATTCGAACGTATATAAAAAATAACCATATTAAATTAATATAATTTAAATTTAAAACAAACAAATTCTTCAACAATAAATTACTATTATCGTCGTTTATATTCAAATAGAATATATATATTGATCATCTGAACCGTTTTGATTCAGTTTTATCTTCGAATTGAATTATTTCAAATTTCTCGTATTTCGATAATTATATGTATTCGAAATAAATCGTATATCGATTATAAATCGATAATTCAATATAAAAATTCTTTCAAATTATCAACTGAATATTTTAAAATAATATTAAATATTTAAAATAAACTGGCAAAAAATCCGGGTCGTTACATTATTCCTCCCTTAAAATAATTTCGTCCCCGAAATTGCTAAGGTAGGAAAAATACTATAAACCCATTAACTTTTCAAAACTCCTTTATGTTGAAACTCACCTCTTTCATATTTCACCAAATTAGCTCTAACCAAAACCTTTGGTTTCCATTCACACATTTAATCTAAATGATCTTCACCCAATTCGAATTCTATTTAATCTTATTCAATTTGAATTTCATTAATTTATTTACCTCGATCCATTTAACTTGCTTTAGTTAAATTTAAACTTTAGAATTCAAATTCCTGGGTTTTCCTTTCGAATTCTTCTGAAATTACATAAATATATACATATATATATATATATATTTCCATTTCAAATTCAAAGCATTTGAATTTTCAAACCAACTTGTTTTCTTTCAAACCAATTCCCATCAAAACTTTTCTAAGGTAGCAATCCATCTTAGAAACTCAAAAATGAACACTGATGATGCTGCAGTCATCATTAGAATTATTTTCCAGCCCCTGAAGTGAGTTCAGTGCTTTAACACTTTCGAAATCCATTCAAAAATCCCTTTCAAACAAAGCTATATTATTTTAATATACTTCAGAATTTTTTTTCCAACTTCCCAGGATTTAAAACTCCAAATTCTGGTTTGAATTCAATTTCAATTCATCTCATTTGTATATATTATTCATATACAAATTCTATTTGGTTATATATAACCATTCCAACTTTTATAATCCCATCTGATTCTAATATTAACATCCAACACATCCATATATTATAATAATTTCATATAATTATTCTTCAATATCAAAAATAGAATTCTGGGTAAAATAATTTCATTCACCCACTTTAAAACAATATCATGTTCAATCTTCTGTTCAAGTGTTTAGAAATTCCTATCGACTTCGTGGTGTCCCACAATTCGATCAGAATTCATAAACCACTCAACAGACTAGCCAACACAATATAAAATAAATTTTATATCAATTTACAAATACGTGCTCTTATATATATACTCAACTCATTCTAGGGTACTACTGACCCTATCTCTAATGAGCACATGCCACACAAGCCAAGGTATTCGCTCAACCTAAGCTCTGATACCAATTGTAAATGCCCGCAAATCCATACCATTTGAGTTGATTAATAACACCACACGTCCAACCCAAATTGCATAGAAATACGAATCATTATTAGAAAGAAGTTAGAGGATGAGAAATAGAAAGAAAGAAATATTAGAATAGAAGAAAATGTAGATCACAAACTCACAGCGAAACGAAAAAATATATATTATATAACATAACTTTTGAAATACAAATCAGTAACTTTATATACATACCATCATCAGAGCACAACATTTATTCCTGGAACAATTATAAACACCTGTTTCCAAATACAAACATGGTTCACAGCGGAATGTATGATAGTCAATAGCTAATTGGTGAAGCCTCCTACTTTCAGCTCTTCCAAGTGAATCTGAAAAATCCCAACTACTTGACTGCCCGTACAAATTTGGGCACCCAAGAGTTGAGGGAAAACAAACAAAATAAACTCTGGGTCAGTCATAGGACTGGTGCGAGTAAACTCCAACCATTTGATTAACTTTCAAAATCCTTTGGAAAGAAAAGATAATAGTAAGATCAGCCCACACATAAACACGGATGGTTTTCACCTTACTATAACCCAAAACACTTTGATACGAAAATCCAGTGACATTATAGTAGTGTCTAAATCAAATAAATAACAGTCTAGCGGAACGCTTACATCTCACGCTCCATATATAATATGAAATCAAAAATCGCATGGCGCTTATTGGAGATTGGATTTCCAACATGACAAGGTATGGAACCACCTTCCGCTAGTGTACTCTAGAGGTGATACACTGGGGTTCAACAAGAACGTCTTGCAACCCGGCCCACACATGACCGACCACTCATTTCGCTTGAGTGTATCGAATGTATATCACCAACGGTTGGGATCAGCAACCGTTTCCCGAATGGGACAGCATCAAATAGAATAAGAAATTAATTGAATCTCTAGATAGGCGATTATACACCCTAATGGGAGCGACGCACATAGCCATGCTGCCTGCCCGATTTTTTTCATTTTCCGGTTGTTGAGGCCTGAGGCTACGATTGCTTTCTATTCATTGATAGCACAATCACTTTGAATGCCACATTGTCAGATCCGTTAAATCACTAATTGATTTGCACAAATATTCTGGATATTATGCTAAGGGAATAAATCCATTGCAACCATATATATTTATACAAATCAACATATTCGATCATTGGAAATACTTTGTTAGACATTCGTCCATATACGTTCGTTCTGGGATTGAACGAAACCGATGGCACAATTTCTATTAATAGAAAAAGCCCTTGCAATTCACTCCATCTTTGATTATCTTTACATAATCTGATCCGCAACGCTACTGCCAATACAGAGTGGTTCACGGATAATAATCCAACCGGTCTCTCCATATCGACAACAATGGTCAAAAACATCGATAGTCTGTGATTTAACTATCGAATAAAAACAAGTGTTCATCCAAGATATCAAACAAATCACTGGCTCTTTAATTAATATTTCATTAATTAAATCTCTTCTCCATTTCCGTATCAATATTTGTTAACCAAATATTTCAATAATCATCTTGGCCTCTTATGCCATTTGGAAAACGTTTCCAAATATCAACCTCTTTTATTTTCTATATATTAGAAAATATCCCTATTTGCAATTGAAAACAATTTCATTCACTTATCTCTATCCCGACTATTTTAATTATACTCAGGAAATATTTACTTTTATATTTCCAAAATTCCATCACTTGGGTTAAAACGAATGATGTGTAAAACATCGTTACAACAACCCAAAATATTCTATTCAACCAAACTATTACTCAAACACTTCTCTTCGAGACTGGATCTTGCTATTTATCAATTAAAAATGAAATCAATCAAGTTGGGTTAAAATTACCTCTCAGACCTTGACTGAAAACATCCTCAACTTCAAAACGGCAAAATCATTAACCTCGAATAAACACACTATAAAACCCAATTATTCATTTTTAAAACATGTCTATGGTTCGCTTTCTATTTCTAATTTATAGATTTCCCTTTTTGTTTACAATATTCTAATTTTGATTTCGTTTCCTAATCGAGTTCTATATATATAGATACATTGATTTCTACTATCAAATTATCTTAAAAGTATTCTAACTCCTTAAATTCCCGGAAAATTTCGCCATAACCTCCCCTGCACCGGGAGCTTCGGGATATTTCAAATAGCCTCCCATGGCCCTCACCAATCCAAAAGAAAAAGAAAAAGCCAAGCGGCTTGCCAATACGGCGCATAAAACCTCATATATGAATTTAAACATGTACCTTTTTGTCGGGCACACATATAAAAATCTTCATATACTTCATCCCATACTTGTCTAACACATGTTCACTTGTTTTTCATTCTGTTTAAACTCAATCCAATCATCTGAACTAAATTTGCTAATTTATTCTTCAGTTAGTTCTTTTGCTTATTTCACTGCTTATTTGAACATATCACATTCAAATATATTTTAATCTACTCATGAACCCCATCTAATTCCATTTCAACTCGAGTTGCATATTCGATTTCGAATATAAATTTTCAAATCTCTTTCACTTATTCAACGCCCCATTTCAATTCAAATCTCGATTTAACTATTTATTTTCAAACTAGTTAAACCTATTTAATAATTAAATATCTGATTTTTATTCAAAAATCATTTCACTTAATTCGCTGGAGTTCATATTCATTTTATATCTCCAGTCTGGATTTTTCTAATGGCAAATTCGGATTTTATTTCTTTAAAATCCTTTCATTTATTTAAATAAACTGTTATCGTTTTTAAAACGATTATGGCGCTGTTTTTCTGAAAATTTGATTTTGGCATAACTCAAAATCTATACGACGAAATCCAGATTTTTCTCTTTCATTAGAAAACTACTATCAAATTGGTCCTGACGTTTCTTGTTTCAAAGAATTCCGACTTCAATTGAGCTCTGTATACTCGATTGAAGTTCGAAACAACAATTTACGAACTGCAGCGCTGCGGCGAGTTCATTTTAATTATATTTATAAATATAAACGTTTAAAACTTCGTTTATAATAAATTCCACTTCATTCTGATATATATATATATATATCAAATCAATTTTTCCCAATTCAACATGTCATTTCCGATCTATTTCACTTCTATTTGAAATTCTATAATCAAATTTCAATTCACTTCTATTTTTTCAAATTCTATTTGAATTTCTATATTCGAATTTCCTTTATTCAAATCCCATTTGAATTTCTTCGTTCAAATTCTATATTTAAATTTCCTTTGAATTTCATATATTCAAACTCCATCTGAATTTCTATATTCAAATTTCCTTTGAATTTTCTATTTGAATCCTATATTCTAATTCCAAATTTTAAATTCCATTTGAATTCCCTATTCGAATTCCATTTAAATTCCTCTTATTCAATTCCAATGTTTAAACTCCATTCAAATCTCTATATATTGAATTTTATTTGAACTCCCTTTCTTCAAATCCATTTGAATTCCTTTGAATTCAAATTCTATTTGAATTCCTTTGAATTCAAATTTTCTGTATATTCAAATTCTATTCAAATTCAATATATTCAAATTCTCTTCAAATTCTAAATAGAAATTCTATTTAAATTTTCTATATACAAATTCTATTTTCAAACTCCACATTTAAAATTTCTTTATTCAAATTTCATTTCACTTTCGATAATCAAATTTTATATTTGAATTCCTTTATATTTTCTATATTCAATTTCTATTTGAATTTTCTTTATATTCAATTTCTTTAAACAAGTCTCGATTTCAATTCCTTTTGAAATCGATATTTTTATATTTATTTTTGAAAATAGATTTTCCTTTTCAATTTCACACTTGTATTTTATTTTTGAATTATCAAATGATAATTCTTTTCTCTTCATCTATAACTTCGTTATAAAAGAAATATTTATAAACTTTGTTTATAAAGGAACTACTTGTTTTATTTTTCAAAACAAGATAATATTTCAAATCTATTTAAAAATTCAAATTCTATTTTTTTTTTCTAAAATAGAATTTCCCTTTTAAATCTCAAATATCCTTTCCGTGATATTTTAAATATTAACCTTTGGGCCCAGTGAAATTCAAACACCAAAACGACCAATTATTTATTTTCTAACACATCATATATGGCAGTTTATATGCAAACAAATAAACGAACGGATAATATATTTTTGAAGAATCCAGTTGGATTCCTCCAACCTGTTTTCCTGCATCCACAGACGTTAGTCAACAGAAATAATACCCATCTTGCTTCGAGGAAGGATATCGCGGTATAAAAGGGGATCCACTTATATACGTGGGCGTAGGGTCATCAGCTAATGATACTGCGGGCATCCGCTAATGAAACTGCGGGAATCCAACCAATCACCAAACCAATATATATATATATATATATATATATATATATATATATAATAACAAGCCTAAACAACTAATATATTTAAAGAAACCAGAAAAATTCAAACAAGCAACAAACAATTATTTTTAACGAATAAAAATAATTTTAAATATAGAGGTGAGTGAGATTTACTCACCTTGATTTTTCTTTAACGAAATAGCGATTTGATTTTCGACTAAATTTGCAGGCGTTTGATTAACTCGAAAACTCCAAATGGTTCCATACTACTTCGATTCAACTCTGTAGCATAGATATGATCAAAACAAATCGGAAGCATTCGTTTCGTCCTATGCGATACACAATTTATAAGTAGTCGATTTTAAATTTAAAAGTAGATTGCTAATTAAATTATTTGAAACTTAAATAATTACCTCCTTAACCCATGTTTAATCCTTTTCCTTCCCTGCTCAAAATTGTTATCTCTTGTAAAATCCTAAAACTGCCGAACCCAACTTCCCTATTCGTGTTTCTCATTAAACACTTTAGGAAATTTACCACTGAACAAACCCAGATCCACTACTCAACAGTAATGGCATCGCACCTCCCTGCCTCCTTCGAAGACGCCATCACATCCGTACCTGAAGACCCACAGACATCGTGACCCTCTTTTGTTGCCGAATCAGACTTCGAACCTGTGTTGAAACCAAAATCGAACGTCCCCTGAAACTGCGACAATCTTCTTTCCGCACCTACATCTCAACAACAGTCGAAATCCCTCATTGTCGACTCAGTGTGAATTTACGGCACACCCTCCTCCTCTGCAACGCAAGCAACGCGAGTAAGTCGTCAAGCTTCAGCAACTTCAGGTTTTCAATTCGCGGTCATCATTCCTTCTGGTCCACAAGCATCGATCTTTAGGGGACTCGAGTTTCCATCTGTGATTTCGAATTTAAATCGCGATCTCCCTTTTTTTTTAGCAAGGATTTCGATTTCGATTTTCAACCAAGAAGAGGCCATTTCCTTCTGAAGAGAATGGACGGAATTTTATTGAGGAAAAGGAATTTATGATGGTAAAGAGGGAAACCATTTCCTGAAGCTTTTGATTTAATTTGTTTGGAAGAACATAAATGAAAGGGAAAACAAAGATGAGGTGTCGCGGTTTTATAAAGAAATGGAAGGGGACCAATGTACATAGGCTATTAAATTTGTGTAGGCTAAAGTACCCAACAAATCTTTTATTTTATTTTAAAAAGATTTTTGATTTGATTTCGATCTTATCCATTATAAATATCTCGGGGTTCATAACGTGGAATCACGAACCGCTGTTTCAACGTAACGACTGATATTATAACACTATTCTGAATATAACAGAATGGACTATAAAATTTAATTCGAACGTATATAAAAAAAACATATTAAATTAATATAATATAATTTAAATTTAAAACAAACAAATTCTTCAACAATAAATTACTATTATCGTCGTTTATATTCAAATAGAATATATATATATTGATCATCTGAACCGTTTCAATTCAGTTTTATCTTCGAATTGAATTATTTCAAATTTCTCATATTTCAATAATTATAAGTATTCGAAATAAATCGTATATCGATTATATATCGATAATTCAATACAAAAATTCTTTCAAATTATCAACTGAATATTTTAAAATAATATTAAATATTTAAAATAAACTGGCAAAAAATCCGGGTCATTACAGATAGCATGATGGCTCTAGGAGCGAATTTTTGTGTGATTTAGGGTTGGTGTTTGGGGTTGCTTTTATAGAGTTTTAATTAAATAAGAGCCGTTAGATCAACCCAGAATTAATCTGGACCATCCAGACAAGATAGATTTATCCAGAACAGCCACATCAGCCCTAATGACTCAGCAAAGAGTCAGAATCATCACATTTAAGATCTGCCCCGGGGGGAGGGGGTAGGTCGATGTTAGGAATTCACGATCAAATCGATGTCCCAAAATTATGTCTTAACAGTTTAAAACCAAAGATCTATTGCGAGAATAGTAAATGAAACTAATTAAGAACTAGGATTCGTACCTGCTGTGTCGAATTCACGAAGAAACCAAATTGATCTCGAGATAAAACCAGACCGAAGCATCGAATCTGAAGCGTGACAAGTCACCCCGCTCTCTATTGGTATCCACACAAACATTGTCTTCAATCGGATCGAAGTGGAGAGGAAGTCAGTGGTGCTAGCCGCCATTCCCAATTTTGGATCTAGGGTTTTGTTTTCTAAAACGTCGGTCATAATAAAATGAATACTCGTGTATCTTTATAAAAGTAGTAAACCCTTTATTTAAATACACGTGCTCGTTAAACAAGGAACATTTCCTTTTACCCTTTCAACTGAAAAATATCAATAGTTGATATTTTATCTTACCCTAAATCAAAACAGCCTTCCCCTACAATGTTCTAAGCGTGTGACCCTATAGGTTATTACAACGTTGGCAATGATTTTAAATCGTATTTAAAATCATAAACAGTGATTGGCATCTAGCAATACATCGCTGCTACCCAAGTTATAATAAGATCAACGATTCGATACAACCTTTCCGTGACCAGTGTATCAATGTAATATAATCCTTTTAACCAATATATCCAGGATTAAACTAGAGGCACGGATCGTATCATCCTCGTTATAATTTAATCCGATTTTCTTGATCGATGAGTAGACTGTTTAAAACAAATCAATATTTGAGCACGACCATGCATTTCACAGTCTCACTCAATCAAGAGGCCCATGGATATCACTACAAACATATCGTAGGGTTAAATTCCATCTATATCATTCATACTTTTCATTCGACTCGAGATGTATCCAATAATCACCGTTATCGTTACTCTGTTACAAAATAACTTTAGATGATATCAAAACACAAATATCCTCGAATAAAATTATAATGATTTCAGGTCTGAGGACCATTACATCACTGTCACTATGAGAATAACTTATGATACTATTAATTATATTCCATGGAGTTATCTCACGGCGGGTCAGCCCAATACGATATTCTCCAATACGTATTTATGTTTTGACATTAATATCACGTATATTACTGATCAGACATATGATCATCAGTCAATCAACATACTAGTCTGAACACTTTATTAATGTCCTATATTAACAATAAAACTCAAATAGGGGCATTTAAGAATTATAATACTTATCACATTATATAATCTCAAGTTCAGTCTTACATGAACTATATAATTCTGTATTATTATTCTAAGGACTTCTATTACACTATTATTTATATTACGCAGTGAATACAATATAATAGAATAATATTTTATTCCAAATAAAATAATAACATTAACAGTGTTATCAATCTCATCAAATGAATTGCCTCTAGGGCATAAACTTTAACAATCTCCCACTTGCACTAGAGTCAATCATTCATATATCATATACTCATAAAACTAGTGTACTATTAAACTTCTGCTACGACAGAGTTTAATTTAGTAGGTCTGCAACATTACAACTTTTGTAACTTTGTAGATATGTTCATTTCCTCTGTGAATGTAACGACCCGTATTCTACGCATCATGGGATCGTAGAATATTTATTTCTTTCACATATGAAGTCGTATGGTCATGTAACTTTGGGAGACGACTATTGGGGTCATTTCCCATGTTCATGATTTTTGTCGATTTTTAAATGACCGTTTTGCCCCTAGTTGGTACTGTTTTGGCCATAACTTTTGACTGGAAAAGAGTTTTGATCTGAAACCACTTCCATTGGATTCGAATGATGGTTTCTCTTTCCGTAGAGTGGTCATAATAGCCAAACGGACTTACCGTTTGGGAGA
The DNA here is from genome assembly GCA_030737875.1 of Allium sativum. NCBI lineage: Eukaryota > Viridiplantae > Streptophyta > Magnoliopsida > Asparagales > Amaryllidaceae > Allium > Allium sativum. The sequence goes on from CM060913.1 coordinate 289,589,678, forward strand.
TATGGCTGAATTAAGGTTTAAAAGGTTATTTTCAACTAATTGGGCTTAACCGGGTAATTAGCAACTAGGCCCAATGGGGGATTTCGGGTTTAGAGGTATTTGAGGGCTGCTAGGGTTTAGAAAACGATTTTTCATTCATTTTCCAGCCGCCACAAACCTCCTTTGAGCTCTAGCCATGGCCTCCAACACCCAAATCACCTTCTAATCACTTTCTAATCAAGTTTTGGCCTAATCTACATCAAATCAAAGAAGATCTTCACCAAATTAGCAAGAGAGCAGCTGGAATACATAGGGATTCGGTCCATACAGAAGATTATTTCAGATTTGAGGTTTTATTGTGGTAAAGGTGAGTGATTTGCATAGTTTTTGCACTAATTACGGTAATTAAGGGTAATTAGTGAAGATTAGCGAATTTATACACTAATAAATTCTGGAAAAATGTTTAGAAATTCGAAAATAATATTTTATGCCTCTGGTAGAAATTTGGTTTAATTTGATGAAGTTTTGTTAACCCTATGATTAGTTTCATTTAATCATGCTTAAGGGAAAGATGGGATTTTGGGAACCTTTGATCTAATTTGACATGTAAATTCATTGTTTTGGTGTTTGTGGTTAGTTTGCCATGTTGCTATGACTGTATGGTAAGTTTTATGATTGTGTAGAAGTGTTAGTTTGGTCAAAAACGCCGTCGAATGGCGAAAAACAGCCGCTGGAACGAAGTGCAGGAAATAGCCCGGATCGGTTCGCCCCTACCCCTGCGATCCGAACCAATTGAAGCTCGCGCCTCGTCCTTCACGAACTGATGAGAAGTCACGATCCGACTGGGGCGCCACGAATCGACGTGTCACGAACCGACCCGATTGGAGTCAACGCCACGAGCCAAAGGACCGGACCGCGTCACGAAGCACGACCTGAAGGCGATCCGCCACGAACTGATGAGCACGAACCGACCCAACAGGGGCGCCACGAACCGAGAAGCACGATCCGATGATGGCGAACCCACCTGGTGGAGGCGGTGCGATCCGAGCTGGAGCATCATCACGGCCTGAAGCTTGACCACGAGCTGGTGTTTGCGAACCGAACCAGGAGACTACGATTTGAATGGAGACCGATCCGGAGGTGAAAACAATAACCCAAGATGCAAAGGTAGTCCAAAGGAGAAGTTAGAGCTCAGGATCCAGATAGGAACCAATGAGTTCACTTCATGATTTGGGCTTTGCTGCGGGACGTGTGCAAAGGAGTTGTCGGTATTCATAACTTTGGTCCACCACTGAGAGATGGATAGTGGGTTTGTAGTGATAGTTACACGGGATTGGATTCCGACTTGGCCCAAAGTATTGGGTGACCAAAGTAGTGGATATCGTATGCTTTACGCACTGAGTAAGGGTTGTGAGGATGATTGCTATGCTTGATTGTTTGACATCAATATGACATGCACACCCCCACCCCCGTTATCTTTACACCAATTGAAAGGGCACCTTAGAGTGTTGTACAGTATGTAGTGCTAACTCTTTGGTTGCAGGTCCAGGTTCAGGTATGATTGGATTATACCTGTTATTATTCTGTTTAGATGCTTATCGCTCATACCAGGCTTTATGTCTGACCCAGAGTTTTATGTCTCCTCTTATTACTCTGGGTGCTCACACTAGCATACTAGAGACGGGTTATGGTTAGCTGGTGATGCGCGAGTAGCTGATTCGGAGGCGAGCAGGAGGCTTCCACGTATGATATATAGATATTCTCCCTGTGTCGTTGGTGGTCGCTACTTGGGCATTAGTAGTGTACCTTCTTTATCTTACTTTTGCTTTGAGACAGTTTGAAAGTTGTAATAAGCTGTATTTTGGATTCCGCTGCTATGATGTTTAGTTCTGATTTTCAGCTTATGCACTGTCTCTCCTTTTTTATGTCAAGTATGTTATTATTATATTTTGTTCTATGCGTTGTGAGACATTCTACAGGTTCTTTGTTGATTCTTAGTCTTCTTTCTTTTCTTCTGACGACCGTTCCATGCCAATTGGACATGTGTACAGCGCACCTTTGGAGTAAATGTCGGTTGGTGCGGGGCGGGCCGTCACACTTGGTATCAGAGCTCTAGGTTGCGTAGTTAACCTAGGGAAAGACACTAGGGAGAGTTAGTACGTATATGAGAGCGCGTATTTGTGATTACTTTGGTTTTCAAAAGCTATGTATATATATACTATTAGTAGTATAAGGATGAAGTCGTACTGCACTAGCACCACTATGGGGTCGTTAATCGTTTCCCCTTTTACAGGTTAACGATGAGCCGATATCCTAGAGGTGCTGGTAGAGGGGCCAGCCATGGGAATGCTCCTGACATGAGGAAAATGTTCACTAACTTCATGAGAGACATGCTTAGAGATGTTCAGGGTGAAGTTCCCAATCCCGGAAATGGTGGTGGTCCAGTAGTGCAGGCGCCTAGGGTCGATTTCGCCAAGTTGTGCAAGGATTACACTAACCTTGGTGGGAAGCCATTCCACGGAACGGAGTCGGCCACAGATGTTCAGGATTGGTTGGATAGCTGTGATCGTATCTTCGACGACTTGGGTCTTGAGGATGCGATAAAGAGAAGGCTAGCGTCTCGTCAGCTGCAAGGGCGAGCGATGAATTGGTGGAATGCCATTAGAACAGCTACTCCAGAAGATCAAGTTACTTGGAATCAGTTTAAGACTCGCTTTTGTGATAAGTTTATTCCAGCTGCTCCTAAATCAGAACTGTTCAGGAAGTTCTTGGAGCTTAAGCAGAACGGTAGAGCAGTCTCGGAGTATATCACTGAATTCGACACTTTATCGAAATATGGATGGTCCCTTATCGATACAGTCGAAAAGAAGAACGAGAAGTTCATAACTGGCTTGGATGGGTACTTGGGGGAAAGACTTATAAACCATATTGATGAGACGTTCGAGTCTATTGTAGGAAAGGCATTAAGGTCAGAGAGCCTTTTCCCTAAGTCGAAGACCGAAGTTGCTACGACATCTGCAGAGGAGCCAAAGCCGCAAGCAGGCGGTGAAGGCAAGGAGAATTCTCAGAACAAGAGGAAGCAGAACCCGACCAAGAATGGTCAGAGTAAGAAAAATAAGAAAGATGGTGAATGCTTTAGTTGTGGCCAGAATGGCCATTACGCCAGAGATTGTCGTGAAAAGCCTGGGGAAAGGAAGTGCTTTAATTGCGGCCAGGCGGGACATCACAAGGATGATTGCCCACAACCTCCTAGGGAGAAGCAGATTGTGAAAGCGTATGCTATCAACGCTGTTCCTTCTTCGTCAAATGCCCCAACTGCGGCGCAGAAGGAAAAAGGTGTCGTTATTCGAGGTATGCTTTCTATTTAAGATGTTTTGATCGGGTTTTGTTTGACAAACCTGAGTTAGTCGATAGACCTCTAGTAGTGACGAACCCGATTGGTGGTTCGACTAGTTTGGCATGATTTGTTAATGTGGTTTTATCGAGTCATGGATGTATGTTTCCTTGTGATTGCTTTGTTTTGGGCTTTACTGGGTTTAGCATTACTTTGGGGAGTCGATCTACTCCAAAGGAATAGGGTGGTATTAGGTACCTACCTAGTGATGGCGATAGTAACTGGAGTTAAGGAAGCTAAGAAGTTATCGTTGTAATAAGTTCTAGTTGTCTCTGGAAGGCAAATGAGTACTCCAGTGCTAGATTGTTTTGCTAGTATCACCTCATGTGGATTGTCTGAACTCGGAGGAGATTTTCCTTGGGTGCTTGTCTGATATTGGTTTAGGCCTTTGGGGCTTGTGCTTGGGGAATGTCGAGTTTGACTAGGATGGTTTGCGTGAGGGGTAAATAGTTGTTGTGATTTTTCATTGGATGATATCTTGGTTTACTCGAGGAGTGATGGGCAGACGGAACATGATAAGACTGTTCAATGGTATAGACTGCCCAGAGTTAGACTCGATAGGGTTATGAGATTGCTCGAGTGGGACTCGGGAAAGATGCAAAGTAATGGATTGTTTAGGACCCTATGTTGATGTTCTCTATTGGATAGTAGAACTTTGAAGGAATAGGATGTGTTTGTTGATCATGGAAGATACAACGAAGATTAGAGCGATTCAAGTTGGACTTGAACTCGTAAAAGAAAATAGGTGTTCGTTGATCTTGGAGATGCAACGAATAGGGAGATGACTCACGTTGGACTAGAGTTTGTCGGTACTCAAGACTGGGTCTGAGTTATAGAGTGACTCGAGTTGGACTCGAGAAGGCTGCAAGGAATTGGATTCAGCTCGAGTTGGACTCGAGAGGGCAGCAAGATAATGGATAGACTTGGGTTGGACTCAAGTATTTTAGGAGGACTAAAAGCAGGGGTATCTGGGGACGCCCGTTACCTTGGATCCATTGGACGTGATCTAGTTATCCTTGGAGGATAAACGTACGTTGGACGTACGGTAGTCCGATTGGAGGCTGGGCTTCCATTAGTTTAATTATCCTTGGAGGATAAACGTACGTTGGACGTACGGTAGTCCGAAGGGAGGCGGGGCTTCCATTGGCCTGGGATTGGTTGGACCAGTCAAGTAGGCATCGGTGTATGTATGGAGGCTGGGCTTCCATTAGTTATTGATGTTGGTTGGACCAGACAGACTGGAATCGACATATTGGGATTGGTTAGACCAATCAGGTAGGTGTCAATGTGTTTATGACTTTTGCAGGTGATAGATAGGATTTGTTTGATGGATGTTATGGTTGCTATGTTTGTTCCTATCTTTCTTCTCTTGAGTAAACTATCACCTGTAGGGTTCCAGCAATGGGGAACAAAGTGATTGTAGTAGGACTATGAGCCAGTGCAGTAGAGTCATTATGACTCGAGGGGCAAAGTGGACATAGTAAAGGATTAGTAAGGCTATGAGCCAGTGCAGTGGAGTTGTTATGACTTCATGGGGCAGAGTGGACATAGCAAAGGACTAGTGACTATGGATCAGTGCAGTGGAGTCGCCATGACTCCATGGGGCAGAGTGATCATAGTAAAGGATTTGGGTGCAGTACTAGTTGCATTGAGTAGGAGACATGCCAGTTTAGGGGTTTTGTTTCTAGGATGGAAGCAACTAGAGTATGTCACAGGATATGATTTCAGACCCAAGACTGAATTGGATTCAGAAACGCTAGTAAGCTTGACGATTAGATCGATTTTGATTGAGAGAATTGTTTCCAGTTAGAAGGACGATCCTATTCTATTGGGGACCATCTCTAGGGTAGAGATGGGGATCGATGGAAAGAGAATGATCAGGTAAGGATTTGATCGAGAAGGGTGCTTCGAAAGAATAAGGGACTAGTTGTACCCAACGTAGATGGACCGAGAGGTGAAGTGCTTAGAGCATATCATCACTCAAAATTGACTATACATCCCAGTGGTAACAAGATGTATTGAGACATAGAGCAGATCTACTACTGGGAAGGGATAAAGATAGGCAGAAGGCTTATCTCGGTAAGAAACGAAGAGATTTGGAATTCTTCGTTAACAACTTGGTGTTCGTCGAAATCTCTCCATAGAGAATGTGATTCGGATTGGTTGGAGAGGTAGGTTAGCACTAAGATTTGTTGGTCCATTCCCAGTCCTCAAGCAAGTTGGGAATTTGGCGTATGAAGTAGAGCTACCTGACAAGATGGCAGGAGTTCACAACGTATTTCATGTTTCCCAGTTAAGGAAATTCGTGCACGACCCTAGTGTGGCTATTTCACCTGATCAGTTGGATAACATCGAAGTTGAACTCGAGGCGGTTTGGAACCGCAAGTCTATGCGTATTATTGGGAACGATACGAAGCAGCTTCGAAGTAAGGCAGTGAAACTAGTCAAAGTCCATTGGGGTGAGAATGAAAAAGACTGTACTTGGGAAACAGAGGAGGATATAAGGAAGAAGTATTCAGAACTCTTTGCCTAGTAGGGTTTTGGTAGTGATAGTTCCTTCCCTTGTTAGTAAACCGCATGCTAGGATAGACTTGTTTTGCATGTTGATTGTTGTTTTATGGTTGATGGGCATGCGGGACCCTTTGTGTGTTCTGGTTAGGGAATTTCGGGGGCGAAATTTCTTAAGGGGGGGGGGAGAGTGTAACGACCCGTATTCTACGCATCATGGGATCGTAGAATATTTCTTTCTTTCACATATGAAGTCGTATGGTCATGTAACTTTGGGAGACGGCTATTGGGGTCATTTCCCATGTTCATGATTTTTGTCGATTTTTAAATGACCGTTTTGCCCCTAGTTGGTACTGTTTTGGCCATAACTTTTGACTGGAAAGGAGTTTTGATCTGAAACCACTTCCATTGGATTCGAATGATGGTTTCTCTTTCCGTAGAGTGGTCATAATAGCCAAACGGACTTACCGTTTGGGAGATATGGCTGAATTAAGGTTTAAAAGGTTATTTTCAGCTAATTGGGCTTAACCGGGTAATTATCAACTAGGCCCAATGGGGGATTTCGGGTTTAGAGGTATTTGAGGGCTGCTAGGGTTTAGAAAACGATTTTTCATTCATTTTCCAGCCGCCACAAACCTCCTTTGAGCTCTAGCCATGGCCTCCAACACCCAAATCACCTTATAATCACTTTCTAATCAAGTTTTGGCCTAATCTACATCAAATCAAAGAAGATCTTCACCAAATTAGCAAGAGAGCTACTGGAACACATAGGGATTCGGTCCATACAGAAGATTATTTCAGATTTGAGGTTTTATTGTGGCAAAGGTGAGTGATTTGCATAGTTTTTGTACTAATTACGGTAATTAAGGGTAATTAGTGAAGATTAGCGAATTTATACACTAATAAATTCTGGAAAAATGTTTAGAAATCCGAAAATAATATTTTATGTCTCTGGTAGAAATTTGGTTTAATTTGATGAAGTTTTGTTAACCCTATGATTAGTTTCATTTAATCATGCTTAAGGGAAAGATGGGATTTTGGGCACCTTTGATCTAATTTGACATGTAAATTCATTGTTTTGGTGTTTGTGGTTAGTTTGCCATGTTGCTATGACTGTATGGTAAGTTTTATGATTGTGTAGAAGTGTTAGTTTGGCCAAAAACGCCGTCGAATGGCGAAAAACAGCCGCTGGAACGAAGTGCAGGAAATAGCCCGGATCGGTTCGCCCCTACCCCTGCGATCCGAACCAATTGAAGCTCGCGCCTCGTCCTTCACGAACTGATGAGAAGTCACGATCCGACTGGGGCGCCACGAATCGACGTGTCACGAACCGACCCGATTGGAGTCAACGCCACGAGCCAAAGGACCGGACCGCGTCACGAAGCACGACCTGAAGGCGATCCGCCACGAACTGATGAGCACGAACCGACCCAACAGGGGCACCACGAACCGAGAAGCACGATCCGATGATGGCGAACCCACCTAGTGGAGGCGGTGCGATCCGAGCTGGAGCATCATCACGGCCTGAAGCTTGACCACGAGCTGGTGTTTGCGAACCAAACCAGGAGACTACGATCTGAATGGAGACCGACCCGGAGGTGAAAACAATAACCCGAGATGCAAAGGTAGTCCAAAGGAGAAGTTAGAGCTCAGGATCCAGATGGGAACCAATGAGTTCACTTCATGATTTGGGCTTTGCTGCGGGACGTGTGCAAAGGAGTTGTCGGTATTCATAACTTTGGTCCATCACCGAGAGATGGATAGTGGGTTTGTAGTGATAGTTACACGGGATTGGATTCCGTCATGGCCCAAAGTATTGGGTGAACAAAGTAGTGGATATCGTATGCTTTACGCACTGAGTGAGGGATGTGAGGATGATTGATATGCTTGATTGTTTGACATCACTATGACATGCACACCCCCACCCCCGTTATCTTTACACCAATTGAAAGGGCACATTAGAGTGTTGTACAGTATGTAGTGCTAACTCTTTGGTTGCAGGTCCAGGTTCAGGTATGATTGGATTATACCTGTTATTATTCTGTTTAGATGCTTATCGCTCATACCAGGCTTTATGTCTGACCCAGAGTTTTATGTCTCCTCTTATTACTCTGGGTGCTCACACGAGCAGACTAGAGACAGGTTATGGTTAGCTGGTGATGCGCGAGTAGCTGATTCGGAGGCGAGCAGGAGGCTTCCACGTATGATATATAGATATTCTCCCTGTGTCGTTGGTGGTCGCTACTTGGGCATTAGTAGTGTACCTCCTTTGTCTTACTTTTGCTTTGAGACAGTTTGAAAGTTGTAATAAGCTGTATTTTGGATTCCGCTGCTATGATGTTTAGTTCTGATTTTCAGCTTATGCATTGTCTCTCCTGTTTTATGTCAAGTATGTTATTATTATATTTTGTTCTATGCGCTGTGAGACATTCTACAGGTTCTTTGTTGATTCTTTGTCTTCTTTCTTTTCTTCTGACGACCGTTCCGTGCCAATTGGACATGTGTACAGCGCACCTTTGTAGTAAATGTCGGTTGGTGCGGGGCGGGCCGTCACAGTGAACAAATTCAAATAAGAATTATATTTCTTAAATATATGTTTGGATTAATAGTGAGTTTAAGGTGTTAGGCCTGAGCAACAGACATGTTGATATCGCAATGTAAATCATTCGATCAACAACGATATTAAGTTCAACTTATGAACTTTTAATCCAAACATTTTTCTTTCTTAGAATCAGTATTTATTTCTTGGTTTTAAAACTAACATTGTTTACAATAATCAATGTGTTATCAAATAACATTAGAATTATTGTCTCACTCCCACTCAATTTCTTGTCTATACAAGATTTAATGACATTTTGTGGTTTCGAGACATTTCGACTTCTATTTCATTCTTATCGGTGTCTTAGAGACTAGTTCTCCTTTATAAAGAAGGCCAATTGAGCAATAAACATTTTATTCTCAGAGAATTTATAGAAATAATATTCTTTTGACACTCCATAAAACAATTATCAGATTTGGATTTGATCTTATCAAAGGCGAGGCGTTTAATGAACGCTTCACATCCCAAATCTACATAATAGACATACTGGAACATTTTCTAGTTTATATCTTATATCGCGTCTTTATAATCGTCTGAGTAGGATTAAATGCAGTTGTTCAAAATTTAATTTATTGGAAGATCAATATGACTTATCATTGATCGTACTATATCTTATAAGGTGCGATTTCTCTTGCCAGACACACTATTTCAATATGGTGTTCTAGGTGGACATAGTTGTGAAACAATTCCAAAATCATTCAGATAGTCATTAAATTTATTGGCTTAAATGTTCTCCTTCGAACTGTTCGAAAAATATTTATTTTCTATTAAAATTGGTTTCTAACTTCACTTTGAATTCTTTGAACTTTTCAAAGGATTCTGATTTGTATTTCATAAGATATACATATCTATATCTACTGATATCATCAGTAAATATAATGAAGTAATAAAACCTACCTCTAGCTCATGTATTCGTTGCTCCATATACATCATTATGTTCGAGACCCAATACTTGTCACTTAATCACTCTGTCAAGTGAAAAGGTGATTCAGTTATTTTGCCTAATAAACAAGAGTTGTATTTTTCATATAATTCAAAATCAAATGATCTCAAAATTCCATCATTATGGATTTTGATATACTTTCTTGTATATATTGGCTAATTGGCTAAAAGTATGTTGGATTGAAATCACTAAATTTAATCCACTTGGTATTTATGTCAAGTACATTATAGTTAATGATTTATAAAGTTCATTAACTATTTGTGTAATTCCATAGATAATTCATGTAAATAAAATGAATAACAATTATTCCCTTTTATTACAAATGAAATTTAAACTTGTCTGCACAAGATTAATAATAACTTTTATTTTATATGGAATTTCATAATAACAATTATTATATTTAATTAAGCCAGTATATAGAACAAGAATCAACTTCCAATGGATAATACAACAACATTTGTTTTATTTCCAATCACAAGTCAATTTGTCCTTTTATCAGTTTTCTACTTATTCTGTAATTTCTTTAAATCAACATACATTTATGTGATTTATATCCAGTATCTAATGTTGGAGATGTATAAGTAGATTGTTATAACATTTATATCGTATTCGGTTAAAGTCGTACTTTTAACTTTCATTTTACATCTTCTCTATATTTCTAAAACAATTACGTTTTAATTTGTTTAAGGACAATCCTCAAATTTCAAATTAGTCAAGAAATTTGATTTAATTCAATTTATATCCTTCTTAAGGATTAATTTAAATTATCAAGTTATTTATTATTTAATATCTACATTAGATAAAATAATAACTGATTCTGATATATTTATTTAATCATAAAATTTTGACAATCAAAATTTATATTAACATAAATATGTAATTTAAACTAAAATACGCTCCCACTCAAATTAGCATCCCTCTGTTTGTATATGTATATCATTATATTCATATAATGGTGTTCCAAGATCCATATCTAGTCATGCCTTGACCCAGCTTTGGCTAAACCCAAAACACAACCTTTTAGGTAGACATCTTATGTCAATTATATCGTCTATATAACTCTTGGATTGCATGTTGAACAGTTTGTTCAGTATTATTCATTTTCTCAAAATATATAGAATAATTCACGCTTTTGTCTCTTAGGCCATAATCCTATTATGCAGCCTAGTTAAGTCAAACCCAATAATAGGTTGGAGCACAACATTTTACTCCATCGCATATAACCAAAATAAAAGATGCACAACGCTTTGGCGTTAGTTACAACCATTGATCTTGGACAGTGATGAGTATATTATTGGAAGACGTCACCATGACTTAATATAACAAAATTTTCTATTAGAGGGAATTTATAATTCGTAGTGGCGAACAATATTAGAGTTATCTACACATATCAATATATATATATGTATTTAATATTCGTAATATAATTTCTTCGAACATTTCAAAACATTGGTGATCAAGACCAAAATGTGAATTCATATATTGTATTCATAACTAAAATTATAAATACACAAATTTACAGGTGCATAAAATCCATAGTTATATATATACGAAATCAGGGCTATATTAATAACAAGGCCCATTATGTTTTTAAATAAAATGAACTAAACCAAAAATTTGACCATTTAACCATGACAATCAGGGTAATATTAATGGTTCATATTTGATAATATAATTCCAGAATAATAAATATACCTACCCTTCAACAGATTAAAGAATAGAATAACTATATATAAACAATGGAACTAATATTGTCATATTCAGAATTATAATATAGCAGATTGATACAATGTAATAAATCAATACATGATAATCTGCATATACAAATACAGTTTACAACTTATACAGCATATAAAACCTCACTGGCCACAATATATTAACAATCATACACACATACAAACATATTTGTATTGTGTTACTTATAACATTTATACAGTCCATATAACATTTATACAGTCCATATAACACTTGTACAGTCCACATTGCCAAGGTTATTTATGCTTGCTTCAGCAAATCCATTCCTTCATACTCCAACATGTCCATCCACTTGCACACATTTGCTCAGTCAAACTGATTTATGTCACAGGGAAACATCTTCTATTATTTTATCAATATAAAATATAACATGGTTTAAACTCAAATATATATGTAAAACAATACAATCAGACATTGTAAGCTTGTAAATGAGTATATGTTTTAGATGTTCATTGATGGAGGGTTCAATGTCCTTCTATGATTAGTTTTACATTGCCCAGTACTTTGCCTTGTATCAAATACCATTATTTCAGTACCTTGTAATTACTTTAAACTTAGTATATAAATATGATCAAGGCAATGTCTGTATATAAATCAATGTTTATAAATGCCTGGATTCATACAACTAAGTGGCTAACATGTATCTAATTTTTTATTGATACATAGTAAGTATTGTATCAATTGCCAGTTACAATTGCTGAAGCTATCATATTTGCAATATTTAAATATATATATTTATTAATATGAACATAAACACCACATTTGTAGTTAATCTGCAAATGTACTTTATATTCAAACAATGCAGCTTGAAATTATTTATTCAATCAATGCAGTTCTACTTGAGAAAATTATAATGATTCAAGTATTTCTGCTTATACATCAACATTTGATTTTATGCTTATAAATACATCTATATATGTATTTACAGTATGCATTTATATCAAATATATATATATGCATCAGCACATGTTGGACTCAAAAAAATTCAGGTATTTCAATTTACATTATATTATGTAAAACCAACAAGTCATACTTGATTTGTCATGTGCATCTAAACAATTTAGTTTTACATGTATTTAGATACATTATATATAACATTGGTTTCAACTGCAAACCAGATATACATTGTTATTATTTAGTATGAGTAGTATGAAAAATGTGCACAAATATGTCAAATATATTTATACTTTCATATAAACCAAAATCTAATTTTAAAATGAAGCCCATGATAATTTATTTATGATCATGAAATCACACGTATATGCATACAAACATATGTACAGATATGACATATCAAAATTGCAATATGTATGTATCATTGCATCTTATGCAAAGGGAGACCAGGTTGAGAAAAATACAAGTTACAAGTTGCACGATTAATTCGATATAATCAAACTTTTGCTGATTGGTGATGACAAAACTTATAGCTAGCTCAAAATGACAAACCATACTGGCATGTATGTGTAAATATTCAGCTTCTTACAAGAACGGTTCTTTCAGTAAAATCAGTCAACAACTATGTTTGATCACATGTACTCATGATTATACATGATTTCATGAAAATATGTTTAAATTAGGGAGTTGATGATACAACCATATCTGCAAGAGATTAGTTTATTAAGTATCCATCATAAAGTTATGTTACTGGTTCATCAATCAGTAATGCTTTTTCAAACAAAATAATTTCTATCAAACATTTTGATAATGGATCTGGCATTTTAAGTACCCAATAATGTTTGCAATGACTTAATATACATTGATCCAGGTTTAATTTTATGCGAATAAACTACTAATACAAAATTATTGGATTTAAACTCACCAAGTATCTGTCAAACATATTTCATATCAGTCCTAAAGTCAATTATGAATATCAGTACAAAACATACAGGGATAACAATTTATCATTATGTTTTCTGATTTAAACCAAGTAGACAGATCCATACTATTAAAAGAATACATACAGTTCATAGATTAAACTATGTCATATGCTTTAAACATAATATATTGATCTATTGTGTTTTCAAATAAAGTAAAACAGAAAATCAAATTTTTTGTAATTTTAAATCCAGATTTTTTGAAACCAGGTTTAAAAGATGATATGCATATGCAGTGTCATCATGAAATTATATCAGATATATAAATTTCATACGATGTTCAAATTACAATAAATATATTGTGACTTTGACTTGTTCATATCACTGTAATGAAAATGCTTAACTATGTTAAGATAGTATGGATTTCTAACTTATCTTATAATAAAACAGACTGCTCTGCAGATAAAACTTAATTCAAGCGTCCTGATTCATATTTAAAATAATGATTAACATAAGAAAATATTATTTGGACTAAACAAGTTTGACTTTATCCGCAAATTAAAATCAATTCAGAAAAATGACTTAACAAATTTCCAAATAATTCATTTTAGAAATCCATATAAACAGATCAATACTATTTACTTTTCAATCAAACAAATTTGATAAGAACAAATCTAAAATTCATCTAAACAGATTTACATACGAACAATTTCATTAAATCAGAACCATCTTATTGATTCTTTTAATCAATAGACTCATTCTAATCATGATAACAAAGTGTGTGATAAATTCAGTTCATACATACTTATTAATCAAACAATTCTTGATAACAAGTTCTTCTCTGTTTATTTACAAAACAGATCAATATGCTGCTATGGATCAAATCCATATTTCAAGATTTAGCAGTATAACTCAGTAAAATTCAAATACAATTAATATCAGATGTTAATATGTATTGTAACATTTTGTTTCAGAAACGAAATCCTATAAGAATCCTGAAAGGGTCAACCTATAAATTTGTCCTAATACATTTACATATATGTATGATTTCAATAAATCAAAATTATATGAAAAATATCTTACTGGTCTACCAATCAGTAATACAAATTCAATCAGGATGAGAAAAGCATTATAAAGTCTAATTTCAATTACATATCCATCACATAACTTGATAATAAGTTTGGTGATATTTAATCAAATAAACAGATTAAATCTCTGTATGCTTCCATATCCACAATGCTCATGGTTCAGTTTCGTAAGATACAGCAAATAAAATCAATATCTGAAATTGATTGGTTTTTACTTAGAATAATTTTATTTGAGTAATCAATTGATTCGACAGTCCCTACTATCATAACAGAGTTAAAACCCTAGTGTTAAAATCCAACACTTATATCTATACAACGAATCAAACATTAATAAACCAAAATGACTGTTCAATATACTATAACTCGCAAGCCCAAGGCTCCGATACCATTGTTAGGAATTCGCAATCAAATCGATTTCCCAAAATTATGTCTTAACAATTTAAAACCAAAGATCTATTGTGAGAATAGTAATTGAAACTAATTAAGAACTAGGATTCGTACCTGCTGTGTCGAATTCATGAAGAAACCAAATCGATCTCGAGATAAAACCAGACCGAAGCATCGAATCTGAAGCGTGACAAGTCGCCCCGCTCTCTATTGGTATCCACACAAACATTGTCTTCAATCGGATCGAAGTGGAGAGGAAGTTAGTGGTGCTAGCCGCCATTCCCAATTTTGGATCTAGGGTTTTGTTTTCTAAAAGGTCGGTCATAATAAAATGAATACTCATGTGTCTTTATAAAAGTAGTAAACCCTTTATTTAAATACACGTGCTCATTAAACAAGGAACATTTCCTTTTACCCTTTCAACTGAAAAATATCAAAAGTTGATATTTTATCTTACCCTAAATCAAAACAGCCTTCCCCTTACAATGTTCTAAGCGTGTGACCCTATAGGTTATTACAACGTTGGCAATGATTTTAAATCGTATTTAAAATCATAAACAGTGATTGGCATCTAGCAATACGTCACTGCTACCCAAGTTATAATAAGATCAACGATTCGATACAACCTTTCCCTGACCAGTGTATCAATGTAATATAATCCTTTTAACCAATATATCCAGGATTAAACTAGAGGCATGGATCGTATCATCCTCGTTATAATTTAATCCGATTTTCTTAATCGATGAGTAGACTGTTTAAAACATATCAATATTTGAGCACGGCCATGCATTTCACAGTCTCACTCAATCAAGAGGCCCATGGATATCACTACAAACATATCGTAGGGTTAAATTCCATCTATATCATTCATAATTTTCATTCACTCGAGATGTATCCAATAATCACCGTTATCGTTACTCTGTTACAAAATAACTTTAGATGATACCAAAACACAAATATCCTCGAATAAAATTATAATGATTTCAGGTCTGAGGACCATTACATCACTGTCACTATGAGAATAACTTATGATACTATTAATTATATTCCATGGAGTTATCTCACGGTGGGTCAGCCCAATACGATATTATCCGATACGTATTTATGTTTTGACATTAATATCACGTATATTGATGATCAATGAGATATGATCATCAATCAATCAACATACTAGTCTTAACGCTTTATTGTTATCCTATATTAACAATAAAACTCGAATAGGGGCATTTAAGAGTTATAACACTTATCACATTATATAATCTCAAGTTCAGTCTTACTCGAACTATATGATTCTGTATTATTATTCTAAGGACTTCTATTATACTATTATTTATATTACGCAGTGAATACAATATAATAGTATAATATTTTATTCCAAATAAAATAATAACATCAAAAGTGTTATCAATCTCATCAAATGAATTGCCTCTAGGGCATAAACTCTAACAGTCGACCCCCAGGTCGACCTGTATACAGGAGGTCGACCCCCGGTCGACCTGGCCTAGGGCGGGAAAATTCCCGCCCAGCCCACTTCTGAGTTTGAATTCGAATTTTTCAACTTTAATTTGAGCTATTTTTATTTATTTAATTTCTTAAACTTCTGAAGGCCATAACTTCTTCATACGGAGTCCAATTCACGCAAACTCGGACTCTATCTCAAGCAGAATTCCGAGGCAAACGAAATGGCATAACCCGATTCCCTATATTCTCACATTTATAATTAAGTATTCTTTAGTTTGTTACTTTAATGTTTACAAAAAATACAGGGTGTTATAGTACGTACAGACACTTCCATTCTCAATCTTCTTCTCAAAATATAAAGAAACTTCAGTAAAGAAAAATAATGGCCGCTTTGCTAACCTCTTGTAAAAATCCAAGCTATAATTCACTAATTCTAGAGTAAACTCAAGTAAAAATCATTCTAAGGTAATCTCCCAACCTAAATCCATCAACAATTCATGAGAAATCAAAGTTTATTTTGTTGTTGTTTTGATGAAATATATTCTTTCATGTCTCTTTCTCAGCATCTACAGGTGATCTAGGTGCTAAATCTTGCTGAAAGTCCCCTTCTTGCAACCAAAAGATCCGTCTTTAGCCCCTAAATCATCTTCATTTACCGGTGGAGTTAAGTATATAACTTACAACAAGCTATCAATTGAATTTTGTTTGGATTTGATGAGAACCGTAGTTGCTTTTTGGGTTTTGTTTATACCTCGTTTTTTTGAAAATGCATATTAGTAAAAAAAAAAAAAACATAACTTTCACGTTTCTAATCCGATTTGGCTCAAATTTTTTGTGTGGGAACTAGACTCAATAAGGAACAAGTTTTCCTCAGATTGTATCTTGATATTTTGCCATTTGAGCAACGTGAAACTAGGTTGAAGACAGAAGTCCAATTCTGTCTTTAACAATTCAGGCTGAGTATGTACTTATTAGTAAAACGGGCATAACTTTCACGTTTCTAATCCGATTTTGCTCAAGCTCAATTTTTTTGTGTGGAAACTATACTTAGCAAGAAACAAGTTTTCTTAAGATTGTATCTCGATATTTTGCCATTTGAATGGCCTGAAACTAGGTTGAAGACAGAAGTCCAATTCTGTCTTTAACAATTCAGGCTGAGTATGTACTTGTTAGTAAAACGGGCATAACTTTCACGTTTCTAATCCGATTTGGCTCATAATTTTTTTGTGGAAACTAAACTCAATAAGGAACAAGTTCTCTTTAGATTGTATCTCGATTTTTTGGCATTCAAATGGAGAAAAAATGATGTTTTTACTAATGGCCTGTCATTGACAACCACAACGTTTATGTGTTTATCCGATTTTGACAATTCCATTTGCATTCTTTTGCTAAATTTCTACATGAAGTTTGATATTAATGTTTGATCATGATGTCCAGTAAGGGAATAGTCAAGTTATGATGAGATTTGAATTTAATTTAAATTCGATTTAAGTGTAAATATCAGCTTATGTCGATTAAATTGCAAATTTATGTCTTCTAGAGTTTTAAAAATCAATGTAATTTCCTGAAAACTTTCTAAAATTTATGGTTTATGGTAATAAACTAGTTTAAGCATTTTTCTATGATTTTAAGCAATTATTAAATATTTTTAGAAATTGCTTTATATCCATTAAAATAACGATTTTTCTTATAAAATCCTTTGTATAAATTGCAATAATAAGTTAAAAAAAATCCCGCTTTCTCATCTAAAATATTTTTATAGAAAATTTAATTATTTTTTATCAATTTCATGAATATTCAGACGTTTGAGAAAGTATAATAATCGGTTTAGTAAAAACCACGAGGTATGGGACTCATGCGTATTTGCTTCATTGATTAAATACAAACTCATACGATCGAAATAGTTTTGAGGAATCAATTGATTTCCTCTAAAATTATTAACCACTATGTGGTACCCCGAGATTGATTTATAACGTTATTCTTATATTAGCACGTTTTGCTAATAGGTGAATGTATCCAATAACTTCCTGTTAATCCATCCAATATGGATTGTTGATCCCTCAAAAACCGTACACGTGTTGGTATATTAAGTCCATATGAAAATCGTGGGGCAAACGTCGTTTAGGTCGGTCATACCTAGTTCTACCCAGTACACATGGACAGTTACAGAGGGTAAGGGGTGATCGCACAAAATAAGGTTCAAGCGCAAGCTCCGAGATTAAACGTGACAGGGAAAAATCGAGTTGAATCGTTCGCTCAGCACAGTCAAGATCGGTCACACGATCTGTTCTGCATTCGTTCGTTCATAATAAACTGATCGATCGTGCTTAACAGGAAATGCAAAGAAGATCAGTGGTTGCACATGTATTCCATTTCCGCTCGTAGAATGCAAATCCAATCGCCCACTCGATACCCGATCAGCTGCTAATACCAAATGTTGCTGCTCGCCAGTCGGACGAATATCAGTTCTCAAATGGTCATACTTAAATCTCAGACTATGGCACCGTTAGCCTGTTCATGATCAAATAAGCTGCATCAACCGAATGTCATCCGTCGGTCAATCATTCTTGGAAAAGCCAAGAAGCTTTGACAGGTCGCATGTACACTCGTCGCTCTCCCGCCCACACAGTGTACCCAGTCCTATGCAGTCGCTCACTCTTGTAAAGTCACTCGCACAGGAAAGCTAGAAACAGCTGTCACCAGTTGGCTACAGCTAAGCGGGGGCATGTTCGTGATTAATGAGGCAAGCGGTCAGTAACATATAAGGAGGGAGGCTCACCTATAAATAGATGAGGGGTTGCCACTGTAAGAGGGGGGACCTCCGGCCACCACGAAGTGCTGCAAAATTCCATCCTTAGCCATTCCTTAAAGATTTCCAACCATGGTCATCATCATCATCGGAATATCCTTCATCCATTCAGCCACGGCATCTGTCAAAATCTGATAAGTGTGAAAGATCCAAGGCATCATCCTCCACCTCCGTCGCCTATCCGTCCTCCTTCATCACTGATCCTACCCTTCGTCCATCGAATCTCGTGAATCTAAGTGGAATTTGTATGTAAATTGAAACTATATTGAGTGAATGAAAGGATTTATAAAGAGCAAGAGCTGATATATCTTGTAATCACCATCATGATAGTGCAAACTCTATTCAAAGTGGATGTAGGCCTAATGCATGGCTGAACCACTATAAAACCTCGTCTTCATTTTGTTTCCTTTGCATTTTTACTTTCAATTGTTGTTAAGTGCAGCTCCACTTATTTTCTAACCAAATTGGAGAAGTACATTCATTGTACCTTTGGTGTTTGAACCATTTTTGGTGAAAACATTTAGGCGCCCACCGTGGGGCCGTGTTTGATTCCTTCCCCGTAGAATTTCAACAAGATATTCTCTGAAAACTTTGCTTGAAGTCATGCGTATACCAAACGAGACCATCCGCGAAGTTAATGGCCCCGCCGACAATACTAATATTGTCACATCGCCCGCCACCCATTTCGAGACAGGAGAATTGTGAAGAGTCGAGATTGCTGTAACGAAAAGGGAATTGGAACAAGCAGTAGCAGGACTGACAAGCTAACGAAAAGGGAATTGGAACAAGCAGTAGCAGGACTGACGAGCCAGATAACCATCGCAAACAGTGCAATGATGAAGAAACTTGAGTCAATGCTCGCTATTCAAGCCGCTACTGCAAAAGCCACGCTAAGTGCCACTCGCTTTCTACCTGCAAGAACAAGTCAAGCCTATGATACAGAATCCTCTGCTTCGAGCACAAAACAGGGAAATTCTATTTGGGAAGTTACATATCATGCTAATCTGGACCACGGAAAAGCTAATGCACCTTTGTACAATTCTTCCGATGGCACAACCTCTCGACGATCGGATGATCCTATGAAAGGGGCATTTCTCTCGAAGGAAACCCCATATTCCCCCATTCCAAATTGTAATTACACGCTTGGGAAAGGAATTGGCAAGGAAGAAGGTGTTCGTTCCATGAATCAGAACAATGAATAGGAATATATTTCAGAAATGGCATGTGAAATCGTGAAAAAGAACTTGAAACAAGTGGACAATCGAAAGGAGTGGGAATTTCTTCCAACTAAGACCCCACTCACCGAAAGAATTAAAATGGCTATATATCCGCAAGAATTTAAGCCTCCAATGTTGCAACCCTATGAAGGAACAAGTGACCCTAATGCATTCCTGTGCAGATACGATCAACCGGGGCACACGCTACCGATGAGATCAAATGCCTATACTTTCTGACTTATCTAGAAGGAGTGGCCTACCTATGGTTCACAAAACTACAACCGAAGTCTGTGGACGATTTTGTTACCTTGGCCAAATTGTTTAGTAAGCAATTCAGATTCCAAGCAGTAAGAATATGGGATGTCATAGAGCTAAGTGAAATACATCAAAGACCAGGAGAATCCGTCAAAGGTTTTCTCACTCGCTTTAACATGGTAGTGGCTGAAGTTGAAAATTATGAATCCCGACTAGGGCTGATGGCTTTGAAGGGGGCATTTGTAAAAAGACCAGGTTAGGATGGTGGATTAAGAGGAAAAAACCAAGCACGCTTGAGCAACTACTTACTAAAGCCGAAGAGTGTATAAATGCTGAAGAAAATCCAGCGTGTGATGGTACAAAAAGTGACTTTAATAGTCGGAAGAGGAACAATGAAGGAAAAGATAACCGGGCCAAGAAGAAGCTCTGCTTCTTCAAGAATTCTGAACACACTCCCCTCAATGATACCATAGGGAATATTTTCATAGCAACTAAGGATATAGAGAAACATCCGATCCCTAAACAAATGCAAGTCAAAAGCGCCTCTATGAGATCAGGAACGTTTTGTCAATTTCATAACCAGCCATGGCATGATACAAATGACTGCAAGCATTTAAAATCATTAATTGAGGGACTGATCAGGAGGAATCGTTTATAGCAATACATACGAGCTTGTGAACACTACATCAACCCTGTGCATGCAAGGGGAAATACGTAGTGGGTGGATCACTCATGCCAATCCAAAACCAATACTTACCTAAGGACTAAAAGTCAACCTACTAGTGTCAGTGACCCCGAATGAATGACTTCTATCGCTCTTCCTTGTTTTATTGTTTCTATCTCACCTTATTACTTAAGTCACTCTATTCTACTTTGTTAGTTGCTATATTCATAAAAGTAATTGATAGTAGTTTATCGGCAAAATGTCTTACAAAATAAAAGTCAAGAACTTACCTGACAAACATACTTGTAAGCTCTTACTAAAAATCAGTTTCTTAAAATGCAGGCATGATCGGAATGGTCGCCCGTTGATAGCTAAAACCATAACAGAATTTTTTCAAAAACATGTTTCAAGAAAAACAACTTGGGAGCCAAAAAATATCATGCAAGCTGAGTCGGATGAACAAGCACTTTGCTGTGAAAGAATAAATTGTTCAGGAAAGACGCACCAAACAAAATCTGAGTCAAAAGGCCACACTTTTCACTATGGAACACGCCAAACTCTTAGCAAACGTCCGTAGGAGAAGTCAGCGTCAAGCTCTGAGGAAAATTACAAAGAAAACTGTCAAATTTGTCCCACAGATGAAAATTGTTAGTCCCAAAAGAGGCGCCTCGTTAGGTGCAGGGTACAAAGTCTTTAAGTCGAGCAAAAACCCAATAAGAATAATTAATGTCCACCTCCCGGGACGAAGCATAAAGTTGGAAAGATCGGTATAACAGAAAACCTAGCCGAAAGAGGGTAACAAAACAATTCAGAAATTCTAGCCGAAAGGGGGTATCAGAAATCCTAGCCAAAAGGGGGTATTTATTCTAGGTCTTTCTTGAAGTTAAAATAACCAGATCGAGCAAGGACCTAGAATGGATCAAAAACTTGAAACCCAAGTCCTCTCCTGGGGGCACGTATTCAAGACCAGTCTCCAAAGGGCTTGGGTCACCAGGTCAGTGAGGAGTGGGGTTGAATACATCTTAAAAAAAACGCGTATATATATATAAGAAAGCATGTTTAATTGAGCAAAAGACGCAAATTAAATACGGAAAATATAAACCTCTTCAGGAGGCACGTTTCAGGTTCGAACTCCGAAGGATTAGAATTAACAAGTTACAAAAACACGGGTAAACGTGCAAACGTCTAAGATTATAATAGACTTTGGTACGGGGGTTCAAGCTTAACGATAAAAACGAACTACTAATGTTAATGTTGCACGCCATAAAGTCAGGTGCCGTCGTACGGTTAATAAAATGTTCAACCATACAAATGAACAGCGACAATGGTGCAACGTGCGACGCACAAACGAGAGGGTAACTAAATTATGCATATAAAGAAAAGCTGCAGTACCATGAACCAAAACATAAACTCACCAACATAAGCGTGTGATAACAGGCAGGACTGGCATCCGTATAAACAAGCCAGTCTAAGCACAACACATTAAGATAAAATAGCAGGAATAATACGAGATAAAGCTAGCCAATCAAGATTTTCAGGTGGTAAAAGCAGTGGTTTTCTCCAGGGATTCAAGGGCCTTGACTAGCTCAAACTTGTCTTTTCCCAAAGCTTGAATTCGGTCAATTTTTTCTTTGTTAAACCTCTGAAGATCACCAGCAAGAGTATGCCAAGCGCCCAATTGCCTTACAATGTAATCCCTGACCTCCACAATAAGACCTCCAACCAAACTTGGGCGCGCCTCCCGCTGATTAAATTCAGCTAGTATGCAATCTTTCGTAGCATCGATCTTACTAGCAATAATCCATTTTTCAAATGGATCTATGTTCAAGTCAGTGTATATGCCTTCCAAACACTAACCTTCGAATTTTCAGCAAGAACTGGATGGCACGGATTAGCAACATAAAGAGGCCTATGTACGATCATTGTAAAATCAGCAGAATTTGAGGTGATGGATGGAAAAGCCAAGGATGGTTGGTCAGAAGCCATTTGAGTATATGGGACGAGAGGTTCATCCAGTGTATGACATCTCTGAGGGACATTTTTGCCCAAATTCCTTCGACTCTTCGGCATGCTGTTCTTGCCAACTTTCTTCATTATCTTCTTCTTTGGTCTTTTTAACATAAAAGATTTCATCCTTGAACCTAAAGAGATCAAAAGAAATTTCAAGGTGTGTCAAACATCGAAGGGCCATTTCAGTCTGAAGATTGGATGTTAATCAGAACAGCCCAACCAGGTTTGGGCATAACCGGAAGCCACATTTGGTATAAGACAATAACGTTTGGGGCATCCTAGCAAATGGTTCACAGGCAGAATCAAAATCAAAGTTTTGAAAACATTCATGTTATTTAGGGTCATATTGAAGCAACACCCTCATCAAACAGGCCTAATTATTCAAGCTGATCGAAGCTCACTTAAAAATGCCTTAGCTCGAAACTATCTATGAAATCGGCAACCGCTCAAGTAAAATAAGACAAAGTATAAGCAAGAACTCACCTAAAACAATCATGGTACTTTGGATCCGAAGAGAAGTTGCCTTGATCAATCGAGAGTTACTGAAAGCATGAAGCAGAATAATGAGCTAAGAAAACTGAGAATTTTTTAAGAAAAACCAAGGCAAAAGTTAAAGAGTATGGATTACCGTGAAAAGTTCTCCAGAACAGTGCTGTCGTCAAAAGAATTCTTTGGGAAAAGATGGAATCGAGAAGACACATATATAAAAAAAACTGGTCCTCAATGTTCTTGCCACGTCATCCTGTCAAAGTCAAGATAAACCAGCTAGACGAGTGTAATAATCCTCGAAAGATAACTCGCTCGAACCGTCATGTTATGCCTGACAGTGTGAGCGACTTGATCTTGGTCAATCCAGAACAATCGAGAGTCGTCTAACCCCTTAGAAAATGAAGATTTAATTCACCAAACTGCTCCAGTCTTTTCTTTCTTCTTTCGAAGCCCATATTCTTCCATGAAACCAAGAAATCACGAACTTCGAAGGACAAGAAATGTTTATCCCTAATTGGTGTATCAAATCTTCACAAAGCACACAAGATAATCACTGTAGAATTCAGACTTACATGAACGACCTAAGATATTCAGATAGTTTAGTTAAAATAGAAGTTAGCCTTATATGACCAAAGTTGAGTATTATCAACAAACAGCACGTAACATCGAAGATGATGGGTCTCGTACCGGTCATGCAGTTAGGCTCGAGTATGCCAAAGGG
This sequence comes from Allium sativum, assembly GCA_030737875.1. Taxonomy (NCBI): domain Eukaryota; kingdom Viridiplantae; phylum Streptophyta; class Magnoliopsida; order Asparagales; family Amaryllidaceae; genus Allium; species Allium sativum. The sequence goes on from CM060913.1 coordinate 289,613,771, forward strand.
CAAGGTGGCCCCAGCAAGCTTAGAAGGTTCGCACCTAAAATATGGATTGCCCGCCCTAATATCCAAAGGTTGTTTGCGCGTAGCAAAGAAGTTGGTTGCTTATGGCATGAAACGCAAAGATGCTAAGAGTATTCACATATACAATATCTTTACAAGATTTGATTGGTCGCCTATCTACCATCAAACATAGATGCTCCGACCAGGCATTTGCATAAGGCCCAACAAGATCTGAGCGACCATTCTTACATTAACCGGGAGGTGCTGACAAAGTCGCGCCTATGCTCTTATTGCCTGTCCATCAGTTCAATATACCAGGACCGATGCGATCACTTGTTCCTATGCACCAATTCGCTCCTATGAATTTGTTCGTCCAAGACAGCCGGGAGCAATTGTCGCCAATTGGCTACAACTAGGCAGGATGTGTTTGTATTTTAAAAGAAAACATTGCTGGATCTTAATGCAAAGTAAAAGTACAGCAAATTTAAAGCGAAGGCTTAGAGTGCAACAACCAAAAGACATTACCACCCCCACATCACAAATCCAGCACAGAGGTTTCAAACACAAACCAACATAAAGGTAGTTAGCGAGGGCCGGCACTCGCATATACAACTGGTCAAAAGCATGTAGTAAAATACAAAGCAAGATAATCGTAGTCCGCGGTTCTATATCCTTCTACTACCAAATCTGCTTGGTTTCACTTTCCCTTGGAAGAAAGATGTAGTGATTCAAGGGCCTTGATAAGCTCAGTCTTATCATTCTCTAAAGTACGGATCTGCCTGATGTTTTCCTTGTTCAATCATTGAGGATCACAAGCAAGCGTATGCCAGGCACACAACCGTCTCACAGCATGGTTCCTGACCGTATCAATTCCCTCCTTCATCTGATCTCTGATGGTGTAAAGTTGAGCCAACATAAAGTCTTTCATGGCGTCCATCTTGCCCGCCATGACCCAATTGTCGTACGGGTCCACTTCCAAATCAAGATCTATTCCTTGTAGACACCAACCCTCCAATCGTGCAGCAAGCACCGGATTACATGGATCGGGGGCATAACGAGGCCTTTGCACAATTGCTTGAAGATCCGCAAAGGTTGAAATAGAAAATGGAGAAGTCGGAAACGGTTGAAGAGAATTGGTTTGAGTGTGTGGCATGGAAGACTTGTCCAGCTCGGGGCACGTCGACTTGTCCAACTTGGGGCATTTCCTAAAACTGCCTCCGTTCGGATCCCTCTTCTTCTTCTTTTCCTTAAAAATCTTTCCCCCTTTCTCTTTAGTCTTTGCAGGAAAGAAAGCTTCATCGTCGGATCTAAGGAAAGAATGAAGCTGATTAAAAATTGGGCCCAAGAGGATGAAAACAACCTAATTGGGAGTATCCTTTGCAAAATGTTAAAAGCACAACAATTGGAGACATATAACAAAGGTGTTTCCGACCTTTAGAAAAATGACAAGACATGGATTTGCAGACTAAGGTTGTTGGTGAATAGTAAGAGGTCAAAGAATTACCATCACAGCGTAATCGTCATCAGTAGAGGGCATCGCAAGTAACCAACGACCTCCAGATTTTTTTTCAAATAAAAAATCAAAAATCAAATCAAAATAAAACCTGAGTCGTGAAGCTTCATGGTTGAGTAGTTTGGCTAGACAAATTCGCTGAAGAATCAATAATGGCTAAAACTTTTACCTCAAAGAGACGCCATCAGTAAGATCGAAGAGAAAGAAAAAGGGAGATATAAAAAGGGATTACACCATGAGTTGAAGAATAATGTACGCGTAGAAAGTAAATAGGCCGAACTCAAGCTAAAAGCCCAAAAGCAATTCGCGAGATGTTACGATCTGGAACGTGAAATGACCTAACATATGTCAAAATTGTTCAAGGCGAAGCTTGCATTATCTCCAATAAACACAAACTTCGAGGGGCAAATGTTAATCCATCCAATATGGACTGTTGATCCCTCAAAAACCGCACACGTGTTGGTATATTAAGTCCATATGAAAATCGTGGGGCAAACGTCGTTAAGGTCAGTCATACCTAGTTCTACCCAGTACACTTGGACAGTTACAGAGGGTAAGGGGCGATCACACAGAATAAGGTTCAAGCTCAAGCTCCGAGATTAAACGTGATATCGAAAAAGCGAGTTGAGTCAATCGCTCAGCACAGTCAAGATCGGTCACATGATCTGTTATGCAGTCGTTCGTTTATAATAAACTAATCGATCGTGCTTAACAGGAAATGCAAAGAAGATCTGAGGTTGCGCATGTATTCCATTTCCGCTCGTAGAATGCAATTCCAATCGCCCACTCGATACTCGATCAGCTGCTAATACCAAATGTTGTTGCTCGCCAGTTGGATGAATATCAGTTTTCAAAGGGTCGTACTTACATCTCAGACTACGGTACCGTTAGCCCGTTCATGATCAAACAAGCTGCATCAACCGAATGTCATCCATCGGTCAATCATTCTTGGACAAGCCAACTTTGACAGATCGCATGTACACTCATTGCTCGCCCGCCCATTCAGTATACCCAGTCCTATGCAGTCGCTCACTTTTGTAAAGTCACTCGCACAGGAAAGCTAGAAACAGCTATCACCTGTTGGCTACAGCTAAGCGGGGGCATGTTCGTGATTAATGAGGCAAGTGGTCAGTAACATATAAGGAAGGAGGCTCACCTATAAATAGATCAGGGGTTTCCACTATAAGAGGGGGGACCTCCGGCCACCACGAAATGCTGCAAAATTCCATCCTTAGCCATTCCTTAAAGATTTCCAGCCATCATCATCATTCGAAGATCCTTCATCCATTCAGCCATGGCGTCTGTCAAAATCTGATAAGTGTGAAAGATCCAAGGTATCATCCTCTTCCTCCATCGCCTATCCGTCCTCCTTCATCACTGATCCTACCATCCCTCCATCAAATCTCATGAATCTAAGAGGAATTTGTATGTAAATTGAAACTATATTGAGTGAATGAAAGGATGTATAAAGAGCAAGAGATGATATATCTTGTAATCACCATCGTGATAGTGCAAACTCTATTCACAGTGGATGTAGGCCTAATGCAAGGCTGAACCTCTATAAAACCTCGTCTCCCTTTTGTTTCCTTTGCATTTTTACTTTCAATTGTTGTTAAGTGCAGCTCCACTTATTTTCTAACAAAATTGGTGAAGTACATTCATTGTACCTTTGGTGTTTCAACCATTTTTGGTGAAAACACTCCCGATTTGGAGTATATTTGATTATGGACTAACATGATTGCAATGCACCCGCCAATGAGATGAGGCGAAACCATTATTTGGTTGACTATTATTTTATGATTTTGATTGAGGTTTTACTTGTCGATGATATGAGACAAGTCTAGATTTATTTTAGATTCACCATGGTGGAATTGCTACAAATTGAATATTTACATTCGCCGATGAGATGAGGCAATGTGATTTTATTGATTTATGATTTTTCCTAATATGGAATCAATGACTGATTAGTAAACCATTAGGTAATAACTCATGGTATGGGACGTGGGTTATACCCTTATGGGTTCCTATTCTCCATGTTGATACACATTCAAGATTGGACTAGTATTGTGAGACCACGAGTTAATTGGGGAATCAAGATGTGAGATTAAACCCCAAAATCATGGATCTACTATTACTCAGGTCTTTGATGTCACTGATTAGGATTGATTAAATTATGCGCTATGTAGTCATTAAGATTGTCAAGATTTATCTAGATGACATGATCCCGATCATCATGATTATTGGTACCAAAGTATAGTAATAGTGGATTATTTAAAGCACATGCAGAATTCCTATTGATGCTTTATGATTGATAAATATCATGATTTCTATAGCCTTACTTAAGATTAAGGCGACATTATATTATGATTCATGATTATTTAGTTCATTTCATGATTTTCTTGAGATTTATTGAGATTTATGGGATTATATGATTTCCAAGATGTTTACTTATGATTTACTAGGCTTATTAACATCCTTACTCCTTATTGCATTAGATTGAATATTATTAATGCATCTCATGATTATCACGATGAACCTTACACCCATTCTGTTAGAGACAATGGAATGTATACCTCATCTTTACTTATTATCCTTGAAACCCTTAACTACTGATGAGTTTAGTTGCCTGACTCGTGTGTTCTTCACTCGAGTCAGACCGAGTTGCAGGTTAGATAGGGTTTCTCTATCTTTTGGATTCAGCTTGATATTCTGTGGGACACTTGCATATTTTGGATTGTTTATATCTCATCTTTTGAGTTGACTTTAGTAAGATCATGTGTATATTTTTGGATGTATATTTTGATGTTTAGCTGCCTTTCTGCTATGTACTTATGATGTATTACGTATGGATGTATGGTGGACAATATATTTGTATATGTGTAGTCTGAGTTTGCTGTTCTTTAACTGTATTTACTTCCTCTTAACATATTACATTATTTCTGAAATGTTTTATAGCCACCATAGTGTGCAATAGTTATGTACTAAACGTGTCAACCCCATATGAGAAAACAAACACTAACTTGACGTGTTTAGTTCTTAACTATAGTATTCTATGATTAGTTGCCCTTATCCAGCCCTATTCTCCGCATTAGTAGACAGAATTACTCGTTAATTCCCTTTACAAACGTGGGTCTTGGGGTGGGGAGTTACACACTTCATTACATTGGTTAGCATAAAGATATAAAGATCTTTTTTCATAATGTGCATCAATTAAGATCCATAGTTGCAAGCTATTTCTTTTATTTTCATTGCGGACATACATATATTTTACTTGATTAGTGTGTAATAAAGTAAAATAACCCCTATTTCACACTAATCCCTTTTTCCTTCTTTTCTTGCAACTACATTCCTAATAATTTTGTTGTTAGGAAAATGTATCCATTTTTTTAACAATCCCAACTGACTCAGTCTACTACTAATTTCCCCCTTTTTATTTTTTGAGTTAGATATTAATTCATGTGTTTTAAATACCATTTCCCAGTTATTGTAAATTTCCATATAAAATTGGGAATACCAATTATTTTTTCATTATTCCACAATTCACTGTAATTCCTTTTTCAACATATCTAATTTACCATTAAATAACAATCTTAAGAATATAGGCATAATTATGATAAATTACACAATTTCAGTATTACGGTAATTCTTAATCCAAACAGAAAATTAATGGAATAGATTTGTACAACAACAATATTCTTGACTTACTTAAGGAATAGATTATATCACAATTACAAAAAAATTCAATTATTTATCACATTAAGAATTACAAGGAATGTAAACGATAAATATACCATTACCAAAAGCTATAATTTTAATCCACTCACTCGACTACTTTCCGATTCTTGAATTTGATCCATATCTGCTATTCTATGGCTTTCTAATTGAATCTAGTATTGAGATAACCACGAATTTACAAATTTGATACTAAAAGAAATAAACCTTAGTAATTCAGATTCACAGAATTTACCTCACGTAGACAAGAAATATGAACACCCATATCATAGATCTACATTCTTTGTCTTCAAATCTTGAATCAGAATTCCTAGAAAAAATATTCTTATTTTTGAAAGATTTGGAAAAGAAAGAAAATGGCAGAGCCTTGGCATCATCCCAGAAAACATGAGGTGGAGGCTAGGCTCTGCGAGTCTATTTATAGGTGTATGGAGATTCTGGTCCGTCGGATTAAATATAATACAATCCGTAACATACAGATGGAAAATATAATGTTAATTGGCTCGGAGCTAGGTCGACCCTTGTGTTGACCTACCTCTAAGGTGTGTCGACCCCTGGGTCGACCCACATATGGTCTTGGTTGACCCACAGCCTGGGCCATTAATGTTGATTTTGCCGATATTAAATTTTGTTTAACATTGGCTTTTAACGTTTGTTTCATTCCAAATATTGCTTATGCAAATTATTTTCTTCCATTTATAGAGTATATCCAATTTCAAATTTCAAACTTATGCGCATATATAGGTGTATGATTCTTCAAATCTTTATCGGTTAATAGTTGTGCAATAAATGTCATTTTAACACTATCAATTCATTGATTCCTTTATTTTAATATATATTCAAATTTCTAATGCAACTATTCTCTTGCCTAATTTTCCTTTATTCCACATTAGTTACTTTCCGTCGTTAAATTACACTTTAATTTCAATTTTTGAATTTATGCGTATATATTTATGCACAACTTCATTTTTTTCAAAATTCAAACGACATTATGTCGACATTTATTTCTTACTCATTTTTATTGATTTCAGGTTACTTTTGGATTTCATATTCATATATATATATATATTCCCATTTTCCTTTATTCCCTTTTCGAACATCTTAGAACTGCTTATAAAGAATGGAAGGAACAAAGTAAAATTCAGTTTATTAATGTTCGCCAAAAATCAAAGATTAATTGGCTTACTGACGAAGATTCCTACACCAAATGTTTCCATGCAAAAATGTCGCTTCGAAAACATTTGAACAATTGGTGTAATATGTTTATGGAAAATGGGAGCTTTAAACATACTGAAGATTTCTTTGAAAAGGAGGCAATTAAATATTTTTCTGGAATATTTTGGTTTAAATTGCCAAACTTAAGCTCTTTCCATAATATTAACTGTAAAGTTGTCATAAATGAAAGAGGGAATTACCACCTGTCATCTCCTATTTCTCTGGAAGAAGTTCACAAGGCGGTCTTCTCCATTCTAGATGATAAAAGTCCAGGACCAGACGGTTTCTCTGCAAAATTTTATTAAATTCACTGGGAAGAGTTAAAATGAATTATTCATGAAATGATTCAAGAGGTCTTCATTACTGGTAAGTTGGCAAAAGGGATTAATCATACGTTTATTGCGCTTATTCCCAAAGTTGATTGGCCGACTACTATTAATGAGTATCGACCTATTTCATGCTGTAATGTTATTTACAAGATTATTTCCAAGGTTATTTGCAATAGAATCAAACCATACCTTATGCACTTAATCTCAGAAAATCAATTGCCCTTTATACCAGGTATATACGTAGCAGAAAATATCCTACTAGCTCATGAACAAATCAGACATTTCAATCGGAAAGGCAGTGATAAATTATGTATAAAGATTGATTTACAGAAAGCATATGATATGATTAATAGGGATTTAATTTTTCATATGGTAAATATGATGGGTTTTCCTATTCACATAGTTAGAGTCATTAAAACAAGTATTACCACCCCTACTTTTTCCACACCGATTCAGGGGAGCCCAAAGGATTTTATTTTCAGCAACAGGGGTTTAAGACAAGGTGACCCTCTTTCACTGTATTTGTTTTGTGTTGCGATGGATTTTTTCTCAATTCAGATGATTAAGGCGGTTAATAATAAACTAGTGGAGCCCATCTACAAATTTGAACCTTTAATCACTCATTTGATTTATGCTGATGATTTGATGATTTCTGCTAAAGCAAAAATAAGATGTGTGAAGGAAATAAAACAAATTTTAGAGAGGTTGAAGGATTTGGCTGGATTAAAACTAAATAATGTTAAATCCAAAGTTTTCTTTAGTAAAGGAGTGGACAACATAAACCAAATTCTTCATTTACTTGACATGAAGGTGGGGAGATTACCAATCAAATATTTGGGTATTCCTTTGTCTATGAATTATCTTAATTTTGCAGATTGTGGTTAACTTTTTGATAAAATTAGAAGACAAATGGATAGTTGGGATTGCAGATATTATCTATTGCTGAAAAATTGAACTTATCCGATCGATTATTACTCCAATGGTCTTATATTGGATGTTGACTTATCATTTCCCATCAACGACTATTGAAAAGATAAATAAATTGTGTGCAAAGCTTGTTTGGGTGGGGAAAAACATAAGATATCTTAGGATACCCTATGCACACCTAAAAATGAAGGAGGAGTGGGTCTTCGCAAGTTCAAGGATATTAAAACAGCGGTTGCCTTAAAATTGCTTTGGCACGTTATTAGTGGGAACAGTTTATGGAAAAAAATGGATGGACAAAAGATATTGTGCTGATGATCATTTCTGGGTGATAAAAATTGATTCCAACAGTTCATGTACATGGAAATCCATACTTAGACATAAACAGATGAGATTACAATGTATAAATAGATGTATTGCTAATGGACAAAATTCTTTGCTATGGTTTGACATGTGGATTAATAGCAATACCTTAGTCAACATTCTGGGATGGGATTATCTAAGAATTTGTGGAGGGGACAACCTTAAGGTCACAAGTATTATTAAACATGGTTTTTTAAATGCAAATAACCTAACGGCTACTAGACTGATATCTGACCAAATTAATAACGTTAATACACACCATTCGTCGGATACAGATTTTTGATGTTGGGATGGAAAAAAAGACGGGTTTTCATTCTATTCAGCATGTTATTTGTCTAGAGAACACCTACCTGAAATTGACTGGTGTAAAGTAACATGGCACTATAATAACAACCCTAAGATGTCAATGTGTACATACAAAGCTATGCTAAATCGCCTAAGCAATAAAGACAATATGACTGCTTGGGAATATGAAGTAAATTATGGTTGTGTCCTATGTAATGGAAATACAGAGAATAGAGACCACCTGTTCTTTCAATGTCCGTACTTGGCTTATTTATGGGTTCGTTGCAGAATCAAGCTTGGCATTCCACCCTCTGCTGCTGATCCGTTGGTTATTGAGAATGAGATGCGTCAAGTCATACCATCGTTTAATGACAGATATTTTATCCAAGATATTGCTTTTTGCAGCATCACCACTATCATATATCATATCTGGTATGAAAGGAATGCAAGATTACATGGTAATCAGAGTAGAAACAAGTTTCAGCAATGCGGATTAATTGAATTAGATATTAGTTACCTCCTCCAAAAATCGAAACGTCAGAAACTCCTTAAACATGAAGATCTAAGATACTGGAAATGTGGGGAATTGATTTGTTGGATGGAGGTTGAAGGGTTACGAAGTATTTGTGAAGAGTGTCGGTCGCCATTTACCATCTCCAATTTGGGAAAGTTTAGCTCTGAAGTGGTACTTTAGCAACCGCCTTGTAACCTAACTGATGTGGTTTAGACTTTGTTGTGGGCTTCTAGATCCTTTAATTTATGTCTGCACTTAGTCCTTTTGTGTTATTCGTTTTATGCCCAGCGTGTTGTGGCTTGTTTCGTGAATTTTTGGTGGGCAACGGTTCATTATGTTGATTGTATTTGCCCAGTGTACTTCGTACATTTTTTTTATTCGTTGTCAATAAAGAACCACACTCTTTTTTCCTATCTAGTACTCACGCTGAGTACTAGTTTAGGTTTTTAACTAGGCGGTTTACCCATTTTCAAATATATATATATATATTTATTACACATGCATACACATATACATGTATTTATATATATACATTCGCGCACACACACACACACACACACACATATATATATATATATATATATATATTTTCTTATATGTACATTTATATATTTTTTTCCTTCCAGAACATGCATCCCTTTAGCCGTCGCTTTAAAATTAAAAATGTGACGTTGATAGGACTCGAACTCCTGACCTCCACCTCGGGAAGTGCATGTCTTACCAACCCACCTAACTTAGCTTTTATTCACAAGATTAAAAACATTGGTAGATATTGTTCTGATTTGTGTTCCACTTATATCTTGTTTTTCATGTTTGTTCTAAAACTTTTATTAAAGATATCTTTTTCGTTTTAAATCTGTTTTCTGCTAAACATAGTCTAAATTGATCAGAAAATTGCCACGAATGCAATGACGCTAATTATATGACCAAATTCTGAAAAAAATTCAAAATTTTATTTTATTATTTAATTTAAAATGCGGGGTGCTACACTAACTCATCTAGAGCTCTTCTCGGGTAATTATTTTCTCTTAAAATATCGTTTTTGGTTGCATTGTGGTTTCTAGATTGAACGCTAGGAGATGGTTGCAACGCGGATGCACCGTGCACTCATATAGAATTTTATGCATATTATGATGTTTGCATACATATTGCATCACTTATTACACAAACACGCTAGGACTGACCTCATTTTTAGCAAATCCGCAGTTCATACTCATTATGAATTATGGATGTTAATGATGTTTATAAAATAACATGGATGTACAACATGGTTGTTGAGAGTGAGTTGTGTTCTTCCCCCTTCAAATGATTTCGGGATGAAATATCATAAAAGGGGAAGAATGTAACACCCTATAAAATGAACATCAATTAGACATAAGGCAATTTAATTTAAAATAAATAATTAATAATTAGTAATAAGCTAACGGGCTGAAAATGAAATTTTGGACAATTAGGAATTGGGCCATGAAAGTATTGTAGTTGTGTTCGTGGTGATATTCTGAACTGTTTTCATATTTTATTCAGTGAAAACGGAGTCTGTATGCAAAAGATATTAATAAAACAAGTTGTGCATAAATATTAACACACAAGGTTTGAATTTCAAATAAATAAATATATGGAATATATTAATATAGATAAGCATGAAAAGAATATTTATATTGAATTCAAATTTGTGTGCATATATTTATATAAAAAGGGGACAAGAATAATCAATATACAGTAAGCAATCAATCTAATAAATTAAGATACCATTTAAAAAGAAACGTACAAGAGAGTAAATCTCCTGGGTACGACCCAAGAAGGGGGTCAATTGCCCCTGTAGAAGGGGGTCGATTGGGAGTGTCGGCTGCCCTCCTGTAGGAGTGGTCGACCCCCCTCCTATTGGATGCCGAGTGAAGGTATTTTTAAAGGAGGACTTATTTGTATTTTTCATTAAAAAAACTGCTTATATTTAATTTATTGAACCTAATGGACTGTATACACGATGCCAAATATAAATATGACCCCTAACCCTCACTCAAAACCCTACGTCTATTCTTCTCTACGCCTTCAAGCTATCTTTCTGCCATTACTAATTCCAGAAAAGAAAAGGGTTTAGGTTTTCTTGTATCTACCTAACCTATTCTATCTTCTCTATTCAATTCTATTATAGATTTAGATTGATATAGGTTCTGGAATTTAGATTTATATATATATATATATAAGATTATAATATTTGATTCTTATATATAATGATTAGGAAGATTGGAGCACGATTGTTTCAATGGTTAAATCCAAATCAAATTCTTTTTAGATTTTCGTTGTTTTCCTTCTCAAAATCATGGTGAGTGGAATTCATTTAAGTTCGTTATTATGTATGATATGTTAGTTTAGATTTGGATTATTATCCCTAGGAAGATTTGAGTTACATGAAACGAAAATAATATCAAATCCTTCAAATCTTCTATTTTGTTTTATGTTTGTACGAAGAAATGGACAATCTATTTGTATATGTTGGTTTGGATTATTGAAATGATAAAAGAGAAGCATGGTTTTGTTGTATGATTCTCTATATTGGTCATATTAATCTTATTTTATTTTGTGTAAATTCACAGGTGTGGTTTTGTTGCAAAAGGTTAAGACTTGGGAGATATTGTAAATTTGAGTAGGTTTCAAGCTCTATTTTTCTAAATGGTGTAATTGAAAGCTTTATTTTTCATATGGAGTATTTGAACGTATTGTTTGTTGTATATCTAAGTATTAAGATTTTGCATATAAACTTACATAAAACGCGAATCTGTTCCAAAACAGAAATTATATATATTGGATATATGGCACTTTGTTTATTTTTTTGTTAAGATAGTAAAATTGAACCTAGGTTACAGGCATTAGGTCGATATTTTTTTTCCATTTTGATTGTTGTATGTTAATATGTACATTTATGCCATGATTAAAGAAAATATAGGAAATTACTTATACACCTTTAATTTGAATAGGGATTGACATTTTAAACATAGTTAGGATGTTATTCACATTCGCATAATTCATGCATGTATATATATATATATATATATATATATATGTTTATGTAATCAAACGTAATAATAACACATAATAGATAATTTTAAATTAGGAAATATAATTTGAATGTCCCCATAGGATTTTTTTAGTATGTGTGAGTTAATGGTTGCCGAAACGCGAACTACCATATGCGATTCGTTTAATTTTTTAATTAATATTTATATATATAAATATAAATATAAATTGTTTGGTGATTTCAACTACTTTCAATCAATCACATGCAAGCCAAGTACCGTCCATATTTATGTTAGAGATTTTACATATGATTTTCTTAATCCTAACTAACATGATAAAAGTGACGATTTGAGACAAATCACATTTTAATGTCTAATTATTTTCAATGGAAATTAAATTACAATGATTTTTTTTAATGTTCACTCTTTTTTTGAAACCAAATAACAATAAAAGCATGACTTTTTATTCTACTATTTTTATTTCATCTAAAATGACAATAAAAATGTGACATTTAAATCTATTCTTTTTATTGCATATAAAATGTCAATAAAAATGAAACATTTAATTCTATTCTTTTTATTTCAACTAAAATGACATTAAAAATGTAACATTTAATTCTACTCTTTTTATTGTCTTTAAAGTGGCAATAAAAATGTAATTTTTATTTCTATTCTTTTTATTGTCTCAAAAATGACCATAAAAATTTACATTGTAATTCTATTCTTTTTATTGTCTCTAAAATGGCAATAAAAATGTACATTGTAATTCTATTCTTTTTATTTTCTCTAAAATGACAATAAAAATGTACATTGTAATTCTATTCTTTTTATTGCAACGAAAATGACGTTAAAAATGTGACATTTAATTCTACTCTTTTTATTGTCTCTAAAATGACAATAAAAATGTACATCGTAATTCTATTCTTTTTATTACAACCAAAATGACATTAAAAATGTGACATTTAATTCTACTCTTTTTATTGTCTCTAGAATGACAATAAAAATGTACGTTGTAATTCTATTCTTTTTATTACAACTAAAATGACATTAAAAATGTACATTGTAATTCTACTCTTTTTATTGTCTCTAAAATGACAATAAAAATATACATTGTAATTATATTCTTTTTATTGTCTCTAAAATGACAATAAAAATATACATTGTAATTCTATTCTTTTTATTGTCTCTAAAATGAGAATAAAAATATTACTTTTAATTCCATTCTTTTTATCTAAAATGTCAACGAAAATGTAGCTTTTGATTTTTTTTTCCTTTTTATAGTCTCTAGAATGACAATAAAAAATATTACTTTTAATTCTATCATTTTTATTATAACTAAAATGTAAATAAAAATGTAACTTTTGATTTTTCTTTTCATTTTATTGTCTCTAGAATGACAATAAAAAAATTTAACTTTTAATTCTATCATTTTTATTACAACTAGTATGTAAATAAAAATGTAACTTTTTATCTCTTCTTTTATTTATATCTAAATTGCCAACAAAAATGTAACTTTTTAATCTATGTTTTTATTTACATCTAAAATGTAAATAAAAATATAACCTTTTAATCTATGTTTTTTTCTTAGCATTAAAATTGTGTATTTTAATGAATTCATGTTTTGATTAAAAACATGAACATTTTCTCTATTTAACCATTTTCCTATTTAACATAAATTTCATTTTTGGTGCCACAAGTTCAATAAACAAAAATAAGGATTTTTTTTGTTTAACTACTTTTTCTATTTACCCAAATGTCCATTTTGTTGCAAGATTAATTATAACAACAAAAACAATATTTTTATTGAATTGTAAATTCTAATTTAATCCAACATTAACAAAAGGTGATATTTTCATTGGATTGAAAACTCTAATTCAATCCAACATTAATAAAAGGTGATATTTTTATTGAATTGCAAAATCTAATTCAATTTGACAAAATAAATAAAGTGATATTTTTATATTGAATTGAAAGTTCTAATTCAATTCAACAAAATAAACAAAGTTGAAATTTTTATTGAATTGAAAAATCTAATTCAATTCAACAAAATAAACAAAGTGATATTTTTATATTGAATTGAAAATTCTAATTCAATTCAACAAAATAAACAAAGTTGAAATTTTTATTGAATTGAAAATTCTAATTCAATTCAATAACATCAATAAAGGTGATTTTTTTTTGAATTGAAAATTCTAATTCAAGTCAATAACATAACAAAGGTGAAATTTTTATTGAACTGAAAATTCTAATTCAACTCAATAACATCAACAAAGGCGAAATTTTTATTGAATTGAAAATTCTAATTCAATTCAACAAATATACATGATGCTCCATTTTTATTTGAATATATATGATTCAACAAAATACCAACAAAAATGATTTATTCTGATTAACACATCACATATAGATCTATATTAATAAAATATCTAAATTAACAGATCTATATTAACCATCACATACAAATCAAATCACGTACATAGCATATATAGCGAATCAATGAGAATACAATTACGATCTATTCTAATTATTTTAAAAAAAATAATAAAAAAAATAAAATAGGATTTCTCATAGTTCTTTTGTATCTGAATAGTTTAGATCTACAAATTTGATCCAAAATTCAATCAGCTTAGAATCGCTTCTTTTCAGTCTAAAATCGTCGATCTCGTCTCTACGATCGCAACGCTTCAGAAATCGTGTTGTTCTGAGTCAGTATGAATGAGATATGATTTAATTTGTGTAATTAACGTTTTAAAATAAAATATTAAAATAAAATATTAAAATAAAATATGATTTTATACCCTTCTTCCTCAAATTACAGAACACGGCCGATAGTTCTTTTGCTTCTAATCCGCTTCGCTATGGGACGGTCAGGTTACACCACGTCAGAGGGGGGAGGGTGGCGCACTCGGCGGTGGTGGTTCGGTGGAGATCGGTGGTGGTTGGAAGGCATGGCGGCGACGGCTTTGAGGCGTTCATTCTCGAAGTCCGGGCCACCAGAGAATGATCTACCCGTATGAAATTGAAGGTGGTGAAATCCTTTACAATAAACTCAACTGGAGTGGGAGATTTTATTGTGTGGATTGACGGGAATTAGTGGAGAAAGTATGGAGCAATCTCAGCCATTACAGAAAGGGGCGGCGGCGGCTTTGCATAGGTGTTAGGGTTTTGAAATTATTTTGTGAATATTTATAATATTTTAATTGTTAATTTTACAAATAAATCACTAAGTCCAAATCAAATCTGATTTCAGTCCAACAGGAGTTAATCCTACCCAATAGCCCCCGTTCCGGATTCAACGGGCTAGGTCCCATCAGCCCAAACGACTGTTTGTGGCCTGAATTCTTTAATTTAAAATTTAAATCCTTTATTAAATGAATTTGATCGAATCGCGGTCACTGACAATGCTACTGGGAACTCCATGTAGTCTGGCAATCTCCCTGAAATAAAGCTATGCCAAACTTCGAGCTGTCCTATTAGATTTGACAGGGATGAAATGTGAAGTCCTTGTGAAGCGATCTACAATCACCCATATACTGTCATTGCCTTTTCTAGTTCGGGGCAAGCCATCAATAAAGTCCATAGAAATTTCATCCCACTTCCAACTTGGAACCCCTAGGGGTTGTAACAGACCTGTTTGCTTTTGCAGATCGCTTTTGACTTACTGACAGGTGGGACATCTAGCAACTTATATAGAAATGTCTCTCTTCATCGCCTTCCACAAAAGGCACGCTTAAGATCATGATACATCTTGCTTACTCCAGGATGGATGTTGAGCTTAGATTTGTGACATTCATCCATAACTTCTCTTTTTAGCTCGGGAATATCTGGCACACATATTCGCCCTTGCAGTCTAAGGGTTCCCTTGCTGTCTATTTGGAAGCTTGACGCTTCACCCTTTCGAACTCACTCACTAATCATCTGAATAAATTTATTACCTTTCTGGAGAGCAGAGATCTTATCGATCAAGGTATGGGTAATAATGAGATTGGCAAGGATAAGATTGGTGCTGGCCGTATTCTTCCTGCTGAGAGCATCTGCTACTACATTGGCTTTCCCTGGAGTATATAAGATGTCCAGGTCATAGGGTGCAAGGAATTCAACCCAACGCTGCTGTCTCAAGTTCAAATCTCTTTGGGTGAACAAATACTTTAAGGATCTGTGATCAGTATACAGCTCGAATTTCTCGCCCAAGAGATAGTGCCTCCATATCATTAGAGCAAATACTATGGCCATTAGCTCAAGATCATGAGTGGCATAATTCTTCTCATGTGGTTTTAACTGACGGCTAGCATATGCGACTACTTTGTCCCTTTGCATCAGCACCGCACCAATACCTTAAATAGATAAAAGGTAACATGTTAAAATAAGATTTGACATTAGAAAAATGTCATCTCAAACATGTTTATTTAGATAAAAAGAAAGTAACCTTCTCGAGAAGCGTCTGTCCAGACTTTCAAATCCTGGTTGCCATCAATAATGGTCAACACAGGAGCAGTGATCAACCTCTGTTTCAGCTCTTGGAAAGCTGCCTCACATTCAGGTGTCCAAATGAACTTTGTATGCTTCTTAGTCAGCTTCGTCAATGGACAAGATAATTTCGAAAAGTCCTTAACGAATTTCCGATAATAGCCATCCAGTCCTTAGAAATTTCTGACTTCTGTGGGCGTGCTAGGCTGCTTCCAATCTTGGATGGCTGAGATAGTTCCTGGATCTACTGAAATGCCTTCCTTTGATACAACATAGTCGAGGAATTTCACCTCTTCTTGCCAGAATATGCATTTGGAGGATTTGGCTTTCAACACATTTCTTCGCAAAATCTCCAGGACTTCTTTCAGATGCTTTTCGTGTTCAGCAGTGGATTTACAAAAGATTAGGATATCATCGATGAACACCAGCACAAATTTATTTAAAACATCTCAGAATACTCTATTCATCAGATCAACGAAATATGCGAAAGCATTGCATAAGCCGAAGGGCATTACTAGCCATTCATAAAATAAGTCTGGTCCTCTGAAAGCTGTTAAAGGCACACATTCTTCGGCAATGCGTAGTTGGTGGAAACTTTTAGCTAGGTCCATCCTAGAGAATACTCGTGCTCCATTCAAGCGGTCTAGCAGACCATCAATGCATGGCAGTGAGTATTTATTTTTCAGCGTCTGCTTATTTAGATCACGGTAGTACACACATAGCCTGAGGGTACCATCTGACTTTGGGATGAAAACCACTACTGCACCCCAGCTTGAGAAGCTAGGCCTGATCAGACCCTTCCACAAAAGTTGCTTAGTTTGAGTGATGTAACAACCCAGAAAATGCGAGCCAGTTTAAAATTTTTATTTTGGCAATTTTAGCGAATTTTGAATATTTAAAATGAATTATTTTAAATAAAATCGGCGAGAAATTTATTTTGAATTGAATTCGAACGTATATATTTATATAGCTCGACGTTAGAATATAAAAATTTATTTATATATATAAGGAATTGAAAATGGCACGGTAGTTCGAAAATTCAATTTCAAACTTCAAATGAATGTACCGAGTGCAGAATAAACCGGATTTTAGGGAAACCAAAAATATTAGAATCCAATTGAGGATATCTTTCCAACGAATCCGAAAAATCGAAATTTCATAGCGAGGATCAAAAGATATGTCCAAATGAAATTTCAGAATAGTCGCTATGGAATTCAGACCCTTAAAAATAGCCATTTTGCAAACGACCTCGGATTTCGATGAAACCGCTTTTGTTGGGTCCGGGATGTCTAATTATTGCTAGATTCCAATTTTCGTAATTTTTTGAATCAATATGTGAGCGTGGCAAAGGAAAACGTGTTTTAACAGTTTTAGTTGATTTTAATCGACTGAAAATTGGCCATTTTTCAAACGGTCTCAGAATTCGATGAAGCTAGTTTTGTTAGGACTGTATCGTCAATATGAACGTAGAAAATATTTTTCTGGAATTTTTCAAGTCTGTATGTGACCCCGGTAAATTGAAATGTGCGTTCAAATTCAATATATAGAGTTATATGTTGATTTTGACGAAAACTGGTCGAAACGGTCGAATCAGCTTACGGTACATATCCCATTGTGTTCGGAATGGGGGTAATTAGCTGTGGACGACAGGCGGTGAGCCTCGTTTCGAGCTCGAATTAAAAAGTCAACTTTTCGAATTTAAAATTAAATAAAATATATATTATTATATTGGGCCAAGCCCTTTATCTCTCTGCTAGCCCCCCCCCCCCATTCATTATTTTTCAAAAGCGAAAAAGAATAAAAAGGAAAAAAAACCTAGCGCTCCTCGATCGACGCCCTCTGCCAGGCGATCGTCGCCTCCGGCGAGGTAGCGCTGCACCCCCCTCTCGCGTCTCCTCCATCCCCTTTTCTCCTCCCCTGACTGGAAACCGCCCCCTTCTTTGCGTCAGCACCGCGAGATCTCCCCCCCATAGGGCGCCACCCACAACCGCGCGTAACTCCACCACCTGGAAGAGCCCCTCCGCCTCCAGCACTCCTCCGCAGCCCCAACTCCGATGGTTAACGCCTCCCTCCCCATTTCGATGTAAGATTTTTTTTATTTTATTTTAAAATCTGAGTTTTCTTTTATTTTAAAAGCACATCTCTAAAATCATTTTATTTTTTTATATATTAGCAATTGACAAAAGATTGGATTTTTAATTGACAAAAGAAGAGATTTTTAAAAGGTTAAAGACAAGATTTTTAAAAGGTTAAAGACGAGATTTTTAAAAGGTTAAAGATGAGATTTTTAAAAGGTTAAAGACGAGATTTTTAGTGATTTGATATTCGATTTTTATACATATAAAAATTCGATTTTTATGTAAGTAGAGAAGTAAAGATTTGATCTTTATATATGTAGCGAATAAAAATATAATTTTTATAAAGCAGAGATTATAAAAATACAATTTTTACAAGATAGAGAATATTAGAATACGATTTTTATATATGTTGTAGCAAAGAAAAGATAGGATCTTTATTTTAGAAAAGATTCGATTTTGAAAATAGAAAAGAATAAATTTTTAGAAGTGAAAAGAATAAATTTTTAGAAGTGAAAAGAACAAATTTTTAGAAGAGAAAAGATCGGATTTTTAGAAGTATAAAGGATTGTTTTTCCGAATTAGATAAAAATGTGATTTTTATTCTATGTATAAAATATAATTTTTACGTAGAAAAAAGCGGTGTAAAAATAGAATTTTTATCTATATAGTAACGGTGTAAAAATAGAATTTTTATCCACATAGAAACAATATAAAAATGTGATTTTTATATACATAGCAACAATATAAAAGTGTGATTTTTATATACATAGCAACAATATAAAAATGTTATTTTTATATATGTAGTGGCTATAGGCAACGAAAGCGACAAAAGGCGGGAACAGCGATGACTTCTACATAAGAAGAGTCGAGGCGTTTGGATTAGCTAGTCGGTGAGAACTTCTCACCTTTTAATTTTTCTTTTCTAGTTAAAATATATACTAGGATGCAGACGGTGTTTAGTAGCACCCGACACCCGTCGTCCACAGACCATGGACGGCTTGTATGCTTATTGTTTGATTTTGGTGTGTAGTTGATTGTGTGATGTGAAATAAAATATTTATATAGTTAAAAATATTTTATAGTTAAAAATAGAATTTTTAATGCGTATATGAAATGAAATAAATAAATATAAACAAATTAGACGATTTGTTTATGTACACTGATTTGACTGATATTGATTGGGACGATAAATTTTACACATCGCCCAACTTCACAAATAAAATTTTTGTTTGTTGATTTCAAACCCCACACAGGTATTGGGATAATATATGACATACACTAATCCCAATAATTAGTTGTATGTCGATCGGTTGATTGACAGGCTGTTATAAGCGTTAGATATCTATATTTGATGCTTATACAGTGTAGTGCACTTTGGATGATGGTTGATTATTTATCGTTGCTATGATATACATGTGTTGTGTGGAATCCATATAATTAATATTATATGGTAATTGATTGGGCCTAATTCCAATTGGGAAAATGAAATATATTAAATAATAAAAATAGTCATGTGTTGACGGTACTCATTTGTTGAGATTAGTCAAGTGTTGAAAGAAATATAGATTCATGTGTAGAATGGAATAAATATCCATTTGTTGAATAGAATAACGAAGTGACTAAAATATATAAAGCCGTGTTGATTAGTGATGCGCCATTTTGACGCGAACGATATTTATATCGATTTTATTCGAATATCGAAAAGGAAGTGATTTCAAAATATAACATTTTGAAAATATATATATCGATGATGTGGAATATCCAATTTTGATTTGAAATTGAATACGAAATTGAAATCGTTTTGAAAACGAATTTAAAACGAATTATAAATACGTTTTGAATTGAAATCGATGAAATATATATAATATATATATTATATATTAAATGGCCTGAACAGAACGCGCCGCGCTGCGGCAGTTCGTGAATTTCGACCATTGACTTCGAGTGGACATTACGGGAGATCCGACCGTCGGATTCTCCCGAAACCGGAACCGTTGGGTTTGTATCGAAAAGAGCTTTCTAACGAATATTTGAAATTTGAAATCTAACGGTTAGATTTGGAATTATGTCCAAATCAAATTTGGAAAAGGTCGTTGTAAGTGTAGTTCAATGGCCGTTGATGGAAATCGACTGTACGAGCCTTGATAAAATTATTAAAAATATCAATAATTTGTGTAAAATCATAAGAAATGATTTGGGAAAAATTGGGCTGAAAAACTCCATATTTGAAAAGATAAAAATAGTTTTTTATCGAAATGAACTAGTTTTGAACTAGAATTAAAATCAAATTATTTTTGAAATAAATTGAATTTGAAAGTGGTTTTAAAAATAACCAAGCATTTCCAATACGTGAATTGGAATGGATTTGAATCGAAATTATCTTCGGAATATTTCGATGTTGGATTTTGTGATTATACAGATATGGTTGTGGAAATTTGAAAGATATATACATATCGTTATTTCTAATACGATATCTGTTGGTATCAGAATTTGATATTGAATATAAGCCGATATATTTTCTATTCAGAGCCTTGTATTTAGTATCAATTATGATTTGGGTTTGTCGTGAATAATGTCTTCATTAACACTGATTCTTAAGCCCAGTTGAGAAAAAGATTAAATCTTTCTATTTAGATTTAATGAAGTGTACCAATTAAATGATATTTAATTGGGATTGAATTTGAGTGTAATTTTGGGTTTATCGTGAATCGTGTTTTAAATGGCATTGGTTCTTTAACCCAGTCAAAGACAGGATATTGATTTTTGAAAAGATTAAAACTAAGTGGAGTTTTAATGAATCTTCAATTAGATTGAAATGTGAATTGATAATTTAAATTATCAAATCTGAAAAGTGATCGAGAATGGAGTATCACCAGTTTTGCTCTAAAGCGATAGTTAAATCTTTAATTAGATTTGAACGTGAAATGGTAATTAATTTTACCGACAGCACCGTGGTGTTAGATATGGAGTATTACCAGTTTTGCTCCATGGGATATATAGGTTGGGATTGGGAAATAAAATATATAATTACTTCGGTGTGGTTCGCTAATCCCGACTAGTTTGGAAAACCATAATACGGTTTGAAATGATATCCAAAGGAAGATTAAAGAATAAATTTAGAAGAATTTATCTTGGATAAAATTAATGGGAACTTTTCCCTAAGAATGTGATTTTGTGAATAAAAGAATATTCTGAATTGGAATGAGGCGTTTGTTGTGTTTGTGTAACATTTGTTTATTATATACGTGGGTTATTCAGAAAGGCCGGGTTTATACCCATTCTGAATAACCGATTCGGCGATAAGTCGAAGACGAAGACGGTGGTTGAAGACCGGAAGTCTTCACATCGTTTGGGTGATTACTGATGATCTTGATTGGGCTGTACACCCAAGATGAGGGAATCAGTTGGTGATTGTCCAGACGTACTTGGAGATGGATGGATATGCGAGGAAAGTGCCTCCGGTTTCGTTCAGACCCAGAACGAACTTGTAAATGGACTGTGTGTCTGACATTGGATTTTATTTTGTGTTGATTGATCTCTGTTAAATATACATCTGTTTGGCGGCGGAGAATTTATTCTCGTGCTTAACGCCCTTCTCTGAGACGTACGTGCTCAGAGGTTGTATATCGATGGACATCAGTCGCATGGAGTGAATTGCCAGTGTGGCACGCGTAAGTGGCAATTGATCAAGGCTTCTGTTGAAAAGCAAAGTCTTGTGGTTGATGAGCAAAGCACGGCCTATGTTGCATAGCTTTGTGTATAGCATGAATTCACGAGCCTTACACCTCGGTATGAGTCAAAAACGGGATAAGGACCCAAGGAGTGCATGACGTTTCTTTCTAGCTATGGGTGGTGTCAGTGCTTAAACTGGCTGACATTTATATACTTTTCACCTGTGTGGTTGTTGGATGCAAGGCGCCTCGATTATAGGTCCTATAGGGCCGGGAAACGTGTGTTCAGGAATAATTATTCCTCAAAAGTAAGGTAGGACCGGCCTTGGAGGTTCCAAAGGATCATAGTGGGGTCCTGAGGCATTTTCTAGAGTGTCTCGAATCGGAGAGGAGCTTGCCCCTTGCCTCGACTCATGACAGAAATCCAATTTCCAATACGTGATATTGCGGTTTTATTTGTAGAGCCTAGTATGGCGACATGATAGGTGGTACACATGCCGCCTATGATTGATATTTATGATTTGAATTGTTTTGACACTATACACTTATTATAGTATCAAATGATTTGTTTTAAACGTACCAAGCATGTTTGGCTATTATAAGGGAAAACCCTATCCTTCGGCTTGCGTTGCATTGTGTGATGGGACCTGGGTCTTATAATAGCTTCATTTTTCCAAAAAGCATTGCGCTGTTTTGTTATATGCACTAGTGTTCTTGGGAGGAAACCCGTTCCGTGTTATACGGCGTGGTCCCTTGAATTACTCTCTTTTAAAGTAAAGTTTTAAATAACTATTTTAGTTCTCACATCATTCACATGACTGACCTGGAGTTTATTGTTTTTAACCTAAACTTGGGGTGCCCCTATTTTCCACACGGGCAGCTAGTAGTTTTGGTTTTCAGATTTATATTCACAGGATCCTGATTTACAACTGGAACGATGCTCGGAAAGCTCTCTATTCGTGTATTACTTTCAGTTTTGTATTGTTTTCCGCTGCTATGTAACTTATTGTAATCTCTGATATTTATCGAATGTGTAATATTTATTCATACTCTGTATATTCTTGTATCTGATGGAATTGTTGTAATATACAATGAAATGTTTTTCTGTTTGAGTTCTATTTTGTCTTGTCCTCAACGCAATCCGTGCTTTCCTTACTGGGGAAGTTCGGGTCGTCTCTGTCTGGTATCAGAGCTTTGGTTTACAGAGCTCGAGAACAAGACACATTAGAACCATACGAAAGAATTCATCAGATATTGGATTTGTAAAATCCAATTGGAATGACTCGTTAGAGATCGGATCAGTAGTATCCTAGAATGAGTGTGAAGAGTATATTTTTCAAATGAAAACAAATTTGTTTTGAAATTTAAACCATTTTATACATATTTGAATATTTTATTTATTTTGGATTTGGACAATCGAGTATATAAAGATTTCGCGTATACGCGTCATGAACGTATATTCAAAGTTTTAATATAATAGATAGATATAGAATCACATTCTAGTCGCCCGGAGATGGTACTGATAATTTTCATGACATCATCAGTATTTATGTTCGAGTGAGGAAGGTGTGATATCTATATATTTCCATTAGACTGGTGTGAGAACCAAAATTTACTTAGGATTTATTGTTGTGATTTGGCATCAAAAACATGATTTTCTTTATATGTATCAAGATTATGAATTTGAAACATTAATCCACTAATTGATTGATGGTTGTGTTTTTTGTTATTTGTTTGAAATTTTGAACCATTACACCTAATTGAATCAAATATTGAATTTTATTGAAAATTGGTCGCATTTGCTTGCATATACATGTACTTACATTGAACAGGTCATAGCAAAGAGGCTAGAGCAGAAGAATAAAATTGTTTGCCCGACAAATAGGTACATGTTTACCATATTTACTGTTTTGTTTGGGTGATGATGATTTTATGAGCCGATTGGCTAGCCGCTTGGCTTTTTCTTTTTCTTTTGGATTGAAGAAGGCCATGGGAGGCTATATGAAATATCCCCAAGTCCCCGGTGCAGGGGAGGTTATGGCGAAATTTTTCAAAAATTTAGGGTGTTAGCCAAATTTTTGAAAAATTTGAAAAGTTCTTAGAAACTGAAAAGTTGAAGAGCTTAAGCCGTAATCAAAATAGTGGAATTTGAGTTGATTAGTTAAACAACTTTCGGCTTCGTTCCTTTTCGGGGACGAAAAGTTTTAAGTGGGGGAGAATGTAACAACCAGGAAAATGCGAGCCAGTTTAAAATTTTTGTTTTGGCAATTTTAGCGAATTTTGAATATTTAAAATGAATTATTTTAAATAAAATCAACGAGAAATTTATTTTGAATTGAATTCGAACGTATATATTTATATAGCTCGACATTAGAATATAAATATTTATTTATATATATAAAAGGAATTGAAAATGGCACGCTAGTTCGAAAATTCGATTTCAAACTTCAAATGAATGTACCGGGTGCAGAATAAACCGGATTTTAGAGAAACCAAAAATGTTAGAATCCAATTAAGGATATCTTTCCAATGAATCCGAAAAATCAAAATTTCATAGCGAGGATCAAAAGATATGTCCAAATGAAATTTCAGAATAGTCGCTATGGAATTCAGGCCCTTAAAAATAGCCATTTTGCAAACGACCTCGGATTTCGACGAAACCACTTTTGTTGGGTCCGGGATGTCTAATTATTGCTAGATTCCAATTTTCGTAATTTTTCGAATCAATATGTCAGCGTGGCAAAGGAAAACGTGTTTTAACAGTTTTAGTTGATTTTAATCGACTGGAAATTGGCCATTTTTCAAACGGTCTCAGAATTCCATGAAGCTAGTTTTTTAGGACCGTATCGTCAATACGAAGGTAGAAAATATTTTTTTGGAATTTTTCGAGTGCGTATGTGACCTCGGTAAATTGAAATATGCGTTCAAATTCAATATATAGAGTTATATGTTGATTTTGACGAAAACTGATCGAAACGGTCGAATCAGCTTACGGTACATATCTCATTGTGTTTGGAATGGGGGTAATTAGCTATGGACGACAGGCGGTGGGCCTCGTTTCGAGTTCGAATTAAAAAGTCAACTTTTCGAATTTAAAATTAAATAAAATATATATTATTATATTTGGCCAAGCCCTTTATCTCTCTGCTAGCCCCCCCCCCCCCCCCGGTTCATTGTTTTTCGAAAGCGAAAAAGAATAAAAAGGAAGAAAAAACCTAGCACCCCTCGATCGACGCCCTCCACCAGGCGATCGCCGCCTCCGGCGAGGTAGCGCCGCACCCCCCTCTCGCGTCTCCTCCATCCCCTTTTCTCCTCCCCTGACTGGAAACCGCCCCCTTCTTTGCGTCAACATCGCGAGATCTCCCCCCCTCCCCCCATGGGGTGCCACCCACAACCGCACATAACTCCACCACCTGGAAGAGCCCCTCCACCTCCAGCACTCCTCCGCAGCCCCAACTCCGATGGTGAACGCCTCCCTCCCCATTTCGATGTAAGCCTTTTATTTTATTTTATTTTAAAATCTGAGTTTTCTTTTATGATAAAAGCACATCTTTAAAATCATTTTATTTATTTATATATTAGCAATTGACAAAAGATTGGATTTTTAATTGACAAAAGATGAGATTTTTAAAAGGTTAAAGATGAGATTTTTAAAAGGTTAAAGACGAGATTTTTAAAAGGTTAAAGACGAGATTTTTAGTGATTTGAGATTCGATTTTTATACATATAAAAATTCGATTTTTATGTAAGTAGCGAAGTAAAGATTTGATCTTTATATATGTAGCGAATAAAAATTTAATTTTTATAAAGCAGAGATTATAAAAATACAATTTTTATAAGATAGAGAATATTAGAATACGATTTTTATATATGTTGTAGCGAAGAAAAGGTAGGATCTTTATTTTAGAAAAGATTCGATTTTAAAAATAGAAAAGAATAAATTTTTAGAAGTGAAAAAATAAATTTTTAGAAGTGAAAAGAACAAATTTTTAGAAGAGAAAAGATCGGATTTTTAGAAGTATAAAGGATTGTTTTTCCGAATTAGATAAAAATGTGATTTTTATTCTATGTATAAAATATAATTTTTATATAGGAAGAAGCGGTGTAAAAATAGAATTTTTATCTATATAGTAACGGTGTAAAAATAGAATTTTTATCCACATAGCAACAATATAAAAATGTGATTTTTATATACATAGCAACAATATAAAAATGTGATTTTTATATACATAGCAACAATATAAAAATGTGATTTTTATATATGTAGTGGCTACAGGCAATGAAAGCGAATAAAGGCGAGAACAACGATGACTTCTACATAAGAAGAGTCGAGGCGTTTGGATTAGCTAGTCGGTGAGAACTTCTCACCTTTTAATTTTTCTTTTCTAGTTAAAATATATACTAGGATGCAGACGGTGTTTAGTAGCACCCGACACCCGTCGTCCACAGACCATGGACGGCTTGTATGCTTATTGTTTGATTTTGGTGTGTAGTTGATTGTGTGATGTGAAATAAAATATTTATATAGTTAAAAATATTTTATAGTTAAAAATAGAATTTTTAAAGTGTGTATCAAATGAATTAAATAAATATAAACAAATCAGACGATTTGTTTATGTACACTGATTTGACTGATATTGATTGGGACGATAAATTTTTCACATCGCCCAACTTCACAAATAAAATTTGTGTTTGTTGATTTGAAACCCCACACGGGTATTGGGATAATATATGACATACACTAATCCTAATAATTAGTTGTATGTCGATCGGTTGATTGACAGGCTGTTATAAGCGTTAGATATCTATATTTGATGCTTATACAGTGTAGTGCACTTTGGATGATGGTTGACTATTTATCGTTGCTATGATATACATGTGTTGTGTGGAATCCATATAATTAATATTATATGGTAATTGATTGGGCCTCATTCCAATCGGGAAAACAAAATATATTAAATAATAAAAATAGTCATGTGTTGACGGTACTCATTTGTTGAGATTAGTCAAGTGTTGAAAGAAATATAGATTCATGTGTTGAATAGAATAAATATTTATTTGTTGAATAGAATAACAAAGTGACTAAAATATATAAAGCCGTGTTGATTAGTGATGCGCCATTTTGATGCGAACGATATTTATATCGATTTTATTCGAATATCGAAAAGGAAGTGATTTCAAAATATAACATTTTGAAAATATATATATCGATGATGTGGAATATCCAATTTTGATTTGAAATTGAATATGAAGTTGAAATCGTTTTGAAAACGAATTTAAAACGAATTATAAATACGTTTTGAATTGAAATCGACGAAATATATATAATATATATATATATTATATATTAAATGGCCTGAATAGAATGCGCCGCGCTGCGGCAGTTCGCGAATTTCGACCATTGACTTCGAGTGGACATTATGGGAGATCCGACCGTCGGATTCTCCTGAAACTGGAACCGTTGGGTTCGTATCGAAAAGAGCTTTCTAACGAATATTTGAAATTTGAAATCTAACGGTTGGATTTGGAATTATGTCCAAATCAAATTTGGAAAAGGTCGTTGTAAGTGCAGTTCGATGGTCGTTGATGGAAATCGACTGTACTAGCCTTGATAAAATTATTAAAAATATCAATAATTTGTGTAAAATCATAAGAAATGATTTGGGAAAAATTGGGCAGAAAAACTCCATATTTGAAAAGATAAAAATAGTTTTTTATCGAAATGAACTAGTTTTGAACTAGAATTAAAATCAATTTATTTTTGAAATAAATTGAATTTGAAAGTGGTTTTAAAAATAACCAGGCATTTCCAATACGTGAATTGGAATGGATTTGAATCGAAATTATCTTCGGAATATTTCGATGTTGGATTTTGTGATTATACAGATATGGTTGTGGAAATTTGAAAGATATATACATATCGTTATTTCTAATACGATATCTGTTGGTTTCAGAATTTGATATTGAATATAAGCCGGTATATTTTCTATTCAGAGCCTTGTATTTAATATCAAACGTGATTTGGGTTTGTCGTGAATAGTGTCTTCATTAACACTGGTTCTTAAGCCCAGTTGAGAAAAAGATTAAATCTTTCTATTTAGATTTAATGAAGTGTACCAATTAAATGATATTTAATTGGGATTGAATTTGAGTGTGATTTTGGGTTTATCGTGAATCGTGTTTTAAATGAAATTGGTTCTTTAACCCAGTGAAAGACAGGATATTGATTTTTGAAAAGATTAAAACTAAGTGGAGTTTTAATGAATCTTTAATTAGATTGAAATGTGAATTGATAATTTAAATTATCAAATCTGAAAAGTGATCGAGAATGGAGTATCACCAGTTTTGCTCCAAAGCGATAGTTAAATCTTTAATTAGATTTGAACGTGAAATGGTAATTAATTTTACCGGTAGCATCGTGGTGTTAGATATGGAGTATTACCAGTTTTTCTCCATGGGATATATAGGTTGGGATTGGGAAATAAAATAAATAATTATTTTGGTGTGGTTCGCTAATCCCGACTAGTTTGGAAAACCATAATACGGTTTGAAATGATATCCAAAGGAAGATTAAAGAATAAATTTAGAAGAATTTATCTTGGATAAAATTAATGGGAACTTTTCCCTAAGAATGTGATTTTGTGAATAAAAGAATATTCTGAATTGGATTGAGGCGTTTGTTGTGTTTGTGTAATATTTGTTTATTATATACGTGGGTTATTTAGAAAGGCCGGGTTTATATCCATTCTGAATATCCGATTCGGCGATAAGTCGAAGATGAAGACGGTGGTTGAAGACCGGAAGTCTTCACATCGTTTGTGTGATTACTGATGATCTTGATTGGGCTGTACACCGAAGATGAGGGAATCAGTTGGTGATCGTCCAGACGTACTTGGAGATGGATGGATATGCGAGGAAAGTGCCTTCGGTTTCGTTCAGACCCAGAACGAACTTGTAAATGGACTGTGTGTCTGACATTGGATTTTATTCTGTGTTGATTGATCTCTGTTAAATATACATCTGTTTGGCGGCGGAGAATTTATTCTCTTGCTTAACGCCCTTCTCTGAGACGTACGTGCTCAGAGGTTGTATATCGATGGACATCAGTCGCATGGAGTGAATTGCCAGTGTGGCATGCGTAAGTGGCAATTGATCAAGGCTTCTGCTGAAAAGCAAAGTCTTGTAGTTGATGATCAAAGCACGGCATGTGTGGCGTAGCTTTGTGTATAGCGTGAATTCGCGAGCCTCACACCTCGGTATGAGTCAAAAACGGGATAAGGACCCAAGGAGTGCACGAATTTTCTTTCTAGCTATGGGTGGTGTCAGTGCTTAAACTGGCTAATATTTATATACTTTTCACCTGTGTGGTTGTTGGATGCGAGGCGCCTCGATTATAGGTCATATAGAGCTGGGAAACGTGTGTTCAGGAATAATTAATCCTCAAAAGTAAGGTAGGACCGGCCTTGGAGGTTCCAAAGGATCATAGTGGGATCCTGAGGCATTTGCTAAAGTGTCTCGAGTCAGAGAGGAGCGTGCCCCTTGCCTCGACTCATGACGGAAATCCAATTTCCAATACATGATATTGCGGTTTTATTTGTAGAGCCTAGTATGGCGACATGATAGATGGTACCCATGCCGCCT
This sequence comes from Allium sativum, assembly GCA_030737875.1. Classification (NCBI taxonomy): domain Eukaryota; kingdom Viridiplantae; phylum Streptophyta; class Magnoliopsida; order Asparagales; family Amaryllidaceae; genus Allium; species Allium sativum. Next base: position 289,643,514 of record CM060913.1, read on the forward strand.
ATGATTGATATTTATGATTTGAATTGTTTTGACACTATACACTTATTGTAGTATCAAATGATTTGTTTTAAACGTACCAAGCATGTTTGGCTATTATAAGGGAAAACCTTATCCTCCGGCTTGCGTTGCATTGTGTGATGGGACCTGGGTCTTATAATAGCTTCATTTTTCCAAAAAAACATTGCGCTGTTTTGTTATATGCACTAGTGTTCTTGGGAGGAAACCCATTCCGTGTTATACGGCGTGGTCCCTTGAATTACTCTCTTTTAAAGTAAAGTTTTAAATAACTATTTTAGTTCTCACACCGGTCACATGACTGACCTGGAGTTTATTGTTTTTAACCTAAACTCTGGGTGCCCCTATTTTCCACACGGGCAGCTAGTAGTTTTGGTTTTGCAGATTTATATTCACAGGATCCTGATTTACAGCTTGAACGATGCTCGGAAAGCTCTGTATCCATGTATTACTTTCAGTTGTGTTTTGTATTGTTTTCCGCTGCTATGTAACTTATTGTAATCTCTGATATTTATCGAATGTGTAATATTTATTCATACTCTGTATATTCTTGTATCTGATAGAATTGTTGTAATATACAATGAAATGTTCTTCTGTTTGAGTTCTATTTTGTCTTGTCCTCAATGCAATCCGTGCTTTCCTTACCGGGGAAGTTCGGGTCGTCTCAATTGCTCAGTTCCTCTTTTTCTTTCAGTGACATTCTCCAAATAGGGTGTACAACGGGCCTTGCATTCGGAACTAAGTCAATTCTGAACTAGATTTCTCTGCGCGGAGGTCAGCTGTTTACTTCTTCAAACACATCCGCATAGTCTCTGACGATAGGAATATCCTCAATAGAAGCAGGATGACTTCTAGAGAAGACCAAAATTCTTTCCTATCTGTGGCTGAGCCGTGGCATGATATAGTCATCATATTTCTGAATTTGGTTTTAATTCTGACTACTCTTTCAGCGCATAGTATCTCATCCTCATACTTTGTTAACCAATCTAGCCTAAGTATGATATCGTATCCAGAAAAACTCATGACGATCAAGTCAAAAGGGAACTGGAAGTAAGAGTAAGAAATGGGTACTCTACAGTATTGATCGAGAATAGGTGAACCTCCTATCGGGCTATGGGCTCTAATCGGTTCTTTAAGTTTTCTTGGTTTCAATTTAAGCTTTTTAATCATGTCATTAGATATGAAACTTCTAGATGCACCCGTATCAAACAAAACTATAATAGGAATGTTCGTAATATTAAGAGTACCTCCTAAAACATCAGGTTTACCTGCTCCTTCGAAAGAAGCTGGTGCAACCGCCCCATCATAGACATGTGCTACTTCAGATTTCTTGAGCAGAGGGCAATTTCTGATAAAGTGGCCCGTCTTATGGCAATTGAAGCATTCCTTTGGGCTACAGGGATTCTATCCACTGTTCTAACTAGACCCAGACTCATTCCTTCTCGGTCTCTTTGGGGCTCGGCATTCATAGTCAAAATGCCCCATCTTCTGGCAATTGAAGCACTTGGCTATAGATTTTTCAAAATGCCCCATCTTCTGGCAATTGAAGAACTTGGCCATAGATTTGTCCCACTTCTTCTTCTCTTGGGGCTTGGCGGTAGAAGAGCTGCCCTCCTCAAGTTTCGTTAGACTCATTTCTCTTGTTTTAGCTTGATTCATTTCTCGATCTTGCTGAGAACCTTTCTGGTCAATCTCCTCATATCTGCAGGCCATCTCGATCACTTTAGCAAATGGGCGCTCAATGTGTGCCGTCACTCTATTATGATACCTCCTCTCAAGACCATTAATAAACCTCTTATTCTTCTGAAGCGGGTCTTGAACTAACTCAGGGGCATATTTGGAGAGCTCATCGAATTTCTTCACAAATTCGGCAATAGTCATAGTTCCCTGTTGGAGGTTGGCGAACTCATCATGAAGGCGTTCAACTTCGTGAGGCGGAATAAACTTCTCATTGAATAGCTCTTTAAATTTCTCCCAAGTTACATCAGCTTCATTACCACCAACCATAGTCGTTTCCCACCAAATTCGAGCCTGGTCCTTCAGGAACCACATCGCCATAAATCGCTTCCTATGATCTTCTAGCTCAAATCCTCCCATGATCTTCTCAATTGTCTTAAGCCACGCTTGTGCCTCTGTCACCGCCTCTCGGCCCGTGAAATGCACGCCTCCTAGATTCTTGATTTTCTTTGCCACCTTCTCTAGATCAAAGGCACATGGAGGTGGTGGTGGAACCTCAGCATCCAAATTAGGTTGGTCCTAAGCAGCTGGGACTGTATCTCTTTCTCCGCCCCTTCCTGCGGCTCCACCATGACCTCTTCCTCTAGTTCTGGGTCTCGTACTCATTTTTCAATCAGTCTGTATCATCAAGGAAAGAGTCAGCCTAAGAGAAACGATAATTTCGAAGGAAAGGTTAAAAGTAGAGACATATGATAAGATGATAATGAAGTAATGACTGATCAATATGTGCTATTCTGTTGTGCTCATTCAAGGACATTACTAAATCCTATCTCTAATGAGCTACTCGTCTTAGAATACTACTGGTTCTATCTAGACGAATTGTTCTAAAAATGTTATACTTGAAAGCTAAGGTTAACCTTTAGCTCTGATACCAATTGGGACGACCCCAACTTCCGTGGTATGAAAGTAAGGATAATCATAGGAGCATACCATAACTAAAACAATAAAAGATCTCAGATAACAGCATAACATATAAATCATTGCAGTGGAAATGGAAAATTTCATCACAACATAACATCACAGACATCAGAGTATGCAGTACAGGATACACTTAGCAAAATAGATGTCTAAAACAAGGAAAGGAATAAAGTCTCAATCTCCCCCAAAATACATCAATGCTCAATAATGTATCAATGTCTCAAGAAGTAAATAAAAAGATAAAAATAAAAGATTCATCATCCTCTTCATCAGCAAGCTCCTGTCCAGAAAATATCCATACCTAAAACCTGTCAATTGGCTGCCCGTGTGGAAAGAGGGCACCCGAGTTTGCAAAGTGAAACAAACTACGAGTCAGTCATGGGACTGATATGAGAAATCATACTAAACTAACAATATGGCTAATCACTGGACTACGCCGCTAACGCGGAACGGGTTTACTCCATTGGATTGCCAGTGCATAAGTTTTATAAATTTTATTTAAAAACTATGCAATGCTTTTTAGAAAATGAATTCATTATAAGACTTAAGTCCCATCACACAATGCAACGCAAACCGGAGGATAGAGTTTTACCTTATAATGATAAAAAATGCTTGATACGTAGAAAATAATATTTGAATATTATTATTAGTGTCTAATATGTTTCAAAAATACTTCAAAGTAAATGTATCAATCCTAGACGGCATAGTACCCCATCCTACTATGTCGCCATATATAGGTTTACAATCAAAACCGTGATGTCGTATTGGAGATTGGATTTCCATCATGAGTCAAGGCTAGGGATGATCTCCTAACCGATTCGAGACACTCTAGCAATGTCTCAAGATCACACCTACGGGCAAACCTTGGATACTACAGGGCTGGTCCATAAATAACGTTAGTGGATTAGTTATGCATGAACACACGCTCCCCGATCCTATTGGACCTAGAAATTGGCCATTGGCGACCAATAAATCCAAAGCGCCTCACTCATTCAACCACATAAGTAAAAATGTCGGGCCTTGTAAAAACCCAAACACCACTTCTAGCTAGAAAGAAACGTGTGCACTCCCTGCGTTCCCTTGTCCCGTTTTTGACTCTACCGGGGTGTAAGGCACGCGAGGTAACATAATACACAAAGCTATGCCGAAATAGGCTATGCTTTGATCATCATCCACAAGGCTCTGCTTTTCAACAAAAGACACGATCAATTGCATCTTGGCATGTCACATTGACAATTCACGCCATGCGATTGATAACTACCAATATATAACCTTTGAGCTCATGCGTCTCAAAGAAGGGTGTTAAGCAAGAGAATAAATTATCCGCCACCACAGATATACATTAATTTAATTACACAGAATGAAATTCAATGTTAGACACACATCCATTTACAAGTCCGTTCTGGGTCTGAACGAAACCGGAGTCACCTTATTCCTCGTCCCGTATGTCCAATACGGAAGAGAGGTGCTCGCGTATCCGGACAATCAACAAGTACGTCCGGACAACAACCACTTTAACCCTTTATTGGTAGCTAGCCAATGCCAAGCATCAGTAGTTATCCTTTCGAGGTGAAGATCGTCGGTCTTCAATCGCCATTTCTAAGATCTTCAATTTAGATCGTCGTATAATTATTTGAAATGAGATTTAACTCGGTCTTTTCAAATGATTCTCACATATATTTGGTTTAAAATCATTTCATATCGTTAATAGTGTTTAATAACGATTTATCGCTATTTTTATTTATATAAAAATAGCCAAATTTATCTAACGACATTTCGGGTCGATGGGCGTCCCTAGTGCTGTTTTTACCAAAATTTGATTTACACATATCTTGAAATCTAACCGTTGGATTTTAACAAAATTTATATCATTGGAAAGATCTTCCCAAAGCGGTCCTAGCGGTTCCAGTTTTGGGAAAATCTAATGGTCGGATCTTACGGTATAATCGTTTGAAGTTACGATTGCCGAAACGCGAACTACCGCACGCGATTCGTTTAATTTTAATATATATATATATATATATATGTATATATAATTCATTTGGTGATTTCAACTTCTTTCAATCAATCACATGCAAGCCAAGTACCATCCATATTTATGTTAGAGATTTTACATATGATTTTCTTAATCCTAACTAACATGATAAAAGTGAAGATTTGAGACAAATCATATTTTAATGTCTAATTATTTTCAATGGAAATTAAATTACAATGATTTTTTTTTAATGTTCACTCTTTTTGTTGAAACCAAATGATAATAAAAGCATGACTTTTTATTTTACTATTTTTATTTCATCTAAATGACAATAAAAATGTGACATTTAAATCTATTCTTTTTATTGCATATAAAATGTCAATAAAAATGTAACATTTAATTCTATTCTTTTCATTTCAACTAAAATGACATTAAAAATGTGACATTTAATTCTACTTTTTTATTGTCTTTAAAGTTGCAATAAAAATGTAATTTTTATTTCTGTTCTTTTTATTGTCTCGAAAATGACCAGAAAAATGTACATTGTAATTCTATTCTTTTTATTGTCTCTAAAATGACAATAAAAATGTACATTGTAATTATATTATTTTTATTGTCTCTAAAATGACAATAGAAATGTACATTGTAATTCTATTCTTTTTATTGCAACTAAAATGACATTAAAAATGTGACATTCAATTATACTCTTTTTATTTTCTCTAAAATGACAATAAAAATGTACATCGTAATTCTATTCTTCTTATTACAACTAAAATGACATTAAAAATGTGACATTTAATTCAACTCTTTTTATTGTCTCTAAAATGACAATAAAAATGTACGTTGTAATTCTATTCTTTTTATTACAACTAAAATGACATTAAAAATGTACATTGTAATTCTACTCTTTTTATTGTCTCTAAAATGGCAATAAAAATATACATTGTAATTCTATTCTTTTTATTGTCTCAAAAATGACAATAAAAATATACACTGTAATTCTATTCTTTTTATTGTCTCTAAAATGAGAATAAAAATATTACTTTTAATTCCATTCTTTTTATTACATCTAAAATGTCAACAAAATGTAACTTTTGATTTTTTTTTCTTTATATTCTCTAGAATGACAATAAAGATATTACTTTTAACTCTATCATTTTTTATTACAACTAAAATATAAATAAAATTGAAACTTTTGATTTTTTTTCCTTTTTATTGTCTCTTGAATGACAATAAAAAATATTACTTTTAATTCTATCATTTTTATTACAACTAAAATGTAAATAAAGATGTAACTTTTTATCTATTCTTTTATTTACATCCAAAATGCCAACAAAAATGTAACTTTTTAATCTATGTTTTTATTTACATCTAAAATGTAAATAAAAATGTAACTTTTTAATCTATGTTTTTTTCTTAGCATTAAAATTGTGTATTTTAATGAATTCATGTTTTAATTAAAAACATGAACATTTTCCCTATTTAACCATTTTCTTATTTAACATAAATTTCATTTTTGGTGCCACAAGTTCAATAAACAAAAATAAGGATTTTTTTGTTTAACTACTTTTTCTATTTACCCAAATGTCCATTTTGTTGCAAGTTTAATTATAACAACAAAAACAATATTTTTATTGGATTGCAAATTCTAATTAAATCCAACATTAACAAAATGTACTATTTTCACTGGATTGAAAACTCTAATTCAATCCAACATTAACAAAAGGTGATATTTTTACTGAATTGCAAAATCTAATTCAATTCGACAAAATAAACGAAGTGATATTTTTATATTGAATTGAAAGTTCTAATTCAATTCAACAAAATAAACAAAGTTGAAATTTTTATTGAATTGAAAATTCTAATTCAATTCAACAAAATAAACAAAGTGATATTTTTATATTGAATTGAAAGTTCTAATTCAATTCAACAAAATAAACAAAGTTGAAATTTTTATTAAATTGAAAATTCTAATTCAATTCAATAACATCAACAAAGGTGAAAATTTTTAATTGAATTGAAAATTTTAATTCAATTCAATAATATAAAAAGGTGAAATTTTATTGAATTGAAAATTCTAATTCAACTTAATAACATCAACAAAGGTGAAATTTTTATTGAATTGAAAATTCTAATTCAATTCAACAAATATACATGATGCTCCATTTTTATTTGAATATATATGATTCAACAAAATACCAACAAAAATGATTTATTCTAATTAACACATAACATATAGATCTATACTAACAAAATATCTAAATTAACAGATCTATATTAACCATCACATACAAATCAAATCACGTACATAGCATATACAGCGAATCAATGAGAATACAATTATGATCTATTCTAATTATTTTAAAATAAATAAAACTAAAAATAAAATAGGATTTCTCACAGTTCTTTTGGATCTGAATAGTTCAGATCTGCAAATTTGACCCAAAATTCAGTCAGCTCAGAATCGCTTCTTTTCAGTCTAGAATCGCAGATCTTATCTCTACAATCACAACGCTTCAGAAATCGTGTTATTCTTAGTCAGTATGAATGAGATATGATTTAATTTGTGTAATTAACATTTTAAAATAAAATATTAAAATAAAATATGATTTTATACCCTTCTTCCTCAAATTACAGAACACGGCCGATAGTTCAACTTGGGGTTCAATTTTAGGTTTGACTTTTGCTTCCAATCCACTTCGCTATGGGACGATCAGGTTACGCCACGTCAGAGGGGGGAGGGTGGCGCACTCGGCGGTGGTGGTTCGGTGGAGCTCGGTGGTGGTTGGAAGGCAGGGCGGCGGTGGAACGGCGGAGGCTTTGAGGCGTTCGTTCTCGAAGTCCGGGCCACCAGAGAATGGTCTACCCGTATGAAATTGAAGGTGGTGAAATCCTCTACAACAAACTCAACTGGAGTGGGAGATTTTATTGTGTGGATTGACGGGAATTAGTGTAACGTCCCGCCTTTTGGACCGCTTCAAATCAGTATTTAAACCAATTTAAACGCCCAAATCGATGGACCGTTATTTAGCTTATAGAGTTTAGAAACAGAATCAACATAGAAAACACAGTATAAATAGTAGACACAATATTGAACAACAAAATAACTTTTATTAATAAATCAGAATTTTTTATACAATATCTTTTTATACAGCAGAATTTAAAATACAGTTAAATGCAGAAAAATATTTACTATTTAAATCTTCAGAGTGCGCGTCTCTTGGAATCCCCAGCTTTGCCAATCTTCAGATCCTAGGCTATAATCTTTAAATCTGTAATGCTCGGGTCTGACCCGAGCGTTTCATGCAAAACATAAAACACTCGAGTCAGGATTAATCATAGTTCAAATAAATCAATTTTAATAAGAACTAAAATATATTAGTTAATCTTCACAATAAATATATGTCATAAGCCAATATACGGTTGTGTAGCATCCATTTAATATCTGTTTACTTTTTTTTAGGGTCTGTGATTCCAGAAGCTTGCATATACACAGATGTACAGGTACATGTGTGCACTACCTCAGCATCCCGGAAGTCACAACTATGCAGCCTGAAATCACATGAACGGGATACGGTACGTATGGCCGCAACATTTTCCAATAGGGTGCACAGAAACAACCGAGTAAGCAGCAGTCACATACAATGGTGTTCGTAGAGGTGTCTCCAGTACTAAAGCAAGATCGGTAAAAATCCATGGTGCGGCATGGACCGTATGGATATGTCATTCTCTACTTTAAATTATAAATAGGTGTAGCCACAATTACCAGAACCATTTTACTTAGAATAATAATCGCAATAAGGTCATGCAGTTCCATTCAAAACTATACGGTATAAAACATTTAGGAGAATTAACCTGGGAAGAAAAGAACATAATTCATACCACCAAAATTTACTGTGTAAGTTTAACATACACTTGCAATGCAACAATATAAACATACGGTCCATGAATTTATCTTTCCCCTTAAGCTTCTTATATACATAAAAATATTATAGCATTTCTTCTTAACTAAAATATAGATTATATTCCCATATAGACGATAATGTATGGTTCACAGTCAAAGAATGCGATAAATCATATGTTCATGCGATAGTAAGCACAGGAAAGGGACAAAATCATGTTCATTTCTGTAGAGAGCAAACGATGGTGGCCAATAATCATACCCTACTGCCATAAGAGTACAAACTAAAATAGAGCAAATTATATTGATTGGTTGCATGATAATTTCATGTGAACATCAGTTATTAGTCAACGACAATTGCTTTTGTGAGCCTCCACCTTATAATGTGCGGCCCATACAAATGACAATGCTTACAACACAGGGAAAGAATATATAGATCAGATTTCAGATTAACATTAGATGGACACTAACGTCTAACTATGCACTAGGAAACTCATAGAGCGATGCATATCTAGTGCTAACGCTATTGTAACAAGCGTTCGTCTTCTTGAAAGAGATGACTATATAATGGAACAACATATTCATAAAGATGCCCAGGAGGTCAAAAGTAATTAGTTAACCTTGTTCCTTCCAAATTTAATATTAGAGGAAAAAAAACTATTTTAGCATCTTTGTTTTAACTTTGCTAATGTATCACATTAGTTAAAATTTTTTTAGGACAATATCAAGTTTAACTCACAAATGTGAACACCTAAAAACTCAATTGCCTAACCATATACATAGGGTACTGCACATTTATGGAATAATACTAGCACTAGGGAAAGGAGTCCATAAAACACAATGCAAAGAGACAGACCAGGCTTTCAGTCCCGTATAAAACCGTAGACAGTGGATATAAACAGTGGCAAATTGGTTTTTGCACAATTTTTTTTATATATTTTCAGTGTTAAAATTGGCATAACAAATCTTTGGAAAACAGTTTTCAAACATCCAACCGAGTATAACAGCAGTTACTTCTATGCTGATATATACATATAAAACTGGGTACATATAGAGAAAAAAAGATTACAAGACCACATATAGTATTTAGTTCTTATAGTTCAGTTTTTTTTCCATTATAGGAAGTCATGTGCACAAGAAAAAATAAAACTCATTCACCAGTGGAAAGTAAGCAACATAGATTTGGTTCTTACAGGCAACACTAGGCTCAAACGAATTGATATGGTACTCACACCTCACACTAGTCAGCATGCTTTACATTGATCAAATACAAGTGTCCAAACTCAGATGTTCCAGCATAACTATACACACTTGTGCTAGTCTTATAAAATCATTAGTTGATAAATACTTACTTGCAGATCTAAATAGTACGTGAGTCAGTAATAACTTTACACAGTTTCCTTATTGTAAAGAATTGAACAATTTTATGGTTCAGGTAACAGTAAATTAGCAATTGATTCACTATACAGTTAAAGGTATTGGTAAAGCCAGTCCCTTGTTTACCTTAATTCAGACTTTGATACAGTTGCCAAATATGTGGTGTGTGCTAACCATATACATATTTCTTTATTTGACAAAATATTTCATGTGTAACTTGGTATCCACACAACAAACAACATAATCACATACCCACCAGCAACGAACATCAAGTAATTAATTTTTTCTAATATATCCCAGTTCGTACTGATATTGAATTATTTGAAACTCGGATAAATCATGAGTGAATTACTCACCTTAAATAGCGAAGAACGAAAAAGAATCGGTCGATGGCTTTAGGTTGCGGTCGAGTCAATATTGCTGAAAGAGAAGCAGGAACTACTTGCACGAAGGCTCAGGTGTGTGCTTCAGGAAATGGCGATGTCGCTTGGACAAGGGGGAACGACGGTGGTTTCTTGCGAGGGAGGCGCAATGACCCTTTGAATGGCCAGTGGAGGAACATACCTAGTTAGAAGGAGGCGCCAGATTTTTTGATGGAAGCCATTTTTAATCGATTGGGAAAAGAGAGTTTTTTTTTGGCGGCCATTAATGGGTTTTGGAGAGGATATCGATTTGGGGAAAATATGATTTTGCTGAAGGAAAACGGAAGGGGTGCGAAATTTTTCATAGTAGTAAAATTTTTGAGATAAGAACAACATTGAATCAAATAGCTTATAGGGAAGGGGCGGACAACAGAATAGGTCGGTGGGTTTTATCAGGGGAAGGTTATATTTTATCTTAATTTAATATTTATATCGTCCGCGAAATACCCTGTAGCACTCTGACTTTGTACCGCTAACGCAACTTCTAAACGCGATAAAAATTATACGTACACCTCTGTCTTCGCATTTGGAACCCAATAAACTTATCTTGGTCGTAATCCAACTCCAATTTTATACGGCATTATTTTTAAAATTAAATTATTTACCATTTCACTAGTTTATTTCCATTTGTTCACCAACAACCCTGTTTCATTCCAAATATGAAATGTTAAAATTAAATTTTCTTTATATACACATGTCTAGACCAATTTCCATATATCTCAAATAATGTCTTCAATTCGTTAATGTAACGTTTATTTAAATTCAACCATGGATATTTTTCCATCAAATTTCAAATCCGATTTAAATATCCAACCAATCTCAATTCAAATATTCAACAATAGATATTTGAGACTCAACCAACCATTCTGAATTCGATCCAGACTCAAAACAATATATTTGTTTTTTTTTAATTTCTGACCTAAATATCGATATAAAAATTATTATTATTAATAAATTCTTTTATTAATTCCATATATAGTTGTCGAAATTTCAGGAACATTACTATCTCCCCACCTTTAAATCTATTCATCCACGCAAAGGAGAGATTGTTAGAGTAATACCAATGTATACTTCAAATTTTCATATATGTATGAAATTTCCTCATAGCCCGTTTAAATATTGATATTTAAGTTAGAAATTCTTTTTCCTTTACCAATTATATTCAATAACCTCGGAAAATCCAATTTCCTTTATAGTTGGAGATCATTTTTTTTACCAGACACGATTCTTTTCATCTTCCGCATCGGATTTTATTTATTACCATGCCTTTTAAACTATATTCAATTTTTATCTCAATTTTCTCCTTGAGATATCTCCCAATTCTCATATTATCTAACCTTCAAGGTCAGGTAATTTCTTTTCAAAATCAATCTCGTTTTTAATTTCGGCATAAGTCGGATTTATGTATCTCGAATTATTCCAAATTTCTTTATAACCCCATCTGTCAATATTTACTATCCATTATCCTACTTATTTTTTTCAATATAAGTTTAACCAATTCAATCAATTCAATTTTTTTTCAAACACTCATTGAAGAGTGTAAATAATGTCTCCTCTTCAAGTTGACAATTTATAAATTGAAAACTTAAGAATTTCCAAAATCTGAGATCCTTTATAATCTTTATACAAAAAATATTTGCATTATTATTCCAAAATTTTCTTCCTTAACTTATTAAATTAGATATATTTTAATCTCAAATTATTTATTTGAAAATACATGATAACTCGAAGTTTGACAACTCTATTGTCGTTCTTACAGATGTCAGACATACGCTGGCCAGACGCATGACTAAAATCTCCAAGTACTAAATATCCTTGCTTCAACTCTCAGTGAAAATATTTCAAATATTCTTTTTACAAGGAAACAGATACGGGCAGTACCAATGTGATATTGATATGTTGATTGTTAATGAATTGCAGATACACAATGGTTCCGTCTAGATCCCCCAGAAAACATCTGTATCCGTAGGAAATCACTTTCCTGCGAATTTCATCATGAACAGATCAGCGGAAGATATTTTATGAATCAAAATAAAATCTGAGGTCACTGAGCGTTGACTGCTCTATCCCAGGATCACGAAAACAAATTATCAAGTTATTGAGATAAACAAAGTCACGAGGACAGATCAAATCATGGGGACCAATCATGTCACGAAAACCAATCAAGTCACGAAGACAGATCCAGTCACAAAGACACAGTGTTGCATCAAACAGGTGGCTCCGCATCACTAAGATATCTCAAACATCGCATGGCTTCATTCTACCTTTAGTAACTCTAGTGGTTACATCTCTTTCACTTGTAGATATGCCATGGGGACCGCAAGTACACAATGGTTACGCATGATTCCCTCAGGAAACATCCGTACCCTTAAGCTTTCACAGCTCTGCGAATTACGCCCTTATCACGACTGTAGATCGCAGCAGACACAATGGTTAAGCTTGGTTCCCCCAAGAAACATCCGTCCGTTGTAGGCCATCTACAGCCCTGCGAATTACGCTACACGGTCGTGTTCTTCAAGGAAAAATGACAACTCGAGTTTTATGTCCGGACAACCTACTACCACCAGCAGCACAACTCAACTGAGCTCGAAATTCAAGGGAGAAGGAAGGTACTTTCCTTATTTTTCTTTGAAAACATATGATACTATGTATATAGTATTTCATTTTATATTCCATATAACTATTACTTATGTATATTGAAATAAGATTTTTTTTTCTTCAACAAATTCACATTTTCCAAAACGTGTTTTTCAACATCTCATAATATTGGTTGTAAAACAAAAATTCTTTCCAAATTTCCAATTAATCGGTTCATCACTTAATTCATTCTGGCCAATTAATATTCTTTTTATTATTATTATTGTTGTTGTTGTTATTGTTGTTGTTGTTGTTGTTGGAATTTATTAACTATCAAATTTCATATATTCTCATATTAATAGACCCGAAATTCAAATTCTATTTAAATCCTGCTTTTATTTTCGTCATCTTTTTTTCTTCCAAATAATCAACCAAATTCCTAATGAGATCAATCACTATGTTTATTCAAACAATTCTCCTTATTCCGGATTACGATATTTTACTTGCTCTAGAACTCATTTGAATTTGAATCTCAATTTAAATCACCTTGACCAAATTTGACTTATTCAAAAATCGGCAACTCGACCTTTCAATTCCATAGTTGGAAATTTCAAATTCAATCTTCTCCTCGGACATCTCTTAAGATGTATAACTTCCAAATCCTAGTATATTGGATTATCCTTCAACTCAACTCAGTAATAAATTACGGATTCTATTTTGACTATTCAAAAATGCTGGTATACATTACTAATGTTGATTTTAAAATATCTGAAATAAATTTTCAAAATTTCCGGAGTCGAATTCTGAAATCTCGTCAAACGATCTCCTTAATTGCAATTAAGTTGACTTGCAATTTTTTCACACTTCAGCTTCATTTCGAATACACACCGTTTATCCTTTTCAACGGTTTTCTCAATTATAACCAATCTGATAGGTTATTTTATTTCATTATTTAAATTCACTTGGTAAATGGAATACACTCCTTTTTCACCTTATTTAATGGTTTAACGTCTTCAAACTTATTCAACATCTATTTTTTTTTTCTCCTATCTCATCTAGATAGGACCCGCAAACAAGAAGACGAGAATATACCTACCAATTTTTTCATTTTCTGAACTTTTTCGTTCTTTCACAAATTTTCCTTAATTGGGATCTACAATCATTGGTGATTGTCTGTTTCTTGATCAGTAGTCCCCATCTCTGCATAACCGTCTCCACGGTATTCATTACCCTCATTTATCGTAATTCTTGAAATTTTACGATCTTCAATCAATCTGTTTACACCATTATCATTTTTTTCCTCAATTCTTTTTATTTTCATTTCTTGGAAATATCACTATATATACTTAACTAAATGGTTATATGTATTATCACACATTTCTATCCTTCCACATTCATCAACCGTTGACTGTAAATTAGTGGGTGAACGACTCTCAAAGTATCAACCCCGAAGACTGAAACCAACATCAGATCAATACTCAAAAAATCATCCAACTTGACCACTCTCCAGTCAGTTCCCAATTCCCTTAACTCTATTCATTATCAAATTATTGCTTACGCGACTATCAGATTCAATTTACGAATCCGCTTCTCTCTATGTTTTGTCATCCTTCTAACTCGACGTGTGGCTCTTTGTTTTCCATTTCTTGCCATTTTGATTTATCAAAACTTGTTAGCCTCTCATGATCCTTTGAAAAAATTTCCAATTATCATATTTTCCTAAAATTTTACAAAATTTCTTATTACCAATGGAAGACATTTCGATATATTCGTAAATCTCTATTTTCCATAGAAAATATATTTTATTCATCATGAAAACATTTCTAAATTCGTTGATTTGATTAAAATGGATGTTAAATAAAACATCATTATTCCCGCTTAGTGTTGATACTCATTAGCTCACTTCATTTAACTAATTCTTGCTATCGAACCTTAATCATTTCTTAGTCAGTAATGAAGTCAATCAAGTTGGGGTATATTTTACCTCTCAGACCTTGACTGAACAACATTATTAACTTTGAAACAGATAAAGTCCACAACTTCGAATACCAACAAAACATTCATTCTTGTAACTTTTAAATTCAAGTCAAGAATTCACTTATTTTACAAAAATTGCTGATTATAATAATTCACGTCTTTGAAATATTTAACTTTAAAATTATATTTTATTCCTTAATCTAAGTACATAAACAATTTATTAATGATATATTAAATTTTGGTTAAAATAGAAGATAAATAATATTTTCCTGCAAGTCGCATAACCGACTCCCATGAAAAACTTCCTTCCAAATAATCTCTTTTCCGACAATGTATTGCGAACTTCGGAAAAATCTCATTTGATTTCAATTCTGAACTTCAGCACAATCTAACCATCTTGGTCAACGCCATTCCCTTTTTTCTCAGTTTCATTTGCAGCACCTATGCTTTCAAACGTTTTTTACCTCTAAAAAGTAAAAAAAAAAATCCTTCTGAAATCTGAACACATCATATCAAATTACTTTTGATTCTATTCGAATATCGATTCAATTTTCTTCACAATCTTTATTCATATATCGCTTCATTTACAGTTCTTGTTTGCAATTCACTTCTTTCTAATTAATCAACCAGTACATAATTTATTATCGAGTTCATATATTCGATCGTACCTCATTGGTCTGAAACCAATTATAATTATCTTGTCACGTTGTGAATCAAATTTAACACACTAGCATTCCAATTATATCCCCTTTCCGATTTTATTTCCATTTATTTCTATTCCTAATATCAAAACAAAATTCATCATTTCATTTTTGAAATGATTCCAAATTTTCCCTTTTCATTTAAACTTCTAACGAAATTCTTATTTCCGATAAATTTTAGTTATCTTCAATTGCCGAAACACATGATTAGAAAAATTTATTCGTTGATCCTTTTATACTTATCTTCCTTAGATATCATTCAATGATCTTCAAGATTCAATTCTAAGGAGACTTATCGAGGAAAACCTCTGGCAAAGCGAGATCCGAAGATTGGGGATTGCAAACAAATTTTAAATCTCAATTTTTTTTTTTATTTTACCGCTGTGTTATTTTCAAAAATACTTAATTTTAGAATATATAATATTTCAAAAATAATTTCCATTTTCAAAATAATATACACTTTCAAAATTTATTTTTCAAAATCTTTTATCTTCAAAATCCGTTTTTCTAGTGACGATTCTTCTCATCTAAAACCCGATAAGCTATGCTTTGAATAAACCAAAGCTCTGATACCACTTGTAACGTCCCGCCTTTTTGACCGCTTCAAATCAATATTTAAACCAATTTAAACGCCCAAATCGACGGACCGTTATTTAGCTTATAGTGTTTAGAAACATAATCAACATAGAAAACACAGAATAAATAGCAGATACAATATTGAACAACAAAATAACCTTTATTAATAAATCAGAATTTTTGATACAATATCTTTTTATACAGCGGAATTTAAAATACAGTTAAATGCAAAAAAAAAATACTGTTTAAATCTTCATAGTGCACGTCTCCTGGAATCCCCAGCTTTGCCAATATTCGGATCCTAGGCTGTAATCTTTAAATCTGTAATGCTCCGGTCTGACCCGAGCGTTCAATGCAAAACATAAAACACTCGAGTCAGGATAAATCATAGTTCAAATAAATCAATTTCAATAAGAACTAAAATATATTAGTTAATCTTCACAATAAATATATGTCATAAGCCAATATACGGTTGTGTAGCACCCATTTAATATCTGTTTACTTTTTTTTAGGGTCTGTGATTCTAGAAGCTTGCATATACACACATGTACAGGTACATGTATGCACTGCCTCAGCATCCCGAAAGTCACAGTAATGCAACCTGAAATCACATGAACGAGATATGGTACATATGGCCGCAACATTTTCCAATAGGGTGTACAGAAACAACCGAGTAAGCAGCAGCCACATACAATGGTGTTTGTAGAGGTGTCTCCAGTACTAAAGCAAGATCGGTAAAAATCCATGGTGCGGCATGAACCGTATGGATATGTCATTCTATACTTTAAATTATAAATAGGTGTAGCCACAAGTACCAGAACCATTTTACTTAGAATAGCAATCGCAATAAGGTCATGCAGTACCATTCAAAACTATATGGTATTAAATATTTAGGAGAATTAACCTGGGAAGAAAAGAACATAATTCATACCATCAAAATTTAGTGTGTAAGTTTAACATACACTTGCAATGCAACAATATTAACATACGGTCCATGAATTTATCTTTCCCCTTAAGCTTCTTATATACATAAAAATAATATAGCATTTCTTCTTAACTAAAATATAGATTATATTCCCATATAGACGATAATGTATGGTTCACAGTCAAAGAATGCGATAAATCATATGTTCATGCGATAGTAAGCATAGGAAAGGGACAAAATCATGTTCATTTCTGTAGAGAGCAAACGATGGTGGCCAATAATCATACCCTATTGCAATAATAGTACAGACTAAAATAAAGCAAATTATATTGATTGGTTGCATGATAATTTCATGTGAACATCAGTTATTAGTCAACGACAATTGCTTTTGTGAGCCTCCACCTTATAATGTGCGGCCCATACAAATGACAATGCTTACAACACAAGGAAAGAATATATAGATCAGATTTCACATTAACATTAGATGGACACTAACGTCTAACTATGCACTAGGAAACCCATAGAGCGATGCATATCTAGTGCTAACGCTATTGTAACAAGCATTCGTCTTCTTGAAAGAGATGACTATATAATGGAACAACATATTCATAAAGATGCCCAGGAGGTAAAAAATAATTAGTTAGCCTTGTTCCTTCCAAATTTAATATTAGAGGAAAAAAAAGTATTTTAGCATCTTTGTTTTAACTTTTCTAATGTATCACAGTAGGTAAATTTTTTTTAGGACAATATCAAGTTTAACTCACAAATGTGATGTGACGGCCCGCCCCGCACCAGCCTGCATTTCCTCCGAAAGTGCGCTGTACACATGTCCCGACTAGCACGGAACGGTCGCCAAAGAAAGGAAAGAAGGGAATGAACTAATCAAGGAACTTGTAGAATGTCTCACAGCGCATGGAATAAAATATAATAATAACATACTTGACATAAAACAGGTGAGACAGTGTATAAGCTGATAACTAATAATCAATGTCAACATCAGAGCAGCGGAAATCCAAATACAGCTTATTACAACTTTCCAAATTTACTGTCTCTAATCAAAAGAAAACTAAAGTAGAAGATACACCACCAATGCCCAAGCAGTGATCTTCAACAATACAGGGAGAATACTACATATTTTACGTGGAAGCCTCCTGCTCGTCTCCGGATCATCTACCCGTGCATCACCAGCTAACCTGTCTCTAGTCTGCTCGTGTGAGCACCCAGAGTAATAAGAAGAGACATAAAACTCTGGGTCAGACATAAAGCCTGGTATGAGCGATAAGCATCTAAACAAAGTAATAACAGGTATACTAAACCATACCTGAACCTGGACCTGCAACCAAAGAGTTAGTACCACATACCGTACAATACTCCAAGGTGCCATAATAAATAGTGTAAGAATACGGGGGTGGGGTGTGCATGTCACAATGATAGCAAACAAATCATCCATAGCAACCATCCTCACATCTCTCACTCAGTGCGTAAGGCGTACGACATCTACCACTTTGGAACACTAGACAAAACTGAGGCAACGACGAATCCCGACTTGTAGAAACCCTGCTATGACCAAGCCAAACACTTGGAGTCATGGCCAAACATTTCAATGACCCACTTCATTGGTCGTAGCCCTTGGTTCTACCAATGCCATAAAGGCCCTGAATCCGCCTTCGTACCTCCTACCATAGTGGTCCAAGGCTATAGACGTCGATAACCCCTTAGCACGCGTCCCGCAGCAAAGCCCAACCATGAAGTGAACTCGTTGATTCCCATCTGAATCTTAAGCTCTAACTTCTCATTTGGACCTCCTTTGCATCTCGGGTTTGGTCATCATCTTCACCAGATCGGTTCGGATCCCTTCTCTTGGCTTGGATCGGATCGCTGCCTTCTCCTTGTTTCGGTTCGGATTATTGCCCTCTCATCGTTCCGGTTCGGTTCGTGGTGTTCAACTGGTGGCGGTTCGGTTCGTGATGCTCAACTGGTGGCGGTTCGGTTCGTGATGCTCAACTGGTGGCGGTTCGGTTCGTGATGTCCAGCAAATGACAGTTCGGGTTATGACGTCCAGCCTACGATCCGTCCCTCCTCTCCATCTCCGATCCAATCCTTTGCTTCTACCAGCTCGCGTGACCATATGCCAACTCCGCTCCGATCCGTTCCTTCCCCTCCGACCCGATCCGTACCTTTTCCTCCGATCCGATCCGTACCTTTTCCTCCGATCCGATCCGTAACCTGTAGTTTCCAGCAGCTTACCAGCGAGTGTTTATACACCTCTCGACGGCGTTTTCGACCGATCTAACTATTGAAATCAATCACACAACATACCAAAGAGTCATAGCAACATATAACAGCAACCACAAGTAACAAACAACAATTTAAATGAACCAAAATGGATCAAAAGTGGCCAAAACCTCACATTTTCCTATAATCCCTCTTAATCATGTTTAAGCATATGATTAGCAAAACACATCGAAATTAACCCAAATTTCTAACAGAGCCTTAAAACATTATTTTAGAATTTTAAGAATTTTTCCAGAATTTATTTACGTATAAATTCGCTAATCTTCACTAATTACCCTTAATTAACTGTAATTAGTGTCAAAATGATGCTATCACTCACCTTTGCCACAACTAGATCCCCAAAACTGAAATATGCTCTGATTTGGCGCTGTTCCCAATCTTATACAGCAGCTCCAACCTTGCTTTGGTGCTTTTTCTTCTTAATTTAATGTTTGCTAAGCCTAATCTTCAATTAGAAGGTGATTTTTGGGTGTTTTAGAGAGATTTAGAGAGTGGAGGCCATTACTAGGTTAAGAGGAATGAAGGTGGCGGCTCAAAACTGAAATGGAACTGATAACCTACCCTAATCAGTCCTCCTATACCTCTAAACCCGAAATTCCCCTGTGGGCCTAGCTGCTAATCACCGGTTAAGCCCAATTAAGCTGTTTTTCACCATCTGAAACTTGTTTCAGCCATATCTCCCAAACGGTAAGTCCGTTTGGCTAATGTGACCACTCTACGGAAAGAGAAACCATCATCCGGAGCCAATGGAAGTGGTTTCAGGTCAAAATCCCTTTCCAGTCAAAAGTTATGGCCAAAACAGTGATAACTAGGGGTAAAATGGTCATTTAAAAATCGGGAAAAATCATGAACATGGGAAATGACCCCAATAGTCGTCTCCCAAAGTTACATGACCATACGACTTCGTATGTGACAGAAATAAATATTCTACGATTCTATGATGCGTAGAATGCGGGTCGTTACACTCTCCCCCCCTTAAGAAATTTCGCCCCCGAAATTCCTTAACCCAAAACATACAAAGGATCCCGCATGCCTAACAACCACATATAACAATCAAACATGCAAAACAAGCAAACAAGCCTATCCTAGCATGCGGAAAAACTAAATCGAAGTCAAAACCTTACCAGGCAAAGAGTTCTGGATACTTCTTCTTTATGTCCTCCTCTGTTTCCCAAGTACAATCATTCTCATCCTCGCTCCACTGTACCTTGACTAGCTTCACCGCCTTCCTTCGAAGTTGCTTCATGTCGTGCGCGACAATACGGGCCGACTTGCGGTTCCGGGCCGACTTGCGGTTCCCAACCGCCTCGGGTTCTACTTCGAAGTCCTCTAACTGATCAGGTGAAATAGTCATATCTGAGTCGTGAACGAACTTCCTTAGTTGGGAAACATGAAATACGTTATGAACTCCCGCCATCTTCTCTGGTAAGTCTATCCTATACGCCAAATTCCCGACTAGTTCAAGAACAGGGAATGGACCAACAAATCTTGGTGCCAACTTGCCTCTCCTGCCAAATCGTATTACGCTCTTCAACGGAGAAATCTTGACAAACACCAAGTCGCCAACGGAGAATTTTAAGTCTCTTCTCCTCTTATCAGCATAACTCTTCTGCCTATCCTGGGCAGCCTTCATTCGTTGTTGAATGATCTTAATCTTATCTGAAGTTTCCCTCACCACATCTGGTCCAAGCATAAACTTCTCGCCAGTCTCTATCCAACATGATGGTGAGTTGCATGGTCTTCCGTACAGAGCTTCAAACGGAGCCATACCGATACTGGATTGGTAGCTATTATTATATGCAAACTCTACTAGATGCAAATGGTCATCCCATGATCCACCAAAATCCAATATACATGCTCTCAAGAGGTCTTCCAAAATACGGTTCATCCTCTCCGTCTGACCGTCGGTCTGAGGATGATATGCGGTACTGAGATGTAACTCTGACCCTAGAGCCTCTTGTAAGCTCTTCCAAAACCCACTAGTGAACAACGGGTCTCGGTCGCTCACAATGCTTTTAGGTACTCCATGAAATCTCACTACCCACTTCATATACAATTCTGCTAACTTAGCTGCCGTTCTGGTCGATTTGACTGGTATAAACCTTGCACTTTTAGTCAGTCGATCTACAATTACCCAAATGCTGTCATATCCCGATCTAGTCCTTGGTAAACCATCGATGAAATCCATCGAGACTTGCTCCCATTTCCATTCGGGAATTTCTAAGGGCTGTAACAACCCACTAGGCTTCTTTTGCTCGGCTTTAACTAGCTGGCAACTCACGCACTTGGATATAAACTTCCCAACGTCTCTTTTCATCCCTTCCCAGTAGTAAGTCTGCTTCATATCTCGATACATCTTGTTACCTCCGGGGTGTATAGTCAGCTTTGAGTGATGACATTCTCTAAGCACTTCATCTCTTAATCCATTGACATTGGGTACAACAAGCTTTCCCTTCTTTCTAAGCCATCCATCTCGATCAAGCCCATACTTGTTCATCTCCTCACCGATACCCATCTCTAACTTGGAGATGATTTCCAATAGGTTAGGATCGTCCCTCTGACTAGAGCCGATCCGCTCAATCAAAGTGGGTCTGATCGTCAAACTTGCTAACATTTCTGGATCCAATTCGCACTTTGGTCTGAAATCAAACCCCGCGATAAACTCCAGTTGCTTCCATTCAAGGAACATAGCCCCTAAGCTGACATGTCTTCTACTCAATGCATCAGCCACCGCATTGCCCTTTCCTGGTGTGTATGCGATGTCAAAATCATAGGAAGCTAAGAACTCTAACCATCTCTGCTGACGGAGATTTTAATCCTTCTGGGAGAATAGATACTTCAGCGACTTATGATCTGTAAACAGCTCAAATCTTTCTCCCAAGAGATAGTGTCTCCACATTTTTAACGCGAACACGATTGCTGCCAATTCTAAATCATGGGTAGGGTATCTTCTCTCGTGCAGTTTCAATTGCCGACTTGCGTAAGCTACAACCCTACCGCCTTGCATCAATACAGCACCCAGTCCGGTACCACAGGCATCCGTGTATACCGTCACCTCTTCATCCCCCTTAGGAATGACTAACACTGGTGCGCTTGTCAACTTGTCCTTTAGACTTTTGAATGCATTCTCGCACCTTTCATCCCAGACAAAAGCTTGATTCTTCTTGGTCAACTGGGTCAATGGTGCTGCTATCTTGGAGAAACCTTGGATAAACTTACGATAATATCCCGCTAATCCCAAGAAACTTCTTACCTCTGTTGCATTCTTGGGCGTAGGCCAATCCTGTACCGTAGCCACCTTCGTTGGGTCCACGGCAATACCATTCTCTGATACAACATGGCCCAAGAACCTCACTTCCCTCTTCCAGAAGTGACACTTAGAAAACTTTGCTTTCAATTGGTGTTTTCTCAACACCTCCATCACTATTCTTAAATGTCCCTTGTGTTCTTCCTCTGTCCTCGAGTAGACCAAAATATCATCAACGAACACAAGGACAAACTTATTCAACTGATCTCTGAATACCCTATTCATAAGATCCACAAAATATGCTGGGGCATTGGTCAGCCCGAATGGCATGACCAACCACTCATAAAACCCAGACGGCGTCCGAAATGCCGTTTTAGCTATACTCTCAGCTTCCACTCTAAGCTGATGAAAACCTGTCGCGAGATATAACTGAGAAAATACTCTCGCGCCACTCAACTGATCGAACAAATCATCTATCCGCGGTAGAGGATACTTGTTCTTCCTCGTCACTTTATTCAACTCGCGGTAGTCTACACACAAACGAAGGGAACCATCCGCCTTGGTAGCAAACACAACTGGTGCTCCCCATTCAGAAACACTCCTTCTGATAAATCCCTTCTTCAAAAGATCGCTGACTTGCACCTCGAGCTCTCGCTGCTCTCTTGGTGCCATACGACGAAGTGGCATCACTATAGGCCTGGCATCTTTTACCAAATCAATACGAAACTCAATCTCTCGGTGTGGTGGAAGTCCGGTCACTTCTTCGAAAACATCCGGATACTGGCCAACCACGGGCAAACCTGACAACTCACTATGCGGAATGTCGAGGGAGTTTAGAAAACTAGCCAATACCCCCTTACTGGGTAGACCACCAAACACTATCCTCCGCCCACCATCCGCTCTAGCTGTCACCAACAAGCCCTCACAGTCTACCACCACCCCGTATCTTTGGAGCCAATCTACTCCCAAAATAATGCCAAACCCAGTAAAGCCCAAAACAAAGCAATCACAAACAAACATGCATCCATGACTCGATAAGACCACATTACGACAAATCATGCTAAGGCTAGTCGAACCACCAATCGGGTTCGTCACTACTAAAGGTCTATCGACAATCTCAGGCTCCAATCCCAACCTATCTACCAGGTCACTAGATATGAAAGAACTGGAAGCTCCGGTATCAAACAAAACTCTAACAGGAACATCGTAAACAGAAAGCATACCTTGAATGACGACATTCTTTCCCTTCTCCGCCGCAGTTGGGGCATTCGACGAAGAAGGAATAGCATTAAGGGCATATGCTTTCACCATTTGCTTTTCTTTAGGGGGCTGTGGACACTTGTCCTTGTGATGTCCCATCTGGCCACAGTTGAAGCACTTCCTATCCGCTGGCTTGGCCCGACAATTACTAGCATAATGGCCCTTCTTACCACAGCTGAAGAACTCCACATCTTGCTTATTCTTTTTCTTCTGGCCATCCTTAGCCTGATTCTGCTTTCTCTTATTCTGAGAACCACCTTTGCCTCCACCACTTGTTTGTGGTTTTGGCTCTTCTGCAGATGCAACCTCAGTTTTCGGCTTAGGGTAGAGACTTTCTGACCTTAACGCTTTCCCCACAATCGATTCAAACGTCTCATCGATGTGGTTAATAAGTTTTTCCCCCAAGTACTGATCCAAACCAGTTATGAATTTCTCATTCTTTTTCTCGGCAGTATCAATAAGAGATAACCCGTACTTCGACAAAGTGTCAAATTCAGCAATGTACTCCGAGACAGCTCTGCCATTCTGCTTGAGCTCCAAGAACCTCTTGAACAACACTGACTTCTGGGCAGCTGGAATGAACTTCTCGCTAAAGCGAGCCTTAAACTGCTCCCAAGTAATCTGGTCTTCGGGAGTAGCTGCCTTTATAGCATTCCACCAATTCATTGCCCGCCCTTGCAGCTGACGGGACGCTAGCTTCCTCTTCATTGCATCCTCGATACCCAAATCCTCGAAGATACGTTCGCAACTATCCACCCAATCTTGAACATCCGTAGCCGACTCCGTTCCGTGGAACGGCTTCCCACCAAGACTAGTATAATCCTTATTCAGCTTGGCGAAGTCGACTCTTGGCGCCTGCACTATTGGACCACCACCATTTCCACCATTGGGAGCTGCCCTCTGTACATCTCTAAGCATCTCTCTCATGAGGTCAGTAAACATCGTCCTCATGTCAGCAACATTCCCATTATTGGCTCCCCTACCAGCACCTCTAGTATCTCGGCTCATCGTCAATCTGAAAAAGGAAACGATTAACGATTCCATAGTGGTGCTAGTGCAGTACGACTTCATCCTTATACTACTAATAGTATATATATATATAGCTTTTAAAAACCAAAGTAATCACAAATACGCTCCCTCGTATACGTATATTATCTCTCCCTGATAACTTCCCTAAGTTAACTACGCAACCTAGAGCTCTGATACCAAGTGTGACGGCCCGCCCCGCACCAGCCTGCATTTCCTCCGAAAGTGCGCTGTACACATGTCCCGACTAGCACGGAACGGTCGCCAAAGAAAGGAAAGAAGGTAATGAACTAATCAAGGAACCTGTAGAATGTCTCACAGCGCATGGAATAAAATATAATAATAACATACTTGACATAAAACAGGTGAGACAGTGTATAAGCTGATAACTAATAATCAATGTCAACATCAGAGCAGCGGAAATCTAAATACAGCTTATTACAACTTTCCAAATTTACTGTCTCTAATCAAAAGAAAACTAAAGTAGAAGATACACCACCAATGCCCAAGCAGTGATCTTCAACAATACAGGGAGAATACTACATATTTTACGTGGAAGCCTCCTGCTCGTCTCCGGATCATCTACCCGTGCATCACCAGCTAACCTGTCTCTAGTCTGCTCGTGTGAGCACCCAGAGTAATAAGAAGAGACATAAAACTCTGGGTCAGACATAAAGCCTGGTATGAGCGATAAGCATCTAAACAAAGTAATAACAGGTATACTAAACCATACCTGAACCTGGACCTGCAACCAAAGAGTTAGTACCACATACCGTACAATACTCCATGGTGCCATAATAAATAGTGTAAGAATACGGGGGTGGGGTGTGCATGTCACAATGATAGCAAACAAATCATCCATAGCAACCATCCTCACATCTCTCACTCAGTGCGTAAGGCGTACGACATCTACCACTTTGGAACACTAGACAAAACTGAGGCAACGACGAATCCCGACTTGTAGAAACCCTGCTATGACCAAGCCAAACACTTGGAGTCATGACCAAACATTTCAATGACCCACTTCATTGGTCGTAGCCCTTGGTTCTACCAATGCCATAAAGGCCCTGAATCCGCCTTCGTACCTCCTACCATAGTGGTCCAAGGCTATAGACGTCGATAACCCCTTAGCACGCGTCCCGCAGCAAAGCCCAACCATGAAGTGAACTCGTTGATTCCCATCTGAATCTTAAGCTCTAACTTCTCATTTGGACCTCCTTTGCATCTCGGGTTTGGTCATCATCTTCACCAGATCGGTTCGGATCCCTTCTCTTGGCTTGGATCGGATCGCTGCCTTCTCCTTGTTTCGGTTCGGATCATTGCCCTCTCATCGTTCCGGTTCGGTTCGTGGTGTTCAACTGGTGGCGGTTCGGTTCGTGATGCTCAACTGGTGGCGGTTCGGTTCGTGATGCTCAACTGGTGGCGGTTCGGTTCGTGATGTCCAGCAAATGACAGTTCGGGTTATGACGTCCAGCCTACGATCCGTCCCTCCTCTCCATCTCCGATCCAATCCTTTGCTTCTACCAGCTCGCGTGACCATATGCCAACTCCGCTCCGATCCGTTCCTTCCCCTCCGACCCGATCCGTACCTTTTCCTCCGATCCGATCCGTACCTTTTCCTCCGATCCGTAACCTGTAGTTTCCAACAGCTTTCCAGCGAGTGTTTATACACCTCTCGACGGCGTTTTCGACCGATCTAACTATTGAAATCAATCACACAACATACCAAAGAGTCATAGCAACATATAACAGCAACCACAAGTAACAAACAACAATTTAAATGAACCAAAATGGATCAAAAGTGGCCAAAACCTCACATTTTCCTATAATCCCTCTTAATCATGTTTAAGCATATGATTAGCAAAACACATCGAAATTAACCCAAATTTCTAACAGAGCCTTAAAACATTATTTTAGAATTTTAAGAATTTTTCCAGAATTTATTTACGTATAAATTCGCTAATCTTCACTAATTACCCTTAATTAACTGTAATTAGTGTCAAAATGATGCTATCACTCACCTTTGCCACAACTAGATCCCCAAAACTGAAATATGCTCTGATTTGGCGCTGTTCCCAATCTTATACAGCAGCTCCAACCTTGCTTTGGTGCTTTTTCTTCTTAATTTAATGTTTGCTAAGCCTAATCTTCAATTAGAAGGTGATTTTTGGGTGTTTTAGAGAGATTTAGAGAGTGGAGGCCATTACTAGGTTAAGAGGAACGAAGGTGGCGGCTCAAAACTGAAATGGAAGTGATAACCTAACCCTAATCAGTCCTCCTATACCTCTAAACTCGAAATTCCCCTGTGGGCCTAGCTGCTAATCACCCGGTTAAGCCCAATCAAGTTGTTTTTCACCATCTGAAACTTGTTTCAGCCATATCTCCCAAACGGTAAGTCCGTTTGGCTAATGTGACCACTCTACGGAAAGAGAAACCATCATCCGGAGCCAATGGAAGTGGTTTCAGGTCAAAATCCCTTTCCAGTCAAAAGTTATGGCCAAAACAGTGATTACTAGGGGTAAAATGGTCATTTAAAAATCGGGAAAAATCATGAACATGGGAAATGACCCCAATAGTCGTCTCCCAAAGTTACATGACCATACGACTTCGTATGTGACAGAAATAAATATTCTACGATTCTATGATGCGTAGAATGCGGGTCGTTACATGTGAACACCTAAAAACTCAATTGCCTAACCATATACATAGGGTACTGCACATTTATGGCATAATACTAGCACTAGGGAAAGGAGTCCATAAAACATAATGCAAAGAGATAGACCGGGCTTTCTGTCCCGTATAAAACAATAGACAGTGGATATAAACAGTGGCAAATTGGTTTTGGCGCAAGAATTTTTATATATTTTCAGTGTAAAAATTGGCATAACAAATCTTTGGAAAACAGTTTTCAAACATCCAACCGAGTATAACAGCAGTTACTTCTGTGCTGGTATATACATATAAAACCGGTTACATATAGAGAAAAAAAGATTATAGACCACATATAGTATTTAGTTCTTATAGTTCAGTTTTTTTCCACTATAGCAAGTCATATGCGCAAGAAAAAATAAAACTCATTCACCAGTGGAAAGTAAGCAACATAGATTTGGTTCTTACAGCCAACACAAGGCTCAAACGAATTAATATGGTACTCACACCTCACACCAGTCAGCATGCTTTACATTGATCAAATACATGTGGTCAAACTCAGATGTTCCAGCATAATTATACACACTTGTGCTAGTCTTATAAAATCATTAGTTGATAAATACTTACTTGCAGATCTAAACAGTAAATGAGTCAGTCATAACTTTACACGGTTTCCTTATTGTAAAGAATTGAACAATTTTATGGTTTAGGTAACAATAAATTAGCAATTGATTCACTATATGGTTAAAGGTATGGGTAAAGCCTGGTCCCTTGTTTACCTTAATTCAGACTTTGATACAGTTGCCAAATATGTGGTGTGTGCTAACCATATACATATTTCTTTATTTGACAAAATATTTCATGTGTAACTTGGTATCCACACAACAAACAACAGAATCACATACCCACTAGCAGCGAACATCAAGTAATTAATTTTGTCTAATATATCCCGGTTCGTATTGATATTGAATTATTTGAAACTCGGATAAATCGTGAGTGAATTACTCACCTTAAATAGCGAAGAACGAAAAACGGTCGGTCGACGGCTTTAGGCTGCGGTCGAGTCAACATTGCTGAAAGAGAAGTAGGAACTACTTGCACGAAGGCTCAGGTGTGTGTGCTTCAGGAAATGGTGATGTCGCTTGGACAAGGGGGAACGACGGTGGTTTCTTGCAAGGGAGGCGCGATGACCCTTTGAATGGCCAGTGGAGGAACATACCTAGTTAAAAGGAGGCGCCGAATTTTTTAGTGGAAGCCATTTTTAATCGATTGGGAAAAGAGAGTTTTTTTTTTTTGGCGGCCATTAATGGGTTTTGGAGAGGATATCGATTTGGGGAAAATATGATTTTGCTGAAGGAAAATGGAAGGGGTGCGAATTTTTTTATAGTAGTAAAATTTTTGAGATAAGAACAACGTTGAATCAAATAGCTTATAGGGAAGGGGCGGACAACAGAATAAGTTGGCGGGTTTTATCAGGGGAAGGTTATATTTTATTTTAATTTAATATTTATTTCGTCCGCAAAATACCCTGTAACACTCTGACTTTGTACCGCTAACGCAACTTCTAAACGCGATAAAAATTATACGTACACCTCTGTCTTCGCATTCTGAACCCAATAAACTTATCTTGGTCGTAATCCGACTCCAATTTTATACGACATTATTTTTAAAATTAAAGTATTTATCATTTCAATTGTTTATTTCCGTTTGTTCACCAACAACCCTGTTTCATTCCAAATTTGAGATGTTAAATTTAAATTTTCTTTATATACACGTGTCTAGACCAATTTCCATATATCTCAAATAATGTCTTCAATTCGTTAACGTTAGTAATGTTTATTTAAATTAAATCGTATATTTTTAAATTCAACCGTGGATATTTTTCCATCAAATTTCAAATCCGATTTAAATATCCAACCAATCTCAATTCAAATATTCAACAATAGATATTTGAGACTCAACCAACCATTCTGAATTCAATCCAGACTCAAACCAATATATTTGATTCTTTTAATTTCTGACCCAAATATCGATATAAAAATTATTATTAATAATAAATTCTTTTATTAATTCCATATTTAGTTTTCGAAATTTCAGGCACGTTGCAATTAGTGGAGAATGTATGGAGCAATCTCAGCCATTACAGAAAGGGCCGGTGGCGGCTTCGCATAGGAGTTAGGATTTTGAAATGATTTTGTGAATATTTATAATATTTTAATTGTTAATTTTACAAATAAATCCCTAAGTCCTAAACAAATCCAATTTCAGTCCAGCAGGAGTTAATCCTACCTAATTGCCCCGTTTCGGATTCAGTAGGCTAGGTCCCGTCAGCCAAACGACTGTTTGTGGCCTGAATTCTTTAATTTAAAATTTAAATCCTTTATTAAATGAATTTAATCATATATTTAAATTCACCGGGCCACATACGGACCTTAAAAATTTCAGAAAAATTATTTCCGGCTTTGTTTTCATGATACAGTCCTAACAAAATTAATTTCGTTGAATTCCGAGACCGTTTGAAAAATGGTCATTTTCAAGTCGATCAAATTTGACTAAAATTGACAAAACACATTTTCTTTTGACACACTCACATATTAATTCCAAAAATCCTGGAAAATTAAACTAAGAAATAATTTGATATTCCGGATCCAACAAAAGTGGTTTCGTCGAAAACGGAGGTCGTTTGAAAAATGGCCTTTTATACGGGCTATAAATTACGCTATAGCGACTGTTCTGAATATTCAACTGGCCATAACTTTTGATTCCCGCTATGAAATTTCGATTTTTCGGATTCGTTGGAAAGATAATTTTAAACAGATTTAGATATTTTTGGTTTCACTAAAATCCGTTAGATATTGAATCCGGTACATTCAGTCAAAGTTCAGGTTTGACTTTTCAAACTACAGTACTTTTTCCAATTCCTTTTGACATCAAAATAAATATATTTTCTCTAACTTCGATTAAAATAAATTTTCAATCATCGTTATTTAAAATAGATTATTTTCACTATTCAAAATTCACTGAAATAGCCAAAATAAAAATTTTAAATTGGTTCAAATTTTCCGGGTTGTTACAATTAAGAAGCGCTATCTATTCTATCCTGTTGTCCTGTTTACCTTGTTATGCCTACCATTTATGTATTGATCTCTCTTATCCACTTTATGTCCCTATCATATTACTTTTATTTATCTACTGGCTAAAAGTAACTTGACTCACCAGACTTATAGTCTGACCCTTTTTGTTTCTCCTTCTTTCTTCCGTTCCCCCCCCCTAAGGTTCTCAAGGGAGGGAATTCTCAGGCTTAGTCAGGATTCTGCTATCATCTTGCTTTGAGCTTCTAGATGTATTGCTCAAGGTTCTATCTTTGCTACTATGGCTTATGATTTGGGGATTATGCTTTCTTTATTATTGTACTATGATATTTAAAGTACAAGACAGAATTTTTAATAATGAACAAAGTTTATGTATTTTCAGACATATGGTGTAACCATGCTTTATGATTAATAAAAGTTGTTTTCATTCCGCTGCAAACTTTTTATATTTGTCTTGTAGTGTTTCTGTTCTGTTTACTAAAACGCTTCACGAAACTTAATGCATTCCCTTTGTGAGTGACATTAACGGACGTGGGGTGTTACAGCTAAGGTGTAGAGACTCAACTATAAAAGTAGATATAAATGAATGCAAAGCGCCAGAATAAAAAAGAGTTCTAACAGGATAATCAAAAAGGAAAATTAAACCTTCGACAGAAACTTTCCTACCTCTCTCTGGTACAACAGTCGTGAGAGCATGCACTTGCCCTCCAGAAGATCCCGTCCTTTGCCTTTGCCCTTGCCTTTTTGGGCAATCCTGGATAAGATGTCCTGCCTTACCGCAATGATAACAACTAGTCTTCTTCTTCTTATTCCTACAATCTTTGGCTATATGACCCATACGACCACAGCTATGACACTTCCTCTTGTGTCTGGGTCTATCATTCTTTCCGCCCTTCTTAGGTTCCACTTTCTTGTTCTGTGCCTCCTCGACCTTAATCTCCTTATTTTCTCCCTTGCCTTCTTCATGAATCTATGCCATATCAACAAGTTTCTCAAAAATTTCTCCTATAGGAATATGGGACATAGCCGAACCATGGAGAGGCTCATTTAATCCTCTTGCAAACCTCAAAGCTTTCTTGTGCAGGGTATTCACTAGCTCCAAACCAAATCTAGCCAACTGGTTAAACTTATCGACATACTCTTTGACATACATGTTGCCTTGCTTAAGCGTCAAGAACCTTTCCATATGCATACTTTCTTCTGCTTGGGAAAGAAATTTCAACTCGAATCTCTATCGAAAATCAAGCCAAGTCTCTACCAAACATCCAGCGTTAGTCACTTCCCACCAAAACGAAGCTTCATCTTTCAAGTGTCAAACTGCTAGCTGAATCTTCCTACGATCGTCAACCTCGAAAATCTCAAACAAATCCTCTGTCCCTTTAAGCCAATTCCTAGCCTCTACGAAAGACTCAGTTCCGTGAAATGGTTTTCCGCCCATAGCACGGAAATCCTTGCATATCTTAGAGAAAGCTTCAGCATGAGGAGGAGGAACAGCGGCTGCAGCTGGGGGAGGAGCGTCTGCTTGGCCTACAACAGGTGTTGTAGCCTCCAGATACCTACGAAACCAAGCTGGTATCTGTACGCCCTCAGGAAGATGAGGTTCCCTAGACTTGCTAAAAAGAAAAATAAAGAGATTTAAATAGAGAACCGAAAGATAGTGCATATGGCTTTGGGGAATATGTCTTTTAAAACAAAATTTTCTCCTAAAAATGCTTCTTTTAAAACCATTTTGAATTTTTTTTTCAAAATCTCTTATCTTATCCGGTAACCTCGCTTTGGTACCAAATGTGACACCCCACATCCGTTAATGTCACTCACTAAGGGAATGCATTAAGTTCTGTGGAGCGTTATAGGTAAACCGGAACAAAAATATCACAAGACAAATAATTTAAAACATAGCGGAATAAAAACTTCAAAGAAACTTCGTGATTCAAAACCCAATTACATGTCAAGTCTGAAAATAAGAAATACTTGTTACATCAAAAGCTTTGTTTTCAAATCCTTAGAGTTCATAAAGAAGCATAAAACAAAATAATAAAACATAGTAGAGCATAATTCCCCAATAAAGCTTAGCCATAGCGGAAAAAGATGTGAAACCAAGCAATACATCTATCAACTTCAAGCTGGAAGAAAGAGAAATCCAAACTAAGCTTGAGTATTCCCTTCTTGAGAACCTAGGGGGAAGAAATGGAAGAAAAGAAGACAAAACAAAAAGGGTCAGACATAAAGTCTGGCGAGTCCAGTACTTTTAGTGCATAAATAAGTAAAAGTAACATGACAGGAATAAACTGGATGAAAAATATAACCATGACATAAGGTAAAGCAGGAGAAATAGGATAAGCATAAACAAATGTCTACTGCGCTTCTCTAACCACTTATTTATTTATTTCTCTGCACCGCTTACTAGTATCACAGAAAAAATGATCCCAACCTCACAGATGGTAGCCTTAGGTGTACTTCTAGTGAGAGGTTTCCACCCCCATACAATCACAGGTAGCTAACTTGCCCTTAAAATTACTAGATGTACCCAAACTACCCCTAATAGATTGGCTCCCTAACCCGTGAATACCTGTGCTGGTCCCACAGTAGGGTGTATCACTCCCTAAAGCGGCAACCCGATACAACTAGATTGCACAGCTTATATACACTGATGCACAGCGTCTAAATCTTCCAGTCCAAAATCTACCCATGCACGCAATGTTTCCGCCGGAACCTTCATTGGCACACCCTCGCTCTTTCTGACCTCTTACAATTAGCCCAGTAAGTGTGCCCCGACCCTGACCTAGTTCAAGGTGCTCGTTTGATAACTATATAGGTTACTGAGTGAATGTATGAGTGTTGCAGTGAGCAGCTGGGTATATATATGAATTGTACTGATGTTTGTAATAAACAAGTTTGATTGAGATAAAATATTATTTTATTGTTGTCAAACAAACTTGTCTATTTTATTCATTCAATTTACAAGTACAAGTATTCTGTGAATGTATTTAAATAGTTGAGTATTAAATAGCTGTACTGTTTGAATGTTGAAATAGAATATTCAATTTAAATAAAATACTATATGAATATATGAATGTCTGTACAGTCGTATTCTATTTAAATATAAATATTATATTCCTGTCTTTGATGTATATGTAGAATAGTACAGTAAAAAACACATTTCAAATAATAAATATTTGGTTGTTATCATCAAACAAAAAATCATATAATTGTGTATACAACACCGTTATATACAACAATCTCCCCCTTTTGATAATGACAAACAAATAAAAGATTTTGAGCACAATAAATGTGTTTGGCCATGAAAATTGAACTCCCCCTATTTATCAGCTCCCCCTACAACAGACAACTCCCCCTATAACTGTGCATGAGTGTAACTGTGCA
The DNA here is from genome assembly GCA_030737875.1 of Allium sativum. Taxonomy (NCBI): domain Eukaryota; kingdom Viridiplantae; phylum Streptophyta; class Magnoliopsida; order Asparagales; family Amaryllidaceae; genus Allium; species Allium sativum. The sequence continues at coordinate 289,677,568 of CM060913.1, forward strand.
TTAGTGAAATGAATGATATGGATAATAATAAATTTTCAAAATTAATAATATTGATAAAATATTCACTCATAAATCAAAATCTCAACCCTTTCTCCCCCTTTTGTTATCATCAAAAGGATACAGAATTTAAAATATAGATGAAAATCGACTAAAAATATAATTTCAGCTTAAGAGGAAGAACGATCATCATAAACCTCAACCAGTCAAACAAAAATCATAATATCCTGAGAACAGGTGGCATATTTCACATTATAGAGAATGACGAATTTACGATGAATTTTATATAAAATTGAGAGAGTTACAAAAATATGATTTTCAATTATTTTCAGAATAATTTTATAAATTGAAGCACAAAAACAGTGATGGATTTGGACTATAATTAATAATTCAATTTAAGTGACAAAATCGAATAATCTCAAATCCCAATACCTATCAATCAATAAATCATAATACGTCATAAGATATCAACACATTTCACAGATTAGAAAGATGGATTGATAGGCTGGTTTTTATACACCAAGGAGAATTTCAGATTAATTTCAACTTATAGCGCATTATTTCCTTTTTCTTTTTATTTTATTTAAGAGCACACTGACCACGCATAACCAGAGCTTGGATTTTTAAATGAGGTTAGAGACACACTTATGTATTAATTATATTTTTTTATCATTTTCAGCTTTAAATAGAAAAACTCCTCGGTATATACAACCAATATGAATGATAGAAATGTGGCAGGTACAGAAATGGACTGTGAAGTAAATTTCTAAATTACTTATATTATGAAATATGACCAACTATACCGGGATCATTGAAAATTCTCAATTTCACTAATTCTGAATAATAACACAGTCACATTTCCATCACAAATATTTCCACTGTTTATTCAAAAAGAATTTTATAAAAACAAATCAACCTCTCCACATTAATATAAAAGACATGATGGATGGCAGAATGATGATAGATAAGCGAGATGGTCGTGAAATAATTGCAATTCAAAGATATTATAATAAATGTTCAACCATCATGAAAATCTAAATAAAAACTCCCCTTGTTGTGAGATATATTGCAGTGATAACCCATCACAATTTCAAAATCTGATAATTATTTTGATGAATTATAAATACAGTTCAATTTGGATATTGATTTCAATTTCTGAATGAATAATCAATAAATAATTTTAAAATTGAAAATCAATTACAAGAGGAAATTGAAAGGTTCTATACAAAGTAAGAGGGAATAGAAAAAATATATACAAAAAAAAATCAGCATTTCTGATACCAATTGGTGTCTCCATTAATGAGGATTGTAAAAAGGCACTGGAGACAAAACAGGAAATTAGAAACAAACAGAAATTCAATCATAAGGCTCAAGCAGACAAGACAAGCAAATTAATTTCATTTATCATAGCAGCAGTCAAAACCAAGTAGATTTTTGAAAACATTTTTCAAAAACAGTATCAGAGCAACACAAAAACCATTTCCAAAGCAGACTTATCAAAGAGATGTTTCAAAGACATTTCAAACAGTCAAAGAATGGTTCATGATCCAAGATTAAATATATGGTTTATTTTAAATCATTTGAAGGAATATGAAGATATCAGGATTTAATGAATCAATCACACCAGATTATAAATTTCAGATCCAAGATATGTGTGAGATTCAATAAATCAATAATTTCAAATGATTTTAAACAAACAAATATTCAAATCAAATAATCATGAAATAACAGTGAGATTTAAGACCAGATTTTGAAAGAAAATTTTCAAAGTATTTCTGACCAGCACAAGGAATTTTCCAAAATATTTACATCAAGTTTGAAGACATATTCATGATTGAAAAATAAAAATTATTTATTTGAAATCACTTGAATGGATGTAGATCATAAGATACAATGAATCAATCACACAGAATTAATAATTTCAGATCTGAGAGGTGTGTGAGATTCAACATATCAGAAATTTCAAATGATCTCAAACAAACAAAAAATCCAAAATAGATGATCATGAATTACAGTGAATTTCAAGATGTACGCAATGATTCAAGACCAAACAAAATATCCAAGCCAATCTGAAATCAATGGAATTATCACAACTGATAAATAGTAGAGTGCTGTAATGAGTATATTATTTCAAGCTTTTATAAAATGAATTAGAAGGAACTCAACCAGTAGAGGTGTGTGAAATCTCATTAAGTATTCAGATCTTTAAAAAAATTAGAATTCAAATTAACAGTGTTCAAGATATGACAAGAATACATCAACACTGCTAAGAATTCAGAAAATAGAAAACAAATTTCAAAACAGTTGCAGATATTTATAAATTTACATTCAAGATATGGAAAAGATTAAAACATCAGATTTTCATTCAAGTGAAGCACATTTCCAGAAAATCAAGAGTTTTGCAACCGGAAGTTAATGAAGCGCAAAAGAAGTTACAATGATATGACAATGACAAATCAAAAAAAAAACAGAAGGTACAGAAGGAGAAATAAAAAAATAAAAGTAGAGAATATTTACAAAGGTGAGTTTAGAGATCATACCAGAATCCAATGTAAAACAGAATATCTAACTCAACAGTCTTGGCTAAGGAATTGTGAATGATTACAGAAGTATTAAGCATCTTGAATCCAAATCTCTTTTGCCTAGCAGTTCCTCGGCCTCCTCCGGTACCTAACAGTTTAGAGAATCGAGTAGTCTAACGAAATTAGTAAAACCACTCACAGTTTTGTTCACATCTTTTGGTACCCAAATCTGTTTATACAACAACCCATCTGAATTTACCTTTGTACCCTTAGAAACCCAAATCTGTTTGAATTTAGACAAAATTGTTTTATTTCCTTTTGGGGTCCAGGATTGTCTAAATGGATCGTTGTACAATAACTTCACATCTCGGTTGTGATTTTAAAACGTTTTAGAATTTCCAAAGTCCAAATTTTCAGAAAGACCCCTTTTGAAGGTTTTTAAAGGATTTTTAAAATCACACGAATTCAAATTTTCAAAGGCATTAGTTTTCCCAAAACCAAGACCATTTTTATTTCCTGGAGAAAGTTGATTTTTCAACAACATATTCAAAGATTTTTCTCCTATTGAAAAACGTTTCAAACTCAATTCAAGATCGTTGATTTTGGATTTAAGATTAGAATTCTCTTTCATCAGATTAGAACAATGATTAATGCTGATCTTCCTTCTTTCAGTATCACTTTGTTTCAGAAACAAATTTTCGTTCTCAAGAAGTTTAATTTTGTCTTGGATTCAAAAATCTCAGATTCAAATTGAATTTGTTTTTCAAATTGTTGTTTTTCAGAACACTTGAATATTTCAATCTCCTTTTCAAGTTCTTTCAAAACAGATTCAGTTTTCAACGGGCTATCTCTTTCAAAAATTTTGAATTTTGAATTTTCAGATGTCTTGAGATTATCTAATTCCTTTTGCAAAATATTGTTTTTACAAATTAGTTCATTCTCGTTTTCTTTTAAAAGCATGATTTCATTTTCAAGGTTTTTCAGATCTTTATTTTGATGAACTAAATTAGAATTGAAATTTAAACAATTTTTGCAGTCGGAATTGACATTTTCAAGCTTTAATTCCAAAATGATATTTCTAGTGATCAACTCGAGTTTTTCAGACTTCAGAATTTTATTTTTCGATTTGAGACTATCAACAGCATTTGTTAATTCAGTACAAAGATAAACCAAATTTTCATATGAAGGATCTTTAGTTTCATCATCTGTTGAGTCTCCATCGACAGATCCATCTGAATTATCATTTGTAAAACCTGTTAAGCATAGATCAGAACTTGAGTTGACATTCCAGGGTTTTGAGTTGTGGTTGTCAGATCTTCCATACTTCGTATTAAGAGTATCCCAGATTTCCTGTGTAGATAAAAAATGACAGATAAGATTAAACTGTTCAGTACTAAGATAACCAAATATAATTTTCATAGCACGAGCATTGAAAGTAATATCTACACTATTAAACCCATTGATAACAGAGACGACCCGAACTTCCTCGGTAAGGAAAGCCCGGATCGCTTTGAGAACAAGCCACATCGAGACGCAAACAGAAGAACATTTCATTGTTTATTACAACAATTCCATCGGAATACAAGAATATACAGAGTATGAATAAATATTACACATTCGATAAATATAAGAGATTACAATAAATTACATAGCAGCGGAAAAATATACAAAACGCAACTGAAAGTAATACACGGATACAGAGCTTTCCGAGCATCGTTCCAGTTGTAAATCAGGATCCTATGAATATAAATCTGCAAAACCAAAACTACTAGCTGCCCGTGTGGAAAATAGGGGCACCCAGAGTTTAGGTTAAAACAATAAACTCCAGGTCAGTCATGTGACTGATGTGAGAACTAAAACAGTCAAGCGACCACGCCGTATAACACGGAACGAGTTTCCTCCCAAGAATACCAGTGCATAAAACAAACAACGCAATGCTAAATAAAGAAAATTAAAGCTATTATAAGACCCAGGTCCCATCACATAATGCAACGCAAGCCGGAGGATAGGGTTTTACCTTACAATAGTCAAAGAATGCTTGATACGTTTAAAAACATATTATTTTGATATTACTATAAGTGTGTAGTGTCAAAACAATTTCAATCATAAGTATCAATCATAGGCGGCATAGCTACCATCTACTATGTCGCCATACTAGGTTCTACAAACAAAACCGAATTATCACGTATTGGAAATTGGATTCCATCATGAGTCGAGGCAAGGGGCAAGCTCCTCTCCGTTTGAGACACTCTAGCAAATGTCTCAGGACCACACACAGCGATCCTTGGATCTTCAGGGCCGGTCCTCTCTTACTTTTGAGGATTGGCAATTCCTGAAAACACGCTTCCCGGTCTTAACAGACCTATATCCGAGGCGCCTCGCATTCCAACAATCGCACATGTGAAAAGTATATAAATGTCAGCCAGTTTAAGCACTGATATCACCACTAGCTAGAAAGAAACGTGTCGCTCTACCTGCAGTCACTATCCCGTTTTTGACTCATACCGAGGTGTGAGGCTCACGAATTCACGCTATACACAAAGCTGCGCCACACAGGCCGTGCTTTGATCATCAACCACAAGACTTTGCTTTTAACCAGAAGCCTTGATCATTTGCCACTTAAGCATGCCACACTGGCAGTTCATGCCATGCGACTGATGTCCATCGATATACAACCTCTGAGCTCGTACGTCTCAGAGAAGGGCGTTAAGCAAGAGAATAAATTCTCCGCCTCTAAACATATGTATATTTAATAGAGATCAATTAACACAGAATAAAATCCAATGTCAGACACACAGTCAATTTACAAGTTCGTTCTAGGTCTGAACGAAGCCGGAGGCACTTTCCTCGCATATCCATCCATCTCCAAGTAGACGATCACCAGCTGACTCCCTCATCTTAGGCGTACAGCCCAATCAAGATCATCAGTAATCACCCAAACGATGTGAAGATTTCCAGTCTTCAATCACCGTCTTCATTTTCGACATATCGTCGAATCGGTTATTCAGAATGGGTATAAACCCGACCTTTCCGAATAACCCGCGTATATAATAACAAATGTTACACAAACCCAACATACGCCTCATTCCAATTCAGAATATTCTTTTATTCAAAATTTCACATTCTTAGGGAGAGGTTCCCATTAATTTTATCAAAGATAAATTCTTCTAAATTTATTCTTTAATCATCCTTTGGATATCATTTCAAACCATATCATGGTTTTCCAAACTAGTCGGGATTAGCGAACCACACCGAAGTAATTATTTATTTTATTTCCCAATCCCAACCTATTCATCCCATGAAGTAAAACCGGTGATACTTCATATCTAACACCACGGTGTTATCGGTTAATTTAATTACCATTTCACGTTCAAATCTAATTAAAGATTTAACTATCGCTTTGGAGCAAAACTGGTGGTACTCCATTCTCGATCACTTTTCAGATTTGATAATTTAAATTATCAATTCACATTTCAATCTAATTAAAGATTCATTAAAACTCCACTTAGTTTTAATCTTCCCAAAAATCAATATCATGTCTTTAACTGGGTTAAAGAACCAATGTCTTCTAAAACACGGCTCACGATAAACGCAAAATCACGTTCTATTGTTAATCGGGTTAAAGAACAGGTGTTATTCAAAACACTGCTCACGATAAACCCAAAAACCAATTTAAAGTCAATTCCAATTAAACACTAGTTAACTGGACAATTTCACTAAATCTTAATTAAAAGATTTATTCTTTCCTAAACTGGGTTCAAGAACATTGTTATTCAAGGCACCATTCACGACGAACCCAAAATCCCATTTGATATTAAATACAAGGCTCTGAATAGAAAATATATCGGCTTATATTCAATATCAAATTCTGAAACGAACAAATATCGTATTGGAAATAACGATATAAATATATCTTTCAAATTTCCACAACCATATCTGTATAATCACGAAATCCAACATCGAAATATTCCGAAGATAATTTCGATTCAAATCCATTCCAATTCGTATATTGTAAATTCTGTTTATTTTTAAAACCACTTTCAAATTCAATTTATTTATTTCAAAAATAAATTGATTTTAATTCTAGTTCAAAACTAGTTCATTTCGATAAAAATCTATTTTTATCTTTTCAAATATGGAGTTTTTCATCCCAATTCTAACCAAATCATTTCTTATGATTCTACACAAATTATTACTATTTTTAATAATTTTATCAAAGCCCGTACAGTCGATTTCCATCAACGGCCATCGAACTGCACTTACAGCGACCTTTTCCAAATTTGATTTGGACATAATTCCAAATCCAACCGTTAGATTTCAAATTTCTAATATTCATTGAAAAGCTCTTTTCGATACGAACCCAACGGTTCTGGATTCATGAGAATCCGACGGTTGGATCTCCCGCAACGTCAATTCGAAGTCAATGGTCGAAATTCGCGAACTGCCGCGAAGCGGCGCTTTCTATTAAAGCCATTATATATATAATATATATGTATATTATATATATTTCGTCGATTTCCTTTTAAAACATATTTGATAAATCGTTTTAAATCCGTTTTCGAAAAAATTTCAACTTCATATTCAATTTCGAATCGAAATTGAATACTCCACATCATCGATATACAAATGATAATATTTTCAAAGCGTTATTTTTTGAAACCACTTCCTTTTCTATATTCATTATAAAAACGAATATAATCGATATAAATATCGTTTGCGTCAAAATGGCGCAACTCTAATCAACACGGCTTTATATATTTCAATAACTTCGTTATTCTATTCAACAAATGAATATTTATTCTATTCAACACATGAATCTATATTTCTTTCAACACGTGAATATTCTCAACACATGAGTATCGTCAACACATGACTATTTCTATTATTTAATATATTTTATAAAATTATGGTATCTATCGTTTGATTTTTAATCAGACTCCAACCGTAAATTAGTAAGAGAACGATTCCCTAAATATTAACCCCGAAGGCCGAAACCAACATCAGATCAATACCCAGGAAACTACTCATCTTATCTAGTTTCCAGTTAGTTTCTAATCTTAAATATGATAAAGATGTAAATTTTATTGTTAAAATATTTTACTCAACACATGATAAGTTTCAACACATGAATATTCTCAACACATGAGCATCGTCAACACATGACTATTTATTCTATTCAACACATGAATCTTCTTTATTCTATTCAAAACATGAATATATATTTTATAATATTCTTTATTTTTTCCCAATTGGAATGAGGCCCAATCAATTACCATATAATGTTAATTATTTGGTTTCCATACAACACATGTATATAATAGCAATAATAAATAATCAACAATCATCCAAAGTGCACCACACAACTGCATAAGCATTAAATATAAATAATTAACGCTTACACAGTCTGTCGACCAATCGATCGACATACAACTAAATAATTGGGATTAGTGTACGCCATATATCATCCCAACACCCATGTGGGGTTTCAAATCAACAAACACTGAATATTATTTGTGCAGTTGGGCGACGTGTAAAATTTATCGTCCCAATTAATATCCTTCAAATAGGTGTACATAAACAACCCATCCAGTTTGTAAATGAATATTTATTTATTCACATTCACTATATTCATATTCACGTTAAAAATATATTTTTAACGATAATTAATTTATTTCAACACATGAATGTTTTATTATTCATCTCACATTAATCATCACAAACAAACTTCACAACACATCAAACAAGCATACAAGTCGTCCATGGTCTGTAGACGACGGGTGTCAGGTGCTGCTAAGCACCGTCTACATCCTAGTATATAATTTTTAACTAGAAAACAAGATTTAAAGTGAGAAGTTCTCACCGACTAGCTAAACCAAATGCCATGACTCTTCATATGTAGAAATCTTCGTCGTGCTCGCCTTTTGTCAATTTCGTTGTCCGTAGCCACTACATATATAAAAATCACATTTTTATATTGTTACTATGTATATAAAAATCCCATTTTTATATTCACTCTATATGGATAAAAATTCTATTTTTACCCCGATGTTCATATAATAAAGATTACATTTTTATTTCCACTTCATATATATAAAAATCGAATTTTTATCGTTACTTCATATGTATAAAAATCGAATTTTTATATAATAAAAAATCACTTCTTTATATGCTTAACATATAAATAAAGATCAAATTTTTATTCTACTTCATTTCTATAAATAAAAAACATATTTTATAAATAAAAATTATATTTTTAAATCAATGTCATTTACAAAATAAATAATAAAAAAAATTAAGAAGCTCACAGTTTAAAATCTGGAACTCCGGCGATCTTCCTTCTGTATCATTCCTCATGCCTGTACACTGTCGAATCTTCATCGTCTTCTAGGGTTTTTTTTCTTCTTTCTTTTTTTCTTTTACTTTTTCTTTTTTTGCTGGAAGGGGGAAATCGGTAAAAATCAAATTTTTAGTGGAGGGGGCCCTCTGGTCATAGCTGCGGTCGGGGAAGGGGCGGAGCAGGTGTTTGAGGTGGAGGCAGGGGGTGCGGTGGCGGGTCATTGGCCTGAGGCGGTTGTCTATTGCGGTCTAGGGCACGCGTTTTCTGGGAATTGGGGGGGGAAGGGAAGGGGAAGTGGTGGAGGAGGAGAGGGGGGGGTCACGGCTCGAGCGGCGGAGGCGGGGGGGGTCACGGCTCGAGCGGCGGAGGCGGGGCAGCCATGGCGGCGGTGGCGCAACGCTAAGAAGGGGCGACGGGCTGTAAAAAAGGGGGGCGGCTCGTTCTTTTTTAATTTTGACTGAGGAGGGAAATAGTGAGGGTTTGACCGATATTTACTTATATATATATATGTATATATAATAATTTAATATTATTAGAAATCACAAGAATGAAGAATGTATAAGTGTCAAAAACCTTGTCAATGGCGACGACACCCTCTTTGAATCCCTCTTCTTCTTCGTCCATCTTCTCCTTTGATTCGTCCTCTTTTCCTCCTTTACCTACTCATCTACCCCCCTGACCCTCCTCCTCCCCCTATAATCTCCAACTCTGAATCTTCTAATCCAGTTAACTTGGTTGAATCTACTAATATTATTAGTGGATTTTCAGATCGAGTTTTGGATCCATCGTTATCCTTGCTTAATACTTCTGGATCTATTGGCATTGCTGTTTCTGCTCAACTAGGTAACACATTGAACACCTTGCCTCTTAATCCTTCTCTTGATAAAGTTAAATCTGTGAGGATTGATCCTGTCTCCAATGGCTCAAATGCACAACCTATTTCCACTTCTTCCAATGTTGTTGGAGTTTCTTCATCAGCTGGTTTAAACAATTTGCCGAGCACCTCAACTGCAGTCCCCATTCCTATTAAATCGGATTATCTGTCTCTTTTTAATTCTTTGCCTAAGAACGCTGGATCCTATAAGCCTATTCAGTTTGGCATTGTTAGGGATGGGAAACCCAAGCTATTTCCAGATCTGGTCAAATTAGAAGGGATGAAGTTTTGGGACAGATATTTGGTTGGCTTTTTCCTGGATGGCTCTATGTCCTATCTAACTGTTGTGAACTCTCTGCTTAGAGTGTGGAAATTAAAAGGTGAAGTGAGTATTAAATCAGATGGTATGTTCTTCTATTTTGAATTTGCTAATGAAATGGAAAGAGATCGTGTATTGAGATCTGATCCTGTATTCATAAATGGTGGAATGTTTATAATAAATGAATGGGATCCTTTAATTGGTAACTCACAAACCCAGGTCAAGAAAGTACCCATATGGATTCATTTACATAGAATACCACTTTTGCTATGGACTTTGATAGGAATTAACTGGTTATCATGTCATGTTGGTAGGCTTATTTGCTTTGATTCTAGTACTGAAAAGTTACAGAGAATAAGATATGCTAAGGCTTTAGTGGAAATTACACCTGATTATGAATTGCCAGATAGTATTCTTGTGTCTGGTTTAGGTGAGAAGTGTCATTCTGTTCATGTTTCTTATGACTAGAGGCCCCTCATTTGTACTAATTGCAAGGTATTTGGTCATGCAACAAGTAATTGTGAATTGATTGCAAGGGAATCTGGTGGTAATGTGAGTCAGGTTGGTTGTGATGTGGGTAATTTCAGGAATGTTGTTGTTAAGTCAGTTGTTCATAGACCTGAGGGTAGAAGAGTCTTGAAGCCTACCTTGTCAAAGCAAAATAACAATGGGTGGAATAAAGTTATAAATAAGAAAAAGAAGGTTTGGATGCGAAAAGAAGATGGTTATGATAATGATGTTGTAGGTGATATGAATCAACCATGGAGGAAGTTGTTCAAATTAATGGAGCTGGTGAAGCAGGAGTATCTAAAGAAATGAACAATTCTGAACAAATGGAGATCAATGTACAGCTTCAGGGAAGGGATAATTCGAATATTATAATTGCTGATGAGCATAGAACTGTACAATCCAGAAGAATTTGGTTAGTGAAACAAATTTTGAAGGGATTTTAAAGGAGGCAGTAGCTAATGAGTTCCATACAAATAATCCTTTTGAGGTTCTTATTTGTCAAACTGGTCATCATTCTCTGCCTGAAACTCAAGCTTCTTCAATGTCAACTGGTTCAAATAGCCAATAATCTGCAGCTCTTTCATCTAGATCTAATACTTCTCTGAATCTTTCATCTACCAATTCCTCATCTAATTGTACTATGTCTTGTGCTTCTTCATTTAGTTCACAGTCACCATCGAATTCATCTTTAGCTTTCAATGGTCTTTCATCATCTCCCAATTCACATTTATCACTCCCTCCTCATATCATTTTACCTCCTCCAGCTAATTCATCCTCTCAACAATGTTCAACAGCCTCTTCATCAGGTGTTATGTCATTTGGGAGTAAAAAGAAAACTAAAAAGAAAAAGAAAAATGTTATGAAGGAGAATACTCCTCCTGTTGAGGACCTTAATGAGGGAACTGATATTAATCTTGAACAAGTTATGCCATCAAATACTTCTAAATCTTCTTCATTGAGACATACCAGGAGTCATCCTAATGTCATCTTCAATCCTATTCCCTTTAAATGACAAGTCCTATATGTTTCTGGAACATTAGAGGGGCTCATTTACCCTCAAAGCAATGTGAAATTAAAGCCATGATAAAAGAATATAATATCCAATTAATGTGCATTTCTGAAACTAAATTGGATAAATTGTCCACTGAGAATGCTGCTAAATTTATTGCTCCTACTTGGTCATTTGATCATAATCTTGATGCAGCCTGTTTTGGAAGATTGTTAATAATTTGGAATCCTAGAGTTTTTAAACTTGTCAAAGTTTCTGAAACCGACCAATTTATTCATTACAACTGCTCTTATCTTCTCTCTAATTCATCTTTTTATCTAACTTCTGTCTATGCTCAGAATGCTGTTTCTGCTCGTTCTACCTTTCTTGAATCTGTCCACCTTTTAAATCCATCTAAGGATCCTTGGATTTTAGGAGGTGACTTTAATTGTATGTATAGTAGTAGTCAAAAATTAGTAGGTTGTCCTCTTGCCTTAAAGGATATTGCTCCTTTAAATCAAATGATCATTAAGTCTTCTCTTTTTCCAGTTCAAAGCTATGGCTTAACTTTTACATGGTCTAATAGTGCTCGTTCTGGTCCATCTACTTTTTGTAAACTTGATCACATATTTGCAAATCCTTCCTTCTTTGACTCTTGGCCCAAATCTTATTGCATCATTCCTTCACCTATTTTATCTGATCACCGTCCTTTGGTGTTTCAGTGGGGTAATGAAGTTGCTATTGACAAGGGTAAAAAATCTTTTAAATTTTTTAATTTTTGGTGTGATCAACAAGAATTTTCTAGTATTCTTTTGCAGGTGTGGAACTCTCAAGCACATCAGAATCCTATTATTAATCTTCTTAATAAGATGAAGCTTTTCAAATCTCAGATTAGAAATTGGGCTTCCCTGAATTTTGGGAAAGGTGCTCTGAAGTCTTCTTCTATCAGATATGAACTAGCTTGCATTCAACAGGAGATTCAACAAAGGCCATTTGATTTAAATCTCAGGCAACAGGAATTGTCAAGGCAAAAGAAACTGGATGTCAATTGTTAATTTTGGAATTGCAGGCTTTAAAGCAACAGGCTTTTATAAGGAGGGAGTCTGAAGGTGATAGAAATTCCAAATTCTTTCGTAACTCAATCAAACTTCATAAAGCTCTGACTTCAGTTTTCATGATAAAAGACATGCATGGTAATATTCATGATTCTGAAGACAAGATTAATGAGGCTTTTGTCAAATATTTTTCTTCTATCTTAGCTAATCCAAACCCTCATAATTCCAACATAAATCCGCTTTTCCATATTCAATTCTGCTCAATCTGAAGGACATATTTCTCTAATTTCTAGTGATGAGATTAAGGAAGCAGTTTTTAAATTGGATACTAATAGCTGTGGAGGCCCTGATGGTTTTAATGCATATTTTGTTCAAAAGAATTGGAATGTTATTGGTGATGATATTATCAAAGCTATCTTGCATTTTTTCATGACCAATCAACTACCAAATTGCTGGTCTGCAACCACAATTGCTCTTGTACCTAAAATTGACAACCCAGTCTCATTTTCTGATTTCAGGCCTATTTCATATTGCAATATATTTTATAAAATCATTTCTAAAATCCTTGCTAATAGGTTACAACAGGTTTTGTCTTCTATTATATCCTCTAATCGATCTGCTTTTCTACAAGGAAGACCCATCTCTGACAATATTTTAATCACACAAGAGCTTCTATATGGTTATAATATAAAGGGTATTTCTCCTAGATGTATGTTGAAATTGGACATAAAGAAAGTTTTTGATTCAGTTAGTTGGCAATCTATTATGGCTATTTTTGTGAGGATGAATTTTCCAGTTCCTTTTCTTGCATGGTTATTTACATGTATATCATCTCCAAAGTACTCTATTTCAAGAAGTGGATGTCTGCATGGATTCTTCAAAGGTACACAGGGGGTGAGGCAAGGTGATCCCTTATCTGCTTATATTTTTATCACAGTCATGGAATTGTTGAATTCTATTCTGGTTGATCATGTTATGAATAATAAGTTAGAGCTTCATCCTAAATATAAATCTCCCATGATCATTCATCTTCTTTTTGCTGATGACCTTGTCCTCCTTACAAAGCCCAATGATAGTAATATACAGTGTATTATGGATATATTACACTCCTTTTACTTGATGACTAGTTTACAGATTAATCTTAGTAAATCTCATGTACTATTTGTCGGCATATCTAATGCTAAGAAACTGGAGTTGATTACTAAGTCTGGTTTAAATGAGATGCCTGTTAATTCCACTTACTTAGGATTGCCTTTGATTTGTTCACGAATTTCTAAAAGTCAATGTCTTCCTCTTTTTGAAAAGATTATTTCAAAACTCCAGCAATGGCCCTCATGTTCTCTTTCACAAGCTGGTAGATTAACTATTGTACAATCTATTGCTGTTGCTTTTACAACTTATTGGAAAAGGCACTACATCCTTCCAGTAAAACTTGTCAATATGATTATTAGTGCACTCAACAAATTTCTTTGGCATGGTGATCCATTCTCCAAGCAAATGATTCCTATTTCCTTTTCAAAACTGTTTGATTCCAAAAGACATGGTGGTTTGGGCATTACCAATTTGTATACCTGGAATAAGGCAGCAATTTCTTCTTTTATTGACAAGTTATATAACTCTGAATCCTGTCTTTGGTCAAAATGGATTAAGGCTAATCTGATAAGAGAGAAGAAATTTTGGATAATGGATATTCCAACTAGTTGTAGTTGGAGAAATATCCTGAAACTTCGTAGTGATGTCTTGCCAATGGTTCAATGTAATTTTTTGTATGTTAGAAACTTGTCTTTTTGGCATGACCCTTGGTATAAGGCTGGTGTGATTTTGAGTTCATTGGTGGAGTATGGTTTGAGAAGGCTCTCTGGCATTTCAGAACAAGCAAAGGCAGAATATTATATCCATGATGGTGTGGTACTCCTTCCACACTCTAGTTCAGCTTTGCTTAGATCAGTGTGGTCAAAGATTACTGAAGGCTTTAAAGTTAAAGGTGATTCTGGTATTTCATGGTTGGGGAAATGCCATTCTATTCAACATGTATATTCATATTTGCAAGGTGAAAAGAAGGTTTTTCCATGGGCTAAGAGAGTCTGGTTATCTAATAACTCAGCAAAAGACAATTTTCTTTTATGGAAAGTGATGGCAAATGCAATTAATACAAAGGACAAACTGTTTAAGATTGGGGTGGTTAATGATGAGCTTTGTTTACTGTGTGGTGCTCCAATGGAGACAAATGTTCATATCATTTTTGAATGCTCTTTCCCATATCAAATTTGGTTGAGAACCTTGGCTTTAGGTAATTTTCATCTGCCTTCTCCAGTAAGTATCACTGGATGGTTTAATATTTACAAGGCAACTCGATGGAAAAATCAACAAACAAAGGTTCTAATTACTATCTTGAAGAAGTTTGTTAATGGGATTTGGGCTGAGCGTAATAGAAGAGCTTTTGGACATGGTGCAATGTGTGCTAATCAGGTCTTTATTAATATTCAGAATATGATTTTGAAGAAGCTCATCCTTGCATAGTTGGTGTTCTTTGATGGACGATGCATTTGAAGAGAATTTGCTGGATGATATTTCTTGATTTGTTCTTTGAGTGCTGTTGTAAGTTGGTGCTGTCAAGCTTGTGAAGTTTAGTTGAGCAATATTGTTTTTTGTTTTATTGTATAGCATTGAGTTTTTTCTAGTTACACTTGTATAGCTTTTTTTTTTCTCAATGCTGGTTGTATTGTATTGAACCTATTGTATTTTCTTTTCGTTTAATTCATTTTTGTTTGCCAAAAATAATTTAATATTATTTTTCTTCATAAAAGTTGACTTTGTATACTAACCCTAAACGAGACCCAAGGACTGTCGCCCCTAGCTAATTACCTCCATTCCGAACACAATGGGATATGTATCGTAGGCTGATTCGATCGTTTCGATCGGTTTTCGTCAAAATCAACATATAACTCTATATATTGAATTTGAACGCACATTTCATTTTACCGGGGCCACATACTAACTAGAAAAATTCCCAAAAAATATTTTCTAGCCTCATATTGACGATACGGTCCTAACAAAACTAGTTTCGTCGAATTCTGAGACCGTTTGAAAAGTGGCCATTTTCCAGTCGATTAAAATTAACTAAAACTGGTCAAATGTGATTTCCTTTGCCACGCTCACATATTAAATCAAAAAATTACGAATATTGAAACCTAGCAATAATTTGACATCACGGATCCAACAAAAGTGGTTTCGTCGAAAACCGAGGTCCTTTGCAAAATTTCCATTTTTAAGGGCCCGAATTCCATAACGACTATTCTGAATTTTCAACTGGACATAACTTTTGATTCCCGCTATGAAATTTCAATTTTTCGGATTCGTTGGAAAGATATTCTCAATTAGATCCTAATATTTTTGGTTTCGCTAAAATCCGATTTATTTTGAATCCTGTACATTCATTTGAACTTAGAAATCGAATTTTCGAACTACCGCGCCATTTTCAATTCCTTTTATAATTAAAAATAAAATATTTATATTCTAACGACGATCTATATAAATATATACGTTCGAATTCTATTCAAAATAAATTTCTCGTCGCTATTATTTAAAACAATTCATTTTAAATATTCAAAATTCGCTAAATTCGCCAATTTTTTTTTAAATTGGCTCGGATTTTCCGGGTTATTACAATCTCCCCCACTTAAAACTTTTCGTCCCCGAAAAGGAACGAAGCTGAAAGTCGTTTAACTAATCAACTCAACTTCCATTATTTTCTTTACGGCTTAAGTTCTTCAACTTTTCAGTTTCTAAGAACTTTTCAAATTCTTCAAAAATTTGGCTAACACCCTAAATTTTTGAAAAATTTCGCCATAACCTCCCCTGCGCCGGGGACTTCGAGATATTTCAAATAGCCTCCCATGGCCCTCATCAATCCAAAAAGAAAAAGAAACAGCCAACCGGCTAGCCAATCGGCCCATAAAATCATCCAAACCCAAAGAAATACAATAAACATGTACCTATTTGTCAGGCAAACAATTTTATTCTTCTGCTCTAGCCTCCTTGCTATGACCTGTTCAATGTAAGTACATGTATATGCATGCAAATGCGACTAATTTTCAATAAAACTTACTATTTGGTTCAATTTGGCTAAAGGTTCAACATTTAATTAATCGAACAATAATCAAGCAACACAATCAGCAATCAATTTGTTGATTTAATGTTTCAAATTCATAATTTTGATATATATACAGAAAATCATGTTTTTGATGCCAAATCACAACAAATAATCCTATATAAGTTTTGGTTCTCACACCAGTCTAATGGAAATATATAGATATCACACCTTCGAAACTCGAACACAAATACTGATAATGCGGCCGCATTACCAGAATTTTCTCCGGGTGACTAGAATGTGATTCTATATCTATCCAGTATATTAAAACTTCGAATATACGTTCATGACGCGTATATGCAAAACCTTTATATACTTGATTGTCCAAATTCAATACAAATAATATATTCAAATACGTTGAATAAGATTTAAATCTTCAAAACAATTTGGTTTTATTTTGAAAATATACTCTTCACACTCGTTCTAGGATACTACTGATCCCATCTCTAACGAGTCATTCTAATTGGATATTACTAATCCAATATCTGATGAATTCTTTCGTTCGATTCTAATGTGTCTTGTTCTCGAGCCCTGTAAACCAAATCTCTGATACCACTCTGAGACGACCCGAACTTCGCCGGTAAGGAAAGCGTGGATCGCTTTGAGAACAAGCCACATCGAGACGCAAATAGAAGAACATTTCATTGTTTATTACAACAATTCCATCAGAATACAAGAATATACAGAGTATGAATAAATATTACACATTCGATAAATATCAGAGATTACAATAAATTACATAGCAGCGGAAAAATATACGAAACACAACTGAAAGTAATACACGGATACAGAGCTTTCCGAGCATCGTTCCAGTTGTAAATCAGGATCCTGTGAATATAAATCTGCAAAACCAAAACTACTAGCTGCCCGTGTGGAAAATAGGGGCACCCAGAGTTTAGGTTAAAACAATAAACTCCAAGTCAATTATGTGACTGGTGTGAGAACTAAAACAATTATTAATTTTAATTTTTAAAGTTAGGTAAATCAAGGGACCACGCCGTATAACACGGAACGGGTTTCCTCCCAAGAATAAAAGTGCATAAAACAAACAGCGCAAAGCTAAATAAAGAAAAATGAAGCTATTATAAGACCCAGGTCCCATCACACAATGCAACGCAAGTCGGAGGATAGGGTTTTGCCTTATAATAGCCAAAGAATGTTTGATACGTTTAAAAACAGATTATTTTGATATTACTATAAGTGTATAGTGTCAAAACAATTTCAATCCTAAATATCAATCATAGGCGGCATAGCTACCATCTACTATGTCGCCATACTAGGTTCTACAAATAAAACCGAATTATCACGTATTGGAAATTGGATTCCATCATGAGTCGAGGCAAGGGGCAAGCTCCTCTCCGTTTGAGACACTCTAGCAAATGTCTCAGGACCACACACAGCGATCCTTGGATCTTCAGGGCCGGTCCTCTCTTACTTTTGAGGATTGGCAATTCCTGAACACACGTTTCCCGGTCCTAATAGACCTATATCTGAGGCGCCTCGCATTCCAACAACCACACAGGTGAAAAGTATATAAATGTCAGCCAGTTTAAGCACTGACACCACCACTAGCTAGAAAGAAACGTCGTGCTCTCCCTGCAGTCACTATCCCGTTTTTGACTCATACCGAGGTGTGAGGCTCGTGAATTCATGCTATACACAAAGCTGCGCCACACAGGCCATGCTTTGATCATCAACCACAAGACTTTGCTTTTCAACAGAAGCCTTGATCATTTGCCACTTAGGCATGCCACACTGGCAATTCATGCCATGCGACTAATGTCCATCGATATACAACCTCTGAGCTCATACGTCTCAGAGAAGGGCGTAAAGCAAGAGAATAAATTCTCTGCCGCCAAACAGATGTATATTTAATAGAGATCAATCAACACAGAATAAAATCCAATGTCAGACACACGGTCCATTTACAAGTTCGTTCTGGGTCTGAACGAAGCCGGAGGCACTTTCCTCGCATATCCATCCATCTCCAAGTACGTCTGGACGATCACCAACTGATTCCCTCATCTTGGGTGTACAGCCCAATCAAGATCATCAGTAATCACCCAAACGATGTGAAGACTTCCGGTCTTCAACCACCGTCTTCATTTTCGACATATCGTCGAATCGGTTATTCAGAATGGGTATAAACCCGGCCTTTCCGAATAACCCGCGTATATAATAAACAAATGTTACACAAACCCAACATACGCCTCATTCCAGTTCAGAATATTCTTTTATTCAAAATTTCACATTCTTAGGGAGAGGTTCCCATTAATTTTATCAAAGATAAATTCTTCTTAATTTATTCTTTAATCTTCCTTTGGATATCATTTCAAACCATATCATGGTTTTCCAAACTAGTCGGGATTAGCAAACCACACCGACGTAATTATTTATTTTATTTCCCAATCCCAACCTATTCATCCCATGAAGTAAAACTGGTGATACTTCATATCTAACACCACAGTGTTATCGGTAAATTCAATTACCATTTCATGTTCAAATCTAATTAAAGATTTAGCTATCGCTTTGGAGCAAAACTGGTGGTACTCCATTCTCGATCACTTTTCAGATTTGATAATTTAAATTATCAATTCACATTTCAATTTAATTAAAGATTCATTAAAACTCCACTTAGTTTTAATCTTCCCAAAAATCAATATCATGTCTTTAACTGAGTTAAAGAACCAATGTCATCTAATACATGACTCACGATAAACCTAAAATCACGTTCTATTGTTAATCAGGTTAAAGAACATGTGTTATTCAAAACACCGCTCACGATAAACCCAAAAACCAATTTAAAGTCAATTCCAATTAAACACTAATTAACTGGACAATTTCACTAAATCTTAATTAAAAGATTTATTCTTTTCTAAACTGGGTTCAAGAATATTGTTATTCAAGACACCATTCACGACGAACCCAAAATCCCATTTGATATTAAATACAAGGCTCTGAATAGAAAATATATTGGCTTATATTCAATATCAAATTCTGAAACCAACAAATATCGTATTGGAAATAACGATATAAATATATCTTTCAAATTTCCACAACCATATCTGTATAATCACGAAATCCAACATCGAAATATTCCAAAGATAATTTCGATTCAAATCCATTCCAATTCGTATATTGGAAATTCTGATTATTTTTAAAACCACTTTCAAATTCAATTTATTTATTTCAAAAATAAATTGATTTTAATTCTAGTTCTAGACTAGTTCATTTCGATAAAAATCTATTTTTATCTTTACAAAAATGGAGTTTTTCATCCTAATTCTTCCCAAATCATTTCTTATGATTTTACACAAACTATTACTATTTTTAATAATTGTATCAAAGCCCGTACAGTCGATTTCCATCAACGGCCATCGAGCTGCACTTACAACGACCTTTTCCAAATTTGAATTGGACATAATTCCAAATCCAACCATTAGATTTCAAATTTCTAATATTCATTGAAAAGCTCTTTTCGATACGAACCCAACGGTTCTGGTTTCAGGAGAATCTGACGGTCGGATCTCCTGCAACGTCAATTTGAAGTCAATAGTCGAAATTCGCGAACTGCCGCGGAACGACGCGTTCTATTCAGGCCATTATATATATAATATATATATTATATATATTTCGTCGATTTCCTTTTAAAACGTATTTTATAAATCGTTTTAAATTCGTTTTCGAAACGATTTCAACTTCATATTCAATTTCGAATCGAAATTGAATACTCCACATCATCAATATACAAATGATAACATTTTCAAAGCGTTATATTTTGAATTCACTTCCTTTTCTATATTCATTATAAAAACGAATATAATCGATATAAATATCGTTCGCGTCAAAATGGCGCAACTCTAATCAACACGGCTTTATATACTTCAATAACTTCGTTATTCTATTCAACAGATGAATATTTATTCTATTCAACACATGAATCTATATTTCTTTCAACGCATGAATATTCTCAACACATGAGTATCGTCAACACATGACTATTTCTATTATTTAATATATTTTATAAAATTTTGGTATCTATCGTTTGATTTTTAATCAGACTCCAACTGCAAATTAGTAAGAAAACGATTCCCTAAATATTAACCCCGAAGGCCGAAACCAACATCAGATCAATACCCAGGAAACCACTCATCTTATCTAGTTTCCAGTTAGTTTCTAATCTTAAATATGATAAAGATATAAATTTTATTGTTAATATATTTTACTCAACACATGATAAGTTTCAACACATGAATATTCTCAACACATGAGCATCGTCAACACATGACTATTTATTCTATTCAACACATGAATCTTCTTTATTCTATTCAACACATGAATATATATTTTATAATATTCTTTATTTTTTCCTGATTGGAATGAGGCCCAATCAATTACCCTATAATGTTAATTATATGGTTTCCATATAACACATGTATATAATAGCAATAATAAATAATCAACAATCATTCAAAGTGCACCACACAACTGCATAAGCATTAAATATAAATAATTAACGCTTACACAGTTTGTCGACTAATCGATCGACAGACAACTAAATAATTGGGATTAGTGTACGCCAAATATCATCCCAACACCCGTGTGGGGTTTCAAATCAACAAACACTGAATATTATTTGTGCAGTTGGGCGATGTGTAAAATTTATCGTCCCAATCAATATCCTTCAAATAGGTGTACATAAACAACCCGTCCGGTTTGTAAATGAATATTTATTTATTCACCTTCACTATATTCATATTCACGTTAAAAAATATATTTTTAACGATAATTAATCTATTTCAACACATGAATGTTTTATTATTCATTTCACATTAATCATCACAAACAAACTTCACAACACATCAAACAAGCATACAAGTCGTCCATGGTCAGTGGATGACGGGTGTCGGGTGCTGCTAAGCACCGTCTGCATCCTATTATATAATTTTTAACTAGAAAACAAGATTTAAAGTGAGAAGTTCTCACCGACTAGCTAAACCAAATGCCACGACTCTTCATATGTAGAAATCTTCGTCGTGCTCGGCTTTTGTCAATTTCGTTGTCCGTAGCCACTACATATATAAAAATCACATTTTTATATTATTACTATGTATATAAAAATCCCATTTTTATATTCACTCTATATGGATAAAAATTCTATTTTTACCCCGGTGTTCATATAATAGAGATTATATTTTTATTTCCACTTCATGTATATAAAAATCGAATTTTTATCGTTACTTCATATGTATAAAAATTGAATTTTTATATAATAAAAAAATAACTTCTTTATATGCTTAACATATAAATAAAGATCAAATTTTATTCTACTTCATTTCAATAAATAAAAATCATATTTTATAAATAAAAATTATATTTTTAAATCAATGTTATTTACAAAATAAATAATTTAAAAAATTAAGAAGCTCACAGTTTAAAATCTAGAACTCCGTCGATCTTCCTTCTTTATCATTCCTCATGCCTGTACACTATCGATTCTTCATCGTCTTCTAGGGTTTTTTTTTCTTTCTTTTTTTCTTTTACTTTATCTTTTTTTGCTGGAAGGGGGAAATCGGTAAAAATCAAATTTTTAGTGGAGGGGGCCCACTGGTCAGAGCAGCGGTCGGGGAAGGGGCGGAGCAGGTGTTTGAGGCGGAGGCAGGGGGTGCGGTGGCGGGTCATTGGCCTAAGGCGGTTGTCTATTGCGGTCTAGGGCACGCGTTTTCTGGGAATTGGGGGGGAAGGGAAGGGGAAGCGGTGGAGGAGGAGATGGGGGGGTCACGGCTCGAGCGGCGGAGGCCGGGCAGCCATGGCGGCGGTGGCGCAAGAAGGGGCGACGGGCTGTAAAAAGGGGGGTGGCTCGTTCTTTTTTAATTTTGACTGAGGAGGGAAATAGTGATGGTTTACAGATATTTACTTATATATATATATAACAATTTAATATTATTTTTCTTCATAAAAGTTGACTTTGTATACTAACCCCAAACGAGACCCAACGACTGTCGCCTCTAGCAAAATACCCCTATTCCGAACACAATGGGATATGTATTGTAGGCTGATTCGATCGTTTCGATCAGTTTTCGTCAAAATCAACATATAACTCTATATATTGAATTTGAACGCGCATTTCAATTTACCGGGGCCACATACTAACTAGAAAAATTCCCGAAAAATATTTTCTAGCCTCATATTGACGATACGGTCCTAACAAAACTAGTTTCGTCGAATTCTGAGATCTTTTGAACAATGGCCATTTTCCAATCGATTAAAATCAACTGAAACTGGTCAAACGCGTTTTCCTTTGCCACGCTCACATATTGAATCGAAAAATTACGAATTTTGAAACCTAGAAATAATTTGACATCACAGATCCAACAAAAGTGGTTTCGTCGAAAATCGAGGTCATTTGCAAAATTTCCATTTTTAAGGGCCCGAATTCCATAGCGACTATTCTGAATTTTCAACTGGACATAACTTTTGATTCCCGCTATGAAATTTCAATTTTTCGGATCCGTTGGAAAGATATTTTCAATTAGATCCTAATATTTTTGGTTTCGCTAAAATCCGATTTATTTGGAATCCTGTACATTCATTTGAACATAGAAATCGAATTTTCTAACTACCGCGCCATTTTCAATTCCTTTTATAATTAAAAATAAAATATTTATATTCTAACGACGATCTATATAAATATATACTTCGAATTCTATTCAAAATAAATTTCTCGTCACTATTATTTAAAATAATTCATTTTAAATATTCAAAATTCGCTGAATTCGCCAAAATAAAATTTTTAATTTGGCTCGGATTTTCTGGATTATTACAATAACAACATCCCAACATTTAATATTAACAGATTTTAAATAAAATTCCATTTTGAATTTCCAGTTTGAAAAATCCGTTCCATCGAAAATAGTTGGAAATGAACTGGACTGACTCTCTGTCGACTGACAACTAGGATCCATGATTCTAGGGTTAATGAGATTACCAGGCTCTGATACCACTTGTTGGATCTAGATTAACCCTAGAGAGGGGGGGGGTGAATAGGGTTTACTAAAATTTATCACAGAGTTCAAATATTATAAGATATTAAAAACTACTCACAGATCCCTGAATATAACAGAAACTGAAATGCAGAAAGTAAATGACACAAGATATACCCAGCTTTGGCAAAATCCTACCTACTGCTGCATTCCTAAGGTTTCTACTAGGTGATAGAACAGATCCCGCATATAAGACCATGTACACTCGCAATCCCTGCTCCTATTCTAACCCTACGCTCAAAACTTTAGACTGACCGATATCCCTTCGACCAGATTTCCCCTAGTTTTACAAACACTAGTAAACTGCCAGTTATCACTCTAACTGGTTTCCCCTAGAATTTTACAGACTCTAGAAACTGTTTGGTTGTTACAAAATAAAACAATACAAAACAATTTAAAAAACAAAGAAAAACCCCTTTTAAAAGTTAAGCCCAAAACTCTTCATCGCTTGGCCGACCCATTCACATTTTCTTTCCACCCGAATTGTTTATTCTGAGGAAACAAAAAGGCAGCTTCAAAAGGGAAATTAGGGTTTCTTTTCTCGAGCTCTCCAAATCGAATTGATACTGATGAAGATTAGTTCTCTGTTGATTTCTTCTAGATCTCTCTCTTTCTCGTCGTCGATTTGGAGTTGATCGAAAATACAATAGTGAGTGAATTTATTTTAACTAACTGCTCTTGAATTTGTGCTCTGGTTTTTCGATAATAATTCTGCCAGTGATGATGGGTATTCTTAGGGTTATTCGAACCCTATTGTCTCCGATTTCTTGCATATGACTTGAATTTGATTGTCCCTTGATTTGTGCGGTTTCCTCATATCAAATTCACGGTTGAAATTGAAATGCGTGATTTGATGTGATGTACCTGGACTTGATTTTGGCCTTCAAATAGATTTGTCCCTTGCATGAAATCTTTGATTGATGAATTTCCGAGAATAAAATTCTTGCCCAAAGTTTGTGCATTTGAAATCTGGAAATATGTCAAAAAACTTGCAAAGTATTTGTTCGCTGATTTTCTTGATTTATCCCATGTATGCCGTGTAGATTGCAGAGATAACTCGACATGATTTCTTGCCCAATTTAAAACCTTGATTTTTGCAAAACTAGAAACAGATATTTCTTTTTGCCTGGACAAAGATACTTGATTATTATGTCATATAAAACTATGATTACCACCTGCCCCTTTTGCATCTCCAATTTGAAATTAAAAAACTTTCCATGTATGAGTGTTGCAGTGAGGAGCTGTGTATATATATGAATTGTACTGATGTTTGTAATAAACAAGTTTGATTGAGATAAAATATTATTTTATTGTTGTCAAACAAACTTGTCTATTTTATTCAATCAATTTACAAGTACAATTATTTTGTGAATGTATTTAAATAGTGGAGTATTAAATAGATGTATTGTTCAAATGTTGAAATAGAATATTCAATTTAAATAAAATACTGTATGAATATATGAATGTCTGTATAGTCGTATTCTATTTAAATATAAATATTATATTCCTGTCTTTGATGTATATATAGAACAGTACAATAACAAACACATTTCAAATAATAAATATTTGGTTGTTATCATAAAAAAAATCATATAATTGTGTATACAACACCGTTATATACAACAATTCTGAATAATAACATAGTACCATTTCTATCACAAATATTTCCACTGTTTATTCAAAAAGATTTCAAAAATATTAACTCTCCATATTAATATAAAATCACGATGGATGGTAGAAAAATGGTAGATAAAGAAGATGTTCGTGAAATAATTGCCAATTCAAAGATATTATAATAACTATTCAACCATCATGAAAATCAAAATAAAATCTCCTCTTATTGTGAAATATACTGTAACAACCCGAATTCTGACATACTAATTTTTTTATTCGAATCTATTGAAACCCGTGTTGGTTTGCTCTGGTATCCTGTAGAAAAAACAGAAAAATAAAAGATATCAGATCTCAGAAAAACATCTCACAGCGGAAGGGATAAAATAAAATATAATCAAATATAGCCTTACCATAGTAATAATACTGCCTAACTAGCATCCAAAGCTATAACATCTCTGTCATGAACCTAACCTGCGAATGTTATGAGGAGGGGGTCAGAACATAAGTTCTGTGTGACTGGATTTAAATTACACATCTCGAATAATCCTACATACACCGTTCAGTTACATTTTCTTATTTACTAGGTTGTGTTAACAACACTCAAGGCTTACACACACGTCATACCCATCTACTCCCCAGTAGATTATCCTAATATAGTGTATATGTAGCTACCCCCAAATCAAGGTACACCCCATGGTACCCCACTCGCATGGTCTCCACCATATCATCGTAGGAACATACGCAGTCCCTCACCCTACGCCCGAGTGACGTACGGATCTCTGTATATAACAATGCTATGTCTGAATGAAACCACTATCACTGTATTACGTAAGCGTATTGACTGCCATCTTTGAACCACTCGATCGAATTAGGTTACATCATTGAATATTGCCCTAGTGTCTACGATACACCACCCAGAGCAGGCATGCATGTATCTAGACTTTTCCTCATGTACGTATCGTCAATCGTGCTCGATGTCAGAACCGCACATTCCTTTATTGTGCACCCGAGTCCCATGACAGGGCCACACAAGAAACACGGAACTCGGTCGGGAGCTTTTCAGATATCTATTTACACAGAAGTTATGGTCTTCATTTACAGTGGCTATGGTCCTACCCGACCCCTACCTCAACTAGTGAAAGGCGACCTAAATTGAGAATTAAAACCTGGCCCTCTATGCCCTCGCACAAAATCCTATTAGCCACCCTCTAGCCTTGATAGCAAAAGGTCTATGGTCTTTTGGAGTTCTTTGCCTTTTCGCATCACGCACTACGTAATGAACCGACTGTAGATGGTAGCTAGATGACGACTTAGTATTTCCTAGGTTAGACCTGTCAGGGCACTCAAAGTTGGTTGTAACCTAGCCTAGTCACAAGGCTCCTCGGATCGCCGAATCACCTAAGCCAGCCTACAGTCTTTTGATTGCCCACAATATTGCAATCAAGGCATACTCACTGGCATACCCGTGCAGACCTACCCTCTATGAGCACAGGACGAACTCTGTCATAACACAGAGGAATACCAGGAGTATCCTCTACGTCCCAAGAAGCCGCGTGCTTCCTCTTCCAGTCCCTTGGGGCCTACAGAATAATCGGATGGACGTGCGCTCCCCTCATGCCTTATGACACCATGGTGATATACCCCGTTAGGTTATTCACTCTCAAACGTCTGAACTGGCCCAAGCGCTTCGCTCTAATGTGTTATTAGACCCTATGTCTAAACGCCCAATTATGCGCTTGCTCTACCTCATCAAGTTTCCATTTAACTTGGTTATTCTCATTCACATTGATCTCTTATTCAAGTTACCAAGTTCCTCTTGCTTTTTAATTTCATTTATAACTTAACCCATTTAAGTTTATTAATAAGCCTACAACATGTTATTCTCTACTATCTCTTTGCGCTATTCATTGTCTCTTCTCGTGTTCAACTTAATATGTAATTAAGTATATCTCCACTTACATGTTTCCCACTTAACATGTCACTTATTATTTATGATTAAATATGACTTATTTCATTTCATAAGTTTGCCTCACTCTTTCTTATTTAATCATAATTTCTTCTTACACTTTCACTACAACTTATCGTTGTTTACTTATTAGCTTAGTTCTCTTAACTAAGGTTTATTAATAAGATTACTTTTCCATTCATGTAACTTAAGTTGTCCTTATCAGCAAGTTTCATATTCTCGTTCTCACAAATGAATTAATTTACAATTAAGTACAACTCATTTTATTACATAAGTTATTCTCTTTTCTTTGTCGTTCATTATAACCTAAGTTATAATTCTCACTTGTCAGGACAAGCCTACCTATTATGTCACATTATCATTAATGTAATTTACCTATTATAGATTATTACCATCCCTCATTACTTCTTTTACTGTTGTAACTTTCATTCATCTTCTATTCATTTCATTCATTTCCATTAATTACCATTAACGTCGTCTATTTCTAACCTTTTTCCATACACATATTCATTTATGTGTTTATGCGCTAGACCTCCCACTTTAAATTAACAACTTATGGATGCTGGATTTGTCAGGCTTCTACCATAAGTTAAATTTAACCTCGTGTCTTAGCACCATTACATGTATACTTACTTTTAAGTTTGAGCATATTCATTCTTTCAAACTTTTATTGCAAATCTTATTTTTCATGTTATCTATGTTGCATGTTCTTCCTAACATGTAACTATCTTTATTTTAAAATAACATGTGATCAATCCAATTCTTACCAACCGTTCATGTTTATTACTGTTTACGCCCCAAGTTAATTTCTCATATTTCAATATGTGCTATTCACCTTAAACATCAATTTAAGTTATGCCCACAATCCCAATCATAAATTATTCCCAAATTACAGTCTTAGGTCCTCAGTTAAGTGATATGACTCAAATCCTCTTTTGTGTTATTCCCAACAATTCTCAATTATCCCAATTCTTTTCGTGCATATATCTCAACAAGATTGGTCAAGGCTCGAAGGTAGCCTGGCTATAAAAATAAAAAAGGGAAAGAGTGAGAAGAGCAGAATGATCGTATAATTAAGACTGCAGTTATAATATGTTCATCAAATTAATCTTTACATTAACAGGGAATGTCGAACGATATATAGACCATTATTCAAAAGGTATATTTTAAATCCACTCACCTTATAGCTTTCCAACCCTTGAATCCGATCCAGATTTGTTGTTCCGTGGTTTCCGTAACTGAATCTAACACAAAATAGTCACGGATTCACAAATCTGATTCTAAAAGAAAAGAGAAAGAAAAGAAGAAACCTAAAAAGATCAGATTGAGGAACTTACCCCATGCGTATCAGAAATCTAGATGCCTATACTGTAGATCTAATCTCTTATCTTCAAACCTTGAATCAGAAGAAGCCTAAGATGTAATTTTATTTTCTGAAAAGGTTTGGAGGAAGAAGAGGAATGGCAGAGCCTAGGCGGCGGCTTAGAAAATAGGAGAATGAAGCTAGGCTTTGCCATCCTATTTATAGGCATACTAGAATGTTGTGAACCATCAGATTGAGTTAGATTTAATCCGAACTACTTAAACAAATAAAAACACGTTAGAAAATGCTCATTGGAAAATTCCAGATCAGGGGGTGTCGATACGTATGTCGGCCCCCTTTTGGGGTGTCAACACGTATGTCGACCCCCCTGGATCCACGTCATTTATTAAATTCTGTATAATTCTATTATTATTATTATTATTATTATTTTGAATATGTTTATATATATATATATGGCTCTTTTATATATACACAAACTTCTGAGGTTCATAACTTCTTCATACGTTGTTCATTTTACGCAAACTTGGTGTCTATCTGAAACAAAATTCCGAGACGAATGCAATGGTGATGTCCGTTTTACTTAATTCCCACTATTAAATTAAGTACCCTTTATTTTATTGTTTCCTCTATTACATACATTGTCATTGTATTAATTTTCCTTCTCTTCAACGTATGAACTTGGTTAAACTATACTTTTCCTTTATATATATATGTGTATATGCATATATATACATATATGCACATTTTATTTATCACAAAATGCGGGGTGTTAAATTCTTCCACCATTTGGAAATTTCATCCCTGAAATTTGGTAGGGGTAAAATCGAATAATCCCTCGCATATACATCCATCATGTGTGCATCCAATTTTTGCAAACATTGTGCACATGTGCAAAGCGCAATACATCACAATAAATCATGTATGCCTAAGCGGTACCTCCTATATGTATGCAAATTTTTCGAAAATTATTTTTAAAATATGATGCTCACATCCTAAATATACAGCAGTTCTACATGAATGCAATATTTTGAAAATCAAAAATACTTTTTAATCCAAATTTTTCCACACTCTTACTGAATAAGAGCATAGTTCATCCAATTATTGCACCCAAAATCCTACCAATCATCTTTAAATTTCGAGTTTAAGAAAAATCTAATTTTCTAAATTCAATTTCTTATGTTTCAAAAAGGTATAAAACGGAAAAATTCACATCTCCCGTTTTTCTTTTGTATATCTTTTCTAATTGTACTTGTATTTTATGTAACTATTCTATAAAGATTCCCTATTTTCCTATCCAAGCACAACTACATAAGAAAATCTTCTTTTTCTTTTTCAACTTGTCTTGGAAAATTTTCATTTTTACTCATCTTTTCTCAAAAAAATTCATTTTCCTTACCTGTCATGTTTGTTGCTTCACTGAATTTATTGTTTTTTTCTTTTTAGTTAGGCTATTTTTCTTCCTTAGCTTTTAACTTAATCCCCTGATTTAAGTTTTTTTTAAAATAAGCCTTTCCACCTTTCAACATCCTACACAGCTACTACTAAGGGCCAAGATTCTCCTAAAAAGGGAGATTGGTCAACCTATAATTGTCTTCTTGAACTTCTATCAAGGCAAACACAATTGTATGAATTCATTTCAATATCACGGACATTACATTTAATGATCCTTGATCCGCATATTATTTTTAGGGAAATATACATTAATTTTATAGACTGGGGATAATGTGAAACATGTGAAAAATTTACCTTCATCTGATGGCTAAATGTCTTAAATAAACTAAAACAAGAAAAACAATGTGTTTTGGGATGCTATAATGAAATTCATTTTCTTTGATTCCTTCAACTGGAAGTTTTATGTCATCTTTCAGTGCTTGAAATTACTAACGATGCAAAAACATTTAGAATCGATGCATGCATCCAATAAGTTATTTAGGAATACGTAATTTGCTACTATGATTATTGCACTTAGAAACTTAAATGTGTATTTGGCATATGAAGAATGTTTAGAAAGATGCAACCATAAGGTTCGGTTTCTTCATTAGTTCTCAATCATCGTTTACTAAATTTTTTTTAACTCGGTCATCATTTGGGCCATATAATTGTTGTAGAAAATGGCATCCGCTTATATTCCACCACGACTACAACTTCGTTAGGTTCTCGACTATGTCATAACCTCCATTGGGAATAATTTAAACTTCTTTTTCGCCGTTTAAATTTTATTGGAAATACACGATCAATAAACAATCATGGTATTAAATAATTAGTTGTAGAAAAACACTTATTTTATATACTTTTGTTTAATATACAAAATATGAATCTTAATGTTTAGAATTATAAATAATATCAAGATTTTAGTTAAAGCGGTTTTATTTGCCAAAAATATTTGTGCTTTACACATGATATATATTTAGTGCAACTGGAGAAATCAATGAATATCCTCGGTACAAATATTACGTCTATCTGTAAGCTATGGTGTGAATGAATGAAATATTACAAGAAAATATGGATTTGTTTGAATGGCGTATGATAAATGTAAAACCTAATCCCTTAATAAACAATACTTAATGCTCATATGTCCATAAAATTATTTGTATGTAGTGTTTATTTGTCTACATATTGTACAATTAATAATTTGACTAACATCACTTAAAGAAATGTCGTTTTTAAAAAACAAAACGCATGCATGCATGCGTGCGCGCACACACACAAATTCTTTTCTGAAATTGCTGAACCCCTCTGTTTATAAGGTTATTTTGCTTTTGACTTTCTTGAAATTTGGCCATAATGTAACACTTTTGGGCCAATATGAGATACCGCTGTAATGTTCATAAAAAGGAACCTAGGAAACCCAACGTGTTACTTCGAATGCTATTTTGCTTGATCGCTGCTTTATTCTATTTCTTTTGATTCTAAACAACCAATCACCAAAGTTATCAGCATCAAATCAGACTGTGTTTAAATTCTTCAAATGTATTGTGAATTGTTTTTTTTTTTTTTGCAGTCAATTCCACTTACAATTCATTTATCCTGACTTATACTATGTCATTTCCCTTCATCCAAAAATCTCCGTCTAGCTGATGTCATAGGTATCATACTGGATTTGAAACTTTTGTTTTGGTTAGCTACAATACATTCCGTAGAACTATGAATAATATAAGATACAATCTTAAAAATGACAACGCACCTATGTAAATTTAGAGTCCATTAAAAACAATTGCATAATAATTAAAGCTATGCTTCAACTATAGATATTTATTTATTTGTTTGGTTTACAGTATCTTATAGATTGGAACAAAACTTACTTAGATTTCAGTATATTGTGCAGAATTTTACCTATGCTTGTTCATGTAGTTAATGTGGCTTTTTTAAATCTCCTATGGTTCTTGAGAAGTCAATTAGAGTCTTTTACCTAACAAATTCACAATTTTCTTTTCCTATATGGAACAGGTAATTCATTTTGGAATGAATTATCCCGTCGTTTAAAGTTTCCTTTGTTCGGTTTTAACTTTGAATACCTTTTACAGCCAACTCACTCAGCTGTTTGGTAAATTTTCTCTTTGTTTTGCATATAAATTTTCTCTTTGTTTTGCATTTGTCAACAACCATATTGCTATAGGTTAAAAATTTCTGTTATTCTTTATTTATGATCACACTAAACGAATTAAGAAAGTCCGTTTTCATTTCAAATCGAGTATTTGGACGATCAACCTAATATCATGACAGATTCGTAACGGTAAACATGTATCTGCATTGACAACTAACTTGTGTTCAGTTTTCACAGTGCTAAAAATCTAAGTCATTTTTGCAAAAACAATTTCATTTTATAGGTTATTTTATACTCTTATGTCAGAATATTTTAGCTGGAATTACTATTCGAAACTAAGATTTTTCTTAAGCCAGCACAGTAGCATGAATATACATGTGTGTTGGAAAAATGCTATTTTTAAAAGTGAATTATTAAAAATGTTGAAATAAGTGTATGAATGGCTCTTATGGGTGAATAGTCCCACATCATGGGATTATATGGAAGAGGCAAGTATTTATACTTGTTTCTAAGAAATCATGTTGGGGCCTTGGGCTCCCAATACATGCTTTGTTGTGAGGAGGGAGGCCATGCATCATGACCACCACACACGCGCGCGACCGACCTACTGGCCTGGCCCGGCTCGGTTCGGGCTTGGGCCTTGGCTTTGTGGTGTAGACACTTATATTTTTTGGATTAGAAAATATTGTTTTTTTGGGACCATTTTTAAAATACGGAAAATATTTTTGAACCGACTTTTGACCCGGTATTTCAGCAGATCCGATTTTCCTCCACTGCCCAGTATTTTCGTTCAGCCCTAATCCCTGTCTATATATTATCTTCAGTTGTAGACGAAATTATCCAACTGAACGACATTTATCTTTCCTCCGCCATAAAAAAAAGAGCAGTTTTTTTTATTCGAAAGTGCAAATTTGCACTGATTTGTTGTGCAAGCAAATCAGTTATTATAGATCGAGGCTGTTTTATCCTAGAGGCGGCGACAAAAGTACGAACTGGTTTGCACCACCGGCCAGATCGCCGAATCGTCTTCAAGAAAGCGACCAAGTACATGAATCAGCCATTGTTTCCCAATAATTTGAAGACGAACTGAAATAATGGCTTCAACATCAACCCTGGATGATGTTGCTCCTCCCTCTGCCTTCCAGATCCCATTGGTGACTGCTAACCCATTCCGTTTCAAAGGTCTACACTTCAAACGATGGCGTCAGAAGATGGAGTTCTACTTGACGATGAGGAAGGTGGCTGCTGCTTTGACCACCGACAAACCACAGTTGCAGACAAACCTGACGGAACGGATGAAGCGCAGATGACTTCCTGGACTGAAAAATCAAAACAACAACATAACTGGATTGAGCAGGACTATCTATGCAGAAATTTCATTTTCAATGGCCTCAACGATGATCTGTATGATTACTACAACTCGGACGACAAGACAGCGAAGGAGATCTATAACGACCCGGAAAATCTGAACCAATTTAAAATTTTTAAATTGGCTATTTTAGAGGATTTTAAATATTTAAAATAAATATTTTAAATAATAACAATGAAAAGTAAGTTTGAATCGACATTTGAAAACGAATATAATTAATTCTAATTATAAACAAGGCCTGAAATGGCGCGGCAGTTTCAAATTTTCATTTCAAACTTTGAATGACTGTACCAGGTGCAAAATAAAACGGATTTGAGTGAAACCAAAAATATTTAAATCTGTTAGTGAATACCTTTCTAACGAATCTGAAAAATCGAAGTTTCATAGCGGAAAGCAAAAGTTATGGCCAGATGAATTTTCAGAAAGGTCGCTATAGAGTTTATATAGCCTGTGAAAATGGCCATTTTGCAAACGACCTCAAAATTCAACGAAACCACTTTTGTTGGATCCGAGATGTCAAATTATTACTAGGTTTCAAATTTCATAATTTTTGAAGCAAGTATGTGAGCGTGGCAAGGGAAAATGTGTTTTGTCGATTTCTATTAAATTGGATCGACCAGAAATGGGCCATTTTTCAAACGGTCTCAGAATTCGACGAAACTAGTTTTGTTGGGACCATATCGTCAAAACATAGCTAGAATTATTTTTTTGGAATTTTTAGAATCAGTATGTGGCCCCGGCAAATTGAAATGTACGTTCAAATTAAATATTGAATGTTTTATATTTTAATTTGAATGAAAACTGACTGAAACATTCGAATGGGCCTACGAAACATATCCCATTGTGTTTGGAATGGGGGTAAAACGCTGGGGACGACAGTCGTTGGGTTTGAATTGGTGTTCGTGTGTGACAAGGGGTATTTTCGGATATTTAAAACTTTATAAAAAAAAAATCTCTAATTGGTCGGTCAAAATTTTCTCTCTTCCCGAAGTCAAAATCGCGAACGGCGGTGGGTGATTAAAAATTCCCATCCGTTTTCTGGCCAAACCACTTCGTTCAGACCTCGACCCAGTTAAGGATTTTGAAGAGCTCGACGAGGGCTTCGAATCCATACCTGGAGCACCCCGTATTGTGGCGCGTGTATCGAGAACCATCGCTTCAAAGTTCTCGACTTCCAGCCGTCGCCGCGACGTACAGGCGCCGCCGAACCCCACGCCACCACCACCGATCTGCGCGGCCTTCCTCCCTCCTCGGCGTGGTGCAACTGGATTTTGTCCTCGTGTCTTGGATTTCGCGAAAAACGGAACCCTAGTTTCGAACCCCATCAGAAAGGTACGGCTGAAAATTATATAAACTATATTATAGCAGTTTAAAGCGCTACGGTATTTGATTTCAGTGTAAAAATCATATTTTTTCGTTTGTTGATGAAATTCAGTGAAACAAGAGACAGTGGATTCGTGTGGACGTCTTCTACATTCTAGAAGAGACCGCATATTTTTCTGAGCCTTCTGCTATTTTTGGTGGAGTGGAACCCAATGTGAGATTTCTAATTTATAAACGATATGGAAAACGACGATGTATAAATTGTATAGTCGATGTATGACTTATATAGGCGTTGTACACCTCATGTATAAGCGTTGTATAAGTTGTACGTTCGATATATAAGTTATATATGCATTGTAAAAATTATATATGTGTTGAAATAGAAGTGAAATGCTTATATATATATATATATATATATATATATATATATATATATATGCGCCCCTCGTCCACAAACCATGGACGATATTTATTGGTTGTGATTGGTGTGAAAATTGGTTGATTACGAATGGTTGATTAGAATTGTTTGCGGTTGAAATTGATTGATTGTGGTTGAAAAATACCCGTTTGTGGTTGAGAAAAATTTGGTTGAAACCACATAGGATTAGTTTGTGGAAATGAAAAAAATATACATGCCGCCTGCGTGCGAACTAGATGCATGAATCCCCATTGTCAAAAGCTGCGAGGCTTTAAGGTAGAGCGAGGAGCCGTACTAGGGACAACCCCGGTTTTAACTACACTGCCGTTATGCTGCCGAAATTTTGAATAATATTCATGTGTTAGAATTATCTTCATGTGTTGAAACTATATTCGTGTTTTGAATAGAAATTCATTCATTGTATAGGAATTCATGTGTTAAATGGTATTCGTGTTTTGAAGTAAATTGTTTTATAATAAAAATAATATTTTTATCATCTATATGAACTATATAAAACAGTCGTGTTTTGAAATAAATTGTTTTATAATAAAAATCATATTTTTATCACCTATATGAACTATATAAAATAATCATGTTTTGAAATAAATTGTTTTACAATAAAAATCACATTTTTATCATATATATGAATAGTTAAAAATAGTGAAGTGTTGGAATAGAAGTTAGTTTGATAAAAATATCATTTTTATCAAAGGTATGAAATGAATATGGTTTTGAAATCGAAAAATCAATTATATTTATATATATATATAAATATAATTAAAATAAATCGAATAACGAAGCTGTAGTTCGTATTTTGAAAAAGTGATTTCAAACGATTAGTGCGGGAGATCCGACCATCGGATTTTCCCGAAACCGCAACCGTTGGGTTCGCTTTGGAAATATCTTTCCAACGACACTAACTTTGTAAAGATCCAACAGTTGGATTGTCTGGAATGTTTAATTCAAATTTGAAGAAAAACAGCGCCAGAATCGGTTTTATATATATATATATATATATATGTAATTAAATTAAATCGAATAACGACGCTGCAGTTCGTATTTTGAAATCGAAACTTCGAACGATTGTACCGGGAGATCCGACCGTCGGATTTTCCTAAAACTAGAACCGTTGGATTCGTTTTGAAAAGATATTTCTAAGATATAAATTTTGTGAAAATCCAACGGTTAGATTTTTAGATATGTGTAAATAAAATCTAAAGAAAAACAGCGCCACGGCCGTGTTATGGCCCAAAGCGTCGTTTGAATAAATTGGCTATTTTAAAATGAATGAAAATAGCGATAAATCATTATAAAATATAATAAACGATATGGATGTGAAATTTAGAAACTAACTGAAGGTTGGCTAAGTCGAATGGTTTCCTGGGTTTTGATCTGATGTTGGTTTCGGCCTTCGGGGTTAATATTTGGGAAATCGTTCTCTTACTCATTGACAGTTAGTGACTAATGAATTGAAATAAGGCGTATGTTGGGTTTGTGTAGCACTTGTTTATTATATACGCGAGTTGCTCAGAAAGACCGGGTTTATCCCATTCTGAATAACTGAATCGACGACAAGAAATCGAAGATGAAGACGGTGGTCGAAGACCAGAGATCTTCACCTCGTTTGGATGGTAACTGATGTCCTGATTGGGAGGCATCCCGAAATATGGATAATGAGTGGTGACTGTCCAGACGTACGTGGAAATCGATGGGTTTGCGAGGTATATAGTGCCTCCGGTTTCGTTCAGACCCAGAACGGACTTGTAAATGGACTGTGTGCCTGACATTGGATTTTATTCTATGTTGATTGATCTCTATTGAATATACATCTGTTTGGCGGCGGAGAATTTATTCTTTTGCTTAACGCCCTTCTCTGATACGCACGAGCTTAGAGGTTGTATATCGATGGACATCAGTCGCATGGCGTGAATTGCCTGTGTGGCATGCTGAGATGCAGTGAACAGGGCTTCTGTTGAAAACAAAGTCTTGCGGTGATGATCAAAGCACCGCCTGTGTGGCATAGCTTTGTGTATAGCGTGAATTCGCGAGCCTCACACCCCGGTATGAACCAGAAACGGGAGAAGGACCTTAGGGAGGGGATGCGTTTCCTTCTAGTTAGAGGTGGTGTCGGTGCTTAAACTGGTTGACATTTATACTATTTTTCACCTATGTGGTTGTTGCTGTTGCGAGGCGCCTCAGTTATATCGGTCGATCCGGGACCGATGGAGTCATTCGTTGGCTTATTGACGTCCCAAAGGGCGGGGAAACGTAGTGTTCAGGCATAATAATCCACATCGGTGGACCGACCCTGATAATCCAAGGGGCAGTTGCGGCTGTTCTTGACACACGGGCTAGAGCGTCTCGAATTCGGTGAGGACGATCCCTTGCCTCGGTTCATAACGGAAATTCAATTTCCAAATACGTGACTGTGCGGTTTTGATTGTATACCTATATTTGGCGACATAGTGGCATGGGACGCTCATGTCGTCTATGATTGATAGTTATGATTGGAAATTGTTTTTGAAACATATAAACACTAGTAGTAATATCAAATGCTTTTGTTTTATTCGTATCAAGCATATTTTGGCCATTATAAGGTAAAACTCTATCCTTCGGTTTGCGTTGCATTGTGTGATGGGAACTAAGTCTTATAATGGCTTCATTTTTATAAAAAGCATTGTGATGTTTAAAAGAATGATTTGTTTTAAAGCACTGGCAATCCAATGGAGTAAACCCGTTCCGCGAAATTGGCGTGGTCCTGTGATTAGCCAAATTATAATGTGTTAAGTAGATTTCTCATACCAGTCCCATGACTGACTCGTAGTTTGTTTCACTTGCAAACTCGGGTGCCCCTTTTTCTACACGGGCAGCCTTGTATTCAGGTTTTCAGCAGGCTCTTTCTGGATAGCTGGAGCTGAAGATGGATGCTATCATTTATCTCTTTTTATGCTGTTCAGCTCCTATTGTACATTATATTTTGTTTTCTGCTGTAGACATTTATGTATAGCTGAACTGTATTTGTACTAAGTATGATCCTGTATACTGTGTAACTCTGATGATTTCGTTTATCCAGTGTATTATTTGATCGTTATCTGGTGTATTTATTTATTTATTTCTGTTCTGCTATTATCTGTTTATGTGTTATATTCCAAATATTACCCATAACACCGTCAGTACGGGTTTTGGGGTCGTCACAACGTGGTATCAGAGCTTTGGTTAAGCTTAGTGCTAGAATATAACATATTAACGAACCCGTCATAAATAGAACCAGTAGTGTTCTAGGACGGGTAACTCATTACAGATAGGAACAGTAATATCCTAGTATGGATAGCATAATGAAATACACCCCGATAGACACATTTACATTTAAGTATTTGTATCTATGTTTTAAAATATCTTTTCTGTTGACCTGACACTGTGTCTGCTACTTGCAGAAGCTCTAGAAAATGAGTGCTAGAAACAGAAAAAGTAATACTGACCCGGATATAGAAGCTCTATTTATGAAATATAGAAATATATATACATGTGCATTATATATGTTTGAACAGGTAATTGGATTGGCTGTTGAGTAAAGAAATTATTTGCGTGCCCGACAAATAGGTAAACCTTAATGAGTTGGATGCGAAATATTATTATATCAACTCCTGTGAATGCCATTGGATGCGGAGTGCTGGTTATTCTGTGTGTAATAATAAACGTCGCTATAGGATAGTAACAATTAATTTTGAACTACATTACATGGCATACTTCTTGAAGATAGGCATACTTCATCATATACCACATAAGCATTTGGAGCTTGTGTGACGAGGTGGAAGATTTACCATACGATCGAGGGGCTTGTATGGCGATGACTATATTTTACAGGTTGAACTGATGACTGATATGGACCATATAAAATTGTAACGATAAATTGCCAGATTAATAAAAAAACCCACACGGGTCTAGAGTTGACAATAATCACGTCTCTCTAGTCATTAGATACGGCACATGGATTATTTATTTCCCACACGGGACGAGGTGACGAGAATTTATTTTCTGGAGCAATTAAAATACACACTCCCTCAGGCTTTGACAGGGTTACGAGAATTTATTCTCTAGAGTTATTATCTATACACGCTCCCCTGTAAACACCAGAATATATCACTATAAATATGTGTATGATTTATAGGATTTATTGGGTATCTAATACGGCCCAATAAATTTCCAAACCCCTCCCAAAGGAGGTTATAGCGAAATTTTTCGAAAATTCCTGGTGTTAGCCAAATTTTTGAAGAATTTGAAAATTCTCAGAAACTAAAAGTTGGAGAATGGAAGCCAGATTGGACATAGAGTTGATTAATCAAACCACTTTCGAGGCGAAAAGTTTTAAGTGGGGGAGATTGTAACGACCCAGAAAATCTGAACCAATTAATTTTTTTTAAATTGGCTATTTTAGTGGATTTTAAATATATAAAATAAATATTTTAAATAATAACGATGAAAAGTAAGTTTGAATCGACATTTGAAAACGAATATAATTAATTCTAATTATAAACAAGGCCTGAAATGGCGCGGCAGTTTCAAATTTTCATTTCAAACTTTGACTGACTGTACCGGGTGCAAAATAAAATGGATTTGAGTGAAACCAAAAATATTTAAATCTGTTAGTGAATACCTTTCTAACGAATCGGAAAAATCGAAGTTTCATAACGGAAAGCAAAAGTTATGGCCAAATGAATTTTCAGAAAGGTCGCTACATAGTTTATATAGCCCGTGAAAATGGCCATTTTGCAAACGACCTCAAAATTCGACGAAACCACTTTTGTTGGATCCGGGATGTAAAATTATTGCTAGGTTTCAAATTTCATAATTTTTGAAGCTAGTATGTGAGAGGGGCAAGGGAAAATGTGTTTGGTCGATTTCTATTAAATTGGATCGACCAGAAATGGGCCATTTTTCAAACGGTCTCAGAATTCGACGAAACAAGTTTTGTTGGGACCATATCGTCAAAACATAACTAGATTTATTTTTCTGGAATTTTTAGAATCAGTATGTGGCCCCAGCAAATTGAAATGTACGTTCAAATAAAATATTGAATGTTTTGTATTTTAATTTGAAGGAAAACTGACTGAAACATTCGAATGGGCCTACGAAACATATCCCATTGTGTTCGGAATGGGGGTAAAACGCTAGGGACGATAGTCGTTGGGTTTGAATTGGTGTTCGTGTGTGACAAGGGGTATTTTCGGATTTTTAAAACTTTATAAATAATAAAAATCTCTGATTGGTCGGTCAAAATTTTCTCTCTCCCCGAAGTCAAAATCGCGAACGGCGGTGGGTGTTCAAAACTTCCCATCCGATTTCTGGCCAAACCACTTCGTTTCAGACCTCGACCCAGTTAAGGATTTTGAAGAGCTCGGCGAGGGCTTCGAATCCATACCTGGAGCACCCTGTATCGTGGCGCGTGTATCGAGAACCATCGCTTCAAAGTTTTCGACTTCCAGCCGTCGCCGCGACGTACAGGCGCCGCCGAATCCCACGCCACCACCACCGATCTGCGCGGCCTTCCTCCCTCCTCGGCGTGGTGCAACTGGATTTTGTCCTCGTGTCTTGGATTTCACGAAAAACGGAACCCTAGTTTCGAACCCCATCAGAAAGGTACGACTGAAAATTATAAAAACTATATTATAGCAGTTTAAAGCGCTACGGTTTTTGATTTCAGTGTAAAAATCATATCTTTTTCGTTTGTTGACGAAATTCAGTGAAACAAGAGACAGTGGATTCGTGTGGACGTCTTCTACATTCTAGAAGAGATCGCATATTTTTCTGAGCCTTCTGCTATTTTTGTTGGAGTGGAACCCAATGTGAGATTTCTAATTTATAAACGATATGGAAAACGATGATGTATAAATTATATAGTCGATGTATGACTTATATAGGCGTTGTACACCTCATGTATAAGCGTTGTATAAGTTGTACGTTCGATATATAAGTTATATATGCGTTGTAAAAATTATATATGTGTTGAAATAGAAGTGAAATGCTTATATATATATATGCCCCTCGTCCACAAACCATGGACGATATTTATTGGTTGTGATTGGTGTGAAAATTGGTTGATTACGAATGGTTGATTAGAATTGTTTGTGGTTGAAATCGAGTGATTGTGGTTGAAAAATACCCGTTTGTGGTTGAGAAAAATTTGGTTGAAACCACATAGGATTAGTTTGTGGAAATGAAAAAAATATACATGCCGCCTGCGTGCGAACTAGATGCATGAATCCCCATTGTCAAAAGCTGCGAGGCTTTAAGGTAGAGCGAGGAGCCGTACTAGGGACGGCCCCGGTTTTAACTACCCTGCCGTTATACTGCCGAAATTTTGAATAATATTCATGTGTTAGAATTATCTTCATGTGTTGAAACTATATTTGTGTGTTGAATAGAAATTCATTCGTTGAATAGAAATTCATGTGTTGAATGGTATTCGTGTTTTGAGGTAAATTGTTTTATAATAAAAATCATATTTTTATCATCTATATGAACTATATAAAATATTCGTGTTTTGAAATAAATTGTTTTATAATAAAAATCATATTTTTGTCACCTTTACGAACTATATAAAATAATCATGTTTTGAAATAAATTGTTTTACAATAAAAATCACATTTTTATCATATACATGTATAGTTAAAAATAGTGAAGTGTTGGAATAGAAGATAGATTGATAAAAATATCATTTTTATCAAAGGTATGAAATGAATATGGTTTTGAAATCGAAAAATCGATTATATATATATATATATATATAATTAAAATAAATCGAATAACGAAGCTGTAGTTCGTATTTTGAAAACGTGATTTCAAACGATTAGTGCGGGAGATCCGACCATCGGACTTTCCCGAAATCGCAACCGTTGGGTTCGCTTTGGAAATATCTTTCCAACGACACTAACTTTGTAAAGATCCAACGGTTGGATTGTCTGGAATGTTTAATTTCACATTTGAAGAAAAACAGCGCCAGAATCGATTATATATATATATATAATTAAATTAAATCGAATAACGACGCTGTAGTTCGTATTTTGAAATCGAAACTTCGAACGATTGTACCGGGAGATCCGACCGTCAGATTTTCCCAAAACTAGAACCGTTGGATTCGTTTTGAAAAGATCTTTCTAATGATGTAAATTTTGTGAAAATCCAACGGTTAGATTTTTAGATATGTGTAAATCAAATCTAAAGAAAAACAGCGCCACGGCCGCGTTATGGCCCGAAGCGTCATTTGAATAAATTGGCTATTTTAAAATGAATAAAAATAGCGATAAATCATTATAAAATATTATGAATGATATGGATGTGAAATTTAGAAACTAACTGAATGTTGGCTAAGTCGAATGGTTTCCTGGGTTATGATCAGATGTTGGTTTCGGCCTTCGGGGTTAATATCTGGGAAATCGTTCTCTTACTGATTGACAGTTAGTGACTAATGAATTGAAATAAGGCGTATGTTGGATTTGTGTAGCACTTGTTTATTATATACGCGAGTTGCTCAGAAAGACAGGGTTTATCCCATTCTGAATAACTGAATCGACGACAAGAAATCGAAGATGAAGACGGTGGTCGAAGACCAGAGATCTTCACCTCGTTTGGATGGTAATTGATGTCCTGATTGGGAGGCATCCCGAAATATGGATAATGAGTGGTGACCGTCCAGACGTACGTGGAAATCGATGGGTTTGCGAGGTATATAGTGCCTTCGGTTTCGTTCAGACCCAGAACGGACTTGTAAATGGACTGTGTGTCTGACATTGGATTTTATTCTGTGTTGATTGATTTCTATTAAATATACATCTGTTTGGCGGCGGAGAATTTATTCTTTTGCTTAACGCCCTTCTCTGAGACGCACGAGCTCAGAGGTTGTATATCGATGGACATCAGTCGCATGGCGTGAATTGCCTGTGTGGCATGCTAAGATGCAGTGAACAGGGCTTCTGTTGAAAAGCAAAGTCTTGCGGTGATGATCAAAGCACCGCCTATGTGGCGTAGCTTTGTGTATAACGTGAATTTGCGAGCCTCACACCCCAGTATGAACTAGAAATGGGAGAAGGACCTCAGGGAGGGCATGCGTTTCCTTCTAGTTAGAGGTGGTGTCGGTGCTTAAACTGGCTGACATTTGTACTATTTTTCACCTATGTGGTTGATGCTGTTGCGAGGCGCCTCGGTTATATCGGTCGATCCGGGACCGATGGAGTCATTCGTTAGCTCATTGACGCCCCAAAGGGCGGGGAAACGTAGTGTTCAGGCATAATAATCCACATCGGTGGACCGGCCCTGACAATCCAAGGGGCAGTTGCGGCTGTTCCTGAGACACGAGCTAGAGCATCTCGAATTCGGTGAGGATGATCCCTTGCCTCGGTTCATGACGGAAATAAAATTTCCAAATACGTGACTGTGCGGTTTTGATTGTATACCTATATTT
This sequence comes from Allium sativum, assembly GCA_030737875.1. Classification (NCBI taxonomy): domain Eukaryota; kingdom Viridiplantae; phylum Streptophyta; class Magnoliopsida; order Asparagales; family Amaryllidaceae; genus Allium; species Allium sativum. The sequence goes on from CM060913.1 coordinate 289,721,379, forward strand.
GGCGACATAGTGGCATGGGACGCTCATGTCGTCTATGATTGATAGTTATGATTGGAAATTGTTTTTGAAACATATAAACACTAGTAGTAATATCAAATGCTTTTGTTTTATTCGTATCAAGCATATTTTGGCCATTATAAGGTAAAACTCTATCCTCCGGTTTGCGTTGCATTGTGTGATGGGAACTGAGTCTTATAATGGCTTCATTTTTATAAAAAGCATTGCGATGTTTAAAAGAATGATTTGTTTTAAAGCACTGGCAATCCAATGTAGTAAACCCGTTCCGCGAAAGTGGCGTGGTCCTGTGATTAGCCAAATTATAATGTGTTAAGTAGGTTTCCCATACCAATCCCATGACTGACTCGTAGTTTGTTTCAATTGCAAACTCGGGTGCCCCTTTTTCTACACGGGCAGCATTGTATTCAGGTTTTTAGCAGGCTCTTTCTGGATAGCTGGAGTTGTTCAGCTCCTATTGTACATTATGTTTTGTTTTCCGTTGTAGACATTTATGTATAACTGAACTGTATTTGTACTAAGTATAATCCTGTATACTGTGTAACTCTGATGATTTCGTTTATCCAGTGTATTATTTGTTCATTATCTGGTGTATTTATTTATTTCTGTTCTGCTATTATCTGTTTATGTGTTATATTCTAAAGATTACCCTTAACACCGTCAATACGGGTTTTGGGGTCGTCACAAGATCTGGGAAGCACTGAAGAAGAAATATGAGAAGTATGCTGTGAGCCACTATCTCAAGTATCAGATAACAGACGACAGGTCAGTAGAGATGCAGTCTCATGAGCTTCAGAAAATGGCCCATAAGATCATCTCTGAAGGTATGGTTTTGGACGAATAGTTTCAAGTTGTTGTTATTATCGACAAATTACCCCCAGGTTGGAAAGATTTTAAGAAAATCTTACAACATAATACTAAGGAATTTTCCTTAGAAAGCTTGATGACTCGCCTCCGTATTAAGGAGGAGGCATGCAAACAGGACCAGAAAGAGGAAGTGTTGATTGTTTCAAACAACAACACTAAAAAGACCAAACCCGCAGTTCTGAAACCAAACCAGAAGTCTTTTAAGAATCAGAACAGGCGCAACAAACAGAATGAGAATCCATAAGGAAACCCAAAAGGACAGCAAAAACCAGCTAGAAGAATGATTCTAGACAATTGTTTCTATGTTACAACTATGGAAAACCAGGTCATATGACACGAAAGTGTCGGAACAGGCCTAGTTCTGCACCATAGGCTAACCTGATTGAGGAGGAGCCTCTTATGGCTACGATTACTGAGATTCACCTTGTTGGTGTATCAAAGAGTTGGTGGGTAGACACTGGTGCTTCTCGCCATGTCTGCTATGATCGTGATATGTTCACTACATACACGGCTGCCGATGATCAAAAAGTGTTGTTGGGAGATTCTTATACCACTAAAGTTGCAGGGGTTGGAAATGTGGAGATCAAGTTTACCTCTGGAAAGACTGCGATTCTTAAAGATGTTTTGCATACTCCAGAGATGGGGAAGAATCTGGTTTCTGGCTTTCTCCTTAATAAGGCAGGCTTTACTCAATTTGTAAAGGGTTGATTTGTATACCATAGTGTATAAAGGAACTTTTGTAGGAAAGGGTTATGCTTGTGAGGGAATGTTTAAATTAAATGTTGAATCTAATAAAGTGAATAATTATGCTTATATGTTGTGTGATTTTAATATTTGGCACTCTAGATTATGTCATGTTAATAAACGAATAATTCATAACATGATCACCCTAGATATGATTCCTAAGATGTCAGAATTTAAACATGATAAATGTGAATTCTGTACACAAGCTAAAATCACAAAGAAACCTCATAAATCTGTTGATAGAGTTTCTGAACCCTCAGAATTGATTCATTCTGATATATGTGAGTTTGATGGCACTTTGACTAGACATGGACATCGTTATTTCATCACTTTTATTGATGACTGTTCTGATTTCACCTATGTATATCTTATGAAAAATAAAAGTGATGTATTTGACATGTTTAAAACATTCAAAACTGAAATTGAGAATCAAGCAAATAGGAAAATTAAGAGACTTCGTAGTGATAGAGGAACAGAATATGAATCTACTTCAGTTCTGGACTTCTATAAACTACATGGTATAGTACATGAGAGAACTGCACCCTATTCACATGAAATGAACGGTAAAGCTGAAAGAAAAAATAGGACCTTTACCGAATTAGTAGTTGTCATGCTATTAAATTCTGGTGCGGCAAAACATTGATGGGGGGATATTTTATTGACTGTATGCTATGTTCTGAATAGAATCCCCAAATCTAAGAATAAAATTTCACCTTATGAAATTTTAAAGAATTATAAACCCAATGTCTCATACTTTAGAACTTGGGGTTGTTTAGCATATGTTCGCATTCCAGACCCTAAGAGAATAAAACTGGCAAGTAGAGCATATGAGTGTGTATTTATAGGCTATGCTACTAATAGCAAAGCACATAGATTTCATGACCTAAATACATATAATATAATTGAATCAAATGATGCCGATTTTTATGAAACAAAATTTCCTTTTAAATTAAGGAATAGTGGGGGCACATCAAGTACGCCTATTAGAACAGAACTTAATAAGAGTTCTGAAGTTGAACCTAGAAAAAGTAAAAGAGCAAGAACCGTTAAAGATTTTGGTTCAGATTTTTGTGCTTTTACTATAGAGGAGGATCCCTTAAACCTCCAAGAGGCCTCATCTTCTTTAGATCCTGATTTTTGGCGAGAGGCTATAAATGATGAGATGGATTCTCTGGAATCCAATAAGACTTGGCATTTGGCAGATTTACCTCCTGGTTGTAAATCTATAAGCTGTAAATGAGTGCTTAAAAAGAAATTAAAACCTGATGGTACAATTGATAAATACAAAGCAAGACAAGTAGCTAAAGGTTTTAGACAAAAATAAAATATATATATTTTTTTTCGACACTTGTTCACCTGTAACTATAATAATATCCATTCGGGTATTAATCTCATTTGCTTCCATTCATAATTTACTAATACACCAAATGGATGTTAAAACCGCATTTTTAAACGGTGAATTAGACGAAAAAATTTATATGGACCAGTTTGAAGGATTTGTAGTACATGGTCAAGAACATAAAGTATGCAAATTAAATAAATCATTGTATGGTTTAAAACAAGCACCTAAACAATGACATGAAAAATTTGATAACTTAATCATTTCACATGGTTTTAAAGTTAATAAAAGTGACAAATGCATTTATTACAAATCTGAGAATGACATTTGCATTATTATATGCCTTTATGTAGATGACCTAATCATCTTTGTGTCAAACATTCATGCCATAAATTCAGTCATATCCTTGTTAAGTGTCAATTTTGATACGAAAAATCTAGGTGAGGCGAGTGTATACATGTTTTGTTGTGAGGAGGGAGACCATGCATCATGACCATCACACACGCACACGTGACCGACCGGCCCGGTCCGGCTCGGTTCGGTTTCGGTTTCGGGCATTGGCTTTGTGGTGAAGACACTTATATTTTTTGGATCAGAAAATATTGCTTTTTTCGGACCATTTTTAAGATACGGAAAATGTTTCTGAACCGACTTTTGACCCGGTATTTCAGCAGATCCGATTTTCCTCCACTGCCCGGTATTTTCTTTCAGCCCTAATCCCCGTCTATATATTATCCCACTGAATGACATTTATCTTTCCTCCGCCATTAAAACAAAGAGCAGTTTTTTTATTTTATTCGAAAGTGCAAATCTGCACTGATTTGTTGTGCAAGCAAATCAATTATTATAGATCGATGCTGTTTTATCCTAGAGGCGGTGAGGAAAGTACGAACTGGTTTGCACCACCGGGCAGATTGCCGAATCGTTTTCAAGAAAGCGACCAAGTACGTGACTCAGCCATTGTTTCCCAACAATGTGTCATGTGTACATGGAGATTTTGACGTACATGCAATTTTTTTTTTCATTCTAAAGATACTGTTTAAAAAGCATAATTTCTTTAGAGTGCGTGTTGTGTGTTGTGTGTATTGAGCAAAATATTTTCCTTTAATTATTTTTTGGAGAAGTTGCTATCAGCTGATTAGGCATTTATTGCCATGGTTTGTCGCAACTATTTTGATTAAATGTGTAATGAATATCCTCCATCTCATTGCGTTTCATGATGCAATAATGTTGCATATATTTTTATTATCTATAAAAGATTCACAATGTTGTTTGTTCATAATTTATGCATTGGAGATTGGACATTTCTCATTTATGGCATTCGAGTATAACTACATGATGAATCAAAAGATGCATTTTGTATTCAAGTATGGTGATAATATAATTAACAACTGTTTTTGAGGTTACATGGATTGCAGCTCTTGGCACACAATAAGATATTAACAACTGTTTTGCTCATGTTGTAATATATATTTTGGTCTTGCTCCTAGAATATTGGCTATTTTTTATAAAATTTGTATTACATGATCGAACAATCTCCTGCAGTTTAAATTGTTGACGTCCCAGTTGATATGCTTAGTATATTACACTTAGTGCTTCTGGCTAGACAGAAGTTTGATGTGTGAATTGCTTTGATAAAAGCCACTAACAACTATTTCAGTTACATGTTCTCAAAAATATAATTCGTCAAACGCATTATTTTTACTGCAAGAGTGCCAAGATGGGTGTATAAGATATCACACGTCTGTGACTTGCAGGTGAGTTTATTATTATATCATGTGTTTATAGTTATCTAGAGAACATGTATTATACCACACGTTAGGTTCTTTTGAATATCAATGGTTGGCTATTACTAGGAAAGAAGATATTTGTGTCTCGATGATATTTCTACACTATTCTAGAATCTTCATAAAATAATAGATTGTTTACTGGTATGCGCTGTTAGTGTTGATTATTAGAGTGTTTTCAGTTGTATATTTTACTTTTATAAATCTACTAGAGAGTATTCAAAAATTTGCACTGTTTACTCTGAATTAACCAAGTTATGTTTTAATCAAATCACATTGACATAACAACGGGTGTTAAAGCGAACACATAATTAATTTGATTAATTTTGAGGTTAAATGATGTAAAGATAGCAGTTGTATGGCAGCATGAAGCCTTAAGAGTAAACAATGTTTTTATTTGAAATGCCACCATAACTTGGAACCCAACTTTCTGAAAGTTGCAATTAAATTTTACAATACTATACTACAATATCAAATAGATAAATAATTTTCAAGATGTTATACTTCTACGCCAACATCAAATGTTGTACTTCCATAAAAGATGTGTTTTGTTTGAAAATAATAATTACTTTCAACTATTTGATTTTATAATTTATTAAAGGTTTTTTCATTTGCAACCCTTGAATTACTCTGTCTACAAAAGTTGATTAATATTTTTATGCGTAATCCTCCTAAATTGGCAAAATTGTTGTATGTGTCTTCTGTGGTTCAACTAAATGAGACTGCTAATTGTTTGGAATGATAGGAAAACCTTATTTACATGTAGTAAATGAGAAAGTATCTAACATGGTTGCTTTTCCCACAGTGGTCATTTTATGAGAAACAAAATTTAATATTTGTTTTGTTCTCATTTTTATTTCTGATTGGTACATCCAGATGTAAAATGCATCACCGTCTCTTTTTTCATATTGCATGCCAAATTTTCTTTCTAGAATTTGCACAAGACTTAAGATCCTTCATGGTACATGTCATTGAACGACACTTGATGATTTGTCTATTATTCCAGCCTACCTTCTATAAAACTAACACCAGTATCGCTTCATCTTCCTTTTTTAGGTATTGGTCATAGATAATAACTTGCTTATTTTTAGTATGTATATTTCAAAAATAGTTGAAATAATATTGCAGTTTCAGTGTTTTACCCTTCTTATTTTCTTTGAATAAACTGTTTAGACACAGGCTAACTATTCGTCTTATTATTTTAGTGTGTGTATATATATAAAGCAAAAGTACAACGATGACAAAAATCTAGCTGTTTAGAAACGAAAAAGAAATTTAAGTTAATTTATAATAGTGACTTCTTAGTTTTATGCAAATATTCTGATTAATCATGAGGTTATAATTGAACATTATATGTTATGCAGATGATTGCTGAGAAGAATACAGTCTTATGTTGGAAATAAATGAGAAGGTTAGTGAAGAAGAGGTTATGTGGTAGTGGAGAAATACGAAGAAACAAAGTCCCACATTGTGTATGGTTTATGGATATATCACCTTAAATACCAATAAATATTAAAATGTCAAAGATATGGGACTTGGGCCTTGGGGCTCTTGGGGTCTCTCGTGATAAATGGGCCGCAGACTGTTAAAATGCGCGGAAAATAGTATTTTTACACGGGTGCGAACATTTGGACCAGCGGATGCATCTGTTCGTCTGAACGATGATCAGATGCGACTGGTTTAACCAGCGCGCCTGTACGGACGGTCGCGACTACCCAGAAAGGTACCCCTCCACCGCTATATATAGGCAGCCTGACAGAGCCATTAAAATACACAGAATTAATTCATTCGATCTCCTTCTTCTTCACTGCTATGTTCTTAAAATTACTCTCTTGAGTTAGTGTTGCTCTGCACTTGAAAGCGCTTCGAATTGCGGAGACCGGTCCGTTTTATCTTGGAAGACAGTTGCTCGATAACCTTCAGCGCCAATGAGGGAGCAATATTGTTTCAAAGAAACAGATTTACTCTGGACTCGTACGATACTGAAAGGTACTCTTCTCCTTTTCTGTTTTGCAACGGTTCTGCTCTGTTGCAATTCCGGTCGCGCTTTTCGCCGTTACTAATTCTGAAACAATTCAAATTAGTAACGCTTCTTGACGTGACAATTGGATAGTGACAATTTATTGATTGCTATCAAATTCGTATTGCATTTGCATTGTTACGAATAACAATTTGAAACAATATTGTTTCGTTTTTTGCAGAAAACGATAATGGCTAAAAGCAATAGCACTACTGCTGTGCCAACACCACTCGTAACCAATCCTTTTGGACCCGTGGTTACTCCAATGGCACTGTCTCATGGAGAAAGGCCAGAAAAGTTCACCGGAGCGGACTTCAAACGTTGGCAGCAAAAGATGCTATTTTACTTGACGACATTGGGCCTAGCAAAGTATCTTACAGAAGATACTCCAGTCGTTGCCGAATTGGAAACAGATCCAGTTAAAGTTGAAGCCCTTAATTCTTGGAAAAATTCTGATTTCATATGTAAAAATTACATCTTGAATGGCCTCGACAACAGTCTGTACAACGTGTACTGCACAGTTGCAACATCCAAACAACTATGGCTGGCTTTGGAAAAGAAGTATAAAACTGAAGATGCTGGCATGAAGAAATTCATCGTTGGAAAATTCCTTGACTTCAAAATGGTCGATACAAAGACTGTGATCAACCAAGTTCAAGAACTGCAACTTATCATTCGTCAACTAGAAGATGAAAAGATGACCCTTAGCGAATCTTTTCAAGTTGCCGCTGATATTAAGAAGCTTCCTCCATCATGGAAGGACTTCAAAAACTACCTAAAGCACAAGCGCAACGAAATGACAATGGAGAAACTTGTAGTTCGATTGAGAATTGAGGAAGATAATAGAAATTCAGAAAAGAAGATTTCTCAAAATGTGGTTGCCAAAGCAAACGTTGTCGAGACAAACAAGTCCAATAAGAGAAAACGTGACAACCAACCTAAGAAGTCGAAGAAATTCAAAGGATTATGCCATAATTGTGGGAAGAAGGGTCATAAAGCTGCAGAATGTCGCGGTCCACCCAAAAAGAAGAAATCAGAAGCGAATGTGGCAGAAGTTTCGGACGGTGTTTCTGAAATGGACTTGTGTGCAGTTGTTTCAGAATGCAACCTTGTTGGCAACAACAAGGAGTGGTTTGTAGACACTGGAGCCACTAGGCATATATGCGCAAATAAGTGGATGTTCACAAACTACAAAAGTGCTACAAATGAAGAACAACTGTTTATGGGTAACTCGTCTACATCAAAGGTCGAAGGCAAGGGAAAGATTGTGCTGAAATTGACTTATGGAAAAGAACTCACTCTAAATGATGTTCTCCATGTTTCAGAAATTCGCAAGAATCTAATTTCAGGATCGTTGCTCAGCAAGCATGGCTTCAAACTGACATTTGTGGCTGATAAATTTGTGTTGTCTAAGAATGGAGTGTACATAGGAAAGGGTTATGTATGTGATGGCCTATTTAAGGCTAATGTAACCACTGTTGTACCAAACAATGATATGAATAAAATTGAATCTTTTGCTTATATGGTTGACTCTCCTAATCTATGGCATTCTAGACTAGGTCATGTGAATTTTGATACTTTACAAAAACTGATCAATCTAGAATTCATACCTAAATGTAGAATTGATTCAAATTACAAATGTCAAATTTGTGCTGAAGCCAAATTGACAAGAACCTCATTTCATCATGTTGAAAGAGAAACCGAACCTCTAGACTTAATACATACTGATGTATGCGACTTGAAAATGTGTCAAACTAGAGGAGGAAAAATGTACTTCATCACCTTTATAGATGATTGTAAAAGATACTGTTATGTATATCTCCTTAGAAGTAAGGATGAGGCGTTCGATATGTTTAAACAGTATAAAGCAGAAGTTGAGAATCAACTCAGCAGAAAAATTAAAGCTTTAAGAAGTGATAGAGGAGGAGAATATGAGTTTCCATTTGAGGAATTCTGTGCTGAGCATGGTATAATACACCAAACTACAGCTCCTTACTCACCTCAATCCAACGGTATAGCCGAACGGAAAAATAGAACTCTTAAAGAAATGATGAATGCCTTATTAATAAGCTCTGGCTTGCCAGATAATTTTTGGGGAGAAGCTATTCTTTCGGCAAATCATATTTTAAATAAAATACTACGAAAGAAAACGTCTAAGACTCCTCATGAACTTTGGAAAAACAAACCACCATCCTACAAATACTTAAAAGTGTGGGGGTGTCTTGCCAAATTGGAAATTCCAAAACCGAAAAAGGTCAAAATAGGACCGAAGACTATAGATTGCATATTCATTGGATATGCTCATAATAGTAGTGCATATCGATTTTTGGTGTACAAATCTGAAATTGATGACATTCATGAAACACCATTATCGAGTCTCGAAATGCAAGATTCTTTGAAAACATTTATCCTCTAAAAACTTCTGTTGAAACAAATGTTCAAAAGAGGCCAAGAGATCCAGATATTCCCGAGGATAATGCTGATCAAAGAAAAATGAATGATGAAACTGAGATAGAGGAACCGAGAAGGAGCAAGCGACAAAGGACCTCTAAATCCTTTGGACCTGATTTCTATGCATATATGATAGAAAATGAACCTCTAACTTACCAACAGGCAATGTCATCTCCCGATACTCCTTATTGGGAAGAAGCCGTCAATAGTGAAATAGAATCCATTTTACAAAACCATACGTGGGAACTAGTGGATCTCCCTAAAGGATCAAAACCACTAGCATATAAATGGATATTTAAGAAGAAACTAAAGGCTGACGGCTCAATAGAAAAGTATAAAGCAAGACTTGTAATAAAAGGATTCAGACAGAAGCAAGATCTGGATTACTTTGATACGTACTCTCCAGTTACCAGAATAACATCACCTAGGATGCTTATTGCAATCGCATCTATATTGAATTTGGAAATACACCAAATGGATGTGAAAACTACGTTTTTGAACGGTGAACTGGAAGAGGAAATATATATGCAGCAACCAGAAGGGTTTCTAAGCCCAGGAAATGAAAATAAGGTGTGCAAGTTAGTGAAATCTCTTTATGGCCTTAAACAAGCACCAAAACAGTGGCATGAAAAATTTGATGAAGCAATGTTATCAAATGGATTCAAAATAAATGAATCAAATAAATGCGTCTATATAAAATGTATAGATATTGGATATGTCATTGTTTGTCTCTACGTTGATGATTTACTGATCCTAGGAAGTAATAAGGTCATAATAAAGTCTACGAAGGACATGCTATCCTCTAGATTTGATATGAAGGACCTAGGAGTGGCCGATGTAATTTTGGGTGTAAAAATTATAAAGACACCATAGGGATATTCGTTATCTCAATCACATTATATTGCTAAAATTCTTGAAAAATTCAAGCAGTATAATGTAACTAGTGCAAAATCACCAGTAGATATGAACCAAAATTGGGTAAAGAACACTGGTGATGGTATCTATCAGCTTGAATACTCTCGTATACTGGGAAGTATTATGTATATCATGAATTGCACTAGGCCTGATATTGCGTACGCTATAAGCAAGCTAAGTAGATATACCAGCAATCCTGGTAAAAATCATTGGAAAGCAATAATCAGAGTTCTAGGATATCTAAAGTATGCACAAAACTATGTGTTGCAATATGATAAGTATCCTTCAGTAATAGAAGGATATAGTGACGCCAATTAGATAACGGGCTCAAATGACACAAAATCCACAAGTGGATATGTGTTTACACTAGGAAATGGAGCAATTTCGTGGAAATCATCAAAACAGACTTGCATAGCAAGGTCAACAATGGAATCTAAGTTCATTGCTCTGGATAAAGCCGCGGAAGAAGAAGATTGGCTTAGGGGGTTTTTAGAGGACATTCCAAATTGGGAAAAACCAGTACCTCCAATATGTATACATTGTGATAGTCAATCTGCTATAGGAAGGGCGAATAGTACATTGTATAATGGTAAATCGAGACATATTCGTCGTAGGCATAAAACCATAAGACAACTTCTCTCTAATGGAGTTATCACTATAGACTATGTAAGGTCAAAGGCTAACATTGCGGATCCACTAACTAAAGGCTTGCCTAGGGAGAAAGTTCAAACCTTATCGATGGGATTGGGTTTAAGACCTATGATCTAAAAGTTTTTCTAAACGGAAACCCCACCTAGTTGACTGGAGATCCCAAGATATAGGTTCAAAGGGACAACTAAATTTATAGATAAGCTTAATGGCACTGTTAAAATACAGACCATTCCTATGATAAGTCAGTGCACAACCCGTCGGAGAATAGGATAAGCTTAGCTTTTAATGATGTTTATACTGTGGTGTTATAAAAGACCCAAGTGGAGTATTATGAGATACTCTTTATAGAATCACATATGTGAGTGTGAAGGCGTCGCTTCAAAAAGAATTGTAAGGTCGAATTCTTTAAACACTCATGAGACCAAGCAGGTGTTCATGGCAAAAACGAACACAAACAGAGAACCAAGGGGTTTAGAAACACTTAGCATGTGTTATCTTTATATACTTACACAAAAGGCTTACAGTTCAAAGACCATCTAGTCCACTGATTCGCTGGTAGGTTATAACGATAAACACTAGGAAAAGTTCAAGGCCATTGTGCTACTTTTACCGATACGTTAAATGTTTCGCAAAATTTAAGAATAAAATTAAGTAACCTCTCATTCATGTGGGCGATTGTTGGAAATAAATGAGTAGGTTAGTGAAGAAGAGGTTATGTAGTAGTGGATAAATACAAAGAAACAAAGTCCCACATTGTGTATGGTTTATGGATATATCTCCTTAAATACCAATAAATATTAAAATGTCAAAGATATGGGCCTTGGGCCTTGGGGCTCTTGGTGTCTCTGATAAATGGGCCGCAGACTGTTAAAATGTGCGGAAAATAGTATTTTTACGCGGGTGCGAACATTTGGACCAGCGGATGCATCTGTTCGTCTGAACGGTGATCAGATGCGACAGGTTGAACCAGCGCGCCTGTACGGACGGTCGCGACTACCCAGAAAGGTACCCCTCCACCGCTATATATAGGCAGCCTGACAGAGCCATTAAAATACACAGAATTAATTCATTCGATCTCCTTCTTCTTCACTGCTCTGTTCTTAAAATTACTCTCTTGAGTTCGTGTTGCTCTGCACTTGAAAGCGCTTCAAATTGCGGAGACCGGTCCGTTTTATCTTGGGAGACAATTGCTCGATAACCTTCAGTGCCATTGAGGGAGCAATATTGTTTCAAAGAAACAGATTTACTCTGGACTCGGACGATACTGAAAGGTACTCTTCTCCTTTTCTGTTTTGCAACGGTTCTGCTCTGTTGCAATTCCGGTCGCGCTTTTCGCCGTTACTAATTCTGAAACAATTCAAATTAGTAACGCTTCTTGACGTGACAATTGGATAGTGACAATTTATTGATTGCTATCAGATTCGTATTGCATTTGCATTGTTACGAATAACATCTTATTCTTATATATTGAGTTCAGATAAAACAAAGAACATTTGGAAGCTCTAAAGCTAATGCAGGGCAATGATTTCAAAAATGGTCATGCTACACAATTTGGTGTCTATGAATCAAAAATCGAAGCTGTTTCCAAAACTTTGTACTACTGATGCTACAGCAAACCACAGACTTAGGAACTTGCAGGAAAAGCACTAGAAGAATCCGAGTACAACAGCATGTCCAAGATTTTGTCATAGGGAGATCTTTGTTATTCATCATTTGTTCATGGTCTGAGTTATATATTGCTTTCCTATTTTGTTTTACTGCAAAAGGCCACATATGGGAAAATAGTCCATGTAAAAATGACATCATAAGTCATTCTTCTAATTTGTATGCTATGTTAGAGCTAAATATGTATACGTTTATGACATGATTTTTGCTATAGGTATTGTGCTTTGTTCTTATGAGATTTGTTTGCGAATAAATTGTTACCATATATGTATGCCTAAGCAACTGAAAATGGCATTGATTTTTTTGAGTGCAGCATATTGTGCAGAATGATGCTACAGGTAGTAAGTTTGTGTTTTGGTTGTAACCTCACACACTGGTTCAAATGAGCAGCCCAGTTTCGGGCATAGACACGAGTTTCTACAACTTGAACATGTATGTATAATGTATGAATGTAATCATGTCAAAGTCTTACAGCAAGAGTTATGCACAATCCGTGTGCGAACATGTATAATTTTACTCTTTGTCTATCATGGTTATATGTCTAATGCGTTTCAGTAACAGCCAAATATATGCTTGTCCTCTCAGACAGTTAGCATTGTTTTTTTTAAGCCATATTTTGGATGTAGATTAAAAGTTACAGAGTTTATTCCAAATTGAAAGGATAAAAGGAACAGGTTTTGAAGAATATGTACAGCACGCATGCACATCAAAAAAATTCTAAATGTTCATAACAAAGCTGCATATTGTGCAGCATTTTGAAACAACAATGCAGCAGACAGCAGATTCCATTTAACATCAAATAAAATCCTAACCTTAATAGTCAATCATTTAAGATATTTTAATTATATTGTTTTGGACAATTAACAAAACTAACCCAGTAGCGCAAGCAACCAATCCTTGGCAAATCAGAAAAATAATTTTGCTAATACCTTTAAGGAGCATTCACTGATCTATGTTGATCAAGGGGAGACGAGCAAGAAAATCACAGCGATGAAGGGCCAGACCAGTTCACTGGTCGAGAGAATGATTACTATTAGTATTATCATTATTGTCTGTAAATCTAAGAGAAGCATATTGGGTTTCTTTCCTAAAGGTTAGAGGGCAGGGATTGGAAAGCAAAATGGGGAAGGCAACAGAAATTAGTCGAAGCGGCTTGTAAAACATTTCATTTTCCGGCTTATAAATTTTGACGTATCACTGTTTTACAGCCTAAACTAATGCCATGTATATTTTATGGCACTGTTGGCAAGAGTAATGACAGCAGCCAGCGTTTGAATGCTATCCAAAACTGCAATAGATAACCATTTTTCTAGTACTGCTGCTTGGGACAGATCAGATCCGGAGGCATAATTCAAACTGGACCCAGACTAATTTGGCACAGCAAAAACAGTTAAAGAATATGTCATTTAATTATCACTTATTCAGCAATTTTAAATCGTCTAAACACAGGAGAAAGACTTCAACAGTTAGGGAATTTTACTGACAGTCTTTGTGTTCTGTGTGAAAATGAGCCAGAGAACTTCAATCAACTTTTTTTCAAATGCTCCTACACTTCTTTTTATTTGGAGTTCAATGAACCTCGATCAAGCTTAGTTTGTTACCTGATACTTACCTATGCTTGTGTAACAAAGGGGCCTTAAGATCTGAGCTTGCTGTTGATTTGTTGTGAAGTCTCCCTGGAGATCCGCTCCTTGTACAACGTAATCATCTAAACAGAAAAGGATGAGAAACTTATTCTACAATTTCCACTCTTTTTCTATGTTTACTTCTTGAGCAAAAAGAGTAAATAAGAAGACGAAGTAAAGCACACAAACAAGAATAACTAATGTTTTCTCAAAATGTTGCGGACCTAAGCGCACGGCGATCTCTTTCGCTAAGTTTATGATGTAACTACCATATAATAACAATGATACACTATTCACTGTTCAGAATTTGGAATGTGTATGATTGGTAACATCTAGCTGAATGATGGTCTCTTCGTCTAATTTTTGAAATTGTTTAACTTACCTTCTGTTCATAACAAAAGTGCATGCTGCTGCTGCTTCTTAGCCTTAATTCAATGCTAATAATCTTAAGGACTTCACAGTAGTATAAGTGTATAACACATGAACCAAGTTAACCATTGCCATTGATACATCAATGGACTGCGCGCATGGACCATATTCAATAATTGATAGAATGGAAAAATAACACATACTCATCCTTCTATCAAAAATATTACAAAGGCAAAGGGAAACCAAATTCAAATTCTGATAACAATTATATTTAAGTTTAAATAAAAATTGCAACAGGTCAGTGCTTAATTAAATCTTGCAGTTTGAATTGAACCAACAATGCAACAGACAGTAGATTCCATGAGACTAGACAGAACACTTAAAAGACATAAATTTCAATGGTCATTATCATAAAATAGCTAATTTATTTAACAGTACAGAAGCAAAAACTAACAAACTCCAAAAGCAAAACAAATTAATAAACTGGAGGAAATTCAAACAGTGAACCCAATCCAAATAGAGCTCCAACATGTCCAGGTCCGTTAGCTGCACCAACAAGTTTCTTCTTCATGATGAACTCCATGGCTGTTAAGGCAATAAGCAAACAGTCCGATCCCGCCTGATGAGATTCACCCCATGGCCGTTCAACATTCAACAGTTTCGCCAAATTTTCCAAGTCACCCCTGAACCCGTATTCAGCATAGACTATCTGCTTGACATCCAAAATCCCTCCATGGCAAAGCAGTCTCTGACATCCATGGAACTCCTCAATGGAATCAGGCAACCTTCCATGGTTCAAAACTTTCACCAGGAAACCTAAATCATAAAGTCCGTGAAAGGTGATCCAGTCTTTAAAAGGAAAAGTAGCCAACTTAGATGTCATGAAAGCTTTTGCAAAGTCCGACGAGTCAATTCCTTGATTCAAGTTCTTGTTGAAATCTTTGAAATTGAATTCCCACACATAAAGAACCGGACCGAAAGGATTGCCGCGGTAATGATTGCCAGCGAATTCTCCTTTGTTGTCGAATAGGGCTAGACCGAATTGAATTATCTTCATACCGTCGACTGTGGCCTTCATCAATTCGTAAGCTTTGCGAGGAGGAAGATGCCAAGAGGGTGACGCCGATTTGAAGCATGCGCCGGGAAACTTTACATTGATTGCAATATTCGGATAGTATTCGATCAAGGAATCGATAAGCCTGAATTCGCTCACCAAATTGAAAGCGTACACCCTTCTGATTTCAAACGATGGCTTTCGATTAAACACTTCCATTTTTTTTATTTCTGTTTTTCGACTGAAATCAGCTATATGCGTGCGGAGAAAGTAATGAGAAAGAAAAGAGATGAGTTGATTTCTCAGTGTCCAAGTCCATATTTATAGAAGTCTGGTAACGTTTAGTTGGAAGCTTCCCCGAAATAGTAGCATACACGCGTTTCGTATAATCCTGATCCTGACGTATTTAAAGTATTTCCATATATTTACTGTTACAATGTGATTTTATATCTGGTTGCTTTCAAAATCTTTCCCAAAATAATAACATGATTTGATTATTTTATTGCCCATACCCAAACTAATGACCAAGTCAACTATCTCTCTTGAATAACGACTATGTTTGAATATCAGTACGCTTTTAAATCCAAATCTTTTCAAAAAATTTATTTTCTTAAAACATTATTTTGAAGTATAATATGTTGAATTCCAATAATATTATTCACACATTGGCTTTATCTTCTTTTGAAAACTTTATATTTTCCTGAAAACATCAGTAATGTAATATTCAAAGTAAGAACAAAATTTTGAAAGTAGCTCAAATTAATATTACCGCACAACGGTGGGAAAATCGACCGTTAAAGTACATAATATGCAACGAAAAAAATATTTATTAAATTTTATTTGAAGTCCGATTTTAACAAAAAAAAATTGTGATTTAAGGGAAAATGAAAATATTTAAAAACATTGCTTTGGAATAACCATCGGTACTATTTAATTATAAGTAATGTGTAAAATATATTGTATACTGTGATTTCAAAATAACCAAACATTTATCCTTCAATTTACATGTAAGATAATAAAACAGAAACAATACAGTAAAAAAAATATGTTATCATAAAGTTACAAAATAAGAAAATAAGACACATCTGAAATAAATACAGAAGTACTCTTCCAAAGTCAATATCACAATAACTTGTTCGAATAAAACGCACCGTACTTCAAGTGGAAAAGCAAAACGCTTTGCAGCATAGGCCTATAAAGAACAGACAATTAACACGTACCAAAATGTAAACACTTGCATTGATCACAAAGAGCTCAACATCCCCTACATACAAATTGACACCATGTTCCATATGTAACAGTGCATCCAATAGTCATTGCAGCAACACCTTAAAAGAAGGAAACACACACATACATCAACAAATTCCACTAGTTTTCTTTCTGTCAAACAAATGTTTGTAATCTCTTTCTCAACCTCACTCACGCTCTTCTTCTCAACCAACCCATTTTTGCTTTCCTATATGGTAACAGCAGCAAAAACAACTTTACTTGGCACTCTTTCGAAATCTTCAGTACTTTGTTTAGAGCGAAGATCATTCTTTCAGCAAGACACCTGCTGAAATCCTCTCTTATAACTACATGAAACACTGCGACGTGCCACGTAGTTCCTATTAACCAATTGCGATGTGGCAAGCTCGGTTGACTAAAAAGAACCCTTTTTCAAATGATAGAGCTTCTTGTATTGGAACAATTTCATATCGGCCACCGCTTTTCCTTTTAACCAACTGGACTTGTTCTCTTAAAAGACCATGCCTCCGTCTTGGTGAAATTGTGCTTGAAGGACTTAGAGCCATAACAGGATGTGAGAAAAACCCCACATAATAAGTTTCATGTGAGAAAGATTCAGTATCGTATAACAGTTTCATAGAATATTTGGAGTTTTAAAAATAAGATCAGCCAACAAGTGCCAGTTATAAACCTTCTACCGTTGCATACATGTTGCATATTATAATTAAGAAATAATGAAATTTTATGGACATTCCTGTCTATGTGGAAATTTTATCTAGCACATTTATTGTACACGTAACAACCTACATACATGCTAATCTAGGCATGAATGCCCCAAAAAAGAAAATATTGAAAGAAAAAAACTGACATTAATTTTGATCATTATTATACATACTGACTATTAAAGATGTACACACTGTTGAAGAAAAGTTGCATAGCTTGCATAATGCATAGTGAGCCAAGATACCCACTTAGTCAAACTCCAATACCAATTAGTCGACGAAGGGCTAAGTAGTTTACAACAATCAAATGACCAAGCTCTAAAAATTTAATCACCATAATTAAGGACGTTTGAAAAAATAGGTTGATTGAAAGCATAAAAAACATACAACAATTGTATTATTGTCAAGGCTTAATGATTCAATCATCAATATGACAATAAATGATTTTCATACAAACAATAAGAATAAAGTTTGAGTAAAAAAATGTTATTTTATTGCCTTGTTAATTCAAATTAGTTTACTTTTATCCTAGTTGAAGTTAATCTGGAAAACACAGTTTGTACAAAAACCTGATATTAGTTCCAACATTGCTCAGCGTAAACCTAAAATTATTCAAACATCAAATATTTATATATTTGACTCAGACTAACTAGCTGTAAAGTATAAACATATACACAAAATCCTGATAACAACCGCTCTTTCAACAGCTTCTTATGATAGCCAATAACGTTCTGTTCATTTATCATCATAAGAGGATCGATGTTCTGTTTAAAGTTGACATAAAAATGTGAACATAGTCATTCTTTTTCACTCAAATTGTGTTATGTCAATGACTCGATATTGAGTAAACCAGCATAAATAAAGCATAACTACTGTTACCATTAGCGATTTCATTGCTGATAAAGAACTATTTAATGAGGTACATAAACATATAAACTTACCAAAACTGAAGCCTTGTTCGGCCATGAGAGCTTTATTAAAACCATGATTATTCTTAAAGAAGTCACAATATTGAACAACCATGAAGAGCTTTATTAACCATGATTATTCATTCCTACAGAAGTCACAATATTGAACAACCATGAAGAGCTTTATTAACCATGATTATTCATTCCTACAGAAGTCACAATATTGAACAACCACGAAGTATCATTTAATGCATATTGAATGATTTTGACATTGGAAAACTATTTGGGAGAGGAAAATTTGGTCATGTATATTTGGCTAAAGAAAAGAAGAGCAACCATGAAGTGGCATTTGTAACACCCCACCTCCGCCAGGGTGGCTCTTTCAAGCGACTCTGACTTTGGTGGGGCGTTTTAAAACAAGGTAAACATGCATAATGATATAGCAAGGCAGGACATGACATATATATATGTAAATAAATAAACAGAGTAAGTAGATAAAACAGCGGAAGATTCTTAAACCATTTCAAAAACACAAGTTTGGTACATCAAAATGTCAATTTCCCAAATAAACAAGTCTAGTACATGAAATAACATCATCTGAAACTGAAAAGGAAAACATAAAAGTAGCTATCCCCAAAGTGGAAGAAACCATAGCGAGCCCAAGTCCAAAGCATACTTGAGCTATCCAAGGAAGCAGCTAAAATCCAAGCTAGGCTCCTGTATTCCCTCCCTGAGAACCTGGGGGGGGGAACGGAAGAAAAGAGGCGAAAGAAAACAGGTCAGTCAAAAAGACTGAGTAAGCCCTGCTACGATCAGTCTATAAACTAGTAAAGTTAACCTCATGATGGAAACTGAGATGATCATAGATAACAACATACTGGCATGGTAAATTAACTACAAGATAGATAGAGGTGTCATCGCATAAACATGGTTAAGTTTTGCACCACGGTGTACTAGCAACCCAACATAACAGATATTGATCCCTTGGCCCAAGCTTTGGCCCAATAACATGAGGTGACCTTAATACAAGGTCCAGCCCAACGGTCTAGTCGATCGGCTCCCTATAAACCTAACACGTCAAGAGTTGGTGTCCATACGGCCCACATGGATGTAGTTAGACTGTGCTGGGTCCACCTTTGGGTGTATCAAGCCCTCGGGTGTCAACCCCAGACACTTAAGCAATAATGCACAGTCTAAGCCTACTGGTACCCGTGCCTCGAGTTTGTCCAACATCGGACTACGTGCACGTCCGTAGCCCGCCGGACCCGCACCGCTGTACCACTCAGCCGTCGCTTTGGTCGCTTACATCAGTCCAGTAATCGTGCCCCGCCCTATCCTAGCTGTAGGGTTGTGGTGATACCAAACTGGGATTACTGCTGGAACAGACCACGCTGCTAGGGTTTTCTAAGAGAGTTAAGTGCGATTTAACCCTCCACTAATCACGGATTAAATTGGTTAAGTGTAACTTAACCCCATTCTAATCCCTCGAACCCCCAATTGGATTAAACTGGTTAAGTGTAACCAATAGTTCACACTTAACCCCATTTCAATCCCTCTAATCCCCAAGTTGGTTAAGTATTAGTGGACCCTGACTTAACCCTAATCATGAGGCATTAATTAATTTAATGCACCTTAACCTCTCACATTAGACCTTGTTGTGGTTACTAGTTAGGCCGGGCGGGTCCGGGTAGCTTTACACCACAACTTGGTCTAACCTCGGGTCTTGGCACCCCATGACCAACTTCTCACATTGGGTCCTATTGTTTGTAGCCACTAGTTAAGCCGGTCGGTTCCGGGTAGAATTACGCTACAAACTCAACCCAACCTCGAGTTGGCCACACTTATGTTTTCTAAGTGTCATGTCCACTTTATTTCAAAACATACTTACAAGTCAACAATTACTTGGGTAGACCTAACTTAATAGGTAAATTCCCAAGGTGTAGACCTAACTTAATAGGTAAATTCCCAATCTTATATTTTCATGTATTTTAAGTTTACCCAAACCCCCCAACGTCATTCTATCGCTTACATATTCGTAACAACGCATAAAGGATAGTAAGAGGGAACTTGGCACAACATACATGATGGACTTACATATCACAACAAACACACATAACATGTTAGACTTGCACAACTTAGCATCGTGAACTTGCATATTACCATAAACGTGCATAACATGTTAAACTTGCGTAACTTAGCATAGGGAACTTGCATAAACATGCATAACTTGTCAAACATGCACAACTTGTCATTTTAAACTTGCATAAGCATGCATAACTTATTAAACATGCATAACGTGGCATAGTGAACTTGCATAAACATGCATAACTTGTCAAACATGCACAACTTGTCAAACATGCACAACTTGTCATTTTAAACTTGCATAAATATGCATAGCTTGTTAAACTTGCAAATCATGACTTGGTGAACTTGCATAAACATGCATAACTTGTTAAACTTGCAAACCATGACTTAGTAAACTTGCATAAACATGCATAACTTGTTAAACTTGCAAACCATGACTTAGTAAACTTGCATAAACATGCATAACTCAATAAACATACAAATCATGGCTTAACAAACTTGCATAACCATGCATAACTTAATAAACATACAAATCATGGCTTAGCAAACTTGCATAACCATGCATAACTCAATAAACATACAAATCATGGCTTAGCAAACTTGCATAAACATGCATAGCTTATCAAACATGCATAAACCCCAACTTTCATCACACATTAACTTTAGAGTTCTAAAATAAAGGTAAGAGGGCTTACCAATATAAACAAGTTACAAATCCACCAAATAAGATGAAGAAGCCCTTTGAAAACCCAAAACAAAGCTTCAAATAAGAAAACCCTTTTGCAAAATCCCAAAAACACAAACTTAGCAAATCAAACTTGCAACTTAATGAAGTATGCAAGTTATTAAGCATTCATACAACATAGAAAAGGTTGTATGATCATCATATCTTCATAGGATTAAACTTTGAGGAATGTGGAGGCTAGGGTTTTTAGGTGGAGGCCATTTGAGATTTCAATTTGACATAGTTTGGTTGCTAGAGTGAATAATGAGGGTTTAGGGTAGGATTAGGAGCTTATTTATAGAAGATTAGAGTGATTTAGACCATAGGATTAACCCTAGGTTAATTTTGGCCCGTCAGATCTCGGAATTCTCTAGAACCAAGCCACAAGACCAAGCCCAAACCAAAATGGTGTGCCAGGCAAAATTGCCTGGCTACCCCCTGTCGATAGGGCTGTCGACAGGGCAGTCGACATGCCAAGACCCCTGTCGACAGGCCTGTCGACATGGGGTCCTGGGCGGGAATTTTTCCCGCCTGCCCAGTTTGTCCTAACCCTTTGTTTTTAATTCCAAATTTAAATCTGTTTTTACTTAGGAATTTTCTGCAAACTTCAATGGGCCTTAACTGGGTCACACGGACTCCGATTTTCGAAAACTCGGACTCTATTTCGCGTATTTTTCCGAGACGAACGCAATGGCATAGCCCGTTTCCCTTGATTCCCATTTTATAATTTAATTCTGCCTCAATTTATGTTATAACAGATTATTAGAAATACGGGTTGTTACAGCATTGAAAGTTCAATTCAAAAGCCAACTCAAAGAATCCCAAGTTGAACACCAGTTGCGCCATGAAGTGGAAACACAAAGTCACCTTTGTCATCGAAACATACTTCGCCTATTACGATCAGACCTGAATATATCTTATTTTAGAATACGCTGCAAAAGGAAAGCTTTATAAAGAATTGCAAAAGTGTAAATATTTTAGCGAAACATTGCATTTGTTAGCAAGAGCTCTGATATACAAACATGAGAAGCATGTCATTCATAGGGATATCAAAATAGATAATCTTCTGCTAGGGGTTCGTGTACAGCATGACGCCAGTGTAGATATATGGAGTTTGGGTGTCATGTGCTATGAATTTCCTTATGGTGTCCCTCTATTTGAGGCAAAGGAACACTCAGATACTTACAGAAGGATAATAAAAGTTGATCTAAAGTTTCCTCCAAAACCTTATATTTCTTCAGCTGCAAAAGGCCTCATTAGTCAGATGCTTGTTAGAGAGTCGTCGCATCGCCTTCCACTTCATAAGGTACTTGAGCATCCGCGGATCATTCAAAATTCTAATTCCTCAGGTATCTACATAGGATGATTTTCAACTTACCGCCGAGTTGTTGCTTTCCATGTTGTTGCTTAACTTGTGATCTTTGTAATTGGTTGAGGCAGAATTTCATTGGGTGGTTTCTTTTTGTTGTTGTACCGTGTATCGAGTCATCTGCATATAACATATATTTATACGGTTGGACACTAAAAAAAATATAATGCAGCCATTCTATCATCCTTACTTGATGGTGCCATAAGTTATTGTGTATCTTTAGTACTAATTTATATTTGCTTATTTTCTACTGATATCACCACAGATCAAGCCCTGTTGCTAGCATCTGGTGTACATGCATGATTAAAAAAATAGTGAGTCAAAAAAGAGGTCAAAAGTAACACAACTATGCAAAACATGCTTTTTCCCAGCATTAAAGTTGTGGGATCTGACTTGAACATGTCAAACTGAATTAACCGAAAAAATTTCCATCGGTTGATCTTATGATTATAGTATTTACTACTCCAATAGACTGATATAGCTGAGGAACAAATGTTAAACTTGAAACTCTAGTCGAAATTTCAATTGAACGACCATGTTGGAAATGTTTTTACAAACATTAAGTGAATTATTAAAAATGTTATGGCTCCTATGTGTGAATAGTCCCACATCATGGGATTATATGGAAGATGCAAGGATTTATACTTGTTTCTAAGAAATCATGTTGGGGCCTTGGGCTCCCAATACATGCTTTGTTGTGAGGAGGGAAACCATGCATCATGAACACCACACACACGAGCGACCGACCGACTCAACTCGACCTGACCCGGTCCGGGCATGGGCTTGGGCTTTGTGGTGTAGACACTTATATTTTTGGACCATAAAACTTTACAGTTTTCGAACCGTTTTTTAATGGAAAATTATTTTCTGCAACGGTAAAAACTTTGTCCCTCGAAATTTTTAGCAGATCCGATTTTTTCTCTCAAATCCTAATTCTTGTTCTATATATACTTTTGGTTCTAGCAGATAAGAAAATACACCGAATTTTATTTTCTTCTACCGTCCGCCATTAAAGCTTTCTTTCAGAAATTTCGAGCAATATTATTTTCGAAATTGCAAATCTACACTGATTTGTTGTGCAAGCAAATCGGTTATCATTTTTAGAGGCTGTTTTATCCTAGAGGAGGCGGCGAAGGAACGAACTGGTTTGCACCTCTGACCAGATCGCCGAATCGTCTTCAAGAAAGCGACCTAGTCCGCGACTCAGCCATTGTTTTCCAACAATTTGAGGACGAACTGAAACATTGGCTTCGAACTCAACCATAGACGATGCTGCTCCACCCTCTGCTTTCCAGAACCCTCTCGTGACTGCTGCTCCATTCAGATTCGAAGGCTTGCATTTTAAGCGATGGCGTCAGAAGATGGAGTTCTTCCTCACGATCAGAAAGGTTGTGGCTGCACTGACTGCTGACAAACCGCAACTACCAGATAAACCTGACGAGGCTGATGCAACGAAGATGGCATCATGGACGGAACAGTCAAAGCAACTACAGACCTGGACTGAACAGGATTATCTATGCAAGAACTTTATTCTGAATGGACTGAGCGATGATCTGTATGATTACTATAACTCAGATGATGAAACACCCCACCTCCGTTAGGGTCACTCTCAAAGGGAATGCCCTAATTTTGGTGGAGGTTTATAAGTATAAGTCACAGATATACAAGACAGATATAAGAACACATATTTGTAAATTGCAGAAAAGCAGCAACTTTTATTGGATAAAAGTAAATACGTGTTACAGCAACATCACCATGATTGTCTTACATCCTTTCAAAAAAAAAAAAAAAACATAACACCTTCATAACTGTCTTGATTATATTATTTAAAGAAGCATAAAGAAAACATAAATAAACTGCAAAAGCCCCATGGTTGTTGTCCAAAGCCATAGTTCAAAACGGAAAGGTCCAAGCAATACATTCTTTCTCTTCAAGCTGGATATGAAGGCTGGTCAAGCTGCAGTATTCCCTCCCTGTGGACCTGGGGGGGGGGGGGAACGGAAGAAAAGAAGACGAAAGAAAAGTAGAGTCAGACATAAAGCCTGAGTAAGTCGAGGACTACTCTGTCTATGAATAAAGAACTGGGTATGATAAGTATAAACTAGAAATGGGGAAAGCACTATAAACTTGGTTAAGTTGTCTAGGGTCGAATATACTATCGTACCCCATATTAATCTCTGTACCCATATAAACTAGTTCCCAATAGGCACCCCATAACCAGGGTGAAGTGATCCATTTTACGATGATCGGCTCCTACTCGCATAGTTACATGTGTCTTACGGCCTCCGATGTTGTAGTTACCTATGCTGGTCCCACCATGGGGTGTATCAAGTCCCATGGCGGCGACCCGACACAACCCTAGAATGCACAGGTATGCTACTGGTGCCCAGTGCCTTATTTTTCTGCGCCGGAGTGAGTGCACGCCCACACCCCGTTAGAACCTACACTGCTGCACCACCGCCGTCGATTTGACCTCTTACATTCAGCCCAGTAATCGTGCCCCACCCTGCCTAGTTTCAGGGTATCATGATACACCTTATAGGGTTACTGCTGAAAAGGGTCCCCCGCTACTAGGTTTTCTACTTCTAGCCAACATGCTAAGTTGGTTAAGTGTTTTATGAACCTAACCCCCAATCAGTCTGTTTAGTTTAGCATGTCCCATTTTTGATTAAGTCTTTAGTTTACTTAATCCTATCAGTCCTGACTCAGCCTTAATTGTCTTATTAAAGCCTTGACCTCTCACATTAGACAGGTATTGTTGTGGCTGCCTGTTGCCGGTTGGTTCCGGGCAGTCTTACGCCACAACTCAGTCTAACCTCGGGTCCTTATTGGGCTCCATGTTTAACCACCCACAATGGATAGGTATTGTTGTGACTACTGGACAGCCGGGCGGTTCCGGGCAGGTTTACATCACAACTCAATCCAACCTCGGGTTAAACACATCGTATTTTCTACGTTTACATATTTTGTCTTTCTTCTTTATTTTCTTATATGTAAATATTTGCGGCCCATTATTAAAAATCAACGGTGTGAAGGTTACACCAATCATGGGCCCAACCCATACTTGAATTTGGGCCCCTTTACTTTATATTTTCATTTATTAATTAATTTGGCCCAACGCTATTTTCCCCCGTTTAATACGTTCGTTTATTATATATATATGTTGGGCTTAGCCTTTTCAAGCCCAACTTAGCCATGTGAAAAAAAGGGGAGGCTTAAAGCGTGATTACATACACAAAAAGGGGAATGTGAATGCATGAACTTGCAACATAACGTTGGAACTACAAAATAGAAACTGGTGTACTTTCATAGTAGTAACGTATACTTTGGTCATAAAGCATAAGTGACATGAATCAAAGCATGTAAACTTGTAGTTAAGTTAAGAATCTAAATTGGATATCATCATTGACACATAGTCTTAACTACAACATAAACCTATATTTTTATTTAGGCATAATGTCAAACATATGCAAATCATGTTCATAAGATTACTACATGTTTACAAGGGTGCTTACTTTTGTTACTAATACAAAAGTATAGTTCAACTAGAATTATTCCAACTTAATCATGATTTTAAATCTATTCACATAACCATGGCACACATATACCTATGGCATAAATATTTCTAAACATGAAATCATGATTTTTACTTTAGTCATGCAAACTTGCAAATGGGATTTTAAATCTAACCTAGCTATGTACAACATATGTCATCATATAATTCTTGTTAACAATATAGACCTAACATGTTTTTCAATTATGCAAAATATCAAACATAGCCTAGTCATATTCGTAAGTTCGCAAAGAGGCTTACTTTTGTTTCTAATACAAAAGTATGGTCTTATACATAGATCATGATGCCAAATTTTTCAACATAATTTCATATGAATTATAATAACCCAAATTTGTTCCAATTACACACAAAATGATTTTTGTACAAAAATATACATTATGATGGCATAGTAGCAAAACCACAAACTTGCATGAATTTCAATTAAAGAACTACATACATGTAGCTTCAACATGAATTACAAACTTTGCGAATATCCAAACGTATATTTGCATAAAACTACCGCAAACATGTAGTTTTTATAATGAATAACATACGTTACGAATATCCAAACGTATACTTGCATAAAACTACCGCAAACATGTAGTTTTTATAATGAATAACATACTTTGCGAATATCCAATCGTTATACAATATTCCAAATCGATAAGAATCATAGTAACGCACAAATATGAATTACTTATCACCACAAATCAAGTGTACAAACCAACACAGTTATTTATTCATACCAAAATAATACTCTACTTACAATCGTGTGGCGAATTCTCCAATTCAGGAATTTGGAGATGCGACTCCTTTTGACGTAGGCGTTAGTTTGATTTGTTTAAGTTGCTTTATGCTTTAGAATTTGCCTCCTAATCTTCTCTCAAATTGGTGGCTACTCCTAGTCGTTCCTCAGCAGCATGATGGCCTCATTCTTATTTTTTTGTGTGAGTTAGGTTAGGTTTGAGTTGCATATATAGAATTTTAGGATTAATTTAGGCCGTTTGATTAATCCTAGAAATGACCATAACCGTTCAGTCAGGATAGAGTTATCCTATTGACTCAGCCATGAGTCAGAAATGACTCAACATTGACTCAGCGATGAGTCAGAAATGACTCAGCGTATTAAATGTTCACCAATTCAAACGTAAATACGTATTTAATAGATACATTTTCCCCTTTACCGTATTAATTACCCATATATAAATATTTATTTATATATGAATAAATATTTTCTTACCTTTAATTTGTCATAATTAAAAATTGGAGAAGGCCAAAAAAAAAACCATCCTTGACAACCAAAAATGCGCAACGTACGCTACATGATGCGTACACGTCATATATATATATATATATATATATATATATATATATATGCGTATATGTATATATATATATTATATATATATTCATTTTTTTCTCTATCTTCCCAATTACCCATTTTCACACTAAACCACTTTTTGAACTGCGTTCACACTAGGCTATTTTAAGCCATTCCCCTAAAACAAAAATAGGGCGCTAGCGGGGATCGAACTCTGTACCTCTTGTATGCAAGTCATGTGTTCCAACCAAATGAGCTACTAAGTCTTTTGCTTACAAACCCTAGAACAATGCTAAACATTATTCGTTTCCCATTTTTTTTTTTTCATTTTTTGCTGCGATATTTAAATTAAAGATTTCTTCTTCACACGTTATCCGTTTTGCGTAAACTCGGACTCTATTTCGCGTATTTTTCCGAGATGAACACAATGGCGTATCCCGTTTCCCTTAATTCTTTGATTTGAAATTAATTATACTTTAATTTATAACTTTCACGGTTATAGAATACACGGGGTGTTACATTCTCCCCCACTTAAAAGGATTTCGTCCCCAAAATCTTCAAGTTAGGAGGAATGTATATCCTAACCTCCAAACATCCATCTACTCATCCATCAAACATGAGTATCCATTGTCCTTAAAAGACTTCTAATGCTTTATGATCATATGCAAAGTGTGTGTGTACATGTACTTATCTAATGCAAAATCAGGCGGTCTACTGATTCAGTTGACCTCCTTAATGCGAATTATGTAAGTGCCATGAATCCATTATGTGTGCAAATTTTCCTATTCATGATTCTACATGAGTGCACAATCATTCATACAAATGCAACATCCATATGACAACACATTAAAGTTCAACCATATACGAATGCAAACATATATGCATATGCAATATGAAGTGACTGAGCCGATCTAAAACCTAGATTGTGTGTGTATATGCAACCACGAGCAACCACTAGCAATCACTTGCAACCACTTGCAACCATCATCCATAACATGTTTCAACTACATGTTTACATCCAAAAAGATTCTACCTGTGGTTCTCAAGATAGGATCGAGGAGAGAAATAGGATAAAACAAAGCATCTAGAATAAGTTAACGATGTACCGCCAGAAGGTCCGGTCTGCTTCTCAGGGCAGTCTTTGCTGACGTGTCCAGTCTTCCCACAATGAAAACATTCACCTTGCTTTCTCTTCCTCTTTCTACAATCCTTGGCTATGTGCCCTTCCGTACCACAGTAATTGCATTTCCTTTTATCACGTGAGTTGTTGTTCTTGCCTCCTTTCTCGGGGTCTACCTTCTTATTCTTAGAATCGTTGGGCTTGACCTCTTTCTTCCCTTGAGAGTTTTCTGCCTCTGTTTCCTTCTTGTCCTTATCTTCCTCGTTCAGCAATGCCATCTGCACCAACCTTTCGTACGTAGCTCCCATGGGTATATGGGTCATGGCCAAACTGTGTAATGGCTCATTCAACCCTTTGACAAAGCGGAGAGCCTTCTTGTGCGGGGTGTTGACTAGGTCCAGCCCAAACCTAGCCAGCTCATCGAATTGATTAACATACTCTTTGACTATCATATTCCCTTGCTTAAGAAATAAGAATTTTTCCAACTGAAGACTCCTTTCAGCTTCCGAGAGAAATTTAGCCTCAAACCTTGCCCTAAAGTCCTCCCATGTTTCCACCGGTCTTTCTGCATTAGTGACTTCCCACCAGTAGGAAGCCTCACCCTTTAGTAGCCATACTGCCAGTTGTACTTTCTGTCTATCTTCTACCTCAAAGATGATGAATAAGTCCTCGGTTTCTTTCAGCCAATTTCTAGCTGCCACGAAGGACTCAGTTCCATGAAAATCCTTTCCTCCCATAGCTTTAAAATCTTTACATATCTTAGCAAACGTGTTTCCCCGTGGAGGAGGTGGAGGAAGAGGTGCTGCTGCAGCTGGATGATTTCCTGCAGCTGGGGGAGGAGGAACGGTAGGACCTGGCTGAGTGGCCCTTGCTTCTAAGAACCGTCTAAACCAACCAGGTATTGGTACACCCTCTGGCAAGTTAAGTTCTTCGGACATGCTGAAACAAAAAGGATAGATTCAAAATGAAGGATAAGAGATAGTACCTATGGCTTTGGGGGGACTTTGCCTTTTTTTTTAAAAAATAAAATAATATTTTTCTTTTAAAAATGCTTCTTTAAATTTCTTTTTTGAAAATAAATTTTCAAAACTTTTTATCTTATCTGGTAAACCTATGCTCTGATACCAAGTGAAACACCCCACCTCCGTTAGGGTCACTCTCAAAGGGAATGCCCTCATTTTGGTGGAGGTTTATAAGTATAAGTCACAGATATACAAGACAGATATAAGAACACATATTTGTAAATAGCAGAAAAGCAGCAACTTTTATTGGATAAAAGTAAATACGTGTTACAGCAACATCACCATGATTGTCTTACATCCTTTCAAAAAAAAAAACATAACACCTTCATAACTGTCTTGATTATATTATTTAAAGAAGCATAAAGAAAACATAAATAAACTGCAAAAGCCCCATAGTTGTTGTCCAAAGCCATAGTTCAAAACGGAAAGGTCCAAGCAATACATTCTTTCTCTTCAAGCTGGATATGAAGGCTGGTCAAGCTGCAGTATTCCCTCCCTGTGGACCTGGGGGGGAAACGGAAGAAAAGAAGACGAAAGAAAAGTAGAGTCAGACATAAAGCCTGAGTAAGTCGAGGACTACTCTGTCTATGAATAAAGAACTGGGTATGATAAGTATAAACTAGAAATGGGGAAAGCACTATAAACTTGGTTAAGTTGTCTAGGGTCGAATATACTATCGTACCCCATATTAATCTCTGTACCCATATAAACTAGTTCCCAATAGGCACCCCATAACCAGGGTGAAGTGATCCATTTTACGATGATCGGCTCCTACTCACATAGTTACATGTGTCTTACGGCCCCCGATGTTGTAGTTACCTATGCTGGTCCCACCATGGGGTGTATCAAGTCCCATGGCGGCGACCCGACACAACCCTAGAATGCACAGGTATGCTACTGGTGCCCAGTGCCTTATTTTTCTGCGCCGGAGTGAGTGCACGCCCACACCCCGTTAGAACCTACACTGCTGCACCACCGCCGTCGATTTGACCTCTTACATTCAGCCCAGTAATCGTGCCCCACCCTGCCTAGTTTCAGGGTATCATGATACACCTTATAGGGTTACTGCTGAAAAGGGTCCCCCGCTACTAGGTTTTCTACTTCTAGCCAACATGCTAAGTTGGTTAAGTGTTTTATGAACCTAACCCCCAATCAGTCTGTTTAGTTTAGCATGTCCCATTTTTGATTAAGTCTTTAGTTTACTTAATCCTATCAGTCCTGACTCAGCCTTAATTGTCTTATTAAAGCCTTGACCTCTCACATTAGACAGGTATTGTTGTGGCTGCCTGTTGCCGGTTGGTTCCAGGCAGTCTTACGCCACAACTCAGTCTAACCTCGGGTCCTTATTGGGCTCCATGTTTAACCACCCACATTGGATAGGTATTGTTGTGACTACTGGACAGCCGGGTGGTTCCGGGAAGGTTTACATCACAACTCAATCCAACCTCGGGTTAAACACATCGTATTTTCTACGTTTACATATTTTGTCTTTCTTCTTTATTTTCTTATATGTAAATATTTGCGGCCCATTATTAAAAATCAATGGTGTGAAGGTTACACCAATCATGGGCCCATCCCATACTTGAATTTGGGCCCCTTTACTTTATATTTTCATTTATTAATTAATTTGGCCCAACGCTATTTTCCCCCGTTTAATACGTTCGTTTATTATATATATATGTTGGGCTTAGCCTTTTCAAGCCCAACTTAGCCATGTGAAAAAAAGGGGAGGCTTAAAGCGTGATTACATACACAAAAAGGGGAATGTGAACGCATGAACTTGCAACATAACGTTGGATCTACAAAATAGAAACTGGTGTACTTTCATAGTAGTAACGTATACTTTGGTCATAAAGCATAAGTGACATGAATAAAAGCATGTAAACTTGTAGTTAAGTTAAGAATCTAAATTGGATATCATCATTGACACATAGTCTTAACTACAACATAAACCTATATTTTTATTTAGGCATAATGTCAAACATAAGCAAATCATGTTCATAAGATTACTACATGTTTACAAAGGTGCTTACTTTTGTTACTAATACAAAAGTATAGTTCAACTAGAATTATTCCAACTTAATCATGATTTTAAATCTATTCACATAACCATGGCACACATATACCTATGGCATAAATATTTCTAAACATGAAATCATGATTTTTACTTTAGTCATACAAACTTGCAAATGGGATTTTAAATCTAACCTAGCTATGTACAACATATGTCATCATATAATTCTTGTTAACAATATAGACCTAACATGTTTTTTAATTATGCAAAATATCAAACATAGCCTAGTCATATTCGTAAGTTCGCAAAGAGGCTTACTTTTGTTTCTAATACAAAAGTATGGTCTTATACATAGATCATGATGCCAAATTTTTCAACATAATTTCATATGAATTATAATAACCCAAATTTGTTCCAATTACACACAAAATGATTTTTGTACAAAAATATACATTATGATGGCATAGTAGCAAAACCACAAACTTGCATGAATTTCAATTAAAGAACTACATACATGTAGCTTCAACATGAATTACAAACTTTGCGAATATCCAAACGTATATTTGCATAAAACTACCGCAAACATGTAGTTTTTATAATGAATAACATACTTTGCGAATATCCAAACGTATACTTGCATAAAACTACCGCGAACATGTAGTGTTTATAATGAATAACATACTTTGCGAATATCCAATCGTTATACAATATTCCAAATCGATAAGAATCATAGTAACGCACAAATATGAATTACTTATCACCACAAATCAAGTGTACAAACCAACACAGTTATTTATTCATACCAAAATAATACTCTACTTACAATCGTGTGGCAAATTCTCCAATTCAGGAATTTGGAGATGCGACTCCTTTTGACGTAGGCGTTGATTTGATTTGTTTAAGTTGCTTTATGCTTTAGAATTTGCCTCCTAATCTTCTCTCAAATTGGTGGCTACTCCTAGTCGTTCCTCAGCAGCATGATGGCCTCATTCTTATTTTTTTGTGTGAGTTTAGGTTAGGTTTGAGTTGTATATATAGAATTTTAGGATTAATTTAGGCCGTTTGATTTATCCTAGAAATGACCATAACCGTTCAGTCAGGATAGAGTTATCCTATTGACTCAGCCATTAGTCAGAAATGACTCAGCATTGACTCAGCGATGAGTCAGAAATGACTCAGCGTATTAAATGTTCACCAATTCAAACGTAAATACGTATTTAATAGATACATTTTCCCCTTTACCGTATTAATTACCCATATATAAATATTTATTTATATATGAATAAATATTTTCTTACCTTTAATTTGTCATAATTAAAAATTGGAGAAGGCAAAAAAAAAACCATCCTTGACAACCAAAAATGCGCAACGTACGCTACATGATGCGTACACGTCATATATATATATATATATGCGTATATGTATATATATATTATATATATATTCATTTTTTTCTCTATCTTCCCAATTACCCATTTTCACACTAAACCACTTTTTGAACTGCGTTCACACTAGGCTATTTTAAGCCATTCCCCTAAAACAAAAATAGGGCGCTGGCGGGGATCGAACTCTGTACCTCTTGTATGCAAGTCATGTGTTCCAACCAAATGATCTACTAAGTCTTTTTCTTACAAACCCTAGAACAATGCTAAACATTATTCGTTTCCCATTCTTTTCTTTTTTTTTCATGTTTTGCTGCGATATTTAAATTAAAGATATCTTCTTCACACGTTATCCGTTTTTGCGTAAACTCGGACTCTATTTCGCGTATTTTTCCGAGATGAACACAATGGCGTATCCCGTTTCCCTTAATTCTTTGATTTGAAATTAATTATACTTTAATTTATGACTTTCACGGTTATAGAATACACGGGGTGTTACAGATGAGAAGACAACAAAGGAGATATGGGAAGCACTGAAAAAGAAGTATGATACAGAGGAGGCAGGGGCAAAGAAATATGTTGTAAGTCGCTACCTAAAGTACCAGATGACTGACGACAGATCCGTTGAGATGCAGTCTCATGAGGTGCAGAAAATAGCTCATGAGATCATCTCCGAAGGTATGGCATTGGACGAACAATTTCAAATTGCTGTTACCATTGACAAATTACCCCCTGGCTGGAAAGATTTTAAAAATGTTTTACGACACAAGACTAAGGAATTTTCCTTAGAAAGCTTGATCACGCGCCTCCGTATTGAGGAGGAGGCACGCAAACAGGACCAGAAAGAAGAGGTGTTGATTCTCAATAACAACAACACTAAAAAGACCACACCTGCTATTCTGAAACCGAATCAGAAATCTTTTAAGGATCAGAACAGGTGCAACAAACAGAATGGGGATCCGCAAGGAAACCTAAAAGGAAAGCAGAAACCATCCCAAAAGAATGATTCTGGACAGTTGTTTCTTTGCTACAACTGTGGAAACCAGGTCATATGGCACGAAAGTTTCAGAACAGGCCAAGCTCTACACCGCAGGCTAACCTGACTGAAGAGCCTCTTACGGTTATGATTACTGAGATTCACCTTGTTGGTGGATCAGAGGGTTGGTGGGTAGACACTGGTGCCTCTCGCCATGTCTTCTATGTTCGTGGCTTGTTCTCTACATACACGGCTGCTGAAAATCAGAAAGTGTTGTTGGAAGATTCTCACACCACTAAAGTTGCAGGGATTGGCAATGTGGAAATTAAGTTTACCTCTGGAAAGACTGTAATTCTGAAAGATGTTATGCATCTCCAGAGATTAGGAAGAATTAGGTGTCTGGCTTTCTCCTTAATAAGGCTGGGTTTACTCAAGTTATTGGGGCTGATTTGTATACTCTAACTTATAAGGGAACCTTTGTGGGAAAGGGTTATGCTTATGAGGGTATGTTTAAACTAAATGTTGAAACTAATAAAGTGACTACTTTTGCTTATATGTTGTGTGATTTTAATATTTGGCACTCTAGATTATGTCATGTTAATAAATGAATAATTCACAACATGAGCACCCTAGATATGATTCCTAAAATGATAGAATCTGAACTTGATAAATGTGAATTCTGTACACAAGAAAAAATCACAAATAACCTCATATATATGTTGATAGAGTTTCTGAACCCTTAGACTTGATTCATTCTGACATATGTGAACTTGATGGTAGTTTGACTAGACAAGGACATCGTTATTTTATCACTTTTATTGATGACTGTTCTGATTTCACATATGTATACCTTATGTAAAATAAAAGTGATGCTTTTGACATGTTTAAAACATTCCAAACTGAGATTGAGAATCAAGCAAATAGGAAAATTAAGAGACTTCGTAGTGACAGAGGAACAGAATATGAATCCACTTCAATTCCGGAATTCTATAAACAACATGGTATAGTACATGAAAGAACTGCAACCTATTCTCCTGAAATGAACGGTAAAGCTGAAAGGAAAAATAAGACCTTTACCAAACTAGTAGTTGCCACATTACTAAATTTTGGTGCAGCAAAACATTGGTGGGGGGGAATTTTACCGACTATATGCTATGTTCTGAATAGGATCCCCAAATCTAAGAATAAAATTTCACCTTACGGAATTTTAAAGAATCATAAACCCAATGTCTCATACTTTAGAACTTGGGGTTGTTTAGCATATGTTCGCATACCAGGCCCTAAGAGAATAAAATTGGCAAGTAGAGCATATGAATGTGTATTTATGGGCTATGCTATTAATAGCAAAGCATACATATTTTATGACCTTAATGCACATAATATAATTGAATCAAATGATGCTGACTTTTATGAAACAAAATTATCTTTTAAATTAAGGAATAGTGGGGGCACTTCAAGTATGCCTATTAGAACATAACTTAACGAAAATTCTGAAGCTAAACCTAGAATAAGTAAAAGAGCAAGAACCATAAAAGATTTTGGTTCAGATTTCTGTGCTTTTACTATTGAGGAGGATCCCATGAACCTCCAAGAGGCCTTATCTTCTTTAGATGCCGATTTTTGGCAAGAGGCTATAAATGATGAGATGGATTCTTTAGAATCCAATAATACTTGGCATTTGGTACATTTACCTCCTGTTGTAAATCTATAGGCTGTAAATGGGTACTTAAAAAGAAATTAAAGCCTGATGGTACTATTCATAAATATAAAGCACGATTAGTAGCAAAAGGTTTTAAACAAAAAGAAAACATAGATTTATTTGACACCTTTTCACCTGTTACTAGAATCACATCCATTCAGGTATTAGTCACACTTGCCTCTATTCATAATTTATTAATACACCAAATGGATGTGAAAACCACATTTTTGAACGGTGAATTAGACGAAGAAATATATATGGACCAGCCTGAAGGATTTGTGGTACATGGTCAAGAACATAAAGTATGCAAATTAGATATATCATTATATGGTTTAAAACAAGCACCTAAACAATGGCATGAAAAATTTGATAACTTAATCATTTCACATGGTTTTAAAGTTAATGAAAGTGACAAATGCATTTATTACAAATTTGAGAATGACATTTGCACTATTATATTCCTCTATGTAGATGACCTACTCATTTTTGCGTCAAACATCCATGCCATAAACTCAGTCAAATCCTTATTAAGTGCCAATTTTGATATGAAAGATCTAGGTGAGGCAAGTGTAATCCTTGGTATTAAAATTACTAGGTCAGAAAAGGGAATTTCTTTGGATCAATCTCATTACATTGAGAAGATCCTAAAGAAATATAATTACTTTGACTGTAAACCTGCAAGTACACCATATGATCACAGTGTAAAGTTATTTAAGAACACTGGTGAAGTTGTAAGACGGGCTGATTATGCGAGCATCATTGGCAGCCTTCGGTATGCTACTAATTGTACTAGACCTGGCATTGCCTATGTTGTGGGATTATTGTGCAGGTTTACCAGTAGACCTAGTATAGAGTACTGGCATGCTATTGAAAGGGTGATGAGATACCTTAAACGAACCATGAACCTTGGATTACATTATGAAAGGTTTCCAGCTTACTTGAAGGATATTCTGATGCAGACTGGAATACCTTATCTAATGTTTCTAAAGCTACCAGTGGCTATATATTTAGCATCACTGGAGGAGCTGTTTTTTGGAAATCCAAGAAACAGACTATTTTGGCTCAGTCTACTATCGAGTCTGATATGATAGCACTAGCTATAACTAGTGAAGAGGTAGGGTATCTGAGAAACCTGCTAGTTGAGATTCCCTTATGGGAAAAACCGATACCGGCTGTGTTGATACATTGCAATAGTACCGCGACTATTGCAAAAATTCAGAACCGTTATTATAAAGGTAAGAGGCGACAAATACATCATAAGCACAGCACGGTTAGAGAACTACTTTCCACAGGTACCGTTAGAGTGGATTACGTACGTAGTGAAGAAAATTTGGCAGATCCTTTGACGAAAGGACTGTCAAGAGAGAAAGTCCACAATTCTTCTAAAAGAATGGGACTATTGCCCTTAGATTGTTGAGTCACGCACAATGGTAACCCAATCTAAATGACTGGAGATCCCAAGAACTAGGTTCAATGGGTAAAAACAAGTTGTGTAGTGATTGGAGTTTAGCATGTTATTTAATAAACCAAGAAGCATGTATTCCTGAAGTGATTAGAGGATGAGTTAATAGAAACTCTTAATGAGATCTATACTCTATTTGGAGTGGAGTACCTACCTTCAGGAGTGCTCTTGATAGACTCACCTTTGTGAATGTGGAAATGTGGCCATTTCCTATGGAGTTTTGGGCAAAACTTCTAGAGCATTCACTAAGCTAGAATAGACGTGCATGGCCATAAATGCACGGGCTTATTTGATTGCACTATACAAAAGGTTGTGTGTGGTTTGATGTTAGGAATAGAGTTCAAGACTACGTGTCACTCTAGTAAAAACTGAATCTTATTCACTATGCAAAGGTTCAAGTCAGAAGACACCTTTGTTTATGCACAATCTTATGTTTTTAGACATTGCTTGAAAATATTTTAAAAATTCAAGTGGTGGATTGTTGGAAATGTTTTTACAAACATTAAGTGAATTATTAAAAATGTTGAATAAGTGTATGAATGGCTCATATGTGTGAATAGTCCCACATCATGGGATTATACGGAAGAGGCAAGGATTTATACTTGTTTCTAGGAAATCATGTTGGGGCCTTGGGCTCCCAATACATGCTTTGTTGTGAGGAGGGAGACCATGCATCATGAACACCACACACTGTGCGACCGACCGACCCACTCGACTCGA
The DNA here is from genome assembly GCA_030737875.1 of Allium sativum. Taxonomy (NCBI): domain Eukaryota; kingdom Viridiplantae; phylum Streptophyta; class Magnoliopsida; order Asparagales; family Amaryllidaceae; genus Allium; species Allium sativum. Next base: position 289,759,185 of record CM060913.1, read on the forward strand.
CCCCACCCGGCCCTGTCCGGTTCGGGCTCGGGCTTGGGCTTTGTGGTGTAGACACCTATATTTTTGGACCATAAAACTTTGCAGTTTTCGAACCCTTTTTTTTATGGAAAATTATTTTCTGCACCGAATATTTTTCTACAACGGTAAAAACTTTGTCCCTCGAAATTTTTAGCAGATCTGATTTTTTTTTCCCAAACCCTAATTCTCGTTCTATATATACTTTTGGTTCTGGCAGACAAGAAAATACACTGAATTCTATTTTCTTCTACCCTCCTCCATTAAAGCTTTCTTTCAGAAATTTCGAGCAATATTATTTTCGAAAGTGCAAATATGCACTGATTTGTTGTGCAAGCAAATCGGTTATCTTTTTAGAGGCTGTTTTATCCTAGAGGCAGCGGCGAAGGAACGCACTGGTTTGCAACTCTGACCAGATCGATGAATCATCTTCAAGAAAGCGACCTAGTCCGCGACTCAGCCATTGTTTTCCAACAGACCATATTCTACTTTTGCAGTTGAATTAATTTCATGACAAAAAATGCATGCAGTTTCTTTGTGAGGCATTATGATACTGAAGCACAAATAAAATAAAAGATGGAGAAGTTGATAATTTATAGTTCGGATAAACATGACTGATTAATAATAGTGCTTTTGACAGACATCAAATAGATCTATAAGAATATCTAAATAAAAAAATACTACATAACATATAAGTAACAAGAAAAGAAAATCATACCTGAACCCAACGAAGTCAGAAGAAGCATTTGTACCCAAGAATTCAAAATTAATAACCTATCTGTTGAGAAATTAAAATAAAACATCACCAAAATGAAACTTTAAGAAATATGTTCAATATTTCAGAACATAGGAGATCGAACAAGTGCTTACAAATATGAAGAAAATCAATTTTATTAAGAAGATTTCAATCCATCGCTGTCTAACCATCATCTTCTCCTGATTTTCTACCAAAAAATCACGACTCTTCTAAACTCATTTGAATCAAATTTCAACTCCTCCAAATTTTGAATCGATTTTTTTTTCTTTTGGAGATTGTGAAATAGTTTTGTGTATTTGAGAATTTTTGCCGATCAATTTTGGTGGTGTTTAAAAGTCAGTGAAGGAAAGTTCAACATGTATTTAGAACATTACAGCAGATCGCTTGTTTTAAGAAGAGGAATGCAATTCCCTACTCGACTCAGAAAACTATCCTTTATAGATTGCAGAGCATGAAATATGTTATTGTTGTGCCTAGTTATAACGATCTTTATACAACGAATGAAGAAGTGCAAGCCTTAATGAGATGTGCTCATACATGGCTCTACAACTATTGTAACATTATTGTATGATCGTAAGATTGTACAATAATGAATACTATACGATCTCCCAAAACATGTTATTTTCTCACAAAACATTATCTAAAATGTTAACATAATATCTCCCAAAACATCACAAAAATATTAAAATACAATATATATTTTACTATATGTCCAAAAAGTAAGTGACTTTGATATGCCTTGAAAACTAAAAAGTTAAGGTCTTATCCTATATTTTTTACATTTTTGTACATGCACATGTATAAGAATCTGATAAGAACTGTTCGGAATACTGAGCTATTGTATATATTCCATATATTCATGCTTGTGCCTACATATCTTCTGAATCTACCATGCTATGAGGAATACAATGATTCTAGTGTAAATATTTTTCCAAGAAAATCAATTCATATATACATGTGTTGTAGCTAGACAACACTACCTAATCCTTCAGTATAAAGCTATATATTCATGTATAATGTTAAATTTTTTTTCCTAATTATGAATTTGATGAAAAATTAACTGCTTTATTCAAAAAAGATGAAAATATTTACATTAAGGTTCATACACATAAGCTAGCTTGATAATTAGGAGTTGTTATCATTGTATCAATGTAAATCATGCACGTTCATATACATCCAATTACACTGAATTGTACATGAAAACTAACTTAAAACTAAGAATATGCTATCAATGTATTGATTTGAATCAATCACATGCACATACATAGATTTTTATTATATATTAAGTAGATATCGATGTACTCTTAATGTTTTGCTTTTTTGCAACTCTAAAATATTGAAGAAATAAAAGAAGAAGCAAAACGAATATAAGCTCAAAACGTATAATTGTAATAACCTGGAATTCAGAGCCAATTTAAAAATTTTATTTTGGCTATTTGAATGAATTTTGATTATTTAAAATAAATTATTTTAAATAATAACGTCGAAAAATTTATTTTCAACGAAGTTAAAACGAATAAATTTATTTTATTTATATAACGAGCCTGAAATGGCGTGGTAGTTTGAAATTTCGATTTCAAATTTCAAATGAATATATAGAATTTGTTTTAAGTCGGAATTGGACGAAACCAGAAATATCTATATCTGTTTGACGATATCTTTCTAACGGATGTAAGAAACTGAGATTCCACTTTAGAAGTTGAAAGATATGTCTAGTTTAAAATTCAGAAAAGTCACTGTGGAATTTTTATATATACATTAATATATATAAAGGCCTTTAAAAATAGCCATTTTGCAAACGACCTCTGTTTTCGACGAAACCACTTTTGTTGGAACCGAAATGTCAAGTTATTGCTAGGTTTCAAATTTCGTAATTTTTCGAATCAATATTTGAGCATGGCAAAGGAAAACGCGTTTGACCAGTTTCAGTTGATTTAAATCGACTGGAGAATGACCATTTTTCAAACGATCTCAGAATTCGACGAATTAGTTTGGTTAGGACCGTATCGTCAAAACATAGCCAGATTTATTTTTCTGGAATTTATAGAGTCAGTGTGTGGCCCCGGTAAATTGAAATGTGCGTTCAAATTAAATATATACAGATTTATATTTTAATTTTGATGAAAACCTAACGTAATAGTCGAATTGGCTTACGAAATATATCCCATTGTGTTTGGAATGCGGGTAATTAGCTAGGGGCGAAAGTCGTTGAAGTTCGTTTGGAGTCCGGACGTAAAATTTCCTTAAGAAGCAATATTAGCGAATTAAAATAATTATTAAATATTATAAATATACTCTCTCCTTATCCATAACCCTAATTTAATTCCCAATTCCTTGAGCTGCCACCAACAGGTCTCGAACGACAGAAGTACTCCGATTTCTTCCTCCCATTTTCGAAAAATCCAATCAGTGATTCAACAAATTCCAATTACAGATCTCCTTAGCTCCGCGAGATCCTTCGTTTCAACGGCGACGATCGTCTCAGGTGACCTACATTTCTCGAAAGGGGCGCTGAAAGTCATCACGTTGAGCTGCGATTTCAGAGCTCCTGGGGCGTTCGAGCTCGACGTTGTTCCTGGCGTTGGGTACGGCTTAGAGAGGTCTTCGAGGAGGAGTTGTCGGATCTGGGTCCGATTGCGTGAGGAGGCGGTGTTGGGTGCCCTACAGGTTGAAGGTGGTTCGAGTATACCAGCTGAGAAGAACGACGGCTATAACGGTGAGCATTATTTTATTTTCTTTATTTCTTTTTCAGATTTCAAATGTAAATATCATCGAATATTCTTCAAATTTCAAGGTAAATGGCATTGTGAAAAAAAATGTGTTATTTTCGATAATAAATAACATATATAAAAATGTGATCTTTTAGGAATAAATAGTAGTATCAAAATATAATTCGCTTAGTTTTTAAAATATATATGAATTGTTTGAAATTAAAATATATATGAAGTTGTTTTCATATAAAATATATACGAAGTTGGTTTTATAAAAATATAAATATACCTTTGTTTTTGAAATATACGAACTAGAACTTGTTTTTGAAAGGTACGAACTAGAATTCGATTTTGAAAATATAACTTAGAATGTTGTTTTGAAAATGTGTAACACCCCACCTCCGCCAGGGTCACTCGCAAAGGAATGCACTAGCTTTGGAGGGGCATTATTGGTAAACATGCATAATGGTATAGCAAGGCAGGACATGACATATATATATATATGTAAACAAACAGAGTAGGTAAATAAACAGCGGAAGACTTTTAAACTATTTCAAATCAAAGTGCTACATCATAATGTCAATTTCCCAAGTAAACAAGTCTAGTACATAAAATAACATCATCTGAACTGAAAAGGAAAAACATAAAAGTATCTATCCCCAAAGTGGGAGAAACCATAGCAAGCCCAAGTCCAAAGCATACATGAGCTATCCAAGAAAGCAGCTAAGATCCAAGCTAGGCTCCTGTATTCCCTCCCTGAGAACCTGGGGGGGGGGGGAACGGAAGAAAAGAGGCGAAACAAAACGGGTCAGTCAAAAAGACTGAGTAAGCCCTGCTACGATCAGTCTATAAACTAATAAAGTTAACATCATGATGGGAACTGAGATGATCATAGATAACAACATACTGGCATGGTAAATTAACTACAAGATAGATAGAGGTGTCATCGCATAAAACATGGCTAAGTTTTGCACCACGGTGTACTAACAACCCAACATAACAGATATTGATCCCTTGGCCCAAGCTTTGGCCCAATAACATGAGGTGACCTTAATACAAGGTCCAGCCCAACGGTCTAGTCGATCGGCTCCCTATAAACCTAACACGTCAAGTGTTGGTGTCCATATGGCCCACGTATGGTTGTAGTTAGACTGTGCTGGGTCCCCCTTTGGGTGTATCAAGCCCTCGGATGTCAACCCCAGACACTTAAGCAATAATGCACAGCCCTAATCTACTGGTACCCGTGCCTCGAGTTTGTCCAACATCGGACTACGTGCACGTCCGTAGCCCGCCGGACCCGCACCGCTGTACCACTCGGCCATCGCCCTTTGGTCGTTTACATCCGTCCAGTAATCGTGCCCCGCCCTAGCCTAGTCTCTAGGGTTGTGATGATACCAAACTGGGATTACTGCCGGAACAGACCCGCTGCTAGGGTTTCCTAAGAGGGTCAAGTGTGATTTAACCCTTCACTAATCCTGGATTAAACTGGTTAAGTGTGACTTAACCCCATTCTAATCCCTTGAACTCCCAAATGGATTAAACTAGTTAAGTGTAATCAACGGTTCACAACTTAACCACATTCTAATCACTCGAATCCCCAAATTGGTTAAGTATTAGTGGACCCTGACTTAACCCTAATCATGAGGCATTAATTAATTTAATGCACCTTAACCTCTCACATTAGACCTTGTTGTGGTTACTAGTTAGGCCGGGCGGGTCCGGGTAGCTTTACACCACAACTTGGTCTAACCTCGGGTCTTGGCACCCCATGACCAACTTCTCACATTGGGTCCTATTGTTTGTAGCCACTAGTTAAGCCGGTCGGTTCCGGGTAGAATTACGCTACAAACTCAACCCAACCTCGAGTTGGCCACACTTATGTTTTTCTAAGTGTCATGTCCACTTCATTTCAAAACATAATCATAAGTCAAACAATTACTTGGGTAGACCTAACTTAATAGGTAAATTCCCAAGGGGTAGACCTAACTTAATAGGTAAATTCCCAATCTTATATTTTCATGTATTTTAAGTTTACCCAAAACCCCCAACGTCATTCTATCGCTTATATATTCGTAATAACGCATAAAGGATAGGAAGAGGGAACTTGGCACAACATACATGACAAACTTGCACACGATCATGCATAACATGTTAGATTTGCACAACTTAGAATAGTGAACTTACATATTACCATAAACATGCATAACATGTTAAACTTGCATAACTTAGCATAGTGAACTTGCATATTACCATAATCATGCATAACTTGTCGAACATGCACAACTTGTCATTTTAAACTTGCATAAACATGCACAACTTGTCAAAACATGCACAACTTGTCAAAACATGCACAACTTGTCATTTTAAACTTGCATAAACATGCACAACTTGTCAAAACATGCACAACTTGTCATTTTAAACTTGCATAAACATGCATAACTTATTAAACATACAAATCATGGCTTAGCAAACTTGCATAAACATGCATAACTTAATAAACATATAAATCATGGCTTAACAAACTTGCATAAACATGCATAACTAAATAAACATACAAATCATGGCTTAGCAAACTTGCATAAACATGCATAACTTAATAAACATATAAATCATGGCTTAACAAACTTGCATAAACATGCATAACTAAATAAACATACAAATCATGGCTTAGCAAACTTGCATAAACATGCATAACTAAATAAACATACAAATCATGGCTTAGCAAACTTGCATGAACATGCATAACTTATAAATCTTGCAAATCATGGCTTAGTACCCTTGCATAACATGCACAACTAAATAAACATACATAAACCCCAACTTTCATCACACATTAACTTTAGAGTTTCCAAAATGAAGGTAAGAGGGCTTACAATGCTTATGCGGACTCCAATGAGTATAACAAATGCAAGAAACCCCTTATGCAACTAATTAAAACCCCCAAATGCAAGCAAACTTGATCAAGACTCCTCCTTTATGGTGCCAATAGAAAAACAAGCCTCTAATGCAAGCTAAGGAGGATCATACAAGCCTAAATACCCTTGTATGCATGGAAATCTCTTAGGGATTTGTTTAGGAATTGTATGAAGAGGGTGGAGGCCATGAGAGGATGGATTTTGGCATAGTTTAGTTGCAAGAATGATTAATGGGGTTTTAGGGTAGGATTAGAGGCTTATTTATAGAAGATTAGAGTGTTTTTAGCCCTAGGATTAACCCTAGGATAGTTTTGGCCCGTCAGATTTCAGAATTCTCTAGAACCAGACCACACAACCAAGCCCAAACCAAAGTGGTGCGCCAGGCTAATCTGCCTGGCTACCCCCTGTCGACAGGGCTGTCGACAGGGCAGTCGACATGCCTAGACCCCTGTCGACAGGCCTGTCGACATGGGGTCCTGGGCGGGAATTTTTCCCGCCTGCCCAGTTTGGCCCTAGCCCATGTTTTCAATTTCAAATTTAAATCTGTTTTTACTTAGAAATTTTCTGCAAACTTCAATGGGCCTTAACAGGGTCATACGGACTCCGATTTTCGAAAACTCGGACTCTATTTCGCGTATTTTTCCGAGACGAACGCAATGGCATAGCCCGTTTCCCTTGATTCAGATTTTAGAATTAAATTCTGCCTCGATTTACATTATTACAGGTTATTGAAATTACGGGTTGTTACATTCTCCCCTCCTTAAAGGATTTCGTCCCCGAAATCTTCAAGTTAGGAAGAACATATCCTACCATCCAATCATCCATCTACTCAAAGCATCATCCACGAGCAATCATTGTCCTTAAAAGATTCTAAATGTGGTATGAACATATGCAAAAGTGTGTGTATATGTACTTACCTAATGCAAAAATCAGGCGGTTACTGATACAGCAAACCTCCTTAATGCATATGTATGTAAATCAGGCAGTTACTGATACAGTAAACCTCCTTAATGCATATGTATGTCAGTGAAATGAATCCATATGTATGCAAATTCCTAAACTCATAGTATCTATATGAGTGCACATCACATTCACCCATATGCAACATCCATGTGATAACACACAATTTCCATCCATGAATAAGCATAAACACTCATGCATATGCAATATGAGGAGTGTGCGAGCCGATCTAGTGCCTAATCGTGTATAATGCATCCACGAGCAACCACTTGCAAACACTTGCAACCACTTGCAACCATCAAGCATAACATGCGTCAAATACATGTTTCATCCAAAGGGTTTCTATCTAAGGTTCTCATGACAAGATAGACACGATGAACTAGATAAACTAGATAAACTAGATAAACTCCTATTTGGATTATAAGAAATCCATTCAAACTTTGACATATAGTACTAACCGATGAGTCTTAACCCCCTTATGGAGTTTACAACAGAAATAAGGTCGAGAATGGGACCGAGAGGATATATACAAAAGATAACTTGCAAGCAAGCTCCTCAGGAAAACAAGGGTCAAGGATGCACTCCTACAAAGATATGATGCGTGTATCTACTCTTCTTAGTCACGTTTCCTTGAGCTTAACTCCACTGTGCTTTGATTGTCTTTTACTTCATGCTTTCTTGGCTTCCTAACTCCTATTTCCCAAATTCGAGTTGGAACTCATTTCATTATCGCCTCTCGTCTTTCTTTTCCACTTATTCTTCTTTCTGTATACTTGGCTTAAACATACTATAACCTCATGATTTCATGCAAGCTCTCCAAAATCCACTAGTGAATCCTGGATCTCGTCCACTTACTATACAGTATTTCACGCAGCAGAACTTTCCTTGAAAATACCAATCCGCGTTGCCAATTGCCCCTTATAAATGCGATTTTCTATAACTCATGCTTAATCGAAATGAACCATCCGCCTATGAATGATAAGCCATACCTAGATTCAGTTGCCTACCCATGGCTTCCTGTAGGCTCCTTCAAAACTGGCCAACTTCTTGTGGGTAAACCGTTGCTAACCCTGATGCAGTCCTCTCGCTCTTCACCGGACTGAAATGAGCACTCTTCGTGAGTCTACCTATTATGACCCACATACCCGTATTCCCTTTCTTTGATCTAGGTAGTCTATCCACATGAACTATCGAGATGTTTTCACACTTCCCTTGCGAAACCTCCAATGGAGGTAACGGCCCGCTGGGCTCCTATGTCTTGGCCTTAACCTGGTGGCACAACATGCATCCTGAGACCAACTCGGCCACCTCCTCGAGTGATGCGTATCTTGAAGAACCTTATTTACCAAGTCTTCCACTCGAGGAACACCTAATCTCTCATCGCGCCTTAGTCATCCCTTGTCATCTATAATATATCTAACGAGGTGACTTAACATCTCGCCTCGAATCAACTGGTCCATGTTCTTGACTAACTGCGGGTCTTTCTTTCTGTGAAACCCCCTTCTTGATCCTGAAGAGGAAGTCTAAGCTCAGGGAATGCCAACTTACTAGCCAAACGGAGAAAGCTTCTTACTTCAATTGCTCTCCTCAGAGTTTTCCGGTCTTAACCCGCAGCTACTTTAGCGGAATCCACCGCTAAGCCTTACTTAAGAACTATGTGCCCAAGAAATCCAACTTCTTTCCTCCAAAGTGACATTTGGAGACTTGACCTTCAACTGGTGGCTCTAAGCGTATCCATCTCCTCCTTGAGATGTATAGCATGTCCTTCCTCGTTCTTTTGAGGAGATCAAAATATCGTCTATGACGACCATGACAAACTTGTTCAAGGACTCCCTAAACACCCTACTCATCAAGTTCACGTAATATGTGGGTGCGTTAGTCAAGCCAAATAGCATGACTAGCCATTCCAAAAATCCATCTAGAGTCCTAAACGCAGTCTTGTCAATTCCATCCTCAGCCATCCTAAGCTGATGGAATCCGGTAGCTAGATCAAAAGAAAATAGATGCTCCTACAAGCTGATCAAACAAATCATTGATCCTTGGTAACGGTTATCCATTCTTCTCACGATAATCAATACATAAGCGAAGCAAACTGTCCACATCAGTAACGAATGCTACTGGAGCACTCTACTCGAAAATGCTTCGTCTCAGGAAGTTCTTCTCAAGCAACTCCTTGACTTGCTTTCTTAACCCTCACCTCGTGAGGTCATGTGCCTAACCGGCCACGAAACTGGCTTGGTATTACTAACCAGATAATGCGGAAATCTATCCCACGTCTAAGGGTAACCCCTTCACTTTCCCCAAGATATCAGGATGTTCTCGGACCACCCTCACAGATTGCAAACTATCGATAGACGAGTTGAGGGACTCAAGATAACAATCATGACGGGACCCATAGGGTTGCTAGAAATTTCTAGGGTATTACCGAGGCGAGTCATGAGCCTCACACCCCTATATACAAAAACCCAGAATGGCTCCAAAACCGGACAACCATTCCATGCCCAAAACCAACCCATATCCCCTGAAACTGAGAATAAAACATCCCACGAGAATTCTATACTCAAGATAGAAATTTCCAAATCCACTCAGACCACAGACAAACGGGCAGAACCCCCAATTGGATTTGAAACACATACGGGATCATCAACTGCACTAGTACTTAGGTGCAAAACTTTCAACTGGATCAGATGAAATAAAACTATGCGATGTGCCAGAATCAAACAAAGTTTGAACAGGGAAAATCAGAAAATGTAAACAAGATTTTCAACAGAAACACTACCTCTATCATGAGCTGGAAGAACGGGGTGGAGGGGGTGAATTCGCCCTCCAGATAGTCCTGCACACTGAGTCTGACCTTGCCCTTGCTTCCTCGGGCAATCCTTGCTGAAATGTCCAAACTCACCACAATCAAAGCATTCGCCCCGCTTTCTCTTCTCCTTTTTCCTACATTCCCTGGCTATATGTCCAACTTTACCACAGAAGTTGCATTTCATATTCCCTCTTGGCTTGTCCTTGCGGTTGTTGTTATCCTTGCCCCGTTTCCCGGAATTTACTCTCTTGCCTTGAGACTCATTCGCCTTGACCTCTTTCTTGTCATTGTTATCTTCTTCTTGAAGTAGGGCCAGATTCACCAAATTCTCGAAAGTCGCCCCCAAGGGTATGTGAGACATGGCCAAGCCGTGTAATGGCTCGTTTAATCCTAGAGCAAAGTGTAGGGCCTTCTTCTGAGCTGTATTAACCAAGTCTAAATTGACACGAGCCAGTTGATTAAACTTATCTATGTATTCCCTAATAGTCATGTCCCCTTGCTTCAGTGATAAGAATCTCAGTCCAAACCTTCCTCTAAAGTCATCCCAAGTCTCAATTGGCCTAGTAACGGTGGTGACTACCCACCAACGTGTAGCTTCTTCCTTTAGCAACCATACTACCAATAAAACCTTCCTGCGGTCACCTATATCAAAGGTGGCTAAAAGATCTTCGGTCTCTTTCAACCAATTCCTTGCTTCTACAAAAGTCTCTGTTCCATTAAAATTCTTGCCACCCATCCTCTTAAAGTTCTTGCAAGTTTCCGCGAAATCCGCTTGTGGAGGCTGAGGGGGAAGAGGAACATCAGCTACGGGAGGAGGGGGAGGAACAGCGGCCTCGACTGGGAAGACAACATTAGGGACACCCGGGACCGGTGCCGTGGATTCCAAGTACCGACGAAACCAATCAGGTATTGTTACTCCTTCGGGCAAGATGAGATTATCAGACATGCTGGAAACGAAAAGAAAAGAGTTCAAACGAGGAGTCAAAGGATAGTGCTGATGGCTTTTGGGGAATAGCCTTTTAAAAATAACTAGACTTTTCTTTGGAAAATACTTAATACTTGGTTTTGAAAATAGTTTTTCAAAAGTTTTAAAAACCTTTTTATCCCTTCTCGTAAACCATATGCTCTGATACCAAATGTAACACCCCACCTCCGCCAGGGTCACTCGCAAAGGAATGCACTAGCTTTGGAGGGGCATTATTGGTAAACATGCATAATGGTATAGCAAGGCAGGACATGACATATATATATATATGTAAACAAACAGAGTAGGTAAATAAACAGCGGAAGACTTTTAAACTATTTCAAATCAAAGTCTGCTACATCATAATGTCAATTTCCCAAGTAAACAAGTCTAGTACATAAAATAACATCATCTGAACTGAAAAGGAAAAACATAAAAGTATCTATCCCCAAAGTGGGAGAAACCATAGCAAGCCCAAGTCCAAAGCATACATGAGCTATCCAAGAAAGCAGCTAAGATCCAAGCTAGGCTCCTGTATTCCCTCCCTGAGAACCTGGGGGGGGGGGGAAACGGAAGAAAAGAGGCGAAACAAAACGGGTCCGTCAAAAAGACTGAGTAAGCCCTGCTACGATCAGTCTATAAACTAATAAAGTTAACATCATGATGGGAACTGAGATGATCATAGATAACAACATACTGGCATGGTAAATTAACTACAAGATAGATAGAGGTGTCATCGCATAAAACATGGCTAAGTTTTGCACCACGGTGTACTAACAACCCAACATAACAGATATTGATCCCTTGGCCCAAGCTTTGGCCCAATAACATGAGGTGACCTTAATACAAGGTCCAGCCCAACGGTCTAGTCGATCGGCTCCCTATAAACCTAACACGTCAAGTGTTGGTGTCCATATGGCCCACGTATGGTTGTAGTTAGACTGTGCTGGGTCCCCCTTTGGGTGTATCAAGCCCTCGGATGTCAACCCCAGACACTTAAGCAATAATGCACAGCCCTAATCTACTGGTACCCGTGCCTCGAGTTTGTCCAACATCGGACTACGTGCACGTCCGTAGCCCGCCGGACCCGCACCGCTGTACCACTCGGCCATCGCCCTTTGGTCGTTTACATCCGTCCAGTAATCGTGCCCCGCCCTAGCCTAGTCTCTAGGGTTGTGATGATACCAAACTGGGATTACTGCCGGAACAGACCCGCTGCTAGGGTTTCCTAAGAGGGTCAAGTGTGATTTAACCCTTCACTAATCCTGGATTAAACTGGTTAAGTGTGACTTAACCCCATTCTAATCCCTTGAACTCCCAAATGGATTAAACTAGTTAAGTGTAATCAACGGTTCACAACTTAACCACATTCTAATCACTCGAATCCCCAAATTGGTTAAGTATTAGTGGACCCTGACTTAACCCTAATCATGAGGCATTAATTAATTTAATGCACCTTAACCTCTCACATTAGACCTTGTTGTGGTTACTAGTTAGGCCGGGCGGGTCCGGGTAGCTTTACACCACAACTTGGTCTAACCTCGGGTCTTGGCACCCCATGACCAACTTCTCACATTGGGTCCTATTGTTTGTAGCCACTAGTTAAGCCGGTCGGTTCCGGGTAGAATTACGCTACAAACTCAACCCAACCTCGAGTTGGCCACACTTATGTTTTTCTAAGTGTCATGTCCACTTCATTTCAAAACATAATCATAAGTCAAACAATTACTTGGGTAGACCTAACTTAATAGGTAAATTCCCAAGGGGTAGACCTAACTTAATAGGTAAATTCCCAATCTTATATTTTCATGTATTTTAAGTTTACCCAAAACCCCCAACGTCATTCTATCGCTTATATATTCGTAATAACGCATAAAGGATAGGAAGAGGGAACTTGGCACAACATACATGACAAACTTGCACACGATCATGCATAACATGTTAGATTTGCACAACTTAGAATAGTGAACTTACATATTACCATAAACATGCATAACATGTTAAACTTGCATAACTTAGCATAGTGAACTTGCATATTACCATAATCATGCATAACTTGTCGAACATGCACAACTTGTCATTTTAAACTTGCATAAACATGCACAACTTGTCAAAACATGCACAACTTGTCAAAACATGCACAACTTGTCATTTTAAACTTGCATAAACATGCACAACTTGTCAAAACATGCACAACTTGTCATTTTAAACTTGCATAAACATGCATAACTTATTAAACATACAAATCATGGCTTAGCAAACTTGCATAAACATGCATAACTTAATAAACATATAAATCATGGCTTAACAAACTTGCATAAACATGCATAACTAAATAAACATACAAATCATGGCTTAGCAAACTTGCATAAACATGCATAACTTAATAAACATATAAATCATGGCTTAACAAACTTGCATAAACATGCATAACTAAATAAACATACAAATCATGGCTTAGCAAACTTGCATAAACATGCATAACTAAATAAACATACAAATCATGGCTTAGCAAACTTGCATGAACATGCATAACTTATAAATCTTGCAAATCATGGCTTAGTACCCTTGCATAACATGCACAACTAAATAAACATACATAAACCCCAACTTTCATCACACATTAACTTTAGAGTTTCCAAAATGAAGGTAAGAGGGCTTACAATGCTTATGCGGACTCCAATGAGTATAACAAATGCAAGAAACCCCTTATGCAACTAATTAAAACCCCCAAATGCAAGCAAACTTGATCAAGACTCCTCCTTTATGGTGCCAATAGAAAAACAAGCCTCTAATGCAAGCTAAGGAGGATCATACAAGCCTAAATACCCTTGTATGCATGGAAATCTCTTAGGGATTTGTTTAGGAATTGTATGAAGAGGGTGGAGGCCATGAGAGGATGGATTTTGGCATAGTTTAGTTGCAAGAATGATTAATGGGGTTTTAGGGTAGGATTAGAGGCTTATTTATAGAAGATTAGAGTGTTTTTAGCCCTAGGATTAACCCTAGGATAGTTTTGGCCCGTCAGATTTCAGAATTCTCTAGAACCAGACCACACAACCAAGCCCAAACCAAAGTGGTGCGCCAGGCTAATCTGCCTGGCTACCCCCTGTCGACAGGGCTGTCGACAGGGCAGTCGACATGCCTAGACCCCTGTCGACAGGCCTGTCGACATGGGGTCCTGGGCGGGAATTTTTCCCGCCTGCCCAGTTTGGCCCTAGCCCATGTTTTCAATTTCAAATTTAAATCTGTTTTTACTTAGAAATTTTCTGCAAACTTCAATGGGCCTTAACAGGGTCATACGGACTCCGATTTTCGAAAACTCGGACTCTATTTCGCGTATTTTTCCGAGACGAACGCAATGGCATAGCCCGTTTCCCTTGATTCAGATTTTAGAATTAAATTCTGCCTCGATTTACATTATTACAGGTTATTGAAATTACGGGTTGTTACAAAATGTATATCACATTGTTTTTGAAATAAAATATACATAGTTTATAAAATAGAAATAGCAGAATAAAAATATAATATTTATATAGTAGAGATTATAATTTTTATAATATAAACATTGATTCGAAAAATAAACATCATATTAAAAGTGTGATTTTTACTATGAACAGCATGAAGAAGATTGCGTTGGGATTTGGGGAAAATCCAAACGGTTCAGAATAGAAGTGGCGGAGTGGAACCCCTCGGTGAGAACTTCTCACCTTTTAATTTTGTTTTCTAGTTAATAATATATATGCTAGGATGTAGACGGTGTTTAGTAGCACCCGACACCCGTCGTCCACAAACCATGGACGGCTTGTATGCTTGTTTGTTTGATTTCGATGTGTAGTTGATTGTGTAATGTGATGTGAAATGAAATAAAATATTTATATAGTTAAAAATATTTTATAGTTAAAAATAGAATTTTTAACGTGTATATGAAATGAAATAAATTAATATAAACAAATCAAAGGATTTGTTTATATACACATATTTGATGGATATTGATTGGGACGATAAATTTTACACATCGCCCAACTGCACAAATAAAATATGTGTTTGATTGTTTGAAACCCCACACGGGTATTGGGATGATATATGACATACACTAATCCCAATAATTAGTTGTATGTCGATCGATTGATTGACAGACTGTTATGAGCGTTGAATATTTATATTTGATGCTTATACAGTGTAGAATGCACTCTGGATGATGGTTAATTATTTATCGTTGTTATTTTGTATATGTGTTGTAGAAAATCCATATAATTAATATTATATGGTAATTGATTGTGCCTCATTCCAGTTTTGAAATAGAAATATTTGAAAAAGAAATATTTGAAATAGAATATTTGAAAATAGAAGTATATGAAGCCGTATTGATTAGATTTACGCCATTTTGACGTGAACGATATTTATATTAATTTTACTCATTTTATAATGAATATCGAAAGTGATTTCAAAATCTGATATTTTGAAAAGAATTAGAATCCGAATTGAAAGTGAATAGAAATGAATTCGAATTGAAAGTGAATAGAAATGAATTCAAATTGAAAGTGAATAGAAATGAATTCGAATTGAAAGTGAATAGAAATGAATTCGAATTGAAATTGAATAGAAATGAATTCGAATTGAAA
Source organism: Allium sativum (assembly GCA_030737875.1). Taxonomy (NCBI): domain Eukaryota; kingdom Viridiplantae; phylum Streptophyta; class Magnoliopsida; order Asparagales; family Amaryllidaceae; genus Allium; species Allium sativum. Next base: position 289,774,941 of record CM060913.1, read on the forward strand.
TTGAATGAAATTGAAATGAACTGAAATTGAATTAAAAATTGATTTGAATTGAAATGAATTTGAAATGAATTTAAAACGAATTTATAAGAAAAAATTTAATTTTGATTTGAATTTGAAAATGAAGTTGAAATCGTTTTGAAAACGAATTTAAAACGATTTATATAATACGTTTTAAAAGGAAATCGACGAAGTATATATTATATATATAACATAATGGCTTGAATAGAACGCGCCGCGCTGCGGTAGTTCGTGAATTTCGACCATTGACTTCGAATTGACGTTGCGGGAGATCCGACCGTCGGATTCTCCTAAAACCGGAACGGGTGGGTTCGTATCGAAAAGAGATTTCTAACGAATATTAGAAATTAGAAATCTAACGGTTCGATTTGGAATTATGTCCAAATCAAATTTGAAAAAGGTCGTTGTAAGTGCAGTTCGATGGCTATTGATGGAAATCGACTGTACGGGCCTTGATAAAATTATTCGAAATATCAATAATTTGTGTAAAATCATAAGAAATGATTTGTGAAGAATTGGGATGAAGAACTCCATATTTGAAAAGATAAAAATAGATTTTTATCGAAATGAACTAGTTTTGAACTAGAATAATAGTTTATTTATTTTTAAAATAAATAAATTGGATTTGAAATGGTTTTGAAAATAACCAGAATTTCCAATAATTGCATTGGAATGGATTTGAATCGAAATTGTCTTCGGAATATTTCGATGTTGGATTTCGTGATGATACAGATATTGTTATGGGAATTTGAATGATATATTAATATCGTTATTTCCAATACGATATTTGTTGTTCGTAGAATTTGATATTGAATATAAGCCGGTATATTTTCTATTCAAAGCCTTGTATTTAATATCAAATGGGATTTGGGTTTGTCGTGAATGGTGTCTTCATTAACACTGTTCTTAAACCCTGTTGAGAAAAGATTAAATCTTTTTATTTAGATTTAATGAAAAATACCAATTAAATAATATTTAATTGGAATTGAATTGGTATTGATTTTTGGGTTTATCGTGAACAGTGTTTTAAATAACACTTGTTCTTTAACCCGATAATCAGTGAAATGTGATTTTGGGTTGTCGTGAACGGTATCTTCAATAATACTGTTCTTAGACCCAAATGAGTTAAGAAAATCAGAAGCTAACTGGAGATTAGTTAAGTTGAATGGTTTCTGGGATATTGATCTGATGTTGGTTTCTGCCTTCGGGGTTAATACTTAGGGAATTGCTCACTTGCTAATTTATGATTAGGGACTGATTGAAATGTGATGTGATTTTGGGGTTTATCGTGAACCGTGTTTTAAATGACACTGATTCTTTAACCCAGTCAAAGGTTAAAACTAAGTGGAGTTTTAATGAATCTTTAATTAGATTGAAAAGATTGAGAATGGAGTATCACCAGTTTTACTCCAGACGGTAGTTAAATCTTTAATTAGATTTGAACGTGAAATGGTAATTGAATTTACCGATAACACCGTGGTGTTAGATATGAAGTATGACCAGTTTTACTTCATGGGATTAATAGGTTGGGGTTGGGAAATTAAAAACAAATGATTACTTCGGTAAGGTTCGCTAATCCCGACTAGTTTGAATTGATATTCAAAAGTAGATTAAAGAATAAATTTATAGGATTTATCTTTGATAAAATTAATGGGAACCTTTCCCTAAGAATGTGAAATTTAGAAACTAACTATTGGTTAGCTAAGCAGAATGGTTTTCTGGATATTGATCTGATATTGGTTTCGGCCTTCGGGGTTAATATTTGGGGAATTATTCTCTTGTTAATTTACGGTTAGTGACTGATGAATTGGAATGAGGCGTATGTTGTGTTTTTGTGACAAGTATTTATTATATACGCGAGTTATTCAGAATGACCGGGTTTATCCCATTCTGAATAACTGATACGACGACAAGTCGAAGATGAAAACGATGGTCGAAGACCGGAGGTCTTCACGTCATTTGGGTGATTACTGATGTTCTTGATTGGGCTGTACACCCAAGAAGATGGAAACAGTTGGTGATCGTCCAGACATACTTGGAGATCGATGGATATGCGAGGTACAAGGTGCCTCCGGTTTCGTTCAGACCCAGAACGGACTTGTAAATGGACTGTGTGTCTGACATTGGATATCATTCTGTGTGATTGATTGATATTAGTTGCATGGAATGGTTTGTCTGTGTGGCATGCTAAGATGCAAATGATCAAGGCTTCTGTTGAAAAGCAAAGTCTTGTGGTGATTATCAAAGCACGGTCTTTGTGGCGTAGCTTTGTGTAGCGTTGATTCTCGAGCCTCACACCCCGGTTGTGAACCAAAAACGGGATAGGACCTCAGGGAGGGAATGCGTCTCTTTCTAGCTAGAAGTGGCATCAGTGGTTTTACACGCCTTGACGAGTTTGACTTATGTGATTGTTGCTGTTGCGAGGCGCCTCGGATATATCGGTCATTCTCGAACCGATGGAGTCATTCATTGGCTCATTTACGCCCCATAGGGCGGGGAGACGTAGTGTTCAGGATTTCGTCTAATCCACATCGGTGGACCGGCCCTGTCGCTCCAAGGGTCGATGCGTTCTGTCCCTGAGACATGGGCTAGATTGTCTCGAATTCGGTAGAGGACTATCCTTTGCCTCGGTTCGCAGGTGGAAATCCAGTTTCCAAATACGTGACTTTGCGGTTTTATTTGTAGATCCTAGTATGGCGACATAGTGGGATGGGGCGCTTATGCCGTCTATGATTGATACTTTTGATTTGAAGTTGTTTTATACACTATGCACTTATAATAATATCAAATGATTTTTTTTAAACGTATCAAGCATTCTTGGCTATTATAAGGTAAAACCCCATCCCCCGGCTTGCGTTGCATTGTGTGATAGGACCTGGGTCTTATAATGGCTTCATTTTTCTTTATTTAGCATTGCGCTGTTTGTTTTATGCACTGGTATTCTTGGGAGGAAACCCGTTCCGCATTAGCGACGTGGTCCCTTGATTTACCTAACTTTAAAATAAAGATTAATAACTGTTTTAGTTCTCACACCAGTCCCATGACTGACCTGGAGTTTATTGTTTTAACCTAAACTCTGGGTGCCCTTATTTTGACATGGGCAGCTAGTAGTTTTGGTTTTGAAGATTTATATTCACAGGATCCTGGTTTACAGCTGGAACGATATCCGGAAAGCTTTGTATCCGTATATCTCCTTCTAGTTGTGTTTTGTATTATTTTCCGCTGCGATGTATTTAAATGTAATTTAAATCTCTGTTATTTTCTGTGTAATATTTATTTATACTCTGTATATTCTTGTATTCTGATGGAGTTGTTGTAATATACAATGAAATGTTCTTTTGTCTGCGTTCTGTTGTGGCTTGTTCTCGACTCAATCCGGCTTTTCCTCACCGCGGAAGTTCGGGTCGTTTCAGCTTGGTATCAGAGCTTTGGTTTACAAAGCTCAGAGAACTAGACACGTTAGAACCATAATGAAGAATTCATCAGAGATTGGATTAGTAATATCCAACAGGAATGACTCGTTAGAGATGGGATCAGTAGTATCCTAGAACGAGTGTGAAGTGTATATTTTTAAAATGAAAACGAATTTTGTTTTGAAAATTTAATTCAATTATACGTATTTGAATATTTATTTGTATTGAATTTGGGCAATCCAGTATATATAGATTTTGCGTATACGTCTGATCCGCGTGTATTTGAAGTTTTAATATATTGGATAGATATAGGATCACTGTAGTCGCCCGGAGATGATTCTGATGATTGATCGATCGTCTTTAGAATTTATGTTCGAGTGACGAAAGTGAGATTTCTATATATTTCCATTAGACTGGTGTGAGAACCAAAATTAGACAGGGCCTATTGTTGTGATTTGGCATCAAAAATGTAATTCTTGACTATATATCAAAGTTATGAATTTGAAAAGCTAATCAACTAATTGATTGATGGTTGCGTTGTTTGATTATTGTTTGAATTAATTAAATGTTGAACCGTTTAGCCAAATGGATCAAATAGTGAGTTGTATTGAAAATTAGTCGCATTTGCATGCATGTACATGTACTTACACTGAACAGGTCATAGCAAGGAGGCTAGAGCAGAAGAATAAAATTGTTTGCCCGACAAATAGGTACATGTTTACCATAATTTACTGTTTTATTTGGGTGATGATGATTTTGTGAGCCGATTGTCTTTTTCTTTTGAGTTGAAGAAGGCCATGGGAGGGTATATGAAATATCCCGAAGTCCCCGGTGTAGGGGAGGTTATGGCGAAATTTTTCGAAAATTTAGGGTGTTAGCCAAATTTTTGAAAAAATTGAAAAGTTCTTAGAAACTGAAAAGTTGAAGAACTTAAGCCGTAGTGAAAATATGGAAAGTTGAGTTGATTAGTTAAACAACTTTCGGCTTCGTTCCTTTTCGGGGACGAAAAGTTTTAAGTGGGGGAGATTGTAATAACCCGGAATTCTGAGCCAATTAAAATTTTTTATTTTGGCTATTTGAATGAATTTTGATTATTTAAAATAAATTATTTTAAATAATAACGACGAAAAATTTATTTTCAACGAAGTTAAAATGAATAAATTTATTTTATTTATATAACAAGCCTGAAATGGCGCGGTAGTTTGAAATTTCGATTTCAAATGAATGTACAGAATTCGTTTTAAGTCGGAATTGGACAAAACCATAAATATCTATATCTGTTTGACGATATCTTTCTAATGGATGTAAGAAACTGAGATTCCACTTTAGAAGTTGAAAGATATGTCCTGTTTAAAATTCAGAAAAGTCGCTGTGGAATTTATATATATTTTAATATATATAAAGGCCTTTAAAAATAGCCATTTTGCAAACGACCTCTGTTTTTGACGAAACCACTTTTGTTGGAACCGGAATGTCATGTTATTGCTAGGTTTCAAATTTTGTAATTTTTCGAATCAATATATGAGCGCGGAAAAGGAAAACGCGTTTGACCAGTTTTAGTTGATTTTAATCGACTGGAAAATGACCATTTTTCAAACAGTCTCAGAATTCGACGAAATTAGTTTGGTTAGGACCGTATTGTCAAAACATAGCCAGATTTATTTTTCTGGAATTTATAGAGTCAGTGTGTGGCCCCGGTAAATTGAAATGTGCGTTCAAATTAAATATATACAGATTTACATTTTAATTTTGATGAAAACCTATAGTCGAATTGGATTACGAAACATATCCCATTGTGTTTGGAATGCGGGTAATTAGCTAGGGGCGACAGTCGTTGAAGTTCGTTTGGAGTCCGGACGTAAAATTTCCTTAAGAAGCAATATTAGCGAATTAAAATAATTATTAAATATTACAAATATACTCTCTCCTTGTCCATAACCCTAATTTAATTGCTAATTCCTTGAGCTGCCACCATCAGGTCTCGAACGACAGAAGTACTCCGATTTCTTCCTCCCATTTTCGAAATATCCAATCAGTGATTCAACAAATTCCAATTACAGATCTCCTTAGCTCCACGAGATCCTTCGTTTCAACGGCCACGATCATCTTAGGTGACCTACATTTCTCGAAAGGGGCGCTGAAAGTCATCACGTTGAGCTGTGATTTCAGAGCTCCTAGGGCGTTCGAGCTCGATGTTGTTCCTGGCGTTGGGTACGGCTTAGAGAGGTCTTCGAAGAGGATTTGTCGGATCTGGGTCCGATTGCGTGAGGAGGCGGTGTTGGGTGCCCTACAGGTTGAAGGTGGTTCAGGTATACCAACTGAGAAGAACGACGGCTATAACGGTGAGCATTATTTTATTTTCTTTATTTCTTTTTCAGATTTCAAATGTTCAAGGTAAATGGCATTGTGAAAAAAATGTGTTATTTTTGATAATAAATAACATATATAAAAATGTGATCTTTTAGGAATAAATAGCAGTATCAAAATATAATTCGCTTAGTTTTTAAAATATATATGAATTGTTTGAAATTAAAATATATATGAAGTTGTTTTTATATAAAATATATACGAATTTGTTTTTATAAAAATATAAATATACCTTTGTTTTTGAAATATACGAACTAGAACTTGTTTTTGAAAGGTACGAACTAGAATTCGATTTTGAAAGTATAGCTTAGAATGTTGTTTTGAAAATGTATATCACATTGTTTTTGAAATAAAATATACATAGTTTATAAAATAGAAATAGCAGAATAAAAATATAATTTTTATATAGTAGAGATTATAATTTTTATAATATAAACATCGATTCGAAAAATAAACATCATATTAAAAGTGTGATTTTTACTATGAACAGCATGAAGAAGATTGCATTGGGATTTGGGGAAAATCCAAACGGTTCAGAATAGAAGTGGCGGAGTGGAACCCCTCGGTGAGAACTTCTCACCTTTTAATTTTGTTTTCTAGTTAATAATATATATGCTAGGATGTAGACGGTGTTTAGTAGCACCCGACACCCGTCGTCCACAGACCATGGACGGCTTGTATGCTTGTTTGATTTCGATGTGTAGTTGATTGTGTAATGTGATGTGAAATGAAATAAAATATTTATATAGTTAAAAATATTTATATAGTTAAAAATGTTTTATAGTTAAAAATAGAATTTTTAACGTGTATATGAAATGAAATTGATTAATATAAACAAATCAAAGGATTTGTTTATATACACGGATTTGATGGATATTGATTGGGACGATAAATTCTACACATCGCCCAACTGCACAATTAAAATATATGTTTGATTGTTTGAAACCCCACACGGGTATTGGGATGATATATGACATACACTAATCCCAATAATTAGTTGTATGTCGATCGATTGATTGACAGACTGTTATGAGCGTTGAATATTTATATTTGATGCTTATACAGTGTAGAACGCACTCTGGATGATGGTTAATTATTTATCGTTGTTATTTTGTACATGTGTTGTAGAAAATCCATATAATTAGCATTATATGGTAATTGATTGGGCCTCATTCCAGTTTTGAAATAGAAATATTTGAAAAAGAAATATTTGAAATAGAATATTTGAAAATAGAAGTATATTAAGCCATGTTGATTAGATTTACGCCATTTTGACGTGAACGATATTTATATCGATTTTATTCATTTTATAATGAATATCGAAAGTGATTTCAAAATCTGATATTTTGAAAAGAATTAGAATTCGAATTGAAAGTGAATAGAAATGAATTCGAATTGAAAGTGAATAGAAATGAATTCGAATTGAAAGTGAATAGAAATGAATTCGAATTGAAAGTGAATAGAAATGAATTCGAATTGAAAGTGAATAGAAATGAATTCGAATTGAAAGTGAATAGAAATAAATTCGAATTGAAAGTGAATAGAAATGAATTCGAATTGAAAGTGAATAGAAATGAATTCGAATTGAAATTGAATAGAAATGAATTCGAATTGAAATTGAATGAAATTGAAACGAACTGAAATTGAATTAAAAATCGATTTGAATTGAAATCAATTTGAAATGAATTTAAAACGAATTTATAAGGAAAAATTTAATTTTGATTTGAATTTGAAAATGAAGTTGAAATCGTTTTGAAAACGAATTTAAAACGATTTATATAATACGTTTAAAAAGGAAATTGACGAAGTATATATTATATATATAATATAATGGCCTGAATAGAACGCGCCGCGCTGCGGCAGTTCGTGAATTTCGACCACTGACTTCGAATTGATGTTGCGGGAGATCCGACCATCGGATTCTCCTAAAATCGGAACCGGTAGGTTCGTATCGAAAAGAGCTTTCTAACGAATATTAGAAATTAGAAATCTAACGGTTGGATTTGGAATTATGTCCAAATCAAATTTGAAAAAGGTCGCTGTAAGTGCAGTTCGATGGCCATTGATGGAAATCGACTGTACGGGCCTTGATAAAATTATTCAAAATGTCAATAATTTGTGTAAAATCATAAGAAATGATTTGTGAAGAATTGGGATGAAAAACTCCATATTTGAAAAGAAAAAAAATAGAGTTTTATCGAAATGAACTAGTTTTGAACTAGAATAATAGTTTATTTATTTTTAAAATAAATAAATTGGATTTGAAATGGTTTTGAAAATAACCAGAATTTCCAATAATTGCATTGGAATGGATTTGAATCGAAATTGCCTTCGGAATATTTCGACGTTGGATTTCGTGATGATACAGATATTGTTATGGGAATTTGAAAGATATATTAATATCGTTATTTCCAATACGATATTTGTTGATCGTAGAATTTGATATTGAATATAAGCCGGTATATTCTCTATTCAGAGCCTTGTATTTAATATCAAATGGGATTTGGGTTTGTCGTGAATGGTGTCTTCATTAACACTGTTCTTAAACCCAGTTGATAAAAGATTAAATCTTTTTATTTGGATTTAATGAAAAATACCAATTAAATAATATTTAATTGGAATTGAATTGGTATTGATTTTTGGGTTTATCGTGAACAGTGTTTTAAATAACACTTATTCTTTAACCCGATAATCAGTGAAATGTGATTTTGGGTTGTCGTGAACGGTATCTTCAATAATACTGTTCTTAGACGCAAAGGAGTTAAGAAAATCAGAAACTAACTGGAGATTAGTTAAGTTGAATGGTTTCTGGGGTATTGATCTGATGTTGGTTTCGGCCTTCGGGGTTAATACTTAGGGAATTTCTCACTTGCTAATTTACGGTTAGGGACTGGTTGAAATGTGATGTGATTTTGGGGTTTATCGTGAACCGTGTTTTAAATGACACTGATTCTTTAACCCAGTCAAAGATTAAAACTAAGTGGAGTTTTAATGAATCTTTAATTAGATTGAAAAGATCGAGAATGGAGTATCACCAGTTTTACTCCAGACGGTAGTTAATTCTTTAATTAGATTTGAACGTGAAATGGTAATTGAATTTACTGATAACACCGTGGTGTTAGATATGAAGTAAGACCAGTTTTACTTCATGGGATGAATAGGTTGGGGTTGGGAAATTAAAAACAAATGATTACTTCGGTAAGGTTCGCTAATCCCGACTAGTTTGAATTGATATTCAAAAGTAGATTAAAAAATAAATTTAAAGGATTTATCTTTGATAAAATTAATGGGAACCTTTCCCTAAGAATGTGAAATTTAGAAACTAACTGTCGGTTAGCTAAGCAGAATGGTTTTCTTGATATTGATCTGATGTTGGTTTTGGCCTTCGGGGTTAATATTTGGGGAATTATTCTCTTGTTAATTTACGGTTAGTGACTGATGAATTGGAATGAGGCGTATGTTGTGTTTTTGTGACACGTATTTATTATATACGCGAGTTATTCAGAAAGACCGGGTTTATCCCATTTTGAATAACTGATACGACGACAAGTCGAAGATGAAAACGATGGTCGAAGACCGGATGTCTTCACGTCGTTTGGGTGATTACTGATGATCTTGATTGGGTTGTACACCCAAGAAGATGGAAACAGTTGGTGATTGTCCAGACGAACTTGGTGATCGATGGATATGCGAGGTACAAGGTGCCTCCGGTTTCGTTCAGACCTAGAACGGACTTGTAAATGGACCGTGCGTCTGACATTGGATATCATTCTGTGTGATTGGTTGATATCAGTTGCATGGAATGGTTTGCCTGTGTGGCATGCTAAGATGCAAATGATCAAGGCTTCTGTTGAAAAGCAAAGTCTTGTGGTGATGATCAAAGCACGACCTTTGTGGCATAGCTTTGTGTAGCGTTGATTCGCGAGCCTCACACCCCGGTTGTGAACCAAAAATGGGAGAGGACCTCAGGGAGGGCATGCGTCTCTTTCTAGCTAGAAGTGGCATCAGTGGTTTTACACGCCCTGATGAGTTTGACTTATGTGGTTGTTGCTGTTGCGAGACGCCTTGGATATATCGGTCGTTCTCGAACCGATGGAGTCATTCGTTGGCTCATTTACGCCCCATACGGCGGGGAGACGTAGTGTTCAGGATTTCGTCTAATCCACATCGGTGGACCGGGCCTGTCGCTCCAAGGGTCGATGCGTTCTGTCTCTGAGACATGGGCTAGATTGTCTCGAATTCGGTAGAGGACTATCCTTTGCCTCGGTTCGCAGATGGAAATCCAGTTTCCAAATATGTGACTTTGCGGTTTTATTTATAGAGCCTAGTATGGCGATATAGTGGGATGGGGCGCTTATGCCGTCTATGATTGATACTTTTGATTTGAAGTTGTTTTATACACTATGCACTTTTAATAATATCAAATGATTTTTTTTAAACGTATCAAGCATTCTTGGCTATTATAAGGTAAAACCCCATCCCCCGGCTTGCGTTGCATTGTGTGATAGGATCTGGGTCTTATAATAGCTTCATTTTTCTTTATTTAGCATTGCGCTGTTTGTTTTATGCACTGGTATTCTTGGGAGGAAACCCGTTCCGCATTAGCGGCGTGGTCCCTTGATTTACCTAACTTTAAAATAAAGATTAATAACTGTTTTAGTTCTCACACCAGTCCCATGACTGACCTGGAGTTTATTGTTTTAATCTAACCTCTGGGTGCCCTTATTTTGACACGGGCAGCTAGTAGTTTTGGTTTTGCAGATTTATATTCACAGGATCCTGGTTTACAGCTGGAACAATATCCGGAAAGCTTTGTATCCGTATATCTCCTTCTAGTTGTGTTTTGTATTAATTTCCGCTGCGATGTATTTAAATGTAATTTAAATCTCTGTTGTTTTCTGTGTAATATTTATTTATACTCTGTATATTCTTGTATTCTGATGGAGTTGTTGTAATATACAATGAAATGTTCTTCTGTCTGCGTTCTGTTGTGGCTTGTTCTCACTCAATCCGGCCTTTCCTCACCGGGGAAGTTCGGGTCGTTTCAATAATCATCTCGATGAATATTTAACTGAAATAAAATACAAGGGTAGAAGTAATAAATAAATCACAAAATATAAAAATAATTTGCATAAATAAATACGAAACTACTTTATAAAACTACTGATTTATAGGATGCTAGACTAGTTAAGCATACTTTACAAGTAATTTTTTTGCATTTCTTTTGTAGGATGCTAGACTGTCAGGATAATTAGCATCGCCCTTGACATCTAGAAAAGCAAGGTACTAAGTGAAAGAGACGTGGAAACTATTAAAAGGTTTCTATAAATAGTCTATGGTAGGAGTTTGAATCATATGCATACAAGTATGGCACATTAAAAAGAATGTTTAGAACATATAATAGTGTGCTTTAGTTTGAAAATGATGGCAGGATAGAGTTTATGTAGAGATCCATGACTTTCTTGTCCTAGGCATGCATAGCATTTGTAATATCTACAAACATGGATTTATAGTATAATAAAACATAGATGCATTTCTCTGCTACAAAATTATCTTAGCTTTCATATGATTAGAACTCTTGATTGAGATAAATACATACAACATCGTTCTACAAAATTTACAATAGAATTTTAAAGATAAATTTCTTTCCATACAAAATTAAATTTTAAAATAGACGGGTGCTAATAAACTGTAAACCATAAACAAGCCCGATCAAAATCGTTTCCAATTACGATAATGAGAAGCAATATCCAGAAGGGAGAAACTAAAGCCGTGCATTTAACAAATCAAACAAAACATTAGAATAGAACTTCGAAAATAGCTGATATCACAATTAGAATAGCAAATTAAGTTAGTAGTAAAGGTCAGTCAAAGAAAAATAAACAATATAAAACCTAGAATATGAAATGAGTTTTGGATCTCACCTTCAACGATAGCAGAAAAAAGTGACTCTTTTTTCTTCCTTCCCTTTTATTCTTTTGTATCAAAATCTTTTAGGGTTCTACACAAATTGTTTCAGGCCCTCTATATCGCTGCTATTGATTTGCAAAAAATGAAGAAATAGTCAGGGCAGAGAAGAGGTGATTTGCGAGATTGTGGTCAATTAGGGATTTTTGGAATTTAAAGTGATGGAGAATATGATCAGTTAGAATCGGAGAAGAAATAGTCAGCGGAGAAGAAGAAAATACGGAAAGACAAACATTAGTGAAATATGAGGCATCGGAGCTGAAGGGGAAAATAGCAGCGCAGAAGAGGCACTGTTTTTTGGCTTCAGAGAATTTGGTTTTGGCCCTCACGGTAAGCAAACCTCCCTAACGGTCGGTTTGATAAAACGTCATTGCATGAATGTGTCTTATTGAAAACTTGTTCTAAAAATAAATCTAGTTTGGTATAGCTTACACATTTATCGAATGCACAAGCCATATTAAAAACAAAATAACTTGCATATTTTACTAGTACAACCGCACAACGATGGGGAACCGACCGTTACTACAGGGGCGGCCCTGGGGTAAGGCCACCAAGGCGGCCCTCTAGGGCCTCCGACCTCATACTGTGTATACTTGGACATTTTTTGATAGCCTAGGGCCTCTGATGTCCTGGTTGCCTTGGGCCTCCGGCAATTTTTTGTGTTTCAGGGCCGGTCCTAATCATTAGATTCAGGCCCGGCTTTAGATATAGACCAACTAGGCAAACGCCTAGGGCCTCCGGCCGGAAGTGGTCGAAAGGGGGCCTCAGCATCTTTATTCTGTATTTATAAGTTAATATTGCACCATGCTTACAAAGCCTAAAGTGGATGGGTGGTAATGACATGGGGCTTGCTTATTGATGGTGCATTGTTCGATTCCTAGCAGATACAAATGTCGTTGCTTTAAGGTCCTCACTTTTTTTTTTCAATCCTCTCCTTCCCACATTTCGCCATGGGCCTCACAAGTTCCAGGGTCGGCCCTGGTTAGATTGCATAGTTCGAAAAAAAACTAATATTTCAAACGATGGCTTCCGATTGAGCTGCTCCATTTATTATTTTTGTTTTCGATTGAGATTAGTGGTATTGGTTTATACGTATGGAGAAAGTAAGAAGAAAGAAGAGATGACTTGATTTTGCAGTGTCGAAGTCGGTATTTATAGAGGTCTGGTAACGTTTAATTCGAAGCTTTCCCGAAATAATAGCGTATATACGTGTTTCATATATCCTTTCCTAACGTATTCAAATACTTTCCATATATTCTTTAAACATTGAATTTATCATCATCGGTGCGCTTTTAAAGTCTTTACGAAAATAATAGCATAATTTTGATTATTTTGTTTCCGATAACCAAATAAATGACCTAGTCACATATCACTCTTGACTGACCATGTTTAGGACCCATCTGGGTTGAAGATGAAGCTGATATGAATTCCCTAACACTTTTATTATTGTACAAAACACTTCTTTATTCTGCAAAAACTGTAAAAGAGCTTTGCCCACCAGGCATAATATTTGGGACCTTGACAATAGGGTTGAGTTATATTCGGTTCAAATCGAATTAACCAACCAAATCGGTTCATTTTAGTCGGTTTGATTCGATTTTAAAACTAAATCGGTTTGAATTCGATTTGTATTTTTTTGTTATGGGTTTAACCGACTTAACCAAAATTTTAATTTATTATCTAATTTTACGGCATTGTACTACTTTAAATCAGTCTAGCGATAAAATACGAAGACAGGTGTTGCAAATATGTCAATTTTTATTACAAACATAAAATTTAGTATATAAAATTTATCGAAACAAGAATTAATGTTTTACTTTGGGAGAATTCATCATTTAAGTAATAACATGTCCTTCAAGTTCGGTTAAATCGGTTACTGCCCAAATTAAATGAAACTAATTTTGTTCGGTTCGATTTGATTTTTTTTATTTGAGTATTTTTACCTCAAAACCAACCGAACGCTCACCCCTATATGACAATGCACCATGACAAAATTTGAAATCATTCCATGTACATGTTAATTTTAAGCTACATTTTATCTTCTTGTCATAAATCAAATTTTTTAATCCAAAAAGTCATTTTACGAAAGTGTGTGTATATATATATATATATATACACACACACATATATATATATATATATATATATACACATTAATGAAAGTCAATTACTTGCCTTTTAAATTCAGTTTCACTTCAAAATTAGAGCTTGCATTGAAACTTTAATTTCTTTCTATATTTGATCTTTATTCTAATGGAGTTTAACTCTAAACACATTTTTTGTTAGAATTGTACTTGATTCCATTTTTCATATAGTTGTTTTTTTCCAAATTCAGAAAATTTTAAATCCAAATCTTTTCAAAAAATTACCTTCTTAATTTTTTTTTCGAAGTTCAATATGTTGAATTCCAATAATATCATTCACATATTGGCTTTATCTTCTTTTGAAAACTTTATATTTTCCTGAAAACAACAATAATGTAGTATTCAAAATCAGGACAAAATTTTAAAAGTAGCTCCAAAAAAAGTCATTGTAGGAATATGCCTTATTGAAAACTTATTTAACAAATAAATCTAGTCTTGATCTAGCTTTTACGAATTTATCGAATGGACAAGCCATATTAAAAAGAAAATAATTTACACATTGTATAAATGCGCATATATACAAATTGTATCTGTCCATTTATGGAATGTGCAAATAGTATTTTGAACATGAAATAGACACCAATTCCATTTTTAGCCCCATTTTTCATCCATCTCAATCCAAAAGCTAAACCTTATCTTCAGTCTCATCCAATTTTAATTTAATTCCCAATTTTAAATCAAAATAATCAATAGGGTAGATATTTTCAATGTTTCAAAGTTTTTTCATTAGTTAACTTTTATACATTATTTTTTAGCCTATTATTTTTGTTTAACATTGTTTGTTTATTTGTTAATTTGTGTATGCTACTGTTGTTTAGTTTATTTTGAACTTAACAATGATGATTGGGATATTGACGATTAAATGTTGATGAAATATTACGATGAATACAAGTGCAAAGTAGTAATGTGGTACGGTTTTACATTGACATTGAAGTTGACAATGTTACATAGACATAATTTGATCCAATATCGCAAAAATCTCATTGTGGAAATCAACCTTAAATGCTCGTTTACACAAATTTGTGACCAATCAAAGACCGAGTAACAAACTTTTTATTAGTTTGAATATAGTCGACCATCAACTGTTGCTCCCGCTATGCCAATCGAGCCACTGCAAGAAAATATTGATTTTATAGCAGCAAAACCGTCGGGAATCCATTTCTAATATTGATTTATCGACGGATTTCCGATGGATATGTGTAGTCGGAAAAATTCAAGTTTGCAATTTAACGTCTCTTTTGCGATGGAAATTAACGTGAACTCTTTGACCTTCTTCGGTCCTTAACCTAAACATAAAACTTAAATTTTAAAATAATTTACCGTTGGATATATATTTTTCAAGACTATATTTTTTAAACAAGGACACCGGTAAACCTTTGCTAAATAGCAAGGGATTAACGACATATTATATTTTAGGTGTATATTTAATCCAATGATATCTACAAGCAATCCATCAGTAAACTCTTTCTATTTCGCTGGTAATCTCTTTCTATTCCGCTGGTATTGTTAGTTTATATTCCAACATTTTCATTTTGTGATTTTCCCTTTACATTAAACTTGATAGTCAACCATTCAATAACAAAATTGTATCTAGAAATATAAAAGTGCACATTTATACCAAATTCATAGCATTAGCAAAAAAGTATTTATAGACAACAGAACTATTCAAATAGTAATAAAACACACAAATTTGTGGCTATTAACACAAAATAATACAATACAATGTAAACACGCATAAATAAACATAGTTCTTCCACTAAATAATTATTTTTGTAAGTATTCGTCTTCATCCCGGATTCATGCTTCTGCCTAAATTCATCATTGTTGGAGAATGGAATTTTGATAACAACAACCTTGTTTCAATCATCATTGATTATAAAATATATACTAACATTGTTATCCAGAATATATATATATATATGAAGGAGTCATATGCAAGAAATAAATATTGAAGACTGTACAGTTTAAAGTCCCAAGAGATTCAAGATATCAAGGAATCATGATTTCAGAGAAGATTCAAGACTAATGAGTATCAAGATATCAAAGAGTTCAAGAGTTCAAGATTAACAGAGTAACAGAGTCTAGTTAGTATGTACAACTCTGAATAACACTCTCAAAATTCTGTTTTCAAATTCTCTTTCTAACTTGATTTCAAATTATTTTCAAACTCCTTTCAAAATGATTTCAAATCATTTATAGATTTTAAATTATGATTTCAAATATATATATATATATATATAAATTTAAAACACTTTAAAAAAATTCAAAATTCAAAAACCTAGCATATGTCGACATACATGCTTATACATGTCGACATATAACCGTCACAATTTTAAATTTCAAAAGAAGTGTCTTTTCATATTTCAAAATGTTTCAGAACAGTTGCGGCTTTTTAAACACTATATAAAGGCCTCCTTTTCGATTTTTTTAATTAATCTGTCTTCTTCTTCATATCTACTCTTACCACCATTATTCTACTTTAATTTCTTGATTTCTACACTTATACTCTGCCGATTTCAACACAAATTATGTCAAACTTCTTCTATTCTCAATCTCTATCAACTACTCTCTGTTTGGAAGCACAAGTCAATAGTTCTAGGGCTATTGTAATAAAATTCTTTAAGGGTGTGTTCCTTATAGCCCTGAAATCAAGGAAGAGAATCAATGTTAACCTTATAGCCGTGAAATCAAGGGTGGTGAATCGGTGTTAACCTTATAGCCGTGAAATCAAGGGTGGTGAATCGGTGTTAACCTTATAGTCGTGAAATCAAGGGTGTGGAATCGGTATTAACCTTGTAGCCGTGAAATCAAGGGGTGTGATTGGATATTGATAATAATAAAACTCTAGGCAATCCAACATTGTGCAGGCTGGACGTAGGAGTAATCTGAACCAGTATAAAAGCCTGGTGTGTTCTTTCCTTTTCTGCATTTATTTTTACTTATGGTCGTGATTGCTTCTGGTGTGATATTCATTCTGTTATTCATATATTATTTCTAAAAATTGATAATTGTTCAAGTTTTTCATAAAATTCTTTATAAACACTATTCATCCCCCTTTAGTGTTAATTCTGCCTTAAGATCCTTAGTCTACATCCCTAACAATTGGTACTGGAGTATAGGTTTTCAAAATTTCATCATCTGATTTTTTGAAAAGATTAAATGCCATCCAACACTGGAATTGCTAATGGTAATAGTTCTTTTGTAGTGGGCCAATCCACAGTTAGACCACCACTATTTAATGGTAGTTATTATACTTATTGTGCATGTAGAATGAAAATATATTTACAATCTATTGGATTCACTACAACAAAACTATGTTCCCACAGCTTATAAGGTCAGCGTTCTTCGGGTGAAAGCCGTGGATCGTTTATTTTTCGGATTTGCAGTGTCGCTGTAACGCTAAGAGAAAAAATTCGTTGTTTTGCCTCCCAATTTTCAGTTCCCTCCATAACTTAGAAAAAAAAGCAGCGGCTCCAACTCATTTCCTATTCCTTAGTTTCCACTTTCCCCAAATTCGTTTGATTTTACAAAAAAGCAGCGATTTTCATCACTTCATCCAACGGATCGCTTTTTCTCTCCGATTTCTGTATCGGCGGTTCCTTCAGCGGAGAAACTTTGGTTTAGCTTCCTTCCCCCTTTGCCCTATCTTCGGTTTGGCTTCCTTCAGCGGAGCATAGAAACTTTTGTTGAGCCCTCTTACCCTTATTTTCATTTGGATTTCGAATCCTTTCTTATTATTAAATCTGAGTTCAAAGATACTCTAACTTTTCACAAACTTATTTTTGCTAGTGCCAAAAAAAATTATGATAATGATCTTAGAATTCTGCAGTGATAACTGTTCTCAATTATTTGAAGTTTTGAATCATGAGAATTGTGGTTGTGGTTGGTCTAAATGGGCAAGTCAGTTTTGCTAGCTTGTTTGATATGCCGTGTACAATGGATTGTTTAACTGGTATAAGAAACGTTATCCAGATTATAGTATGCATATGTAACAAGATATATTCTGAAAAATGATTATACATAATGTAAATTAGTTCATTTCTTTGCAAATAGACTCTGTTTTCTTATATTATATAAGTGAGGCTGAACCTAACGATCAGTTTTCCAAATAAAAGACTAATATATGTATACTTCCAGTTTCAAAATAGCGGATTTAATTTTACAATTCATGTCTGATTGTAAAATTTAGTAAGTGTCGAAAGTAGGGTCAGATGGTTAAATGTGAAGTTTGTAACATATGAAAAATATTTTGTAAAAAAGGCAGTGACATGCATATGCTATGTATAACTGGATTGTGGTATAGACAACCTTGAACTAATTTTGAATTTGGAAATTAACGTTGAAACTTGTTTAATACTTAATCAAGTGGTTAAATATTAAAATAATTTGGAAATTGTAATCAGTAAACCTATTGGTTGTCCTCATCGTGCAAAGGCAGAACTAATACTATCGTACTATTTGTTTCTACTTCCAAAAGAAATGAAATGGGGTTAAAGAAGTAGAAAAATAAAATAGAGGTCCAAATAAAAACTTCTAATTAATTTTTTTTAAAATAAAATAAATAAAACTCTTTTGGGTTTTGGGTGTATTGACTGTATGATTGGGGGTTGTAAGTTGCTGTTTTGAAATCAGTTTGACCTTTTTATGGGATTGTTGACTGGATGTTTTGTTGGGTGGTGATGTAATGGTGGAGCAGTTAGGTCTATTTTTAATCCTTCACCATAGATACTATTGTACGGTACTTTGTGTTAAACCGCAGCTTCCAGTTCAAACAGTAAAGCAATTTTATTAATTTTAGCTACTTCGTAGAAGTTTCTATGCTCTCTTCCCTAATCATAAAAGAGGCATATATTAGTTATTGAAATTTAAATCGAAAGGTAACCGACAGTATTATTTTCAAGATTGAAACCAATCGGTACTTGTCATATGTTATTTAATGACTTGATGTTGCACTCTGATCAATTTGTGCCTGGACAAAACTGTTATTGCATCCAGTTTATTGATCAATAATCATCAACAAATACTAGACCGTGCACGAAGTATTTTGATAAGGTTGAAGAGCTTTTTCTATAATAAGTTGAGTCATTATATAGATCTTATATATTCAACAGAATAATCAGGCATTGCTTCTAAGAGTTGATTGATGGTGTTCTTAGCCTCCTCTGCTGCATTTAGGCAATCATGCTCATTGTTATTTTTACTGCCTAAATCTGATGGTTTTCCGATCATTTATAATTATGTATTTCTACTAGTTCTAGTATTTTAGTCATTGAATTGCATGTCTAGGGCACTTCTAGTTCTTATATTATGTATTGTATTTTGCGCCAGCTCTTTTTAGGAATTTAATTCCATGATTTTGACACTATTTCAATTTCGTATGAAGATCAACTTTGACAAGTTATCATATGAGTGCTTACTTGCTAATATTTTTTTAATGTTTAGCATCTTCTATATCAGTACACATATCAGCTTTTGAGTCATATTCATAAACTATTTTAATTTATAGTTCATCTAACATATGCATTGATATTGTGCACTGTTTTTTTTAAATGTTTTCACATATTTGTTTCTTATATAGTTGCATTTTTCTACATGATATTTTCAGTCCTATTGTCACACGTACCTTAATTTTTTTTTGGCTTTACGAGTAGGAATCCATTTTGTTTCATTTGTCGGTGATGTACCCCTTTCCATTACAATGTCACATTTCAATACAAAGCGCATTGTTGTTTTGAATGACAAAAACCAACTAGATTGTTCGTAGTTTAATGGAATGTCTTTATATCCTACCATTTGAGTATATATGTCTCACCCACGCCTGTAAATTTGTTTATAGGTTTTTCTTTTGTACCCTCTATGGTTTTTTAACCAGCTCTCATGTATACTCAATTCGTTGTATTCTTTGTTTAATTACTCATCAAGTCAAATGTGTTAACCAATTATTCTAGCTAGTACAAAAATGTTTCTTCATCTCAAAGGGACAAGTTCATAAACCGAACTCATAAGCGACTGGACATTAATATTGTTTTTTTTGGGTGAATTCTTTAAAAAAATACACAAGTTACTCATGCTTACCTGCTTATTTTTGAATAACCTGGTCCGCTGCTGAACTTCTTGAATCAACATCTGATTGTCACTAAAGTTCAAGTCTATGAATCACCGGTGGAAGTCCACAAAAATCTACTTTAAAAATTCTCATTTTGCTTATATATGTCTAGCGTTATTATTTCAGTGCATTATTTATTCTGGTACAATAGTTGCTGCTCAAGAGGTATTATTTATTCATTGCACGAAATGTTTCTCTTGACTTGATAATAAATTACTATTTGAATTTTAGATACATGGTTGCTTAGATATTGTATACGATGATGGAGAAAGATTGGTTACGTCTACATAGGTAATCATATGGTAATTAATTTATACTAAACTTTAGAATTAATGTATTGGTAATAAAACCTAATATTTTTCGTTTTTAATTTTAGTCATAGAACTAGTAGAGAGTATGGCCTAGGAGCACGAAATTTTGTGCAGGTTGCAAAGAAAAATTTAGGAGATGTGGAAAAATACTGTGTTCTTGTTTAGACTGTCGAAATCTTAGTCGTCACTATGGTGAAACTGTTGTTGAGCACTTGATTATAAAGGGAATGGATCCTTAGTATAGAGATGATACATGGTATAATCATGGCGAGCAAATGAATGTTAAAAATAAGGTTAAAATGAGCGAGACGTACGACTTGCTCAAGTTGGTTCACTATGAAGATGAAGACTATTTTGATCATACTTTTTTTGATGATGACAAAGATAAAGATGATGCACAAAGACGCCATGATGATTTACTTAAAGATTTGGAGGATGCAAAAACCCCATTGTATCCTGGTTGCAAAACCATACAAAGTTATCTGCCATCACTATTTTGTATAATCTTACCATCCAGCATTTATTTTTACCAAAGAATAATGTACTCCCCAAGACTTTGTATAAAGTAAAAAATTTCTCAAACTATTTGACATGGGGTTTGAAAAAATTCATGCTTGTGAGAATGACTGTTGTCTTTTCCGTAAAGAGTACAAAAATTTAGATAATTTTCCTAATTGTGGTTCATCGCGATGGAAGATAAATCATGATACAAAGGAGATTATGCAGAGTATTCCAGTTAAGGTGCTGAGATATTTTCCAATAATCCCAAGATTTAGAAGAATGTTCAGATCTGAAAAGATGGCCGAAGAATTAAGATGGCATTTCAAAAATAAAAGTAGTGATGGAAAGATGCGACATCCTGTAGATTCTGTAACATGGAGCATGATTGATGAAAATTGGAAATTATTTTCAGCCGATCCACGTAATCTTAGACTTGGTCTAGCTACAGATGGGTTCAATCCATTTTCTATGTTAAACTCCAAGTGTAGTTGTTGGCCAGTAATGCTTGTGACATATAATTTGTCACCTATGTTGTGCACGAAGAAAGAGAATATCATGTTAACACTTCTAATTCCAGGTCCAAAGCAACCAGGAAATGATATTGATGCATACCTAGCGCCATTAGTTGAAGATTTGCATCACTTGTGGAGTAGTGGAGTTGAGACATATGATGCACTAAACAAGACACTTTTTAACATGAGAGCTATTTTACTTTGGACGATAAATGATTTTCTAGCTTATGGAAATCTCACTGGATGTTGTGTAAGGGGAAAAAAGGCTTGTCCATTATGTGGTGTCAACACTCACAATCGATGGTTGAAATATAGTTTGAAAACTGTTTATATGGGTCATAGAAGATTTTTACCCTCTTCACATCCATTGAGGGAAAAAAAGCTTGGTTTGATAACACTATGGAGGATGGAAAGATGCCTAGAATTATAGCTGGCAAAAATATCTCTCTTAAGTTGAAAGATTTTCCTAATGATTTTGGAAAAATGCGGAAAGCGAAAAGAAGAGTGTGAACTTAAATGATACAAGACAAACTAAAAAAGGAGAGATTAGAGGGAAAAGTAGGAAAAGAAAGATTGATGACAATAGTGAAGATGACAATGATGAGGATAATGATCCTATTAAAAAAGAGCTATCAAGATGGAAAAAAAGATAAAACTTTTTTGACTTGCCATATTGGGAGGTTAGTAATTGAGTTACATTTTTTGTTGTCAATCCATTAAAAAGAAAATATAATTTTTTTAATGTCTGACTTTTACTTTTTTTCTGTAGGAACTTCTATTACATCATAATTTAGACGTAATGCATGTTGAGAAAAATGTTTGTGAAAGCTTACTAGGTATAATGTTGCATGACAACAAATCAAAGGATATGATTAATTGTAGACATGATTTAGAAGATTGGGGAATTCGGCATGGTCTTTATGCACAACCACGTGGGACCAAAACTTATCTTCCACCGGCTCCATACACATTGTCAAAAGTGAAAAAAAAATTATTTTGCAAAAGGCTATATGATTTCAAAGGCCCTGATGGTTATTGCTCAAATTTGAAAAAATGCATATCATTGTTGGATTGCAAAATTAGTGGTTTGAAGTCTCACGATTATCATGTTTTGATGCAACAAGTATTATCAGTTGCACTACGAGGTTTATTGCCTAGTAAACGTAGGAAAACAATTACTCGTCTATGTTCGTTTTTCAACAAAATATGTCAATGTGTTCTTGATAGAGAAAAAATACAACAACTTGAAGACGAGATTGTTAAAATATTGTGTGAACTTGAAAGATACTTTCCACCCTCATTTTTTGATATTATGATACACTTGACAATTCATCTTGGAAGGGAAGCACGATTGTGTGGGCCAGTTCAATTTCGTTGGATGTATCCTTTTGAAAGATATATGAAGACGCTTAAAGATTACGTAAGGAATTATGCACGACCAGAGGGATGCATTGCAGAATGCTATCTTGTAGAAGAATGCATGAGATTTTTTAATGAATTTTTGAATAAATCGATAAATATAGAAGAAAAAAAAGATCGGAATGAGGACTATGTAGACAATGCAATACTGGAAGGACGTCCAATTTCAATGTCCGAATCAGTTACGTTGTCTGTCAAGGAGAAAGAAATTGCTCATCTGGCGGTGCTAATGAATATGGCTGTGGTGGAACCATATATGTAGTGAGTATATATATATATATATATTACGCTTCTATTGATTTGTTGTGTTTGTAGTTGCAATTATAACTTAACATCACTTTCATTATACTAGTTTGCATTTGGAGGAGTTGCAAAATTCAAACAAGCGTTTAGAAAAAAATGCAACACTACTTTGGAAGAACCATGGAGATAATTTCGCTGAGTGGATCAAAAAGAAGGTTTGTTAATTTTTTTTTTATTTTATGAATTAAAGATACCATTTTTAAAATCCATTTTAAATATGTTTTTTCAGATACCTATTGACTCAAAAGATGGTGATGAAATGTTAAATTGGATTGCTTATGGTCCTAAAAATACCTCATTGTCCTACAAAGGATATATAATAAATGGACAACGATTTCATATAAAAGATGTTGATGGAGAAACCCAGAATAGCGGAGTGACATATGATGCGACTACCATGGCCAGAGCAAGTGCAAAAGACATTTCTCAAGTGGTTGATATGGTTACTTACTATGGAATATTTACCGACATAATTTTATTAGATTATAATGTTTTTTATATTCCTATTTTTAAGTGTCATTGGGCGAACATAGGAAATGGGGTGAAAATTGAAGATGGATTAACTCTTGTTAATTTACATCAAAGTCAAGTTTCATTTTCAAGAGATCCTTATATTCTCGCATCTCAAGCTAAAAAAGTTTTCTATTCAAGAGAAAATGAATCTTCTAATTGGTATGTTGTGATGAAAGCACCGCCACGAGGTTTTCATGAATTAGAGGTAGATGATTTTGTTGAAGAAGTGAACTATGTTGGAGGAGATTGTGAAGAATTCGAGGATGACTTGGTCGAGGAAGCTAGTTACGTTAGGAGCGATTGCGAAGGCATACTTGAGTAGTTTTAATGTCATGTTTCTTTTGGATAGTTAATAAGTAGTTTTGGATTAGATTTGATGTCTTATGTAATGTTGAATTGTAAACTCGTTGATTTAGAAATTAATAGAGGTTTAAATTTCATGGTTATGGTTGAAATTTGGGTGTTGTACGTGAGAAGATCAATTACTACGTCAACAACCGATGTCAAAACCATTGGTCATGTGAGTGACACTTACCATTTTATAGAACCCAATATATATTTCTTTGTTATATATGTTTGCCTTGTATCTTGTGCATGATTTTTTTAGAAAACTAATTAAGCATCAAAAGATTACAGATTAATAGAAAAATCTGATCTAAACATGCATGCTTCTACCAGCATGCATACTTAATAAAAGAAAAACACATGAGGACGTTTGTTGTCCATTTTCCATGCAATACAATGCTGCAACCTGAAGCTTCATGCGATTGAGTGTTGCTATCGGTTCCCTAACTATATCCATCCAAATTTTTCTTAAAATTTTTAGTTGGCATTGTGAATCATCTTCTTGTTATGATCAACGACTTACGGTTAATTTTAGGAGAAAAAAATCAAGTTTTTATGATTTTTTTTCTTTTTATATTATAGTTGACAATTTGGTCTTTGCAATGAACCCCATCTTGCTATTGGTATAACTTTGAACTATTTGGAGTACAAATATTTGCTAAATCCAATCATCTTTATAAGTCAGTGGTATAATTTAATTCTTACTGATTAATGGCTAGGTTGATAGGTATAAGTTAAGATATTACAAAACCTGTGGTCAGTCTTGTAAAAGTTGTTTATGGGCCAATAAATTATAATAGTTGAGAAAATATGCATAGTGCAGTATAGTTCTTTATATTCTGAGTAAACGTTTTGGGATTGTTTCGTTTGTATTAGGAGTCTTCTTTCATTTTGTTGATGGAAAGACATACTGATGTAAGCTGTGTTTGAGTTGAGAGTTTATGCGATATTAATTGATGTTATCTTATTTCTCTTATATATGTGTGTATATATATATATATCGAAATGACATGATAGTAATTTGAACCGTTATATATTGTGTTTCTCCAATTGATCTTCATTTTACTTCTAATTTCTATTTAAGAAAACTGACTGATGATCAATTCAATTAATGGTAATATTGAAGAATGAAAAATATTTACATGTGCACTAAGTTCAGACCTTAACATTGTGAAATTACTTTCTTTGAATTCCTCCTTGAATTCCACCTATTTGTTTATGGTGCAAGGATAAATTTGGTGACTGACAGGTTACAGGTTGTGAAATTCAAATGCATGCATGTTATAGGTTGTGCACTATGCATTATGGTTAATTTCTCAGTGGTTTTGCTATGCATAATTCTCAACTATTATATAGTTTTCTCAACCATAATTTCAGTGGTCCACAAATGTATTAAAAAAGTTTGGATTACATTATTTAATTTAGAATTTTGTTATACGTGCAGAAAATGGTTAAAAGTACGAAGAAAACAACAAACAGGAAGCTTACTCGCTCTCAAAAAAGACTTGTAGAATCCGAATATGCATCCGATGGGTCTAATGCAATGGGGGAGCATACTGAGCCATCTTCAGAAAATATGGATGTTGGAAATGCAAGCAAGCCAACCGCATCCATAGCTACGTAAATCATTGAAAACCCTGAAACTACAGTGGACGTGGATAGAGCAATCGAAGATGCCGAAGCAAACCAAGGTTCAAAAAAGAGGACTAGAGGCCCAACTAAAGTTAAAAGACTTCCTTCGGATGTTGCTAGTCGAATGGAAATTGAGTTTAATTCATCCGGCATACCGGTAGGGAACGGGTCGGTGAAATTATCTTCTTATTTAGGGCCACTTGTCCGTGAGCACGTTCCATTTACACTTGTTGATTGGAGGCTACTTGGTGATGATTTGAAAGTTGTTCTGTGGAAATCAGTTCAGGTAAAATGTATATTGTATATATAACCGTGTTTAATTTATGTATAATTATCCGCAAATGGTGCAGCAATATAATAGTTAAGTAGAATAACAAAAACTTGGTATTATTACCATGCTCAATCTCTTTATATGAGTATGGCAGAATAAGAATTTTATTTAAAAGCTACATATAATAGTTAAGTATTGTAATTACCTCCTGCATGGACTACTGAATTATCTGCAAGAATATCTAGGTAAAATTGATACAAGTTAATTTTGATTGGCTATGAAGTAATATTGAAAACTTTTACCAGTGCCTTAAGATGTTTTAGACATTAGTGATTCAATTTTTCCATTGTGACTAAAAAATAACAACATTTAATTCAACCAATCTTAGAGATTCAAACTGCATTTTAAAAATGTCAATAAATTTTAATATCATTTAAAAATAGGATCTAATAATTAGGCATTTTATAAGTATCGTTTTTCATAAGTTAAAGCTTATCATATATAATTTCAGTGCATAAACTATTGGATACTGCAATTAAGAAATTAAAAGTTCAAGCTTATCATATATAATTTCAATGCATAAAAGTAATTAAAAATTCTTATAGATTATTTTATCTTGATTTTGGTAAGCATCTGTAATTTCTAGAAGCAAAATTTTTGCATAAAGCTTGCTCAATGATAAAAAAGAATATAAATTAATTAGGTGATGCTTCCAAAGTCGCTTGAAGTGGGTAATTTGAACCGTTATCAACTGGACAAATCGGTAGACCATTTTACCAGGAATCAGTTGAAAAAAACGCTTGCTGATATGGTTTCATAATACAAACTGATACTATAGTTTTTAAATTGAAGGTTCAATTTACTTTTACACATTTACAGGATTGAAGGAAAGAAATTTGATTTATTCTTCATCTGTTCACTAAATTCGACACTATAGTCTTTAATAGATGGAAATTTTGCTTCTTCTTCCATTTTCCCTTCCCTGCAATTATAAAACTGTAAAATTGTCAGTTTCCTCTTTTAGTACAGTTCTAGTGTATGATAGGATATGAGACGACCCGAACTTCCCCGGTGAGGAAAGCCCGGATTGAGTCGAGGACAAGCCATAAAAGAACGCAGACGGAAGAACATTTCATTGTATATTACAACAATTCCATCAGAATACAAGAATATACAGAGTATGAATAAATATACATTCGACAAATAACAGAGATTACAATAAATTACATAGCAGCGGAAAAACAATACAAAACACAACTGAAAGTAGAGCTTTCCGAGCATCGTTCCAGTTGTAAATTAGGATCCGGTGAATATAAATTTGCAAAACCAAAACTACAAGCTGCCCGTGTCGAAAATAAGGGCACCCAGAGTTTAGGTTAAAACAATAAACTCCAGGTCAGTCATGTGACTGGTGTGAGAACTAAAATAGTTATTAATCTTTATTTTAAAGGAGAGTATTTCAAGGGACCACGCCGTATAACACGGAACGGGTTTCCTCCCAAGAACACTAGTGCATATAACAAAACAACGCAGTGCTTTTTGGAAAAATGAAGCTATTATAAGACCCAGGTCCCATCACACAATGCAACGCAAGCCGGAGGATAGGGTTTTCCCTTATAATAGCCAAACATGCTTGGTACGTTAAAACAAATCATTTGATACTATTATAAGTGTATAGTGTCAAAACAATTTCAATCATAAATATCAATCATAGACGGCATGGGTACCATATATCATGTCGCCATACTAGTTCTATAATTAAAACTGCAATATCACGTATTGGAAATTGGATTTCCGTCATGAGTCGAGGCAAGGGGCAAGCTCCTCTCCGATTCGAGACACTCTAGCAAATGTCTCAGGACCCTACTATGATCCTTGGATCTTCAGGCACGGTCCTCACCTAACTTTGGAGAATTAGTTATTCCTTTACACACGTTTCCCGGTCCTAACAGACCTATATCCGAGGCGCCTCGCATCCAACAACCACATAGGTGAAATGTATATAAATGTCAGCCAGTTTAAGCACTGACACCACCACTAGCTAGAAAGAAACGTCGTGCTCTCCCTGCAGTCACTATCCCGTTTTTGACTCATACCGAGGTGTGAGGCTCACGAATTCATGCTATACACAAAGCTGCGCCACACAGGCCGTGCTTTGATCATCAACCACAAGACTTTGCTTTTCAACAGAAGCCTTGATCAATTGCCACTTACGTGTGCCACACTGGCAATTCACTCCATGCGACTGATGTCCATCGTTATACAACCTATGAGCTCGTACGTCTCAGAGAAGGGCGTTAAGCAAGAGAATAAATTCTCCACCGCCAAACAGATGTATATTTAATAGAGATCAATCAACACAGAATAAAATCCAATGTCAGACACACAGTCCATTTACAAGTTCGTTCTGGGTCTGAACGAAACCGGAGGCACTTTCCTCGCTTATCCATCGATCTCTAAGTACGTCTGGATGATCACCAACTGATTCCCTCCTCTTGGGTGTACTGCCCAATCAAGATCATCAATAATCACCCAAACGATGTGAAGACTTCCGGTCTTCAACCACCGTCTTCATCTTCGACTTATCGCCGAATCGGTTATTCAGAATGGGTATAAACCCGGCCTTTCTGAATAATCCACGTATATAATAAATAAATGTTACACAAACACAACAAACGCCTCATTCCAATTCAGAATATTCTTTTATTCACAAAATTACATTCTTAGGGGAAAGGTTCCCATTAATTTTATCAAAGATAAATTCTTCTAAATTTATTCTTTAATCTTTCTTTGGATATCATTTCAAACCATATTATGGTTTTCCATCCTAGTCGGGATTAGCGAACCACACCAAAGTAATTGTTTATTTTATTTCCCAATCCCAACCTATCCATCCCATAGAGCAAAACTGCTAATACTCCATATCTAACACCACGGTGTTATCGGTAAATATTAATTACCATTTCACGTTCAAATCTAATTAAAGATTTAACTATCGCTCTAGAGCAAAACTGGTGGTACTCTATTCTCGATCACTTTCCAATTTTGATAATTTAAATTATCAATTCACATTTCAATTTAATTACAGATTCATTAAAACTCCACTTAGTTTTAATCTTTCCTACAAATCAATATCCTATCTTTAACTGGGTTAAAGAACCAATGTCACCTAAAATACGATTCACGATAAACCCAAAATCACTTTTGATATTAAATACAAGGCTCTGAATAGAAAACATACCGGCTTATATGCAATATCAAATTCTGAAACCAACAAATCTCGTATTGGAAATAACGATATAAATATATCTTTTAAATTCCCACAACAATATCTGTATAATCACGGAATCCAACATCGAAATATTCCAAAGACAATTTCGATTCAAATCCACTTCCAGTTTATATATATATATAGGAAATTCTGGTTATTTTCAAAACTAATTCAAATTCAATTTATTTATTTCAAAAATAAATTGATTTTAATTCTAGCTCTAAACTAGTTCATTTCGATAAAAATCTATTTTTATCTTTTCAAATGTGGAATTTTTCATCCCAGTTCTTTCCAATTCACATATTATGATTTTACACAAATTATTGATATTTTTAACAATTTTATCAAGGCACGTACAGTCGATTTCCATCAACGGCCATCGAACTGCACTTACAGCGATCTTTTCCAAATTTGATTTGGACATAATTCCAAATCCAACCGTTAGATTTCAAATTTCTACTATTCGTTGGAAAGCTCTTTTCGATAAGAAACCCAACGGTTCCGGTTTTAGGAGAATCCGACGGTCGGATCTCCCGTAATGTCCATTCGAAGTCAATGGTCGAAATTCACGAACTGCCGCAACGCGGCGCGTTCCATTCAGGCCATTATATATAATATATATATATATATATAATAAATATATTTCGTCGATTTCCTTTTTAAAACATATTTTATAAATCTTTTTAAATTCGTTTTCGAAACGATTTCAACTTCCTTTTCAATTTCAAATCAAAATTGATTTTTCCTTTATAAATTTGTTTTGAATTCATTTCAAATTGATTTCAATTCAAATCGATTTTTAATTCAATTTAAATTCAATTTGAATTTCAAATTAATTCAATTTCAATTCGAATTCATTTCTATTCGATTTCAATTCGAATTCATTTCTATTTGATTTCAATTCGAATTCATTTCTATTTGATTTCAATTCGAATTCATTTCAATTCAATTTCAATTCGAATTCATTTCTATATATTTGATTTTGAAATCACTTTTTGATATTCATTAAAAAAAGAATAAAGTCGATATGAATATCGTTCACGTCAAAATGGCGCATCTCTAATCAACATGGCTTTATATATTTCAATAAATTCGTTATTCTATTCAACAAATGAATATTTATTCTATTCAACACCTGAATCTATATTTCTTCTTGCTTACAATAAAGAGGTTAATTTTATTGTATAAATATTCTATTCAACACATGAATACACATTCAACACATGAATTCTCAACACATGAGCATCGTCAACACATGACTATTTATTCTATTCAACACATGAATTTTCTTTTATAATATTCATTATTTCCCAATTGGAATGAGGCCCAATCAATCACCATATAATGTTAATTATATGGATTCCATACAACACATGTATATAAATAGCAACAATAAATAATCAACCATCATCCAAAGTGCACTACACAACTGCATAAGCATTAAATATAAATAATTAACGCTTACACAGTCTGTCGACCAATCGATCGACATACTATTAAATAATTGGGATTAGTGTACACCAAATATCATCCCAACACCCGTGTGGGGTTTCAAATCAACAAACACTGATTTTTATTGGTGCAGTTGGGCGATGTGTAAAATTTATTGTCCCAATCAATATCCTTCAAATAGGTGTACATAAACAAACCGTCTGGTTTGTAAACGAATATTTATTTATTCACATTCACGTTAAAAATTATATTTTTAACGACAATTAATTTATTCCAACCATTAACATTTAATTATCGATTTCACATCAACATCACAAACAAATTTCACAACACATCAAACAAGCATACAAGCCGTCCATGGTCTGTGGACGACGGGTGTCGGGTGCTGCTAAGCACCGTCTGCATCGTAGTATATATTTTTAACTAGAAAAGAAGATTTAAAGTGAGAAGTTCTCACAGAGGGTTCCACTCCGCCGTGCTTTACTTTTGAGCTGCTAAACTGTCTGAATTAGCTTGAAATTCCTATGCAGTTCTTTTCATGTTGTTCTTATAAAAATTATATTTTTATCACTTCATTCTAATAAATAAAAATCATATTTTTATTTCTACTTCATTTATTTTTTTACAGCGCTTCTTTCTATATAAAAATTATATTTTTATATTTCTACTTCTTATATAAAGATCGAATTTTTATTTCATCGCAATTAAAATCACATTTTTATTTCAACATAGATATAATAAAAATCAGATTTTTATTTCGTTACATATATAAAGATCAAATTTTTACTATCTATATAATATAAAAATCATATTTTTAACTTCTTCATTATATAAAAATTATATTTTTAACCTTCTACTAATATAAAAATTATATTTTTATATCGCTCTTCTTCTAATAAAGATCATATTTTTATAACTCTAGCTAAATAAAAATCATATTTTTATTCTATATAAAAATTTTATCTTTATTATACTATCATATAAATAAAAATCAAATTTTTATTTATAATTGTATAGATTAAAAATCACATCTTTTAAACTATACTCTTTTCATAAAGAGTAAAAAAAAACTGATTTTTAAACTACATATTTATATTTTTAGAACTCATATTTTTAAACTATGTTAATTAATTAAATTAGATAAACCAAAATAAATAAATAAAACAAAGAACTCACTGTATAATTTCGTCTGGAGAAAAACCCTATTCTTGTTCGTTGACAGAAAAATCGCTCACCCCCCCATGAAATCTCGTGCGAAGGAGGACTTGTTGTGGCCCTTCACGGTGGAGCTCGAGCGCGGATTGGGTGTGGGGAGCAGAGGGGGAGCGATGGAAGAACTCGCGGTGCCGCTCAGGCACTGGGGGGGCTCGAGGGGACTTAGCGGCGGTTTCAGAAGAGGGAGGGAAAGAGGGAGGAAGGGGGAAGAGGCGCAGCAGGGTGGGGCTTCACCGGAGCTCCGGTGGCGTGGGCGGAGGGAGGTGCGGTGGGGGCGTCACGTCGATCGATGGGGAGGCTAATGGGGCGACGGGTTTTGGTCATCGAGGTTTTTTTATTTAGATCTGTAAATCGGGTTTTAGCATTTGACTTGGGGGAGGGGTGTTGACCTAGGTTAGGAGAATAAAAGGGGTGGTTTATTTTATATTTAATTTCATTTTTGATTTCAAAAAGTTAGTTTAAATTTCGAACTCGAAATCAAACCCATCGATTGTCGTCCCCAGCTAATTACCCCCATTCCGAACATAATGGGATATGTCACATAGGCTAATTTGATCGTTTCGATCAATTTTCGTCAAAATCAACATATAAATCTATATATTGAATTTGAACGCGCATTTTAATTTACTGGGGTCACATACTAACTCGAAAAATTCCAGAAAAATATTTTCTAGCTTCGTATAGACGATACGGTCCTAACAAAACTAATTTCATCGAATTCTGAGACCGTTTAAAAAATGGCCATTTTCAGGTCGATCAAAATTGACAAAACACGTTTTCCTTTGCCACACTCACATATTGAATCAGAAAATTACGAATTTTGGAATCTAGCAATAACTTGACATCACGGATCTAACAAAAGTGGTTTCGTCGAAATCCGAGGTCGTTTGCAAAATGGCTATTTTCGAGGGTCGAAATTCCATAGCGACTATTCTGAAATTTCAACTGGACATCTTTTTATCCCCGTTATGAAATTTTGATTTTTCGGATTCGTTGGAAAGATATTCACAATTAGATTCAAATATTTTTGGTTTCGCTAAAATCCGGTTTATTTTGCACCCAGTATGTTCATTAGAAGTTTGAAATCGAATTATCAAACTACCGCGCCATTTTCAATTCCTTTTATAATTATAAATAAATATTTATATTCTAACGACGATCTATATAAATATATACGTTCGAATTCCATTCAAATTAAATTTCTCGTCGATATTATTTGAAATAATTCATTTTAATTATTCAAAATTCGCTAAAATTGCCAAAATAAAAATTTTAAATTGGCTCGCATTTTCCGGGTTGTTACAATCTCCCCTACTTAAAACTTTTCGTCCCTGAAAAGGAACAAAGCTGAAAGTTGTTTAACTAATCAACTCAACTTCCATTCTTTTCTTTACGGCTTAAGATCTTCAACTTTTCAGTTTCTAAGAACTTTTCAAATTTTTCAAAAATTTGGCTAACACCCTAAATTTCCGAAAAATTTCTCCATAAGCTCCCCTGCACCGGGGACTTCGGGATATTTCATATAGCCTCCCATGGCCTTCTTCAATCCAAAAGAAAAAGAAAAAGCCAAGCGGCTCATAAAATCATCATCACCCAAACATAACAGTAAATTATGGTAAACATGTACCTATTTGTCGGGCAAACAATTTTATTCTTCTGCTCTAGCCTCTTTGTTATGATCTGTTCAATGTAAGTACATGTATATGCAAGCAAATGCGACCAATTTTCAATACAATTCAATATTTGATTCTATTAGGCATAATGGTTCAAAATTTCAAACAAATAAACAAACAACACAACCATCAATCAATTAGTGAATTAGAATTTCAAACACATAACTTTGATATATATACAGAAAATCATGTTTTTGATGCCAAATCACGACAATGAATCTATGTAGTTTCAGTTCTCACACCAGTTTATGGAAATATATAGATATCACACCTTCGAAACACGAAAATAAATGCCGATAACGCTGCAGCATTATCAGAATCATCCCCGGGCAACTAGAGTGTGATTTTATATCTATCCAGTATATTAAAACTTCGAACATACGTTCATGACGCGTATACGCGAAATCTTTATATACTCGATCGTCCAAATTCAAAATAAATAAATATTCAAATACGTATAAAATGGTTTAAATTTTCAAAACAATATTGTTTTCATTTGAAAAATATACTCTTCACACTCGTTCTAGGATATTAATGGTCCTATCTCTAACGAGTTATTCTTATTGGATATTACTAATACAATATCTGATGAATTCTTTCGTTTGGTTCTAATGTGTCTTGTCCTCGAGCTCTGTAAACCAAAGCTCTGATACCAGCTGAGACGACCCGAACTTCCCCGGTGAGGAAAGCCCGGATTGAGTCGAGGACAAGCCACAAAAGAACGTAGACGGAAGAACATTTCATTGTATATTACAACAATTCCATCAGAATACAAGAATATACAGAGTATGAATAAATATACATTCAGTAAATATCAAAGATTACAATAAATTACATAGTAGCAGAAAAACAATACAAAACACAACTGAAAGTAATACACGAATACAGAGCTTTCAGAGCATCGTTCCAGTTGTAAATCAGGATCCTGTGAATATAAACCTGCAAAACCAAAACTACAAGCTGCCCGTGTCGAAAATAAGGGCACCCAGAGTTTAGGTTAAAACAGTAAACTCCAGGTCAGTCATATGACTGGTGTGAGAACTAAAACAGTTATTAATCTTTATTTTAAACGAGAGTAATTCAAGGGACCACGCCGTATAACACGGAACGGGTTTCCTCCCAAGAACACTAGTGCATATAACAAAACAGCGCAATGCTTTTTGGAAAAATGAAGCTATTATAAGACCCATGTCCCATCACACAATGCAACGCAAGCCGGAGGATAGGGTTTTCCCTTATAATAGCCAAACATGCTTGGTACGTTAAAACAAATCATTTGATACTATTATAAGTGTAGAGTGTCAAAACAATTTCAATCATAAATATCAATCATAGACGGCATGGGTACCATGTATCATGTCGCCATACTAGTTCTACAATTAAAACCGCAATATCACGTATTGGAAATTGGATTTCCGTCATGAGTCGAGGCAAGGGCCAAGCTCCTCTCCGATTCGAGACACTCTAGCAAATGTCTCAGGACCCCACTATGATCCTTGGATCTTCAGGGCCGGTCCTCACCTAAATTTGGAGGATTAGTTATTCCTGAACACACGTTTCCCGGTCCTAACAGACCTATATCCGAGACGCCTCGCATCCAACAACCACATAGGTGAAAAGTATATAAATGTCATCCAGTTTAAGCACTGACACCACCACTAGCTAGAAAGAAACGTCGTGCTCTCCCTGTAGTCACTATCCCGTTTTTGACTCATACCGAGGTGTGAGGCTCGCGAATTCACGCTATACACAAAGCTGCACCACACAGGCCGTGTTTTGATCATCAACCACAAGACTTTGCTTTTCAACAGAAGCCTTGATCAATTTCCACTTACGCGTGCCACACTGGAAATTCACTCCATGCGACTGATGTCCATCGATATACAACCTCTGAGCTCGTACGTCTCAAAGAAGGGAGTTAAGAAAGAGAATAAATCCTCCGCCGCTAAACAGATGTATATTTAATAGAGATCAATCAACACAAAATAAAATCCAATGTCAGACACACAGTCCATTCACAAGTTCGTTCTGGATCTGAACGAAACCGGAGGCACTTTCCTCGCATATCCATCGATCTCCAAGTACGTCTGTATGATCACCAACTGATTCCCTCCTCTTGGGTGTACATCCCAATCAAGATCATCAGTAATCACCCAAACGATGTGAAGACTTCCGGTCTTCAACCACCGTCTTCATCTTCGACTTATCGCTGAATCGGTTATTCAGAATGGGTATAAACCCGGCCTTTCTGAAAAACCCACGTATATAATAAACAAATGTTACACAAACACAACAAACGCCTCATTCCAATTCAGAATATTCTTTTATTCATAAAATCACATTCTTAGGGGAAAGGTTCCCATTAATTTTATCACAGATAAATTCTTCTAAATTTATTCTTTAATCTTTCTTTGGATATCATTTCAAACCATATTATGATTTTGCAACCTAGTCGGGATTAGCGAACCACACCGAAGTAATTATTTATTTATTTTATTTCCCAATCCCAACCTACCCATCCCATAGAGCAAAACTGGTAATACACCATATCTAACACCACAGTGTTATCGGTAAATATTAATTACCATTTCACGTTCAAATCTAATTAAAGATTTAACTATCGCTCTGGAGCAAAACTGGTGGTACTCCATTCTCGATCACTTTCCAATTTTGATAATTTAAATTATCAATTCACATTTCAATTTAATTACAGATTCATTAAAACTCCACTTAGTTTTAATCTTTCCTCCAAATCAATATCCTGTCTTTAACTGGGTTAAAGTACTAATGTCACCTAAAACACGATTCACGATAAACCCAAAATCACTTTTGATATTAAATACAAGGCTCTGAATAGAAAATATACTGGCTTATATTCAATATCAAATTCTGAAACCAACAAATATCGTATTGGAAATAACGATATAAATATATCTTTCAAATTCCCATAACAATATCTGTATAATCACGGAATTCAACATCGAAATATTCCAAAGACAATTTCGGTTCAAATCCACTTCCACTTTATATATATAGGAAATTCTGGTTATTTTCAAAACCAATTCAAATTCAATTTATTTATTTCAAAAATAAATTGATTTTAATTCTTGTTCAAAACTAGTTCATTTCGATAAAAATCTATTTTTATCTTTTCAAATGTGGAATTTTTCATCCCAGTTCTTTCCAATTCACATATTATGATTTTACACAAATTATTGATATTTTTAATAATTTTATCAAGGCCCGTACAGTTGATTTCCATCAACGGCCATCGAACTGCACTTACAGTGATCTTTTCCAAATTTGATTTGGAGATAATTCCAAATCCAACCGTTAGATTTAAAATTTATACTATCCGTTGGAAATCTCTTTTCGATACGAACCCAACGGTTCCGGTTTTAGGAGAATCCGACGGTTAGATCTCCCGTAATGTCCATTTGAAGTCAATGATCGAAATTCACGAACTGCCGTAGCGCGACGCTTTCTATTCAGGCCGTTATATAATATATATATATATATTATATATATATTAAATATATTTCGTCGATTTTCTTTTTAAAACGTATTTTATAAATCGTTTTAAATTCGTTTTCGAAACGATTTCAACTTCCCTTTCAATTTCAAATCAAAATTGAATTTTCCTTTATAAATTCGTTTTAAAATCATTTCAAATTGATTTCAATTCAAATCGATTTTTAATTCAATTTGAATTTCAAATTAATTCAATTTCAATTCAAATTCATTTCTATTCGATTTCAATTCAAATTCATTTCTATTTGATTTCAATTCGAATTCATTTCTATTTGATTTCAATTCGAATTCATTTCAATTCAATTTCAATTCGAATTCATTTCTATATATTTGATTTTGAAATCACTTTTCGATATTCATTAAAAAAAGAATAAAGTCGATATGAATATTGTTCACGTCAAAATGGCGCATCTCTAATCAATACGGCTTTATATATTTCAATAAATTCGTTATTCTATTCAACAAATGAATATTTATTATATTCAACACATGAATCTATATTTCTTCTTACTTACAATAAAGAGGTAAATTTTATTGTATAAATATTTTATTCAACACATGAATACACTTTCAACACATGAATTCTCAACACATGAGCATCGTCAACACATGACTATTTATTCTATTCAACACATGAATTTTCTTTTATAATATTCATTATTTCCCAATTGGAATAAGGCCCAATCAATCACCATATAATGTTAATTATATGGATTCCATACAACACATGTATATAAATAGCAACGATAAATAATCAACCATCATCCAAAGTGCACTACACAACTGCATAAGCATTAAATATAAATAATTAACGCTTACACAGTCTGTCGACCAATCGATCGACATACTGTTAAATAATTGGGATTAGTGTACACCAAATATCATCCCAACACCTGTGTGGGGTTTCAAATCAACAAAACACTGATTTTTATTGGTGCAGTAGGGCGATATGTAAAATTTATCGTCCCAATCAATATCTTTCAAATAGGTGTACATAAACAAACCGTCCTGTTTGTAAACGAATATTTATTTATTCACATTCACGTTAAAAATTATATTTTTAACGATAATTAATTTATTCCAACCATCAACATTTTATTATCGATTTCACATCAACATCACAAACAAATTTCACAACACATCAAACAAGCATACAAGCCGTCCATGGTCTGTGGACGATGGGTGTCGGGTGCTGCTAAGCACCGTCTGCATCCTAGTATATATTTTTAACTAGAAAAGAAGATTTAAAGTGAGAAGTTCTCACAGAGGGTTCCACTCCCGCCGTGCTTTACTTTTGAGCTGCTGAACTGTCTGAATTAGCTTGAAATTCCTATGCAGTTCTTTTCATGTTGTTCAAATAAAAATTATATTTTTATCACTTCATTCTAATAAATAAAAATCATATTTTTATTTCTACTTCATTTATTTTTTTACAGCGCTTCTTTCTATATAAAAATTATATTTTTATATTTCTACTTCTTATATAAAGATCGAATTTTTATTTCATCGCAATTAAAATCACATTTTTATTTCAACACAGATACAATAAAAATCAGATTTTTATTTCATTACATATATAAAGATCAAATTTTTACTATCTATAAAAATCAAATTTTTAACTTCTTCATTATATAAAAATTATATTTTTAACCTTCTACTAATATAAAAATTATATTTTTATATCGCTCTTCTTCTAATAAAGATCATATTTTTATAACTCTAGCTGTATAAAAATCATATTTTAATTCTATATAAAAATTGTATCTTTATTATAATATCATATAAATAAAAATAAAGTTTTTATTTAAAATTGTATAGATTAAAAATCACATCTTTTTAGCTATACTATTTTCATAAAGAGTAAAAAAACTGATTTTTAAACTACGTATTTATATTTTTAGAACTCAGATTTTTAAACTATGTTAATTAATTAAATTAGATAAACCAAAATAAGTAAATAAAACAAAGAACTCACTATATAATTTCATCTAGACAAAAACCCTATTCTTGTTCGTTGATAGAAAAACCGCTCACCCCCCCATGAAATCTCGTGCGAAGGAGGACTTGCTGTGGCCCTTCACGGTGGAGCTCGAGCGCGGATTGGGTGTGGGGAGCAGAGGGGGAGCGATGGAAGAACTCGCGGTGGCGCTCAGGTGCTGGGGGGGCTCGAGGGGACTTAGCGACGGTTTCAGAAGTGGGAGGGAAAGAGGGAGGAAAGGGGAAGAGGCGCAGCAGGGTGGGGCTTCGCCGGAGCTCCAGTGGCGTGGGCGGAGGGAGGTGCGGTGGGGCGGCGCGTCGATCGATGGGGAGGCTAATGGGGCGACGGGTTTTGGTCATCGGTTTTTTTTAATTTAGATCTGTAAATCGGGTTTTAGCATTTGACTTGGGGGAGGGGTGTTGACCTAGGTTAGGAGAATAAAAGGGGGGGGTTTATTTTATATTTAATTTCATTTTAATTTCAAAAAGTTAGTTTAAATTTCGAACTCGAAATCAAACCCACCGACTGTCGTCCCTAGCTAATTACCCCCATTCTGAACACAATGGGATATGCCATGTAGGCTAATTTGATCGTTTCGATCAGTTTTCGTCAAAATCAACATATAAATCTATATATTGAATTTGAACGCGCATTTCAATTTACTGGGGTCACATACTAACTCGAAAAATTCCAGAAAAATATTTTTAGCTTCGTATTGACGATACGGTCCTAAAAAAACTAATTTCATCGAATTATGAGACCGTTTGAAAAATGGCCATTTTCAGGTCGATCAAAATTGACAAAACACGTTTTCCTTTGCCACTCTCACATATTGAATCAGAAAATTATGAATTTTGGAATCTAGCAATAACTTGACATCACGGATCCAACAAAAGTGGTTTCGTCGAAATCTGAGGTCGTTTGCAAAATGGCTATTTTCAAGGGCCGAAATTCCATAGCGACTATTCTGAAATTTCAACTGGACATATCTTTTTATCCCCGCTATGAAATTTCAATTTTTCGGATTCGTTGGAAAGATATTCACAATTAGATTCAAATATTTTTGGTTTCGCTGAAATCCGGTTTATTTTGCACCCGGTATGTTCATTTGAAGTTTGAAATCGAATTATCATACTACCGCGCCATTTTCAATTCCTTTTATAATTATAAATAAATATTTATATTCTAACGACGATCTATATAAATATATACATTCGAATTCCATTCAAATTAAATTTCTCGTCGATATTATTTAAAAAAGTTCATTTTAAATATTCAAAATTCGCTAAAATTGCCAAAATAAAAATTTTAAATTGGCTCGCATTTTCCGGGTTGTTACAATCTCCCCCACTTAAAACTTTTCGTCCCTGAAAAGGAACAAAGCTGAAAGTTGTTTAACTAATCAACTCAACTTCCATTCTTTTCTTTACGGCTTAAGTTCTTCAACTTTTCTGTTTCTAAGAACTTTTCATTTTTTTCAAAAATTTGGCTAACACCCTAAATTTCCGAAAAATTTCGCCATAAGCTCCCCTGCACCGGGGACTTCGGGATATTTCATATAGCCTCCCATGGCCTTCTTCAATCCAAAAGAAAAAGAAAAAGCCAAGCAGCTACCCAATCGGCTCATAAAATCATCATCACCCAAACATAACAGTAAATTATGGTAAACATGTACCTATTTGTCAAGCAAACAATTTTATTCTTCTGCTCTAGCCTCTTTGCTATGACCTGTTCAATGTAAGTACATGTATATGCAAGCAAATGCGACCAATTTTCAATACAATTCAATATTTGATTCTACTAGGCATAATGGTTCAAAATTTCAAACAAATAAACAAACAACACAACCATCAATCAATTAGTGAATTAGAATTTCAAACACATAACTTTGATATATATACAGAAAATCATGTTTTTGATGCCAAATCACAATAATGAATCTATGTAGTTTCGGTTCTCACATCAGTCTATGGAAATATATAGATATCACACCTTCGAAACACAAAAATAAATACCGATAACGCTGTAGCAATATCAAAATCATCCCCGGACAACTAGGGTGTGATTATATATCTATCCAGTATATTAAAACTTCGAATATACGTTCATGACGTGTATACGTGAAATCATTATATACTCGATCGTCCAAAATCAAAATAAATAAATATTCAAATACATATAAAATGGTTT
Organism: Allium sativum; assembly: GCA_030737875.1. NCBI lineage: Eukaryota > Viridiplantae > Streptophyta > Magnoliopsida > Asparagales > Amaryllidaceae > Allium > Allium sativum. Next base: position 289,816,073 of record CM060913.1, read on the forward strand.
AAATTTTCAAAACAATATTGTTTTCATTTGAAAAATATATTCTTCACACTCGTTCTAGGATACTACTGATCCTATCTCTAACGAGTTATTCTTATTGGATATTACTAATCCAATATTTGATGAATTCTTTCGTTTGGTTCTAATGTGTCTTGTCCTCGAGCTCTGTAAACCAAAGCTCTGATACCAGCTGAGATGACCCGAACTTCCCCGGTGAGGAAAGCCCGGATTGAGTCGAGGACAAGCCACAAAAGAACGCAGACGGAAGAACATTTCATTATATATTACAACAATTCCATCAGAATACAAGAATATACAGAGTATGAATAAATATACATTCGACAAATATCAGAGATTACAATAAGTTACATAGCAGCGGAAAAACAATACAAAACACAACTGAAAGTAATACACGGATGCAGAGCTTTCCGAGCATCGTTCCAGTTGTAAATCAGGATCCTGTGAATATAAATCTACAAAACCAAAACTACAAGCTGCCCGTGTCGAAAATAAGGGCACCCAGAGTTTAGGTTAAAACAGTAAACTCCAGGTCAGTCATATGACTGGTGTGAGAACTAAAACAGTTATTAATCTTTATTTTAAACGAGAGTAATTCAAGGGACCACGCCGTATAACACGGAACGGGTTTCCTCCCAAGAACACTAGTGCATATAACAAAACAGCGCAATGCTTTTTGGAAAAATGAAGCTATTATAAGACTCATGTCCCATCACACAATGCAACGCAAGCCGGAGGATAGGGTTTTCCCTTATAATAGCCAAACATGCTTGGTACGTTAAAACAAATCATTTGATACTATTATAAGTGTAGAGTGTCAAAACAATTTCAATCATAAATATCAATCATAGACGGCATGGGTACCATATATCATGTCGCCATACTAGTTCTACAATTAAAACCGCAATATCACGTATTGGAAATTGGATTTCCGTCATGAGTCGAGGCAAGGGCCAAGCTCCTCTCCGATTCGAGACACTCTAGCAAATGTCTCAGGACCCCACTATGATCCTTGGATCTTCAGGGCCGGTCCTCACCTAAATTTGGAGGATTAGTTATTCCTGAACACACGTTTCCCGGTCCTAACAGACCTATATCCGAGGCGCCTCGCATCCAACAACCACATAGGTGAAAAGTATATAAATGTCAGCCAGTTTAAGCACTGACACCACCACTAGCTAGAAAGAAACGTCGTGCTCTCCCTGTAGTCAGTATCCCGTTTTTGACTTATACCGAGGTGTGAGGCTCGCGAATTCATGCTATACACAAAGCTGCGCCACACAGGACGTGCTTTGATCATCAACCACAAGACTTTGATTTTCAACAGAAGCCTTGATCAATTGCCACTTACGCGTGCCACACTGGCAATTCACTCCATGCGACTGATGTCCATTGATATACAACCTATGAGCTCGTATGTCTCAGAGAAGGGCGTTAAGCAAGAGAATAAATTCTCCACTGCCAAACAGATGTATATTTAATAGAGATCAATCAACACAGAATAAAATCCAATGTCAGACACACAGTCCATTCACAAGTTCGTTCTGGGTCTGAACGAAACCGTGTGTCTATCATTTTACTTCATTTATGATTTTTTTTCTTTTTATATTATAGTTGACAATTTGCTCTTCGCAATGAACCCCATCTTGCTATTGGTATAACTTTGAACTATTTGGAGTACAAATATTTGCTAAATCCAGTCATCTTTATAAGTCAGTGGTATAATTTAATGCTTACTGATTAATCGCTAGGTTGTTAGGTATAAGTTAAGATATTACAAAACCTGTGGTCAGTCTTATAAAAGTTGTTTATGGGCCAATAAATTATAATAGTTGAGAAAATATGCATAGTGCAGTATAGTTCTTTATATTCTGAGTAAAAGTTTTGGGATTGTTTCGTTTGTATTGGGAGTCTTCTTTCATTTTGTTGATGGGAAGTTATACTGATGTAAGCTGTGTTTGAGTTGAGAGTTTATGCGATATTAATTGATGTTATCTTATTTCTCTTATATATATATCGAAATGACATGATAGTAATTTGAACCGTTATATATTGTGTTTCTCCAAATGATCTTCATTTTATTTCTAATTTCTATTTAAGAAAACTGACTGATGAGCAATTCAGTTAATGGTAATATTGAAGAATGAAAAATATTTACATGTGCTCTAAGTTCAGACCTTAACATTGTGAAATTACTTGCTTTGAATTCCTCCTTGAATTCCACCTATTTGTTTATGGTGCAAGGATAAATTTGGTGACTGACAGGTTACAGGTTGTGAAATTCAAATGCATGCATGTTATAGGTTGTGCACTATGCATTATGGTTAATTTCTTAGTGGTTTTGCTATGCATAATTCACAACTATTATATAGAGTTTTCTTAACCATAATTTCAGTGGTCCACAAATGTATTAAAATAGTTGGGATTACATTATTTAATTTAGAATTTTGTTATACGTGCAGAAAATGGTTAAATGTACGAAGAAAACAACAATCAGGAAGCTTACTCGCTCTCAAAAAAGACTTGTAGAATCCGAATATGCACCCGATGGGTCTAATGCAATTGGGGAGCATATTGAGCCATCTTCAGAAAATATGGATGTTGGAAATGCAAGCAAGCCAACCGCATCCATAGCTACGTAAATCGTTGAAAACCCTGTAACTACAGTGGACGCGGATAGAGCAATCGAAGATGCCGAAGCAAAACAAGGTTCAAAAAAGAGGACTAGAGGCCCAACTAAAGTTAAAAGACTTCCTTCGGATGTTGCTAGTCGAATTGAAATTGAGTTTAATTCATCCGGCATACCGGTAGGGAACGGGTCGGTGAAATTATCTTCTTATTTAGGGCCACTTGTCCGTGAGCACGTTCCATTTACACTTGTTGATTGGAGGCTACTTGGTGATGATTTGAAAGTTGTTCTATGGAAATCCGTTCAGGTAAAATGTATATTGTATTTATAACCGTGCTTAATTTATGTAAAATTATCCGCAAATGGTGCAGCAATATAATAGTTAAGTAGAATAACAAAAACTTGGTATTATTACCATGCTCAATCTCTTTATATGAGTTTGGCAGAATAAGAATTTTATTTAAAAGCTACATATAATAGTTAAGTATTATTACCTCCTGCATGGACTACTGAATTATCTGCAAGAATATCTAGGTAAAATTGATACAAGTTAATTTTGATTGGCTATGAAGTAATATTGAAAACTTTTACCAGTGCCTTAAGGTGTTTTAGACATTAGTGATTCAAATTTTCCATTATGACTAAAAAATAACAACATTTATTTCAACCAATATTAGCGATTCAAACTGCATTTTAAAAATGTCAATAAATTTTAATATCATTTAAAAATAGGATCTAATAATTAGGCATTTTTTTACAGTATCGTTTTTCATAAGTTAAAGCTTATCATATATAATTTCAATGCATAAACTATTGGATACTGCAATTAAGAAATTAAAAGTAAAAGTTCAAGCTTATCATATATAATTTCAATGCATAAAAGTAATTAAAAATTCTTACAGATTATTTTATCTTGATTTTGGTAAGCATCTGTAATTTCTAGAAGCAAAATTCTTGCATAAAGCGTGCTCAATGATAAAAAAGAATATAAATTAATTAGGTGATGCTTCCAAAGTCGCTTGAAGTGGGTAATTTGAACCATTATCAACTGGACAAATCGGTAGACCATTTTACCAGGAATCAGTTGAAAAAAACGCTTACTGATATGGTTTCATAATACAAACTGATACTATAGTCTTTAAATTGAAGGTTCAATTTACTATTACACATTTACAGGATTGAAGGAAAGAAATTTGATTTATTCTTCATCTGTTCTCTAAATTGGACGCTATAGTCTTTAATAGATGGAAATTTTGCTTCTTCTTCCATTTTCCCTTCCCTGCAATTATAAAACTGTAAAATGGTCAGTTTCCTCTTTTAGTACAGTTCTAGTGTATGACAGGATATGTATACTATAGAGCATGTTCATTTTGTTATGCTTTGTGTCATAATGTATTAATATATAACTATTTATATTCTACAGATTTTGCTCTGATCTGAACTATTTTATGGCAACAGTTTTTTTACCATTTGTATATTGGTTTATATATATACACACATACATAAATTTAGTTAAGGTAACATTAGAAGTGGCATAATAGATGAGCATACATCCGACAGTTTGTCACAATGAAAAATGGAAGGTCTGATAATACACTTAATTAGATTTGAATCCTGTTTTACGTAAGTTTTTTTTATTTCTCACTGAGAAAATAGTAAAATGTCATGAGTTAAAGGAATATAATTTTCTTTGGACTTGGTTGCACGATATTTGTATCTTAATTGTAGTCATTCATTTAAAAGACGATACATAAATGATGTGCACATATCATTTACCGTACTTGAACTTCATAGTTCCTTTGAATCAATTCATGATGAGAGAGCTTCCTGGTAAATTCTAGAATTTTATTTGTTGAAAAAAAATTTGTCCAAATATGAAAGCTATACCAAGCAGTACAACATAATACAAACTGATATGGTTTTAAAATAAAATCAGTTGAAAAAATATATATGAAAGCTGTACCAAGCAGTGGGAAAAAATTGTATCACAGGTTCACATTTTTTATCTTGTCATCGACTATTTATCTGTTGACTATGATGGAGAGTTTGGCGATGTATTTTTGGTTACTGTTAGTGCTTCCTGTTTTTGATAGTTTCATTCCTTTTTTTTTTTTTTTTTTTGCAAGAACACATATACTGCTGTTTTTATGGACTTATCAAAAGAAACTGCAATAAAGTATCCATTTCAGAAGTGGTTTTTTTTTAATTTTTTTTACATATTTTGTGCATGGTTCATGTAACATCAGGTATACATTTGGTTTTGTTACAGGCTAGATTTAAATTAGATGAGGAATGGCAAAAGACTCCCATTTTTCAGCAAATGGGATGCATTTGGAGGTGTTCAAAAAGCATATTCGTTAAAAAATTATTAGAAGCAAAAACCAAGGAGGAGCAACTTCAACTAAAGCCAAAAAACGTCAGAAGTATTAAGGAATGGAAGAAGTTTATTGAGTCAAAGACGAGCAAAGAGTTCAAGGTAATTGTAATGTAATTTTTATCATTTCTTATATGATATATAAGCATACATAAAATGCACATTAACCAATCAATGTGATAAATATTTGTAATCTAATTACGAAGTGAAAAATTCAAATCCATGAAGGACAAGCAAATGCCACATACATGTAGTCGTCGAGGGATGGCTTGATTAACTGAAGATTTGGTGAGAAAAATATTTGATTTATCAAATATGGTTATTAGTTATGTTTAATGTTGTCTCTTTTAATGCAGAAAGAGGAAAGTTTCAGCCCCTCTTCCATTTGTAGATCTGATGTTTGGTTTAAATCTCACACTCGAAAAAATGGTGAGCCAGTGAATATGCATGTTGCAGATGCTATTGTAAGTGATATGTACTATTTATTTAAGCATATTTTTTTGAAAATACATAATTTAGAACTCATTTACAAAATATAGTTTGTGTTCGTTTTTGTAGGAGAAAATAAAAAATATTGAAAATGAGTCACAATCTAGCTTAACATGTAAGTTCAAAGAAGATACTCTCTCACTATTATTGGGACAAGATAGACCGGGCCGACTACGAGGAATGGGAAGAGGTGTAACTATGACCAAGGCGGTTTTGTCTCATATCAAAGATAAGGAAGTAGCTCAATGTCACCATAGGATTTCAGAGCTAGAGCAGTTTGTTCACAGGTTAATGAAAAGTCGGGTACGATTTTCACCTTAGTACTCTTTCATATATTCTTTTTTGAAGTTCCCTCCCTCAATTTTGATTTTCGCAGTAATGATCATGTCCTTTAGTTTTCATATTGCGAACAAACCCAGCATAAGCCATGGTATTTACATTCAAGAAAATTGTAAGGTTATGTTGGGATTCTAAAAGATTTTATGCTACTATGAACGTAGATATAGATTATATTTAATTTTAAAATTTTAAAATTCTCTGTATGTTGATGTGCAATCACAAAATTCATAGCTTACTGTTTCTGTACTATAAAGTACTTTATAGGAAAGTATTTAAAAGTCATATATCATTATTCTTAAATGCACCCTCTGTTATTACTACAAGTTCTAAATGTGCAACATCTGTTATTACTGCATGTCCACTACAAATTAGTTATAAATTCTAATTTTCTAATATATTTCAAATATTATTGATTTGGTAGGATAAAGAAAGTTGCAGAGAAGGGAGTGTATCTCAAATGGTAAGAACATACCATCTTAAGGGAAAAACATCATACAAAATTTTATATCTAAATCAATAGTTATGTGATTTATTTTTTTATTGATTGCAAAGTAAACATAATCAAATAGATGACAATTGTAGTTTACTACATTGGCATGGGAGTGATGATGAGGTTGTCGCCAAAGGAAAAATTGTGTCAACTGATCCGAAAGATCTTTTCAATGGGGGTACCTTTAGGCCCGAATGCCTTGAAAATCTTGGTAGTCCATCCTATAAAATTTGATGTTTTTTGTGGAGGCCTTCACCTGGTTTGGTATATATAGGAGATGCCACTAATGAGATGATAACATGGCCAGCTGATAGAGTTGTCCACATAAGGGAGAACTCCGGAAAAGAAAATGAGGTATGATGCAAAATATAAAGCGAACCATGCTAATAAATCAATCTTCCATGAAAATGTCAATCGAGTTTCGTGATAGCAAAAGGAAATATGTTATTTTTACAATTTCATCTTATCCTTCATACCGGTTCCATAAGTTTGAACCATACTTATCCACTGTATGTGCATTGTATGCCCAACTGTGAAAACGTTGTGCTAATATGTTAGTGTTATGCTAGAATTGTCATTTCTCAGTTATAAAAGATCACAAAGCTGTTACTGTCAAAATGTTTGATTTTGAAAACAAATCCTCAGCGGAAACCGGGACAAAAAATCGAGTTAGCAAATCAATCTATGTTTAAAATTGAAGAAGAAAATGACCTGTTAGGTTTGGAACCGCCAGAATCATTTAAGTGTTTCTTTTAATTTATAATATGCTTTTGTAACATGATTCCTAGAGAGATATCCATCTTTTTCTCTTTGTAAGTAACATTTACTGCTTTCAATTAATATTGGTACTGAACTTTATTTTAAACTTGTATACTAAAGAATGAAACCTATATTATGTAGTATGTACTTATGATTCTGTTATTGATTTGTACATTGTACTGTCGATTAATTCTGGTTTGAAATTTAAAGTATAGAAGCATAATATCAATCTATAGATATTAGGTAATAATCATATTTTGGTTTTTCATGTTTTGTTTTACCCACTGTTTTGAAAACGAACCATAATTATGACGTTGACGCCTCAAAATTCTTGGTCTTAAAATGAACAGACGGACTGTTGGAACCAAGTATTTTTAGTTTCTAACCATTTTTACATCTAAAGTTTAAATTATGGAAGGAGCTACTTAATATACAATGTACGTTCGCAATTTGAACCCACGTTTTAATTTCAGGTCCCAATTTTAAAATTTTAGTTCCAGCCATGTAATTCATGCTACAAATATTTGAATATAAACAATTTTTATTTTTTCATATAGTCTTAAAATTCAAAATTTAATACACTTACGAAGCTAGCATTAGTATGTATTTTGCAACCCAGTTCAATACTATCATCAGTGGGCCCTTAGTTGAACTTGCATGGTATGGAAAAAAAATTCAGAACAAATGGATCAAGTAATATAGTTACAAAATATCAATCTATAGATATTCTAGTTTGCATTTGGTTGAGTTGTTATGGAGGATGACATTTGGATTTCCAACATGCTTCTTAAAGTTGGTCATCACATTATTTGTTTGTTTTTGCATGGTTATTGATAAGTGATAAAATATGGGCTTGCCTTAATATACTATAACAAATATTGAAAATGCAAGTTTAAAATAGGTTAAAGTGGTTAAATGGTTTTCATGATATTTTCGTATGCTTTTGTGTATATTTACATCTACTTCTACTAGATGACTATATTTTTTTTTCTTTTGATAGAGCAAAACCGAAAGCATAGAAAAGAAATGCAAGTTATTTGATTGGGTTGAAAGCAAAGAATTGGTTGCCGAAGGATGAGTACACTCGAGTGATTCAAATCAAATTATTAATGGCATTCCTCTTGGACCTGAAGCTGCTATAGTTTGGATGGACAATCCAAAAAAAGAAGATGCCTTTTTGTGGAGACCCATAGTAGGTATGACATACATCAGAGAAGCCGTTGGTAAGAAAATAGCATGGCCAACATCAAAATTGGTTTTTGAATACATAGCACCACCCACTCCTGTGAGCAGTGTTCCTGCATCTCTTACGGTATATGTTTATATTGCTAATATATATCTATAAGATTTTTTGAGAGTATCAACATTTTTTTTGTACGATTAGAGTGCAAATTTCATGATGAATGCCAAGTGTAAACTGTTTGACGTGGAGGGCACGGGAAAAATAGTAGCTGAAGGCACCGTATCTTCAGTTGATCCAAATGATAAAGTTCATTCTATTCTGCTAGGACCAAATGCAATAAGAGTTTGGGTGGACATTGTAAAAGTTCCAAATGCACCTCTATGGAGGCCTACGTCATTCATGGATTGCTTATCGGAGGCTATTGGTTCGACGGTTGCATGGCCTACTGCGAATGTTAGAGTGGACTCAACTTCTACGTAAGCTTCACAACATCTTGTTTTATATAAATAACTATCCCTTTTTTCTATTTGATAATAAATAATTCTACTCGTCTTTATGACAAAAAAGTAAATTCATATATATTTCTGATGAAATACGTAATGTAACGTCCCGCATTTTTGTCGGTTCGTATTTGAATATTTAAAACAGTTTAAATATTGAATTCGTAATATAAGTGAATTTATATATATTAATTAAAACGAAGTTGAACGTATATAAATATATATTAATTTTAATCGAGCTCACAACAACGCTGCAGTTTGTAAATTAACGTTTTGAACTTCAACGGAGTGTACCAGACTCGTTTGGAATCGGATTTCTTCGAAACGAGAAACGTTGGAATCTGTTGAACTGTATCTTTCCAATGGAAGTGGAAAATGGAGATTTCGTCGTATAGATCGCAAGATATGTCCAAATCAAATATTCAGAAAAGCAGCAGTATATTTGTTTATCGACCGTAACAGTTTATTTGATATAACTAGATATCGGTTACAAATCTGGACAAGGTTCTTTTGAGGCGCAGCGATAATTTAATTTTTAGAATTTTACGGTAATTTTTAATTAATTAAATATGCAACTTTTTATTTGGAGTATTTCGCACCCTGTATCGATATTTTGGGATTTTAAAATATGAGTCAAACTACCAGTATTATTATATTTTTGGGATCGTGACACCTCATTGGGCACGACCATATTCTTAGTTCTGTCCATACTAGCTCAAACATGAACGCAGTTTAACATAACACGGAACACCTAAATTGTAAAACATAAAAATATATACCTGCAAAGAAACTAAGAATTTGCGATACCCAAGACTTCATATAAACGGATAACAAAGAAAATGTTTAATAAGAAACATAAAATAATATATTTAGGTTTCTTCCATGGTAAGCTTTCAAACATTTCGGTATCCCTAAACAGCTAACCCAGACACTTTGCCATACCCTATTACCTACTGCGTTCTTTTTAAGCAAACAACCCATACCGTAAACAGTGTACCTCTATCTTCGAAAATATAAACTACCTACCTACCTATTTCTTAACAACTAAGGAAAACTCACCAATATAAATACATGCACATAACAGTACTGAACCAAGCTGCTTCTCCTTCTTCTAATTATCTTGTGAATTTAAAAATCCAAAAGCAAAGCAAATCGGAGAAGCACTATCAGTGCATGGTTGCGGTCGCAGAGTAGGCGGGTGGACGAGGCTGAGCACGGATCTGATGAGAAGGGTGCAAGTCGGTCATGGCGAGGATGGGCGTGCAGATCTGGGTTCAACAACAGTAGAGTGTGTGGAGTTTGAGGGCTTGGAGGTAGGGAACAACACTGCTGTAAGGCTTCAGCGGCGTTGGAGATTGGAAGAGGGTTGTTTTCCGGTTGAGATGGCAGATGCATGACGTATGGGTGGGAAGGCACACAGTTGCAGGTGCATGTTTATGAAGTGGCGGTGATCATTTGTAGTGAAAGCATCAATGGAAGGGTGCGATTGAAGGATACAGTGAGTCGAAGAATACCACGCAGCAGAATCGGACAAACCAGGCGCATTGTAACCAGATCGAAGAACATGGAAAAAGGGAGAGCGGGTTGTAGAAATGGTGCCAGTTCTAGTTTAAAACGTGAGGCGGTTACATGGATGAACCGTGTATACGAGAGAAGCTTGCTGTTGGTGCGCGCATGAATTAGCAGCGAATGGAGCAGCGAATTTATCAGTTCATAAATGGAAGGAGATGCCACTGTGTAACACGGAGATTGGAGCGTTTCAAAGCACGTTGGAATATGAGGCAGAATAAAACATCTGGTTTAATCAACTAACGAAAATCGTTATTTAACGGTTAACACGCGAAGGTGAGTAAAATCACAAACTCTAATCTATTTTAAAATATTTTAATTATATTTTTATGTTGTCTGAATGCTGTGTGATGGTCGATTAGGTAGATTACAATTAAATTGGTTAAATATCATATATCATTGCATATGTACACATCATCGGTTGGATACTGATTCCGTCGATTATAAATATCCCCTAGTGAGGAATCAGTGATAATTGTTTGACTAACATCTATGGATGCAGAAACCGGTTGGAGGAATCCGACCGGATTCCTCGATATTTATATGTACCGTTTGTTTGTATGACAAGTTTGAACTGTAACGATAAAATAACGTTGTTGATAAGGTAAGTGTGACTGTGATGTTGTGATTAGTTATAAAGAGAATATTACAGCGTATTGCAAGATTTTACTATAGCGATAAATTAACGCTGTTAACCAAACTTAAGCATGATTTTTATATATAGCAGCACTTCCTAGGAAATGATACAGTTTGATCTGAAATCCACTTATTCTAAAAGTAATAGGTAACGGTGTTTGTCCAAAGGAAATATAAGAATAAGTTTAGAAAGAGAAATTGGAGAATCGTGTTTGAAAACGATGACAACATTTCGATGTTCAAAATGTGATTAGAATTAAACCATTAGGATTTGGAACTAGGATGCGACGATGTCGAATGTATTAAAAGTAAATTGTTTTTAGTAATTATGATTCTGATAGGATAGTTAATATTCAGTTTTAAACCAACAAATTATAATAGCGTATGTAATCGATATGTAGTTATAAGCTTGATATTGATTTAACAAGGAGTTGACGTAGAAACAGAGTTTATAAAGTGAAATGGGAATATAAATCAGGAAAGGGATTTCGGTAAACAAGATAATGGTATTTATTACTTGAATAATAAGTTATTTGATAAAGATGCTTAGATTTCTATAATAGAAATGATATTCACATTTTTAAAGTAAATATTATTTCAAAGTGAACGCTTGGTAGATTAAAATGTTTAAAATGAAATTGGAAATATTTTTCCAATGAAGTTAGGATATATTATCCAAGTGTAGAAAATAAATAACGTGAAAAGAATGGAAATGTTTTGAACGTTAATAACATATATTTTCTGGAACAATGAAAGAATAAGAGTTTATAATAACTGGAAATGTTTTCCAAGAAGTGTAAAAAGGCTAAAACGGGATTTGAGAGATATCTGGTAAGAAATGGGAATTTGAAGAATAAAAATGAATGTTAAATAAAAAGTACCCGTGTTTGTGTGATGTCTAGTATACATTTGAATGGATGTTTGTTTTTACTTCGATGGTTAAATAACCGACTATCGAAGTGTTTTGACCATCGTTGTCAATACGGAGAGACCGGTTGGATATATTATCCGGAAACCACTCTGTATAGGCATAAGCGTTACGAATTAGAGATGCTGAAGATAATCGAAGACGGATTTAAATGAAAGGGTCGTCCAGTTCTGAAATGGTGTTTTCGTTTGTCCAGTCCCAGGACAACTTGTATGGACGAGTGTCTGACATAGTATTTCCAACGGTCACACCGTTGATTTTTACGAATATACCAAGTTGGTAGGGAGAAGGTAACTTCTCTTTATTCTACACCCAGTGTGCATTTTTGTAATCAATATGTGATTACGGATTTGACGATGTGGCATTCAAAGTGAATGGTGATCAGATGTTCTGAAGATAGACGTAGCCTATAGCCTCACAACCAGGATGTAACAAAAGTTGGGCTAGGCAGCATGGCTAGTTAGGTGATCCCCAAGCAGGGTGTATTGTCACCGGTCTAGAGAAAATTCATATTTATACTTCTTTTCGATTCTGTATCTTTGGATGACGGTTGGATGGCCAACAACCGTGGGTGGCAATATATTCGATACACTCAAGCTAAATAAGTGGTCGGTCATGTGTGGCCGGGTTGCAAGACGTTCTTGTTGAACCCTGAGTGTATCCCCTCTAGAGTACACTGATCAGAAGGTGCTCCCATACCTTGTCTGTTGGAATCAAATCTCCAATAAGCGCCTTGCGGTTATGATTTTATACTATATATATATATGGAGCGTGAGATGCAAGCGTTCTACTACTTGGATAATTATTTTTTTAGACATTATCATAATATCACTGGTTTGATATCAAAGTAATTTGGGTTATAGTAAGGTAAAAGCCGTCCATGTTTATGTGTGGGCTGGTCTTACTATTATCTTTTTGTTTCAAAGATTTCAAAGTTAAACAGTATGGTTGGAATTTACTCACACCAGTCCCATGACTGACCCAGAGTTTATTTTGTTTGTTTTTCCCTAAACTCTTGGGTGCCAAAATTTGTACGGGCAGTCAAGTGTTTCAGGCTTTTACAGATTCACTTGGAGGAGCTGGAAGCAGAAGGCTTCACCATTAATTAGTTAGAGATTATTTCCACTGTGATATGATGTATTGTACTCTGATATATGGTATGTATATACAATACAGTTTTGTTACTCAAAGTTATGCTATAATACAATTTATTCATTCCGCTGTGAGTTTTCGTGTTTACTCTGATTATGTTCGGTAGTGTTCGTATTCTTCTATTCTATTAGTTCTATCTTATCTTTCTCACCCTCTAAATTCTTTCAATAATGACACGGTTTTCAAGGTATCGAAAATCGCGACGTTACAGTTCGTATCAGAGCTGAAGGTTAAGTGATTATCTTGGCTTTGTGGCGTAACTCAATAGAGATGGAGTTAGTAATACTCTAGATTGAGTTTAGTGTATATATAAATATATGAGCGCGTATTTGTAAATTAATATAAAAAACTGTTTTATATTGTGTTGACTGGTCAGTCGAGTGGTTTATGAATTCTGGTCGAAACAGTAATGCAAATTGCGTCGATAGGCGTTTCTAAACTCTTGAACAGAGTAATTCGACACAGTATGTTTTTTAAAAAAGAGGGTAAATAAAATAATTTTACCCAAAAATATATTTTTGATATAAAGAAAGCATATATACTGGAATTATCTAATATATATTGGATGTGTAATCATTATTATGATCAAATAAGATTTATCATTGAGTTGGTTATATAAATAACCAATCGAAATATTATATAAGTATAATATGCAAAATCAGATGAACCGAATTTGAATTTAAAACTAGAATTGAAATAAAACTATAGAAACTTGGAAAGGAGTTGGAAATAATATTTTGATTGAGCTCACAACGACGCTGCAGTTCGTAAATTAACGTTCTGAACTTCAACGGAGTGTACCAGACCCGTTTGGAATCGGATTTCTTCGAAACGAGAAACGTTGGAATCTGTTGAACTGTATCTTTCCAATGGAAGTGGAAAATTGGGATTTCGTCGTATAGATCACAAGATATGTCCAAATCAAATATTCAGATAAGCAGCAGTATATTCATTTATCGACCGTAACAGTTTATTTGATATAACTAGATATCGGTTGCAAATTTGGACAAGTTTCTTTTGAGGCACAGCGATAATTTAATTTTTAGAATTTTACTGTAATTTTTAATTAATTAAATATGCAACTTTTTATTTGGAGTATTTCGCACCTTGTATCAATATTTTGGGATTTCAAAATATGAGTCAAACTACCGGTATTATTATATTTTTGGGATCGTGACACCTCGTTCAGCATGACCATATTCTTAGTTATGTCCATACTAGCTCAAACATGAACGCAGTTTAACATAACACGGAACACCTAAATTGTAAAACATAAAAATATATACCTGTAATGAAACTAAGAATTTGCGATACCCAAGACTTCATATGAATGGATAACGAAGAAAATGTTTAATAAGAAACATAAAATAATATATTTAGGTTTCTTCCATGGTAAGCTTTCAAACATTTCGGTATCCCTAAACAGCTAACCCAGACACTTTGCCATACCCTATTACCTACTGCGTTCTTTTTAAGCAAACAACCCATACCGTAAACAGTGTACCTCTATCTTTGAAAATATAAACTACCTACCTACCTATTTCTTAACAACTAAGGAAAACTCACCAATATAAATACACGCACATAACAGTACTGAACCAAGCTGCTGCTCCTTCTTTTAATTATCTCGTGAATTTAAAAATCCAAAAGCAAAGCAAATCGGAGAAGCACTGTCAGTGCATGGTTGTGGTCGCAGAGTAGGCGGGTGGACGAGGCTGAGCACGGATCTGATGAGAAGGGTGCAAGTCGGTCATGGCGAGGATGGGCGTGCAGATCTGGGTTCAACAACAGTAGAGTGTGTGGAGTATGAGGGCTTGGAGGGAGGGAACAACACTGCTGTAAGGCTTCAGCGGCGTTGGAGATCGGAAGAGGGTTGTTTTCCGGTTGAGATGGCAGATGCATGGCGTATGGGTGGGAAGGCACACAGTTGCGGGTGCATGTTTATGAAGTGGCGGTGATCATTTGTAGTGAAAGCATTAATGGAACGGTGCGACTGAAGGATACAGTGAGTTGAAGAATACCACGCAGCAGAATCAGACAAACCAGGCGCATTGGAACCGGATCGAAGAACATGGAAAAAGGGAGAGCGGGTTGTAGAAATGGTGCTAGTTCTAGTTTAAAACGTGAGGCAGTTACATGGATGAACCGTGTATACGAGATAAGCTTGCTGTCGGTGCGCGCATGAATTAGCAGCGAATGGAGCAGCGAATTTATCAGTTCATAAATGGAAGGAGACGCCACTGTGTAACACGGAGATTGGAGAATTTCAAAGCACATTGGAATATGAGGCAGAATAAAACGTTTGGTTTAATCAACTAACGAAAATCGTTATTTAACGGTTAACACGCGAAGGTGAGTAAAATCACTAACTCTGATCTATTTTAAAATATTTTAATTATATTTTTATGTTTTCTGAATGCTGTCTGATGGTCGATTAGGTAGATTACAATTAAATTGGTTAAATATCATATATCGTTGCATATGTACACATCACCGGTTGGATACTGATTCCGTCGATTATAAATATCCCCTAGTGAGGAATCAGTGATAATTGTTTGACTAACATCTATGGATGCGGAAACCGGTTGGAGGAATCCGACCGGATTCCTCGATATTTATATGTACCGTTTGTTTGTATGACAAGTTTGAACTGTAACGATAATATAACGTTGTTGATAAGGTAAGTGTGACTGTGATGTTGAGATTAGTTATAAAGAGAATATTACAGCGTATTGCAAGTTTTTACTATAGCGATAAATTAACGTTGTTAATCAAACTTAAGCGTGATTTTTATATATAGCAGCACTTCCTAGGAAATGAAACAGTTTGATCTGAAATCCACTTATTCTAAAAGTAATAGGTAACGGTGTTTGTCCAAAGGAAATATAAGAATAAGTTTAGAAAGAGAAATTGGAGAATCGTGTTAGAAAACGATGACAACATTTCGATGTTCAAAATGTGATTAGAATTAAACCATTAGGATTTGGAACTAGGATGCGACGATGTCGAAAGTATTAAAAGTAAATTATTTTTAGGAATTATGATTCTGATAGGATAGTTAATATTTAGTTTTAAACCAACAAATTATAATAGCATATGTAATCAATATGTAGTTATAAGCTTGATATTGATTTAACAAGGAGTTGACGTAGAAACATAGTTTATAAAGTGAAATGGGAATATAAATCAGGAGAGAGATTTCGGTAAACAAGATAATGGTATTTATTACTTGAATAATAAGTTATTTGATAAAGATGCTCAGAGTTCTATAATAGAAATGATATTCACATTTTTAAAGTAAATAATATTTCAAAGTGAACGCTTGGTAGATTAAAATGTTTAAAATGAAATTGGAAATATTTTCCAATGAAGTTAGGATATATTATCCAAGTGTAGAAAATAAATAACATGAAAAGAATGGAAATGTTTCGAACGTTAATAACATATATTTTCTGGAACAATGAATGAATAAGAGTTTATAATAACTGGAAATGTTTTCCAAGAAGTGTAAAAAGGCTAAAACGGGATTTGAGAGATATCTGGTAAGAAATGGGAATTTGAAGAATAAAAACGAATGTTAAATAAAAAGTACCCGTGTTTGTGTGACGTCTAGTATACATTTGAATGAATGTTTGTTTTTACTTCGATGGTTAAATAACCGACTATCGAAGTGTTTTGACCATCGTTGTCAATATGGAGAGACCGGTTGGATATATTATCCGGAAACCACTCCGTATATGCATAAGCATTACGAATTAGAGATGCTGAAGATAATTGAAGACGGATTTAAATGAAAGGGTCATCCAGTTCTGGAATGGTGTTTTCGTTTGTCCAGTCCCAGGACAACTTGTATGGACGAGTGTCTGACAGAGTATTTCCAACGGTCACACCGTTGATTTTTACGAATATACCAAGTTAGTGAGGAGAAGGTAACTTCTCTTTATTCTACACCCAGTGTGCATTTGTGTAATCAATATGTGATTACGGATTTGACGATGTGGCATTCAAAGTGAATGGTGATCAGATGTTCGGAAGATAGACGTAGCCTCTAGCCTCACAACCAGGAAGTAAAAAAAGTTGGGCTAGGCAGCATGGCTAGTTGGGTCATCCCCAAGCAGGGTGTATTGTCACCGATCTAGAGAAAATTCATGTTTGTACTTCTTTTCGATTTTGTATCTTCGGATGACGGTTGGATGGCCAACAACCGTGGGTGGCAATATATTCGATACACTCAAGCTAAATGAGTGGCTGGTCATGTGTGGCCGGGTTGCAAGACGTTCTTGTTGAACCCCGAGTGTATCCCCTCTAGAGTACACTGATCAGAAGGTGCTCCCATACCTTGTCTGTTGGAATCAAATCTCCAATAAGCGCCCTACGGTTTATGATTTTATACTATATATATGTGGAGCGTGAGATGCAAGCGTTCTGCTACTTGGATAATTATTTGTTTAGACATTATCATAATATCACTGGTTTGATATCAAAGTAATTTGGGTTATAGTAAGGTAAAAGCCGTCCATATTTCTGTGTGGGCTGGTCTTACTATTATCTTTTTGTTTCAAAGATTTCAAAGTTAAATAGTATGGTTGGAATTTACTCACACCAGTCCCTTGACTGACCCAGAGTTTATTTTGTTTGTTTTTCCCTAAACTCTTGGGTGCCTAAATTTGTACGGGCAGTCAAGTGTTTCAGGCTTTTACAGATTCACTTGGAGGAGCTGGAAGCAGAAGGCTTCACCATTAATTAGTTAGAGATTATTTCCGCTGTGATATGATGTATTTTACTCTGATATATGGTATGTATATACAATACAGTTTTGTTACTCAAAGTTATGCTATAATATAATTTATTCATTCCGCTGTGAGTTTTCATGTTTACTCTGATTATGTTCAGTAGTGTTCTTATTCTTCTATTCTATTAGTTCTATCTTATCTTTCTCACCCTCTAAATTCTTTCAATAATGACACGGTTTTCAAGGTATCGAAAATCACGCCGTTACACGTAATTTCATTTACCTCTCTAAACAAAAAGTATATAAGCCTATACACTGCTAGATTAATTTTTCAGTTCAACTAATCATTCTGCTATTAAATTCAATACTCTGTTTGTTTCTGTAACTATGAAGTTCACAAGAATGCAACGTGTTGTCCTTTTTTCAGATATAAGGCTAAGCATCTTTACTATTTGATGACATATGTAGGCTAACATGATAATTAATTATTATACAAGTAGACTTGCTGGGCGCTTTTTACTGATGTCATTAGCAATGTTAATTGCATCTTCAGCGATGCCACAAAATCCCCTCTTGGATAATCCCGCACAACAGAGTCTACTCTTATTTGACTGAAAAGCGTATTTTGTTAGATTTAATATGCATGTATTATTTCCATGCAGATCAATCAGTTGAGCGAGTTTTGGCTCCATCTAGTGTAGAGACTCTGAAGAAATTCCAAGATTAGACTGAAAAGGTATGCACTTGAGATTTGTGTTACTACATTCTAATTTCTTTACTCTGTAGATTATATTTACTCGTATTAGTTCGACAAAATTGTGCTGCTTTGATCAAATGCACTAGCAGTTAAGTTAGCTGCATGTTCTAAAATATAATGAAATAGGATGTGTATTGGTTGTGCTGGCGAAACACAATATGTTAATAGGAATACTTTATGTCGCAATGTGTTATTGTATTATTTTTAAGTTAGCTCCCATAACAAGCGCCATTTCATCGTCACCTATAAAGGCAGAAACTTTACAGTTAGATTTATTTGTAGAAACCACACAGCTGCTCCAATATATTTCCAAAAAAGATAATTCTACCTTAGAATGATCCCTTTACGTCGCAACTAGAAGTACTTTTGAGTGAATAGTGAACTTTCTCCTCAGCCAAATCCTCTAATAGCAAGAAGCGGTTAGGAATGTTGATTTTTTTTGGAGAGTCCATTCTGAATTGTGTAGCCTCATTTTCAATATTTGAAATCATGGCAGTATATTTCAGTGATTGTTGTAGTGATCGTCGGAACATAGTGGGATAAAAACGAAGGGGTTCACTGCTGCCCTTTGAGTACCAGATTCAAATGAGCAGTTTGTGAATGGCCCTGGCTTATCCCACTCATACAATTTATTAATAACCAAATCAAAAGTGTTTTCTCCCTCGATTGTCATGGCTTTTAACCGCGGATTGCAGTTGTAGCACCTTGAAAGTTCATGTCTAAATCAAAAGCGTTTGCAAGCCTGACATAAGATGCACATACAATATGTAAGAAAGATCATTTATCACGAACATACAATTTGTACAAAAACTGTTACAGCCAACTAATTGGCAGCGGTCATTTTTCCGATGTTAAGCTTAGCCAGTTTTATTTTTATCCGGCTAAACCAGCAAACCAGCAATCTTCTGGGTATCCATGCCGATGTCGATGGAGGTGATTTTAGAGGTCAAGGATTTGACTTTTTTCATTTCACAAAGAACGTCTTTGATGGAAAGAACTACTTGGGTTACACTTAAAATTTAAACTGTAAGCCTGAATACAGACGTAGAAGAAGCAACACCTCAAGTTTTGAAGAAATAAAATATTCAGTAACTGAAAATTGGGTTTTTAATGGACCAGAGTAAATTTTGTAGGTTTAGGGTGGATATGAGTGAATATGGAGTGGATTTGATGGAATTTGTGTTTAAACTCAATGTGGAAGAAAAGAACGCAACACTTGTTCACAAGTTTATTACTCATTCATTAGTTTATTAGTTTATGATGCCGACTCATGACGCTAAGACGTGTGATTAGGAATACGCTGAATTGGGTTTTTAACGAACTAAATTGGCTGTCCTCTGGGATGGAGGAAAAGGACCCAGGTGATCTGCTCTCAGGAGTGTAGAGGAAATAGTATTGAACAAAGAGGAAACACTTGTTCACAAGTTTATTACTCATTCATTAGTTTGTTAGTTTATGATGCCGGCTCATGATGCTAAGACGTGTGATTAGGAATACGCTGAATTGTTCACTTGCTCAGTTATATAGTATGTTGCTTTCTGCAAGCTAGTTTTGGAGTTTAGTGCATGGGTCAAAAATGAATAGAGCAAGCATCAGCCAATTAATTCTGTTACCAGTTGTATCCTTCTCTGTAAGGTTCCCTATCTTATGATTTTAGCATTTAATTTTATTTTGCAAATATTTCTACTGCATTTTTTAAGGATGAATAAACCAAAATTCAACAGGTTTATGTAAAAATTAAAATAAAAGTAATTTCTCATATGAGTAAATTACATTCATTTACATTTTTTTTCTTTTCTAAAAGTTTATAAAGGTTGAATGTGCATGTTTTGCACTGGACATTGTACACTATATCATCTATTTTGTGGTTTTTAGGATAGTCAAGAGGTTGGCTATGGAAACACTGAATCTCTCAACAATCATTTTGTTTTGTTATGCCTACTTAATTAAAATAATTAAGAATACAGTATTTAGTTGAATATCTCAATGGTGACTGCTCAGCTAATTAGATATTTCTGCACATTGTCAATGTTTTTTTAGTTAATTTAATAGCTAGCAAAATCCCTACGTAAGTAAATGACAGCAATCTGAGTTTAAACAACAATGACAGAAACAATTGAAAGTTGAAAAAATATCTAATATGGATACTCCAGACGAATAGTTTGATATTGTATTTCTTCAAAACTTGCGGTGTCAGTGGGAAGGTACGTCGCGATGTGATGAGAAGTCGCAGGTGCAGGAGGGTTCGAAACACAGCAGGTTAAGGTGGAGGGGTATATTTTCGGATCTGAGTTGAGGTGTAAGTGGAGCAGCGTTTTCATATGGGATCGAAGAAGAAGCAGTTTTACGAAAATGTGAATGGGAAATTGGCACAACTCGATGGAAACAGTGGGGTATTCTGTGCGTGGAATAGTAAGAATGGGATAAATGTGGAAGAAAAGAACGCAAATATGAAGGGGAGATGCGAAAAACCAGTGCAGACGTGGACAGAAGATAAAGAAAGTGTGGAGTTAAATGGAAGAACAATAATGACGGGGGAGGAAACGCATGCTTGAAGATCAAAGGTGGTCGCGAGCATTTTGACAGTAGAAGGCGCAGCAAGTTTGAAGAGAATAAAACACACCAGGACTTCGGTTAAAAGTAAAACTGGCTAAGCTTAACATCGGAAAAAAGACCGCTACCAATTAGTTTTCCGCGAGACAGCAGCAACTTTAGTTTCGGTAAACTAACTGTAATTCTTCATCGGGTGGTAAACTAACTGCTAGTTCCGGTAAAGTTGCTGCTGTCTCGCGAAAAACTAATACTACCACTCATGAAGTCTTGGATGTAATGACCAAAGGAAACACCCAAATAAATTTTGCATGTTATTATTAGAACTGAAACCTGGTAGATTGTAGGCAAATATAATGAAATAGTTAGCTGCTTCTTTATTATATATAGTAATGTAAATGGTTCTGCTCGTCACTTTCAAGTGACAGAAATGACAAGCAACATGGCAATAAACTAATAGCGAATAGGATAAGGACACTAATTGATACTGGTAATGTTAAGATTTTCCAGACTAATACGCAAACTGATTTTGGAAAACAAGCGCAAATTTCTGAAGTTCCTGAACTTAGTAATATAAATACGTAAATTTCTGAAGTTCTTGAACTTAGCTAATGTTGATAATGTACATTCCCCTCTATGACCTTACCCTACCCCTAGCGGCACATAGAGCCCTGCTTGATTTACTTGTGAGTGTTGCCTCTGTGTCCTTGGGTGCATCCACATCGATGTTTTATATCATGCTATTTCTCTTTATTTGGAGAACATATGTCTTTTATCATTTCAAATGTGTTTTTTCATTGTTACAGGTAGATGGAAGTTTTTAGATGCAACAAATGGACAAGATACTCTTTTGATTTTTGGAAAGTTCGGCCTAGTTAGTATATGAAAAGTTTTTGTTTGCATGTTTTGTCATTAATATTTGATGCAAAGACTGTACATGTTGTGTCTCTGTCTAATGTTGTATGAAGATGGTTTATAAATTTCATCGTGGTTTGCGAGTGAACTTTGTCAATGGATATTGTAGTGACATATCTTATGAAAATGATCGTTGTTATGCTTTTATTTTATTGTTTTTAGATTGATTTGTATATGTTTTGTATATTAATAAATCGAAATAAAATTAGAGGCAGGTAGATTAATGGCATACGAATACTGAGGTGACACATTGTGTTTTAAACGACAGTGTTTGAGACATGTTGTTGGTGTGTTGAAAAAAAAATCATATTAATATGACAGCGTTTAAGACATGCTATTGGTTTCTTGAAAAACTAAATTATTGTTAATATGACAGCGTTTAAGAAATGCTGAAGAAAACTTAATAACAAAGTTTGTAACAAGCTGTTGAAAAGTTACGATACAGCTATATAAAGCGTATAATAACCGCTGTGATAACTTTAAAAAGATCCTGAACAATGTTCTCACAACAACTTATAAACGCTGTCTTAAATTTAAAACAACAAATTATAAACGCTGTATAATAAAAACTTACAGCAAAAATTCAACGCTGTATAAAAGATTTATTTACAACGTTTATTTTATGCTGTTGGAAATAGTGCATCAATGACAGCATGTCGTTATACAACGTTTTTAATAACGCTGTAGTATCTTTTTACAGTGTTTTTCAAACGCTGTGAAAAGCTATTTCGGGTGTAGTGATTAGACACAAGGACTATCACACAGACTGAATATACTGAACCCACTACTAATTATGCACAATGGACTAATGAACAAAAGGCTGTCGCACAAATAATTCTAAAGCTATGAATATTTTATTTTGTTCATTAAATAGAAATGAATTTAATAGAGTATCAGTTTGTAAATCTGCTTATGAAATTTGGAAAACTCTACTAGTTACTCATAACGAACTAGTAAAGTTAAACAAACTAAGATATCGATATTAACTAATCAGCTTGAATTATTTAAGATGAATCAGAATGAATCTGTCTCCAATATGTACTGCAGGTTCCAGGAAATTGTGCATTCGTTAATGGCTCTGGGAAAAACTTATTCTGAGGAAGACCAAGTCAGAAAAATCCTTGATTGTCATACTCTAGACTAGGATCAGAAGACATTGGCAATTGAAGAAGCTAATAATATTACTGAAATGAAGATTGAGGAGTTAATCGGGAATTTGATGTCGTTTGAAGTGCATTTATAGAAAAGGAAGGAAAATAAATCATCAAAAAAGAAATCTATAACATTCAAAGAATTGACTAATGGTTTTGGTTCAAGCAGTGAGGACGATGAAGAAATTGCCTTAATGATGAGAAATTTTAGAAAATATCTTAGATATGAAAGGAGAAACAACTTTCAAAAAAATAATCAAGGAAGCTTGGCAAAAAAAATGAAGATAGATCGTACAATTGTAACCCAGGCCATACAAAAAGGTTGTGTCTATATCCTGGTAGATCGACTCAACTAATAGAAAACAGTTTGTCAAAGAAAAGGAAAAGAGCATATGCAGTAACTTTAGATAATTCAGATTCATCATCAAGTGACGAAGAGCCATAAACCGGAAATACGAATATGTTCTTCACAGCGATTCAGAATTCAGAAAATAACGAAGAAATGGATCTAAAAATTAAGTATGCCTTAATTAGTAATTTTTGATTGAATTGGTTAAATGGGTGTTAGTTTGCTTGCTTTGTTTGAAATTTGAATTCTGAATTCTAAAATTCAAATTTCAAATTTGAATTTTGAAATTAAAAATAATAAAAATAAAATTTAATTGTAAAAGTTTCTTAAAATTAAATATTTTCTCAGGAAATAATTAAAACAAAGAATATAAATATTAAATAGTTTTAAACAAAATCAAAAAAGTCACTTGAAATTTGAAATGGCCAACATACATGGATTTATATGTTGACATATGCACCAAAAAATGAAATTCAAATTTTGAATTTCAAAAGTTTAAACTTTCAAACTTCCCGCCACCATTTCACCAACTCTCAAGGTCTGAAAATGTGTCCTTATTTTCAGGAAAGTTATGTCCATCTCTCTTTATATTTATTTGTTCAATTCTATTCTCTCTAACTCTCATTGAAAATTCAAAACAACTTTATTCATCCTATTCTCCTCATATCTACTCTTTAATGGCTTCCTTAAGCACACCAAAAACCATGAGATTAACTAAAACTCTCGAAGATTATCTCTACAATGATTATGAAGTTATCAAAGCCTATGTTGACTATGTTACAAATGGTAAAGTCAATACAAGAATCTTCGCTATCTTTGAAGATTTTCCATCATATGATCGTCGCTCTCTTTTTGAACAAAATGAAGTATTAAGCTTCATAGATTCTCCGGATAACGATGAAGTATGTTATCCGAATCTAGTCAAAATGTTTTATGCGAATTTGAATCACGGTTTTTACGCAGTAAATGAAAATCAAGTTTGGAGTAACGTAAAAGGAACTCAAATTATTTTGGATAGTGGTATTTGGGAAACGATTTTAAATTACAAGAAAATGGGTTCGGATTTTTCAGAATTTGAAATCGACAAACAAGATTTAGAAACTTTTCATGATATTTTTGAAAGCGATGAACACATGGATTTTAAAAATTGCTTTTTCAGCCCAAAAGGAAGAATTGTTAACCTCCTCCTTCAACATACTCTTACTCCCCGCTTCAGAAATTTCAACAACCCTACCCTCAAGGTCCAAAAAGCACTTTTTGCCATCTTTGGAGTTTATGATATAAATTGGGCCGACGTGATTTTAGAAGAGTTTAAGCCCAAAGAAATGTCCACCAAAGAAAATACCCTCTATCATGGAGTTTACCTCACCCATATCTTTGAATACTTTGGAGTGGATTTTAAAGGAGAGGAATTTGTGCCAAGAAAGGTTTTTAACTCTGAAAAAATATCCCTTATGCAAATTCCAATCACTTTTAAGCCTTCTGAAACAATCATCAAAAAACAAGCTCGAATGGAACAAGAAGAAAATCCAATGGAAATCGATAAGGAAGAAGAATATTCAATGGAAAGTGTAGAATGTCCAACATCTAATAGAGCCAAATCCAAAGAAGTGATTCTCCAAAATCAAGTCAAGTTAGCCAAAAATCAAAAGAAGATCAAGAAGGCACTTAACCATATGTCTTCTAAAATGAACAAGTTCTTTGGTAAAATAGGAAGAAAACTTGGAATATCATCTTCCTCTTCTTCATCCGCTGAAATCTAAGTTCATTAGTTCAAAGTTATCTTTTCGTATTTGCTTGTATTTGCTTTTCGAATTTCGTATGTAGTACCTTGTATTGTTCGAATTTATTTGCTTTTTAGTAGTAATGAATGATATTTATTTCTGTAAAATTTAATCTTTAAACTAATGTAGAAACGCATTCAATAAATTAATATAATATAATAATAAATAACTTAAAATTGTGTGAAAATTCAAAATACCCAAAAATCTTAGGGGTATGTTGACATGTAACTTTTGACATGGCGACATATAACTATCAGAAATTCAAATTTGTTCAAATTTGAATTTTTAAATAACTAACTTGTGTCTATTCATTTTAAATGAATTCCTGACCCTATAAATACCTCTTTCTTTTAGAAAAACATATTTTTATTTCTGTCTTTCTTTTCTAATCATTCCATTTCTAAATTATCAAATTATGGCCAATCCTATCCACAATTTAAGCAAAAATATTGAAGAAACTCTCAATTCCTTCAAGAATCTTCTCTATAATCCTTCGTAATCAACGTCATCTAGAATCAAGTTAGATTAAGATGATTGAATAATAAGAAAAACACTTTGATGCTATTTGTTGGATGATCTTTTCTCTTTCCAGAGATGAAGATAATAACACCACTGGAGCGTTTCTCACCAAAGACAATGAAGATTGGGAAGTCATTAAAAAGGATCCAATTTTCAGTGGAGATGGATGGGTGGACGTTCCAAGAGATGTATGAATTTGTTTGAATCATTTGATATGTGTGGTATGATTTAAAACTTGTAGATATTGTGTGGTTTGAATTTGAATTGTATAAATGGTTTGGATTGATTGATTGGATTACTTGTAAATACAGGTTGAAATACTTGGATGTGAATTGATTAAGTTATACAATATTTGTGTGTCCTCTTATTTAGTTTACTTAATAGATATATTATAGTATAGCCATGGATTTAGGGGGAGTCATAATAGGTTTAGTATTATAATCTTTGGTAAGTTAAAACATGTCATTAGGATCATTTTTGGCATAATTTTAGAGGGACTATAGTTGGATATACTTTTTGTTAATGACAAAGGGGGAGAAATTATAAAATAGGGTATAATTAAGATAAGTATAGTTTAAGGGGGAGTCAGAAGGTATTCATGGTGAAAGGGGGAGTAATCGAGGAATCAGATTAATAGTTATGAATATTTAATAAACCAAGGTTGTCATCATCAAAAAGGGGGAGATTGTTGGATAATGGAATTTTGATGACAACAATCTTGTTTCAATTATCATTGATTATAAAATATATACTAACATTGTTATCCAAAATATATATATATATACAGGAAATTGAAACTGTTCAGTTTGAAGTTCAAAGAGATTTAAGATATCAAGGAAATAAAATTTCAGAGAAAATTTAAGACTCATGAGTATCAAGATATCAAAGAGTTCAAGAGTTCAAGATTAACAGAGTAATAGAGTCTATTTAGTATGTACAACTCTGAATAACACTCTGAAAATTCAGTTTTCAAATTATTTCAAATTCTCCTTTTAAATTGATTTAAAATTATTTTCAAACTCCTTTCAAAATGATTTTAAATCATTTATAGATTTTAAATTATGATTTCAAATATATATATATATATGTTTCTTATATAGTTTATATTATAAAGATTTATATATATGTTTAATGTATAGTTTTATATCATATATATGGTTTATAATTATATTATATTATATTAAATGATATTTAATATGTTTTTTTACTTGAGAAATTATATTTTAAACGACTAGTTTTGATTCAGAAATTTCCAGAATATGTATTAATTTAAAACACTTTTAAAATGTTTCAAAATTCAAAAACCCAGCATATGTCGGCATACATGTTTATACATGTCGACGTATAACCGTCACGATTTTCCAAAAGAAGCGTCTTTTCATATTTCAGAAAAGTTGTGACCTTTGGAACACTATATGAAGGCCTCATTTTCAAAATTTTTATTAATTTATTTTCTCCTTCTTCATTTCTACTCTTACCACCATTATTCTACTTGTATTTCTTGATTTCTACACTTATACTCTACCGATTCGAACACAAATTATATCAAACTTCTTCTATTCTCAATCTCTATCAACTACTCTTTGTTTGGAAGTTCTACTCAAGAGTTCTAGGGATATTGTAATCAAATTCTATAAGGGTGTGTTCCACGTAGCCATGAAATCAAGGAAGAGAATCAATGTTTACCTTGTAGCCATGAAATCAAGGGTGGTGAATCGGTGTTAACCATGTAGCCAAGAAATCAAGGTTGTGGAATCAGTGTCTATCTTGAAGCTGTGAAATCAGTGGGTGTAATTGGATATCGATAATAATAAAACTCTGCGCAATCCAGCGTTGTGCGCGACTGAACATACGAGCAATCCGAACCAGTATAAAAATGTGGTGGGTTCTTTCCTTTACTGCATTTTATTTTTACTTATATCTGTGTCTGTGACTGTTTCTATGTTTGTGACTGTTTCATATAGTATTTCTAGAAATTGATAATTGTTTGAGTTTTCCCTAAAATTCCTAATAAATACTATTCATCCCCCTCTAATGTTAATTTTTCCTTAAGATCCTTAATCTGTATCCCTAACAATCATTAAATCAACAATAAAAGCATTGATTATTTCCAGAATAGCACTTTATGTTCCTTCCAACACATGGAGGTAGAGAAAGTTCTTCCTGTGAGCATATAAACAAAAGCAGAAATCAGTTAACATTTTCATAAAAGTTTTTTCTTGCTTACCATTAACCTTGCATGATACTCAGGCAATTTTAATCTAAACAGTGAATAATGAGGAGCTCAACTGCTACAAACTCAACTTAATGAAAAACACTAACTAGTTAAATGCAACTATCTATACAAGATTGAAGACAAAATAAATTAAATATGTACAACACCACTTTGAGAAAATAAACTATCAACATCTAGAGTCTCACATCGCAATGGAACACAATATAATATAGAAATAAATCTTTATTGAGATTTTGAAATAATACTTACAATCATCAGTGCAACAGGCATCAAATACATCTGGATGGTTATAACAATTTCTGCCCTCAAATATAACATACAGTGGAATAATATGAATAATATGTATGAACTCCTCCAGCTCATCTTCTAAAGTTCATAGCATCCTATCCTGAACCTGTAAAAAAACTCGGTCTGACCCAAGCATTGCAAACGCCATGGATCAATCTGGTGAACCAGCGTGATAAAACTTACTAAGTTATAGGTATCATCTAACTGGTTTAAAGTTAAAAATCTTTTTTGAAAGAAAAGGATGATCGTAAGACCAGTCCATACATAAATACGGACAGTTTTTACCTTACGATAACCAAAATATTTTTTATATCAAAATGCAGTGATATTATCATAATGTCTATCAGACCAGAAATAAATAACCATAATGCAGAACACTCTCATCTTAGGCACCACATACTTAGTATATAATCAAAAACTGCATGGTGCTTATTGGACACTGGATTTCCAACATGACAAGGTATGGTACCACCTCCCGATCAGTGTACTTTAGAGAGGATACACTAAGTTTCAACAAGAACATCTTGCAACCCGGCCACACATGTCCGAGCACTCATTCAAGTTGAGTGTATCAAATATATTTTCACCCACTGTTGGGCCCATATACTGTTTCCCGAAGATACAGAAATAATAAAAGAAACAAATGAATTCTCTCTAAATGGTGACAATACACTCTAATGTGAATGACCCACATAGTCATGCTTCCTTCCCGATTTCTGTCATTTACCTTCTGATGAGGCTTGTGGTAACGATTACCTTTTTATGACATCACATTTACTTTAATGCCATATCATCTGATCCATTAAAACACTAATTATCGTCACAAATATACTCTGGGTGTTAAGCTAACAGAATTTTCCTTCTTTGCCGCTGAAATTGGTATATTTTTAAAAATCAACGTACATGATCTTCAAGAAATACTCTATCATACATCCTTCCATAAAAGTCATCCAGGAACAGGGTGAACCGAAGGCACCCTCCTACCGCATCCTATATAGGAATCACCCCAAGGACTGGTAGCGATTAGTCCTTTCAATCCAAAGATTCTAATCATGATAGAATCACTGTCGAAATAACTCTGGTTGCAAGTTAGAGAAATTCAACAAGTAGTTCTTCCACTCAGGAAGAACCATGATCTTTATTGCTCCAACTTTATAGTATCTCTGCAGATTAGTTTCGAACGTATAATTGGTTCAAAGTGGTTTTGGGTCTAGTCTCCTTCCCGGTCTCTTCGAACTAACTCGTCAAAGGTCTAAACACATTCATTGATAGTCATAGTTTAAACTATCAACTCCAAACAATATAGAG
The DNA here is from genome assembly GCA_030737875.1 of Allium sativum. Taxonomy (NCBI): domain Eukaryota; kingdom Viridiplantae; phylum Streptophyta; class Magnoliopsida; order Asparagales; family Amaryllidaceae; genus Allium; species Allium sativum. The sequence goes on from CM060913.1 coordinate 289,845,725, forward strand.
TAGTACTTCGACAACGGTAACAGCCCAATGGATTTTCGACCTCGAAAATTGACATAAATACCATGTGAATTATTCAAGCATCGAAAACACCGGGTCATTAATAGAAAGAAGTTAGAGGGTGAGAAATAGAAAGAAAGAAAGTTAGAATAGAAGAAGAAGAACACAACAGCAATGAATCAGAGTAAACACGAATCTCACAACAACGAATAAAATATGTTATATAACATAACTTTGAATTACAAAACTTATATTGTATATACATACCATATCAGAGTACAACACATATATATCACAGTGGAGATAACTCTAAATAACTAACGATGAAGCCTCCTATTTCAAGCTCCTCCAAGTACACCTGTAAAGGCCTGAAACACTTGACCACCCGTACAAATTTGGGCACCCAAGATTTTAGGGTAAAAATAAATAAATAAACTCTGGGTCAGTCATGGGACTGATATGAGAGAACTCAACCATATTGTTTAACTTTGAAAAACCTTTTGAATGAAAAGGATAATAGTAAGAACAGTCTACACATAAACATGGATGGTTTTTACCTTGCTATAACCCAAAACATTTTTGATATGAAACGGTGATATTATAACAGTGTTATCAAATAAATAAATAAATAGTAGAACGCTTGCATCTCACGCTCTACATACATAGTATAAAATCAAAAACCGCAGGGCGCTTATTGGAGATTGGGTTCCGAGTATGACAAGGTACGGAACCACCTTCTGATCAGTGTACTCTAAAGGGAATACACTAGGGTTCAACAAGAACATCTTGCAACCTGGCCACACATGACCGGTCAGCCACGCATGGCCGGTAACTCATTTAGCTTGAGTGTACCGAATGTATTGTCACCCACGGTTGTCGGCCATCCAACTGTAATTTGTAAGTACAAAAGCGAAAGAAGAATAAATGAAATTTCTCTAGATCTGTGATAATACAACCTGTTTGGGTGCGACCCAACTAGCCATGCTACCTGCCCGATTTTTGTTATTTCCTGGTTGTGAGGCTTGAGGCTACGTTTTGCTTTTTAGAACATCTAGCCACCATTCACTTTGAATGCCACATCGTCAAACCCATCAAATCACAGGTTGATCTTTCCAAAAATATTACGAGTATGGAAATCTAAGAGAAACAAATTCTCCGCCATCGAACGTAATACCTTGAAAAGATTGTCTTATGTGATCTGGTAGGCATACTCTATTGGACATTCAAAAAATTGTCCTGGGACTGGAAAAATAAAGGCATTATCCTATAAACAGAATGGCCCTTGCATTTTACTCCATCTGAGATTGTCTTTAAATAATCTAATTCGTAACGCCTATGCCTATACGGATTGGTTTTCGGATAATAAAACCATCTTGTCTCTCTGTACTGACAACGATGGTTAAAAAAAGAAAACTTTGATAGCTGATTATTTAACTATCAAAGGAAAACATCCTTACAACCAACGGTCCTATTTCAAACTGGAAATTTTACGGATCAATCATTAATCAACACTGAGTCCCATTTTGATTAATTTATCATTAATTTATTCGTTTCCCACTTTCTCTTCCATATCTTTACCGAAATATTTTTCCAACTTGTTTAGCCTCCCACAATTCTTAGAAAATGTTTCCATTTATTATAAACTATTTAATTTCTATATTCTAGAAAATATTTATCATTTACATCGGAAAACATTTCCATTTATATTCACATTTTCTTATTTTCTATATTAAAAATATATACGTTATTAGAGTTGGAAAACATTTCCATTTCTAATTCAACATCATCTATTCTTCCACGTTCATCGGTCACTAATCGTAAAATGGCAAGAGAACAATTTCCTAAGTACCAATCCCGAAGGCTGTAACCAACATCAGATCGATACTCAGGAAATCGTTCAATTTAAAAAGTCTTCAGTCAGTTTCTAATTTCGTTGACTTACTTTCTTAACTTCATATTAACAAAAATCATTTCATTTTATATGCTTATAAAACATCTCTGATTATATTTGTAAAACGTTTCCACTTTATTTCTAGAAAACTTTTATTTTGACGATAGCGTTATAATCTCTGCTTCTGGAATATTAACTTTAAAATATAACTTTTATTCATAAATTTGAGTAATTAATTACTAATAAATCTTAATTAAAATTGGAAAGTAAATGATATTTTCCTAAATTAAATACAATTGAATTATTAAATACAATTGAATTTCTATATATAATTCTCTTCCGAATACTCTCTATTCGATAACTCTATTTCGAATAACTATATTCAATTAATGTTCTGAATGTGGGAATAAATTCACCGTTTCAAGTAACCTAAAATTCTACATTCACTTTTGAATTTATCATTTCCAAAATCATTATCGGATTTCTTTTCATAACCAATTAAATCTGCAAAACATTTGCTTTTAAATCATTATTCACTTTAAAACATGAATGCTATTTCTTTACAAAAAAACTGGACTCGTTATATCAATCAAACTCCATTTTATTTATAAATACCATTACTGGTTAAATTTCCATCTATCGAGTTATTTTATAAATTCGTACTCCATAAACTCCGTTTACAAGTCAACTTCTTATCAAATATATATCCAGTTTATAAATTACATCTCGAATACATATTCAGTTATAAATTATTGGTTTCAAACCCAACATTAACTATCTTGTCCGATTCTAAATTATATAATATATAATTTCTAAAAATAAGTAATTTTTATAACATTCGACACAGTTGAATTCAAATTATAAATCCTTACGAATTTATTTCAATTCTGTTTACATTTTGAACATCGAAATAAATTTATATCGTTTCCATTTTAACATTCCCAATTTCCCTTTTTAAAATTCATTCTTGAATTCATATTTCCGAATTATCCAATAATAATTATTGCATTCCATTTAAATATCGTTTTAATCAAACTACTTGTTTTTACATAATTAAAACAAGTTATTGTATTTTAGCCCAATAAAAATTCAATTGTTATTATAAAAAATAATAAATAATAGATTTTTCCTTTTTAAAACTTGAATTCTTTTCCAACATATTTTCATGGTATTTAAATACCCATTATTTCAAGTTCAATGTTATTCCAACATCCTAAACACACAATAGTCAACCACAAATTATTTATCGCATCATATAATGCAATATATGGAAAACAACAATATAATTGTTAAGTAATCCAATTGGATCCCTCCAACCAGTTTCCCTGCATTCATAGATGTTAATCAACATGAATAACAATAATTTCATATCAATATGAAATATCACAGCAAATCGAATCAATATTTATTGAATGATTTATATGTATAACTATATCTATAAATTCAACCAATTTATAAGCAATTCATCAAAACAACCATCACATAACATTCAACCATTATTTATCAATGCTAAAATATATTTATAAAATTATAGAACTAGACAGAGTTAGCGAGTTTAATCACTTTAGTCGTTAATCGCGGAATAACGATTAACGTTTGATAGATTTGGTTAGGCGTTTTAATCTATCAAAAATTTCTAACGAGCTCCGAATCTCCCCAAATTAGTTCCGTTGTATAGTCTGTGACCATACGATCCTAACAGATCCTGTTTTGTTTAATTTCGATATCGTACGTTCAAAATATCATGATTACAAATTTGTATATATAATTAAATTAAATAATGGATGCTTTTGGCTTAGGTCTCTGTTAAGTTTATCCAAAACTTATTATAAATTTCATCCCAATTTTTCGAAAATTCATTAAAAAATAAAAATAAAATAAAAAATCATGAAAATTCATATTTAAATTAAAAACGTGAACATAATAAAATTCAGACGTTAAAACCACTAAAAAACGCGCCAAAAAATCAAAAAGAGTGAAACAGCAGTAATATGCATCAAAAAATGCCTATATTTGCAAATATATGCATGCTTTGTGCATATATTTCAGTTTTGCATCAACCTGCAGTATTTATGCATACATGTATGCAGGTAAACTGTAATACATACATCATTTTATGCATATATTCAATCCAGCCATGTTTTTTTAAAGCATATGCATTTCATGCATACATTCATGCATGTATTGCCAAATAAATGCATACATGTATGCCTTCATCATTTTTCACTTTGTTGCATACATTCATGCATGTATAGCCAATAAATGCATACATGTATGCACATTTTCGTAAGCCTTCTGTAACGTCCCGCATTTTATCGGCTTGTATTTGAATATTTAAATCAGTTTAAATATTGAATTCGTAATATAAGTGGATTTATATAAACGAAGTTGAACGTATAAAAATATATATTAAATATAATCGAGCTCATAACGACGCTGCAGTTCGTAATTTAACGTTCTGAACTTCAACTGAGTTTATAGGATTCATTATTAGTCGGATTTCTTCGAAACAAGAAACGTTCGAATCTGTTGAACCGTATTTCTCTAATGGAAGTGAAAAATCAAGATTTCGCGTTATAGATTGTCAATTATATCCAAATCAAATATTCAGAAAGTCGCTATGAAATCGTATATCGATCGTAAGGGTTTATTTGAAATAACTAGATATCGGATACGAATTTGGATAAGGTTCTTTTGAGACATAGTGATAACTTAATTTTTAGAATTTTACGATAATTTTTAATTAATTAAATATTCAACTTTTTATTTGGAATATTTTGCACCCTGTATCAATATTTCGGGGTTTCAAAATATGAGTCAACCTACCGATATTATTATATTTTTGGGATCGTGACACCTCGTTGAGCACGACTATAATCTTACTTCTGTCCGTAGTGGTCCGAAAATAAATGGAATTCTATATAGCCGGTACCGCATAGTCTAAACAAAATTAATATAATCGGGTACGCAATTTAACTAGGCAACTTGAAATCAACCTAAGCTATCCTATGCATAGCTGCAAAGAAGAACGTGCTAGTGGAGACCTTCGCTAGTTAATACTCAGGAAAAAAATACCCAAGCACGTTCTACCTTCACTCAATACAAATACCTTCCCAGTATAAACCTATTATTCCTAGTAACCTAAAATCCAAAACCTATTACTAGTGTTTAGCTGAAAAAAAAACACATAGGAGAAACATACCCTATTGCATGCTAAAGTATCGTGCGAGCCATACCCTATTACTTCTCCACTAAGACTAGAATCCTTTAAATATGGTTACATTTTCTCCATCTTCCAACGACTAAAAAAAAACGCAAGTGAACAAGAAAATAGACAATAAATCTGATCTGCGAGGGCGTGTGAAATGGGAGCCATTCATCGGCATGCAGTTGAATCATCGGTGAATGGTGGGGTTTAATCTTTTTGCTGAGCTTGGTTATGGTCGTCAGCCTTTGCACTGTGGAGTTCGGGTTTGCTGTCAGCATGCGACGAGGGGGATGAGTCGGGTGTATGTATGGTGGTGAGTGTATGGTTGTGGCGTGCATGGTGAAGGGGGGTTGCCTGTGCATACGTGATGAGTATAAGAGAGCAATGAAGTGCAAACAAGGAGAAGCATCCATGTATTCGACAATGGAAAAGAATGTTTACCGAAGAGTGGTTTCTTGTTGTGGGAAGGAGGAGTTTAGCAATGAGCCTGTACTGTGCATAAGAGTGAACGTGAGGAGAAGCATTTGTGAAGGAAAGGAGCAGAGGGGACAGAAGCTTACTTTTTGCATGGTGATGTTGGGTAACGTTTCATGTTGGGTGATGTTTCACGTTGTTTAGAAGGAGATTACTGTTTTCATACAGGTATTGGAAAAGCGAATGGGATTCAGGAAATTTCGGTTGGGCTGAGATAACTTTGTGCATGGTAAGCCCAATGTTAATAAAAGTACATATATAGGAAATGGGAATGTGGATTAGTCGGGGATGGGTATCCATCCACGCAGCAAACAAAAAGTGGATAATATGCATGGTACAAGATGCACACGTGTATGGAGAAGGGAACCGTATTTTGCTGGGAACAGTGGAGAAACAAACTGAAGCGGGTTAGGCTTCCAAGGGGCGGATGGGCCGTCAATAAATTAAAATTCAAACAGTTGGTCACGTTGAAATCGAGGGGTCGCAAACATACTGGAACCAGTCTGGAGCTCGTTAGGAAATATGGCAGGATTGAACGCCTAGTTTAACCGACTGACGCAAATCGTTATTTAAACGGTTAACGCGCAAAAAGTGAGTAAATTTACTAACTCTGATCTATTTAAAATATTTTAATTATATTTTAATGTTGGTTGAATGCTGCGTGATGGTATTTTAGATAGATTACAATAAAATTGATTGAAATATATACATATCGTTGCATATGTACACATCACGGATTGGATACTGATTCCATCAGTTATAAGATTACCTGGTCCGGAATCAGTGATAATTGTTTGATTAACATATGTGGATGCGGAAACAGGTAGGAGTAATTCAACCGGATTCCTCAATATTATTGTGTACTGTTTGTTTTATATGCACTATTTGAACCTAAATTACATTTAAAACCCCGTGTGAATAATTGATGTTGAATGAAAATTCAGCATTTGCGTCGATAGTAAACCCATCGTTTTGTTAAGGAGTTGATTGACTGTCAGGCAAATCAACGAAGTCAGTTATAAAAAATATTTTTTTTATAATTAAAGTGAAGATTTAAATTTATAATAGAAGTTCTATTATAAACCAGTATTTTAGAGTTCGTTTTATAAAGTAAATATAAACGATTATTTGACATTTAAATAAATTATCAAGATATAATCATCCTACGAGTGAATAATTTGGATAATTATTTTAAAGCAAAAAGGTTAAGAAATATTATTAGATTAATTATATTGATCTAATGTTGAGAAGTAATCAAAATCAGTTAACGAATTTACTGATGGAATGAAGTTGATTTAATCAACTGTTATTTGGGAAAATGATTATTAGACTAATTGGTCTTTAATTAATCTAATGAAAACAGTTTAGAAATAAATTAATGAGATTTAACTGCCTTTTTGTTTAAGAAGTTATAAATAGAACTATGGAATAGAGAAAGCAAAGAGTTAATGTTTAATATAAATAATCATAAACAACAGAGATTTCAGAGTAAGGATATGGTATTTTAACACCATAGTTCAAATTAAACAAGAAAATACGGTCTGATAGATATTATAAGTAATAAGGGAATAGAGTACAGACTTATATCTGTTCTAAGATAAGAACGTTTCGATCAAGGTCTGAGAGGTAAATAAAATACCCCAACTTGAATGGCTTCACTATTATCGAGAAACGATACCAGTTTGTAACGGAAAGAGATGTCAAGACTAGTATAAAGGGAATATGGCAGCATATTGCAAGTCTTAGAGCTATAGCGATAAAATAAACGCTGTTGATTAGGATTAAGCGTGACTATTATGTCAAGATTAGTTATAAAGGAGAAAATTACAGTGTATGACAAAATTTTGAACTGTAACGATAAATAAACGCTGTTAACCAAACTTAAGCATGTTCTTTATATATAGCAGCACTTCCTAGGGAATGAAAACATTTGGTTTGGAATCCAATTAGTCTAAAGTGATAAGTAACGACGTTGGTTTAAAGAAATATGAGAATGAGTTAGAAAGGGAATTAGGGAATCGTGTTAGAAAACGATGGCAGCATTTCGATGTTCGAAATGTGATTAGAATTTAACCATTAGGATTTAGAACTAGAATTCGATGATGTCGAATGTATTAAAAGAAAATTATTTTAGGAATTATAATCTGATAGGATCGTTAATACTTAGCTTAAACAAATAAATTATAATAGGATATGTAAGCAGTGTTTAGTTATAAACTTGACAAGAAGTTGTCTTAGAGAACAGAGTTTATACAGTGGATTGGGAATATAAAGTATGAAAGCGATTTCGGTAAACGAGATAATGGATTTGATTTTCTAAATAAAGAGTTATTTGATAAAGGTGTTCAGATTTCTATAATAGTATGATATTCACCTTTTAAAGTGAATAGTGTTTTAAAAATGAACGTTGGACATATTAAAATGTTTATAATGAAATTGGAATATTTTTTCCAATGTAGTTAGAGTATATTATCCAAGTGTAGAAAATAAAGAACGTGAAAAGAATGGAACCGTTTCAAACGTTAATAACGTATACATTTGAAATATGGGAGAATAAGAGTTGATAATAACTGGGAATGTTTTCCAGGAGTGTGAAAAGGGTAAAACGGGATTTGAGAAATATCCGGTAAGATATGGGAATTCGAATAATAAAAACGAATGTTAAATAAAAAAGTACCCGTGTTTGTGTGATGTTTAGTTATACATTTGAATGAAGGTTGTTTTTACTTCGATGGTTAAATAACCGACTATCGAAGTGTTTTGACCATCGTTGTCAATACGGAGAGACGATTGGATTTATTATCCGAAAACCACTCCGTATAGGCATAAGCACTGCGAATTAGATATGATGAAGATAATTGAAGACGGAGTTAAATGCATGGGTCGTCCAATTCTAGAATGGTGTTTTTTGTTTGTCCAGTCCCAGGACAACTTGTATGGACGAGTGTCTGACAGAGTATTTCCAATGGTCACGCCGTTGATTTTTACAAATATACCAAGTTGGTGGGGAGAAGTTAATTTCTCTTTATTCTACACCCAGTGTGCATTTGTGTAATCAATATGTGATTACGAATTTGAGGAGGTGGAATTCAAAGTGAATGGTGATCAGATGTTCTGAAGATAGACGTAGCCTCTAGCCTCACAACCAAGAAGTAACAAAAGTTGGGCTAGGCAGCATGGCTAGTTGGGTCATACCCAAGATGGGTGTATTGTCACCAATCTAGAGAATATTCATATTTATACTTCTTTTCGATTTTGTATTTTCGGATTTCGGTTGGATGGCCAACAACCGTGGATGGCAATATATTCACGACACTCAAGCTAAATGAGTGAGCGGCCATGTGTGGCCGGGTTGCAAGACGTTCTTGTTGAACCCAGGTGTATCCCCTATAGAGTACACTGATCGGAAGGTGCTCCCATACCTTGTCTGTTGGATTCTAATCTCCAATAAGCGCCCTGCGGTTTATGATTTTATACAATATATGTGGAGCGTGTGATGCAAGAGTTCTGCTACTTGGATATTTATGTGTTTAGACATTATCATAATATCACTGGTTTTGATATCAAAGTATTTTGGATTATAGTAAGGTAAAAACCGTCCATGTTTATGTGTGGGCTGGTCTTACTATTATCTTCTTGTTTGAAAAGGATTTTCAAAGTTAAATAGTATGGTTGGAATTTACTCACACCAGTCCCATGACTGACCCAGAGTTTATTTTGTTTGTTTTTCCCTAAACCCTTGGGTGCCCAAATTTGTACGGGTAGTCAAGTGTTTCAGGCTTTTACAGATACACTTGGAGGAGCTCAAAGTAGAAGGCTTCACCATTAGTATTTAGAGATTATTTCCGCTGTGATATAATGTATTGTACTCTTATATATGGTATGTATATACAATACAGTTTTGTAACTCAAAGTTATGTTATCTAATACATTTTATTTATTCCGTTGTGAGTTTCGTGTTTACTCTGATTATGTTCAGTTGTTGCATTCTCCTTCTTCTATTCTGTTAGTTCTATCTTATCTTTCTCACCCTCTAAATTCTTCTATTAATGATCTGAATTTTCGTGCACTTTGAGTTGAATGTATAGGATATTAGTCAGCTCAAATTGGTATGAATTTTCGGGCCATCACAGTTGGTATCAGAGCTAAAGGTTAAGTGATTACCTTGGCTCTATGGCATAACTCAATAGAGATGGGGTTAATAATATCCTAGATTGAGTTTAAGTGTATATATATGAGTGCGTATTTGTAAATTAATATAAAAACTGTTTTATACTGTGTTGACTAGTCAATCGAGTGGTTTATGAATTCTGGTCGAAACAGTAATGCAAACTGTGTCGATAGGTGTTTCTAAACTCTTGAACATAGTAAATCGACACGGTATGTTTTGAAAAGAGGGTAAATGAGATAATTTTACCCAAATATATTTTGGTATAAAAAGGAGTATATATCTTGAGATTATTATAGTGTTGATCGTTATTATGATCAAATAAAATTTATAATTGGGTTGGTTATATAAATAACCAATATTATATGAGTATAATATCTAAAATCATATAAACTAAATCTGAATTTAAAACCAGAATTGAAATAAAACTCTGGAAACTTTGAAAAGAGTTGGAAATGATATTTGGATTAAATATATGGGAATTTTAAAATCCTGGGAGATTTGAAATTGTTTTCCTAATGCTATGAAAGAAATTTTGAAATAAAATTCAAAATGGAAGTATTTTAAAATGAATTTTTAAAGTAATACAGTATTGAACTCATTTCGATGGCTGGGAAATAAATTCCGATGATGATCTGGACATCATCGGTGTTCATTTTCGAGCTGGTAAGTGACGGATTACTACCAAAGATTTTGTTTTGGATTGTTTTGACAAACAAGTTGTTCGGAAATTCAAATGTTTTGAATTTCTATGTTATGAATATATATATATATATAATTTCAAAATTGATTTGAAATAAAAACCCCAGAAATTTGAATTCTGAAATTTAAAATTTACTTATGAAGTAAATAAATAGAAAATTTAACTAAATTAAATAAAATTGGTTTAGATTAGAAGTAATCTAGAATGGAATCGAATTGATGAATTAATAGTTGGAATTAAGTTTGGAATTAGAGTTTGAATGGAGTTATAAGTGGATGATGTGGTTCGAGGATAATTTGAATGGAAATCAAGTGGAAATAAAATGGTATATGCTGAATGGATTGCAAATGGAAGCAATAGAGTGGGATGCCCAACAGAAAGGTACACGATTATATTATAATGGGTATGAGGTTTATGAGCTATCTTTGGAAAGCCGCTTGGCTGTTTGAATTTCTTTTGGATTGGAGAAGCCCAGAGAGGCGAATTGTAGTTGTGACGATTGAGCCATGCAGAGGAGATGCCGGCAAAATTTCTCGAAAATTTAAGGTGTTAGAAAATTTTCAGAGTTGTTGAAAATATTTGTTAATAAAAAGAGAATTAATATTTTAATTAAAATAATTAATTTGTTCAGTTAAAACTGAAATTTGAGAAATAAAACAAAAGATTTAACCCGGTCATAATAGGATGTGACATTTTTCCTAGCTTTGAAATTTCGGGGACGAAATTCTTTTAAGGGGGAAGGAATGTAACGTCCCACATTTTATCGGCTTGTATTCAAATATTTAAATCAGTTTAAATATTGAATTCATAATATAAGTGGATTTATATAAACGAAGTTGAACGTATAAAAATATATATTAAATATAATCGAGCTCATAACGACGCTGCAGTTCGTAATTTGAACTTCAACTGAGTGTACAGGATTCATTATTAGTCGTATTTCTTCAAAACAAGAAACGTTCGAATCTGTTGAACTGTATTTTTCTAATGGAAGTGAAAAATCGATAATTCGCGTTATAGAATGTCAATTATACCCAAATCAAATATTCAGAAAGTCGTTATGAAATCGTATATCGACTGTAACGGTTTATTTGAAATAACTAGATATCGGATACGAATTTAGATAAGGTTCTTTTGATACATAGTGATTACTTAATTTTTAGAATTTTATGGTAATTTTTAATTAATTAAATATTCAACTTTTTATTTGGAATATTTTGCACCATGTATCAGTATTTCGGGGTATCAAAATATGAGTCAACCTACCGATATTATTATATTTTTGGGATCATGACACCTCATTGAGCACGGCTATAATCTTACTTCTGTCCATAGTGGTCCGAAAATAAATGAAATTCTATATAGCCGGTACCGCATAGTCTAAACAAAATTAATATAATCGGGTACGCAATTTAACTAGGCAACTTGAAATCAACCTAAGCTATCCTATGCATAGCTGGAAAGAAGAACGTGCTAGTGGAGACCTTCGCTAGTTAATACTCAGGAAAAAACTACCCAAGCACGTTCTACCTTCACTCAATACAAATACCTTCCCTGTATAAACCTGTAATTCCTAGTAACCTAAAATCCAAAACCTATTACTAGTGTTTAGCTGAAAAGAAAACACATAGAAGAACCATACCCTATTGCATGCTAAAGTATCGTGCGAGCCATACCCTATTACTTCTACATTAAGACTAGAATCCTATAAATATGGCTGCATTTTCTCCATCTTCCAGCGACTAAAAAAAACAAATGCAAGTGAACAAGAAAATATACAATAAATCCGATCTGCGAGGGCGTGTGAAATGGGAGCCATGCATCAGCATACAGTTGAATCATCGGTCGATGGTGGGGTTTTATCTTTTCGCTGAGCTTGGTTATGGCCGTCGGCCTTTGCACTGTGGAGTTCGGGTTTGCTGTCAGCATGCGACGAGGGGGATGAGTCAGGTGTATGTATGGCGGTGAGTGTATGGTTGTGGCGTGCATGGTGAAGGGGGTCTCCTATGCATATGTGATGAGTATAAGAGAGCAATGAAGTGCAAACAAGGAGAAGCATCCATGTATTCGACAATGGAAAAGAATGTTTGCCGAAGAGTGGTTTCTTGTTGCGGGAAGGAGGAGTTTAGCAACGAGCCTGTACTATGCATAAGAGTGAACGTGAGGAGAAGCATTTGTGAAGGAAAGGAGCAGAGGGGACCGAAGCTTACTTTTTGCATGGTGATGTTGGGTAACGTTTCATGTTGGGTGACGTTTCACATTGTTTAGAAGGAGATTACTGTTTTCATACAGGTATTGGAAAAACGAATGGGATTCAGGAAATTTCGGTTGGGCTGAGATAACTTTGTGCATGGTAAGCCCAATGTTAATAAAAGTACATATATAGGAAATGGGAATGTGGATTAGTCGGGGATGGGTATCCATCCACGCAACAAACAAAAAGTGGATAATACGCGTGGTACAAGATGCACACGTGTATGGAGAAGGGAACCGTATTTTGCTGGAAACAGTGGAGAAACAAATTGAAATGGGTTAGGCTTCCAAGGGGCGGATGGGCCGTTAATAAATTGAAATTCAAACAGTTGGTCACGTTGAAATCGAGGGGTCGCAGGTTACATTCTAGAACTAGTCTGGAGCTCGTTAGGAAATATGGCAGGATTGAACGCTGGTTTAACCGACTGACGCAAATCGTTATTTAAACGGTTAACACGCAAAAAGTGAGTAAATTTACTAACTCTAATCTATTTAAAATATTTTAATTATATTTTTATGTTGGTTGAATGCTGCGTGATGGTATTTTAGATAGATTACAATAAAATTGATTGAAATATATACATATCGTTGCATATGTACACATCACGGATTGGATACTGATTCCATCAGTTATAAGATTCCCTGTTCTGGAATCAGTGATAATTGTTTGATTAGCATCTGTGGATGCGGAAACCGGTTGGAGGAATTCAACCGGATTCCTCAATATTATTGTGTACTGTTTGTTTTATATGCACTGTTTGAACCTAAATTACATTTAAAACCCCGTGTGAATAATTGATGTTGAATGAAAATTCAGCATTTGCGTCGATAGTAAACCCCATCGTTTTGTTAAGGAGTTGATTGACCGTCAGGCAAATCAACGAAGTCAATTATAAAAAATTATTTTTTTTATAATTAAAGAGAAGATTTAAATTTATAATAGAAGTTCTATTATAAACCAGTATTTTAGAGTTCGTTTTATAAAGTAAATATAAACGATTATTTGACATTTAAATAAATTATTAAGATATAATCATCCTACGAGTGAATAATTTGGATAATTAATTTAAAGCAAAAAGGTTAAGAAATATTATTAGATTAATTATATTGATCTAATGTTAAGAAGTAATCAAAATCAGTTAACGAATTTACTGATGGAATGAAGTTGATTTAATCAACTGTTATTTGGGAAAATGATTATTAGACTAATTGGTCTTTAATTAATCTAATGAAAACAGTTTAGAAATAAATTAATGAGATTTAACTACCTTTTTGTTTAAGAAGTTATAAATAGAACTGTGGAATAGAGAAAGCAAAGAGTTAATGTTTAATATAAATAATCATAAACAACAGAGATTTTAGAGTAAGGATATGGTATTTTAAAACCATAGTTCAAATTAAACAAGAAAATACGGTCTGATAGATATTATAAGTAATAAGGGAATAGAGTACCGACTTATATCTGTTCTAAGATAAGAACGTTGTCGATCAAGGTCTGAGAGGTAAACAAAATACCCCAACTTGAACGGCTTCACTATTATCGAGGAACGATATCAGTTTGTAATGGAAAGAGATGTCAAGATTAGTATAAATGGAATATGGCAGCATATTGCAAGTCTTAGAACTATAGCGATAAAATAAACGTTGTTGATTAGGCTTAAGCGTGACTGTTATGTCAAGAGTAGCTATAAAGGAGAAAATTACAGCGTATGACAAAATTTTGAACTGTAACGATAAATAAACGCTGTTAACCAAACTTAAGTATGATCTTTATGTATAGTAGCACTTCCTAGGGAATGAAAACATTTGGTTTGGAATCCAGTTAGTCTAAAGTGATAAGTAACGACGTTGGTTTAAAGAAGTATGAGAATGAGTTAGAAAGGGAATTAGGGAATCGTGTTAGAAAACGATGGCAGCATTTCGATGTTCGAAATGTGATTAGAATTTAACCATTAGGATTTGGAACTAGAATTCGACGATGTCGAATGTATTAAAAGCAATTTATTTTAGGAATTATAATCTGATAGGATCGTTAATACTTAGCTTAAACAAATAAATTATAATAAGATATGTAAGTAGTGTTTAGTTATGAAGTTGACAAGAAGTTGTCTTAGAGAACATAGTTTATAAAGTCGATTGGGAATATAAAGTATGAAAGCGATTTCGGTAAACGAGATAATGGATTTGATTTTCTAAATAAAGAGTTATTTGATAAAGGTGTTCAGATTTCTATAATAGTATGATATTCACCTTTTAAAGTGAATAGTGTTTTAAAAATGAACGTTGGACATATTAAAATGTTTATAATGAAATTAGAATATTTTTTCCAATGTAGATAGAGTATATTATCCAAGTGTAGAAAATAAAGAACGTGAAAAGAATGGAAATGTTTCAAACGTTAATAACGTATACATTTGAAATATGGGAGAATAAGAGTTGATAATAACTGGGAATGTTTTCCAGGAGTGTGAAAAGGGTAAAATGGGATTAGAGAAATATCCGATAAGATATGGGAATTTGAATAATAAAAACGAATGTTAAATAAAAAAGTACCCATGTTTGTGTGATGTTTAGTTATACATTTGAATAAAAGTTGTTTTTACTTCGATGGTTAAATAACCGACTATCGAAGTGTTTTGACCATCGTTGTCAATACGGAGAGACCGGTTGGATTTATTATCCGAAAACCACTCCGTATAGGCATAAGCGCTACGAATTAGATATGCTGAAGATAATTGAAGACGGAGTTAAATTCATGGGTCGTCCAGTTCTAGAATGGTGTTTTTTGTTTGTCCAGTCCCAGGACAACTTGTATGGACGAGTGTCTGACAGAGTATTTCCAATGGTCACGCCGTTGATTTTTACAAATATACCAAGTTGGTGGGGAGAAGTTAATTTCTCTTTATTCTACACCCAGTGTGCCTTTGTGTAATCTATATGTGATTACAGATTTGACGAGGTGGCATTCAAAGAGAATGGTGATCAGATGTTCTGAAGATAGATGTAGCCTCTAGCCTCACAACTAGGAAGTAACAAAAGTTGGGCTAGGCAGCATGGCTAGGTGGGTCATACCCAAGCAGGGTGTATTATCACCGATCTAGAGAAAATTCATATTTATACTTCTTTTCGATTCTATATCTTCGGATTTCGGTTGGATGGCTAACAACCGTGGGTGGCAATATATTCGCGACACTCAAGCTAAATGAGTGAGCGGTCATGTGTGGCCGGGTTGCAAGACGTTCTTGTTGAACCCAGGTGTATCCCCTATAGAGTACACTGATCGGAAGGTGCTCCCATACCTTGTCTGTTGGATTCCAATCTCCAATAAGCACCCTGCGGTTTATTATTTTATACTATATATGTGGAGCGTGAGATGCAAGCGTTCAGCTACTTGAATATTTATGTGTTTAGACATTATCATAATATCACTGGTTTTGATATCAAATTATTTTGGGTTATAGTAAGGTAAAAACCGTCCATGTTTATGTGTGGGCTGGTCTTACTATTATCTTCTTGTTTGAAAAGGATTTTCAAAGTTAAATAGTATGGTTGGAATTTACTTACACCAGTCCCATGACTGACCCAGAGTTTATTTTGTTTGTTTTTCCCTAAACTCTTGGGTGCCCAAATTTTACGGACAGTCAAGTGTTTCAGGCTTTTACAGATACACTTGGAGGAGCTCAAAGAAGAAGGCTTCACCAATAGTATTTAGAGATTATTTTCTTTGTGATATGATGTATTGTACTCTGATATATGGTATGTATATACAATACAGTTTTGTAACTCAAAGTTATGTTATCTAATACATTTTATTTATTCCGCTGTGAGTTTCATGTTTACTCTGATTCTGTTCAGTTGTTGTATTCTCTTCTTCTATTCTATTAGTTCTATCTTATCTTTCTGCCCCTCTAAATTCTTCTATTAATGACATGAATTTTCGTGCACTTTGAGTTGAATGTGTAGGATATTAGTTAGCTCAAATTGGTACGGATTTTCAGGCCATCACACCTTCGTCTTTTTTAACTTTTATGCATACATGTATTCAAAATAAATGCATACATGTATGCAACTATTAGTAACACATGCAGCTCAGTTCAACTTTATATGCATACATGTATGCACATATTGGTTCGGATTTTCAACATAATGCACTATAAGAAAATTTGCATACATGTATGCATATATTCTAAATATATGCATACATGTATGCATTTTTTTTCCAAGTTCTTCTCGAAATATTTCCAATTTTTTGAAGTTTTTTACATGGCAGCGCATTTTTTTCTCAGGAAACACGTAACTTTGAAAATAGGGATCCGCTTTGCATTTTAAACTTCAGGTGGACGCCGTTTGCATTTGAAACTTAAACAAGGACGTTAGCCTAATTTCCACTTAAATAAAACTAAATTTTTAGTTTTAAATTGGGCCTTAGCCTATTTTTCTCTTCTCACATTGGCCCATCAATCCACACTTAAGCTTTATCGCCCACTCTTCTTCCTATTAAAAAAAAACACCCACACCTGCTCCATTCTCTACCCCATTCACTGTACGTTCCTTCACCAGTTTTCCGCGAAACAACACGAGACACACACCGTTCTCTTTCACTTCGAGCACATCATCCACCTCCATCCAATTTGCTTTATCTTGCGCCATCCTGACAACTCGCGACAAAACCCCAAGCTTCACGTACAGTATATAAATTGCGAACCAAAATACCCCCAAACCCTTCCAAATTCGGTATACAAATTCGAGATCACCTCGTGAGTTCTAATCCCATATCCAAAACCCAAATTCATGCTACAGTCTTCAAAACTCCTCAAAACTCATGCATTGTATATTTCTACAGTAGTCAAAACAGGCGTCGAGCCCTCTTAAAACTTGTACTAGGTTGAAGCACACATCTGCAGGAGTCTAGATATATATATGGATTGGGGTTTCATGTAGATTTTTATTTGTTAAAACCATTAGAATTTTCGGCCATGGGAATCTCAGAAAGAAAAAGCGGGAAGATCGCGTAATTGTTTATAACAAAAGAAAAGGAGGATAAGAACGATGTCTTCCTCATAAAGTACAATGTGGGAGCAACATTTTCAAATTAGGTACGTTGATATGAAATCATAGGCTGCTTTGGGCTTCAGAAGAAGAAACATAGAATTTATTCGTGTATTTATAACCCAGAAGACTTAGTTAAGCATAAAGGAATGGAGGTCTGCACGAATGCATGTTCTTAGGTCTACCATTAGTTTTTCATTCTTTTTTTTAGTAGCTTGGTGATTTGATGATACACGGTAGGTTAAAAATAGGTGGAGATAGGGTAGGGTTTTTTCTCTTTTTTTAAAAGATCCTTCGGCATGAAGCTTGTAGGCTCCAGATGTGTAATAACTTGGCTATGAAGTGGTAGGTTGATTAGGCCTGCAGCTAGAAAATATAGGTTTGCGTTTATCGTATTTTCGGCTTGTGTGAAAGCATAGGGTAGTATGTGCAGGTTGCAATAGAAAAGTGGTAGGCATATGTGGGTTGCAAATATTATGTATATTTATTAAGAGTACCCCGTTGCGTAAAATTTCGTTCGTTTATGGACTATAATCGACAAGAATAAAAATACCATTGTAACGAGTAATGTGCCACAAGCCCAAAAATATAATAAAATAGACAAGTTAACTTATATTGTGAAATTTCAAAAACGCTTATATAGGGTGTACATTACATTAAACAAAAAATTGCTCATTTTCCAAATTAAAATTTATGGAAATATTATATAAATTAAACTGAAAATATGCCTTGAAAATCTTGTTCAAATTTAAAACCAATATTTTATTATATTAAATAAATCGTTATGCTTTATTACCGATTTCATAGCAACTTCCTGAAAATTTGATTTGAGCAGAACTTACAATCTAAAATACAAAATCTCAAATTTTCACTTCCATTAGAAAAATATAATTTAATAGATTCAAATGTTTCTTGTTTCAACGAATTCCGACCTATAATAAATCCTGTATATTCATTTGAAGTTGAAAATGTAATATTACAGACTACCTCGACGTTATGAGCTCGATTATAATTATATTATAATCAGTACGTTCAAACGTTGTTTGATAAATAATTTCTTTTGTTTTACCTCTTTCCAGTTTCAAATGAACCAATTTATTTTAATTAAAATATTAATTCCTTCTTACTAACGAATATTTTCAAAAATTCTGATAATTTTCTAACACCTTAAATTTGGGAGAAATTTTGCCAGCATCTCCTATGCATGGCTCAATCAATACAACTACAACTCGTCTCTCTAGGCCTCCTCCAATCCAAAAGAAAATAAAATAGCCAAGCGGCTTGCCCAACAGGCTCATAAATCTCATACTCATATAAAACATAAACTTGTACCTTTTTGTCGGGAATCCAACTCTGTCTCTTTTATTTGCTATCATTTCAGCGTATATCAATGCATCCCCAATTGATATTCAATCAATTCATCCCTAAATCCAATCATTTCCTTATAACCAAGCCAAATTCCATTTCAACTCCAGTTCCATTCTCAATCTCAACTTTTACTCACCAATCCAATTCCTCAACCAAGTTAAGTTTCATTCCTATATTCCATTAACTAATTAAATTTAATAATCAGTGATCTTGATCGAGAACCCTTAATATAATTTTTACTTAGTTATCATCTTTATCCAATTTAATTTCCACTTACTGGGTTTCTGTTAAAAAAATTATTTGCTTTTACAAATTCTAATTTAACTCTCTTAAGCTAATTTTTATTCCAAAAACCAATCCATTTTAATTCAAACAATCTCTTCCTGGAAGTTTTAAATAGTTTAGCTTTCCTAAAATCAAATATTTCTTTTCAGGTTTCAAAATAATTTTTTTTTCTCAAAACAATTTAGAAACACTAATTTTGGTAGTAATCCGTCACTTCGAAACTCGGAAATGAACACTGATGATGTCGTGATCCATCATCAGTATTATTTTCCAACAACCGAAGTAAGTTCAATACTATATCACTTTCAAAATTTATTTTCAAACACTTTCATTCTGAAATTTACTTCAAAATATCCCTTTCAATGCTTGGAAAACATTTCCAAATTTCCCCAGGATTTTAAAATTTTCGTGTATTTAATCCAAAATCCATTTACTAACACCATTCCAAGTTTCCAAGATTTTTAATTTCAAATATGTTTTAAATTCATATTTAATTCATCTGATTCTATAAATATATATATACTTATATGTATTCTGATTGGTTATTTATAACCATCTCAATTATAATATTATTATCATAACAACCAACACCTCCAATGTACTACAATAATTCCAATATCAATCATTCTTTTATATCAAAATATTTTTTGGGTAAAATTATTCCATTTATCCTCTTTAAAAACATACTGTGTTAATTCACTGTATTTGAATGTTTAGAAACCCCTATCGACATTGTGGAGCCCCACCGTCGACCAGAATTCATAAGCCACTCAACCAGTAAATCTCCACAATATAAAATCATTTTTATACAATCTACAAGTATGCTCCTTCATACATATACACTCAACTCAATCTAGTGTATTACTAACCCCATCTCTATTTAATTACGCTATAGAGCCAAGATAATCTCTTAAACTTCGGCTCTAATACCACTGTAACGACCCAAGGGATTTTCGACCTCGAAAATCGACATAAATACCATGTCAAGTATTCAAGCATCAAAAACACTAGATCAATAATAATAAGAAGTTATAGGGTGAGAAATAGAAAGAAAGAAAGTTAGAATAGAAAAAGAAGAACACAACAGAATAGAATCAGAGTAAACACGAATCTCACAGTGGAACGAATAAAATATGTTATATAACATAACTTTGAAATACAAAACTTGAATTGTATATACATACCATATCAGAGTACAACACACACACACAAATATATATATATATATATATATATATATATATATATATATATATTATAGCGGAGATAGCTCTAAATGAGTAACGATGAAGCCTCCTATTTTAAGCTCCTCCAAGTATACCTGTAAAGGCCTGAAACACTTGACTGTCTGTACAAATTTGGACACCCAAGAGTTTAGGGTAAAACAAACAAAATAAACTCTAGGTTAGTCATGGGACTGGTGTGCGTAAACTCTAACCATATTGTTTAACATTGAAAAACCTTTTGAAAGAAAGGATAATAGTAAGACCAGCCCACACATAAACTGAGACGACCCGAATGTCCCCGGTAAGGAAAGCCCGGATAGAATTGAGGACAAGCCACATCGGAACGCAAACAGAAGAACATTTCATTTGTTTATTACAACAATTACATGTAACGACCCAGAAAATCTGAACCAGTTTAAAATTTTTAAATTGGCTAAAATAATGGATTTTAAATATTTAAAATAAATATTTTAAATGATGGCAATGAAAACTGAGTTTGAATCGACATTTGAAAACGAATATAATTAATTATAATTATATATAGAATTGAAAATGGCGCGGTAGTTCGATAATTCGATTTCAAACTTCAATTGAATATACCGGGTGCAAAACAATCCGGATTTTAGTGAAACCAAAAACATTAGGATCTAATTGATGATATCTTTCCAACGAATCTGACCAATCGAAATTTGATAGCGGGAATCAAAAGATATGTCCAGTTGAAAATACTGAATAGTCGCTATGGAATTCAGGCCCTTAAAAATGGACATTTTGCAAATGACCTCGGATTTCGACGAAACCACTTTTGTTGGATCCGCAGGGTCAAGTTATTGCTAGATTCCAAATTTCATAATTTTTCGAATCAATATGTGAGCGTGGCAAAGGAAAACGCGTTTGACCAGTTTCTGTTGAATTTAATCGACTGGAAATTGGCCATTTTTCAAACGGTCTCAGAATTCGACGAAACTAGTTTTGTTAGGACCGTATCGTCAATACGAAGCTAGAAAATATTTTTCTGGAATTTTTCTAGTTAGTATGTGACCCCGGTAAATTGAAATGTACGTTTAAAATTCAATATAATGATTTAAATGTAAATTCAACGGGAACTGATTGTAACGATCAAATCAGCTTGCGATACATATCCCATTGTGTTCGGGATGGGGGTAAAACGCTATGGACGGCAGGTGGTGGGCCTCGTTTCGAGGTCGTATGTAAAAGTCAATTTTTTTTGAAAAATTAAATAATAAAATAATAAAAATAAATTTTAATTCCCCCCTTTATCTTCCTTTCTGCCCCCCCCCCGTTCGTTTTAATTTCAAACGAAAAGAAAAAAACCCTAAAAACCTATCGACAACCCCTGAAGCCCCCCCCCCCCTGAAGCGAACGCCGCCGCCGCCCATCACCGCACCCCCTCCCCTCGTACGTCGAACCGCCAGTGGCGCAACCCCCGAAGCCCCCCCCCCAGATCGCACGAGCTCCGACGAAGACGACGCCCCAATTAGCGAGGCCCCCATCGTTCGAGACACTGAAGCCGCCTGCTCCTCCTCTCGCCGCCGAGCTTGGCTGTCAACCCCCCCTCCCCTGCGCAGATTGAGGTGAGAATTTGATTTTATTTTATTTTTATTTTTATTCTGTTAAAACTGATTTTAATTAGGTTTAAAAACTGATTTTTTTAAAAAGGTAAAAACTGATTTTAATTAGGATTTAAAACTGTCTTTTTTTATAAAAGATGTAAAACTGATTTTTAAAAGGAAGAACTGAATTTTTAAAAAAGATTATAAAACTGATTTTCAAAAGCATTTAAAAACTGGTTTTTAAAAGCAATTAAGACTGATTTTAAAAAAAAAAGAAACGTTTAAAAACTGATTTAGAAAAGGTTTGAACTTTAGAATAGAAAAGGTTTGAGCTTTAGAATAGAAAAAGGTTTGAGCTTTGAAATAGAAAAGATTTGAACTTTAGAAAGAAAAGATTTGAACTTGGAAAAAAAAATAAAGATCATATTTTTTAAAGTAATAAAAATATAATCTTTACATCATAGGAATATTAAAAATATAATCTTTATTTTTGAAAAGGCGGAATTTATATTTTTGGAATTCGATTTTTATAAATTGAATAACATAGTAAAAATTCGATTTTTACATATGTAGAGAAAACGGGCAACGAAAGCGACAAGCAAGAGAGATTGGCGAAGATTTCTATAAAGGAAGAGTCGTAGTATTGGATAGCTATTGGTGAGAATTTCTCACTCTTAAATTTCTTTTATATATATATATATATATATATATATATATATATATATATAAATATATATATATATGTGTTGAAATAAAAGTGAATTGCTATATAATATATATATATATACGCCCCTCGTCCACAAACCATGGACGATATTTATTGGTTGAAATTGTGTTGAAAATTGATGGATGGCGAATGGTTGTTTGGGATTGTTTGTGATTGATATTGGTTGGTTGTGGTTGAAAAATACCCATTTGTGGTTGTGAAATGTTTGGTTGAAACCACATAGGATTAGTTTGTGGAAATGAAATAAATATATACATGCCGCCTGCGTGCGAACTAGATGCATGATCCCCATTGTCAAAAACCGCGAGGTTTTAAGGTAGAGCGAGGAGCCGTACTAGGGACGGTCCCGGTTTAACTACCCCGCCGTTATGCTGCCGAAATTTTGAATAATATTCGTGTGTTTGAATTATTTTCATATGCTTAAACTATATTTATTCATTGTATAGAAAACATTCATGTGTTGAATTGATATTCATTCGTTGATTAGAAATTCATGTGTTGAATGGTATTCATATTTTGAAATAAATTGTTTGATAATAAAAATCACCTTTTATCGACTATATGAACTGTGTAAAATAATCTCGTCTTAAAAGAAATTGTTTTATGATAAAAATCCCATTTTTATCACCAACTTGAACTATATAGAAAATTAGTGTTTTGAAATGAATTGTTTTACAATAAAAATCACATTTTTATTGTATGCATAAATCGTTGAAATGTGAAGTGTTAAAAATAGCCACTTGTTCAAAATAAACATATATGAGATGAAATATTCATTAATTAGCTAATGAAATGATTTGCACCTATGTATGTAACATTAGTATGAATGGTGTTTTTAAACCAAATAGAAATCAAATATAAAGTTAAATAGAAAATGATAAATGATATGAACTGTATATATATGTACATGCATATTCATTGAACAGGTTATAGCAAAGGGGCTAGAGAAGAGGAATAAAATTTTGTGCCCGACAAATAGGTACACATTTACTGTTTTGTTTGGGTGATGATTTTATGAGCCTGTTGGCTAGCCGCTTGGCTTTTTCTTTTTCTTTTTGAGATTAGAAGGACCGGGAAAGCTATTTGCGATTTCCCGATGCTCCCGGTGCAGGGGAGGTTATGGCGAAATTTTCCAAAATTTTAAGGTGTTAGAAAAATATTTGAAGTGAAAACGATATGGAAATCATTGAATGAACTATATTTATATAAATATATAAATATAAATATAACTAAAACGAAACGAAGCCGTGCAGTTCGTATTTTGAAACCATGATTTTAAACGACTAGTGCGGGAAATCCGACCATTGGATTTTCCCGAAACCTCAACCGTCGGGTTCGCCTTGGAATAATCTTTCCAACGGCACCAACCTTGTAAAAATCCAACGGTTGGATTGTTTGGAATGTTTAATTCAAATCTGATGAAAAACAGCGCCAGAAACGATTATATATTTATATATATATAAAAATATAATTATATTTAATCGAATAACGACGCTGCAGTTCGTAATTTGAAATCGAAACTTCAAATGATAGTACCGGGAGATCCGACCGTCGGAATTTCCCGAAACTGGAACCGTTGGATTCGTTTTGAAAAGACCTTTCTAATGATGTAAATTTTGTGAAGATCCAACGGTTAGATTTTCAGATATGTGTAAATCAAATCTGAAGAAAAACAGCGCCACGGCCGCTTTATGGCCCGAAGCATCGTTTCGAAAATATTAGCTATTTTAAAATAAATAAAAATAGCGATAAATCGTTATAAAATATCATAAACAATATGGAATGGAAATAAGTTGAATTTGCTCGATTTATGTTGTGTTTGATGGTTGAATGTGTTTGGTGTGAAAATTACAATAAAGGACAAAGTTGGTGTTGTCGAATAATTTAACCATTGAAGTAAATTGATTTAAAATTCTAAATATACGTGAATTATTTGAGAAGTCCGAGTTAATTCTCATTTCAA
Organism: Allium sativum; assembly: GCA_030737875.1. Classification (NCBI taxonomy): domain Eukaryota; kingdom Viridiplantae; phylum Streptophyta; class Magnoliopsida; order Asparagales; family Amaryllidaceae; genus Allium; species Allium sativum. Next base: position 289,870,611 of record CM060913.1, read on the forward strand.
ATAATTGACCGATGATTGAAAGTCGAAGATGAAGATGATGGTCGAAGACCGGAGATCTTCACCTCGTTTGGATGGTAACCGAGGTCCTGATTGGGAGGCATCCCGAAATATGGATAATGAGTGGTGATCGTCCAGGCGTACGTGGTGATCGAAGGGTTTGCGAGGTATTTAGTGCCTCCGGTTTCGTTCAGACCCAGAACGGACTTGTAAATGGACTGTGTGTCTGACATTGGATTTTATTCTATGTTGATTGATCTCTGTTAAATATACATCTGTTTGGCGGCGGAGAATTTATTCTTTTGCTTAACGCCCTTCTCTGAGACGCACGAGCTCAGAGGTTGTATATCGATGGACATCAGTCGCATGGCATGAATTGCCTGTGTGGCATGCTAAGATGCAGTGATCAGGACTTCTGTTGAAAAGCAAAGTCTTGTGGTCATGATCAAAGCACCGCCTGTGTGGCGTAGCTTTGTGTATAACGTGAATTCGTGAGCCTCACACCCCGGTATGAACCTAAAACGGGAGAGGACATCAGGGAGGGCCTGCGTTTCTTCCTAGCTAGGGTGGTGTCAGTGACCTACCAGCCCTGACATTTATATACTTTTCACCTATGTGGTTGTTGCTGTTGCGAGGCGCCTCGGTTTGATCGGACGATCCGGGTCCGATGGAGTCATTCGTTGGCTCTTTTACGCCCCAAAGGGCGGGGAAACGCAGTGTTCAGGCATTTTAATCCACATCGGTGGACCGGCCCTGACGATCCAAGGGTCGATGCGCTCTGACCCTGAGGCTCGGGCTAGGCAGTCTCGAATTCGGTAAGGACTATCTTTTGCCTTGGTTCATGACGGAAATCCAATTTCCAAATACGTGACTGTGCGGTTTCGATTGTATATATACATTTGGCGACATAGTGGCATGGGACGCTCATGTCGTCTATGATTGACAGTTATAATTTGAAATTGTTTTCAAAACATATAAACACTAGTAATAATATCAAATGCCTTTGCTTTTATTCGTATCAAGCATATTTTGGCCGTTATAAGGTAAAACTCTATCCTCCGGTTTGCGTTGCATTGTGTGATGGGAACTGAGTCTTATAATGGCTTCATTTTTATAAAAAGCATAGCGATGTTTAGAAGAAAGATTTGTTTTAAAGCATTGGCAATCCAATGGAGTAAACCCGTTCCATAAAAGTGGCGTGGTCCTGTGATTAGCCAATTATATATGTGTTGAGTGGATTTCTCATACCAGTCCCATGACTGACTCGTAGTTTGTTTCACTTTCAAACTCGGGTGCCCCTTTTTGCTACACGGGCAGCCTTGTATTCAGGTTTAGCTGGTTCTTTTTCTGCATAGCTGGAGCTGAAGATGGATTCTATCATTTATTTCTTTTTATGCTGTTCAGCTCCTATTGTACATATTTTGTTTATTTCCGCTGTAGACATTTATGTATAGTTGAACTGTATTTGTACTAAGTAAGATCCTGTATACTGTGTAACTCTGATGATTACTTTTATCCAGTATATTCTATTGTTCATTATCTGGTGTATTTATTTAATTCTGTTCTGCCATTATCTGTTTCTGTGTTATATTCCAAAAGATAACCCTTGTTTCCGTGAGAACGGGATTTCGGGTCGTCTCAACGTGGTATCAGAGCTTTGGTTAAGCTTAGTTCTGGAATATAACATTTGAACGAACTCGTCAGAAATAGAACCAGTAGTGTTCTAGGACGGGTAACTCTATACAGATAGGATCAGCAATATCCTAGTATGAGTATAGCAGAATCAGAACAACTCGTTAGAGATGGGGTCAGAAGTGCCTCAGAACGAGTCAAGAGTAATATGTTTTTAAATAACATGTTTGTGATTATATATATATAGTCTGATTTTAGAAATATAATTTTTGAATATATAAAAGATATATATTTGAAAAGTTAAAAAGGTTAAAAACAATTGGATCGGTTGTTGTGTTGTGGGATTGTAGATTTATCAAACCACTTTCGACTTTGTTCCTTTTCGGGGACGAAAAGTTTTAAGTGGGGGAGATTGTAACGACCCAGAAAATCTGAACCAGTTTAAAATTTTTAAATTGGCTAAAATAATGGATTTTAAATATTTAAAATAAATATTTTAAATGATGGCAATGAAAACTGAGTTTGAATCGACATCTGAAAACGAATATAATTAATTATAATTATATATAGAATTGAAAATGGCGCGGTAGTTCGATAATTCGATTTCAAACTTCAATTGAATATACCGGGTGCAAAACAATCCGGATTTTAGTGAAACCAAAAACATTAGGATCTAATTGATGATATCTTTCCAACGAATCTGACCAATCGAAATTTGATAGCGGGAATCAAAAGATATGTCCAGTTGAAAATACTGAATAGTCGCTATGGAATTCAGGCCCTTAAAAATGGACATTTTGCAAATGACCTCGGATTTCGACGAAACCACTTTTGTTGGATCCGCAGGGTCAAGTTATTGCTAGATTCCAAATTTCATAATTTTTCGAATCAATATGTGAGCGTGGCAAAGGAAAACGCGTTTGACCAGTTTCTGTTGAATTTAATCGACTGGATATTGGCCATTTTTCAAACGGTCTCAGAATTCGACGAAACTAGTTTTGTTAGGACCGTATCGTCAATACGAAGCTAGAAAATATTTTTCTGGAATTTTTCTAGTTAGTATGTGACCCCGGTAAATTGAAATGTACGTTTAAAATTCAATATAATGATTTAAATGTAAATTCAACGGGAACTGATTGTAACGATCAAATCAACTTGCGATACATATCCAATTGTGTTCGGGATGGGGGTAAAACGCTATGGATGGCAGGCGGTGGGCCTCGTTTCGAGGTCGTGTGTAAAAGTCAATTTTTTTGAAAAATTAAATAATAAAAATAAATTTTAATTCCCCTCTTTATCTTCCTTTCTGCCCCCCCTCCCCGTTCGTTTTAATTTCAAACGAAAAGAAAAAAAAAACTAAAAACCTATCGACAACCCCCGAAGCCCCCCCTGAAGCGAACGCCGCCGCCGCCCATCACCGCACCCCCCTCCCCTCGTACGTCGAACCGCCAGTGGCGCAACCCCCGAAGCCCCCCCAGATCGCACGAGCTCCGACGAAGACGACGCCCCAATTCACGAGGCCCCCATCGTTCGAGACACTGAAGCCGCCTGCTCCTCCTCTCGCCGCCGAGCTTGGCTGTCAACCCCCCCCCCCCCCCCCCCGCGCAGATTGAGGTGAGAATTTGATTTGATTTTATTTTTATTTTTATTCTGTTAAAACTGATTTTAATTAGGTTTAAAAACTGATTTTTTTAAAAAGGTAAAAACTGATTTTAATTAGGATTTAAAACTGTCTTTTTTTATAAAAGATGTAAAACTGATTTTTAAAAGGAAGAACTGAATTTTTAAAAAAGATTATAAAACTGATTTTCAAAAGCATTTAAAAACTGGTTTTTAAAAGCAAATAAGACTGATTTTAAAAAAAAAAGAAACGTTTAAAAACTGATTTAGAAAAGGTTTGAACTTTAGAATAGAAAAGGTTTGAGCTTTAGAATAGAAAAAGGTTTGAGCTTTGAAATAGAAAAGATTTGAACTTTAGAAAGAAAAGATTTGAACTTGGAAAAAAAAATAAAGATCATATTTTTTAAAGTAATAAAAATATAATCTTTACATCATAGGAATATTAAAAATATAATCTTTATTTTTGAAAAGGCGGAATTTATATTTTTGGAATTCGATTTTTATAAATTGAATAACATAGTAAAAATTCGATTTTTACATATGTAGAGAAAACGGGCAACGAAAGCGACAAGCAAGAGAGATTGGCGAAGATTTCTATAAAGGAAGAGTCGTAGTATTGGATAGCTATTTGTGAGAATTTCTCACTCTTAAATTTCTTTTTCTATATATATATATATATGTGTTGAAATAAAAGTGAATTGCTATATATAATATATATATATATATATATATATATATATATATGCCCCTTGTCCACAAACCATGGACGATATTTATTGGTTGAAATTGTGTTGAAAATTGATGGATGGCGAATGGTTGTTTGGGATTGTTTGTGATTGATATTGGTTGGTTGTGGTTGAAAAATACCCATTTGTGGTTGTGAAATGTTTGGTTGAAACCACATAGGATTAGTTTGTGGAAATGAAATAAATATATACATGCCGCCTGCGTGCGAACTAGATGCATGATCCCCATTGTCAAAAACCGCGAGGTTTTAAGGTAGAGCGAGGAGCCGTACTAGGGACGGTCCCGGTTTAACTACCCCGCCGTTATGCTGCCGAAATTTTGAATAATATTCGTGTGTTTGAATTATTTTCATATGCTTAAACTATATTTATTCATTGTATAGAAAACATTCATGTGTTGAATTGATATTCATTCGTTGATTAGAAATTCATGTGTTGAATGGTATTCATATTTTGAAATAAATTGTTTGATAATAAAAATCACCTTTTATCGACTATATGAACTGTGTAAAATAATCTCGTCTTAAAAGAAATTGTTTTATGATAAAAATCCCATTTTTATCACCAACTTGAACTATATAGAAAATTAGTGTTTTGAAATGAATTGTTTTACAATAAAAATCACATTTTTATTGTATGCATAAATCGTTGAAATGTGAAGTGTTAAAAATAGCCAGTTGTTCAAAATAAACATATATGAGATGAAATATTCATTAATTAGCTAATGAAATGATTTGCACCTATGTATGTAACATTAGTATGAATGGTGTTTTTAAACCAAATAGAAATCAAATATGAAGTTAAATAGAAAATGATAAATGATATGAACTGTATATATATGTACATGCATATTCATTGAACAGGTTATAGCAAAGGGGCTAGAGAAGAGGAATAAAATTTTGTGCCCGACAAATAGGTACACATTTACTGTTTTGTTTGGGTGATGATTTTATGAGCCTGTTGGCTAGCCGCTTGGCTTTTTCTTTTTCTTTTTGAGATTAGAAGGACCGGGAAAGCTATTTGCGATTTCCCGATGCTCCCGGTGCAGGGGAGGTTATGGCGAAATTTTCCAAAATTTTAAGGTGTTAGAAAAATATTTGAAGTGAAAACGATATGGAAATCATTGAATGAACTATATTTATATAAATATATAAATATAAATAAAATTAAAACGAAACGAAGCCGTGCAGTTCGTATTTTGAAACCATGATTTCAAACGACTAGTGCGGGAAATCCGACCATTGGATTTTCCCGAAACCTCAACCGTCGGGTTCGCCTTGGAATAATCTTTCCAACGGCACCAACCTTGTAAAAATCCAACGGTTGGATTGTCTGGAATGTTTAATTCAAATCTGATGAAAAACAGCGCCAGAAACGATTATATATTTATAAATATATAAAAATATAATTATATTTAATCGAATAACGACGCTGTAGTTCGTAATTTGAAATCGAAACTTCAAATGATAGTACCGGGAGATCCGACCGTCGGAATTTCCCGAAACTGGAACCGTTGGATTCGTTTTGAAAAGACCTTTCTAATGATGTAAATTTTGTGAAGATCCAACGGTTAGATTTTCAGATATGTGTAAATCAAATCTGAAGAAAAACAGCGCTACGGGCGCTTTATGGCCCGAAGCGTCGTTTCGAAAATATTAGCTATTTTAAAATAAATAAAAATAGCGATAAATCGTTATAAAATATCATAAACAATATGGAATGGAAATAAGCTGAATTTGCTCGATTTATGTTGTGTTTGATGGTTGAATGTGTTTGGTGTGAAAATTACAATAAAGGACAAAGTTGGTGTTGTCGAATAATTTAACCATTGAAGTAAATTGATTTGAAATTCTAAATATACGTGAATTATTTGAGAAGTCCGAGTTAATTCTCATTTCAAATAATTGACCGACGATTGAAAGTCGAAGATGAAGATGATGGTCGAAGACCGGAGATCTTCACCTCGTTTGGATGGTAACCGAGGTCCTGATTGGGAGGCATCCCAAAATATTGATAATGAGTGGTGATCGTCCAGGCGTACGTGGTGATCGAAGGGTTTGCGAGGTATTTAGTGCCTCCGGTTTCGTTCAGACCCAGAACGGACTTGTAAATGGACCGTGTGTCTGACATTGGATTTTATTCTATGTTGATTGATCTCTGTTAAATATACATCTGTTTGGCGGCGGAGAATTTATTCTTTTGCTTAACGCCCTTCTCTGAGACGCACGAGCTCAGAGGTTGTATATCGATGGACATCAGTCGCATGGCATGAATTGCCTGTGTGGCATGCTAAGATGCAGTGATCAGGACTTCTGTTGAAAAGCAAAGTCTTGTGGTGATGATCAAAGCACCGCCTGTGTGGCGTAGCTTTGTGTATAACGTGAATTCGTGAGCCTCACACCCCGGTATGAACCTAAAACGGGAGAGGACATCAGGGAGGGCCTGCGTTTCTTCCTAGCTAGGGTGGTGTCAATGACCTACCAGCCCTGACATTTATATACTTTTCACCTATGTGGTTGTTGCTGTTGCGAGGCGCCTCGGTTTGATCGGACGATCCGGGTCCGATGGAGTCATTCGTTGGCTCATTTACGCCCCCAAAGGGCGGGGAAACGCAGTGTTCAGGTATTTTAATCCACATCGGTGGACCGACCCTGACGATCCAAGGGTCGATGCGCTCTGACCCTGAGGCTCGGGCTAGGCAGTCTCGAATTCGGTAAGGACTATCTTTTGCCTTGGTTCATGACGGAAATCCAATTTCCAAATACGTGACTGTGCGGTTTCGATTGTATATATACATTTGGCGACATAGTGGCATGGGACGCTCATGTCGTCTATGATTGATAGTTATGATTTGAAATTGTTTTCAAAACATATAAACACTAGTAATAATATCAAATGCCTTTGCTTTTATTCGTATCAAGCATATTTTGGCCGTTATAAGGTAAAACTCTATCCTCCGGTTTGCGTTGCATTGTGTGATGGGAACTGAGTCTTATAATGGCTTCATTTTTATAAAAAGCATAGCGATGTTTAAAAGAAAGATTTGTTTTAAAGCATTGGCAATCCAATGGAGTAAACCCGTTCCATGAAAGTGGCGTGGTCCTGTGATTAGCCAATTATATACGTGTTGAGTGGATTTCTCATACCAGTCCCATGACTGACTCGTAGTTTGTTTCACTTTCAAACTCGGGTGCCCCTTTTTGCTACACGGGCAGCCTTGTATTCAGGTTTAGCTGGTTCTTTTTCTGCATAGCTGGAGCTGAAGATGGATTCTATCATTTATTTCTTTTTATGCTGTTCAGCTCCAATTGTACATATTTTGTTTATTTCCGCTGTAGACATTTATGTATAGTTGAACTGTATTTGTACTAAGTAAGATCCTGTATACTGTGTAACTCTGATGATTACTTTTATCCAGTATATTCTATTGTTCATTATCTGGTGTATTTATTTAATTCTGTTCTGCCATTATCTGTTTCTGTGTTATATTCCAAAAGATAACCCTTGTTTCCGTGAGAACGGGATTTCGGGTCGTCTCATTACATCAGAATACTTATAAGAAAATATTATACATCAGAGAAATATCAGAGATTTAAATTACATTTAAAAACATCGCAGCGGAAAATAATAAAAAACACAACTGAAGGAGATATACGGATACAGAGCTTTCTGGATATCATTCCAGCTGTAAACCAGGTTCCTATGAATATAAATCTACAAAACCAAAACTACTAGCTTCCCGTATCAAATTAAGGGCACCCAGAGTTTAGGTTAAAACAATAAACTCCAAGTCAGTCATGTGACTGGTGTGAGAACTAAAACAGTTATTAATCTTTATTTTAAAGTTAGGTACATCAAGGGACCACGCCGTATAACACGGAACGGGTTTCCACCCAAGAACACCAGTGCATAAAACAACAGCGCAATGCTAAATAAAGAACAATGAAGCTATTATAAGACCCAGGTCCCATCACATAATACAACAAAAGCCGAAGGATAGGGTTTTACCTTATAATAGCCAAAGAATGCTTGATACGCTGAATTTCATCTTTTATTATTACTAGAACTGTATAGTATCAAAATAATTTCAATCATAAGTATTAATCACAGATGGCATGGGTACCATATGTCATGTCACTAATACTAGGCTCTACAATCAAAACCGCACATGTCACGTATTGGAAGTTGGATTTTCATCTGTGAACCAAGGCAAGGGATCGTCCTTACCGAATTCAAGATGCTCTAGCCCGTGTCTCAGGAACAGAACGCATCGTCCCTTGGATCTTCAGGGCCGGTCCACCGATGTGGATTAAAATGCTTGAACACTGCGTTTCCCCACCCTATGGGGTGTCAATGACTCCATCGGTCCCGGATCGACCGATATATCCGAGGCACCTTGCAACAGCAACAACAACATAAGTCAAACTTGTTAGGGCATGTAAAACCACTGACGCCACTTCTAGCTAGAAGGAAACACATGCCCTCCCTAAAGTCCTCTCCCGTTTCTAGTTCACAACCGGGGTGTGAGGCTCGCGAATCAACGTTACACAAAACTATGCCACACAGTCCATGATTTGATCATCTACCACAAGACTTTGCTTTTCAACATAAGCCTTGATCATTTGCCACTTAGGCATGCCACACAGGCAATTCACTACATACATTTGATATCCATCAATATATAACCTTTGAGCTCGTACGTCTCAAAGAAGGGCGTTAAGCAAGAGAATAAATTCTCCGCCGCCGAACAAATATATATTTAATAGAAATCAATCACACAGAATAAAATCCAATGTCTGACACACAGTCCATTTACAAGTTCGTTCTGGGTCTGAACGAAACCGGAGGCACCTAGTACCCCGCATATCCATCGATCTCCAAGTACGTCCGGACGATCACTAACTGATTCCCTCCTCTTGGGTGTACAGCCCAATCAAGATCATCAGTAATCACCCAAACGACGTGAAGACCTCCGGTCTTCGACCACCGTCTTCATCCTCGACACCACGTCGAATCAGTTATTCAGAATGGGATAAACCATGTCTTTCTGAATAACTCGCATATATAATAAATAAGTTTTACACAAACACAACATACGCCTCATTCCAATTCAGAATATTCTTTTATTCAAATATTCTTATACTTTGGGAAAGGTTCCCATTAATTTTATCAAAGATAAATTCTTTAAATTTATTCTTTAATCTTCTTTCGAACATCAATTCAAATTAGTCAGGATTAGCGAACCACAACGAAGCAATCATTTATTTTATTTCCCCATCCCAACTTATTCATCCCATGAAGTAAAACTGGTCATACTTCATATCTAACACCACGGTGTTATCGGTAAATTCAGTTACCATTTCACCTTCAAATATAATTAAAGATTTAACTATCGCCTGGAGTAAAACTGGTGATACTCCATTCTCGACCATTTCAATCTAATTAAAGATTCATTAAAACCCCACTTAGTTTTAATCTTCACAGAGATCAATATCCTGTCTTTAACTGGGTTAAAGAACCAATGTCATTTAAAACACGGTTCACTATAAACCCAAAATCACATTCAATTCATTATCGGGTTAAAGAACAAGTGTTATTTAAAACAATGTTCACGATAAACCCAAAAATCAATTCAACTTCAATTCCAATTAAATACCATTAAATATGTATACTTCATTAAATCTAAATAAACAGATTTAATCTTTTTCTCAACTGGGTTTAAGAACAGTGTTAATGAAGACACCATTCACGACAAACCCAAATCACATTTGATATTAAATACAAGGCTCTGAATAGAAAATATATCGGCTTATATTCAATATCAAATTCTACGACCAACAAATATCGTATTGGAAATAACGATATAAATATATCTTTCAAATTTCCATAACAATATCTGTATAATCACGAAATCCAACATCGAAATATTCCAAAGACAATTTCGATTCAAATCCATTCCAATTCAATTATTGGAAATTCTAGTTACTTTTAAAACCATTTCAAATCCAATTTATTTATTTAAAAATAAATAAATTATTATTCTAGTTCAAAACTAGTTCATTTCGATAAAAATCTACTTTTATCTTTTCAAATATGGAAATTTTCATCACAATTCTTCACAAATCATTTCTTATGAATTTACACAAATTATTACTATTTTTAATAATTTTATCAAGGCCCGTACGGTCGATTTCCATCAACGGCCATCGAACTGCACTTACAGCGACCTTTTCCAAATTTGATTTGGACATAATTCCAAATCCAACCGTTAGATTTCAAATCTATAATATTCGTTAGAAAGCTCTTTTCGATACGAACCCAACGGTTCCGGTTTTAGGAGAATCCGACGGTCGAATCTCCCGCAATGTCCATTCGAAGTCAATGGTCGAAATTCTTGAACTACCGCGGCGCGGCGCGTTCTATTCAGGCCATTATATATATATATATATATTATATTTCGTCGATTTCCTTTTAAAACGTATTTTGTAAATCGTTTTAAATTTGTTTCCAAAACGGTTTCAACTTCATATTCAACTTCTAGTCGAAATTGAATATTCCTCATCATCTGTATACAAATGATAATATTTTCAAAACGTTAAATTTTGAAATCACTTTCTTTTCTATATTCATTTTAAAAATGAATAAAATTGATATAAATATCGTTCACATCAAAATGGCGTCAATCTAATCAACACGGCTTTTATTCAACACATGAATTTATTTTCAATTCAACACATGAATTTATTTTCTATTCAACACATGAATTTATTTTCAATTCAACACATGAATTTATTTTCTATATTGGAATGAGGCCCAATCAATTACCATATAACGTTTATTATATGGATTTTCAACAACACATGTATATATTAGCAACGATAAATAATCTACCATCATCCAGAGTGCACCACACAACTGCATAAGCATTAAATATAAATAATTAATGCTTACACAGTCTGTCAACCTATCGATTAACATACAACTAAACAATCGGGATTAGTGTACATCAAATATCATCCCAATACCCGTGTGGAGTTTCAAATCAACAAACACAGATTTTTATTTGTGCAGTTGGGCGAAGTGTAAAATTTATCGTCCCAATCATTATCAGTCAAGTTAGTGTATATAAACAAATCGTCCGATTTGTTTATAAATATTTATTTTATTTACACGTTAAAAATCATATTTTGAACTATAAAATATTTTCCACTATAAAATATTTTATTTCATTCCACAACACACAATCAAATTTCACAACACAACAATCAAACAAACAAGTCATCCATGGTATGTGGACGACGGGTGTCGGGTGCTGCTAAGCACCATCTGCATCCTAGTATATATTTCAACTAGAAATAAGAATAAAAGTGAGGAGTTCTCACCGACTAGCTAAACCAACGCCACGACTCTTCTTATGTAGAAAATCTTCGTCGTGTTTTCCACGAGATCTGTTTCACGCAGTACATGTTAAAAATCACATTTTTAAAATCGCTACTTGTATAGAAAAGATTATATTTTTACAACATTATATATATAGAAAAGATTATATTTTTACAACGCTATATATATAGAAAAGAATATATTTTTACAAAGCTATATATATAGAAAAGATTATACTTTTACAACGATATATATATAGAAAAGATTATATTTTTACAACGCTATATATATAGAAAATATTATATTTTTATATCTCTACTTCTTATATAAAGATCGAATTTTTATTGTTGCTTCATATGTAAAAATCGAATTTTTATTCCACTGCTTCATATGTAAAATCGAAATTTTATTCCACTGCTTCATATGTAAAAATCGAATTTTTATCTTCACTTCATATATCTAAAAACCAATTTTTTTTTTCTAGTTCAAAAATCGTATATTTTCCTAAATAAAAATCAATCCTTTCTATTGTGAAAAATCACTTCTTTTACAAATTAAAAATCAATTCTTTTTACAAGTTAAAAATCAATTCTTTCTTATTTTAAAATCAGTTCTTTCTTATTGTTTTTTTTATAAACTGAAAACTATAAATAAATATAAATGAATAAATAAAAATACTTACAGCGTCTCTAGCGAGAGAAGGGGGCGGATTTGGATCGGAGGAGGCGACGCGGTGGGTCAACGGGTGGTTAAGGCACGTTGGAATTGAGGAGCGATGGGGGATTGAGGTGTGCGGGCTAGAGGGTCTTCGCGAGAAGGGGGGATGAGGAGGACTAGCGGAGGGGGAGAGCGGGGGTCAGGGGTGCTGCCCGGCCTGAGCGCCGGCGGCGCAGTGGGCGACGCGCCCTCCTGGAGACGCGGCTCCGTCGATTAGGCTAGGTTTTTTTTTCTTCTTCTTCTTCTGAATGAAGAACGGGGGGGAGGGGGGCTGAGAGGGAATAATGGAGAGGAGAGAGAATTTTTATTATATATTATTTAATTATTTCAAAAAGGTACCTTATTATTTTGACCTCAAAATCAAACCCACCGACTGTCGTCCATAGCTATTACCCCCATTTCGAACATAATGAGATATGTATCGCAGGCTGATTCGATCGTTTCGATCAGTTTTCGTCAAAATCAAAATATAACTCTATTTATTGAATTTGAACGCACATTTCAATTTACCGAGGCCACATACTAACTATAAAAATTCCCGAAAAATATTTTTTAACTTCATATTGACGATACGGTCCTAACAAAACCAATTTCGTCAGATTCTGAGACCGTTTGAAATATGGCCATTTTCCAGTCGATTAAAATCAACTTAAACTGGTCAAACGCGTTTTCCTTTGCCACACTCACATATTGATTCGAAAAATTACGAATTTTGGAATCTAGTAATAACTTGACATCACGGATCCAACGAAAGTGGTTTCGTCGGAAACCGAGGTCGTTTGCAAAATTTCCATTTTTAAGGGCCTGAATTCCATATCTACTATTCTGAATTTTCAACTGGACATATCTTTTGATTCTCGCTATGAAATTTTGATTTCTCGGATTTGTCGGAAAGATATTCTCCAATAGATTCTAATATTTTTGGTTTCACCAAAATCCGATTTATTTTGCACCCGGTACATTATTTAAAATTCGTAATCGAATTTTCGAACTACCGCGCCATTTTCAATTCCTTTTATAATTTAAAATAAATATTTATATTCTAACGATGATTCAAATAAATATATAGGTTCTAATTCCATTCAAAATAAATTTCTCGTCGTTATTATTTAAAATAATTCATTTTAAATAATCAAAACTCACTAAAATCGCCAAAATGAAAATTTTAAATTGGCTCGGATTTCCGGGTTATTACAATCTCCCCACTTAAAACTTTTCATCCCCGAAAAGGAACGAAGCCAAAAGTTGTTTAACTAATCAACTCAACTTCCATTATTTTCCTTACGGCTTAAGTTCTTCAACTTTTCAGTTTCTAAGTACTTTTCAAATTTTTCAAAAATTCGGCTAACACCCTAAATTTTCGAAAAATTTCGCCATAACCTCCCCTACACCGGGGACTTCGGGATATTTAAAATAGCCTCCCATGGCCCTCATCAATCCAAAAAGAAAAAGAAACAGCCAACCGGCTAGCCAATCGGCTCATAAAATCATCCAAAACCCAATAAATTTGTAAACATGTTCCTATTTGTTGGGCAAACAATTTTATTCTTCTGCTTTAACCTCCTTGCTAAGACCTGTTCAATGTTAGCACATGTATATGTATGCAAATGCGACCATTTTTCAATATAATTCACTATTTGGATCAATTTGGCTAAAGGTTCAACATTTAATTAATCAAACAACTCAATCAGCAATCAATTTGTTGATTATCATTTCAAATTCATAACTTTGATATGTATAGTCAAAAATCACATTTTGAGGTGCCAATTCACAACAATAGGTCCTATCTAATTTTGGTTCTCACACCAGTCTAATGGAAATATATAAATATCACTCTTTCGTCACTCGAAGATAAATTCTGACGACGAGTACTCAACGATCAGAATCATCTCCGGGCCACTAGAGTATGATTCTATATCTATCCAGTATATTAAAACTTCGAATGCACGCGGATCAGACGTATACGCAAAATCTTTATATACTGGATTGTCCAAATTCAATATAAAATAAATAATCAAATACGAATAATTGATTTAAATTTTCAAAACCAAAATTGTTTTCATTTTAAAAATTTACTCTTCACACTCGTTCTAGGATACTACTGATCCCATCTCTAACGAGTCATTCTCATTGGATATTACTAATCCAATTTCTGATGAATTCTTTCGTTTGGTTCTAACGTGTCTTGCTCTCGAGCTTTGTAAACCAAAGCTCTGATACCAAAATGGGACGACCTGAACTTCCCCGGTAAGGAATCCCAGATAGAATTGAGGACAAGCCACATCGGAACGCAAACAGAAGAACATTTCATTTGTTTATTACAACAATTACATCAGAATACCAGAATATACAGAGTATAAGCAAATATTATACATCTGAGAAATATCATAGATCTAAATTACATTTAAATACATCGCAACGGAAAATAATACAAAACACAACTGAAGGAGATACGGATACAGAGCTTTCCGGATATCATTCCAGCTGTAAACCAGGTTCCTGTGAATATAAATCTGCAAAAACAAAACTACTAGCTGCCCATGTCAAAATAAGGGCACCCAGAGCTTAGGTTAAAACAATAAACTCCAGGTCAGTCATGTGACTGGTGTGAGAACTAAAACAGTTATTAATCTTTATTTTAAAGTTAGGTACATCAAGGGACCACACCGTATAACACGGAACGGGTTTCCTCACAAGAACACCAGTGCATAAAACAACAGCGCAATGCTAAATAAAGAACAATGAAGCTATTATAAGACCCAGGTCCCATCACACAATACAACACAAGCCGGAGGATAGGGTTTTACCTTATAATAGCCAAAGAATGCTTGATACGCTAAATTTCATCTTTTATTATTACTATAAGTGCAAAGTGTCAAAACAATTTCAATCATAAGTATTAATCATAGACATAATAGGTACCATATATCATGTTGCCAATACTAGGCTCTACAATCAAAACCGCTCATGTCACGTATTGGAAGTTGGATTTCCATCTGTGAACCAAGGCAGGGGATCGGCCTTACCGAATTCGAGACGCTCTAGCACGTGTCTCAGGAACAGAACGCATCGTCCCTTAGATCGTCAGGGCCGGTCCACCAATGTGGATTAAAATGCCTGAACACTGCGTTTTCCCAACCTATGGGGTGTCAATGAGTCCAATAACTCCATCGGTCCCGGATCAACCGATGTATCCGAGGCGCCTCGCAACAGCAACAACCACATAAGCCAAACTCGTCAGGGCATGTAAAACCACTAACGCCACTTCTAGCTAGAAGGAAATGCATGCCCTCCCCGAAGTCCTCCCCTGTTTCTAGTTCACAACCGGGGTGTGAGGCTCGCGAATCAACGTTACACAAAGCTATGCCACACAGGCCGTGGTTTGATCAACTACCACAAGACTTTGCTTTTCAACAGAAGCCTTGATCATTTGCCACTTAGGCATGCCACACGGGCAATTCACTCCATGCATTTGATATCCATCAATATATAACCTCTGAGCTCGTACGTCTCAAAGAAGGGCATTAAGCAAGAGAATAAATTCTCCACCGCCAAACAGATATATATTTAATAGAAATCAATCACACAGAATAAAATCCAATGTCAGACACACAGTCCATTTACAAGTTCGTTCTGGGTCTGAACGAAACCGTAGGCACCTAGTACCCCGCATATCCATCGATCTCCAAGTACGTCTGGACGATCACTAACTGATTCCCTCCTCTTGGGTGTACGGCCCAATCAAGATCATCAGTAATCACCCAAACGACGTGAATACCTCAAGTCTTCGACCACCGTCTTCATCCTCGACACCACGTCGAATCAGTTATTCAGAATGGGATAAACCCGGTCTTTCTGAATAACTCGCATATGTAATAAATAAGTGTTACACAAACACAATATACGCCTCATTCCAATTCAGAATATTCTTTTATTCAAATATTCTTATACTTTGGGAAAGGTTCCCATTAATTTTATCAAAGACAAATTCTTTAAATTTATTCTTTAATCTTCTTTCGAACATCAATTCAAATTAGTCGGGATTAGCGAACCACAACGAAGCAATCATTTATTTTATTTCCCCATCCCAACCTATTCATCCCATGAAGTAAAACAGGTCATACTTCATATCTAACACCACGGTGTTATCGGTAAATTCAATTACCATTTCACCTTCAAATCTAATTAAAGATTTAACTAACGCCTGGAGCAAAACTGGCGATTCTCCATTCTCGACCATTTCAATCTAATTGAAGAATCATTAAAACCCCACTTAGTTTTAATCTTCACAGAGATCAATATCCTGTATTTAACTGGGTTAAAGAACCAATGTCATTTAAAACACGGTTCACTGTAAACCCAAAATCATATTCAATTCACTATCGGGTTAAAGAACAAGTGTTATTTAAAACAATGTTCACGATAAACCCAAAAATCAATTCAACTTCAATTCCAATTAAATACCATTTAATTTGTATACTTCATTAAATCTAAATAAACAGATTTAATCTTTTTCTCAACTGGGTTTAAGAACAGTGTTAATTAAGACACCATTCACGACAAACCCAAATCACATTTGATATTAAATACAAGGCTCTGAATAAAAAATTTATCGGTTTATATTCAATACCAAATTCTACGACCAACAAATATTGTATTGGAAATAACGATATAAATATATCTTTCAAATTTCCATAACAATATCTGTATAATCAGGAAATCCAACATTGAAATATTCCGAAGACAATTTCGATTCAAATCCATTCCAATTCAATTATTGGAAATTCTAGTTACTTTTAAAACCATTTCAAATCCAATTTATTTATTTAAAAATAAATAAATTATTATTCTAGTTCAAAACTAGTTCATTTCGATAAAAATAAACTTTTATCTTTTCAAATATGGAAATTTTCATCCCAATTCTTCACAAATCATTTCTTATGAATTTACACAAATTATTACTATTTTTAATAATTTTATCAAGGCCCGTATAGTCGATTTCCATCAACGGCCATCGAACTGCACTTACAGCGACCTTTTCCAAATTTGATTTGGACATAATTCCAAATCCAGCTGTTGGATTTCAAATCTATAATATTCGTTAGAAAGCTCTTTTCGATACGAACCCAACGGTTCTAGTTTTAGGAGAATCCGACGGTCGGATCTCCCGCAATGTCCATTCGAAGTCAATGGTTGAAATTCGCGAACTGCCGCGGCGCGGCGCGTTCTATTCAGGCCATTATATATATATATATATATATATACATATATATATATATATATTATATTTCATCGATTTCCTTTTAAAACGTATTTTGTAAATCGTTTTAAATTTGTTTCCAAAACGATTTCAACTTCATATTCAACTTCTAGTCGAAATTGAATATTCCACATCATCGGTATACAAATGATAATATTTTCAAAACGTTAAATTTTGAAATCACTTTCTTTTCTATAAACATTTTAAAAATGAATAAAATCGATATAAATTTCATTCACGTCAAAATGTCGTCAATCTATTCAACACGGCTTTTATTCAACACATGAATTTATTTTCAATTCAACACATGAATTTATTTTCTATATTGGAATGAGCCCAATCAATTACCATATAACGTTTATTATATGGATTTTCAACAACACATGTATATTATAGCAACGATAAATAATCAACCATCATCCAGATTGCACCACACAACTGCATAAGCATTAAATATAAATAATTAATGCTTACACAGTCTGTCAACCCATCGATTGACAATCAACTAAACAATCGGGATTAGTGTACGTCAAATATCATCCCAATACCCGTGTGGGGTTTCTAATCAACAAACACAGATTTTTATTTGTGCAGTTGGTCGATGTGTTAAATTTATCGTCCCAATCAATATCAGTCAAATCAGTGTATATAAACAAATCGTCCGATTTGTTTATAAATATTTATTTTATTTACACGTTAAAAATCATATTTTTAACTATAAAATATTTTCCACTATAAAATATTTTATTTCATTCCACAACACACAATCAAATTTCACAACACAACAATCAAACAAACAAGTCATCCACGGTCTGTGGACGACGGGTGTCGGGTGCTGCTAAGCACCGTCTGCATCCTAGTATATATTTCAACTAGAAATAAAAATAAAAGTGAGGAGTTCTCACCGACTAGCTAAACCAATGCCACGACTCTTCTTATGTAGAAAATCTTCATCGTGTTTTCCATGAGATCTATTTCACGTAGTACATGTTAAATATCAGATTTTTTACATTGCTACTTGTATAGAAAAGATTATATTTTTACAACGCTATATATATAGAAAAGATTATATTTTTACAACGCTATATATATAGAAAAGATTATATTTTTACAAAGATATATATATAGAAAAGATTATATTTTTACAACGCTATATATATAGAAAAGATTATATTTTTACTACGCTATATATATAGAAAAGATTATACTTTTACAACGCTATATATATAGAAAATTTTATATTTTTATATCTCTACTTCTTATATAAAGATCGAATTTTTATTGCTAGTTCATATGTAAAAATCGAATTTTTATTCCACTGCTTCATATGTAAAAATTGAATTTTTATCTTCACTTCATATAACTAAAAACCAAATTTTTTTTCTAGTTCGAAAATCGTATATTTTCCTAAATAAAAATCACCCCTTTCTATTATGAAAAATCACTTCTTTTACAAATTAAAAATCAATTCTTTTTACAAGTTAAAAATCAATTCTTTCTTATTTAAAAAATCAGTTCTTTCTTATTGTTTTTTTATAAACTGAAAACTATAAATAAGTATAAATGAATAAATAAAAACACTTACAGCGTCTCTAGCGAGAGAAGGGGGCGGATTTGGATCGGAGGAGGCGACGTGGTGGGTCAACGGGTGGTTAGGGCACGCTGGAATTGAGGAGCGATGGGGGATTGAGGGGTGCGGGCTGGAGGGTCTTCGCAAGAAGGGGGGATGAGGAGGTCTAGCGGAGGGGGAGAGCGGGGGCCAAGGGTGCTGCGCGGCCTGAGCGCCGGCGGCGCAGTGGGCGACGCGCCCTCCTGGAGGCACGGCTCCGTCGATTAGGCTAGGTTTTTTTCTTCTTCTTCTGAATGAAGAACCGGAGGGGGGGGGGGGTGCTAAGAGGGAATAAGGGAGAGGAGAGAGAATTTTTATTATATATTATTTAATTATTTCAAAAAGGTACCTTATTATTTTGACCTCAAAATCAAACCCACCGACTGTCGTCCATAGCTAATTACCCCCATTCCAAACACAATGGGATATGTATCGCAGGCTGCTTCGATCGTTTCGATCAATTTTCATCAAAATCAAAATATAACTCTATATATTGAATTTGAACGCACATTTCAATTTACTAAGGCCACATACTTACTAGAAAAATTCCCGAAAAATATTTTCTAACTTTGTATTGACGATACGGTCATAACAAAACCAATTTCGTCAGATTTTGAGACCGTCTGAAAAATGGCCATTTTCTAGTCGATTAAAATCAACTAAAACTGGTCAAATGCGTTTTCCTTTGCCACGCTCGCATATTGATTCGAAAAATTATGAATTTTGGAATCTAGTAATAAATTGACATCACAGATCCAATGAAAGTTGTTTCATCGGAAACCGAGGTCGTTTGCAAAATTTCCATTTTTAAGGGCCTGAATTCCATAGCGACTATTCTGAATTTCCAACTGGACATATCTTTTGATTCTCGCTATGAAATTTTGATTTCTCGGATTCGATGGAAAGATATTCTCCAATTGATTCTAATATTTTTGGTTTCACCAAAATCCGGTTTATTTTGCACCCGTTACATTCATTTGAAATTCGAATTTTCGAACTACCGCGCCATTTTCAATTCCTTTTATAATTTAAAATAAATATTTATATTCTAACGACGAGTCAAATAAATATATACATTCTAATTCCATTCAAAATAAATTTCTCGTCGTTATTATTTTAAATAATTCATTTTAAATAATCAAAACTCACTAAAATCGCCAAAATAAAATTTTTAAATTGGCTCGTATTTCCATATTATTACATAAACATGGATGGTTTTTACCTTACTATGACCCAAAACATTTTGATATGAAAATCTGGCGATACTATACTAGTATTTATCAAATAAATAACTGAATGGCAGAACGCTTGCAACTCACGCTCTAAATGCATAGTTTAAAATCAAAAACTGTAGGGCGCTTATTGGAGATTGGATCCTGACTATGACAAGGTATGTAACCACCTTCCGATCAGTGTACTCTAGAGGGTATACACCGGGGTTCAATAAGAATATATTGTAACATTGACACACATGACCGATCATTCATTTAGCTTGAGTGTATCGATTGTATTATCACCCACGGTTGTCGGTCGTTTAACCATGATACGTAAGATACAAAAGCATAAGAAGAACAAATGAATTTTCTCTAGATTGGCGACAATACACCCTGCTTGGGTGCGACCCAACTAGCCATGCTGCCTGCCCGATTTTTGTCATTTCTCGGTTGTGAGACTTCAGGCTACGTTTTCCTTTTTAGAACATCTGGCCACCATTCACTTTGAATACCACATCGTTGATCTTCCCAAAAATATTACGGGTATAAAAAGATTAGAGATACAAATTCCTCCACTACCAAACGTGATAGCTTGAGAAAATCGTTTTATGTGATCTATCAGGCACACTCTATTACACATTCATCCATACGAGTTGTCCTAGGACTGGACAAACTGAAGTCACTATCCTGTAAACAGAAAACCGCTTGCACTTTACTCTGTCTTCATTTGTCTTTAAATAATCTAATTTGTAATGCCTATACCAAAACGGAGTGGTTTTCGGATAATAAATCCAACCGGTCTCTCCTTATTGACAACGATGGTAAAAAAAAGAAAACTTTGATCGCCGGTTATTTAACTATCAAAGGAAAACATACATACAACCAACGGTCTTATTTCCAACTAAAAATTTCACCGATCAATCATCCATCAACATTGAGTCCCTTTTAATTAATTTATCATTAATTTTTTCATTTCCCAATTTCTCTTCAATATCTTTAACGAAATATTTTTCCAACTCGTTTAGCCTCCCATGATTCTTGGAAAATGTTTCCATCTGTTATAAACTATTAATTTTCTATATTCCAGAAAATATTTCTCATTAACATCGGAAAATATTTCCATACATATTCATATTTTCTTATTTTATATATTCAGAAAATATACGTTATAAGCAGCGAAAAACATTTCCATTTCTAATTCACGCATCATCTATTCTTCCACCTTCATCAGTTCCTAATCGTAAACTAGTAAGAGAGCAATTTCCTAAGTATCAATCCAGAAGGCCGAAACCAACAACAGATCGGTACTCAGGAAACCATTCAACTTAACAAGTCTCCAGTCAGTTTCTAATTTCCATAACTCACTTTCTTAACTTCTTATTAACAAAAATCATTTCATCTTATATGCTTAGAAAACATCTCTGGTTATATTTGGAAAATGTTTCCACTTCATTCCTAGAAAACATTGATTTTAATGATAGCGTTATAATCTCTACTTCTGGAATATTAATTTTAAAATATAATTTTTATTCATAAATTTTAATAAATTAATAAATAGTAAATCTTGATAAAATTAGAAAGTAAATGATATTTTCCAGAATTCAATATAATTGAATTTCAATATATAACTCTCATCGGAATACTCTCTATTCAATAACTCTGTTTCGAATATCCTATATTCGATTAATGTTACAAACGTGGGAATAAATTCATCATTTTGGGTCAACTAAATTTCTAAATTCACTTTTGAATTTATCATTTCAAAAATCATTATTAGTTTCCTTTTATAACCATTTAAATTTGCAAAACATTTGCTTTTAAATCATTATTCACTTTAAAACATAAATATTACTTCTTTACAGAAAATCTGGACTCGTTATATCAATCAAATTTTGATTTAATTTATAAATATCATTACATGTTAAATTTCCATCTATCGAGTTATTTATAAATTCATACTCCATAAACTCCGTTTACAAGTCAACTTATTATTAATTATATATCAACTTTATAACTTACATCTCGATTACATATTCGGTTATAAATTATTGCTTTCAAACCTAATATTAACTATCTTGTCAAATTCTGAATTATAAAATATATAATTTCTGAAAATAAGTTATTTTTATAACATTCGATACAGTCGAATTCAAATTATAAATTGTAACAACTCGGAATTTTTATTTAGTCATAACTTATAATTTATAAAGTGAAATCTAAATTTCTAACATTCATTAGAAAATTATAGTTCAAAATATTCCAACGTTTCTAGTTTATCCAATTCTGATTTATATTGAATCATGCATATTCATTCAAAGTTTAAAATTGAATTTTCAAACTACCGTGCCATTTCAGGCTCATAATATAATTAATATAAATTCATACATTCTAAATTTGAATCAAATAAAATTTTAGTCGTTATTATTTAAAATAAATCATTTTAAATATTCAAAATCCATTAAAATAGCTTAAATTAAAATTTTAAATTGGTTTCAAAATTCTGGCCTGTTACAATTTTCCGTTCTGGTCATTGATGAAACCCACGCTATCAGCTAAACAGAACCCTAAGTTAAGGAATACAAACATGCAACCTATTATCGCTCCCATACAACTTCGGATATCTTTCCAAGCACCCATCCTCCATCTCCGCAATGGCCTCTGCCAATGGATAACTCACTGGCACCCTACCACCACCAAATGCCATTTCATGACTAAAACAAGTGTTTGCAGAATGATTCTCACTCGATCCACCAACATAAACCATCTCCCTCTAGTTGTAACAACTTATATAATTATTTGAATTGTAATGTTCTGTAACTCCTTATAAGGAGCTTGCAAACTTAGAGTGCATTTTGGGTATTTAACTTTTGATAATATGATATAGCATAAAAGCCTTGCAAACATTCAATATGAAGAAAAGGTAAAATAATAATCGTGGATGTATCACCCAAAGGAAGATTGTGATTAAACTTTAGTTTGAAGGATATATTAGGCCAAATAAAACCAAGTTATAAATACAAAAGGGTAAAAATGCTAAGTATGTTTCTCTTTACATTCACTATAGCTTCCTTTCTCGGGGTTTACTTATAAAAATCCATCGCTATTAAGTTGTAAAAGTTTGGAGAAATTATCAGCCATAAAGAAGGTTCAAGATAATCAACATGAGGGAAAATGAAGCACATAAAATAGAGGAAAAACAGTACATGCACATGATTGTACATATACAAAGAATGGGGTTATTATGTTGATATCTAAACATAAATATTTCTTAGGAAGGGGAATGAAAAATGTTATAGTTTTGACCGTAGAATCTTTGATCAAGCCATTAACTGTTTGGAGATATAAGGAACTCATAAATTTGAGGTAGGATTCCTGATGCATATGAATGACCATAGTACATCAGTTCTTACATGGAATTGGTAATGTTCTCTGTAATGCTAACTTCATCATGGACGATGCTAAAGAATTTCTAACTGCACTTAGTCTTTTATCATAAATCTACAAAAAAAGATGAAGTTGAGTCACCTGTATAATTTGCAAATATATACTGTTGAGTACTAGATTCAATTTTGTTTCTCTACCAAGAACATATCAAAACATAACTAAAGTCATGTAGCTTAAAAATCACATTTGAAGGCATTATATTGTTAGGGTTTTTTGTGATACAACATTCCATATATATGTAGATCTTGGATATATTTGAGTCTATATGCAATAATGACACAAATTCATTTCCTATTTTACGGGTTTCCTAGATTTTTTTGAAGATTGATTAATTACATCTTTTAAAGATTTGGTAGATTATATGGAGTAATTAGTTGCCTCTTTTATTGCATTAGAAAAAGGCAACAAATTATCTATATGGGAAGACTTATGGAATTATTCAATAGCTTCTTAAAGAAGATATTTTGTCAATGCTATTATAAATAGGCATTACATTGTTCATTATTTGTATGTGGGAGAAAAGGACTATTCTCTTTAGGTTTTAGGATTTGGGATATCTTCTCAATTTTAGTGTTTCTTGTAATTTTTTGGTAGTTTATTAAAAATGTTGTTCTGATGGAATAATTTTAGCATTATTTTTCTTCACTTCTTATCTCTTCTAAAATCTAATTGTGTAGAGATCATAAAATCCCTACAATTGGTATCAGAGCCTGCTACACATATTTTTTTGAAGAGAGTTTGATTATGGAGAAGATAAGTATAGAAAAACTTAATGGTAGAAATTGGGGGTTATGGAACGAAAAAATGGAGGATTTTCTATATTTCAATGATCTTCACCAACCATTGGAGAATAATGGAGAGAAACCCACTAATGTATCTAAAGAAAAGCGGGAAACGTTAGATAAGAAGGCTGCAGCGGCCATTCGTTGTTTTCTAGAGAATACGATGTTTCATATTGTTGCTAGTGAAACATCTGCTTTTGGAATTTGGAAGAAATTAGAAGGAATCTATGCAAAAAAATCTACAACAAACAAAGCACTTCTAATTAGAAGATTAATAAATTTGAAGCTTAAAGAAGGTGGGTCGATCGGAGAGCATCTCAATGACTTTCAAGAAATTGTAAATCAATTGGCAGGTGTCAATTATAGTGTAGATGATGACAAGCTTTGGTACTGATGACTTCTATACTAGAAAGTTGGGAAACAGTTGTTATTGCATTAAACAACTCAAATTCAGATGGAGTTGTTTCAATGGGATTGGTAGTTAGTAGTCTTCTTAATGAGGAGATACGAAGGATGAATCTAATGGAAGACAAAGAGAGAAGAAACTGGAAATCCAATTGGAGAGGTGCATTTTGCAAGGAGGGGCAACCAACCAAACAAAGAAAGGAGCCAAAATATACCAAATACGGCGAGGGATTTCATCTGCTATTATTGTGAAAAACATGGCCATCAACTCAGATTTTGCAACAATCTTAAGAGGGACAAAGAGAGAATGAAAGCATTGGAAGAGGAAAAAGACAAACTTGATGAAAGCAAGGATGATGATGTAAACTTTGGAATTAGTAATGATATTCTATGTGTTGATGAAAGAAATGAAAATGGATGGGGGCTTGATATTGGTGCATGTTTCCATATATGCCACCAAAAGGGAGCATTCACTGATTATAAGGAGAAAAATAGCAAAGTGGAAACTGCTAATTGCGGAGACTTACATGTTAAGGGTATTGGTTCAGTTAGGTTGATGATGCACGATGGAAGGGTGGTGAAGTTACAAGAGTTAGGCATGTCTTGGAAATTACGAAGAATCTTGTTTTTGTGGGACAGTTGGAGGCTAAAGGTTGTAACTTTGCAACTCGGGGTGGAGTTACAAGAGTTTGGTAGGGTAATAAGGAGGTGCCACTTGCAAAAAGAGGAAGTGATAAGGTATACAAATTGCTTGGGAAAACGATAGAGAATGAAGGAACTTCCCAAAGTGGTGGTGAAAATTCAAACTAATCAAAATCAAGGTGGAGCCATCAACAGAAAGATGCGAAGACCACATAGAGGCCTTTGCGGTATTGCAAACAGTTGTTGTAATGGCCCGCAAATCCATACTATCTGATTTGACTACATACATCACACGTCCAACCCAAATATCACAGAAATATGAATCATTTTTTTAGAAGAAAAAGGTAGAAGAAGAACAGATATAACAACTCAGAATCTCACATCGCAGCGGAACAAAATATAATATATCATAACTTTTGAAATACAAAATTTTAACTGTATTACATTTATCAGAGTACAACACTTACAACACAACAATAATAAAAAATGCTATATATATATATATATATATATATATATATATATATCTAACACTGAAGCCTCCTGCTCCAATCTCCTTTAGATAGATCTGTAAAATCCTGAACTACTTGACTGCCCATACAAATTTGGGCACCCAAGAGTTTAGTTAAAACAAAACAAAATGAACTCTAGGTCAGTCATGGGACTGGTAAGAGTAAACAACTTAAAACAGTTTGAGAAAATAAATGATATCTCATAAGACCATGCCGTATAACACGGAACGAGTTTTTCCTTTATGAGAATCTAAACACTTGATTTAACTTTCAAAATCCTTTTGAAAGAAACGATAATCTTTATATCAAAACTCTTTTGATATTATAATAATGTATAAATCAAATAAATAGAAATCTAGTGGAATGCTTCCATCTCACGTTCCACATATATATAATATACAATCAAAATCCATGAGCACTTATTGGGTAATGCATTTCCAACTATGACAA
Source organism: Allium sativum (assembly GCA_030737875.1). Classification (NCBI taxonomy): domain Eukaryota; kingdom Viridiplantae; phylum Streptophyta; class Magnoliopsida; order Asparagales; family Amaryllidaceae; genus Allium; species Allium sativum. The sequence goes on from CM060913.1 coordinate 289,897,021, forward strand.
GGTATGGAACCACCTTCCAATAGTGTATCTCTAGAGGATAATACAGTGGGTTCAACAAGAACATCTTGTAACCCGGCCACACATGAGCGACCACTCATTTCGCTTGAGTGTATCGAATGTATATCACCAACGGTTGGGATCAGCAATCGTTTTCCCGAATGGGACAGCATCGAATAGAATAAGGAATTAAATGAATTTCTCTAGATAGGTGATAATACACCCTAATGGAAGCTACCCACATAGCCATGCTGCCTGCCCGATTTTTGTCATTTCCCAGTTGTTGAGGCTTGAGGCTATGATTACTTGCAATTCATTTATAACACAATCACTATGAATGCCACATTATCAGATCCGTTAATCATTAATTAAGTTGCATAAATATATTCTGGATATTATGTTAAGAGAATAAATTCTCCGCCACCATATATATTTATACAGACCAACATATGCGATCAGTGGAAATACTCTCTCAGACATCCGTCCATTTACGTTCGTTCTGGGATTGAACGAAACCGAAGGCACCATTTCTATTAATAGAAAAAGTCCTTGCACTTTACTCCGTCTTCGACTATCTTCATATAATCTGATTCGCAACGCTTCTACCAATATGGAGTGGTTCACGGATAATAATCCAACCGGTCTCTCCATATTGACAACGATTATTGGCAAATACTTCGATAGTCGGTTATTTAACTATTGAAGAAAAACAAACATTCAACCAAAGCATCAAATAAATCACTGAGCCCTTTAATTAATATTTCATTAATTAAAACACTTCTCCATTTCCTTATCCGTATTCGTTAACACGATATTTTCGATAATCATCTTGACCTATTACGCTACTTGGAAAATATTTCCATATATCGCCATCTTTTATTTTCTATACTTAGAAAATATATTCTATTTATAATTGGAAAACATTCCAATTACTTATCTCTTCCACGACCATTCATTTATTTCTATACTCAGTATTTATTATTATATTTCCAAATTTCCACTTACTTGGGTTAAAACGAATGTTGTATAAAACATCGTTACAATAACCCAAAATACTGCATTCAACTAAACGCTTTAAGCATCTCTCTTTGAGACTGAATCTTGTTGTTTATCAGTTAGTAATGAAATCAATCAAGTTGGGGTAAAATTACCTCTCAGACCTTGACTGAATAACATCTTTAATTTCAAAACAAACAGGACCACTTATCTCAAATTATCAACACCATAAAAATGACTTATTCATTTTTGAAAACGTATATATATATATATTTCTCTTTCTATTAGCAGATTTTCGATTTCCTTTTTGTTTATAATATTCTATTTTTAAGTTCGTTTCCTTACCAGATTCTATATATATATATATATATATATATATATATATATATATATATTGATATATAGATTTCTAATCATCAAATTATATTTAAAATATTCTAACTCCTTAAATTTCCAGAAAAAATCACCATAACCTCCTTTGTACCGGTCGTTATTTCAAACCTCAACTTGCCTCTTTAGGCCCTTTCCATTCAAAAAGAAAATCAAAAAGCCAAGTGGCTTGCCGAGTCGACGCATAAAATCTCATATGGAATTTAAACGTGTACCTTTATGTCGAGCACTCGAATTATAACCTTCATACACTTCATCCCATACCTGTCTAACCCATATACATTCGTTCCTAATTTTATTCCAACTCAATCTGGCCATTTTAACTAAAATCGCTAATTTATTCTTTAATTAGCTCTTTTGCCTATTTCACTTTCTATTTGAACATATCACGTTTAAATATGATTTTAACTTTCTTATAACAAATCGGATTTCATTTTCAGTTCAAGTTTCATATTCGATTTCGAATATGAATATACAAACCCCTTTTCTGATCCAAAGCCCAATTTCGATTCAAAATTCATTAACTAATTATTCTTCAGATTAGTTAATTCTATTCAACAACTAAACATCTGATTTGATTTTGTTTCAAAAATCATTTCATTACTCCACTAGAGTTCAGATATTATTTATAACTCAAATCCGAATTTTTCCTAAATGAAATTTGGATTTTATTTACTTAAAATCCTTTTATTTATTTAAATAAACCGTTATGGTTTTATAATGGTTATGACACTGTTTTTCTGGAAAATTGATTTTGACATAACTCAAAATTCATTCGACGAAATCCAGATTTTTCTCATTCATTAGAAAACTATTATCAAATCAGCCCTGACGATTCTTGTTTCAAAGAATTCCGACTTAAACTGAGTTCTATACACTCAATTGAAGTTCGAAACGACAAATTACGAACTACCGCGCTGCGACGAGATCATTTTAATTATATTTATATATATGAATGTTTAAACTTCGTTTATAATAAATTCAAATCCATTCTGATATATTTTTATCAAATCAGTTTCCCAATTCAACATAATATTTTCGATTTTCTAAAATTGTCCATTTTTCCTTACTCGGTAATATATTTATTTATACTTCGGTCTTCTATATTTAATTCCAATTACTTTTATAAATAAATTATTTATAAAATTCGATATAATCGTATTTTAATTATAAACTCGCTGAATTCTTCTCAATTCAGTTTATATTCCGAATTCTGAAATATAATCAATCGTTTTGTTTCAAAACACATCCCAATTTACTTTCAAATTCCTATTTGAATTTAAATGGTTTAAATTATCCAAATGATAATTTATTTCACCAAATTTATAACACTATTTATAAATTCAACTTCCTTGTTTCATATATTTAAACAAGTTCCCTTTTCTAATTTCTATTTGCAACTCCATCCCTTTGATATTTCGAATTGCGGAATAAAAACCGTTGTTCCCTTTTGAATGATTTCAAATTCTATTTTTTTATTCACATTTGAATTTAAATATTCAAATTATCTCTTGATAATTAATTCATTATATTTATAAACACCATTTTATAAATTTCCTTATTTTATATTTAAACAAGTCTATTTTGAAATATATTAAAAACCAAAATCTTATTTTGGAAATTTCTATTTATAGTAACTTATATATATAACACTCAATTTATTTTCACGTTCAATTTAACTTCTATTTAAATAAATTCGAATTAATCGAATTCAAATCATAAATCCTTACAGATTTATTTTAGTTTAGTTTATATTCTGAACATCAGAATAAACTCCATCGTTTATTTCTTTAAAACGATTTCCCCATTTCTATTTTAAACTCACATTTGAATTTAAATATTCAAATTATCCAATGATAATTTTACCACTTTATTTATAAACATTGTTTATAATTTCACTTCAAATCTCGTATTATTAATTTATAATCAACGTTTATAAATTCACTACTTGTTTTATGTATTCTAACAAGTTGATATATTTATAGTCCAATTTAAATTCAAATTCTATTTTAGATAAATAGAATTTTCCCTTTAAATTTCAAAAATACCAATTATCAACCATGGATTTTCTAACACATCACATATGACAATATATATGAGAACAAACAAATAATAATATTTTTGAGGAATCCAGTTGGATTCCTCCAACCTGTTTTTCCTGCATCCACAGACGTTAGCCGACATAAATAATACCCATCCTGCTTCGAGGCAGGATATCGCGGTATAGAAGGTCATCCACAATCATAGCGTGAGGGCGTATAGGGTCATCCGTTAATGATACTACGGGCATCCGCTAATGGTACTGCGGGAATCCAACAACCAATATATATATAATAACCACAAACACCAATCCTAATTAACTAATATAAATAATAGCCACAGTAATATTTTAATGCAAGCAAACAACCAACGAACAATTATTTTAATGAATAAAATAATTCTAAATAAAAATATGAGTGAGATATACTCACATTGAGTTTCGTTTGACAAATATCCCGTCTTTAATTCATATCGTTGCATCTACGAATTGACTTGAATCGTCCCAAATGAATTTATCACCTTATTACTTGAATAACTACGAAGCCGTTCGACCATCACCGACAGCTCCCTTTTCAACTCAATACCACAACAACACCACTGTACTGACCTCAACACTGCTATAAGCTTCCAGTTCCAGTCACCCCGACCACCAGCATCACCTTTAAGCCATCTGTAACGACCCTGAAAATCCGAACCAATTTAAAAATTTTAATTTAAATAATTTGGTTGAAAATTATGGCAGAAATTGAAATTTTCAATTTTAAATAATATTAAAGCCTGTGAAAATAGTCAATTTTCAAACGACCTCTGTTTTCGACGAAACCACTTTTTTTGAAACAGGAATTTCAATTTATTGCTAGGTTTCAATTTTCAGAATTTTTCAAGTTAGTATGTGAGCGTGGCGAAAGAAACTGTGTTTTGTTCAATTCAGTCAAGTTTAATCGACTGAAAAATAGCCATTTTTCGAACGGTCTCAGAATTCGATGAAATTAATTTTGTTAGGACCGTATCATAAAAACGAAGCCAAATATATTTTTCTGGATTTTTCTGAGTCCGTATGTGGCCTCGGTGAATTTATTTATACGATCGAATTAAAATTATAAAGGATTTAATTATTAATTTAAATAATTCAGGCCACAGACAGCCGTTTGGGCTGACGGGACCTAGTCCGTTGGGTCCGGAATATGGGCTATTGGCTAGAGACACTTTTTGCTGGACTGAAATTGAACCGGTTTGAAAGATATGGTTTTTTTTTGCAAAAATACATTAAAATAATATAAAATAGGCCATTCTTCTAAACCCTAGTCCACTACTGTTCATTGTCTTCGTAGCCGCCACCCCCCCTATTCAAGGGCCGAAATTTCACCACCTTCCTCCCTTAATATCTTCTTCTTCTCTTTGAATTAGAACCCACTCCTCATACCACTCCGAAGCTCTCTCTCTCCTCTACGTTTCCATACCACCTGATCGTTCTCTGGTGCCTCCATCACCGAGCCACACACCCATAAACCCGCCGCCAAAAGCCCCGTCGCCCTCCCCCTGGCCCCACCGAGTGGCCCCCTATCCCAGGCGCACGTGCGCCTTGCTGTGCCCTCCGACGCAGGGACATCCGATCATGCCAATTCGTCCCGGTTTGATCGCAAATTTGAACCCTAGTTCTGAACAGTAGTAAAAGGGGTGCGGCCGTTCATCAGTTAGGTGGAAGAAGGTTAATTCTTTAATTTATTCATTAATTAATTAATATAAATTATTATCCAACTTAATTTAATCATATCTCATTCGTTCTGAATCAGAATTTGACGATTTCTGAAGCATTGGACTCGTGACGCAGAAAGCTATTTTTACATACTGATTTGGGACAATTCAGAACGAGTCAAATTTTTGGCAAAAAGCCAAGGCGGATCTATAACTGTGAGAATTCTAATTTATTAAATAAATCATAATTATGGAATCACGATCTGTATGTTATTATTTCTGATCTGCGATGTTGTGATTGTTGTATGGTTGTTAAGATGTGTTGTGATGTCATGATATAGCCATGTTAGTTTAGATTTATAAATTTGATGTAATCTCTATAAAGTTCTCATCTTTATTATTTCTATTTTTATTTTTATTTGTATTTCTTTCTAAAAATCGAATCTTTATTTTGTTTTACAAAATAAAATGAAAAATTGAATCTTTATTCTGATTTACCAAAGAAAGTTTAAATCTTTATTTTTGATTTGCAAAATAAAAACAAAAGTTGAATTTTTATTTTGATTTGCAAAATAAAAACAAAAGTTGAATCTTTATTTTGATTTGCAAAATAAGAACAAAGGTTGAATCTTTATTTGTTTATGATTTATAAAATAAAGAAAGTTTAGATCTTTTAAATCTTAATTAAAAGATAAATAAAGCTTGGATATTTTATTTTGATTTACAATATAAAATAAAGATGAGACCTTTATTTTGATTCATGAAAGTTATACACCAAATCATATGTTGTCGTTGTTGTGTTGACATAAAACTTGAGTCAAACATTTCATCATCATGTTAATATAGTTGAAATGAGTCAAACATTTCATCGTCATGTTAATATAGTAGGAATGAGTCAAACATTCCATCGTTATGTTAATATAGTTGAAATGAATAAAAAATTTCATCGTCATGTTAATATAGTTGAAATGAATCAAGTATTGACATTATAAAATATATTTATATTAGAAATGTTGACACTAGAAAAGATGTTTACATTAGAAATAAAGTTCACCTTTTTATTTGCATTTTACAATGCAAATATTACATAGAAATAAATTAACTTTTAATTTGAGTTTCTTAATGTGAATAAAACTTTGAAATAAAAAGTTCACCTTTTTATTTGCATTTTACAATGCAAATATTACCTAGACAAATAAGTTAATTTTTCTTTGTTGTTGTGTTCGCAACACAAGTATAACATGAAATAAATAGAATAGTAAAAGAATCACATTTTATTAAGAAGATGCGTTTTTAATGTAATATTAGAGAATTTACATTTTTTTAATAAAAGAAAAGAGAGAAGAATTTGCATTTTTAATGTAAAAGAAAAAATATAGAATATTTTCATTTTATATAGAGTCATAAAAAGTACATTTTTATGTATTAAAAATGAATAGGATAAAAAGTACACTTTTATGTATTAAAAATGAATAGGAAAAAAGTACATTTTTATGTATTAAAAATGGATAGGATAAAAAGGTACATTTTTAGGTGTTAAAAATAAATAGGGTAAAAGTACATTTTTATGTTATAAAAAATGAATTGGAGGAAAAGAACATTTTTATGTAATTAAAGAAGGAGTGCATTTTTGCAGTCATTTTTGTCGCATTAGAATTGGCGGACAAAAATATTATTTTTATTGAATATAAAAATATACATTGTTGAAACCGTCATTTTTGTCGCATTAGAATTTGCGGACAAAAATATTATTTTTATTGAATATAAAAATATACATTGCTGAAACCGTCATTTTTGTCCCATTAGAATTTGCGGACAAAATTATTATTTTTATTGAATATAAAAATATACATTGCTGAAACCGTCATTTTTGTCGCATTAGAATTTGCGGACAAAAATATTATTTTTATTGAATATAAAAATATACATTGTTGAAACCATCATTTTTGTCGCATTAGAATTTACGGACAAAAATATTATTTTTATTGAATATAAAAATATACATTATTGAAACCGTCATTTTTGTCGCATTAGAATTTGCGGACAAAAATATTATTTTTATTGAATATAAAAATATACATTGTTGAAACCGTCATTTTTGTCGCATTAGAATTTGCGGACAAAAATATTATTTTTATTGAATATAAAAATATACATTGTTGAAACCGTCATTTTTGTCGCATTAAAATTTGCGGACAAAAATATTATTTCTATTGAATATAAAAATATACATTGTTGAAACCGTCATTTTTGTCGCATTAGAATTTGCGGACAAAAATATTATTTTTATTGAATATAAAAATATACATTGTTGATACCGTCATTTTTGTCGCATTAGAATTGGCAAAAAAAATATTGTTTTTATAGAATAAAAAGAATGGATTTTAATAGTGGGAATCGCCAAATGGTTTATATATATAAATATAAATATAAAATTTTACGAAACGAGCGCGGAAGTTCGCGTATCGACAATTGTAACTTTAAACGATTATACCGAAAGATCCGACCGTTGGATTTCCCCAAAACTAGAACCGTTAGGACCGCTTTGGGATGAGCTTTCCAACGATATAAATTTCATCAAAATCCGACGGTTAGATTTTAAGATATGTGTAAATTAAAATGTGGTAAAAACAGCGTCAGGGCCGCCCACTGACCCGAAGCGTCGTTTATTTATTTTGAGCTATTTTCAAATAAGTAAAAATAGCGATAAATAGTCATAAGTATATATGAAATGTTTTAAATGATAATTATGCGATAATTATTTGAAAAGGCCGAGTTTAACTCATTTCAAATAATTGCACGGCGATTAAATCAAAGATATAAGAAGACGATGGTTGAAGACCGGCGATCTTCTCATCGAATGGACGACGACTACTGATGCCTTGGACTGACTTGCTTCCAGGACGGGGTTGAAGCAGTAGTTGTCCGGACGTATGTGTTAGTCGTGCGGACAAGCGAGAACCTCTCAGGTGTCTCCGGTTTCGTTCAGACCCAGAACAGACTTATAAATGGATGCGTGTCTGACGTTGGAATTCATTTCATGTAATTAAATCGATTGGTATTAATATATGTCTGTTTGGTGGTAGAGAATTTATTCTCTGCTTAACACCCTGGTATATAGTAATAGTTATCGGTCGCATGGCGTGAATTGTCAATGTAGCACGCCAAGATGCAATGATCAAGGCTTTTGTTGAAAAGCAGGCCTTGTGTTTGATAATCAAAGCATAGTATGCTTAGGCATAGCTTTGTGTATAGCGAAGCCTCACGAGCCTCACACCCCGGAATGAGTCTAAAAAGGGAGATGGGAACACGGGGAGTGCACACGTTATCTTTCTAGCTAGGGTGATGTCAGGGACCTACCAGCGCTGACATTTTACTCATTGTGGATGATGGATTACGAGGTACCTCGTGTTTTTTTATAGGTTGTTAGTGGCCATATTATAGGTCCAAATGGACCGGGAAACGTGTGTTCAGGAATTGCCAATCCACGACCCTTCGGAGTGGACCGACCCTACAGCTATCCAAGGTTGCCCATAGGTGTGATCCTGAGGCATTGCTAGAGTGTCTCGCATCGGTAAGGAGCTCCTCCCTAGCCTTGACTCATGATGGAAAAACAAATCTCCAATACGACATTACGGTCTTGATTGTAAACTTATATACGGCGACATAGTAGGATGGGGTACTATGCCGCCTAAGATTAATACATTTATATTGAAATGATTAATGAAAACCTATACACACTAGTAGTAATACGTTTTACGTATTTATCATCTTTTGATCATTATAAGGTAAAACCCTATCCTCTGGTTTGCGTTGCATTGTATGATGAGACTTGGGTCTTATAATGATCTCATTTTTCTAAAAAGCATAGCGTTATTTGAACGATTTACTTTACTTATGCACTGGCAATCCAATGGAGTAAACCCGATCCGCATTAGCGGCGTCGTCCTGTGATTTGCCACGTTGTTAGATAAATTAGTTAAGAATTCTCATACCAGTCCCATGACTGACTCGTAGTTTGTTTCACTTTTGCAAACTCGGGTGCCCTCTTTCCACACGGGCAGCCAATTGACAAGTTCAGGTGATACATTCAGATTGGAGCTTGCTTGGAAGGAAGAAGAGGAAGACCTTTTCTCTAGTTTTTACTTCTGTTTTGAGACATTTTATCTTCTGTAGCTTTGATGTATGTAATGGAGTTTGAGACTTATTTCCTTTCCATTTAAACTTATTTCCCTTTTGTTGAGACTCTTTATTTGGCTAAGTTGTATCCTGTACTGCGTACTCTGATGTATTGGATATTATGATGCTGATGACATTTATTTCCGCTGAAATGGTTTATGTGTTATGATAATTATCTGAGATTTTTTTGTTGTTGTAAATATGTTGTATTCCAAAATGATTATCCTTACTTTCGAACCACGGAAGTTTGGGGTCATCACACCATCACCCTGCCATCGAACTAACCAATCACAGTCATTGAAATGCTTCACCTACTCAGCCTCCACACTACAATAAACCTCCTCCATTTTTCAGCATGTTGCTTGCACCCACATCCCGCCCCAGAAACAAAGATCGACAGTCTTTCCAATACTGACACCCCTTTCCACCACATCTGAGTATCCCCCGTGACTCCAACTTGAACCCAAGAATGCTACAGCAAATCGATCAAAGGTCTGGTGCTCCGAATGCCTTTACCTCGTCGCGCACCCTTCTAGACAACATCGCTATGTACCTCGCTCCCTCATTCATCGGAATCCTACTGTGACCGTACCGTGAACCCACATCGACTCCACTTAGTAGTCAACTAACAGCATCAGCCTCTCCCCTTACCCTGCAGGTCTGCAGGTCTTCCTACCTCCTCCATCGACGATGAACAATAGCTAACCCTAACACGCGTTGTAATAACCCGGAAATCCGAGCCAATTTAAAAAAATTTATTTTGGCAAATTTGGTGAATTTTGATTATTTAAAATGAATTATTTTAAATAATATCGACGAGAAAATTATTTTGAATATAATTCGAACGTATATATTTATATAGCTCGACGATAGAATATAAATATTTATTTTAAAATATAAATGGAATTGAAAATGGCGCGGTAGTTCGATAATTCGATTTAAAAATTCAAATGAATGTATTGGGTGCAAAATAAACCGGATTTTAGTGAAAGCAAAAATATTGGAATCTAATTGAGAATATCTTTCCAACGAATCCGAAAAATTGAAATTTCATAGCGTGGATCAAAAGATATGCCCAGTTGAAAATTCTGAATAGTCACTATGGAATTCTGGCCCTTAAAAATAACCATTTTGCAAACGACCTCGGATTTCGATGAAACCACTTTTGTTGGATCCGCGATGTCAAATTATTTCTAGGTTTCAAATTTCATGATTTTTTGAATTAATATGTGAGCGTGGCAAAGAAAAACGCGTTTGACCAGTTTCAGTTGATTTTAATCGACTGGAAAATGGCCATTTTTCAAACGGTCTCAGAATTTGACGAAATTAGTTTTGTTAAGACCGTATCATCAATACGAAGCTAGAAAATAGTTTTCTGGAATTTTTAAAGTCCATATGTGGCCCTGGTAAATTGAAATGTGCGTTCAAAATCAATATATAGATTTATATTTTGATTTTGATGGAAACTGATCGAAACATCCGAAATGGCTTACGGAACATATCCCATTTTGTTCGGAATGTAGGTAATTAGCTAGGGGCGACAGTGGTTGGGCCTCGATCGGAGTTCGAATGAAAGTCAACATTTAAGGAGGAAATATATATATATAACCTTTCACTTAACCCCCCTTCTCTTCCTTTGACCAAATCCATTTCTTTTAGTAAAATAAAAAAAATCGATTTGGAAATCGACGGAGTTCCTTCCCTTCCCACCCCCTCGTCGATCGCTCTACCACCCCCTAGCCTAGCCGCCGTCCGCCAGTACCTCCCCCCCCCCCTCCACGCCACCGTCCTCTCCTCATCGCAACGCTGAGCCCCTTTCCCCTCATGAACCCGCACTGAAATCGAGACAACCGGGAAGCCCTAGCCTCCGCGAACCCGCCGCCAACACGCCAGGGCCTAGCGCAGGCGCCTCTCCGCCTCCCGTAGCCACCTCCGCTCGAACAACAAACTCCCTCCCCTTTCACCATGTTTAACTGTAAGTTTTATATTTTATTTGTTTTAATATATTTTGAAAAATCTGATTTTTTCATATGAATACAACTATGGTAATTTCAAATCTTTATATGGATTAAACCGTGGTTTATTTTTAGAATTTTGTAGATGTTAATTTTCAGATTTTTCTTCATGATAAAAGTTATGATTTTTATTTAGATTTTTCTAGAGTGTGAAGGTTAAAATTTTATAGTTAAGAATGGTTTGGTTTTTATTAAGTTAAAGCCATGATTTTTAGAAATATAAAAGTACGATCTTTAGTTGATAAAAATATGATTTTCTTAGTTTAAAAATATGATTGTTAACTATAGAAAAATATGATTTTTCATAAGAAAAAGATACGGTTTTTGTTTAGAAAAAGCTTTGATTTTTATAATGAAGTATGAATATAAAAATATGATCTTTCTTTGATTAAAAATACGATTTTTAAGTAGAGAAAGAATGAATTTTTATAATAGAAAAGATCATATTTTTGAAATAGGAAAGATTATATTTTTAAACGAGAAAAGGTTAGATTTTTAGCTATGCAAAGTTATGATTTTTATTTATACCATAGCATAATAGAAATGTGATTTTTATATATGTAGCGTATACGGATGACGAAAGCGACAAACGGCTAGTGGCGAAGGTTTTCTACATATGAAGAGTCGCGGTGGATTGGTTTAGCTTTCGGTGAGAACTTCTCACTTTTAAATTTTGTTTTCTGGTTATAAATATATACTAGGATGTAGACGGTGTTTAGTAGCACCCGACGCCCGTCGTCCACAGACCATGGACGGCTTGTATGCTTGTTTGTTTGATTTTGATGTGTAGTTGATTGTGTGATGTGATGTGAAAGGAAATAAAATAGTTATATAGTTAAAAATATTTTATAGTTGAAAATAGAAATTTTAACGTGTATTTAAAATAAATATTTATAAACAAATCGGAGATTTGTTTATATACACTGATTTGATTGATATTGATTGGGTCGATAAATTTTACACATCGCCCAACTGCACAAATAAAATCTGTGTTTGATTGTTTGAAACCCCACACGGGTATTGGGATGATATATGACATACACTAATCCCAATAATTAGTTGTATGTCGATCGGTTGATTGATAGGCTGTTATAAGCGTTAAATATTTATGTTTGATGCTTATACAGTGTAGAACGCACTCTGGATGATGGTTGATTATTTATCATTGTTATTTTGTACATGTGTTGTACAAAATCCATATAACTAACATTATATGGTAATTGATTGGGCCTCATTCCAGTTTTGAAATAGAAATATTTGAAAAAGAAATATTTGAACTTGAATATTTGAAAATGGAAATATATGAAGCCGTGTTGATTAGATTGACGCCATTTTGACGCAAACGATATTTATATCGGTTTTATTCATTTTTTAATGAATATTGAAAGTGATTTTGAAAACGAATTTGAATTGAATTGAATATAAAACGAATTTGAATTGAATTGAATATAAAACGAATTCAAATTGAATTGAATATAAAACGAATTCGAATTGAATTGAAAATAAAATGAATTCGAATTCGAATTGAATTTGAATAGAATTGAACTCGAATTGTAATTGAATAGAAATGAATTCGAATTGAATTCGAATTGAATTGAAAACGAACTGAAATTGAATTAAAATTCGATTTGAAATCAATTTGAAATGAATTTAAAACGAATTTATATTGGAAAATTTAATTTTGATTTGAATTTGAGATGGAAGTTGTAATCGTTTGGAAAACGAATTTAAAACGGTTTTTAAAATACGTTTTGAAAGGAAATCGATGAAATATATATAATATATATATTATATGTATAGAATGGCCTGAATAGAACGCGCCGCGCTGCGGCAGTTCGTGAATTTTGACCATTGACTTCGAATTGACGTTGCGGGATATCCGACCGTCGGATTCTCTTAAAACCGGAACCGTTGGGTTCGTATCGAAAAGAGCTTTCTAACGAATATTAGAAATTTAAAATCTAACGGTTGGATTTGGAATTATGTCCAAATCAAATTTGGAAAAGGTCGCTGTAAGTGCAGTTCGATGGCCGTTGATGGAAATCGACTATACGGGCCTTGATAAAATTATTAAAAATAGTAATAATTTGTGTAAAATCATAAGAAATGATTAGTGAAGAATTGGGATGAAAAACTCCATATTTGAAAAGATAAAAATAGATTTTTATCGAAATGAACTAGTTTTGAACTAGAATAATAATTTATTTATTTTTAAAATAAATAAAGTGGATTTGAAATGGTTTTGAAAATATCCAGAATTTCCAATAATTGCATTGGAATGGATTTGAATCGAAATTGTCTTCGGAGTATTTCGATGTTGGATTTCGTGATTATACAGATATTATTATGGAAATTTGAAAGATATATATATCGTTATTTCCAATACGATATTTGTTGGTCGTAGAATTTGATATTGAATATAAGCCGATATATTTTCTATTCAGAGCCTTGTATTTAATATCAAATGTGATTTGGGTTTGTCGTGAATGGTGTCTTCATTAACACTGTTCTTAAACCCAGTTGAGGAAAAAGATTAAATCTTTTAATTTAGATTTAATTAAGTGTACCAATTAAATCACATTTTATTGGAATTGAATTGGTATTGAATTTTGGGTTTATCGTGAACAGTTTTTTAAATAACACTTGTTCTTTAACCCGATAATTAATGGAATGTGATTTTGGGTTTATCGTGAACCGTGTTTTAAAAGACACTGATTCTTTAACCCAGTTAAAGATTAAAACTAAGTGGAGTTTTAATGAATCTTTAATTAGATAGAAAAGATCGAGAATGGAGTATCACCAGTTTTACTCCAGGCGATAGTTAAATCTTTAATTAGATTTGAAAATGAAACAGTGATTGAATTTACCGATAACACCGTGGTGTTAGATATGAAGTATTACCAGTTTTACTTCAGGGGATGAATAGGTGGGGATTGGGAAATAAAATAAATGATTACTCCAGTGTGGTTCGCTAATCCCGACTAGTTTGAATTGATATTCAAAGAAGATTAAAGAATAAATTTAAAGAATTTATCTTTGATAAAATTAATGGGAACCTTTAATAAAGTATAAAAATATTTGAATAAAAGAATATTCTGAATTGGATTGAGGTGTATGTTGTGTTTGTGTCACACGTGTTTATTATATACGCTAGTTGTTCAGAAAGACCGGGTTTATCCCATTCTGAATAACTGATTCGACGTGGTGTCGAAGATGCAGACGGTGGTGGAAGACCGGAGGTCTTCACGTCGTTTGAATAATTACTGATGATCTTGATTGGGCCGTACACCCAAGAGGAGGGAATCAGTTAGTGGTCGTCCAGACATACTTGGAGATCGATGGATATGCGGGGTACTAGGTGCCTCCGGTTTCGTTCAGACCCAGAACGAACTTGTAAATGGACTCATTTCACTAACAAACTTTGCATTAAGGAGGTTTACTGTATCAGTAACCGCCTGATTTTTGCATTAGATAAGTACATATACACACACCTTTCCATATGATCATACAGCATTTAGAATCCTTTAAGAACAATGACTGCACATGGATGATGTTTTGAGTAGATGGATGATGGATGGTAGGATACGTTCTTCCTAACTTGGAGATTTCGGGGACTAAATCCTTTAAGGAGGGGAGAATGTAACAACCCGTATTTTTGAATAACATGTTATAACATAAATCAAGGCAGAATTAAACTGTAAAATCTGAATCAAGGGAAACGGGCTGTGCCATTGCGTTCGTCTCGGAAAAATACGCGAAATAGAGTCCGAGTTTTCGAAAAACGGAGTCCGTATGACCCAGATAAGGCCCGAAGAAGTTTTAGAAAAATTCAAAATAGATTTAAATACAAAAATTTCAATTTTCAGAAGTGGCGGGAAAATTCCCGCCAGACCCAGGGGGTCGACCTGGGGGTCGACTGGGGAGTCGACCTCCCCCCCAGGTCGACTGGGGAGTCGACCCTAGGGTCGACCTGGGGGTCGACCTCCCTGGTCGGCCAGGTCGGCCTGGTGCACTTAGTTGGGCTGTTTGGACCTTTTTTGGAGGCTTGTGACGGGATTTGATGGCTCTGATTGAATCTAGGGTTAATCCTATGGCTAATACTATCCTAATCTTCTATAAAAAGACCCCTAAACCTAGCCTAAATCACCATTATTCAATCCTACAACTAAACTATGTCAAATTTGTTTCTCTCATGGCCTCCACTCACATGCTAAAATTTCTATGTCTATCTATATGAGAGATTTTGAGTGCATACAAGTGTTTTCAAGCTTGTATGAGTGTTCTTAGTTTGCATTCAAGTCAAGTTGCAACATTTCTATTACAAAGCAAGGATTTTTATTGATTTGGCTCAAGGGTTTTCATTTGTAGCTTTCATATTTGGGTTTTTGGTGCTTGCATAAGGGCTTCGTCTCAATCTTTATAATAAATATTCATTTGTGTCTTCATAGCATTGTAAGCCCTTTTCTACTTTCTTTTTATTGAACTCTAAAGTTAAATGAATGATGCAAGTTTGGGTTGATCATTATGATATGCAAGTTTGGTTGATCATTATGATATGCAAGTTTGGTTGATCATTATGATATGCAAGTTTGGTTGATCATTATGCAAGTTGGTTTAATCATTATGTATGACACATGTTGCTATGTTATGCAAGTTTGGGTTGATCATTATACACATGTTATCATGTTATGCAAGTTAAACTTGAAGTTGTGAGCTTAAAGCTTCAAGCTTTATGTTGAAGGTTGCATTTTGGCAACATGGAAGTTATCATATCCCTTATGATAACTTGCATGTGAGGCTAAATGCGAACTTCTAGCAACTTCTACATGTCATTCACCACCATGTATCACTTATATGCTATGTTTGGTTTTATGCATGCTTTTGAAGCCTAATAATGCAATATGCAAGTATATGAACATATGTACATTTCGTATGCCACCATGATAAACTTGTGGCTTCAACACCTTTTTGTCATGATTATGCCAAGTTCCCTATTTTATCCTTTATGCGTTGATGCGATTATGTAAACGAGGGGATTACATTGGGATTGGGTAACATTATGACATAAACATGGTTTTTATAACATGACGTGATATGTTAACTTGTAATTATGTTTTGGAAACATAATGGACATGACACTTACAAAATATGAGTGTGGCCAACTCGAGGTTGGGTTGAGTTTGTAGCATAAATCTACCCGGACCCGCCCGGCTTAACTAGTGGCTACAAACAATAAGACCCATTGTGAGAAGTTGGTCATGTTGTGCTCGAACCCGAGGTTAGACCTAGTTGTGGTGTAAAGCTACCCGGACCCGCCCGGCTTAACTAGTAACCACTATAAAGTCTAATGTGAGAGGTTAAAGCGCATTAAGTTAATTAATGCCTCCTGATTAGGGTTAAGTCATGGTCCACTTAATACTTAACCAATTTGGGCTTGATGGGTTAATCGGGGTTAAGTCAGGAACCTTGGGTACGCTTAACCAATTTAATCCACGTTTGGATCGGGTTAACCACATTTAACCCGTTAAGAAACCCTAGTTGCATGGTCCTTTTCAGCAGTAACCTTCTAGATAGTATCATAAGACCCTAGGACTAGGCTAGGGTGGGGCACGATTACTGGGCTGATTGTAAGAGACCAAAAGAGACGGCTGAATGATGCACCGGTTGTTCAGGCGGACCATGGTCGTGCATATTAAGTCCGGAGTTGAACACGGGCACCGATAGGTTTAGACTGTGCATCCTGGAATTGTGTCTGAGGGTTACACCGTAGGGCCTGATACACCCTAGGGGTGGACCCTGCACAGTCAACTACATTACATGATTAAGCCGTATGACACCGATACACGACGAGTTAGGCTTATAGGGAGCCGATCGACTAGACCGTGTAGTTGGACCTTGATTTAGGTCACCTCATGATATTGGGCCAAGCTTGGACCAAGGGATCAATTCTTGTTTTTACTTGACATGTTGGAATGCTAGTACACCCGTGGTGCAAAACTTAACCTTGATTATGCGATGACACCTTTATCTATCTTGTTAGTTAATCATCATGCCAGTATGTTGTTATCCTTATGTTCATCTCAGCTTCTCATGCCAGTTAACTTTACTAGTTCATAGACTGATAGTAGTAGGTCTTACCTGTTTTTTTGACTGACAGTATTCTTTCGCCTCTTTTCTTCCGTTTACCCCCACCCCTCAGGTTCTCAGGGTGGGAACATTGGAGCTTAGCTTGGATCTTTATAGCTTGCTTACTGGATTTTCTCATGTACGGTTTTGGACATTGAGCTAGCTATGGTTTATCACTTCACTTTGGGGATAGTACTTTATGTATTTCAGTTTTCCAGTTTATGCTTTTATCTAGACTTTGTTTTGTTGGAAAATAATGATCAAGTACTTTGTTGTAACATGACTATGTTTTTGAAATGCTAGTTTGATCCGCTACTTTATTTGCTCTGTTTTACTTATATATTCTGTCTTGTGATATATGCATGCATGTTTACCTTGTTTAAACGCCCCTACAAAGCCAGTGTGCTTGCAAGAGTTACCCTGGCGGAGGTGGGGTGTTACATTTGGTATCAGAGCATAAGGTTTGCAAGATTTGAGCAAAAGTGTTTTTGAAACTTACCTTTTGAAAAACTATTTTCAAAACCAATTAAGTATTTTCCAAGAAAAGTCTAGTTATTTTAAAAAAAGGCTATTCCCCAAAAGCCATAGCACTATCCTTCATTTCTTCGTTCTGAATCTATCTTTTTCCTTTTTCGGTATGGTCGATCTTAACCTTCCCGAGGAGTGACCATTCCCGGATGGTTCCGGAGGTACTTGGAAGCTAGGGCCAACGATGTGGGCCCAGCAAATACCCCCAATATAACTGAGGTTCCTCCTCCTCCTCCTCAGAATCCACAAGTAGATTTCGCTAAGATTTGCAAAGACTTTAAGGCGATGGGTGGCAAGAACTTTATTGGGACAGAGACTTTTATGGAGGCACGAAATTGGTTGAAAGAAACCGAAGATCTTTTCGCTATCTTTGATGTGGAAGACCATAGAAAGGTTTTATTGGCAGCATGGTTATTAAAAGAAGAAGCTGCTTATTGGTGGGAGGTCACCAATGCTACGAGGCCTATAGAGACTTGGGCCGACTTTAGGACAAGATTTGGGCTTAAGTTTCTATCATCAGCTGAGGCGAATCTGCAATTGGAGAAGTTTATATCTTTGAAGCAAGGGGACATGACAGTGAGGGAGTATGTGAATGAGTTTAACAAGCTCGCCCGCTTCGGTTTGGACATGGTTAATACTCCCCAGAAGAAGGCTTTACGCTTTGCACGAGGGTTGAATGAGCCATTACAAGGTTTAGCTCTATCTCATATACCCATGGGGACCACTTTTGAAGGACTAGTAGACATGGCATTGCTTCAAGGAGACAACAGATAGGCTTATACTTGGGCCTGATATGATACGAGACACCTCCGAGAAAATTGAATTGGTGAGAAGACGGATGAAAGCAGCCCAAGATAGACAGAAATCCTATGCTGACAAGCGAAGGGCAGAGTTGGAATTCGAAGTGGGAGACATGGTTTCCGTGAAGGTTTCTCCTTTGCGTAATGTGGTACGTTTTGGAGCAGTTGGGAAGCTGGCACCAAGGTTCGTAGGACCCTTCCCTATCATAGAGAGAATTGGAAAGATGGCCTATAAGGTGGAATTGCCCGAGAAGCTAGCCGGAGTGCATAATGTCTTTCATGTCTCGCATCTCCGAAAGTGCCTTCATGAGTCGGCTGAGGTGGTTGAACCAAGCATTCTTGAAGACATTGAGGTAGAGAAAGAGGCAACCTTGAGAAGAGCTCCGATTCGTATCTTGGGAACAGAGGTCAAGAAACTAAGGAATCGAGAAGTCAAATTGGTGAAAGTTCAGTGGGGTGAAGCCGATGAAGATGCAACTTGGGAAACCGAGGAGAAGATGCGTAGGCTTTATCCATTTCTTTTTTAGGGTACATTTTCGATCTCTTTTCCTAATTAGCATATCTTTCTTTTTATCCATGTTTATCTTGTTATCTCGTTAAACTTGTCATGAGGACCTTAGGTAGAAACCCTTTGGATGAAACATGTATTTGAAACATGTATTTGAAACATGTTATGCTTGATGGTTGCAAGTGGTTGCAAGTGTTTACACGTGGATACTCGTGGATGCATGATGCACATTAGGCACTAAGATCGGCTCACACACTTTCATGTTGCATATGCATGAGTGCTTATACTTATTCATGGATGAAACTTGTTATGCTCTCACATGGATGTTGCATATGGATGAATGTTATGTGCACTCATGTAGAGATCATAAATTATGTTAGGAATTCGCATACATATGGACTCATTTCACTAACATACTTTGCATTAAGGAGGTTTACTGTATCAGTAACCGCCTGATTTTTGCATTAGATAAGTACATATACACACACCTTTGCATATGATCATACAGCATTTAGAATCCTTTAAGGACAATGACTGCACATGGATGATGTTTTGAGTAGATGGATGATGGATGGTAGGATACATTCTTCCTAACTTGGAGATTTCGGGGACGAAATCCTTTAAGGAGGGGAGAATGTAACAACCCGTATTTTTGAATAACATGTTATAACATAAATCAAGGCAGAATTAAACTGTAAAATCTGAATCAAGGGAAACGGGCTGTGCCATTGCGTTCGTCTCGGAAAAATACGCGAAATAGAGTCCGAGTTTTCGAAAAACGGAGTCCGTATGACCCAGCTAAGGCCCGAAGAAGTTTTAGAAAAATTCAAAACAAATTTAAATACAAAAAATTCAATTTTCAGAAGTGGCGGGAAAATTCCCGCCAGACCCAGGGGGTCGACCTGGTGGTTGACTGGGGAGTCGACCTCCCCCCTCAGGTCGACTGGGGAGTCGACCCTAGGGTCGACCTGGGGGTCGACCTCCCTGGTCGGCCAGGTCGGCCTGGTGCACTTAGTTGGGCTGTTTGGACCTGTTTTGGAGGCTTGTGACGGGATTTGATGGCTCTGATTGAATCTAGGGTTAATCCTATGGCTAATACTATCCTAATCTTCTATAAAGAGACCCCTAAACCTAGCATAAATCACCATTATTCAATCCTACAACTAAACTATGTCAAAATTGTTTCTCTCATGGCCTCCACTCACATGCTAAAATTTCTAAGTCTATCTATATGAGAGATTTTGAGTGCATACAAGTGTTTTCAAGCTTGTATGAGTGTTCTTAGTTTGCATTCAAGTCAAGTTGCAACATTTCTATTACAAAGCAAGGATTTTTATTGATTTGCCTCAAGGGTTTTCATTTGGAGCTTTCATATTTGGGTTTTTGGTGCTTGCATAAGGGCTTCGTCTCAATCTTTATAATAAATATTCATTTGTGTCTTCATAGCATTGTAAGCCCTTTTCTACTTTCTTTTTATTGAACTCTAAAATTAAATGAATGATGTAAGTTTGGGTTGATCATTATGATATGCAAGTTTGGTTGATCATTATGATATGCAAGTTTGGTTGATCATTATGATATGCAAGTTTGGTTGATCATTATGCAAGTTGGTTTAATCATTATGTATGACACATGTTGCTATGTTATGCAAGTTTGGGTTGATCATTATACACATGTTATCATGTTATGCAAGTTAAACTTGAAGTTGTGAGCTTAAAGCTTCAAGCTTTATGTTGAAGGTTGCATTTTGGCAACATGGAAGTTATCATATCCCTTATGATAACTTGCATGTGAGGCTAAATGCAAACTTCTAGCAACTTCTACATGTCATTCACCACCATGTATCACTTATATGCTAAGTTTGGTTTTATGCATGCTTTTGAAGCCTAATAATGCAATATGCAAGTATATGAACATATGTACATTTCGTATGCCACCATGATAAACTTGTGGCTTCAACACCTTTTTGTCATGATTATGCCAAGTTCCCTATTTTATCCTTTATGCGTTAATGCGATTATGTAAACGAGGGGATTACGTTGGGATTGGGTAACATTATGACATAAACATGGTTTTTATAACATGACGTGATATGTTAACTTGTAATTATGTTTTGGAAACATAATGGACATGACACTTAGAAAATATGAGTGTGGCCAACTCGAGGTTGGGTTGAGTTTGTAGCATAAATCTACCCGGACCCGCCCGGCTTAACTAGTGGCTACAAACAATAAGACCCAATGTGAGAAGTTGGTCATGTTGTGCTTGAACCCGAGGTTAGACCTAGTTGTGGTGTAAAGCTACCCGGACCCGCCCGGCTTAACTAGTAACCACAACAAAGTCTAATGTGAGAGGTTAAAGCACATTAAGTTAATTAATGCCTCCTGATTAGGGTTAAGTCATGGTCCACTTAATACTTAACCAATTTGGGCTTGATGGGTTAATCGGGGTTAAGTCTGGAACCTTGGGTACGCTTAACCAATTTAATCCACGTTTGGATTGGGTTAACCACATTTAACCCGTTAAGAAACCCTAGTTGCGTGGTCCTTTTCAGCAGTAACCTTCTAGATAGTATCATAAGACCCTAGGACTAGGCTAGGGTGGGGCACGATTACTGGGCTGATTGTAAGAGACCAAAAGAGATGGCTGAATGATGCACCAGTTGTTCAGGCGGACCATGGTCGTGCACATTAAGTCCGGAGTTGAACACGGGCACCGGTAGGTTTAGACTGTGCATCCTGGAATTGTGTCTGAGGGTTACACCGTAGGGCCTATACACCCTAGGGGTGGACCCTGCACAGTCAACTACATTACATGATTAAGCCGTATGACACCGATACACGACGAGTTAGGCTTATAGGGAGCCGATCGACTAGACCGTGTAGTTGGACCTTGATTTAGGTCACCTCATGATATTGGGCCAAGCTTGGGCCAAGGGATCAATTCTTGTTTTTACTTGACATGTTGGAATGCTAGTACACCCGTGGTGCAAAACTTAACCTTGATTATGCGATGACACCTTTATCTATCTTGTTAGTTAATCATCATGCCAGTATGTTTTTATCCTTATGTTCATCTCAGCTTCTCATGCCAGTTAACTTTACTAGTTCATAGACTGATAGTAGTAGGGCTTACCAGTCTTTTTGACTGACCTGTTTTCTTTCGCCTCTTTTCTTCCGTTTCCCCCCCCCCCTCAGGTTCTCAGGGTGGGAACATTGGAGCTTAGCTTGGATCTTTATAGCTTGCTTACTGGATTTGCTCATGTACGGTTTTGGACATTGAGCTAGCTATGGTTTATCACTTCACTTTGGGGATGGTACTTTATGTATTTCAGTTTTTCAGTTTATGCTATTATCTAGACTTTGTTTTGTTGGAAAATAATGATCAAGTACTTTGTTGTAACATGACTATGGTTTTAAAATGCTAGTTTGATCCGCTGCTTTATTTACTCTGTTTTACTTATATATTCTGCCTTGTGATATCTGCATGCATGTTTACCTTGTTTAAACGCCCCTCTAAAGCCAGTGTGCTTGCAAGAGTTACCCTGGCGGAGGTGGGGTGTTACAATATCTGTTTGGCGGCAGAGAATTTATTCTCTTATTTAACGCCCTTCTCTGAGACGCACGAGCTCAGAGGTTATATATTGATGGGTATCAAACACATGGAGTGAATTGCCTGTGTGGCATGCCTAAGTGGCAATATGATCAAGGCTTCTGTTGAAAAGCAAAGTCTTGTGGGTGATGATCAAAGCACAGCCTGTGTGGCACAGCTTTGTATAACGTGAATTCGCGAGCCTCACACCCCGGTTGTGAACCAGAAATGGGAGAGGACATCAGGGAGGGCATGCATTTCCTTCTAGCTAGAAGTGGCGTCAGTGGTTTTACACGCCCTGACGAGTTTGACTTATGTGGTTGTTGCTGTTGCGAGGCACCTCAGTTAGATCGGACGATCCGGGTCTGATGGAGTCATTCGTTGGCTCATTTACGCCCCATAGGGCGAGGAAATGTAGTGTTCAGAAATTTTAATCCACATTGGTGGACCGACCCTGACGATCCAAGGGCCCACCTGAGTCTGGGTCCTGATGCTCGGGCTAGACAGTCTCGAATCGGTAGAGGACGATCCCTGGCCTCGGTTCATAGATGGAAATCCAATTCCCAAATACGTGACTTTGCGATTTTGATTGTATAACCCATATATGGCGACATAGTGGTATGGGGCATTCATGCCGCCTATGATTGATACTTATGATTTGAAATTGATTTCTTCACTTATAGCAATAATAAAAGATTTGTTTTAACGTATCAAGCATTCTTTGGCTATTATAAGGTAAAACCCTATCCTCTGGTTTGTGTTGCATTGTGCGATGGGACCTGGGTCTTATAACAGCTTCATTGTTATTTATTTAGTATTGCACTGTTGTTTTATGCACTGGTATTCTTGGGAGGAAATCCGTTCTGTGTTATACGGCGTGGTCCCTTGATTTACCTAACTTTAAAATAAAGATTAATAACTGTTTTAGTTCTCACACCAGTCCCATGACTGACCTTGAGTTTATTGTTTTAACCTAAACTCTGGGTGCCCTTATTTTGACACGGGCAGCTAGTAGTTTTGGTTTTGCAGATTTATATTCATAGGATCCTGGTTTACAGCTGGAATGATATCCGGAAAGCTTTGTATCCGTGTATCTTCTTCAGTTGTATTTTGTATTATTTTCCGTTGCTGTAACACCCCGAAAATTCTATAACTGTGAAATTCATGAATTAAAGTATAATCAAATTCAAATTAAAGAACTAACGGAAACGGGATACGCCATTGCGTTCGTCTCGGAAAAATACGCGAAATAGAGTCCGAGTTTTCGAAAAACGGAGTCCGTATGAAGAAGATATGGCCTTCGGAAGATTTGAATTAAATTTAAAATTCAAACAGAATAAAATAATTAAAAATCGGGCCCAGTGGGCCAGGGCGGATAAACACCCGCCTAGGCCACCCAGGTCGACTGGGCTGTCGACCTGGGCTACCCATGTCGACAGGGCTGTCGACAGCCCTGTCGACAGGGGTGTCGACCTGGTCGAGCCCAGTCAACCTGGCTGGCCAGGTCGGTGTGTGGTCGAATTTCTGTGGTCTGCTTTGTCATTAGGGCTAGGTGGCGGGTTTTTATTGGTCTCTCTTCTTAATGAATGGCTACGATCTATCCAAGCAACATCAATGGTCCTAATCAATTCCTAACCTCTATATAAACAACCCTAGACTAAACCCTAATCTATTCATTCAAATTAAGAACATAGCCGCCATGTTGCTGAGGAACGACTAAGAGTAGCCGCCAACTAGAGAGGGAATTAGGAAGAAAGTTCTAAAGCCTAAAGCAATTCAAGCAACCTAAAGCCAATCAATTCAACAAAGGAATCATATCTCTTAATTAGAGAATTCGCCGCAACCATTGTAAGTAGAGTATTACTTTGGTATGAATAAACAACTGTATTGATGTGTATGCTTGAATTGTGGCAATGAAAGTAATTCATATTTGTGCAATTTATATACGTTTGGATATTCTTGAATTATGTTATTCGATTATAAAGAACTACATGCGGTAGTTCTATGCAAGTATACGTTTGTAATATTGCGCAAATTATGTAATCTATGTTGAGGCTACATGTATGTAGTTGATTGAAATTCATGCAAGTTTGGGGCTTTGTTATTATGCCATCATGATGTATATTTTTGTGCATAAATCATTTTGCAAGTAATTGAAACAAGTTTGGTTGTTATAGCTCATATGAAACTATGTTGGAATTTTGACACCATAATCCATGTATTAAGTCATGCTTTTGCAAACTTATGAATATGGCTAGGCTATGAATGATATTTGGCATAATTGAAATCCATGATTAAGTCTATCTTGAATTATATGATGACATATGCGAGACATGGCTAGGTTAGACTCAAAAATCCCTTTTTGCAAGTTTAAAGCAAACACCATGATTAGGAATATTTATGCATAAGTATATTTATACTATCGTTATGTGATTAGACTTAAATCATGATTATGTTGAACTATGTTCTTGTGTTAGTAACAAAGTATCCCCTTTGTAAACATGTAGAAACCTTATGAACATGACTTGTTTATGTTTATGCCATGGACAAATTTAACTTTACTTATGCCATGCTTATGTTTGATATTATGTCATGTTTATGCTAAAAGTATTTATGCCATGCTTATGTTTGACATTATGCTATGCTTATGCTAGAAATATTTATGACATGCTTATGTTTGACATTATGCCTAAATAAGAATATAGGTTCATGTTGTAGTTAAACCTATGCAAGTTCACATGCTTTGATTCATGTCGCCTATGTTACCACTATGCAAGTACACCAATTTCTATTTTGTATTTCCAACGTCGTATTGCAAGTTCATGCGCTCACCTTCCCCTCTTTGTGTATACGCCATAAGCCTCCCCTTTTCGCATGGCTAAATTGGGCTTTAAAAGGCTAAGCCCAAAACATATAAACGGACGTGTAAAACGGGGGAAAATAACGTTGGGTTAAAATTAACTAATGAATGAAAATATAAAATAGAAGGGCCCAAATTCAAGTATGGGTTGGGCCCGTGATTGGTGTAATCATTACACCATTAACTTAATAATGGGCCGCAAATATTTACATATAAATAAAGAAGAAAGACAAGATATGTAAATATAGAAAATACGATGTGTTTAACCCGAGATTGGATTGAGTTGTGATGTAAACCTGCCCGGAACCGCCCGGCTGTCGAGTAGTCACAACAATACCTATCCAATGTGGGAGGTTAAACATGGAGCCCAATAAGGACCCGAGGTTAGACTGAGTTGTGGCGTAAGACTGCCCGGAACCAACCGGCAACAGGCAGCCACAACAATACCTGTCTAATGTGAGAGGTCAGGGCCTTAATAAGACAATTAAGGCTGAGTCAGGATTGTTAGGATTAAGTGGACTAAAGACTTAATCAAAATGGAACATGCTAAACTAAACGGACTGGTGGGGTTAGGTTAGAAACACTTAACCAACTTAGCATGTTGGCTAGAGATAGAAAACCTAGTAACGGGGGACCCTTTTCAGCAGTAACCCTAAAAGGTGTATCAGGATACCCTGAAACTAGGCAGGGTGGGGCACGATTACTGGGCTGATTGTAAGAGGTCAAAACGACGACGGTGGTATAGCAGTGTAGGTTCTAACGGAGTGCGGGCGTGCACACACTCCGGCACAGAAAAATAAGGCACTGGACACCAGTAGCATACCTGTGCACTCTAAGGTTGTGTCGGGTTGCCACTATGGGACTTGATACACCCCATGGTGGGACCAGCATAGGTAACTACAGACATCGGGGGCCGTAAGACACATGTAACTATGCGAGTAGGAGCCGATCATCATAGAATGGATCACATCACCCTGATTTTGGGTGCCAGTTGGAAACTAGTTTATATGGGTTCAGAGATCAACATGGGGTACGATAGTATATTCGACCTTAGACAACTTAACCAAGTTTATAGTGCATGCCCACTTCTTGTTTATGCTTATCATACCCAGTTCTTTATTCATAGACAAAATAGTACTAGACTTACTCAGGCTTTATGTCTGACTCTACTTTTCTTTCGTCTTCTTTCTTCCGTTTCCCCCCCCCCCAGGTCCTCAGGGAGGGAACACAGCAGCTTGACCAGCCTTACCATCCAGCTTGAAGAAGAAGAGAAATGTATTGCTTGGACTTTCCTGTTTTGAACTATGGCTTTGGACAATCCACTATGGGGCTTTTGCAGTTTATCTATGTTTTATTTATGCTTCTTTAAATAATGTACTCAAGACAGATTATGAAAGTGTTATGTTATGTTTTTGGAAAGGATGTTGTTGTAACACGTATTTGACTTTATGAAATAAAGTTTGTTGTTCTTCCGCTGTTTTCAAATATGTGTTCTTATATCTGTCTTGTATATCTGTGACTTGTACTTATAAACCTCCACCAAAATTAGGGCATTCCCTTTGAGAGTGACCCTAACGGAGGTGGGGTGTTTCACTTGGTATCAGAGCTTAGGTTTACCAGATAAGATAAAAAGTTTTGGAAAAAAATTATTTTCAAAAAGGAAATTTAAAGAAGCATTTTTAAAAGAAAAATATTATTTTATTTTAAAAAGGCAAAGTCCACCCCCCAAAGCCATAGGAACTATCTCTTATCCTTCGTTTTGAATCTATCCTTTTCGTTTCAGCATGTCCCAAGAACTTAACTTGCCGGAAGGGGTACCAATACCTGGTTGGTTTAGACGGTTCTTAGAAGCAAGGGCCACTCAGCCAGGTCCTACCATTCCTCCTCCCCCAGCTGAAGGAAACCATCCAGCTGCAGCAGCACCTTTTCCTCCACCTCCTCCTCGGGGAAACACGTTTGCTAAGATATGTAAAGATTTTAAAGCTATGGGAGGAAGGGATTTCCATGGAACTGAGTCCTTCGTAGCAGCTAGGAATTGGCTAAAAGAAACTGAAGACCTATTCATCATCTTTGAGGTAGAGGATAGACAAAAAGTACAGTTGGCAGTGTGGCTATTGAAGGGCGAGGCTTCCTACTGGTGGGAAGTCACTAATGCTGAAAGACCAGTGGAGACATGGGAGGACTTTAGGGCAAGGTTTGAGACCAAATTTCTCTCAGATGCGGAAAGAAGTTTGCAGTTGGAAAAATTCTTATTTCTTAAACAAGGGGACAAGACAGTCAGAGAGTATGTGAATCAGTTTGATGAGCTGGCTAGGTTTGGACTTGACCTAGTCAACACCCCGCACAAGAAGGCTCTCCGTTTCGTCAAAGGGTTAAATGAGCCATTACACAGTTTGGCCATGACCCATATACCCATGGGAGCCACGTATGAAAGATTGGTGCAAATGGCATTGCTGAATGAAGAGGATAAGGGCAGGAAGAAAGAGGGTTTGCAGCCCAAGAAGACAGACTTTAAGAAAGGCGGGGAAGGCAACAAAGAGAAGAGGACGTGTAATTTCTGTGGCAAAGTGGGGCACTTAGTAAAGGACTGCCGGAAAAAGAAGGCCAAGGAGAATGGTGGGTGCTTTTCTTGCGGTCAGACGGGCCATATGGCTAAGGACTGCCCAAAGAAACGAGGACAGGGGCAGAGGACCCCAGGGGCACAGGTTCATGTGCTAGAAGCGCCACCATTGCAACAGCGAGGTACAAACACTTCTGTAGAAAGTGTAGTTTATCTTTAAGATCACCCCGTTCGCACTTTATTTGATTCCGGCGCATCACACTCATTTATCTCGTCTGCTTTAGTAGAATCTCTGCACCTAAAAACTAGTATGGTAGAGGACCCCATAATTGTTTCAAACCCAATTGGGGGCCCATCTCATTTGTCTATGATCTGTTTGGATTTGAAAATTTCTATTCTAAGTGTTGAATTCCAATGTAGTGCCTTTGTTTTGGGCTTTTCGGGGTATGGTTTGATTTTGGGTATGGATTGGCTATCCCGTAATGGGGCCATCCTTGATTGTGAGAAAAGGGTTGTTAGGCTCCTAACCCAGCTCGGTAATACTTTGGAAATTTCTTGTAATCCCTCGTATGCGGTTATGCTTAGTTATCTTGAATCGCTAGATGCCTCTGTTGAAAATTTGCAATCAGTTAGAGTGGTCCGGGAATATCCGGATGTCTTCGAAGAGGTGAAGGGCTTGCCTCCGAAGCGGGAAATAGACTTCCGCATATATCTTGTAGATAATGTAAAGCCCGTTGCGTTGCCCGTTAGACACATGGCTCCACGAGAAAGGAAAGAGCTCAGTAAACAGATTAAAGAGCTTCTAGAAAAGGGGTTCATTAGGAGGAGCATTTCAGAATAGGGCGCCCCAGTAGTGTTCGCCACTAAGGCTGAAGGTTCATTTCGCTGATGCATGAGTTGTAAAGAATCACCTTAGTAAGTACATTTGGCAACATAGTTGACATTTGTTTATTTTCAAGAGATAATTCATCTATGTGGAACCATGAGTACGCAGTTAGGCTTGAGCCAAGTATACTAGAAGGAGAATAAGTGAAAGAGGAACGAGAAATAGGTTCCAACTCATATTTTAAAAACAAGAATTAAGAAGCTACGAAATTGTGAAGTTAAAAACGGACAAAGCATAATGGAGTTAAGCTCAAGAAATGCGACTTAGAAGATTGAAGACTAGATTCGTACATAATATCTCTTCTTAAGAGTTTATCCTCTCGGTCCCATTCTCAATCCAATTTCCGTTGCAAACCCCATAGGGAGTATGACTCGCCTGTTAGTAACACATGTTGGGGCTCGAGGGTGTTCATTGGTTTGACTAAAGTTATTGGGTTTTATAGGATACAGATTAGTCTTAGGAAGGGACTCCCTTGTGACCTAAAAGGAGTCCATCATGATTAGTTGCCTAGAATCATATAGGGTGGTTGGGTTGAGTAACTCTTTGGGTGTCAGTCTGATGTTGATTTCGGTCTTCGGGGCTGATGCTTAGAGAGTTCTTCTCCTAATCAATATATATGTGGCATAGGTTTTCAGTTTTGACATTGCCTAATGGGCACAAAGTTTTTACTTGCTTCATTCGACTATACCTTTAGGTAGGACCATTCCCTATCATTGAGAAAATTTGGAAAATGGCCTATAGATTAGAGCTACCCGAGAAGTTGGCTGGAGTCCACAACGTTTTTCACGTTTCTCATCTCCGAAAATGTCTACATGAGTCTGCTGAAGTGGTAGAGCCAAATATCCTCGAAGAGGCCGAAGTGGAACGCGAAGCAACCATAAGGAAGGATCCAACCCGCATCTTAGGAACGAAAGTGAAGAGGCTACGCAACCGAGAAGTCAAGCTCGTCAAAGTCCAGTGGAGCGACGCCGAGGGAGACGCGACTTGGGAAACTGAAGCTAGAATACGTACTGCCTACCCTTTTCTGTTCGAGGGTACATCCTTGATCTTTCCTTTTCCTTAAGTTGCGCTTTTATCTATCTTTTAGGTATATTTCCTCGACCGTACCTTTTAGGTAGAATCTTTTTGGATGGAAACATGTAGTTGAAACATGTTATGTATGATGGTTGCAAGTGGTTGCAAGTGATTGCTAGTGGTTGCTCGTGGTTGCATATACACACACAATCTAGGTTTTAGATCGGCTCAGTCACTTCATATTGCATATGCATATATGTTTGCTTTCGTATGTGGTTGAACTATAATGTGTTGTCATATGGATGTTGCATTTGTATTGAATGATTGTGCACTCATGTAGAATCAAGAATAGGGAAATTTGCATACATAATGGATTCATGGCACTTACATAATTCGCATTAAGGAGGTCAGCTGAATAAGTAGACCGCCTGATTTTGCATTAGATAAGGTCATATACACACACTTCGCATATGATCATGAAGCATTAGAAGTCTTTTAAGGACAATGGATGCTCGTGTTTGATGGGTGAGTAGATGGATGATTGGATGTTAGGATATACATTCCTCCTAACTTGAAGATTTCGGGGACGAAATCCTTTTAAGTGGGGGAGAATGTAACACCCCGAAAATTCTATAACTGTGAAATTCATGAATTAAAGTATAATCAAATTCAAATTAAAGAACTAAGGGAAACGGGATACGCCATTGCGTTCGTCTCGGAAAAATACGCGAAATAGAGTCCGAGTTTTCGAAAAACGGAGTCCGTATGAAGAAGATATGGCCTTCGGAAGATTTGAATTAAATTTAAAATTCAAATAGAATAAAATAATTAAAAATCGGGCCCAGTGGGCCAGGGCGGATAAACACCCGCCTAGGCCACCCAGGTCGACTGGGCTGTCGACCTGGGCTACCCATGTCGACAGGGCTGTCGACAGCCCTATCGACAGGGGTGTCGACCTGGTCGAGCCCAGTCAACCTGGCTGGCCAGGTCGGTGTGTGGTCGAATTTCTGTGGTCTGCTTTGTCATTAGGGCTAGGTGGCGGGTTTTTATTGGTCTCTCTTCTTAATGAATGGCTACGATCTATCCAAGCAACATCAATGGTCCTAATCAATTCCTAACCTCTATATAAACAACCCTAGACTAAACCCTAATCTATTCATTCAAATTAAGAACATAGCCGCCATGTTGCTGAGGAACGACTAAGAGTAGCCGCCAACTAGAGAGGGAATTAGGAAGAAAGTTCTAAAGCCTAAAGCAATTCAAGCAACCTAAAGCCAATCAATTCAACAAAGGAATCATATCTCTTAATTAGAGAATTCGCCGCAACCATTGTAAGTAGAGTATTACTTTGGTATGAATAAACAATTGTATTGATGTGTATGCTTGAATTGTGGCAATGAAAGTAATTCATATTTGTGCAATTTATATACGTTTGGATATTCTTGAATTATGTTATTCGATTATAAAGAACTACATGCGGTAGTTCTATGCAAGTATACGTTTGGAATATTGCGCAAATTATGTAATCTATGTTGAGGCTACATGTATGTAGTTGATTGAAATTCATGCAAGTTTGGGGCTTTGTTATTATGCCATCATGATGTATGTTTTTGTGCATAAATCATTTTGCAAGTAATTGAAACAAGTTTGGTTGTTATAGCTCATATGAAACTATGTTGGAATTTTGACACCATAATCCATGTATTAAGTCATGCTTTTGCAAACTTATGAATATGGCTAGGCTATGAATGATATTTGGTATAATTGAAATCCATGATTAAGTCTATCTTGAATTATATGATGACATATGCGAGACATGGCTAGGTTAGACTCAAAAATCCCTTTTTGCAAGTTTAAAGCAAACACCATGATTAGGAATATTTATGCATAAGTATATTTATACTATCGTTATGTGATTAGACTTAAATCATGATTATGTTGAACTATGTTCTTGTGTTAGTAACAAAGTATCCCCTTTGTAAACATGTAGAAACCTTATGAACATGACTTGTTTATGTTTATGCCATGGACAAATTTAACTTTACTTATGCCATGCTTATGTTTGATATTATGTCATGTTTATGCTAAAAGTATTTATGCCATGCTTATGTTTGACATTATGCTATGCTTATGCTAGAAATATTTATGACATGCTTATGTTTGACATTATGCCTAAATAAGAATATAGGTTCATGTTGTAGTTAAACCTATGCAAGTTCACATGCTTTGATTCATGTCACCTATGTTACCACTATGCAAGTACACCAATTTCTATTTTGTATTTCCAACGTCGTATTGCAAGTTCATGCGCTCACCTTCCCCTCTTTGTGTATACGCCATATGCCTCCCCTTTTCGCATGGCTAAATTGGGCTTTAAAAGGCTAAGCCCAAAACATATAAACGGACGTGTAAAACGGGGGAAAATAACGTTGGGTTAAAATTAACTAATGAATGAAAATATAAAATAGAAGGGCCCAAATTCAAGTATGGGTTGGGCCCGTGATTGGTGTAATCATTACACCATTAACTTAATAATGGGCCGCAAATATTTACATATAAATAAAGAAGAAAGACAAGATATGTAAATATAGAAAATACGATGTGTTTAACCCGAGGTTGGATTGAGTTGTGATGTAAACCTGCCCGGAACCGCCCGGCTGTCCAGTAGTCACAACAATACCTATCCAATGTGGGAGGTTAAACATGGAGCCCAATAAGGACCCGAGGTTAGACTGAGTTGTGGCGTAAGACTGCCCGGAACCAACCGGCAACAGGCAGCCACAACAATACCTGTCTAATGTGAGAGGTCAGGGCCTTAATAAGACAATTAAGGCTGAGTCAGGATTGTTAGGATTAAGTGGACTAAAGACTTAATCAAAATGGAACATGCTAAACTAAACGGACTGGTGGGGTTAGGTTAGAAACACTTAACCAACTTAGCATGTTGGCTAGAGATAGAAAACCTAGTAACGGGGGACCCTTTTCAGCAGTAACCCTAAAAGGTGTATCAGGATACCCTGAAACTAGGCAGGGTGGGGCACGATTACTGGGCTGATTGTAAGAGGTCAAAACGACGGCGGTGGTATAGCAGTGTAGGTTCTAACGGAGTGCGGGCATGCACACACTCCGGCACAGAAAAATAAGGCATTGGACACCAGTAGCATACCTGTGCACTCTAAGGTTGTGTCGGGTTGCCACTATGGGACTTGATACACCCCATGGTGGGACCAGCATAGGTAACTACAGACATCGGGGGCCGTAAGACACATGTAACTATGCGAGTAGGAGCCGATCATCATAGAATGGATCACATCACCCTGATTTTGGGTGCCAGTTGGAAACTAGTTTATATGGGTTCGGAGATCAACATGGGGTACGATAGTATATTCGACCTTAGACAACTTAACCAAGTTTATAGTGCATGCCCACTTCTTGTTTATGCTTATCATACCCAGTTCTTTATTCATAGACAAAATAGTACTAGACTTACTCAGGCTTTATGTCTGACTCTACTTTTCTTTCGTCTTCTTTCTTCCGTTTCCCCCCCGAGGTCCTCAGGGAGGGAACACAGCAGCTTGACCAGCCTTACCATCCAGCTTGAAGAAGAAGAGAAATGTATTGCTTGGACTTTCCTGTTTTGAACTATGGCTTTGGACAATCCACTATGGGGCTTTTGCAGTTTATCTATGTTTTATTTATGCTTCTTTAAATAATGTACTCAAGACAGATTATGAAAGTGTTATGTTATGTTTTTGGAAAGGATGTTGTTGTAACACGTATTTGACTTTATGAAATAAAGTTTGTTGTTCTTCCGCTGTTTTCAAATATGTGTTCTTATATCTGTCTTGTATATCTGTGACTTGTACTTATAAACCTCCACCAAAATTAGGGCATTCCCTTTGAG
Organism: Allium sativum; assembly: GCA_030737875.1. Classification (NCBI taxonomy): domain Eukaryota; kingdom Viridiplantae; phylum Streptophyta; class Magnoliopsida; order Asparagales; family Amaryllidaceae; genus Allium; species Allium sativum. Next base: position 289,931,110 of record CM060913.1, read on the forward strand.
AGTGACCCTAACGGAGGTGGGGTGTTTCAGTTGCTATGTAATTTATTGTAATATCTGATACTTTTCTGTTGTATAATATTTGTTTATGCTCTGTATATTCTAGTAATCTGATGGAATTGTTGTAATATACAATGAAATTTTCTTCCGTCTGCATTCTAATTTGTCGTGTTCTCAACACAATCAGGCGTTTCGAACGGTCTTGATCGGTTTAGCGACTGATTCGAATCGAGCGGAATTCCTGGTCGTTTCAGCTGGTATCAGAGCTTTGGTTTACAAAGCTCAGAGAACAAGACACGTTAGAACCATACGAAAGAATTCATCAGTATTGGATTAGTAATATCCAACTAGAATGACTCGTTAGGGATAGGATCAGTAGTATCCTAGAACGAGTATGAAGAGTATATCTTTAAAGTGAAAACAAATTTTGTTTTGAAAATTTTAATCAATTATACGTATTTGAATATTTATTTATATTGATGTGGACTATCAGGTATATAAAGATTTTACGTATACGTCTGATCCGCGTGTATTTGAAGTTTTAATATACTGGATAGATATAGAATCACATTCTAGACACCCGGGATGATTCTGATGATGTGGCCACATCATCAGTATTCATGTTCGAGTGACGAAAGTGGGATCTCTATTTATTTCCTATTTGACTGGTGTGAGAACCAAAATTATATAGGGCCTATTGTTGTGATTTGGCATCAAAAATGTGATTTTTGACTATATATCAAGGTTATGAATTTGAAACGCTAATCAACTAATTGATTGATGGTTGTGTTGTCTGATTATTGTTTGATTAATTAAAATGTTTAACCATTTAGGCCAAATTGAATCAAATAGTGAATTGTATTGAAAATTAGTCGCATTTTCTTGCATATGCATGTACTTACACTGAACAGGTCATAGCAAGGAGGCTAGAGCAGAAGAATAAAATTGTTTGCCCGACAAATAGGTACATGTTTACCATAATTTACTGTTTTGTTTGGGTGATGATGATTTTATGAGCCGATTGGCTAGCCGCTTGGCTTTTTCTTTTTCTTTTGAATTGAAGAAGGCCATAGGAGGCTATATGAAATATCCCGAAGTCCCTGGTGCAGGGGAGGTTATGGCGAAATTTTTCGAAAATTTAGGGTGTTAGCCAAATTTTTGAAAAATTTGAAATGTTCTTAGAAACTGAAAAGTTGAAGAACTTAAGCCGTAATGAAAACAGTGAAAGTTGAGTTGATTTGTAAAACTACTTTCGGCTTCGTTCCTTTTCGGGGACGAAAAATTTTAAGTGGGGGAGATTGTAATAACCCGGAAATCCGAGCCAATTAAAAATTTTTATTTTGGCAAATTTGGTGAATTTTGATTATTTAAAATGAATTATTTTAAATAATATTGACGAGAAATTTATTTTGAATATAATTCGAACGTATATATTTATATAGCTCGACGATAGAATATAAATATTTATTTTAAAATATAAAAGGAATTGAAAATGGCGCGGTAGTTCGATAATTCGATTTCAAAATTCAAATGAATGTACCGGGTGCAAAATAAACCGGATTCTAGTGAAACCAAAAATATTTGAATCTAATTGAGAATATCTTTCCAACGAATCCAAAAAATTGAAATTTCATAGCGGGGATCAAAAGATATGCCCAGTTGAAAATTCTGAATAGTCGCTATGGAATTCTGGCCCTTAAAAATAACCATTTTGCAAACGACCTCGGATTTCGACGAAACCACTTTTGTTGGATCCGCGATGTCAAATTATTGCTAGGTTTCAAATTTCATGATTTTTCGAATCAATATGTGAGCGTGGCAAAGAAAAACGCGTTTGACCAGTTTAAGTTGATTTTAATCGACTGGAAAATGGCCATTTTTCAAACGGTCTCGGAATTTGACGAAATTAGTTTTGTTAAGACCGAATCATCAATACGAAGCTAGAAAATATTTTTCTGAAATTTTTAAAGTCCGTATGTGGCCCCAGTAAATTGAAATGTGCGTTCAAAATCAATATATAAATTTTTATTTTGATTTTGATGGAAACTGATCGAGACAACCGAAATGGCTTACGGAACATATCCCATTTTGTTCGGAATGTGGGTAATTAGCTAGGGGCGACAGTGGTTGGGCCTCGATCGAAGTTCGAATGAAAGTCAACATTTAAGGAGGAAATATATATATATATATATATATATATATATATATATAACCTTTCACTTAACCCCCCCTTCTCTTCCTTTGACCAAATCCATTTCTTTTAGTAAAATAAAAAAAATCGATCTGGAAATCGACGGAGTTCCTTCCCTTCCCCCCCCCCCTTGTCGATCGCTCTGCCACCCCCTAGCCTAGCCGCCGTCCGCCAGTACCTTCCCCCCCCCCCTCCACGCCACCGTCCTCTCCTCATCGCAACGCTGAGCCCCTTTCCCCTCATGAACCCGCACTGAAATCGAGACAACCAGGAAGCCCTAGCCTTCGCGAACCCGCCGCCAGGGCCCAGCGCAGGCGCCTCTCCGCTTCCCGTAGCCACCTCCGCTCGAACAGCAAATTCCCTCCCCTTTCACCATGTTTAACCGTAAGTTTTATATTTTATTTGTTTTAATATATTTTGAAAAATCTGTTTTTTTAATATGAATACAACTATGGTAATTTCAGATCTTTATATAGATTAAACCGTGGTTTATTTCTAGATTTTTGTAGATGTTAATTTTCAGATTTTTCTTTATGATAAAAGTTGTGACTTTTATTTAGATTTTTCTAGAGTGTGAAGGTTAAATTTTTATAGTTAAGAACGGTTTGGTTTTTATTAAGTTAAAGCCATTATTTTTAGAAATATAAAAGTACGATCTTTAGTTGATAAAAATATGATTTTCTTAGTTTAAAAATATGATTGTTAACTATAGGAAAATATGATTTTTCATAAGAAAAAGATACGGTATTTGTTTAGAAAAAGCTTTGACTTTTATAATGAAGTATGAATATAAAAATATGATATTTCTTTGATTAAAAATACGATTTTTAAGTAGAGAAAGAATGAATTTTTATAATAGAAAAGATCATATTTTTGAAATAGGAAAGATTATATTTTTAAACGAGAAAAGATTAGATTTTTAGCTATGTAAAGTTATGATTTTTATTTATACCATAATATAATAGAAATGTGATTTTTATATATGTAGCGTATACGGATGACGAAAGCAACAAATGGCTAGTGGCGAAGGTTTTCTACATATGAAGAGTCGCGGTGGATTGGTTTAGCTTTCGGTGAGAACTTCTCACTTTTAAATTTTGTTTTCTAGTTACAAACATATACTAGGATGCAGACGGTGTTTAGTAGCACCCGACACCCGTCGTCCACAGACCATGGACGGCTTGTATGCTTGTTTGTTTGATTTTGATGTGTAGTTGATTGTGTGATGTGATGTGAAAGGAAATAAAATAATTATATAGTTAAAAATATTTTATAGTTGAAAATAGAAATTTTAACGTGTATTTAAAATAAATATTTATAAACAAATCGGAGATTTGTTTATATACACTGATTTGATTGATATTGATTGGGTCGATAAATTTTACACATCGCCCAACTACACAAATAAAATCTGTGTTTGATCGTTTGAAACCCCACACGGGTATTGGGATGATATATGACATACACTAATCCCAATAATTAGTTGTATGTAGATCGATTGATTGACAGGCTGTTATAAGCGTTAAATATTTATATTTGATGCTTATACAGTGTAGAACGCACTCTGGATGATGGTTGATTATTTATCGTTGTTATTTTGTACATGTGTTGTAGAAAATCCATATAACTAACATTATATGGTAATTGATTGGGCCTCATTCCAGTTTTGAAATAGAAATATTTGAAAAAGAAATATTTGAAATAGAATATTTGAAAATGGAAATATATGAAGCCGTGTTGATTAGATTGACGCCATTTTGACGCGAACGATATTTATATCTGTTTTATTCATTTTTCAATGAATATTGAAAATGATTTTGAAAACGAATTTGAATTGAATTGAATATTAAACGAATTTGAATTGAATTGAATATAAAACGAATTCAAATTGAATTGAATATAAAACGAATTCGAATTGAAAATAAAATGAATTCGATTTCGAATTGAATTTGAATAGAATTGAACTCGAATTAAAATTGAATAGAAATGAATTCGAATTGAAATTGAATTGAATTGAAAACGAACTGAAATTGAATTAAAATTCGATTTGAATTGAAATCAATTTGAAATGAATTTAAAACGAATTTATATTGGAAAATTCAATTTTGATTTGAATTTGAGATGGAAGTTGAAATCGTTTTGAAAACGAATTTAAAACAGTTTTTAAAATACGTTTTGAAAGGAAATCGACGAAATATATATATATTATATATATATATATATATATATATATATATATATATATATATAGAGTGGCCTGAATAGAACGCGCCGCGTTGCGGTAGTTCATGAATTTCGACCATTGACTTTGAATTGACGTTGCGGGAGATCCGACCGTCGGATTCTCCTACAACCATAACCGTTGGGTTCGTATCGAAAAGAGCTTTGTAACGAATATTAGAAATTTGAAATCTAACGGTTGGATTTGGAATTATGTCCAAATCAAATTTGGAAAATGTCGCTGTAAGTGCAGTTCGATGGCCGTTGATGGAAATCGACTGTACGGGCCTTGATAAAATTATTAAAAATAGTAATAATTTGTGTAAAATCATAAGAAATGATTTGTGAAGAATTGGGATGAAAAACTCCATATTTGAAAAGATAAAAATATATTTTTATCGAAATGAACTAGTTTTGAACTAGAATAATAATTTATTTATTTTTAAAATAAATAAAGTGGATTTGAAATGGTTTTGAAAATAACCAGAATTTCCAATAATTGCATTGGAATGGATTTGAATCAAAATTGCCTTCGGAATATTTCGATGTTGGATTTCGTGATTATACAGATATTGTTATGGAAATTTGAAAGATATATATATATATCGTTATTTCCAATACGATATTTGTTGGTCGTAGAATTTGATATTGAATATAAGCCGATATATTTTTTATACAGAGCCTTGTATTTGATATCAAATGTGATTTGGGTTTGTCGTGAATGGTGTCTTCATTAACATTGTTCTTAAACCCAGTTGAGGAAAAAGATTAAATCTTTTTATTTAGCTTTAATGAAGTGTACCAATTAAATAATATTTAATTGGAATTGAATTGGTATTGAATTTTGGGTTTATCGTGAACAGTGTTTTAAATAACACTTGTTCTTTTACACGATAATTTATGGAACGTGATTTTGGGTTCATCGTGAACCGTGTTTTAAAACACACTGATTCTTTAACCTAGTTAAAGATTAAAACTAAGTGGAGTTTTAATGAATCTTTAATTAGATTGAAAAGATCGAGAATGGAATATCACTAGTTTTACTCCAGGCGATAGTTAAATCTTTAATTAGATTTGAACGTGAAATGGTAATTGAATTTACCGATAACACCGTGGTGTTAGATATGAAGTATTACCAGTTTTACTTCAAGGGATGAATAGGTGGGGATTGGGAAATAAAATAAATGATTACTTCGGTGTGGTTCGCTAATCCCGACTAGTTTGAATTGATATTCAAAGAAGATTAAAGAATAAATTTAAAGAATTTATCTTTGATAAAATTAATGGGAACCTTTCCCAAAGTATAAGAATATTTGAATAAAAGAATATTCTGAATTGGATTGAGGCGTATGTTGTGTTTGTGTCACACGTGTTTATTATATACGCGAGTTGTTCAGAAAGACCGGGTTTATCCCATTCTGAATAACTGATTCGACGTGGTGTCGAAGATGAAGACGGTGGTTGAAGACCGGAGGTCTTCACGTCGTTTGGATAATTACTGATGATCTTGATTGGGCCGTACACCCAAGAGGAGGGAATCAGTTAGTGGTCGTCCAGACGTACTTGGAGATCGATGGATATACGGGGTACTAGGTGCCTCCGGTTTCGTTCAGACCCAGAACGAACTTGTAAATGGACTGCGTGTCTGACATTGGATTTTAGTCTGTGTGATTCATTTCTATTAAATATATATCTGTTTGGCGGCGGAGAATTTATTCTCTTGCTTAACGCCCTTCTCTGAGACGTACGAGCTCAGAGGTTATATATTGATGGGTATCAAACGCATGGAGTGAATTGCCTGTGTGGCATGCCTAAGTGGCAATATGATCAAGGCTTCTGTTGAAAAGCAAAGTCTTGTGTGTGATGATCAAAGCACAGCCTGTGTGGCACAGCTTTGTGTAACGTGAATTCGCGAGCCCCACACCTCGGTTGTGAAACAGAAACGGGAGAGGACATCAGGGAGGGCATGCGTTTCCTTCTAGCTAGAAGTGGCGTCAGTGGTTTTACACGCCCTGACGAGTTTGACTTATGTGGTTATTGCTGTTGCGAGGCGCCTCGGTTAGATCGGACGATCCGGGTCCGATGGAGTCATTCGTTGGCTCATTTACGCCCCATAGGGCGGGGAAACGTAGTGTTCAAGAATTTTAATCCACATCGGTGGACCGACCCTGACGATCCAAGGGCCCACCTGAGTCTGGGTCCTGAGGCTCGGGCTAGACAGTCTCGAATTGGTAGAGGACGATCCCTGGCCTCGGTTCATAGATGGAAATCCAATTCCCAAATACGTGACTTTGCGATTTTGATTGTATAACCTATATATGGCAACATAGTGGTATGGGGCATTCATGCCTCCTATGATTGATGCTTATGATTTGAAATTGATTTCTTCACTTATAGCAATAATAAAAGATTTGTTTTAACGTATCAAGCATTCTTTGGCTATTATAAGGTAAAACTCTATCCTCTGGTTTGTGTTGCATTGTGTGATGGGACCTGGGTCTTATAATAGCTTCATTGTTATTTATTTAGCATTGCGCTGTTGTTTTATGCACTGGTATTCTTGGGAGGAAACTCGTTTTGTGTTATATGGCATGGTCCCTTGATTTACCTAACTTTAAAATAAAGATTAATAACTGTTTTAGTTCTCACACCAGTCCCATGACTGACCTGGAGTTTATTGTTTTAAGCTAAACTCTGGGTGCCCTTATTTTGACACGGGCAGCTAGTAATTTTGGTTTTGCAGATTTATATTCACAGGATCTTGGTTTACAGCTGGAATGATATCCGGAAAGCTTTGTATCCGTGTATCTTCTTCAGTTGTATTTTGTATTATTTTCCGTTGCTATGTAATTTATTGTAATCTTTGATACTTTTCTGTTGTATAATATTTGTTTATGCTCTGTATATTCTTGTAATCTGATGGAATTGTTGTAATATACAATAAATTTTCTTCCGTCTGCGTTCTAATTTGTCGTGTTCTCAAAACAATCAAGCGTTTCGAACGGTCTTGATCGGTTTAGCGATTGATTCGGATCGAGCGGAATTCCCTGTCGTTTCATGCGTTGTGAAAAATCGTGCTTTAGGAGTAAGGATCGAATCCAAAATGAAGTGTTCAAACGTGTAGCCTTCACTCACTGGAGTTGAACGGATCCAAAATTGTGGTATTACATGGAGTATTTTATTTATAAAATTTTGATGAAGAAATCTGAGAAAAGGGGGAAAAGGTATGACTTTGATTTTGAAGTGTATGGTTTACTGAGGGATAAAATGAACGAGAGGGAAGTAAAAAGAGAGAAGAGAGGATTTTGATTTTATTCCATTTGATTACATTTGAGGCTTGTTCTTCTTTGATTTTGCAGAGAAACAAAATGAAATGAATAAGGGTGGTGGCGATATTTTATAGATGAGGGATGCTTTCTGGTTAAGGAAATGAAGGCAGGTGTTTACTTGGTATGATTTATCTAAGGTAGGTTCCAATACGTGCATGGTTTATTTTAGTTTTGAATTAACCAATACGATTTTAATCAATTAAATTATCCCATTGATTACGAACTCCTATTCGAATGCAATAACTGGCATTTCTAGGGTTATACCATTATTCTGAACACACTGGAACAAGTTTCGAAGCCCAATTCGATCATATGGAGAAGATATAGATTTAAATCGATATAAATTAAATTCAAAACAATTAATTTTTCAATAATAAATTAATATTATTATCTATATATTCAAATATAATATCTATTCATCATCTGAAATATTTCAGTTCAAATAAAATTTCGGATTGAATTATTTCAGACTCTAGTATTACGATGGTTATATATAATCGAAATAAATTGTATTTCGATTTCTAAATCGATAACTCAATATAAAAATTCTGCTATATTATTAATTAAATATTTAAAACAATACTAAATAGTTAAAATTAATCGATCAAAAACTGGGTCGTTACATTCTTCCCCCTTAAAATAATTTCGTCCTCGAAATTAGGTAGGAAAAATGCCTTAAACCCATTTATTTTCAAACTCATTTATGTTGAAACTCAACACTTTATACTTCTGCAATTTAGTTCTACCAAAACTTTTGGTCTTCATTCATATGCTTTCCAATTGATTTTAATCAATTTATTCGCTTTGATTAACTTGCTTAAGTTAAATTTAATTCTCATAATTTAAATTCCCGGGATTTTATTTCAAATCCATTTGAAATCACATAAATATGTACATATATTTATTTTCATTTCAAATTCAAAACATTTGAATTTTCCAAAACAACTTTTTTTCTTTCAAACAAATTTCCAATAAAACTTTTTCTCAGGTAGCAATCCATCACTTAGAAACTCGAAAATGAACACTGATGATGTTGCAGTCATCATCAGAATTATTTTCCAGTGACTGAAGTGAGTTCAGTGCTTTATCACTTTCAAAATCTATCAAAAATGATTTTTATTCAAAAATCCTTCCAAACAAGGCTATATTATTTGATATTCTTAAGAAAATATTTTTCCAAACATCCAGGATTTTAAATTCTTAATTCTGATTATGAATCCAATTCCAGTTCATCTTATTTGTATATTTAATTCATATACAAGTTATATTTGGTTATATATAACCATTCAAAATTTATAATCTTACTTGATTATAATTTTAACATCCAACACATCCATATATTATAATAATTTCAGAAAATTATTATTTTTCTATCAAAATAGAATTTTGACTAAAATTATTTCATTTAGCCACTTAAAAACAATATCGTGTTCAATCTTCTGTTCAAGTGTTTAGAAATTCCTATCGACTTTGTGGCATCCCACTATTCGATCAGAATTCATAAGCCACTTAACAGACTATCCAACTCAATATAAAATACTTTTAATATCAATTTACAAATACATGCTCTCTCATATATACGCTCAACTCATTCTAGGGTTCTACTGACCCTATCTCTAATGAGCAAAACCCCATCAAAGCCTAGGTATTCGCTCAACCTAAGCTCTGATACTAACAGTAATGGCCCGCAAATCCGTACTATCTGAGTTGACTACATATATCACACGTCCAACCCAAATATCACAGAAATACGAATCATTTTTTTGGAAGAAAAAGGTAGAAGAAGAACAGATATAACAACACAGAATCTCACATCGCAGCGGAACAAAATATAATATATCATAACTTTTTAAATACAAAATTTTAACTGTATAACATACATTTATCAGAGTACAACACTTACGACATAGCGGTAATAAAAATGATATATATCTAACACTGAAGCTTCCTGCTCCAAGCTCCTTTAGATAGATCTGTAAAATCCTGAACTACTTGACTGGCCATACAAATTTGGGCGCCCAAGAGTTTAGGTAAAACAAAACAAAATAAACTCCGGGTCAGTCATGGGACTGGTATGAGTGAACAACTTAAAACAGTTTGAGAAAATAAACGATATCTCATAAGACCACGCCGTATAACACGGAACGGGTTTTTCCCTTATGAAAATCCAAATACTTGATTTAACTTTCAAAATCCTTTTGAAAGAAACGATAATCTTTATATCAAAACTCTTTTGATATTATAATAATGTCTAAATCAAATAAATAGAAATCTAGTGGAACGCTTTCATCTCACGTTCCACATACATATAATATACAATCAAAAACCGCGAGCACTTATTGGGTAATGCATTTCCAACTATGACAAGGTATGGAACCACCTTCCGATAGTGTATCGCTAGAGGAGAATACACTAGGTTCAATAAGAACATCTTGTTACCCGACCACTCATTTCGCTTCAGTGTATCGAATGTATATCACCAACGGTTGGGATCAGCAACCGTTTTCCCGAATGGGACATCATCGAATAGAATAAGGAATTAAATGAATTTCTCAAGATAGGTGATAATACACCCTAATGGAAGCTACCCATATAGCCATGCTGCCTGCCGGATTTTTGTCATTTCCCGGTTGTTAAGGTCTGAGGCTACGATTACTTGCAATTCATTTATAACACAATCACTATGAATGCCACATTATCAGATCCGTTAATCATTAATTGATTTGCATAAACATATTCTGGATATTATGCTAGGAGAATAAATTCTCCGCCACCATATATATTTATACAGACCAACATATGCGATCATTGGAAATACTCTGTCCGACATCCATCCATTTACGTTCATTCTGGGATTGAACGAAACCGAAGGCACCATTTCTATTAATAGAAAAAGTCCTTGTACTTCACTCCGTCTTCGATTATCTTCATATAATCTGATTCGCAACGCTACTGCTAATACGGAATGATTCACGGATAATAACCCAACCGATCTCTCCATATTGACAACGATTACTGGCAAATACTTTGATAGTCGGTTATTTAACTATCGAAGAAAAACAAACATTCAACCAAAGCATCAAACAAATCACTGAGCCCTTTAATTAATATTTCATTAATTAAAACACTTCTCCATTTCCTTATCCATATTCATTAACACGATATTTTCGATAATCATCTTGACCTATTACGCTATTTGGAAAACATTTCCATATATCGCCTTCTTTTATTTTCTATACTTAGAAAATATATCCTATTTATAATTGGAAAACATTCCAGTTACTTATCTCTTCCACGACCATTCATTTATATTCTATACTCAGGAAATATTTATTATTATATTTCCAAATTTCCACTTACTTGGGTTAAAACGAATGTTGTATAAAACATCGTTACAATATCCCAAAATACTGCATCCAACTAAACGCTTTAAACATCTTTCTTTGAGACTGAATCTTGATGTTTATCAGTTAGTAACGAAATCAATCAAGTTGGGGTATAATTACCTCGCGGACCTTGACTGAATAACATCTTTAACTTCAAAACAGACAAGACCACTTATCTCAAATTATCAACACCATAAAAACCACTTATTCATTTTTAAAAACGTATATATATATTTCTTTCTATTACCAGATTTTCGATTTCCTTTTTGTTTATAATATTCTATTTTTAAGTTCGTTTCCTTACCAGATTCTATATATATTGATATATAGATTTCTAATCATCAAATTATCTTAAAAATATTCTAACTCCTTAAATTTCCGGAAAAATTCTCCATAACCTCAGTTGTACTGGGCGATAGTTCAAACCTCAACTCGCCTCTCTCGGCCCTTTCCATTCAAAAAGAAAATCAAAAAAGCCAAGTGGCTTGCCGATTCGGCGCATAAAATCTCGTATGGAATTTAAACGTATACCTTTATGTCGGGCACTTGAATTATAACCTTCATACACTTCATCCCATACCTGTCTAACCCATATACATTCGTTCCTAATTTTATTCCAACTCAATCTGGCCATTTTAACTAAATTCGCTAATTTATTCTTTAATTAGCTCTTTTGCCCATTTCACTTTCTATTTGAACATATCACATTCAAATATAATTTTAACTTGCTTATAACAAATCGGATTACATTTTCGATTCAAGTTTCATATTCGATTTCGAATATGAATATACAAACCCCTTTTCTGATCCAAAACCCAATTTCGATTCAAAATTCATTAACTAATTATTCTTCAGATTAGTTAATTCTATTCAACAATTAAACATCTGATTTGATTTTGTTTCAAAATTCATTTCATTACTCCACTAGAGTTCAGATATTATTTATAACTCAAATCCGGATTTTTCCTAAATGAAATTCGGATTTTATTTTACTTACAATCCTTTTATTTATTTCAATAAACCGTTATGGTTTTATAATGGTTATGGCACCGTTTTTCTGGAAAATTGATTTTAACAAAACTCAAAATTCATTCAACGAAATCCAGATTTTTCTCTTTCATTAGAAAACTATTATCAAATCGGTCCTGGCGATTCTTGTTTCAAAGAATTCTGACTTAAACTGAGTTTTATACACTCAATTGAAGTTCGAAACGCCTAATTATGAACTACTGCGCTGCGGCGAGTTCGTTTTAATTATATTTATATATATAAACTTCGATTATAATAAATTCAACTCATTCTAATATATTTTTAATATGTATCAAATTAGTTTCCCAATTCAACATAATATTTTCGATTATCTAAAATTGTCGATTTTTCCTTACTCGGTGATATATTTATTTATACTTCGATCTTCTATATTTAATTCCAATTCCTTTTATTAATAAATTATTTATAAAATTCGATATAATCGAATTTCTATTATAAACCCGTTGAATTCTTCTCAATTCAGCTTATATTCCGAATTCCGAAATATAATCCATCGTTTTGTTTCAAAACACTTCCCAATTTACTTTTAAATTCCTATTTGAATTTAAATGGTTTAAATTATCCAAATGATAATTTATTTCACCAAATTTATAACACTATTTATAAATTCAACTTGCCTGTTTCATATATTTAAACAAGTTCTCTTTTCAATTTTCTATTTGAAACTCCATCCCTTTGATATTTCGAATTGCGGAATAAAAACCGTTGTTCCCTTTCAAATGATTTCAAATTCTATTTTTTTATTCATAATTTAATTTAAATATTCAAATTACCTCCTGATAATTAATTCATTATATTCATAAACACCATTTATAAATTTCCTTGTTTTATATTTAAACAAGTCTATTTCGAAATCTATTAAAAACCAAAATCTTATTTTGGAAATTTCCATTTATAATAACTTATATATATAACACCCAATTTATTTTCACATTCAATTTAACTTCTATTTAAATAAATTCGAATTAATCGAATTCAAATCATAAATCCTTACAGATTTAGTTTAGTTCAATTTATATTCTGAACATCAGAATAAACTCCATCATTTATTTCTTTAAAACGATTTCCCCATTTCTATTTTTAAACTCACATTTGAATTTAAATATTCAAACTATCCAATGATAATTTTTCAACTTTATTTATAAACACTGTTTATAATTTCACTTCAAATCTCGTATTATTAATTTATAATCAACGTTTATAAATTTACTACTTGTTTTATGTATTCAAACAAGTTAATATATTTATAGTCCAATTTAAATTCAAATTCTATTTTAGATAAAAGAATTTTCCCTTTAAATTTAAAAAATACCAATTATCAACCATGGATTTTCTAATACATCATATATGACAATATATATGAGAACAAACAAATAATAATATTTTTGAGGAATCCAGTGGGATTCCTCATAAAATCATCATCACCCAAACAAAACAGTAAATTATGTAGTAAACATGTACCTATTTGTCGGGCAAACAAATTTTATTCTCTGGCTCTAGCCTCCTTGCTATGACATGTTCAATGATATACATGTATATGCAAGCAAATGCGACCAATTTTCAATACAATTCAATATTTGATTCAAATTAGGCATAATGGTTCAAAATTATCAAACAATTAAACAAACAACACAAACATCAATCAATTAGTGGATTAGAGTTTCAAATTCATAATTTGATATATATAAAGAAAATCATATTTTGATGCCAAATCACAACAATAGGCCCTATCTAATTTTGGTTCTCACACCAGTCTAATGGAAATATATAGAAATCACACCTTCGTCACTCGAAAATAAATGCTGATGATGTTTCGAACCACCATCAGAACATTGTCGGGCTACTAGAGAGCGGTTCTATATCTACCCGGTATATTAAAACTTCGAATATACGTTTGCAAGGCGTATATGCAAATTCTTTATATACTGGACTATCCAAATCAATATAAATAAATAATCAACTACGAATAATTGATTTAAATTTTCAAAACAAAATTGGTTTTCATTTTAAAAATATACTCTTCACACTCGTTCTAGGATACTACTGATCCCATCTCTAACGAGTCATTCCCGTTGGATATTACTAATCCAACATCTGATGAATTCTTTCGTATGGTTCTAATGTGCCTTATTCTCAGAGCTTTGTAAACCAAAGCTCTGATACCAAATGTGACGTCAAAGAATTTCGCTCGGTCCGAACCAGTCGCTAAACCGACCCAGACCGTTCGAAACGCCCCATCGTTGAGAACACGACAAAATAGAACGCATACAGAAGAACATTTCAATGTATATTACAACAATGCATCAGATTACAAGAATATACAGAGTACAAATGAAAATTACACAGAAATATCAGAGATTTAAATTACATTTAAATACATAGCAGCGGAAAACAATACAATACACAACTAGAAGAGACATACGGATACAAAGCTTTCCGGATATCGTTCCAGCTGTAAACCAGGATCCTGTGAATATAAATCTGCAAAAACCAAAACTAGCTGCCCGTGTCAAAATAGGGGCACCCAGAGTTTAGGTCAAAACAATAAACTCCTGGTCAGTCATGGGACTGGTGTGAGAACTAAAACAGTTATTAATCTTTATTTTAAATCATTAGGTAAATCAAGAGACCACGCCGTATAACACGGAACGGGTTTCCTCCCAAGAATACCAGTGCATAAAACAAACAGCGCAATGCTAAATAAAGAAAAAATGAAGCTGTTATAAGACCCAGGTCCCATCACACAATGCAACGCAGCCGAGGATAGGGTTTTCCCTTATAACAGCCAAAGAATGCTTGATACGTTTAAAACAAATCCTTTGATACTATAATAAGTGCATAGTGTATAAAACAACTTCAATCATAAATATCAATCATAGGCGGCATGAATGCCCCATTCCACTATGTCGCCATACTAGGTTCTACAATTAAAACCGCAAATGTCACGTATTCAGAAGTTGGATTTCCATCTATGAACCGAGGCAAAAGATAGTCCTCAACCGATTCGAGACAATCTAGCCCATGTCTCAGGAACAGCCGCAACTGCCCCATGGAGCGACAGGGCCGGTCCACCGATGTGGATTATTATGCCTGAACACTACGTTTCCCCGCCCTTTGGGGCGTAAATGAGCCAACGAATGACTCCATCGGACCCGGATCGTCCGATCAAACCGAGGCGCCTCGCAACAGCAACAACCACATAAGTCAAACTCGTCAGGGCGTGTAAAACCACTGACGCCACTTTTTAGCTAGAAGGAAACGCATGCCCTCCCTGAGGTCCATCTCCCGTTTCTGGTTCGTACCGGGTGTGAAACTCGCGAATTCACGTTACACAAAGTTGTGCCACACAGGCTATGCTTTGATCATCACCACAAGACTTTGCTTTTCAACAGAAGCCTCGATCTATTGCCACTTAGGCATGCCACACAGGCAATTCACTCTATGTATTTGATATCCATCAGTATATAACCCCTGAGCTCGTATGTCTCAGAGAAGGGCGTTAAGCAAGAGAATAAATTCTCCGCCGCCAAACAGATATATATTTAATAGAAATCAATCACACAGACTAAAATCCAATGTCAGACACACAGTCCATTTACAAGTCCGTTCTGGGTCTGAACGAAACCGGAGGCACCTAGTACCCCGCATATCCATCGATCTCCAAGTACGTCTGGACGATCACCAACTGTTTCCATCTTCTTGGGTGTACAGCCCAATCAAGATCATCAGTTATCACCCAAACGACGTGAACACCTCCGGTCTTCGACCATCGTCTTCATCTTCGACACCACGTCGAATCAGTTATTCAGAATGGGATAAACCCGGTCTTTCTGAATAACTCGCGTATATATTATAAAAGTGTTACACAAACACAACATACGCCTCATTCCAATTCAGAATATTCTTTTATTCTAATATTCCTATACTTTGGGAAAAGTTCCCGTTAATTTTATCCAAGATAAATTCTTTAATTTTATTCTTTAATCTCCTTTGAATATCAATTCCAACTAGTCGGGATTATCGAACCACACCGAAGTAATCATTTATTTTATTTTCCCAATCCCAACCTATTCATCCCATGAAGTAAAACTGGTAGTACTTCATATCTAACACCACAATGTTATCGGTAATTCAATTACCATTTCACGTTCAAATCTAATTAAAGATTTAACTATCGCTTGGAGTAAAACTGGTGATACTCCATCCTCGATCTTTTCAATCTATTTAAAGATTCATTAAAACTCCACTTAGTTTTAATCTTTAACTGGGTTAAAGAATCCGTGTCATTTAAAACACGGTTCACGATAAACCCAAAGTCACATTCATTAATTATCGGGTTAAAGATCGAGTGTTATTTAAAACACTGTTCACGATAAACCCAAAAATCAATATCAATTCACTTCCAATTAAATATTATTTAATTGGTACACTTCATTAAATCTAAATAAAAAGATTTAATAATTTCTCAACTGGGTTCAAGAACAGTGTTAGTGAAGACACCATTCACAACAAACCCAAATCACATTCGATATTCAATACAAGGCTCTGAATAGAAAATATATCGGCTTATATTCAATATCGAATTCTACGACTAACAAATGCCGTATTGGAAATAACGATATAAATATATATCTTTCAAATTTCCATAACAACACCTGTATAATCACGAATTCCAACATCGAAATATTCCGAAGACAATTTCGATTCAAATCCACTCCAATGCAATCATTGGATATTCTGGTTATTTTCAAAACCCTTTTTAAATTCCATTTATTTATTTAAAAATAAATAGAATTATAATTCTAGTTCAAAACTAGTTCATTTCGATAAAAATCTATTTTTATCTTTTCAAATAGGGAGTTTTTCATCCCAATTCTTCACAAATCATTTCTTATGATTTTACACAAATTATTATTTTTTTTAATAATTTTATCAAGGCCCGTATAGTCGATTTCCATCAACGGCCATCGAACTGCACTTACAGCGACCTTTTTCAAATTTGATTTGGACATAATTCCAAATCCAACCGTTAGATTTCAAATTTCTAATATTCATTAGAAAGCTCTTTTCGATACGAACCCAACGGTTCCGGTTTTAGGAGAATCCGACGGTCGGATCTCCCGCAATGTCCGTTTGAAATCAATGGTCGAAATTCACGAACTGCCGCGGCGCGGCGCGTTCTATTCAGGCCATTATATTATATATATAATATATATTTCATCGATTTTCTATTCAAAACGAATTATATAAATAGTTTTAAAATTCGTTTCAAAATCTATTTCAACTTCCATTTCAATTCAAAGCAAAATTGAATTCTTCTTTATAAATTCGTTTCTAAATTCATTTCTATTCAATTCAAATTTCAATTCAATTTGAATTCATTTCAATTCGCTTTCAATTCAATTTGAATTCGTTTTCAATTCAATTCATTTCGAAATCGTTTTCAATTCAATTCATTCCGAAATCGTTTTCAATTCAATTCATTTCGAAATCGTTTTCAATTCACTTTGAATTCGTTTTCAATTCACTTCATTTCGAAATTGTTTTCAATTCACTTCATTTCGAAATCGTTTTCAATTCACTTTATTTCGAAATCGTTTAAAATCGATATAAATATCGTTCACGTCAAAATGGCGTCAATCTAATCAACACGGCTTCATATATTGATATTTTCAAATATTCCATTTCGAATATTTCTATTTCAAATATTTCTATTTCTAAACTGGAATGAGGCCCAATCAATTACCATATAAAGTTAATTATATGGATTTTCATACAACACATGTATAATAGCATTGAAAAATAATCAACCATCAACCAAAGTGCACTACACTGTATAAGCATCAAATATAGATATCTAACGCTTTTAACAGCCTGTCAATCAATCGATCGACATATTTAATCAATCAGGATGAGTGAACTTCAAATTTCATCCCAACACCCGTGTGGTGTTTCAAACAATCAAACACAAATTTTATTTGTGCAGTTGGGCGATGTGTGAAATTTATCGACCCAATCAATATCAGTCAAATCAGTGTATATACAAACAAATCGGCCGATTTGTTTATAACTATTCATTTATTCACATTCACGTTAAAAATTATATTTTTAACGATAAAACATTTTATTTCAACCTATGAATTTCTATTCAATTCATTTATTCAATAAAATGATCTTTTTATTTTCTAACATATTTTAGAAAATTTCGGCGGCATAACGGCACGATACTAGAAACGGGACAAGGCCTAGCCTTATCCCCGGTCTAGTGAAGGCCCACGCCATTCACACATCAATCATATCAATTTCAATTTCACCAAAACAATCAAATCCAAATCAAATAATCTAACCAACTAAACAACCAATCAAACAAGTCCATGGTCTGTGGACGGGTGTCGGGTGCTTCTAATAAGCACCGTCTGCATCCTAGTATATATATATATATATAACTAGAAAAGTAGAATTTGAGTGAGAAGTTCTCACCGATAGCTATCCAATCATCTTGACTCTTCTTCTCGCCTTTTTATCATCTTCTTGTGCCCGTAGTCACTATATATAAAAATCACACATTTTTATATTTCGATGTCTTTAAATAAAAATCACATTTTTATTTATTCACTTTCAATTTAAAAATCATATTTTTATAATCTCTTCATATATTTAAAAATCGAATTTTTACTATGCTATTCAATATATAAAAATCGAATTTTTGATTCGAAGTTCAATATATAAAAATCCTATTTTTCTATCGAAGTTCAATATATAAAAATCCTATTTTTCTATCGAAGTTCAATATATAAAAATCCTATTTTTCTATCGAAGTTCAATATATAAAAATCCTATTTTTAATATGCCACTAGTATAAAAATTATATTTTTAACTTGTACATCATATAAAAATTATATTTTTATTTCATTACTTATATAAAAATCATATTTTTATTTCGCTACTTCTTTAAAAATCTAATTTTTATATTCCTCCCTTCATGCTAAAAATCCTGTTTTTATTATATAACTTCATGCATAAATGTAAATAAAAATAAAATCTTTCATACTTCAAAAATTAGATCTTTTGGTTTATAAAATCAAATCTTGACCTTGTTAAAAATACGATCTTGTCAAAGTTAAAAATACGATCTTTTCCTCATTAAACATATAATCTTTGTCCCATTAAAATTATACTTTCTTTACATTAAATTCATCATTTTATTTTCAGTTTTATATAAGCAAATAATAAAAAAACTGAAATAAAATGAAATAAACAAAATTTACCTTTGTTTTGAATAGAAGGGGGGCTTGTCCGTGGCTTTACGTTCACAAAAAAAAGGGGAAAAGGGTGAGCGAGGCGGAGGAAAAGAGGTTGAGCGTCGAGGGGGGGGGGGAGGTCAGTCAGAGGCGGAGGGTGGCGTGGAGGAGGCCTGGAGGTGGTGCGATTTACGAGAAGGGGAGCGATGGAATCGCTGCGCGATTTTCAGAGAGAGGGAGGGAGCGAGAGTAGAGGGAAGGAGGGGTTGAGGTCGGAGGGTGCGTTCGTCGACGAGGTGGTGGAGGCGACGACGTCGGTCGGGGCAGGGTTGGCGGCGCGATGTCCTAGGTTTTTTTTTTCTTTTCCGATTCGAAATGAATCGTGGGGGGGGGGGGGGGGGGGCAGAGTGGATGTAGGTGGAGGGAGAGAAAATATATTTTATTTTATTTCGCAAAAAGTTGACTTTCACATACGACCTCGAAATGAGGCCCACCGCCTGTCGTCCATAGCGTTTTACCCCCATTCCGAACACAATGGGTTATTTATCGCAGGCCAATTCGATCGTTACGATCAGTTTCCGCTGAATTTACATTTAAATCGCTATATTGAATTTTAAACGTACATTTCAAATTACCGGGGTCACATACGAACTTTAAAAATTCCAGAAAAATATTTTCTAGCTTCGTATTGACGATACGGTCCTAACAAAACTAGTTTCGTTGAATTCTGACTCCGTTTGAAAAATGGCCAATTTCCAGTCGATTAAAATCAACTGAAACTGGTCAAATGCGTTTTCCTTTGCCACGCTCACATATTGATTCGAAAAATTATGAAATTTGAAACCTAGCAATAACTTGACACCACGGACCCAATAAAAGTGGTTTCGTCGAAATCCGAGGTCGTTTGCAAAATGTCCATTTTTAAGGGCCTGAATTCCATAGCGACTATTAAGAATTTTCAATTGGACATATCTTTTGATTCCCGATATGAAATCTTGATTTTTCGGATTCGTTGGAAAGATATTATCAATTAGGTCCTAATGTTTTTGGTTTCACTAAAATCCGGATTGTTTTGCACCCGGTACATTCAATTGAAGTTTGAAATCGAATTATCGAACTACCGCGCCATTTTCAATTCTATTTATAATTATATATAAATATTTATATTCTAACGACGACGCGTATAATATATACGTCGAGTTCTATATTCAAAATGAATTTCTCGTCGATATTATTTAAAATAATCCATTTTAAATGTTCGAAATTCGCTAAAATTGCCAAAATAAAAATTTCAAACTGGCCCGCATTTTCGGGTTATTACAATCTCCCCTACTTTAAACTTTTCATCCCCTAAAAGGAACAAAGTCGAAAGTGGTTTGAGTAATAAGCTCTATATTCGATCTGGCTTCCATTCTCCAACTTTTCAGTTTTGAGAATTTTCAAAATTTCAAAAATTTGGCTAACACCCTAAATTTTCGAAAAATTTCGCCATAACCTCCCCTGCACCGGGAGCATCGGGGAATTTCAAATAGCTTCCCCGGTCCTTCAGATCTCAAAAAGAAAAAGAAAAAGCCAAGCGGCTAGCCAATAGGCTCATAAAATCATCATCACCCAAACAAAACAGTCAATTATGTAGTAAACATGTACCTATTTGTCGGGCAAACAAATTTTATTCTCTGGCTCTAGCCTCCTTGCTATGACCTGTTCAATGATATACATGTATATGCAAGCAAATGCAACCAATTTTCAATACAATTCAATATTTGATTCAAATTAGGCATAATGGTTCAAAATTATCAAACAATTAAACAAACAACACAAACATCAATCAATTATTGGATTAGAGTTTCAAATTCATAATTTGATATATATAAAGAAAATCATATTTTGATGCCAAATCACAACAATAGGCCCTATCTAATTTTGGTTCTCACACCAGTCTAATGGAAATATATAGAAATCACACCTTCGTCACTCGAAAATAAATGCTGATGATGTTTCGAACCACCATCAGAACATTGTCGGGCTACTAGAGAGCGGTTCTATATCTACCCGGTATATTAAAACTTCGAATATACGTTTGCAAGGCGTATATGCAAATTCTTTATATACTGGACTATCCAAATCAATATAAATAAATAATCAACTACGAATAATTGATTTAAATTTTCAAAACAAAATTGGTTTTCATTTTAAAAATATACTCTTCACACTCGTTCTAGGATACTACTGATCCCATCTCTAACGAGTCATTCCCGTTGGATATTACTAATCCAACATCTGATGAATTCTTTCGTATGGTTCTAATGTGCCTTATTCTCTGAGCTTTGTAAACCAAAGCTCTGATACCAAATGTGACGTCAAAGAATTTCGCTCGGTCCGAACCAGTCGCTAAACCGACCCAGACCGTTCGAAACGCCCCATCGTTGAGAACACGACAAAATAGAACGCATACAGAAGAACATTTCAATGTATATTACAACAATGCATCAGATTACAAGAATATACAGAGTACAAATGAAAATTACACAGAAATATCAGAGATTTAAATTACATTTAAATACATAGCAGCGGAAAATAATACAATACACAACTAGAAGAGACATACGGATACAAAGCTTTCCGGATATCGTTCCAGCTGTAAACCAGGATCCTGTGAATATAAATCTGCAAAAACCAAAACTAGCTGCCCGTGTCAAAATAGGGGCACCCAGAGTTTAGGTCAAAACAATAAACTCCTGGTCAGTCATGGGACTGGTGTGAGAACTAAAACAGTTATTAATCTTTATTTTAAATCATTAGGTAAATCAAGAGACCACGCCGTATAACACGGAACGGGTTTCCTCCCAAGAATACCAGTGCATAAAACAAACAGCGCAATGCTAAATAAAGAAAAAATGAAGCTGTTATAAGACCCAGGTCCCATCACACAATGCAACGCAGCCGAGGATAGGGTTTTCCCTTATAACAGCCAAAGAATGCTTGATACGTTTAAAACAAATCCTTTGATACTATAATAAGTGCATAGTGTATAAAACAACTTCAATCATAAATATCAATCATAGGCGGCATGAATGCCCCATCCCACTATGTCGCTATACTAGGTTCTACAATTAAAACCGCAAATGTCACGTATTTGGAAGTTGGATTTCCATCTATGAACCGAGGCAAAAGATAGTCCTCAACCGATTCGAGACAATCTAGCCCATGTCTCAGGAACAGCCGCAACTGCCCCATGGAGCGACAGGGCCGGTCCACCGATGTGGATTATTATGCCTGAACACTACGTTTCCCCGCCCTTTGGGGCGTAAATGAGCCAATGAATGACTCCATCGGACCCGGATCGTCCGATCAAACCGAGGCGCCTCGCAACAGCAACAACCACATAAGTCAAACTCGTCAGGGCGTGTAAAACCACTGACGCCACTTTTTAGCTAGAAGGAAACGCATGCCCTCCCTGAGGTCCGTCTCCCGTTTCTGGTTCATACCGGGTGTGAAACTCGCGAATTCACGTTACACAAAGCTGTGCCACACAGGCTGTGCTTTGATCATCACCACAAGACTTTGCTTTTCAACAGAAGCCTCGATCTATTGCCACTTAGGCATGCCACACAGGCAATTCACTCTATGTGTTTGATATCCATCAGTATATAACCCCTGAGCTCGTATGTCTCAGAGAAGGGCGTTAAGCAAGAGAATAAATTCTCCGCCGCCAAACAGATATATATTTAATAGAAATCAATCACACAGACTAAAATCCAATGTCAGACACACAGTCCATTTACAAGTCCGTTCTGGGTCTGAACGAAACCGGAGGCACCTAGTACCCCACATATCCATCGATCTCCAAGTACGTCTGGACGATCACCAACTGTTTCCATCTTCTTGGGTGTACAGCCCAATAAAGATCATCAGTTATCACCCAAACGACGTGAAGACCTCCGGTCTTCGACCATCGTCTTCATCTTCGACACCACGTCGAATCAGTTATTCAGAATGGGATAAACCCGGTCTTTCTGAATAACTCGCGTATATATTATAAAAGTGTTACACAAACACAACATACGCCTCATTCCAATTCAGAATATTCTTTTATTCTAATATTCCTATACTTTGGGAAAAGTTCCCGTTAATTTTATCCAAGATAAATTCTTTAAATTTATTCTTTAATCTCCTTTGAATATCAATTCCAACTAGTCGGGATTATCGAACCACACCGAATTAATCATTTATTTTATTTTCCCAATCCCAACCTATTCATCCCATGAAGTAAAACTGGTAGTACTTCATATCTAACACCACAGTGTTATCGGTAATTCAATTACCATTTCACGTTCAAATCTAATTAAAGATTTAACTATCGCTTGGAGTAAAACTGGTGATACTCCATCCTCGATCTTTTCAATCTATTTAAAGATTCATTAAAACTCCACTTAGTTTTAATCTTTAACTGGGTTAAAGAATCCGTGTCATTTAAAACACGGTTCACGATAAACCCAAAGTCACATTCATTAATTATCGGGTTAAAGAACGAGTGTTATTTAAAACACTGTTCACGATAAACCCAAAAATCAATATCAATTCACTTCCAATTAAATATTATTTAATTGGTACACTTCATTAAATCTAAATAAAAAGATTTAATCATTTCTCAACTGGGTTCAAGAACAGTGTTAGTGAAGACACCATTCACGACAAACCCAAATCACATTCGATATTCAATACAAGGCTCTGAATAGAAAATATATCGGCTTATATTCAATATCGAATTCTACGACTAACAAATGCCGTATTGGAAATAACGATATAAATATATATCTTTCAAATTTCCATAACAACACCTGTATAATCACGAATTCCAACATCGAAATATTCCGAAGACAATTTCGATTCAAATCCACTCCAATGCAATCATTGGATATTCTGGTTATTTTCATAACCCTTTTTAAATTCCATTTATTTATTTAAAAATAAATAGAATTATAATTCTAGTTCAAAACTAGTTCATTTCGATAAAAATCTATTTTTATCTTTTCAAATAGGGAGTTTTTCATCCCAATTCTTCACAAATCATTTCTTATGATTTTACACAAATTATTTTTTTTTTTAATAATTTTATCAAGGCCCGTATAGTCGATTTCCATCAACGGCCATCGAACTGCACTTACAGCGACCTTTTTCAAATTTGATTTGGACATAATTCCAAATCCAACCGTTAGATTTCAAATTTCTAATATTCATTAGAAAGCTCTTTTCGATACGAACCCAACGGTTCCGGTTTTAGGAGAATCCGACGGTCGGATCTCCCGCAATGTCCGTTTGAAATCAATGGTCGAAATTCACGAACTGCCGCGGCGCGGCGCGTTCTATTCAGGCCATTATATTATATATATAATATATATTTCGTCGATTTTCTATTCAAAACGAATTATATAAATAGTTTTAAAATTCGTTTCAAAATCTATTTCAACTTCCATTTCAATTCAAAGCAAAATTGAATTCTTCTTTATAAATTCGTTTCTAAATTCATTTCCATTCAATTCAAATTTCAATTCAATTTGAATTCATTTCAATTCGCTTTCAATTCAATTTGAATTCGTTTTCAATTCAATTCATTTCGAAATCGTTTTCAATTCAATTCATTCCGAAATCGTTTTCAATTCAATTCATTTCGAAATCGTTTTCAATTCACTTTGAATTCGTTTTCAATTCACTTCATTTCGAAATCGTTTTCAATTCACTTCATTTCGAAATCGTTTTCAATTCACTTTATTTCGAAATCGTTTAAAATCGATATAAATATCGTTCACGTCAAAATGGCGTCAATCTAATCAACACGGCTTCATATATTGATATTTTCAAATATTCCATTTCGAATATTTCCATTTCAAATATTTCTATTTCTAAACTGGAATGAGGCCCAATCAATTACCATATAAAGTTAATTATATGGATTTTCATACAACACATGTATAATAGCATTGAAAAATAATCAACCATCAACCAAAGTGCACTACACTGTATAAGCATCAAATATAGATATCTAACGCTTTTAACAGCCTGTCAATCAATCGATCGACATATTTAATCAATCAGGATGAGTGAACTTCAAATTTCATCCCAACACCCGTGTGGGGTTTCAAACAATCAAACACAGATTTTATTTGTGCAGTTGGGCTATGTGTGAAATTTATCGACCCAATCAATATCAGTCAAATCAGTGTATATACAAACAAATCGGCCGATTTGTTTATAACTATTCATTTATTCACATTCACGTTAAAAATTATATTTTTAACGATAAAACATTTTATTTCAACCTATGAATTTCTATTCAATTCATTTATTCAATAAAATGATCTTTTTATTTTCTAACATATTTTAGAAAATTTC
The DNA here is from genome assembly GCA_030737875.1 of Allium sativum. Classification (NCBI taxonomy): domain Eukaryota; kingdom Viridiplantae; phylum Streptophyta; class Magnoliopsida; order Asparagales; family Amaryllidaceae; genus Allium; species Allium sativum. The sequence continues at coordinate 289,956,917 of CM060913.1, forward strand.
GGCGGCATAACGGCACGATACTAGAAACGGGACAAGGCCTAGCCTTATCCCCGGTCTAGTGAAGGCCCACGCCATTCACACATCAATCATATCAATTTCAATTTCACCAAAACAATCAAATCCAAATCAAATAATCTAACCAACTACACAACCAATCAAACAAGTCCATGGTCTGTGGATGGGAGTCGGGTGCTTCTAATAAGCACCGTCTGCATCCTAGTATATATATATATATAACTAGAAAAGTAGAATTTGAGTGAGAAGTTCTCACCGATAGCTATCCAATCATCTTGACTCTTCTTCTCGCCTTTTTATCATCTTCTTGTGCCCGTAGTCACTATATATAAAAATCACACATTTTTATATTTCGATGTCTTTAAATAAAAATCACATTTTTATTTATTCACTTTCAATTTAAAAATCATATTTTTATAATCTCTTCATATATTTAAAAATCGAATTTTTACTATGCTATTCAATATATAAAAATCGAATTTTTGATTCGAAGTTCAATATATAAAAATCCTATTTTTCTATCGAAGTTCAATATATAAAAATCCTATTTTTCTATCGAAGTTCAATATATAAAAATCCTATTTTTCTATCGAAGTTCAATATATAAAAATCCTATTTTTAATATGCCACTAGTATAAAAATTATATTTTTAACTTCTACATCATATAAAAATTATATTTTTATTTCATTACTTATATAAAAATCATATTTTTATTTCGCTACTTCTATAAAAATCTAATTTTTATATTCCTCCCTTCATGATAAAAATCCTGTTTTTATTATATAACTTCATGCATAAATGTAAATAAAAATAAAATCTTTCATACTTCAAAAATTAGATCTTTTGGTTTATAAAATCAAATCTTGACCTTGTTAAAAATATGATCTTGTCAAAGTTAAAAAATACGATCTTTTCCTCATTAAACATATAATCTTTGTCCCATTAAAATTATACTTTCTTTACATTAAATTCATCATTTTATTTTCAGTTTTATATAAGCAAATAATAAAAAAAAACTGAAATAAAATGAAATAAATAAAATTTACCTTTGTTTTGAATAGAAGGGGGGCTTGTCCGTGGCTTTACGTTCACAAAAAAAAGGGGAAAAGGGTGAGCGAGGCGGAGGAAAAGAGGTTGAGCGTCGAGGGGGGGGGGGAGGTCAGTCAGAGGCGGAGGGTGGCGCGAAGGGGGCCTGGAGGTGGTGCGATTTACGAGAAGGGGGGCGATGGAATCGCTGCGCGATTTTCAGAGAGAGAGAGGGAGTGAGAGCAGAGGGAAGGAGGGGCTGAGGTCGGAGGGTGCGTTCGTCGACGAGGTGGTGGAGGCGACGACGTCGGTCGAGGCAGGGTTGGCGGCGCGATGTCCTAGGTTTTTTTTTCTTTTCCGATTCGAAATGAATCGTGGGGGGGGGGGGGGGCAGAGTGGATGTAGGTGGAGGGAGAGAAAATATATTTTATTTTATTTTATTTCGCAAAAAGTTGACTTTCACATACGACCTCGAAACGAGGCCCACCGCCTATCGTCCATAGCGTTTTACCCCCATTCCGAACACAATGGGTTATGTATCGCAGGCCAATTCGATCGTTACGATCAGTTTCCGCTGAATTTACATTTAAATCGCTATATTGAATTTTAAACGTACATTTCAAATTACCGGGGTCACATACGAACTTTAAAAATTCCAGAAAAATATTTTCTAGCTTCGTATTGACGATACGGTCCTAACAAAACTAGTTTCGTTGAATTCTGACTCCGTTTGAAAAATGGCCAATTTCCAGTCGATTAAAATCAACTGAAACTGGTCAAACGCATTTTCCTTTGCCATGCTCACATATTGATTCGAAAAATTATGAAATTTGAAACCTAGCAATAACTTGACACCACGGACCCAACAAAAGTGGTTTCGTCGAAATCCGAGGTCGTTTGCAAAATGTCCATTTTTAAGGGCCTGAATTCCATAGCGACTATTAAGAATTTTCAATTGGACATATCTTTTGATTCCCGATATGAAATCTTGATTTTTCGGATTCGTTGGAAAGATATTATCAATTAGGTCCTAATGTTTTTGGTTTCACTAAAATCCGGATTGTTTTGCACCCGGTACATTCAATTGAAGTTTGAAATCGAATTATCGAACTACCGCGCCATTTTCAATTCTATTTATAATTATATATAAATATTTATATTCTAACGACGACGCGTATAATATATACGTCGAATTCTATATTCAAAATGAATTTCTCGTCGATATTATTTAAAATAGTCCATTTTAAATGTTCGAAATTCGCTAAAATTGCCAAAATAAAAATTTCAAACTGGCCCGCATTTTCGGGTTATTACAATAAATAATAGCCACAGTAATATTTTAATGCAAGCAAACAACCAACGAACAATTATTTTAACGAATAAAATAATTCTAAATAAAAATATGAGTGAGATTTACTCACATTGATTTTTGTTTGTCAAATATCCCATCTTTAATCCATATCGTTGCATCTACGAATCGACTTAAATCGTCCCAAATGAATTTATCACCTTACTACTTGAATAACTACAAAGTCGTTCGACCATCACCGACGGCTCCGTTTTCAACTTAATACCACAACAACACCACCGTACTGACCTCAACACTGCTATAAACTTCTAGTTCCAGTCACCCCGACCACCAGCATCACCTTTAGACCATTATCCTGCCATCGAACTAACCAATCAGAGTCATTGAAATGCTTCAACTACTCAACCTCCACACTGCAATTAACCTCCTCCATTTTTCATCCTATTGCTTGCATCCAAATCCCGCCCCAGAAACAAAGATCGACAGTCTTTCCAATACTGACACCCCTTTCCACCACATCTGAGTATCCACCGTGACTCCAACTTGAACCCAAGAACGCTACAGCAAATTGATCAAAGGTCTGGAGCTCGGAATGCCCTTTACCTTGTTGCGTACCCTTCCAGACAACATCGCTACATACCTCGCTCCCTCATTCATCGGAATCCTACTGTGACCGTATCGTGAACCCACATCGACTCCACTTAATCGTCAACTACCAGCATCGGCCTCTTCCCTTACACCGCAGGTCCGCAGGTCTTCCTACCTCCTCCATCGACGATGAACAATAGCTAACCCTAACATACGTTGTGAAAAATCGTGCTTTAGGAGTAAGGATCGAATCCAAAATGAAGTGTTCAAACATGTAGCCTTCACTCACTGGAGTTGAACGGATCCAAAATTATGGTATTACATGGGGTATTTTATTTATAAAATTTTGATGAAAAAATCTGAGAAAAGGGGGAAAAGGTATGACTTTGATTTTGAAGTGTATGGTTTACTGAGGAATAAAACGAACGAGAGGGAAGTAAAAGCGAGAAGAGAGGAATTTGATTTTATTCCATTCGATTTCATTTGAGGCTTGTTCTTCTTTGATTTTGCAGAGAAACAAAATGAAATGAATAAGGTTGGTGGCGATATTTTATAGATGAGGGATGCTTCCTGGTTAAGGAAATGAAGGTAGGTGTTTACTGGGTATGATTTATCTAAGGTAGGTTCCAATACGTGCATGGTTTATTTTAGTTTTGAATTAACTAATACGATTTTAATCAATTAAATTATCCCATTGATTACGAACTCCTATTCGAACGCAACAACTGGCGTTTCTAGGGTTATACCATTATTCTGAAGACACTGGAACAAGTTTCGAAGCCCAATTCGATCATATGGAGAAGACATGGATTTAAATCGATATATATTAAATTCAAAACAATTAATTTTTCAATAATAAATTAATATTATTATCTATATATTCAAATATAATATTTATTCATCATCTAAAATATTTCAGTTCAAATAAAATTTCGGATTGAATTATTTCAGACGCTAGTATTACGATGGTTATATATAATCGAAATAAATTGTATTTCAATTTCTAAATCGATAACTCAATATAAAAATTCTTCTATATTATTAATTAAATATTTAAAACAACTAAATAGTTAAAATTAATCGATCAAAAACTGGGTCGTTACAGTTGTGATTTATCGATGACATGCATGTCTAATTTGGAGCAACCAATTTTTTTTAGTGATTTGAAGTTTATTCATTATTAGAACGGTGATATTTGTTCTCATGGTATTATTGGATGCTGTTTTGAAACTAGGGTTCTAGGTGGAGCTTGGATGACATATATGGAATATAGTATCAAGGTGGAGATTGTTAGGTTTTTTCGTGATACAACATTCCTCATATATGTAGATCTTGGATATATTTGAGTCTATATGCAATAATGACTCAAATTCATTTTCTATTTTATGGGTTTCCTAGATTGTTTGAAGATTGATTAATTACATCTTTTGAAGATTTGGAAGATTTTATGGAGCAACTAGTTGCCTCTTTTATTGCATTAGAAAAGACAACAAATTATCTACATGGGAAGACTTATGGAATTATTCAATGGCTTCTTAAAGAAGATATTTTGTCAATGTTATTATAAATAGGCATTATATTGTTCATTATTTGTATGTGGGAGAAAATGACTATTCTCTTTAAGTTTTAGGATTTGAGTTATCTTCTCAATTTTAGTGTTTCTTGTAATTTGTTGGTGGTTTAATAAAAAATTTGTTCTGGTAGAATAATTTTATCATTATTTTTCTTCACTTCTTATCTCTTCTAAAATCTAATTGTGTAGAGATCATAAAATCCCTACATATATTACCAGTGTACCGTTGTTAGCATAAAAATCACAATTGAGAAGATATAGTGCACCACGATAGTAGGGAAAAATAAATTCCAATTCTTTATCATGTTATCTCTGGACCCATAATTTTTAAGAAACATTTGCCAGTTGCACAATATTGACATGAAACCTATCTGCCTTCAGAGAGTGTTTAAGAGAGTTCTATAACATCCAAAAACTTAACAATGCTTATATACCCCAGATTTACAAACTAAAATGAAACGAATGCCTAAACTATGCTGCCATGTCATGATGTTCCTATGAGATACAAACTATCTTTATGCATGTATCCATAACAAACTGTTTGTTAACATTTTTTGTTTTTTTGGTAAAGCAATCTTTTACAGAATTCAAAAACAGAAAATTTCATTCAATTTCAAGAATGGAGATTAACTGTAATGACCCGCATTTTCTGCGATATATAATTAATTTATTTAATTATATAATTGGTGATTTAGAGAAGTTAATGATCGTTTAATTAAATAATGTTGAATATTTAATAAATAATTATAATATAATAATATATTATAATGTCGAAATAGTCGGAAATAGTGAAATTCACAATATCGTGTGAATTGAATAGCATACGAGATTTGGTGGAGTTTCAATTCGAAACATAATAACGATTATATTGAATCGACGACAGTTGAACGTATAGTTTATAATATATTTATAAACGAGCTTGAAATGGCGCTGCAGTTCGTAAATTGGCGATTCGAACTTCAACTGAATGTACAGGATTCGACAATTGGAGAGAACGCCATTTGGATTAAACCCATCCATAGAAATACCAAGCCAAACATTGTGTCCTTCAATAGCAAATTCTGGCCACCGACTTTTGACTGATCTCCATTCAGCTGAATCTATAGGATGTCGCATGGAATTCCAAGATGGTGTAGCTTCCTTGTGCCATTGCATTTTACGAGCTATCCGTGGTATAGTGTACAATCTACTTAATCTTGGACTTATAGGAAAGTATCTTAAAACTTTTCTTGGTTCTTTCGTTAATTTGACCTCCCCTAACACTGTTTTTTTAGTTTTGTAACTTGTTTTATGGCACACAGGACATTCTTTCGCATCAACATTTTCTTTCCCAAATAATATACAATCATTGACACAAGCATGTATATGCTTCGCCTTCATTCCCAAGTCCTTTATTATTTTCTTCATCGTGGGATACTTGTCAGGTAAATTATTTTCTTTTGGAAGCCAATGTTTTAATCGCTTAAACAACTCATTCACACTATTTCTCGACAAGTTAAATTATTTTTTAAGGTTCTGAAGCTCAACAATTACACCTAACGTTGTAATCCCCTCTTCGCAAGTAGAATAAAGTTTTTCATTTGCTTTGTCCGCGTATTTTTTGTGCTTCTCTCAAAAGTAAGAATGATAATTGTTTGTATTTGTCTGTTGAACTTCCTCTTCATCACTAGTTTGTGACATATTATGCACTCCAAAAGCATCGTCTATGAGATTTCTAAGAGCCCCTTCTACACAATGGTCGGTTCAAATTTGATCTTGGATACGAGGATCTGAAATAATATTTTTTGTATGATTCATCCCCGTGTTATTGTTGCTCATCTCTCCATAGAAAAACCACCTATTGTATGTTTTAATCATACCATGAATGATTAAGTGTTTCTCAGTGCTTTCCAGCGAGAGCTTTTTAGAGTTCTTGCACTTAATACAAGGGCAGGTGCAAATTTCAACATCGCGAGATGAGTGATTCTTCACAAAACTAATGAAGTCTCGATCGCCTTGCTTATATTCTTCAATACTTCTATGTGGACTTTTAATCCACTCTCTTGAACTTGAGTTAGACATAAATTTCAAAATTTACCTTTTGGACCTATCAAAGAAAAATATAGAATAAATACTTTAATTTGAGTTAGACATAAATGGTCTGAGTGTTAAGTGCCAAGTATACACAATCAAAAAAGCACTACTAAAATCCCTAGACCATGCAGCATATGTTTATAGACTAAGCATGTGCCGGTAAGTTTCCAGTTTAAAACAAAGTAAGGCAGCATGGTAAGATTCATAAACATGGTAAAAAGAAGCAAAATATAAATCACAGTCAGGGTAGACATATTAATTAGAACCAGTAAAACAAAAACAGTCATGTAACATGCCAAATTCAGCAGCTAGTATGAAAGGTCAAGACATTTTCTCAAATTTAGCAATATATATACTAGTACCGAATACTTCAAAACAACGCATATAAATACCATATATATAATTCAGATTCATAAAGGACTGGTATATATTTCATACAACTTCATATACAGGTGCATACTTATCATATATGCGTGCTCAAGCTGACATGTATATAGGGTCCAATATGTTTTAAATCTTGTTAAACTCATTTCAGATTTCCAGAAAGAACACACATGTATCCCATATAACGATATGAATAACATGTATATACTAAGCCATAACGCTCAGGTTTGCTAAGCCATATGGCTCAGAAAAACTGAGTGTTACGGCTCAACAAAGCAGAGTGTTACGGCTCAGCAAAACAAGGCCGTAGGCTCAGTTTTTCTGAGCCATAAGGCTAAGAAAAACTGATCCACAGGCTTAGCAAAATTGAGCCTTATGGCTCAGCAAAACTGAGCCGTAACGCTCAGTTTTATGGCTCAGTTTTGCTGGGCCATAAGGCTCAGAAAAACTGAGCATTACAACTCAGTTTTGATGAGCCATAAGGTTCAGTTTTGCTGAGCATATCAACATGCTCAGTAAACAGTATAATCACGACAGTTAACAACACAGGTCATGACAGTAAATTCGAATGCAAACATGACAAGGGATATGCAAACTTGAATGTCAGTAAACTACTGAAAACTTAATTCTATCATATTAACCAATAGTTGTAAAAAATTATCTTAATTTACCTACTGTTTCCTTTGAGATTTTATATTTCAATCTTTTTTTTCCTCACACACAGGCCTTTTGGTTTGCGAATTATTTGAACATCGCACAATTTTATGACAAATTAATATTGCAAACTTGGAAATGTTCCGTTTTTACAAGGTGTCAGCTTAATAGCAATGTATTGTGAGAGAGGTCAATAGTCATATTCAACATTCTTTTGCTGGTCATGTCTTGTTAATTTCCCAGTCTACACAAGTTACCGATATGGAATTTGGATTTTCTGGACTAATGGAGTATGACATTCTAACCTTCATACCCTTTTTTTATTTTTGTTTTCTACGCTAATCTTTAAGGTTTCCGTTATCGTCCATAGCATTTCATTTCACTATTATCATAAGGTGCATCCCATCTTTTGCAAAATAAATCAATTCACAGTATAAAAAATACTTTTATATATGTGAAAAAAATACTTAAAACTTGATTTCGAGACAAAGTGATACATATGCATCACATACCGTGCTTTTTATGCATAAGGCCCCTTAATATTCGGTTCTAATTTAACCGTAAAGTATTATAGAAAAATATTGCTATATGTCTCAAGTTTTTACCACTGCACATGTGCCACATTTGGGAAAAATACAGCAACCAATTTGGAGCCTACAGTTCCACGGATGAATGACACATACATGCAGTGCATTTGCATCCATGTTTCGAGCAAGATACATAAAACTTTACTTGCACTCATTTCTATAAACTTGTTACCTATATCCCTTTTGCATGGTTTTGCAAATCAACAGATAAAGTTTCCATAATATTTTTATGTTTTTCGAATATAGCTTTCAATTTTGGAAAATTTGAATTTCTGAAAATTTAAAAGTAAAAATATATAGATTTTGAAATTTTTAAATATGAAAAAACTTTGAAAATTTGAATTTCTTAAAACAATGAATTTTTTATTTTTAAAATTATTGAAATCTGAAAAGTTCAAAGTTCTAAATTTTTTTGAATATTCAAAATCATGACTTACTTTTTTGTATTTTTATTTTCAAACCATTTCCAATAGGTCTCGATATTACAACTACAGTATCATTTCAAATGACTAGTGTTGTGAATACAGTTTGAGAACGATCTCCTTGGCATGTGACATCTTCACAATTAAGTAACCAACAGTTATGAATATAACGTTGTGTTATGGTATTTATAACACCAGATGTCAAGAATAAAAATTACCCAACCATGAAATTGATATTCAACGGCAATTTTATCAACTAAAAACTCTACTCTTTATAGCTTAAAGTAATAATCAAGTATGTAACAACTTACATTATACTACTTATGCAACGGGTATACATTTTTATATATTAAACCGATCCATGTTTTATTAGGATGTCAATAAACTTTGAAAAACGTATTATTATCCATAGTTAATCGAATGATTTTTGTCAGTGATCAGTTCGAATGAACTCTAAATATGTATTCATACCTAAATCGCAACAAATTGAATCGTAGCACTCGGTTTCACAAATCGATAAAGACAAGAATTAAATTTATACCTGAATGCGAGCGAATGTGAGCACAAATCGAACAAAATCCCCAAAATCGAATGCAGAAGCGAGTTGAAAGCTGAAGCCACCCTTAAAATCAGATTAGCGCCATGCTCGGATGTTTGTTTTTCTTCTTCTATGAAATCGTGGGATATAGGATTACTGATTTATGTGGGCCGATACTGTGAAAGCGTTAGGAGAAAGCAACGTGAAAGGGGAAATAGGGTTACGCTGATGAGTTTACTTTTTTAACCCCCCGAACCCACCCTTAAAGACCCTAATAAGCGTTGGCAATAAAAAAATTTACAATTATGTATTTTTGGCAACACTTTTTTAATACAGCAACGCTTATTCTTGTTATTGCACTACAACACAAATAAGTGTTGGCGATTGGAAAAAAAAAAAGGTCACCAAATGGCCATTATGGTGTAGTGCAAGATAATCTCTTAAACTTTAGCTCTGATACCACTGTAATGGCCCAAGGGATTTTCGACCTCGAAAATCGACATGAATACCGTGTCAACTATTCAAGCATCGAAAACATTAGATCATTAATAATAAGAAGTTGGAGGGTGAGAAATAGAAAGAAAGAAAGTTAGAATAGAAAAAGAAGAAACAACTGAATAGAATCAAAGTAAACACGAATCTCACAGTGGAACGAATAAAATATGTTATATAACATAACTTTGAAATAAAAAACTTGAATTTTATATACATATCATATCAGAGTACAACACATCACGGTGGAGATAGCTCTAAATAACTAACGATGAAGCCTCCTATTTTAAGCACCTCCAAGTATACCTGTAAAGGGCTGAAACACTTGACTATCCGTACAAATTTGGACACCCAAGTGTTTAGGGTAAAACAAACAAAATAAACTCTTTGTCAGTCATGGGACTGGTGTGAGTAAACTCTAACCATATTGTTTAACTTTGAAAAACCTTTTGAAAGAAAGAATAATAGTAAGACCAACCCACACATAAACATGGATGGTTTTTACCTTACTATAACCCAAAACATTTTTGATATGAAAATCCGGTGATATTATAATAGTGTTTGTCAAATAAATAACCAAATAGCAGAATGCTTGCACCTCACACTCTACATGCATAGTTTAAAATCAAAAACCGTAGGGCGCTTATTGGAGATTGGATTATGACTATGACAAGGTATGGCACCACATTCCGATCAGTGTACTCTAGAGGGGATGCACTGGGGTTCAACAAGAATATATTGTAACATGGACACACAGGACCGATCATTCATTTAGCTCGAGTGTACCGAATGTATTATCACCCACGGTTGTTGGCCGTCTAACCGTGATCCGTAAGATACAAAAGCATAAGAAGAACAAATGAATTCTCTCTAGATTAGTGATAATATATCCTGCTTGGGTGCGACCCAACTAGCCATGTTGCCTGCCCGATTTTTATCATTTCCTGGTTGTGAGGCTTGAGGCAACATTTTCCTTTTTAGAACATCTGGCCACCATTCACTTTGAATACCACATCGTTAAATATGTCAAATCACTAGTTGATCTTCCCAAAAATATTACGGGTATAAAAAGCTTAGAGAAATGAATTCCTCTGCCATCAAACGTAATACCTTGAGAAGATCATTTTATGTGATACGTTAGGCATACTCTGTTAGACATTCGTCCATACAAGTTGTCCTGGGACTAGACAAACTGAAGTCACTATCCTGTAAACAGAAAATCCCTTGCATTTTACTTTGTCTTCAATTGTCTTTAAATAATCTAATTTTAATGTCTATACCTAAACGGAGTGGCTTTCGGATAATAAATCCAACCGGTCGCTCCTTATTGATAACGATGGTTAAAAAAAGAAAACTTTGATCGCCGATTATTTAACCATCAAAGGAAAACATACATACAACCAACAGTCCTATTTCCAATAGAAAATTTCACCGATCAATCATTAATCAACACTGAGTCCCAATTTCTCTTCAATATCTTTACCGAAATATTTTTCCAAATCGTTTAGCCTCCCATGATTCTTGGAAAATGTTTCCATCTATTATAAACTATTTATTTTCTATATTCCAGAAAATATTTCTCATTAACATCGGAAAACATTTTCATATATATTCACATTTTCTTATTTTCTATATTAATAAAATATACGTTATAAACAGTGGAAAACATTTCCATTTCTAATTCACACATTATTTATTCTTCCACCTTCATCAGTCCCTAACCGTAAAATAGTAAGAGAGAAATTTTCTAAGTATCAATCCGGAAGGCCGAAACCAACATCAGATCAATACTTAGGAAACCATTGAACTTAACAAATCTCCAGTCAGTTTCTAATTTCCATAACTCACTTTCTTAACTTCTAATTAACAAAAATCATTTCATCTTATATGCTTAGAAAACATCTCTGATTATATTTGGAAAATGTTTCCACTTCATTTCTAGAAAACATTGATTTTAACGATAGCGTTATAATCTCTACTTCTGGAATATTAATTTTAAAATATAATTTTTATTCATAAATTTTAATAAATAAATAATAAATAGTATATCTTGATAAAATTAGAAAGTAAATGATATTTTCCTGAATTCAATATAATTGAATTTCAATATATAACTCTCTTCGGAATACTCTCTATTCGAAAACTCTCTTTCGAATAACCTATATTCGATAAATGTTACGAACGTGGGAATAAATTCACCATTTCAGGTCGACTAAATTTCTAAATTCACTTTTGAATTTATCATTTAAAAAATCATTATTAGTTTCCTTTTATAACCATTTAAATCTGCAAAACATTTGCTTTTAAATCATTATTCACTTTAAAACATGAATTTTATTTCTTTACAGAAAAACTGGACTCGTTAAATCAATCAAATTTTGATTTAATTTATAAATATCATTATAAGTTAAATTTCCATCTATCGAGTTATTTATAAATTCATACTCCATAAACTCCGTTTACGAGTTAACTTCTTATTAATTATATATCAACTTTATAACTTACATCTCGATTACATGTTCAGTTATAAATTATTGGTTTCAATCTCAATATTAACTATCTTGTCAAATTCTGAATTATAAAATATTTAATTTCTAAAAATAAGTTATTTTTATAACATTCGACATAGTTGAATTCAAATTATAAATTGTAACAACTCTGAATTTTAATTTAGTCATAACTTACAATTTATAAAGTGAAATCTAAATTTCTTACATTCACTGGAAAATTACAGTTCAAAGTATTCCAATGTTTCTAGTTTTATCCAATTCTGATTTATATAGAATCCTGTACATTCATTCAAAGTCTAAAATCGAATTTTCAAACTATCGCGCCATTTCAGGCTCGTAATATAATTAATATAAATTTATACATTCTAAATTTGAATTAAATAAAATTTTAGTCGTTATTATTTAAAATAAATCATTTTAAATATTCAAAATCCAATAAAATAGCTTAAATTAAAATTTTAAATTGGTTTTAAAATTCCGGATTGTTACAATTTTTCGTTCTGGTCAGTTCCAAATTGTAGTACACGTTGTCATGATTCCAATGGTTCTTGTTTCACTGGATTCTGACACCGTATGAGAGAGTTATGATTTTATAAAGGTTAATGACATTATTAGGGTGATTAACAAAGTAATTAATTTAAATTAAATCATCACCTTCACGTTTAAACCTCCAGAAACCGTTCGAAACCCTATTGCGGAACTAGGTTTCAAATGGTTTTCGGAGGTTTAAATGTGAAGGTGATGATTTAATTTAAATTAATTACTTTGTTAATCACCTTAATAATGTCATTAACCTTTATAAAACCATAAACTCTCTCATACGGTGTCGGAATCTAGTGAAACGGGAACCATTGTAATCGTGACAATGTGTACTACAATTTGGAACTGACAAGAACGGAAAATTGTAACAACCCGGAATTTTGGAACCAATTTAAAATTTTAATTTAAGCTATTTTAATGGATTTTGAATATTTAAAATGATTTATTTTAAAAACAACGACTAAAGTTTTATTTGATTCGAAATTAGAATGTATAAATTTATATTAATTATATTATGAGCCTGAAATGGAGCGGTAGTTTGAAAATTCAATTTTAAACATTGAATGAATATACATGATTCAATATAAATCAGAATTAGAAAAAACTAGAAACGTTGGAATATTTTGAACTGTAATTTTCCAATGAATGTAAGAAATTTAGATTTCACTTTATAAATTGTAAGTAATGACTAAATTAAAATTCCAAATAGTCGCTATGGAATTTACATATATATTATATATAGCCCAAAAAGTCACATTTTACATACGGATGAAGTTGGACTCGAAACCACTTCCATTGAGTTCAAAATGCCGTTTATGACTTTGAAAAGTATAAGCTTTGATATATTCTGAGATTCGGAATTGTGGCATTCTGGATGGGCTTTGGGTTAGCCAAACCTAGCCCTTAAAAACTGAACTTTTGCAAAGGACCTCCAAATTCGATGAAACCACTTTCTATGGATCCGAATTATTAAATTATTGCTAGATTCCAAAATTTGTAATTTTTGGAGCTAATATGTGGTCGTGCGCAATAAATTGTGAACCCAGCAGTCATTTAAGCCCGAACCAGAGCTTTTTGAGCAAACAGACTCGGAATTCGACGAAACTAATTTCTATGGGACTGTATCATCAAGACATAGATGCATGTCAATTTCCATCGCCATTGGTGTTCGTACGTGCTCGGGACATAGATAAATGCCAAACAAAAACAACATGAACTGATTAAATCTGATTTTTTCAATTTTACACTATATAATCCCCTCCCCCTTAATCCAAATTCATTATTCTTCCTCATTATGGCAGCCACCATTTTTCCCTTAAAAACATTTTGCAAAAAAGTCCACTTTCTTAAAACAATTTATAGCTTCCAATCCGTAAACAATTAGCCCAAACTCATAAAAGCAATGTTGTAGATCGTCTTGCTCTCTAACTCCCACAAAAATTTCAGGACCTACCGTCGCACGGATTTGCCGGAATCGATGGTCAAAGTAAGAAATTAACTTTCGGTTTATGGCGATTTCTGATCAATCGATAGCGAGTTGGATGATGGTGTCTAAAGGAAAGTTGTAGAGTGTGGTGCTCGACAAGTTTGCTTTTGGGTGCTCGGCCTGATATGGCATAAGGCAGTCGAAAATCCATGTTGATCGTCGCCGATGATTTCAGTGGAGCAGCGAACATCAATTCCGGCCAAGATCGACATCGGTAGGTGATGGTCCCTAAAGGACTTTGGTGCGGTGTGGTGAGGCGGAGTGTTTGGCGGCGGTGCACGATTGTGGCTTGGCATGGTGATGCCAGAATCTCGGTTGAAGCCGAATTGGGGTTAATGGCGAATTCCGTTCGCCGGCGGCGAACTGGGGCATGCCACTCACAGCGGTGGCGCATTGTGCATCGGCGAAGTGGGCCAGGTGGTTGGCCAACAGTCTGGGGGCCTGTGGAGGTGGCAGCGACGAGTTGGACAAAGGGAGCACAGTTGAACGGTTTTGTGAAGGTAAATTTAAATTTAAAAATTATTTAATAATTTAATTCATGTATTCAAATTTCGTAACTTCATATCTTTTGCATACGAACCCAGGATCGCGCGAAACCGGATCCACTGCGATCGTGGAGTCGAGAGCTTCCTGTGGGCACCAATTTTGTCAAATTTGGAGCAAGTTAGAATTTGAGGCAAATTTGGATCCGAACCGTCAATTTAAAGACTGACAGATTGGAAACCAACGTGAGAACTCTTTCTCACTCAACTCTTGTATTATTTTATTATATCCTAAGTTGTAAATGGTGCTTAGTAGCTCTTGTCACTATTATTTGAAACCATGGATGATTTGCTGATTTTTGGTATTATTTGGATGTGTATTGATGGTTGATGATTGAAATTTTTGTGTATCGCACTAGCCAGTATCAGGAGAGGGATAATGCTAGACATTATTCCGGTTCTATAAATAGCGCCGTTATAATGCCGAATTTTTGTGAAATATGTTAGAAAAATAATTATATATATTTATGGTAGTTGAAATAAGATTACACATCCATTTACAAGTTGGACGACTTATTTATGATTCGCCTATTTATGTGATATCGATTGGGACGATAATTTTTACACATCACCCAAGTGTACAAATAATAATCAGTATTTGTTGGTTAAAAACCCCACACGGGTCTTGGGATGATATTCTGATCACACGTCCCCCTTGTGATTTGTTGTATGTCGATCGATTGATTGACAGATTGTTGTAAGCATTATTTATTTATTTAGTACTAATATAGTTGTAGTATGCACTCTAGTTGTTAGTTGGATGTTTAATGATTATTTATCATTATTATTGAATACATGCGATGTATGAAATCCATAAATCTAAAATTATATGGTAATTAATTAGGCCTTATTCAAATTCAGAAGTTAACGAATATTTTAATCTAATATTCATTGAAGAATTAAAAATATGGTTTTGATGTCCGATTTTGGATGGGCACGGAAATATGGAAATATATGGAGCCACGTTAGGTAGATATACGCCATTTTAACTCAAACGGATTTTTTTGTCAATTTTATTCATTTTACAATGAATATGGAAAAGACATGGATTTCAAAATCAGAGATTTTGATAATATTATCATTTTGAGATTATAATATGGATTATTCAATTTTGATTTAAAATTGAAATAGGAGTTGGAATTATTTTTAAAACGAAATTATAAATGTTTCTAAGGTACATTTTGAATGGAAATCGACGAAATATATTATGTATATTTAAATAGTTTGAATAAAATGCGTCGCGCAGCGACCGTTCGCGAATTACGACCATTAACTTCGATTTGACGTAACGGATGATCCGACCGTCGGATTCTTCTGAAACTAGAACTTATGGGTTCATATCGAAAAGAGCGTTCATACGATAATATGAGATTTGAAATCTAACGATTGAATTTTTAGAAATGTCAAATTCAAATTTGAGTAAAAACAGCGCCAGTGTAGTTAAATGACCTAAAACGTCATTTTACTGAATGGGCCTATTTTTAAATGATTAAAAATAGGAAAAATTTATGCTAAATCATAATAAATTATTTGAAATGGTTTTGGATGAAAGATTACAAATTTATAAATATAAAAGGTATTTTTATTAGAATAAGTTGTTTATCAAATTAAATAAAGAACTGAAAGAATCAGAAATAGTTTTAATATAACCCGAATTTTCCAATGTATAAATTGGAATGGATTTGAATGGAAATTATCTTCGGATATTTCAGTATTGGATTCCTTGATTATACGGATATTGTTGAGGAAATCGGAAGATATATGTATATATATATATATATATAATTTTCAAATATATATATATATATATATATTGTTATTCCCAATACGATATCTGTTGGTTTCAGAATTTGATATTGAATATAATTCGACATGAATTCTATTCAAAGCCTTATACTTAATATCAAATTGGGTTTTGGATTTGTCATGAGTGGTGTCTTAAATAACACTGTTCTTGAACCCATACGAGAAAAGAATAAATCTTTTAATTAAGATTTAATGAGATTTTCCAGTTAATAAACATAATTGGAATGAAATGGTAGTTGATTTTGGGTTCATTGTGAACAATGTTTTGAATGACATTGATTCTTAAAACCTGATTAACAGTGAAATTATGATTTGGAATTTAATCTTTTAACTAAGATTTGATGGAATTTTCCAAAGAGAAGTTTTCCAATTGAATGTACTAAATTGGAATTGAATGGAATATGATTTTGGGTTTATTGTGAACTATGTTGTTAAGTGACATTGGATCTTTAACCCAGTTAAAAACGGAATTAATTTCCTAAGATTGAATATTGATTTTTGGAGATTAAAACTAAGATAGAGTTTTAATAAATCTTTAAGTAGATTGAAATGTGAATGAGGAAATTAAATGTACCGAATTCAAGAAATATGCTAGATGGAGTATCGCCAATTTTACACCATGCGATAGCAAAATCTTTAATTAGATTTGAACGATAAATAGTAATTAAATTTATTGATAACATAGTGGGTGTAGATACGAGTACTTCCAATTTTTCTCCATGGGATGAATAGGTTGGGATTGGAATAATAAAATAAATGATTACTTTGATAAGGCGTTAATCCCGAGTAGTTTGATAAACCTTGATTTGGTTTAAATTGTGAAAAGATATTACAAAACCTTTTGCAATGGTTTTCAAAGGAAGAATAAGAAATAAGTTAAAAAGAACTTATCTTTGAAATGGGAACCTTTCCCTAAAGATGTGAATATTTGAATAAAAGAATATTCTGAATTGGAATGAGGCGTATGATGTGTTTTTATAACACTTGATTATAAGATATGAGAATTATTCAGAAAGACCGAGTTTAACCCATTCTGAATAACTAATACAACGACTAAAAGTCGAAGAAGACGGTGGTTGAAGACTGTAGATCTTCACATCATATGGATGATTACTGATGTCTTGATTAGGCTGTACACCCAAGACAAGGTAATAAGTGGTGATCGTCCAGACGTACTTGCAGATCGACCGGATATGCGAGGGCCTCTATCCTGTATTGGACATATGGGACGAGGAATAAGGTGCCTCCGGTTTCACTCAGACCCAGAATGGACTTATAAATGGATTGTATGTCTGACATTGTATTTCACGCCGTATTTGTTGATCTCTGCTAAATATGTATCTATTTGGCAGCAGAGAATTTATTCTCTTAGCTTAACGCTTTTCTCTGAGACGTACGAGCTCAGAGGTTTTATATTGGTAGATGATCAATAATATGGTATGGATTGACAATGTGGCATGCTAAGTTGCATGGATTAAGGTTTTTGTTGAAAAGCAGGGCCTTGTGGATGATGATCAAAGAACGAGTGTAATTAGCACAGCTTTGTGTTGTAGCTTAAATTCGCGAGCCTCACACCTCGTTATGAGTCAAAAACAGGATAAGGGAAAGTAGGGAGAACATGTCATTTCTTTCTAGCTAGAAGTTGTGTCATGGTATGGAGCCTAGACATTATTACTTATGTGGATGATAGATGCGAGGCTCCTCGGATATTGAGTCCCTAGTGGCTCAGAGATATGTCAGATAGGACCGGGAAACGGGTGTTCTAGAATAACCAATCCTCAAAAGTAAGCGAGGGCTGACCCTACCGCTCCAGGGTTACCTATGGTGTGATCCTGGGTCATCTTGATAGAGGTGATCCGAATCGGTGAGGAGACTATTCCTTGCCTTGACTCATGATGGAAATCAAATTTCCAATACGCGATTTTTTCGTTTTAGTTGTAAACCTATATGGCGACATGATACATGGTACCCATGCCGTCTATGATTGATACATTAATATTTGAAGTTGATTTCTTCACTTATAGTAATAATAAAAGATGAATTTTATGTACCAAGCATATTTGGCTTTTATATGGTAAAATTCTATCCTCCGTCTTGCGTTGCATTGTGTGATGGGACCTGAGTCTTATAGTAGCTTCATTTTTCCTTTTATCATTGCGATGTTTATTTTTATGCACTGGTATTCTTCGGAGGAAACCCGTTCCATGTTATACGGCGTGGTCCCTTGATTTACCTAACTTTAAAATAAAGATTAATAACTGTTTTAGTTCTCATACCAGTCCCATGACTGACTCAGAGTTTATTGTTTTAACCTAAACTCTGGAAGCCCATATTTTTCACACGGCCAACTAGTAGTTTTGGTCTTCACATATATTTCTTTCACAGGTTCCTAGATTACAGCTTGAGCTATATTCAGATAGCTTTGTATCCGTTTATTTCTTTTAGTTGTGCCAGCTGATGTATTTCTGCTACGCATTGTATTTATACATTTTATTTCTGCTACTATGTATTTTAAATCTCTAATATTGTATTTCCACTGTGTAATATTTATTCATACTCTGCTATATTCTTGTACTATGATGTAAATTGTTGTAATAGCAACGAAATGTTCTACTATTTGTGTTCTGATGCGTTGTGTTCTCAAAGCAATCCGCGTTCCAGTTCGGTTTAGGCTGGGCGGGGTTTTCGGGTCATCTCAGTTGGTATCATAGCTTTGGTTTACAAAGCTCGAGAACAAGACACGTTAGAACCGAATGAAAGAATTCATCAGAGGTAGGATTAGTAACATCCTATAAGAATAACTCGTTAGAGATAGGGTTAGTAATACCCTAGAATGAGTTTGAAGAGTGCTATTTCTAAAAACAAATTTAGTTTTGAAATTTATAACTTACTATATGTATTTGAGTATTTTATTTTATATTGAATTAAGACTATTGAGTATAAGAAGATTTTGCGTATACGTCTGATCAACGGGTATACAAAGTCTTAAATATACTAGGTAGATATAGAATCACACTCTAGTCACCCGGGGATGATTTTGATGATGAGGCCTCATCATCAATGTTTATGTTCGGGTTTCGAAAGTGGGATATCTATATATTTCCAATTGACTTGTGTGAGAACCAAAACTTAATTAGAGTTTATTGTGCTTGATTTGGCATCAAAATACAGTTTTGAGTGTATATATATATATATATATATATATATATATATATATATATATATATATATATATATATAAGATATGAGTTTGAGAATTTAATCAACTAATTGATTGCTCGTTATGTTGTGTGATTATTAGTTAAACTAATAAAAATATTGGAATGATAGAACCAACATAAGAATGAAGGGTAAATTAAGCAAAATCGAATCAAATATTGAATTGAATTGAAAATTAATTGGAATTGCATACATATGCATGTATATATATCGAACAGGTCATAGCATGGAAGCTAAGAAGAGGAATAAAATTGTATGTCTGACAAATAGGTACATATTTACTATATTAATTGGATTTGATGATTTTACGAGCCGATTGGCTAACTGCTTGGTCTTTTCTTTTTCTTTTTTGATTGATAAATGCCTATGAGGCAAGTTGTGGTTTTTACGATCAATCCGTACAAAGGAGGTTATGGCAAAAAAATTCAAAAATTTAGGGTGTTAGCCAAATTTTTGATAAATTTGGAAATTCTTAAAAACTGAAAAGTTGAAGAACCTGAGCCAGAATGAAAGTTGGGTTGGTTGGTTAAACAACTTTAAGCTCCGTTCCTTTTCGAGAACGAAAAGTTTTAAGTGGGGGGAGATTGTAACAACCCGAAATTATGGAATCAATTTAAAATTTTAATTTAAGCTATTTTAATGGATTTTGAATATTTAAAATGATTTATTTTAAATAATAACGACTAAAATTGTATTTGATTCAAAGTTAGAACATATAAATTTATATTAATTATATTACGAGCCTGAAATGGCGCAGTAATTTGAAATTTGATTTTAAACTTTGAACGAATATACATGATTCTGTATAAATTAGAATTGGATAAAACTACAAACGTTGGAATATTTTGACAATTTTCCAATGAATGTAAGAAATTTAGATTTCACTTTAAAAATTGTAAGTTATGACTAAATTAAAATTCGAAATAGTCGCTATAGAATATATATATATATATATATATATATATATATATATATATATATATATATATTATAGTCCAAAAAGTCACATTCAACTTACGAATGAATTTGAACTCGAAACCACTTCCATTGAGTTCAAAATGCCGTTTGTGACTTCGAAAAGTATAAGTTTTGATATATTTCGAGATTCAGAATTGTGGCATTCTGGCTGGGCTTTGGGTTAGCCAAACCTAGCCCTTAAAAAGTGAAATTTTGCAAACGACCTCCGAATTCGATGAAACCACTTTCTATGGATCCGGAATATTAATTTATTGCTAGATTCCAAAATTCGTAATTTTTGGAGCTAGTATGTGGCCATGCGCAATAAATTATGAACCGATCAGTCATTTAAGCCCGAACTAGAGCTTTTTGAGCAAACAGACTCGGAATTCGACGAAACCAATTTCTACGGGACCTCACTATAATAAAATGGGTCTTTACCTACCAATTATAAGCTTAGGCAAAACTAACATAATGGTGGGTAATATATTTTAGCTACCAATATTGAATTGGTAGAAATTGGTAGGTAAAGCTTAGTGGAGAAAGTCTTTTATCTACACTTATTGCTATTAGTAGGTAAAAGAACCAATGGACCCCACTACGTTATGACTAGAATGATGAATCATCAGCTGATGTGTTTGATGATGTGTCATCCTACATGGCTGATGATGTATCATCCAACATGGTTGTTGTAGTAGTATACACATGGCAAATTTTAATGTTGACACTTGGCATTTAATGGTTGGTTCATATGTCAAACAATAATTTGTCCATGTGTCATCATTTGATTAGTGCATATGACATCGTTTTTTTAGGCCACATGGCATTATTGGATTTGTTTATGAGGCATTATCTGATTTGCCGTGTGGCATTACGTCATTGGTCTACATTATATAATGTTATTGTACCACATGGCGTTATTGTCATAGCACACATGGCACCTTTATATTATTTTATAAGACGATTCAAATTTTGGTCAAATCTAATGGTTATGTGTAGGTAAAAGGTAAAAACAGTTATTTGAGATTGTTGTACATTAGAAATAAACTGAAAAAACATACAATAATAAAATATTCAATGCTAATATTCCATATAATGTTCAATACAAGAATAAGTTGTAAAGTTAAATTTCTAAGATTACTCCAAACAAAATAAAAAACTACATATGGTTTATTACATAGCAAATTAATGTAAATAAACTAAGAATCATCTTGTGGCTGTCGAACTGAACAAGATGATGACCCTCTCAAATCTGCATTTGAAGCTTGTTCTGTTGGACGTGGTGAAGGTAATTCCATTAAATTGTTACGAGAAAGTATATCCACAACCAAACTAAGTTGTTCATTAGTAGCATTAAGGCGGGAAGTTGTATATTTAAGTCGTTCAACTAATTCTTCATAGGTTGGTTGATTATCCATGGTATTTTCCTGATGTGAAGAAGTTCTGAAACTAGAAGATCGCCCCCGTCCTCTCAAGTATACATAACTATGTACAAGTACATGCTCCATAATCTCTTTATCAGACAATTCTTCTAGAGGTTGTTGACTTCTCAACTCCATCATTTTATCCAAATAATATATTTCACTAATGTAGGTATTAGAATAACTATATTTATTTTAAAAATAAAATTTTAAATACTTACATATAAAGGCTCGAGCTCTACTCCAGTCTAACCCTTCTCAGCATCATAATGCATTAGACGCCATGTCTCAATTTGACCAGTAATAGAAGTTAACACCATTCCACGTCGAATGTGATGTCGCGGTGTTGAGACTGAACCATTTTTTGACTCCCATTTCCTCTTTGATCGATTAGTAGTATTCTATAATGCTCTTTCCTGACGAAATAAGTCCAAATAAAATGCATTGGAAAAAATATTAGTATTAGTAAACATTTGGTTAATAAGTTGGCATATATACTGTTAAATTAAATTATCTTGTAAGGGAGAGTATAGAATCAATCAATTGTCTTATGTGGTAATTCAATAATGGAATGAACAATTATTTCAGAAATTCTAAATTCAAATCTTAAAATATCAGTAAAATATACGATATGAAGATCAATTACATGGTTTAAATATGCTGAACAATATAGTGATAATAATATAATGCATAAAATTGTCACAACAATCTTATTTTTATTACTTTTTTCTATAAAAGAGATAGTCAAAAAATTGTTCATATTAAATGAATCTTTTGACGACTAATTGGTTTTGTGATCCTCTAAAATTCAAGGAAACAATTGAGATTGTATTAATGCAAGTATTATATCCTATAATGCAAATTCCACAGGCATGTGGTAATAAACCAATCTCAGATAAAATAAACTATATGGATTATAGAAAGCATGTAGATCAATTGAGAGCGTTAGTGCTACTAATAATCTATAAGAGTGTTAAATTTGGTACCGTAAACATGAATCATATTTTTACCCTTAATTGCCTTGTATCTTTGATTTTCATTTGTGATCAAAGATGGTAAAGGGACTCTTCCAACCATGCTCAACTCATAGCCTTTTAGTCTTACATATTTTGCAGTGTTGTTTCCCCGGATCATATAGCACCTATCAAGAATTAAAAGACAATTAATAAATTGCATCTTAAGTGAATGATGCATTTCAGTATTGAGATTGGATAATGCACAATAGAAGCAGTATGTTTATGAACTCCAAGTCAGTTCATTAAAAGATATTCAGATCACGTTCAATTAACAATTGTATTGGCAAAGTTTATTAGAGTTCCAAAAATCCAATAGACAAAAGGCTGATAGATTAATACAAAATCAAAATTATAAAATAGTATAATATTTAAAAAAGAAATTATGGGAAAAAAATAACAAAGAAATTAACAAAGAAATGTATCAATTTCAGGGACACCACGTTCAAGCTGCCTCTTTAGTCTTCACCAACGTAGTGTAAATGCCATTTTTATCCAAAAGTCCATCATGTGTCACTCACTCTGCTATCTGACCATCTGATATCACAAGAACCATGTCTACACTCTTAAACGTTGATAGCTAGCTGCTCGTTGGGTGATCGGTGGCCTAAACCCGAGGAGGAGCAGACACAGACATAGGCCAGGGGGGAGATCGGTCCAAGCTATGGAACCTGCTGGTTTTCGAAACGTGAATGAGATGGGCTTGCGTCGGAGGCAGTTCGGGGCTTCGGCAGTGAAGGGTGTTGTGGCAAATTGGGATTCACTCAGTAACGGGTTTAAAAAAAAAATCTGCTATAGATTTTTATTTATATATATGGGAGAGGATCCTCGAGGTGGGGAGAGGCAATAGGGGCTGCTTGGTGGCGGCACAGGCGTTCGGATAAGTGGTGGGTTTAGAGAGGTTACAGTGGTGAACAATGAAGCAGGTTTTTTTTAAGTGGTGGTAAAAGTTTGGAGCTTGGGTAGAAATAAAATAAATAACGTGGATGGAGTTAGAAATGTCTGATGAATTTGCTAGAAAAGGAAGAAGAATAACAGCAGGTAGAAAGAGAGAGAAAGTGGTGAGTTTAATGAAAAAATAAATGATGACGAATTAATGGAAGTTACTCAATTTTTGGGTGGCATGATAATGCGGTTTATATGTTGTTAAAGGGAAAGGAGAACGAACATATGAGTATTACTCCCTCCATTTCTAAATATAAGATTTTTTAGCTGTTAGCACAAGAATTAAAAAATCAATCAATGACGCTTTAATCCATACAAAAATTTAGTCTCTCTTTTAAATTAGCTTCTTTTTATGCACAAAAAGAAGGAAAAATCATTAATGTAGAGCAACTAGTGGTTGAAAACATGTGTAGGTGCATAAAAAGTCACATCATTTATTACAGATCACGAAAAAAAGGACAAGAAAAGCTTAAACATCTTATATTTTGAAACACATCAAACTACTTAAAACATCTTATATATAGAAACGGAGGGAGTTTTTGGAAAGGAGCACTACACCAAAACAACAAATTTGGCACACCACAATGCAGAGATTTGATACGGCTTTAAGCCGTATCAAATTTGATAGGGCTTATAGCCGTATCAAATTTTCTTTTGTAATCCACTTCCTCTCCAACACTAAAATCTAACCCCACATCGCGGATGATTTGGATCAATTCATTTCGGTATGGGTTCAAGCTGTATCAAAACGACATGAAATTTTCTTCGTTCCTTCTAACTTTTGTTTTTCGTTTCCCCCCTCCACTTTTACTTTTCGGCCGAAATAAAATAATTTCCCAAACCAAAAAAATGGCATTCCTTAAAATCGTGCCTTTCCCTTCTTCTGTTAATCAAGACTGCATCCCCAAATTCGCAACCTCCCTCATATCAATTCGCAAACGTCCCTCAAATTTTGCCTATTGTTCGATTTCCACTGGAGTCGCCTATTGTTCGATCCCCAAATTCATTAACGTCAGAGATGGTCATGGTTCTTGAAATTTGGTGATAGAGTGAGGCTCTGTCTTCCATTGATTTGATTTTCAAGTGAGCACTCGATCTGATTTTGAATTCTAAGATGTTGTTCGATTTGTTCTCATATCGTTAATTTTGTTGCAGTTATTTGAAAAATCATTGTGTTCGATTATTACTATTGTCAGATTATTTTTAGGCACACTATAGATTAACCTGATCATCACTACATAGCATATATCATTTAGTCCTTGGAAATTATTGATTAGCTAGAATTTATATTAGCTAGAATTTTCCTTATTTCCAACTAAAATATTTAGATACAATAATTCTCAGGAAAAATTAAAATGAAAAATATACTGTTTTTGAAGAACATATATTCGGAGTGAGGATTAGTAGTGTGAAACAGGAAACAGAGTGAAATATTGTTAAGATTTGCATAAGAAACTCATTAATACTATGAATATGCATTAGAGAGTAAGTATTATATATGCATTGACATATTCGTACACAATCCTTTACTATAATCTGAAGTATTTATATACTAAGCATTGCTGGTGAGGTTTGTTGAATTTTCTAGGAGAGAAGAAAAACCAAGTAATTAAAAAAAAATCAATATCATACTATGTGGTACATATTTATTAAATTTTAAATATTAACTAATTATAGTTTTATATGGAGTTCAAAATATAACCATCTGGTGACATTGCTAGAAATCTAGATTAATCATGTTATATTGTTTTCTGTTTAGTTAATCAGTCTGGCAATCTAACTTAAAGTCGTGCGAATTGCGAGAAAATATGGAGAAAGGAATCGCAGAGTCAGATTTCACTTTCTTAGAATACAAAGATGGTGGCAACATGTATTAATAGTTCAACCCAGAACAAAATCTGTAATAATGATTCAAGCTTCATCCGTGGATGGAATGATCAAATGATATCTAAGAAGAAGAAGCATAGTGCTTTTACAATTCAAATATGGTGGAGAAAAATATTACTTGCTAAACTGAAGAAGTCTGTTCAATAAGACAAACATAGAATCATTCTAATACAATCACATTGGAAAGGTTACGTCGTGAGGAAATAATCGAAAGAGCAGTTTGCTGACTTAAGGTTCAGACTAAAGCAATCTTGTGCGAATGCTGATGATAATGATTGATTAATCAATAGATTAGTTGCTGCACTATCTGAACTCCTTGGCTACAAAAGTTTTACCAATATTCGATGTTTATGTGCGACCCTGGATACAGCTACCCAGTATTCACAGAAATGTTGTGAGACTCTGGTATCAGCTGGTGCAATAAATATTTTGTTGAAGCAATTCCATTCACTGAATCGTGGGATACCGGATCAGGAAGTATTAAAGCATGTCGTCTCTATTCTCCGAAATATTTCCCGTTATCCTCCACTTTTACTGGTGCTGATCAATACTCCAGATGCAGTCACAATTCTTCCAAGAATTTTTAAGGAACAAAAGCGATGTATTTTTCATCACGTATGAACTTCTAGAAAAGATCTGTCGAACACATGAAGGCTTTTCAAAATCGGTAGATTGCATCTTCTCGTTCGGAGATTGTTTAATCTAATGCATTAGCTTGAAAGGAGGGTTGAATTACAGAAGAGGAATCCTCGCTTTTGTTCAGTAAAAGACAATACATGTGAAAGATTAAGGGCGGCTTCCAACATTTCGTTGCTAATCTCAAATGCTATCAACAGTTAATGAGCTTCGCTGCATTGTGTAAACTAACCCAAGATTCTTGCATAATACATTAACTAAGGTTTGTATTGCATCAATGTTATGTCATATGCTAGTATTATTATGCAGTTTAAGGACGTAACAATGCACTAACTATGGTTTGTTTTTTTCAGTTGCATGTATCCAACTAATATGAATGCTTTACAGGAAAAAAAGGGTAAGACTTCATTTGGATTTGGTTTGAGTAAGGTGAAGTGTGGTTTCTAATAGTTAAGGTGATCAGCGTTAATTTAGAATTTTTCAACAAGTTTGATTTGATACAGGATTAACCGTCCCAGGTTTATACGTGCCATATTCAATACAAAAGCAAGCACAGTGCATTTGCACTACTTCTTGAAAGTCTCGTTCAATTCATTCAAGAAAGGTTTTCCACATGACACATTTCTTTTTGCAAATACTGGGTTTTATTCAGAGGTTGGTGATTATTTCTTATTATGAATAGCATTCCCATTGAACTTGTTTAATCTTGAAAGTGTCATTATTGTCGACTTTAGAAATATGGATTTATTTATTATTAGCAAACGTTGGGTAGCTAAGACATTTCTTTATGCATATTATTGATGATGCCAAATAATTTAAGGTTTAATTTTCTTATTATTATTCATATTAATTATAACAGGGTAGTGCCACCAATTTATCTCAGAAAAAAAAACCGCATTGTTATACCAATAGATGATGAATGGGAGGACACAACACTCAAGTCCAATGCATTAAATAGCATAACATAGTTACTTCATGAATTGATTCTTTCCGATGCCTTTGGTCATCTTCTCCTTATTAATGGACATGAAGCTGTATCCATGCATTTCACTACATATCAGGTTTGTTAACCAACCTTATGACCTTGCATCAAAATCAACTGCACATTTGATAATGTTATTTTTTTCTATATTGTGCATTTGATGAGAGATATGTCAATGGTATTTGCATGAAGATTAAAAAGGAAGGCTGACTTCCAATTCTGGTAAAAGCAGCCAATAAATAATATTTGCTGCACAAATAACCCAATTAACAGTTCATTAGTTACTGCTTAGGGCGACGCATTGCATGAAGACAATCTTGAATGAATGAAAGGTAAATGAAAACTAAAAGTTCAAAACAAGCTTTGGCTTTTGGATGCAAAACTCTAATTAACAAATTTCTGGAAAAAAAATGTCAAACATGCACATGAGGTGACTGATTGAAAGTAGTGAAGAAAATCTTGAATGAATGAAAGGTAAATGAAAACTAAAAGTTCAAAACATGCTTTAGCTTTTGGATGCAAAAGTCTAATTAATAAAAATTTGGGAAAAAAATGTCAAACATGTACATGAGGTGACTGATTGAAAGTATATAAACTACTACCCATGTTTATTCTAGATGGAAAGTGAATGGATAGACAGAACTAGCAACATAAGAAGAACGTGAAACATAATTAACTTTGGTGTATGTTTAGGAGTCTGATTTCATACAGAAGTTTTGATTTAATAATCAAGCATAAATTTTACATTTAATAATTTTGTATGCAAACACACACAACCTAATGATATATTGTATTTGTTGTTTAAGGAACACATCATACGGCCTTTTCTGCTTATTTTGAGTATATGTAGTTAAAATCCAATGCATTCATCTTATTCTCATTTTTGAAAGGTTATACAAAGATAAATGCTAATTAGACATGTCGTGCTTTCCGGACCGGAGACTTCTTTGCTGCAAAAGAAGTATCATTACTTGATCAGGGTGGCAATGCACAGCAATGCATTTCATAACATCTTATATGTGCATATTGTTCTAGAATCAGTCATGTTCATATTCATGTGATGATGATAGATAACAACATCTTGGAATTTCTGCTTTAGTGTGGTTCATATGACAACGGTAAATAACTTCTTGAAAGTTTAAGCGTCGGTGTATCTTCGTACAGATATGATCTTTGGTCTATAGGCTGAAATTCAACCTAGGACAAATAATAGTACATTTATGTTTGTTAACATAGTCACATTCTCGATTCAAATATCACATAATTGAGCATTGTAAACATGAGGGATGACATGTTGCGGTGATAAAACATCATATATAACAAATCTATGTATTTTATATACCTTATATTATGTTTTGTTGCAGTTTTGCAATGACTGGAATATAGCGGAGTAAAATAGAATCGTTAGCTTTGAACTGTTAAATATATGACTAAGAACTCTGTGAGAACAGTGTATAGTTATTGCTGACACAATCATTCATATCTTAGGTTATTTATAGTGTAGTGCTAAGGACACCCCCAATATGTTCTTCATAATACCGCGACTAAAAAATACCACAACAATTATTATTGCACTCTTCTTAATACTACACACTTAAAAAATAGGGGCTACCACACTCTTTTACCTTATTTCTATTTCGCTCGATATTTGTTCGTTCTCGATTAAAACCGATCAACGATTTGAAACCTACATCTATAATCGATCAACGAATGCGACGTCGCAATGCCAAGGAATATACAAAAGCCGTGAATAAGGTTTGAATTAAGCAAACTAGAAGACAAAGTGAGGGATTAGGGTTTTCAGATCACCAAACAATTGGGAGATTACCGTAAAATTTGAATTTTCCCGCGAGAGATGCGAAGAAGACAGCGATTATGAGAGGTCAGGGTTTTTAGATTAGCATAGTACATGATTAGCTCGGCAAATAATGATTGAGTGAAATATTAGAATGGAGAGGTAATGTGGTATTAGGAAGCAAACAAAATTTAATGAGTTTTATTTTTTTTAATTGCGGTATTAGGAAGAACATATTGGGGTGCCCTAAGCACCACACTATCTATAAATTTTTATATTGCAAGAGACTCCCTTTAAAGTCATTGTTTAGACTTAAATCGAAGGAAAGCTTATGACAATCACATAGGTTATATTCTAATTTTGATATTCTATGTTATGACATTTCATTATCAGTCTGTTTTCGCTCCCTTATTTTTTTGTATCAATGTGACTGAAATGAACTAGATCATCTAATTAATTTTATCATAAGCACTTCACTTTAATAGATACAATGGGTAAAATCAAGTTTCTAGTTATCTTATTTTTGCCCTTGTTGTAGGTCCAAAGACGGTGAAATTTTACGTGAATATGGAACTCATGGGATTTAGATATGGTGGTTTTACATATCAGATGTAATGAGCGTCATTGATGTTTTAGCAGTTCCATACTCAGCTATTCTCAACATCTTTGCAGCAATGTTAATACCTATTCACCAAGTAATACTGTGACGACCCCAAATCCCGTACTGACGGTGACAAGGGTTATCTTTGGAATATAACACAGAAACAGATAATAGTAGAAAAGAAATAAATAAACACACCAGATAATGAACACGGGGGGGGGGGGGGGGGGGGAGGGGGGCTGAGAGGAAATAAGGAGAGAGGGGGAGATTTTATTTTTAATTATTTTATTTTATTTCAAAAGGTTGACTTTTTTTTTATTCGACCCCGAAACGAGACCCACCGCCTTTCGTCCACAGCATTTCACCCCCATTCTGAACACAATGGGATATGTATCACAGGCCAACTCGATCGTTACGATCAGTTTTCGTCAAAATCAACATATAACTCTATATATTGAATTTGAAGGTGCATTTCAATTTACTGGGGTCACATACTAACTCGAAAAATTCCAGAAAAATATTTTCTAGCTTCGTATTGATGATACGGTCCTAACAAAACTAGTTTCGTCGAATTCTGAGACCGTTTGAAAAAGGCCATTTTCCAGTCGATTAAAATCAACTGAAACTGGTCAAACGCGTTTTCCTTTGCCACGCTCACATATTGAATCAAAAAATTATCAAAATTGGAACCTAGCAATAATTTGACATCACGGATCCAACAAAAGTGGTTTCATCGAAATCCGAGGTCGTTTGCAAAATTCCCATTTTAAAGGCCGAAATTCCATAGCGACTATTCTGAATTTTCATTTAGCCATATCTTTTGATTCCCGCTATGAAATTTTGATTTTTCGGATTCGTTGGAAAGATATTCACAAATAGATTCTAATATTTTTGTATTCTCTAAAATTCGGTTTGTTCTGCACCCGGTATGTTCAATTGAATTTTGAAATCGAATTATCGAACTACCGCGCCATTTTCAATTCCTTTTATAAATATAAATAAAATTTATATTCTAACGACGATCTATATAAATATATACGTTCGAATTCTATTCAAAATAAATTTCTCGTCGCTATTATTTAAAATAATTCATTTTAAATAATCAAAATTCGTCAAAATTGCCAAAATAAAAATTTAAAATTGGATCGCATTTCCGGGTTGTTACAAATACTATCGTTCTAAACCAGAAAAAAACTAGAGGTAATTTCTCTGATACTGTCTGGGGTAGAATTGTAGCCCTCTCTCCCTCTTTCTTTTCCTTGTGTATTCATGTTCGTTGGGCAACATAATTTCTTTTTGTCTCACTTGGATTGTCAATTTTAATTGCTTCAGCATGTAAATGAAAAAAAATATTTTACTATAATGCCCTAAGGTTGATTGGTAATAGATGTATTGTTTTTTATGTTGTGTTCATACTTTTATATAGGGAGAACCTGTCAATTTGAAGTATGTCAAATATCAAAACATTTGCAGGTAATAAAATGAGTTTTTCACATTTCTTGTTCTTAATATTTCTAATCGTTATGATTTCCTACTGTACCTTACTGATGTGATCTTGTATTATCATAATTTATTGCAGTCTGACAATATTCATCGAAGATAATCAGAATAGTGAAGAGGTCATGAAATTAGGTCGAGTTCTCCTTTATGGATCAACATAAGTGAAATTTTTTTAGTAGAATCTATGCCAACCTGTATGTTTTTTATATCTGAACCCCTGTATGGTTTAGATGTCCATTTCTTCTGGGTACCAAACTTGGTTAACTACGAGTTTTTCATTATGCCAGTATTTTATGTGGCATTTGGTGCCACTTAGGTGGTTTTCTTATTTATGCCAGTATTTTATTTGAAAATCATCATTGTAACTTGTGAAGATTTCTACGCTGTGATGCGGGATGCAAGTGGTGCAGATTTCTCCAATTTCTTACTATGGTATGATAATGCTTGCCTGTGCCAAGTAGTTTAATTTGTAAAATATTGCCTGAGTATTGTACACAAAAATTTAATATGCTTTCATGTATAGGTACTCACAAGCAGGAACTCCTCATGTTACCATTACTTCATCCTATAATGTTAGTGCTAAATCATTTTCTTTGAAGTTCAGGTATGTCAGCATTTTTTATATGCACTTATATGTCAGCATTCTGAAACTTATTCCCATGCTGCTGCCAATCAAGAAGTGTACCTCCAATGTCAGGCCAACCTTCAAAAGAACCGATGTTTTCGCCAATTGCAGTGGGGTTACTTGATTTAAGCAGCAAAGACATACCTCTTACCTCTGTTTCCCACGATGGACTTGATCTTTTTCTGCTGCTGTAGTACCATATCGAATCTTTCTCTATTGCTGTCTTTGACAAATATATTATGTTTATAGTCTGACAGACTCCGGAAGGTTTTGCAATGTGTCAATGAAGTTCACTTGCTATGTGGTGTTCTTGGTATGGATTTCCAGAAGACAGTGAATGAAGTGCCTCCGAGTTTGCGTTAGGCAAATGTGAAGCAATCCACGAATATTAGTACTCGTATGCTTGATGGTCTTGCTCGGACTGTATCAAAACTTAAATCAGAAAAGAGTTCGTGTTTAAAAGGTTAGTGTTACATAGCTGTTAATATAAAATAACATATTTGATTTTGGTAAATGAAATAATACATTATGGCTTCAATATGCCATGTTAAATTTCTTCAAATAATTATCCTCATAGTCGCGAGAGAAAGTAGAAGTCCTAGTAAATCTACGGAAATTAATAGACTCGCCTGAAGAAGATAAGCGAAATTTTGGAAGACTTAAATATATACTTGGATCCCCTGAGGAGGAGATCAACTACAAGGGAGTTCTATCAGAAGAAATTCTTGAGCAGGTTTGTTATTCAATTCAATTCTGTTGTTTATTAGTTAATCAACTTGATACCAACTTCAGTGTTATATCATCTTTATTATGGTGTCCAATAGACAAGCTGAAGTTGAGAGGCTAAAAAACGAAAAACTAGCAGAATAAAAGAGCTTGTATTTAAAAAAAGACTAGAGCTAGATGAAATATGCAAGATGGCACACATGGAGCCAGATATTAGCACTTCACCTGAGAAGGATAATGCAATGATTGATAATGGTATGTTTATTTCTAAACATGGTGTGGTAGTCCAATAAACTAACAAATAGCATATGGTTGATTGTAATGTGCATGTACTTTTTGCGAACTTAGGTATTGTCGATGCTTCTGAGCTTTTGGCAAACATCGAGAAACAAATAGTGAATGCAAAGTAGGAGAGCATGAGTACAAAAGACACAATGGATAGGTTAAATAAGTAGCTCATTGCCTGCGAAGAGGAAGATTGGCTCCAGGAGTACAATCTAGTAAATGCATTTTGTTTCTTGTAACTGTGAAATTGCAATACATTAAATTTAAGTATCTACTTGAAATCACATATATGATGCTAACAGAGAAACTCTAAATTACAGGATAAAAGGAGGTACAGTGCAGTTCGGGGGCTCATTTAAACTTAAACGAGCTGGGAAGGCACGAATAAGCGTGATCAAAATTCCAGGTATTTTTCTACTCAAAATTTGGAGGAAAACCAAAAGCAATCATTTATGTCTAAACAATCAAGCCTCAATTACAGGTACAAATTATATATTTTGTATACAATTTGATGTTTTAAAGTGCAATGATTAAAATGAAAAATATGTTTCGCACAAAAAAAAGTGTTTGTATACTTTAATGTTTGTATTTTATGTAACCAATTTAGCAAACATGGGCTTCTTATATATATATAAAATATGAAAGTTCTAAATCTATTGACAAGTTCATAACGATTGCCTGTATAAATCATTTATTTCAATCAAGCATTCACTTATGAAATAACTTATGCAGAACTTAATTATACCCATGAACTCTATTTGACTTATGAAATAACTTATGCAAAATTGGCTTAGCGCTGTTTAAATTGGCTTAGCGCAGTAC
This sequence comes from Allium sativum, assembly GCA_030737875.1. Lineage (NCBI taxonomy): Eukaryota > Viridiplantae > Streptophyta > Magnoliopsida > Asparagales > Amaryllidaceae > Allium > Allium sativum. Next base: position 289,990,877 of record CM060913.1, read on the forward strand.
CGACTTAGCCTTACGCTCAGTTTCACTGAGCCGCAAGGCTCAGGTAAAACTGAGCTTTACGACTCAATTTCACTGAGTGTAAGGCACAGGTGAAACTGAGCTTTACGGCTCAGTTGAAACTGAGCGTACCGCTCAGTTTCGCTGAGCGGAAAGGCTCAGTTTCACTGAGTCGAAAGTTTCAGCGAAACTGAGCCATACGCTCAGTTATTATTCAATAATAATAATATGACAGTAGTTAATTAGATTAATGGTCTAATTCATGAATGCAAAATTTTCTAATCTTCCCATTTCATGTCGATGTATAATATTACATATGCAAATTTGTTCGATTAGCATAAGTGGAAATATAGTGACCAAATCATGTGTCTCGCATCAGAAAAAATGGGCGTGCTGCGTTTACCTGAATAGAACTGTTCAATTTGAACAAGGTCTAATAACATACTAATGTGTAGCGTCTATGTCAATTAGTCAAAATTTTATGTTTGAACATTATGTGATAACATTACATGACTTGTTGTTGTGAAGACGAAACTAAATTGATGCTTGTTATTTTAATTCCTTTTCAAGCTTTGGAACAAGCATGAGTTGCAAGGGCTCGACAGTTTTGTTGTCTTTGTTTTAGAGCAAGAACTGTGAACATTATGCTTTGTATATATTGTGTTATGTGGTTTGTATTAACTGAAGTTATGGTTTATGTATTAATCGAATTATGCTTAGCATATCTTCTTTATATACTATTATATGGGTGTAGCGTATTTTGACAACCCGGATTTTTACAACATGCTAAGACAAGAATCAAGGCAGAATTTAATTATAAAATCTGAATCAGGAGAAACGGGTTGCGCCATTGCGTTCGTCTCGGAAAAATACGCGAAATATAGTCCGAGTTTTCAAAAATCGGAGTACGTATGACCAAGTTGTGGCCCGTCAAAGTTTTCAGAAAAAATCAAGTTCAAAAACAGTTCGAAATTCGAATCTGAAGCCAAATGAACTGGGCGGGAAAATTCCCGCCCAAGCCCCAGGTCGACTGGGGTGTCGACTGGGGAGTCGACACGCCCAGGGGGTAGGTCGACTTCCCAGTCGACACGGGTGTCGACCTGGGTGGTCCGACCACTTGGGTCTGGGTGCACCTGGCTTGTTTCTCAAGACATGTTTTATGGGCCTGTGACGGATTTTGAGGGCTCAGATCTATCCTAGGGTTTATCCTATGGCCTAAACTACTCCTAATCTCTATAAAAACACCCTAGGACCTAACCTAAATCACTCAAAATCGATCTAACAACGAAGTGCTGCCCAAATCCCTCTTGATCATGGCCTCCATCTCCAACTCCAAGAGCTTATGCATTCAAATCGGATCTGAATCAAAGGTGCTAACTTGCTACATCAAATCAAGGGAGTGGATCAACGTTGCTACGCAAATTTCATGATGATTCTTCAACAAAGGAGCCACCTTTCTTCGTCAAGACGATGCATGATCCTTCCCTAAGCCTCGCTATGTAAGTTCTAGCTACTTGTAGATTCTAACGGTGGTTCTAATGTGACATGGGATAAAATGCGATGAAACATAAGTATGCTAGCCTATGTGAACCTAATTTTGCCCCTTTTCTATGATCTAGGACCTTGGGCTAAGTTTTAGCGACTTAATCATGCCACTCATGTTATGTTTAACCTAGTTTATCTTGCAAGTTTGAATCTTTTTCTATGGAATGTTAGCACGAACCTTTGGGAACCATTTGACTTGTGAAACATTGGCAAAGACTTGACTTTGGGGCTTATGCATGTAAATGAACCCAAACCCCTTATGTTATCATGCATGTTTGTGGCCAAATTCCCTTATGATACTATGCATGTTTGTGGCCAAATTCCCTTATGATACTATGCATGTTTGTGGCCAAATTCCCTTATGATACTATGCATGTTTGTGGCCAAATTCCCTTATGATACTATGCATGCTTGAGGCCAAATCCTTTAGGATAATATTCACGTTTGCGGCCAATCCCTTTATGATATCTCGCATGCTTGAGGCCAATATGTTGGCATAATACCCCTACTATGTGACTCGCTTCCACTTGGGTTGGAAATACGTTTGGGTAGTTTAGGAAAAACATGAATATGACACGAAAACTTGACATGGGGCTACATGAAATCATGGACTTAAAAAGGGGTCTAAATTTGACATGAACATGACACGTAGAAAAACATGAAAGTGGCCAACTCGAGGTTGGGTTGAGTTTGTAGCATAAATCTACCCGGACCCACCCGGCTTAACTAGTGGCTACAACCAATAGGACCCAATGTGAGTAGTTGGTCATATAGCACTTAAAACCCGAGGTTAGACTAGGTTGTGGTGTAAAGCTACCCGGACCCGCCCGGCTTAACTAGTAACCACAACAAAGTCTAATGTGAGAGGTTGGGGTGCATTAATCTAATTAATGCCACATGAAAAGGTTAAGTAATTTTGACTAATGACGCTTAACCAATATGACACGAATGGGTAGGTTAAGTGGAACCGGACTTGATTTCTTAATGACACTTAACCCTATAAGACAATTAGGGGATGGGGTTAAGTAATTTACACTTAACTAATCTAAACACGGTACTTAGATAGGGTTAAGTAATTTACACTTAACTAATCTAAACACGGTACTTAAATGGGGTTAAGTAATTTACACTTAACTAATCTAAACACGGTACTTAGATGGGGTTAAGTAATTTACACTTAACTAATCTAAACACGGTACTTAGATGGGGTTAAGTAATCCATACTTAACTAATCTAACACGGTAAATTCGATGGGGTTAAGTAATCCACACTTAACTAATCTAAACACGGTAATTAGATGGGGTTAAGTAACCTAGACTTAACTAATCTAACACGGTAAGGTGATGAGGTTAAGTAGCTTATACTTAACAAATCTAATATGCGGACCTGATAGTGTTAAGTCACAAGACCTTTTAAATATACTTAACCATTGTAATACGGTTAGTGGATGGGGTTAAGCTAACCCATACTTAACCAATCCGACTCGATAATCTGATGGGATTAAGATAATCTATGCTTAATCAATCTAACACGATAATCTAATAGGGTTAAGACAAACAAATACTTAACCAATTTGACTTGATAGGCTTAAGTCATGAGCTTCTTGGTATGCTTAGCCAACTTGTAGGGCTAAGCCTTGAACTTAAATACTTAGCCAATCTTGACATGATTCGTAGGCGGGTTAAGTCATGAACTTGAATGACAAGACTTAACCCATTAGACAAAACCCTAGCTCAGGGGACTAGGTTGAAAATCGTAGTTAACAAGGATAACGGGAAAAGAAGCTAAGTGGTAAACCTTATTGAAGAATAACTAAGTAATAATTCTTAGCCAAGGACATGGGACTAGTTCATAAATAGATGAGTAACCTGATACGGTAGGTCATCGCTTAGTATACGAGGAGGAGCAACTTATCTGACTTGGATAAAAAGCTCCAGCGAACTGGGTGACGAAGCGGCAGCTTCGGGGGACGTAAGGGTACTCTTGGTATCCCTCTGTGAGGTGGCAAATGGTCCATGAAACCTGGCCTCACAGAGGTTAAGGTCTGCGGTAGAACAGCCAAGGGTATGCCTTGGTTGTTGTGCGAGCAACCTAAAGACGGGGATGGATTAGCATGGAGTCGACGATACTTGATTTTTGCCCTGGATAGCGCGTCGTCGACTACCTACCATCTTTAGTCAATCGTGTACGAACGGAAAGGCAGAGAACTCCCAACAGACCATGTTCTTGCTATCGAGTCATGGGTGAGGTTGTCCAATAGGAAAGTGGGGCATAGTGGGGCCGGAGTATAGTTCTCGTGCATGATTTTTCTTGGATTGCCTTTCAGTAGTTGAGGGAGGGGTCACGTGGGACCATAGCCACGAATACAAAAACAGACCTTGATATCTGCATCGGCAGATGACTTAAAGCTCCCGACCGAGTTCCGTATTTCTTGATTTGCCCTGTCATGGAACTCGGATGGCACATTGAGAAACATGTGCGTCTAGACATGGAAAACGATTCACGATACATACGTGGGATAAAGGGCGCGGTTGACGGGTGGCATAATCCCTAGTGGCCCTAGGTGGCTTGAACCCAAACCGAGACACGGAAACGTTCATTAGGTAGCATAATCCCTAGTGGTCCTAGGTGGCATAAATCCTAAGTGAACACGCGATAGTTCATGGTAAGAAAACATAACCAGATCAAGGGTAATAGTCCAAAACAACTTCAAGGATAAAATGGTACTACGTCGAGGTGGTATAGATTTACATGGGAAAGCCCGTACGGCCTACGACAAAGGACTGAACTTATACATGGAAAGAAACATACGAGTTGGAAAAACCTACATATGCTATATATTAGGTTGACATGGACCATTACATGACATTGGGCAAGGGACATTCATAGTTAACACATGACGCGGGTTGGGATATTAGTACGAGAGGTGCAGAGCAAATATACATGATAAATACCTTGGGATGGTATACATGATAGATACCATGGGATGGTATACATGATAGATACCATGGGATGTTATACACGATAGATACCTTGGGATAGTATACTTGATAGAAACCTGACGATGTGATACCTTGATTTATCTTGACACCGTAGTTTATCATGATATCTTAGTTTATCTTGCTACAGTAGTTCATCCGGTTATCTTGGTTTAGCTTATCTATCTTGTCGTCATCCTTATGTTTACTTTCAGTTTATGCATGTCATGTTACCTTTACCTGTTTTTATACTGGAAGTAGATAGGACTTACCAGTCTTTATGACTGACCCCGTTTTGTTTTGCCTCTTTGTCTTCCGTTTCCCCCCAAGGTTTTCAGGGAGGAAACACAGTTATTTAGTTCGGACTTCCTCTGCTTGAAGGTCATCATGCATGGCTAGGACTTTTCTTGGTTATGGCTACCTTACTCTTTTACTTGGGGAATAATTTATGAAATGGTTTATGCTTCTTTACTTTTGCAAGACAGGTTTTGATGTATTCTAATGTAAAAGGCTTTTGACCTTACTATTTTATAAGGTAATGAAATTTGCTTTACTTCCGCTGTTTTATATGTTCTGTCTTTTAATATTTCTGTGCATGTTTACCTTGATAATGCTTCACCAAACCTAGTGCATTCCCTATGTGAATGACCCTAGCGGAGGTGGGGTGTTACACGTATCTTCTTTATTGTCAATATATAAATCAGTGGGGGCAGTGTTTTTGTATATTACTTATATGATACACCGATTTTGATACGGTTAAAATCCGTATCCGATTCATTGATAGCATTGTAGGAATGAGACATTAAACATAGTTTTAAGCCGTATCAAAATGATAAATTGATACGGTTTAAAACCGTATCAAATTACCAATTTGACACGGTTTTAAGCCGTATCAATTTATGATTTTGATACGGTTCAAAACCATATCAATTGATCAGAGACACCATTTTTTGATACGGCTTAAAACCGTATCAAATCGATTTTGATACGGCCATGAGCACGGTCAAATTGGCATTTCTGGTGTAGTGGAAAAATCCGCATGTATCTACATCAGCAACTGAATGCTCCTAATTATTTTAAGTAATAGATTAACATATTAGCGTGTGTGTGTATATGTGTGTGTGCATATATATATATATATATATATATATATATATATATATATATATATATATATATATATATATATGCGTGAATAGAAGGATAATTAGTAAGGATTTACTATAGATTTTATCAGAAGATTTTTTTTGGGCAAATATGTTATCGTAACCAGTATCTTTAAATAATAAATATTTGCTTGTCATATACAAGAGTGACAGTCTGTACTACTTATTAGGCAATAAATATCTACTTATCATATATAAGACTGACAGTCTGTGATACTTAATAAAACCTTCATAAATACTTTGAACGCAAAGATAACAATTGGAATATTCTAAAAAAAAATTTTGAATACTAAAAAGGCTAATTCTATTCGCATATAAAAAATTGCTAAATATACACTAAACATTAGAATAAATTACTATACACCATATATTACTTTACATACACCATTTATTTTACTAAATTACCGTTGTTTTCATCTTCTTTGTATTTCCTCCTTAAAACATAAAACATATTTACTTAAAATTAGAAGTTCCTTACATCAAATTGAGTAAGATTTAACAAAATGAACTTTAGTTCCTGCACTAATATCGTAGATTTTTTAAACTTTTCCAAAATCTCTCAATTTTGTTCTAAAGAAAAAAATCAACACTTCTAAGTTTGAACATAATTTTTGAATGTTCTCTTAATCGAAATTTTATGTTACATGATGAAATAATTTATTACCATTTTCATTCACATATCTAGTTTGCATTAGATTTTAACATTTTTAAGGTTAATTCGATTGATTATATACAAAAGCTTAAAAGATGCAAGTATGAGAAAAGGGCATTAAAGTAATAGATTTTTACAAAAAAATAATGATGTATATTAAGTAATTGGCAAATTCTATTGAAACACCAAAATTCGCTTAACATACACCATTACTTTCCTACAAATATTCATTGTTAAAACACCTTTTTTCCTTAATTGCTTTTTAAATTTTTTACATTGAAACTAATCTTTAAATAATGAAATTTGGTCAAAACTACATATTTTAATGAAAATTTACTTTATCACAAAATCTAAAATTTCAGTTATGACAATAAGAACTAACTACTGCAATTCAGAAGTCTTCACTTTTTTTAAATTAGTATTTCTCATATTGAAAAATTTATGAAAAGCTTAAAATGATATAATATTAATGTTAAAACAAAAGTTCAATTTGTTACACTTGACGTTGGTGAAAAGAATTTCTAATTTTGGGTAAATGGATTTTCAGTTTAAAGGAGATAAACTGAGAAGAAGAAAATATTGATAATTTTTAAAAGACACGGTGTATGTAAAACAATATCCGGTGTTTAATGGTTTATTATATTTTTTGGTGTATACTTAGCAATCTTTGATGTATGAATAGAACTAGCCTAAGTAATTTTTGGTGTACAAATAGAAATTGCTTACTAAAAATTAAAGGGACCGAAATCCATTTTATGCCCAAATTTGATTTTTCATTATTAATGCGATTTTATGCCATCTTTGCTTTTAATATCCTATTCTGCAACTGGCCAATCAAAAGAGACTATGTTAATTAAGGCTACAAAAGAGATCACGTGGGTTGAGATTTGTACCGTTAGATTTGATTTAAAATAAGCCGTTAAATTTATAGCCAGAGAGGATGGTATGGATTGTGTCTCTACAATAAACTAGAAAAAAAAATATGTTTTAGTCATTTCAGATGATGACATATTAGTGTAAAATTGTGAAACATTTAAGAAAAATTTAAAGTTAATACTTTTGTAGTCAATTGTTTGGAAAAAATAACTATGTATGATAAGTTATTAACAAACGATTATTGAATATTAATTATTTACAATTTAATTATTGTTTATCAATTCATTAGTTTTTAATTATTTCATATTTCAAAATAATTATTAATAATTAATAAAGAAACGATTTTACAAAAAACATTGCTAGGATATGTAAACGAAATCTTCAGTTCAAAAAAATTGCTAGAATATACTTTTTTGACACATCATCACATAAATTAGCATTATTTTTAATAAAAGTTTAAAATGATAAAAGAGAAATGTAGGGGCTAATTTCAAAAAAATACCTCCTTATGTATATGTGTAGATAATACATTTTACATACCTATGATCATTGGTAGATAATCATCCTCCAACAATTTTATAACATAGACAATATTTACCTACCAATAAATTTTACCATTACATAATGGTAGGTAAAAGTTCTCTTTACCTACGCATATTTATTGGTAGGTAAAGGTCAAATTTCTTGTAGTGCCTATCGTCAAAACATAGCTGCATGTCAATTTCCATTGCCATTGGAATTCGTATGTGCTCGAGGCATTGATAAATGTTGAACACAAACAGCACGAACTAATTAAATCTGATTTTTCCAACTTTACACTATATAATCCCTTCCCCCTTAATCCAAATTCATTATTCTTCCTCATTATGGCAGCCACCATTTTTCCCCTAAAAACATTTTTCAAAAAAACCCACTTTCTTAAAATAATTTATATCTTCCAATTCGTAAAAAATTAGCCCAAACTCATAAAAGCATGTTGTAGATCATCATGCTCTATACCTCCCACAAAAATTTCAGGATCTACCGTCGCACAGATTCGCCGGAATCGATGGTCAAAGTCAGAAATTGACTTTCGGTTTATGCTGATTTCTGATCAATCGGTAGCGAGTTGGATGATGGTGTTTAAAGGAAAGTTGTAGAGGGGGTGCTGGGCCTGATATGGCCTGAGGTGGTTGGAAATCCATGTTGATCGTCGCCGACGTTTTCAGTGGAGCAGCGAACAAGAATGGCCCGATTCTGGCCAAGATCAACGTCGGTAGGTGATGGTCACTCAAGGACTTTGGTGCAGCGTGGCGAGGCTGAGTGTTTGGAGGCGATTCACGACCGTGGCTCGGCGTGGTGACCCCGAAATCTTGGTCGATGCGGAATTGGGGTTAATGGCGAATTCCGTTCGCCGGCGGCGAACTGGGGCACGCCACTTACGGTGGCGGCATGTCTTGTATCGACGAAGTCGGCTAGGTGGTTGGCCAACGGTTTGGGGCCTGTGGAGGTGGCAGCAACGAGTTGGACGGAGGGAGCAACGTTGAACGGTTTTGTGAAGGTAAATTAAAATTTAATAATTATTTAATTATTTAATTCATGTATTCAAACTTCGTAACTTCATATCTTTTGCATACAAACTCAGAATCGCGCAAAACCGGATCCGCTGCGATCGTGGAGTCGAGAACTTCGCGTGGACACCAATTTTGTCAAATTTGGAGCAAGTTATAATTTGAGGCAAATTTGGATCTGAACCTTCAATTTAAAGACCGACGGAGTGGAAACCAATGTGGGAACTCTTTCTCACTCTACTCTTGTATTATTTTATTATATCCTAGGTTGTAAATGGTGATTAGTCGCTCCTGTAACTATTATTTGAAACCATGGATGATTTGTTGATTTTTGGTACTGTTTGGATGTGTATTAATAGTTAATGATTGAAATTGTTTGTGTATGGCTCGAGCCAGTATCAGGAGAGGGATAATGCTAGACATTATTTCGGTTATATAAATATCGCCGTTATAATGCCGAATTTTTCTGAAATATGTTAAAATAATAATTATATATATTTATGGTAGCTGAAATAAGATTACACATCCATTTACAAGTTCGACGACTTGTTTATGATTCGCCTATTCATGTGATAACGATTGGGACGATAATTTTTACACATCGCCCAAGTGCACAAATAATAATCAGTATTTGTTGGTTGAAAACCCCACATGCGTCTTGGGATGATATTCTGATCACACGTCTCCCTTGTGATTAGTTGTATGTCGATCGATTGATTGACAAACTATTGTAAGCATTAATTATTTATTTATTTAATGCTTGTACAGTTGTAGAATGCACTTTGGTTGTTATTTGGATGTGTAATGATTTTTTATCATTATTATTGAATACATGTGATGTATGAAATCCATATAATTAAAATTATATGGTAATTGATTGGGCCTTATTCAAATTCGGAAGTTAACGAATATTTTAATTTAATATTCATTGAAGGATTAAAAATATGGTTTGATGTCCGATTTTTGATGGACACAGAAATATGAAAATATATAAAGCCGAGTTTGGTAGACATATGCCATTTTGACTCGAACGGATTTTTATGTCGATTTTATTCATTTTACAATGAATATGGAAAAGAAATGGATTTCAAAATCAGACATTTTGAGATTATAATAATATGCATTATTCAATTTTGATTTAAAATTGAAATAGAAATTGGAAACGTTTTTAAATCGAAATTATAAATGTTTATAAAGTATGTTTTGAATGGAAATCGATGAAATATATTATATATATTTAAATGGTTTGAATAGAACGCATCGCGCAACGACCGTTCGCGAATTACGACCATTAACTTCGAATTGACGTAACGGAAGATCTGACCGTCGGATTCTCCTAAAACCTGAGGCTATGGGTTCGTATCGAAAAGAGCTTTCATATGATAATGTGATATTTGAAATCTAACGGTTGGATTTTTAGAAATGTAAAATTCAAATTTGAAAAAAAACAGCATCAGTGTAGTTAAATGACCTGAAACGTCATTTAACTGAATGGGCCTATTTTTAAATGATTAAAAATAGGAAAAATTTATGCTAAATCATAATAAACGATTTGAAATGGTTTTGGATGAAAATTCCAAATTTATAAAGATAAAAGATATTTTTTACAGAATAAGTTTTTTATCAACTTAAATAAAGAACTGAAAGAATTAGAAATGGTTTTAATATAACAAGAATTTTTCATTGTATAAATTGGAATAAATTTAAATGGAAATTATCTTCGGATATTTCAGTATTGGATTCTGTGATTACACTGATATCGTTGAGGAATTTGGAAGATATAGATATCGTTATTCCCAATACGATATCTGTTGATTTCAGAACTTGATATTGAATATAATTCGACATGAATTCTATTCAAAGCCTTATATTTAATATCAAATTGGGTTTTGGGTTTGTCGTGAATGGTGTCTTAAATAACATTGGTCTTGAACCCATATGAGAAAAGAATAAATCTTTTAATTAAGATTTAATGAGATTTTCCAATTAATAAACATAACTGGAATGAAATGGTAGTTGATTTTGGGTTCATTGTGAATGATGTTTTAAACGACATTTATTCTTAAAACCCGATTAACAGTGAAATTATGATTTGGAATTTATTAATCTTTTAACTAAGATTTAATGGAATTTTCCAAAGAGAAGTTTTCCAATTTAATATACTGAATTGGAATTGAATGGAATATGATTTTAGGTTTATCGTGAATTATGTTTTTAAGTGACATTGGTTCTTTAATCCTGTTAAAGACAGGATTTGTAACAACCCGGAATTTCAGAACCAATTTTAAAATTTAATTTAAGCTATTTTGATGGTTTTGAATATTTAAAATGAAATATTTTCAGAATAACAACTAAAATTTTATTTAATTCGAAGTTAGAACGTATAAATTTATATTGATTATAGTACGAGCCTGAATTGGCGCGATAGTTGAAAATTCGGTTTTTAAACTTCAATTGAATGTATAGAATTCAATATAAATCAGAATTGCAAAAAACTAGAAACATTGGAATATTTTGAACTATAATTTTTCAACGAATGTAAGAAACTGAGATTTCACTTTATAAATTGTAAGTTATGTTCAAATTAAAATTTAGAATAATCGCTATGGAATTTATATACAATTTAATAATATATAAACCGTTAAAAATGTCCATTTTGCAAACGACCTTCGATTTTGACGAAACTAACTTTGTTGGATACAGAATGTGAAATTGTTGTTTGGTTTCAATTTTCATAATTTTTGGAACTAATACGTGAGCGTGGCAAATTTAAAGGCACATTGAATTTTAGTTGCAAATTTAAATCGACTAGAAAAAGTTCATTTTTCAAATGGTCTCCAAATTCGACGAAACCAGTTTTATAAGAACGTATCGTCAAAACATAGCTAGATTTCAATATTCGTAATTTTTGGAGTCAGTATGTGGCCCTGGTAAATTTAAATATACATTGAATTCAATTTTGAACGTTATATTAATTTATATTTTAATTTTGATGAAAATTGATCGAAAAAATCGAATTGGCTTTCGAAACATATTCCATTGTGTCCGGAATGAGGGTATTTAGCTGGGTATGTCAGTCGTTGGGTTTGATTTTGTAACGACCCGGATTTTTAACCGTTGAATTCTGAATATTTAAATTTATTTTAAATATTTTATTTGAATTATATATAGGAATTTATTTAATATAACGATATTTAAACGTATAATTTATTAAATAATTTAAAATGAGCTCAAAATAGTCGTAGTAGTTCGTAGTTTACGATATAAACTTCAACTGAATATACAGAATCCAATATAAATCGGAATTCAATGAAACAAGGAACGTTAGAATCTATTTGATTATATTTTTCTAATGGAAGTGAAAAATCAAGATTTCGTCTCATATATTGTGAATTACGCCCAAATCAAATTTTCAGAAAATCGCTGTGAAATCGTATATAAGCCATAACGGCTATTTAAATATATTTAAATATCGGTCTTGAATTTGGACAAGATTCTTTTGAGGCATAGTTATAATTTAATTTTTAGAATTTTAATAAAAAATTTAATTAATTAAATATGCAATTTTTTATTTGGAGTATTTTGCACCCTATATCAATATTTTGGGGTTTCATAATATAAGTTAAACTACCGATATTATTATATTTTTGGAATCATAGCACATTGCTCTGTACGATGGAATTTTTACTTCTGTCGTTTCCGGCGCTTATGAAAATGAAGAAACTAAAGAGCACTTGTTCAATCATCAAAGTGAATCCGCTTTAATTATTTGATAGATAAAGATCTAATCAAGTCGAAAAGTAATGGAATGAATTTACGTAGCGGATACAATACCCTCGGTAGTCTCAGTCCACTAATTCCTAGTTATCTTTGGCGACCCTGGTATGTTAGGAAGCATACAATGCTATGTATCGTTCATCCATAGATAAACCATGCAGTTTGACACATTCTACTGAATACATATAGAAAAAGATACAACCTCATGATAAATTCTCAGTTATAGGTGCTTTGAATTGTTGTACGTTCATGAAGCTATATTATTGGCGTCACCCTTAAATAACAACAGCCTTGGAACAAAGATCACATGCCTAGTAAATTTTTCACATGTCTAGTCTGAACTACAATTAGACAATAGAAAAAACAAAATAAAAACAAATCGGCAGCATGTTCTCTACGTATCTCAATTCCTTGTTCCCCAAACCATCCAGTTCCGTGCATACCAAGTTCTAATGAGCCGTGCCTACCAAGCTGTCTTTTTCTTAATATTCTGGTTCCCTTATTCTTGTTATCTGCTCATTTCGAAAGAAAACTACAGTTAATTACCTTCACCAAAAAAAAAATTATCTTTCATTTACAAAACAACGGTGTCTCAGGATCCCTAATTCCCAAATCTCATTTCTGTATCTCCCGTCCTCTATTCCTCTCAGTAAAACACGAAGAAATATCCACTTTAAAAAACGGTTTAAAAATCAAATCTTCAATGGAAATTCATGATATCGGATTTAGTGAGATTGGAAAAGCAAAAGCTTCAATTCTATGGTACGCTGGAAGGGTGCGGTCGATTTTATGGTACCCATAATAGTAAAAACTGAGGTTTACTTTTCTTTTGTTGACATTAGGTTAGGCGTTAATCAGATTGAGGTACATTTTTGGTTAGGCATCGAATTCCGCACCTAGTAGCGAATTCAAGTGGAATTCTGTGATGAAGTATGTCGATGTTTTTGGGAAGGTGTGAAGTGAAGTTGCGACAATGGGAATCGATGAAACTTTGGGTCTGTGAGGATGGAGCAAAAAGCAGTAATGGTGGAGGAGCCTGAAAACGTCAGTTATGGTTTGATAAAGGAGAAAGTTGGGTCTTGATGAAGTGGCGTGTTCTTTTTCTTTTACTGGAGTTGTTTGAACAAGAAGAAAGGAGATGGTTGGGGATTATGGTGGTTGAATTTGTTGAACGGTGTAGGATAAATGAGGTGGAGGAAGAAAAGTCTGGAATAGTTTCCATTGTTTGTGGGAGTTTTGCCTGAAAGGAAGGAGGATCTAATACGTGATTTTGGGTACAAGCTTCAGGGTGGACTTGGTGGTAATTACAAGTTAAACCGAAGAAGATGTAATCAGGTAATTGTGCTGGAGGGAATGAATCACAATGCTTAATCATGATTATGCCTGAGTAATTAAATTTAAATATTGTAATTAATTAAATAATGGTGATGGTTAAGAATTATATTAACTAAATTTAAATTATAACTTGTAACAGTGATATATATTGCTTTCATGAACAGAATTAAACGAAACAAGAACCGATGGGTTTGAAATCGCGTAGCCGATATGTACGGGTTAAAATGGAATGAATCAGAGCTACTGGAATTTTATGACAAAATCAAACAATGTTGATTTTAACGGAAATAAAAGCAGAATCATCAACTGTAAACAAGGTGAGTAAAATCATTAACTCTGACTCGTTTATATTTTTATATAAACGAGTTTTAATTTATTTCTAGTAATTTTATACTGTGTGATGGTTGTTTGAATGAATGGTTGATAAAATTGGTTGGATGGTTGATATAGTAATATAGTTGATCGATAATTATTTCTGTTATTAATTAATGTTGATTAACATCTGTGGATGCAGGGAAACAGGTTGGAGGGATCCAACTGGATTCCTCAATATTTTATTTACTGTTTTATTTATTTATTTATGATATATATCGTGATTGATTTTGTTATGGTTAAATTACACTAGCTCGATAAATTTTGGTATTTAAATACCATAAAATATTTTAGAACGTAGAAAAGAGATTTGAGTTTTAAAAAGGAAATTATTTCCAAAATAGAAATTAGATTTCAAATGGAATGGAAATAGAAACTTGTTTAAGTGAATCAAAACAAGAAGTTGTTTATAACGATGTTTTATAAATTAAATAAAATATATATCATAGAATAAAGTAAAATATAAATTCAAGTTGAATTTATATAAGCAAAGTGGTAATTGGTGTTGATACCAGATATTTGAAGTGGGATTTGAATGCAATAGTGGTAAAAGAGATTTGAGTGGGAAAATTGGTTTCGAAAGAAACGTTGGGTTATATTCCAAAGATTGGAAAATAAAAATTAATTGAGATAAATCTGATGAAATTTTAAATTGGAATTCGGCTATGTCGAATTTTACAAATGATTTATGTCTCGGAAGAATATTTAAATTTTATTCAACATGAACCTATGAATTAATTTAAATACATTAAGAGGTCAATATTCAATTAATTCTATAGTTTGCAATAATATATCTAAAAAGGGATTTATAGAAATCAAATTGAGTTAATTTCAGAAGTTAAAGAACGTATAGCTTGTAAATACATTTAAAGGAGAACTTGAATTGTTTAAAATAAACAGAGTTTATAAATGAACAACGGAGGCGTGTGCGTCGCACACAGTACTTTATTTAAAACAGCGATTATAACGCTGTTGCTATAATATTTGTTTTATAAATATAAACAGTGATTATTGCGATGTTGTTGTAATATTTGTTTTGTAAATCTAAACAGCGATTATAACGCTGTTATAATATATGCTTTGTAAATCTAAACAACGATTTTAGCGCTGTCGCTATAATAAATGTTTTGTAAATCTATACAGCAAATTTTAACGCTGTTGTTAAAACAAATGACTTATAAATCAAATATTTGGAGACAAAGATTTTAACGCTACCGTTATAATCAATGTTTTTCCGTAAAGGAAGTGGATTCTTAGATTGAATCTGAAAGTCGAGTAAGCGATGTTTTGTTTGAAATTGTGAGCTTTGACTGTTTCAAAGTTGAGAATGTTGTTTAGTTAAGGTCTAAGAAGTAATTATACCCCAACTTGATTGACTTCATAATTAACAAAGGAATGGTTAGGGTTCGGTAGTGAAGATTGGTTAGGGATTCGATTAGTAAATGAATAATTAATGAATTGAGTTATACCAACGATGTTTATTATGTAACATGGGTTCGACTAAATGAAAAGGTCTTGGAAACATTTTCCAAAGTAAATCAGAGATAGTTCTAAGTATAGAAAATAATGATAACTAGAAGTAAGGAATCATAATTGGAAACATTTTTCCAATGTTAATATAGTATATTTTCTAAAATATGGAAATAAGAATATATGAATATAAAGAAATGTTTTTAAATTGGAATAAGAGATATCTTCTCGAATATAGGAATGATGACGTTAGAAATGTCTTCTAAGAATCGAGATTGAGATTTGAAGGGATATGGAAGATTGAAAAATGGATTTTTGAAACGATAATATAATAAGGAATTAATATAAAAAGAGGCCAGTGTTGTTTGATGCCTGATCGGTAGGATTTCCATTTGGAAATAAGACCGTTGATTGTATGGATGTTTTCTTTGATAGTTAAATCACCAACTGTTAAAGTTTTGATTTATTTCGTACCTCTGTTATCAGTATGGACAGACCGGGATCAGATTTAATATCTAAAAACCACTCTGTATTGGTATAAGCGTTACGTATCAACGTATGCTGAAGATAATTGAAGACGGAGAAAAATGCAAGGGATGTTCTATTAACCCTAGGTATAAATTGCCCAAGATGGATTAATAGAACGGTGCCTTCGATTTTTCCAGTCCCAGGACAACTTGTATGGACGAGTGTCTGACAGAGTATTTCCAAAGGGATTACGTACGTTGGTTCCTTCAAACGTACGAAGTTGGTGGCAAAGAAGGGAAACTTCTTTAGCCTGACTATCTGAGTATTTTTATGGGAATCAATTAGTGATTACCGATGGATCTGAAGATGTGGCATTCAAAGTGAATGGTGGCCAGATGTTCTGGAAGATAATTCAAACCTCAAGCCTCAAGCCTCACAACCGGGAATTGACAAAAATCGGGCAGGCAGCATGGCTATGTGGGTCGCTCCCATGAGGATGTATAATCACCTATCTAGAGAAATTCCAATTGCTTCTTTAATCTATCGATATTGTCCCTTTCGGGAAATGGTTGCTGATCCCAACCGTTGGTGATATACATTCAATACACTCAAGCGAAATGAGTGGTCGGTCATGTGTGGGCCGGGTTGCAAGACGTTCTTGTTGAACCCAGTGTATTCGCCTCTAGAGATACACTATCGGAAGGTGGTTCCATACCTTGTCATGTTGGAAATCCAATCTCTAATAAGCGCCCTGCGGCTTTTGATTTAATATTAAATATGGAGCGTGAGATGCAAGCGTTCCGCTAGATTCTATTTATTTGATATAGACATTATTATATTATACTGGATTTGATATCAAAAATATTTTAGGTTATCGTAAGGTAAAAACCATCCGTGTTTATGTGTGGATCGGTCTTACGATTATCATTTCTTTCAAAAGAATTTTAAAGTTAAACAAATGGTTGGAGTTTACTCACACCAGTCCCATGACTGACCCAGAGTTTTATTTTGTTTTGTTTTCCCTAAGCTCTTGGGTGCCCTAATTTGTACGGGTAGTCAAGTAGTCGGGATTTTATAGATTCACTTCGGAGAAGCATGAGGCAGGAGGCTTCACCCGTTAGCTATAGACTGTCACATTTTCCGCTGTGTACTATGTCGTATCTGGAAACATGTGTTTATGACTATGTCCAGGAATAACCGTTGTGCTCTGATAATGGTATGTATATAAATTGTCAATGATTTGTATTTCAAGAGTTATGTTATTTAATATATTTTATCCGTTCCGCTGTGAGATTTGTGTTCTTCGTTTTTCTTCTATTCTAACTTTTCTTTCTATTTCTCATCCTCTAACTTCTTTCTATTAATGATTCATATTTCTGTGCAATTTGGGTTGGACGTGTGGTGTAATTAGTCAACTCAATGGAAATTCGGGCCATTACAGTTTGTATCAGAGCTGAAGGTTGAGTGATAACCTTGGCTCTGGGCATGACTCAATAGAGATGGGGTTAGTAATACCCTAGATTGAGTGTGAGTGTATATATATGAGCGTGTATTTGTAGATTTGATATAAAATTGTTTTATATTGTGTTGACTGGTTTGTTGAGTAGTTTATGAATTCTGGTCGATACAGGAAGTACAACTGTATCGATAGATGTTTCTAAATTCTCGAACAAAGCAATTCGACACAGTATGGTTTCAAAATGGGTAAATGAGATAATTTTGCCCAAAATTTATTTTGATATAAAAGAAATAATTTCTGAATTATTGTGTTGATTGTTATTACAATCAAATGAAATTATCAAAGATTGAAATGGTTATATATAACCAAATATGACTTGTATATGGAAAATATACATAAATAAGATGAACTGAAATTAAATTCAAAACCAGAATTTGAATTTAAATTCCGGGTGTTTAGAAAATATTTTCTGAAATAGTATAAAGTAATATAACATTACTTTGAAGAATTTTTGAATAAGGATGGGCTAAATGGATTTTTAAAGGGATTAAGCACTGAAATCACTTCGTGGCGAGAAAATAATTCTGATAATGATTCGTGACATTATCAGTGTTCATTTTCACGTTTCTGAGTGATGGATTGCTACCATAGTAATTTAGGAATGAAAATTTTGTTTGAAAAGGGCAAGATGTTTTAGAAATTCAAATGTTTGAGTTGAGTTGATTATAAATATATGTATATAAATATATATGATTTCATACTAATTTGAAATAAAACCCGGGAATTTGAATTCTGGAATTAAAATTTAACTTGTATAAGTTGAATAGATTGAAATGGTAAAAATGTACCAAATGAATTGAAATTTAACTTAAGTTAAATTGGATTAAATTAGAAATAATTCTGAATAAAATTAAATAAAGAGAAATGTTGATATTCGAATTACTTCGACCTATGTATAAACAAATTGAATATATATTGGATGCTGTGTTTGGAATTAAAGTGTGATGAATTGAACTCAAGCAGAATAAGAGGGTTGATTTTTGAAAACAGAACTCAGTTGGATTAGTGAATAGAAGTGAACTAATCTAAAAACTGGAAGTTGGATTGAATTGAAACCAACTGGAAATGGATATATGTATGCTGAGCAGATATTGAATGGAAGCAAATGCAAGAGATAGAAATTTTGCCCGACAAAAAGGTACATGTTTACAATATTACTTGGGTTTGATGGTTTATGAGCCTATGAGGCAAGCCGCTTGGCTTTTTGATTTTCTTTTGGTTTGGAGAAGGTCTAGAAAGGCGGGTTGTGGTGCAGAGGAGATGCTACCGATTTTTTTCAGAATTTAAAGTGTTAGAAAATTTTCAGAATTTTTGAAAATTTTCGTTGGTAAGAATAAATTAATATTCTAATTGAAATAAATTGGTCCAGTTAAACTGAAGTTAAGAAGTGAACAAAAAGGATTTTTGGACCTAGTTAATAGGGTATGTAACATCTTTTCCTACCTTAGCAATTTCGAGGACGAAATTATTTTAAGGGGGAGGGAATATAATGACCCAGATTTTTAACCGTTGAATTCTGAATATTTAAATTTGTTTTAAATATTTTATTTGAATTATATATAGGAATTTATTAAATAAAACGATATTTAAACGTATAATTTATTAAATAATTTAAAATGAGTTCAAAATAGTCGCGGTAGTTTGTAATTTACGATATAAACTTCAACTGAATATACAGAATCCAATATAAATCGGAATTCAATGAAATAAGGAACGTTAGAATCTATTTGATTATATTTTTCTAATGGAAGTGAAAAATCGAGATTTCGTCTCATATATTGTGAATTACGTCCAAATCACATTTTCAGAAAGTCGCTGTGAAATCGTATATAAGCCATAACGGTTATTTAAATATATTTAAATATCGGTCTTGAATTTGGACAAGATTCTTTTGAGGCGTAGTTATAATTTAATTTTTAGAATTTTAGTAAATTTTTTAATTAATTAAATATGCAACTTTTTATTTGGAGTATTTTGCACCCTATATCATTATTTTGGGGTTTCATAATATAAGTTAAACTACCGATATTATTATATTTTTGGAATCATAGCACATTGCTCAGTACGATGATATATTTACTTCTGTCGTTTTCGGCTCTTATGAAAACGAAGAAACTAAAGAGCACTTGTTCAATCATCAAAGTGAAACCGCTTTAATTATTTGATAGATAAATATCTAATCAAATTGAAAAGTAATGGAATGAATTTACGTAGCGGATACAATACACTCGGTAGTCTCAGTCCACTAATCCCTAGTTATCTTTGGCGACCCTGGTATGTTAGGAAGCATACAATGCTATGTATCGTTCATCCATAGATAAACCATGCAGTTTGACACATTCTACTGAATACATATAGAAAAAGATACAAACTCATGATAAATTCTCAGTTATAGGTGCTTTGAATTGTTGTACGTTCATGAAGCTATATTATTGGCGTCACACTTAAATAACAACAGCCTAGGAACAAAGATCAGAGTCCTAGTAAAATTTTCACATGTGTAGTCTGAACTACAATTAGACAATAGAAAAAACAAAATAAGAACAAATCAGCAGCATGTTCTCCACGTATCTCAATTCCTTGTTCCCCAAACCATCAAGTTCCGTGCGTACCAAATTCTAATGAGCCGTGCCTACCAAGCTGTCTTCTTCTTTATATTCTGGTTCCCTTATTCTTATTCTCTGCTCATTTCGAAAGAAAACTATAATTAATAACCTTCAAAAAATATATATTTTATCTTTCATTTACAAAACAACGGTGTCTCAGGATCCCTAATTCCAAAATCTCATTTCCGCGTCTCCTGTCCTCTATTCCTCTCAGTAAAACACGAAGAAATATCCACTTTAAAAAACGGTTTAAAAATCAAATCTTCAATGGAAATTCATGATATCGGATTCAATGAGATTGGCAAAGCAAAAGCTTCAATTCTATGGTATGCTGGAAGGGTGCAGTCGATTTTCTGGTACCCAATTTATAATAGTAAAAACCGAGGTTTACTTTTCTTTTGTTGACATTGGGTTAGGGGTTAAACAGATTGAGGTACATTTCTAGGATAGGCATCGAATTTCGCACCTAGTAGTGAATTCCAGTGGAATTCTGTGATGAAGTATGTCGATGTTTTTGGGGAGGTGTGAAGTGAAGTTGCAACAATGGGAATCGATGAAACTTTGGGTCTGTGAGGTTGGAGTAAAACGCAGTAATAGTGGAGGGGCCTGAAAACTCAGTTATGGTTTGATAAAGGAGAAAGTTGGGTCATGATGAAGTGCCGTGTTGTGACGACCCCAAAACCCTGTACGATGGTGTTAAGGGTAATCTTTGGAATATAACACCTAAACAGATAATAGCAGAACAGAAGTAAATAAAAACACCAGATAATGAACAAATAATACACTGGATAAATGAAATCATCAGAGTTACACAGTATACCGGATCATACTTAGTACAAATACAGTTCAGCTACACATAAGTGTCTACAGCAGAAAACAAACATAATATGTACAATAGGAGCTGAACAGCATAAAAAGAGATAAATGATAGAATCCATCTTCAGCTCCAGCTATCCAGAAAGAGCCGGCTAAAACCTGAATACAAGGCTGCCCGTGTAGAAAAATGGGCACCCGAGTTTGCAAGTGAAACAAACTACGAGTCAGTCATGGGACTAGTATGAGAAATCTACTTAACACATTATAATTTGGCTAATCACAGGACCACGCCACTTTCGCGGAACGGGTTTACTCCATTGGGTTGCCAGTGCTTTAAAACAATTAAATGCTTTTTATGAAAATAAAGTCGATATAAGACTCAAGTCCCATCACACAATGCAATGCAAACCGGAGGATAGAGTTTTATGTTATATCGACCAAAATATGCTTGATACAAGCAAAACAAATCATTTAAAATGTAAACTTTGTCATTTAATTCTTAATCAGACTCCAACTGTAAAATAGTAAGAGAACGACCCCCTAAGTATTAACCCCGAAGGCCGAAACCAACATCAGACCAATACCCAGGAAACCACCCATCTTAGCTCGTTTGCAGTTAGTTTCTAATTTCATACACAATCATAAATATCAATCATAGATGGCATTAATGCCCCATACCACTATGTCGCAATATATAGGTATACAATCAAAACCGCACAGTGACGTATTTGGAAATTGGATTTCCGTCATGAACCGAGGCAAGGGATCGTCCTCACCGAATTCGAGACGCTCTAGCCCGCCCCTCAGGCAAGCGCGCAGACAAGCCTTGGATCGTCAGGGCCGGTCCACCGATGTGGATTATTATGTCTGAACACTGCGTTCCTCCGCCCTTTGGGGCGTAAATGAGCCAACGAATGACTCCATCGGCTTCACATAGTCACCGATCTATCCGAGGCGCCTCGCAACAGCAACAACCACACAGGTGAAAATGATATAAATGTCAGCCAGTTTAAGCACTGACACCACCTCTAGCTAGTAAGAAACGCAGGCCCTCTTTGATGTCCTCTCCCGTTTCTGGTTCATACCGGGGTGTGAGGCTCGCGAATTCACATTATACACAAAGCTACGCCACACAAGCGGTGCTCTTATCATCAACCACAAGACTTTGCTTTTCAACAGAAGCCTTGATCACTGCATCTTAGCATGCCACACAGGCAATTCACACCATGTAACTGATGGCTATCAATCACACAGAACGAATTCCAATGTCAAACACACAGTCCATTTACTAGTCCGTTCTGGGTCTGAACGAAACCGGAGGCACTATATACCTCGCATACCCATCAATGTCCACGTACGTCTGGACGATCACCACTCATTATCCATATTTCGGGATGCCTCCCGATCAGGAGATCAGTTACCATCCAAACGAGGTGAAGATCTCCGGTCTTTGACCACCGTCTTCATCTTCGATTTCTTATCGTTGATTCAGTTATTCAGAATGGGATAAACCCGGTCTTTCTGAACAACTCGCGTATATAATAAGCAGGTGCTTCACAAACACAACATACGCCTTATTCCAATTCATTAGTCACTAACCGTAAATCAGTAAGAGAACGATTCCTCAAATATTAACCCCGAAGGACGAAACCAACATCAGATCAAAATCCAGGAAACCATTCAACTTAGCCAACCTTCAGTTAGTTTCTAAATTTCACATTCCATATCGTTTATAATATTTTATAACGATTTATCGCTATTTTTATTTATTTAAAAATAGCTAATTTATTCAAACGATGCTTCAGGCCATATCACGGCCGTGGCGCTGTTTTTCTTCAGATTTGATTTACACATATCTGAAAAATCTAACCGTTGGATCTTCACAAAATTTATATCATTAGCAAGATCTTTTCAAAACGAGTCCAACGGTTCTAGTTTTGGGAAAATCCGACGGTCGGATCTCCCGGTACAATCGTTTGAAGTTTCGATTTCAAAATACGAACTGCAGCGTCGTTATTCGATTTAATTTAATTATATATATATATATATATATATATATATATATATATAATCGATTTTGGCGCTGTTTTTCTTCATATTTGAATTAAACATTCCAGACAATCCAACCGTTGGATCTTTACAAAGTTGGTGTCGTTGGAAAGATATTTCCAAAGCGAACCCAACGGTTTCGGTTTCGGGAAAATCCGATGGTTGGATCTCCGCACTAATCGTTTGAAATCACGGTTTCAAAACACGAACTGCAGCTTCGTTATTCGATTATTTTTAATTATATATATATATATATATATATATATATATATATAAATATAATCTATTCTTCGATTTCAAAACCATTTCCTTTTCATACATTTGATAAAAATGATATTTTTAACCCACCAACATTTATTTTGACACTTCACTATTTTTAACAATTCATGTATATAATAAAAATGTGATTTTCATTGTAAAACTATTTATTTCAAAACACGACTATTTTATATAGTTCATATAGATGGTAAAAATATGATTTTTATTATAAAACAATTTCTTTCAAAACACGACTATTTTATATGGTTGATATAGATGATAAAAATATGATTTTTATTATAGAACAATTTATTTCAAAAACACGACTATTTTATATAGTTCATATAGATGATAAAAATATGATTTTTATTATAAAACAATTTATTTCAAAACACGAATACCATTCAACACATGAATTTCTATTCAACGAATGAATTTCTATTCAACACATGAATGTTTTCTATAGTTTTTTATATATATACAATAAAAATGTTATTTTTGTTACAAAACAATTTATTTCAAAACATGACTATTTTATATATAGTTGATATAGATGATAAAAATATGATTTTTATTATAGAACAATTTATTTCAAAAACACGACTATCGTTCGACACATGATTTTCTATTCAACACACGAATATAGTTTCAACACATGAAAATAATTCTAACACATGAATATTATTCAAAATTTCGGCAGCATAACGGCAGGGTAGTTAAAACCGGGGCCGTCCCTAGTACGGCTCCTCGCTCTACCTTAAAGCCTCATAGCTTTTGACAATGGGGATTTCACGCATCTAGTTCGCACGCAGGCGGCATGTATATATTTTTCATTTCCATAAACTAATCCTATGTGGTTTCACCCAAATAATTCTAACCACAAATGGGTATTTTTCAACCACAATCAATCAATTTCAACCACAAACAATTCTAATCAACCATTCGTAATCAACCAACTTTCACACCAATCACAACCAATAAATATCGTCCATGGTTTGTGGACGAGGGGGGTATATATATATATAAGCATTTCACTTCTATTTCAATACATATATAATTTTTACAACGCATATATAACTTATATATCGAACGTACAACTTATACAACGCTTATACAAGTGGTGTACAACACTTATATAACTCATACATCGACTATATAATTTATACATCGTCGTTTTCCATATCGTTTATAATTTAGAAATCTCACTTTGGGTTCCACTCCACCAAAAATAGCAAAAGGCTCAGAAAAATATGCGGTCTCTTGTAGAATGTAGAAGACGTCCACACGAGTCCCCTGTCTCTTGTTTCACTGAATTTCATCAACAAACGAAAAAGATATGATTTTTACAGTGAAATCAAAAACCGTAGCGCTTTAAAGTGCTATAGAATAGTTGAAATAAAAATCAGCCGTTACCTCGTTATTTTCTTCAAAACTAGGTTTTAGATTTGCGCTAAATCCGAAGCACTTCAGGCCGATCGGGTTTTGCAGCGTCAAAGAGGGGCGAGAGGCACTCAGGCGCGAGGTGGAGGGGGTCAACTCGATCGCCCCTATTGGCGGCGGCGGCGGTTGGAAGCTCGAGACTTTCGAGCTCGATTCCTCCCTCAATTCTGAACGATAAAATTCAAACCCTATATGGATTTGATGATCTCGAGACGATCTACAAAAACTTCAACTGGGGCATGGGTTTTTATTGCGTGTAGGTGGAGGAATCGGAGGGGGAAGTTTTGAGGGGTTTTCCGCCGTGAATCGCGATGAGAGGGAGAAGACGGGGAGAGAGAAAGGAGAGGTGGACCAATGGGTTTTTTTTATTTATATATTTTAAAATTTCGAAAATACCCCTTGTCACACACGAACACCAATCCAAACCCAACGACTGTCGTCCCTAGCTGAATACCCCCATTCTGAACACAATGGGATATGTTTCGAAGGCACATTCGAATGTTTCAGTCAGTTTTCCTTCAATTTAAAATGTATAACATTCAATATTTATTTTGAACGTACATTTCAATTTGCCGGGGCCACATACTGATTCTAAAAATTCCCGAAAAATAAATCTAGCTATGTTTTGACGATACGGTCCCAACAAAACTAGTTTCGTCGAATTCTGAGACCGTTTGAAAAATGGCCCATTTCTGGTCGATCCGATTTAATAGAAATCGACCAAACACATTTTCCTTTGCCACGCTCACATACTAGCTTCAAAAATTATGAAATTTCAAACCTAGCAATAGTTTAACATCCCGGATCCAACAAAAGTGGTTTCGTCGAAATCCGAGGTCGTTTGCAAAATGGCCATTTTCACGGGCTATATAAACTCTATAGCGACCTTTCTGAAAATTCATTTGGCCATAACTTTTGCTTTCCGCTATGATTTTTCTGATTCGTTAGAAAGACATTCAATAACAGATTTAAATATTTTTGGTTCCACTCAAAATCGTTTTGTTTTGCATCTGGTACAGTCAGTCAAAGTTTGAATTCGAATTTTGAAACTACCACGCCATTTCAGGCCTTGTTTATAATTCGAATTCATTATATTTATTTTAAAACTTCGATTCAAAGTTACTTTTCATCGTTATTATATAAAATATTTATTTTAAATATTTAAAATCAACTAAAATTGCCAATTTAAAATTTTTAAATTGGTTCAGATTTTCCGGGTCGTTACAATCTCCCCCACTTAAAACTTTTCATCCCCGAAAAGGAACAAAGTCGAAAGTGGTTTAATTAATCAACTCTACTTCCGATCTGGCTTCCATTCTCCAACTTTTCAGTTTTTGAGAATTTTCAAATTCTTCAAAATTTTTGGCTAACACCCGGAATTTTCGAAAAATTTCGCCATAACCTCCTTTATACGGGGAGGGGTTTGGAAATTTATTGGGTCGTATTAGGTACCCAATAAATCCTATAAAGCATACACATATTTATAGTGATATATTCTAGTGTTTACAGGGGAGCGTGTATAGATAATAACTCCAGAGAATAAATCCTCGTCACCCTGTCTAAGCCTGAGGGAGTGGGTATTTTTAATTACTCCAGAGAATAAATTCTCGTCACCTCATCCCGTGCAGGAAATAAATAATCCATGTGCCATATCTAATAACTAGAGAGACGTGATTATTGTCAACTCCAGACCCGTGTGGGGTTTTTATTAATCTGGCAATTTATCGTTACAATTTTATATGGTCCATATCAGTCATCAGTTCAACCTGTAATATATAGTCATCGCCATACAAGCCTCTCGCTCGTATGGTAAATCTTCAACCTCGTCACACAAGCTCCAAATGCTTATGTGGTATATGATGAAGTATGCCTATCTTCCAGAAGTATGCCATGTAGTGTGGTTCAAAATTAATTGTTATTATCCTATGGCGACGTTTAATATTACACACAGAATAACCAGCACTCCGCATCCAATGGCATTCACAGGAGTTGATATAATAATATTTCGCATCCAACTCATTAAGGTTTACCTATTTGTCGGGCATGCAAATAAATTCTTTACTCAACAGCTAATCCATTTACCTGTTGAAACATATATAATGCACATGTATATATTTCTATCTATTTTTAAATCAGTTCAATATGTGATATAATCGAATAAATTCCACTATCCATTCTCTTATTGATTAAATTAACTATCGTTCTAATAATTTAATTAATCAAATCTACCATCACACAACACAAACAACAAACAATTTTATTTTTAACTTTTCAAACATACATCTTTTATATATTCTAAAATTGTATTTCTAAAACCAGACTATATATATAATCACAAATACGTTATTTATAAACATATAACTCTCAACTCGTTCTGGGGCACTTCTGACCCCATCTCTAACGAGTTATTCTTCTATACTCATACTAGGATATTGTTGATCCTATCTGTAATGAGTTATTCGTCCTAGAACACTTTTGGTTCTATCTCTGACGAGTTCGTTAATGTGTTATATACCAGAGCTAAGCTTAACCAAAGCTCTAATACCACGTTGTGACGACCCTAAAACCCCGTATGACGGTGTTAAGGGTAATCTTTGGAATATAACACCTAAACAGATAATAGAAGAACAGAAGTAAATAAATACACCAGATAATGAACAAATAATACACTGAATAAACGAAATCATCAGAGTTACACAGTATACCGGATCATACTTAGTACAAATACAGTTCAGCTACACATAAGTGTCTACAGCGGAAAACAAACATAATATGTACAATAGGAGCTGAACAACATAAAAAGAGATAAATGATAGAATCCATCTTCAGCTCCAGCTATCCAGAAAGAGCCGGCTAAAACCTGAATACAAGGCTGCCCGTGTAGAAAAAGGGGCACCCGAGTTTGCAGGTGAAACAAACTACGAGTCAGTCATGGGACTGGTATCAGAAATCTACTTAACACATTATAATTTGGCTAATCACAGGACCACGCCACTTTCGCAGAACGGGTTTACTCCGTTGGATTGCCAGTGCTTTAAAACAATTAAATCTTTTAAACATCGCAATCTTTTTATAAAAATGAAGCCGATATAAGACTCAAGTCCCATCACACAACGCAACGCAAACCGGAGGATAGATTTTTACCTTATATCGACCAAAATATGCTTGATACGAGCAAAACAAATCATTTAAAATGTAAACTTTGTCGTTTAATTCTTAATCAGACTCCAATTGTAAAATAGTAAGAGAACGACCCCCTAAGTATTAACCCCGAAGGCCGAAACCAACATCAGACCAATACCCAGGAAACCACCCATCTTAGCTCGTTTGCAGTTAGTTTCTAATTTCATACACAATCATAAATATCAATCATAGACGGCATTAATGCCCCATACCACTATGTCGCAATATATAGGTATATAATCAAAACCACACAGTCACGTATTTGGAAATTGGATTTCCGTCATGAACCGAGGCAAGGGATCGTCCTCACCGAATTCGAGACGCTCTAGCCCGCCCCTCAGGCAAGCGCGCAGACAAGCCTTGGATTGTTAGGGACGGTCCACCGATGTGGATTATTATGCCTGAACAATGCGTTCCCCCGCCCTTTGGGGCATAAATGAGCCAACGAATGACTCCATCGACTTCACATAGTTTCCGATCTATCCGAGGCGCCTCGAAACAGCAACAACCACATAGGTGAAAATGATATAAATGTCAGCCAGTTT
Organism: Allium sativum; assembly: GCA_030737875.1. NCBI lineage: Eukaryota > Viridiplantae > Streptophyta > Magnoliopsida > Asparagales > Amaryllidaceae > Allium > Allium sativum. The sequence continues at coordinate 290,019,479 of CM060913.1, forward strand.
AAGCACCGACACCACCTCTAGCTAGAAAGAAACGCAGGCCCTCCCTGATGTCCTCTCCCGTTTCTGGTTCATACCGGGGTGTGAGGCTCGCGAATTAACGTTATACACAAAGCTACGCCATAAAGGCGGTGCTCTGATCATCAACCACAAGACTTTACTTTTCAACAGAAGCCTTTATCACTGCATCTTAGCATGCCACACAGGCAATTCACACCATTTAACTGATGGCTATCAATCACACAGAATGAATTCCAATGTCAGACACACAGTCCATTTACAAGTCCGTTCTAGGTCTGAACGAAACTGGAGGCACTATATACCTCGCATACCCATCAATCTCCATGTACGTCTGGACGATCACCACTCATTATCCATATTTCGAGATGCCTCCCAATTAGGACATCAGTTACCATCCAAACGAGGTGAAGATATCCAGTCTTCGACCACCGTCTTCATCTTCGATTTCTTATCGTCGATTCAGTTATTCAGAATGGGATAAACCCGGTCTTTCTGAACAACTCGCGTATATAATAAGCAGGTGCTACACAAACACAACATACGCCTTATTCCAATTCATTAGTCACTAACCGTAAATCAGTAAGAGAACGATTCCCCAAATATTAACCCCGAAGGCCGAAACCAACATCAGATCAAAATCCAGGGAACCATTCGACTTAGCCAACCTTCAGTTAGTTTCTAAATTTCACATTCCATATCGTTTATAATATTTTATAACAATTTATCGCAATTTTTATTTATTTAAAAATAGCTAATTTATTCAAACGACGCTTCAGGCCATAACGCGGCCGTGGCGCTGTTTTTCTTCAGATTTGAGTTACACATATCTGAAAATCTAACCGTTGGATCTTCACAAAATTTATATCATTAGAAAGATCTTTTCAAAACGAATCAAACGGTTCCAGTTTTGGGAAAATCCGACGGTCGGATCTCCCGGTACAATCGTTTGAAGTTTCGATTTCAAAATACGAACCGCAACGTCGTTATTCGATTTAATTTAATTATATATATATATATATATATATATATATAATCGATTCTGGCACTGTTTTTCTTTAGATTTGAATTAAACATTCCAGACAATCCAACTGTTGGATCTTTACAAAGTTGGTGTCGTTGGAAAGATATTTCCAAAGCGAACCCAACGGTTTCAGTTTCGGGAAAATCCGATGGTCAGATCTCCCGCACTAATCGTTTGAAATCACGGTTTCAAAACACGAACTGCAACTTCGTTATTCGATTAATTTTAATTTTATTTATATATATATATATATAATCAATTCTTCGATTTCAAAACCATTTCCTTTTCATACATTTGATAAAAATGATATTTTTGTCCCACCGATATTTATTTCGACACTTCACTATTTTTAACAATTCATGTATATAATAAAAATGTGATTTTCATTATAAAACTATTTATTTCAAAACACGACTATTTTTTATAGTTCATATAGATGGTAAAAATATGATTTTTATTATAAAACAATTTCTTTCAAAACACAACTATTTTATATGGTTGATATAGAAGATAAAAATATGATTTTTATTATAGAACAATTTATTTCAAAAACACGACTATTTTATATAGTTCATATGGATGATAAAAATATGATTTTTATTATAAAACAATTTATTTCAAAACACGAATACCATTCAACACATGAATTTCTATTCAACGAATGAATTTCTATTCAACACATGAATGTTTTCTATAGTTTTTTTTATATATATACAATAAAATTGTGATTTTTGTTGCAAAATAATTTATTTCAAAACACGACTATTTTATATAGTTGATATAGATGATAAAAATATGATTTTTATTACAGAACAATTTATTTCAAAAACACGACTATCGTTCGACACATGAATTTCTATTCAACACACGAATATAGTTTCAACACATGAAAATAATTCTAACACATGAATATTATTCAAAATTTCGGCAGCATAACGGCAGGGTAGTTAAAACCAGGGCCGTCCCAAGTACGGCGCCTCACTCTACCTTAAAGTCTCGCAGCTTTTGACAATGGGGATTTCATGCATCTAGTTCGCACGCAGGTGACATGTATATATTTTTCATTTCCACAAACTAATCCTATGTGGTTTCACCCAAATAATTCTCAACCACAAACGGGTATTTTTCAACCATAATCAATCAATTTCAACCACAAACAATTCTAATCAACCATTCGTAATCAACCAACTTTCACACCAATCACAACCAACAAATATCGTCCATGGTTTGTGGACGAGGGGCGTATATATATATATAAGCATTTCACTTCTATTTCAACACATATATAATTTTTACAACGCATATATAACTTATATATCGAACGTACAACTTATACAACGCTAATACAAGTGGTGTACAACACTTATATAACTCATACATCGACTATATAATTTATACATCGTCGTTTTCCATATCGTTTATAATTTAGAAATCTCACTTTGGGTTCCACTCCACCAAAAATAGCAAAAGGCTCAGAAAAATATGCGGTCTCTTGTAGAATGTAGAAGACGTCCACACGAGTCCACTGTCTCTTGTTTCACTGAATTTCGTCAACAAACGAAAAAGATATGATTTTTACAGTGAAATCAAAAACCGTAGCGCTTTAAAGTGCTATAGAATAGTTGAAATAAAAATCAGCCGTTACCTCGTTATTTTCTTTAAAACTAGGTTTTAGATTTGCGCTAAATCCAAAGCACTTCAGGCCGATCGGGTTTTGCAGCGTCGAAGAGGGGCGAGAGGCACTCAGGCGCGAGGTGGAGGGGGTCAACTCGATCGCCCCTATCGGCGGCGGCGGTTGGAAGCTCGAGACTTTCGAGCTTGATTCCTCCCTCAATTCTGAACGATAAAATTCAAACCATATATGGATTTGAAGATCTCGAGACGATCTACAAAAACTTCAACTGGGGCATGGGTTTTTATTGCGTGTAGGAGGAGGAATCGGAGGGGGAAGTTTTGAGGGGTTTTTTGCCGTGAATCGCGATGAGAGGGAGAAGACGGGGAGAGATAAAGGTGAGGTGGACCAATGGGAATTTTTTTATATTTATATATTTTAAAATTTCGAAAATACCCCTTGTCACACACGATCACCAATCCAAACCCAACGACTGTCGTCCCTAGCTAAATTCCCCCCATTCTGAACACAATGGGATATGTTTCGATGGCCCATTTGAATGTTTCAGTCAGTTTTCCTTCAATTTAAAATGTATAACATTCAATATTTATTTTGAACGTACATTTCAATTTGCCGGGGCCACATACTGATTCTAAAAATTCCCGAAAAATAAATCTAGCTATGTTTTGACGAAACGGTCCCAACAAAACTAGTTTCATCGAATTCTGGGACCGTTTGAAAAATGGCCCATTTCTGGTCGATCCGATTTAATTGAAATCGACCAAACACATTTTCCTTTGCCACGCTCACATACTAGCTTCAAAATTATGAAATTTGAAACCTAGCAATAGTTTAACATCCCGGATCCAACAAAAGTGGTTTCGTCGAATTCTGAGGTCGTTTGCAAAATGGCCATTTTAACGGGCTTTATAAACTCTATAGCGACCTTTCTGAAAATTCATTTGGCCATACCTTTTGCTCTCCGCTATGAAGCTTCGATTTTTCAGATTCGTTAGAAAGATATTCACTAACAGATTTAAATATTTTTAGTTTCACTCAAATCTGTTTTGTTTTGCACCCGGTACAGTCGGTCAAAGTTTGAATTCGAATTTTGAAACTACCGTGCCATTTCAGGCCTTGTTTATAATTAGAATTCATTATATTTATTTTCAAACTTCGATTCAAACTTACTTTTCATCGTTATTATTTAAAATGTTTAAAATCCACAAAAATAGCCAATTTTTAATTTTTAATTTGGTTCAGATTTTCCAGGTCGTTACACGTGTTCTTTTTCTTTTACTGGAGTTGTTTGAACAAGAAGAAAGGAGATGATTGGGGATTATGGTGGATGAATTTGTTGAACGGTGGAGGATAAATGAGGTGGAGGAAGAAAAGTCTGGAATAGTTTCCATTTTTTGTGGGAGTTTTGTCTGAAAGGAGGGAGGATCTAATACGTGATTTTGGGTACAAGCTTCAGGGTGGACTTGGTGGTAATCACAAGTTAAACAGAAGAAGATGTAATCAGGTAATTGTGCCGGAGGGAATGAATCACAATGCTTAATCTGATTATGCCTGAGTAATTAAATTTAAATACTGTAATTAATTAAATAATGATGATGGTTAAGAATTATATTAACTAAATTTAAATTATAACTTGTAACAGTGATCTATATTGCTTTCATGAACAAAATTAAATGAAACAAGAACCGATGGGTTCGAAATCGCGAAGCCGATACGTACGGGTTAAAATGGAATGAATCAGAGCTACTAGAATTTCACGACAGACGATGTTGATTTTAACGGAAATAAAAGCAAAATCATCAACTGCAAACAAGGTGAGTAAACTCACTAACTCTGACTCGTTTATATTTTTATATAAACGAGTTTTAATTTATTTCTAGTAATTTTATACTGTGTGATGGTTGTTTGAATGAATGGTTGATAAAATTGGTTGATATGGTTATATAGTTAATCGATAATTATTTCTGTTATTAATTAATGTTGATTAACATCTGTGGATGTAGGGAAACAGGTTGGAGGGATCCAATTGGATTCCTCAACATTTTATTAACTGTTTTATTTATTTATTTATGATATATGATCGTGATTGATTTTGCTGTTGTTAAATTACACTGGCTCGATAAATTTTGGTATTTAAATACCGTAAAATATTTTAGAACGTAGAAAAGAGATTTGAGTTTTAAAAAGGAAATTATTTCCAAAATAGAAATTAGATTTCAAATGGAATGGAAATAGAAACTTGTTTAAGTGAATCAAAACAAGAAGTTGTTTATAACGATGTTTATAAATTAAATAAAATATATATCATAGAATAAAGTAAAATATAAATTCAAGTTGAATTTATATAAGCAAAGTGGTAATTGGTGTTGATACCCGATATTTGAAGTGGGATTTGAATGCAATAGTGGTAAAAGAGATTTGAGTTGGAAAATTGGTTTCGAAAGAAACGATGGGTTATATTCCAAAGATTGGAAAATAAAAATTAATTGAGATAAATCTGATGAAATGTTAAATAGGAATTCGTCTATGTCGAATTTTACAAATGATTTATGTCTCAGAAGAATATTTAAAATTTATTTAACATAAACCTATGAATTAATTTAAATACATTAAGAGGTCAATATTCAATTAATTCTATAGTTTGCAATAATACATCTAAAAAGGAATTTATAGAAATCAAATTGAGTTAATTTCAGAAGTTAAAGAATGTATAGCTTGTAAATACATTTAAAGGAGAACTTGAATTGTTTAAAATAAAAAGAGTTTATAAATGAACAACGGAGGCATGTGCGTCGCACACGGTACTTTATTTAAAACAGCGATTATAATGCTGTTGTTATAACATTTGTTTTGAAAATCTAAACAGTGATTATAGCGATGTTGTTGTAATATTTGTTTTGTAAATCTAAACTGCGATTATAACGCTGTTATAATATATGCTTTGTAAATCTAAACAACGATTTTAGCGTTGTCGCTTTAATAAATGTTTTGTAAATCTATACAGCAAATTTTAACGTTGTTGTTAAAACAAATGACTTATAAATCAAATATTTGGAGACAATGATTTTAACGCTACCGTTATAATCAATGTTTTTCCGTAAAGGAAGTGGATTCTTAGATTGAATCCGAAAGTCGAGTAAGCGATGTTTTGTTTGAAATTGTGAGCTTTGACTGTTTCCAAGTTGAGAATGTTGTTTAGTTAAGGTCTGAGAGGTAATTATACCCCAACTTGATTGACTTCATAATTAACTAAGGAATGGTTAGGGTTCGGTAGTGAAGATTGGGTTGGGATTCGATTAGTAAATGAATAATTAATGAATTGAGTTATAGCAACGATGTTTATTATGTAACATGGGTTCGACTAAATGAAAAGGTCTTGGAAACATTTTCCAAAGTAAATCAGAGGTAGTTCTAAGTATAGAAAATAATGATAATTAGAAGTAAGGAATCATAATTGGAAACGTTTTTCTAATGTTAATATAGTATATTTTCTAAAATATGGAAATAAGAATATGTGAATATAAAGAAATGTTTTCAAATTGGAATAAGAGATATCTTCTCGAATATAGGAATGATGACATTAGAAATGTCTTCTAAGAATCGAGATTGAGATTTGAAAGGATATGGAAGATTGAAAAATGGATTTTTGAAATGATAATATAATAAGGAATTAATATAAAAGAGGCCAGTGTTGTTTGATGCTTGATAAGTAGGATTTCTATTTGGAAATAGGACCGTTGATTGTATGGATGTTTTCTTTGATAGTTAAATCACCGACTGTCAAAGTTTTGATTTATTTCATAACTCCGTTATCAGTATGGAGAGACCGAGATCAGATTTAATATCTGAAAACCACTATGTATTGGTATAAGTGTTACGTATCAACGTATGCTGAAGATAATTGAATACGGAGAAAAATGCAAGGGCTGTTCTGTTAACCCTAGGTAGAAATTGCCCAAGATGGATTAATAGAACGGTGCCTTCGGTTTGTCCAGACCCAGGACAACTTGTATGGACGAGTGTATGACAGAGTATTTCCAAAGGGATTACGTACGTTGATTCCTTCAAACGTACGAAGTTGGTGGCAAAGAAGGGAAACTTCTTTAGCCTAACAATATGAGTATTTTTGTGGGAATCAATTAGTGATTTCCGATAGATCTGACGATGTGGAATTCAAAGTGAATGGTGGCCAGATGTTCTGGAAGATAATTCAAACCTCAAGCCTCACAACCGAGAATTGACAAAAATCGGGCAGGCAGCAAGGCTATATGTGTTGCTCCTATGAGGATGTATAATCACCTATCTAGAGAAATTCCAATTGCTTATTTAATCTATCGATGTTGTTCCATTCAGGAAACGGTTGCTGATCCCAACCGTTGGTGATATACATTCGATACACTCAAGCGAAATGAGTGGTCGGTCATGTATGGGCCGGGTTGCAAGACGTTCTTGTTGAACCCAGTGTATTCGCCTCTAGAGATACACTATCAGAAGGTGGTTCCATACCTTATCATGTTGGAAATCCAATCTCCAATAAGCGTCCTGCGGTTTTTGATTTAATATTATATATGGAGCGTGAGATGCAAGCGTTCTACTGGATTCTATTTATTTGATATAGAGACTATTATAATATACTGGATTTGATATCAAAAATATTTTTAGTTATCGTAAGGTAAAAACCATCTGTGTTTATGTGTGGATCGATCTTACGATTATCATTTCTTTCAAAAGAATTTTAAAGTTAAACAAATGGTTGGAGTTTACTCACACCAGTCCCGTGACTGACCCAGAGTTTTATTTTGTTTTTTTTCCTAAACTCTTGGATGCCGAAATTTGTACGGGCAGTCGAGTAGTCGAGATTTTACAAATTCACTTCGCAGAAGCATGAGGCAGGAGGCTTCACCCGTAAGCTATAGACTATCACATTTTCCGCTGTGTACTATGTCGTATCTAGAAATAGGTGTTTATGACTGTGTCCAGGAATAACCGTTGTGCTCTGATAATGGTATGTATATATATTGTCAATGATTTGTGTTTCAATAGTTATGTTATTTAATATATTTTATCCGTTCCGCTGTGAGATTTGTGTTCTTCTTTTTTCTTCTATTCTAGCTTTTCTTTCTTTCTATTTCTTATCCTCTAACTTCTTTCTATTAATGATTCGTATTTCTGTGCAATTTGGGTTGGATGTGTGGTGTAATTTGTCAACTCAAAGTGTATGGAAATTCGGGCCATTATAGATTTGGAGTTCAAATGCAAAATCACAATTTTTGGAAATAAATGAATTAAAATATAATATAAATTTCTATAAATACCCCCTCCAAAACCCTAATTTCCCAAACCACCGTCGGTCCTAAAACCAAAGGCTGATTTCCTCCAAATTAAACCCCTTTCTTTCTATCAATCCGCGAATCGATGGAGGAAGTATTCAACGGCAAAGATGAAGAGCGTGACGAGATCCACTTGTTCAATGGTGGTGACCGGATTCCAGTCATCGAGGAGCTTGAATTTCGAGCCAAAACAACCTCCATTCGTAACCAAATTCCAACGCCTGGAGGAGATCGAGCTCGACACCGTGGGGTGGTGTAGGTCGAGCATCTCGGTGGCTTCATGGTGGCACTCTCCGATCGTCGTCCGACGAGGTGTGACGACGCCGGCGGCGTGATGTTCAAATCCACGAAGTGGGTTTTCCCGGTAATGGGTTAAAGGTAATAAAAGGGGGTAATTAAATTTTAATTATAATTTAATTATTCTAATTATATAATTAAGATGTAAACGACAATATCATTTTTATACGAGGTTGGAATCCGAGGATTTCAGTCGCGTTCCACTCGTGACAACGAACACTACATTTCAGAAGTGACCAGAACGGAAACGGGGACAATCAGAATTTTTGACAAAATTAACACGATCATCCAATAAAGAATGGCGGAGTGGAACCCAATGTGAGAACTCCCTCACTCAAACCATTTTCATTCAGTTATTATATCTTAGGTTGTAAATAGGGCTTAGTAGCTCCTGTCACTACTTTTTGTACAAACTGTGGATGATTTGCGTGATATGATTGTGTTGTGGAAAAATTGATTGTATTGTGGAATTATTGGATTGATTGATTGTTGTGTATGGCCCAAGCCAGTATCAGGAGAAGGATAATGCTGGACATTATTCCGGTTCTAATATCATGCCATTATAATGCCGAATTTTTCTGAAATTGAAATGTATAAATTATTTATATGAAATATACATAAAATTATCATGAAATGAAATTGGAATAAATATTCATTTACAAGTCGGACGGCTAGTTTATGCACACCTATTTAACTGATATTGATTGGGATGATAAATTTTACACATTGCCCAAATGCACAAATAATAATCAGTATTTGATGGTTGAAACCCCACACGGGTCTCGGGATGATATTCTGATCACACGTCTCCCTTGTGATTAGTTGTATGTCGATTGATTGATTGACAAACCGTTATAAGCATTATTAAATTATTTAATGCTTATACAGTTGTAAAATGCACTCTGGTTGTTATTTTGATGTTTAATGATTATTTATCATTATTGTTGAATACATGCGATATATAAAATCCATACAAATAAAATTATATGGTAATTGATTGGGCCTTATTCCAATTTGAAAATAAACGAATGTTTTGGTAAAATATTCAGTAAAGGATTAAAAATATGATTTTGATGTTCGATTTTGGATGGAGACGAAAATATTAAAATATATGAAGACGAGTTAAGTAGTTAAACGCCATTTTAACTTGAACGGATTTATCAATCGAATTTATTCATTTTATAAATGAATACGAAAAGGAAATAGATTTCAAAATCTGATATTTTGAAAATGTTATTGTTTTAATATTATAATGATATGGAATATTCAATTTTGATTTAAAATTGAAATGAAAGATGGAATCGTTTACGAACGAATTTATAAACGTTTATAAAATACGTTTTGAATGGAAATCGATGAAATATATTATATATTTTTAAATGGTTTGAATAAAACGCGTCGCGCAGTGACCGTTCGCGAATTTCAACCATTGACTTCAAAAGGACGTAACGGGAGATCCAACTATCGGATTCTTCTGAAACCGGAACCTACGGGTTCGTATCGAAAAGAGCTTTCAAATGATAATATGAGATTTAAAATCTAACAGTTGGATTTTGAGAAATGTTTAATTCAAATTTGAACAAAAACAGCGCCAATGCAATTAAATGACCTTAAACGTCATTTAAATGAAAGTGCCTATTTTTAAATGAATAAAAATAGAGAAAAATTATGTTAAATCATAATAAAAAAATTGAAATGGTTTTGGATGAAATATTCCAAGCGAAGAAGATAAAAGATAATTTTATCAGAATAAGTTGTTTTCAACTTAAGTAAAGAACTGAAAGGAATTGAAATGGTTTTAATCTAACCAGAATTTTCCAACGTATGAGTTGGAATGGATTTCAAGGGAAATTATCTTTGGATATTTCGATATTGGATTCCGTAATTATACGGATATGGTTATGGGAATTTGAAAGATATAAATATCGGTATTCCCAATACGATGTTTGTTGGTTTCAGAATGTGATATCAAATATAAGCCGATATGATTCCTATTCAGAGCCTTGTATTTAATATCAAATTCGATTTTGGATTTGTCGTGAATGGTGTCTTTAACAACACTGTTCTTAAATCCAGTTGAGAAAAGAATAAATACTTTAACTAAGATTTAAGGAAGTTTTCCAATTAATAAATATAATTGGAAATTAAATGGAAGTTGATTTTGAGTTCATTGTGAATGATGTTTTAAACGACATTTGTTCTTAACGCCCAATTAACAGTGAAGATATGATTTGGAATTTATAAAACTTTTTATTAAGATTTGATGGAAATTTTACAAAGTAAAGTTTTCCAATTTAATATATTAAATTGGAATTGAATGGAATTCAATTTAATAATAATCGAGATGAGCTTCTGTGAATAAAGACCAGTAATATATATGGAATTTAAAAGGTTTTGTCGTTATTCCATTTATATTTTTAGTCTGATATGGAAATTTATATCAATTATATATAGGGGTGAGCGTTCGGTCGGTTCGGTTGGTTTGGACGTAAAAAAACTCAAACCAAATTGAAACCGAACTTTTTTCAAACCGAACCGAACCGAACCAAATTAAGTTCGGTTAATTTGGTCGGTAACCGATTTAACCGAACTTGAAGAATATACAAGAATTTTACTGATGCATTCAATTGAAGTAAACCATAAATTGATGTTTGGAAAAAGTTTATATAGTAAATTTTATGTTTATGATAAGATTTGATCTATTTGCAATAAATGTCTTGGTATTATATAGCTAAACTAATTATTTAAAGTATAACAATACCATTAAATTAGATAAAAAAATTACAAGTTCGGTTAATTCGGTTAAACCGATAACCAAAAAAATATATTTTACAAACCGAATTCAAACCGATTTAGTTTTGAAACCAAACCGAACCGACCGAAATGAACTGGTTTGGTCGGTTAATTCGGTTTGAACCGAATATTGCTCACCCCTAATTATATATTGATATGTTTTCTGTAAAGATTCCATTTATATAGAAGATGATTTTGGCTTTATCATTTCAGTACAAAAAGCAGATTCCCTATAGTATTATATCAGACGAAAGTGTCCGACTGCACCTAAAGGAGGGTCGTAACATTGAGCAGTTACATCATTATTTGTTTTACTGCTGACAAAAGCTTTGAAAATCGCATAACGTAAATCATAGTGGCGCTTGTGACCTTTCACATCATTACCAACCTTGCAGCTATATATATACGTTAACTTACTCACAACTTACCTCAGTCAAACAACTTTGTTCTCATTCTTATACCACCTCCTTTTATTAGTACTCATTGAAAATGCCTTCTTGGTCATCAACAACAGATTCCGAAGAATAGGCATACGAAGAGAGGAGGCTACAGGAGCTTGAAGTCGAATTCCAGTTTCTAAACCAAATGAGACCTCAAACTGAACCAACATACGAATAGGTGAACATTCAACTCCCACATGAAACGCAAGTACCACCTATTCAAGTATCATATGAACAGTCGGCCACTCAATCAACGCAAGAAGTAGAGTTATATCGAGAACCACTGTATGAACATGTAGTAGATTCCTATCCAGTTCGTTGCTACTACGGGTATGCGGTTGAAGTTGTGGTTCGAGCAGAAGGCAACAATATATGTCGACACATGCAGCAATGTCCATCCTATCCAAAATGGTTGCAATTACACGGAATGGATAGACCAACCTTTGTGTCCTCGGGGAATAACATATGCAAACGACTTCGAACAAGAGATTAGACGTCTCCAAAGTGATATAGACCAGTTGTTATTGTAACGACACGGATTTCGCCCGGACCTAATCGATCGCTAAACCGACCAAGACCGTTCGAATCCCGCATACGCTAACTTTGGGTATACAACACATCAGAACAAATAACAGAAGACTTCAATAAACATCATAATAATGTTACATCAGAGTACAGAATATCAGAGTATATCGATAATAATACACAGCGGAAGATAAATTTACATAAATGTAATACAATGCTCAGCGGAAATATAAACTACACAGCGGAAGACTGTAAATGTCTGGACACAGCTTAAAGCTTCAATCCAGAATCCTGCTCAAAACATCTGCAAAATAAAACTACTCGGCTGCCCGTGTGGAAAATAGGGGCACCCGAGTTTGCAAGGGAAAAGCAAACTACAGGTCAGTCATGGGACTGGTGTGAGAAACTCTAACAGTTATAATTAACTTATTTGATAATATGGTATATCACGGGACCACGCCGCTAACGCGGAACGGGTTTACCCCCATGAATACCAGTGTATAAACAACAATCAATATAGATATATGGATCTACTATGCGTCAATCAACATGCAATATCCCAATCTACCCACATAGATTAATAACCACACTTAGATTTTCCAAATCCAATTCAATTTACAGAAATTATTCCTTTGGATTTTATTCCCGATTTCTTATTTCAAATCATTTGAAATACATATCTAACTTTCTATATCAAAGTAGATTTCACTTCGGGATTTCAAATCAAATCATTTGGAAATGTGAATTCCAAAACATAACAATGCATACAAACAAGTATGCAACCAAATATCGTGCTCCCCATCGACAAGGCAAAGGGTACGCACCTCGCACTCGATATATATATGTGCACCTACCCCACGTAGGAGTAGGCTACACCGACGATGCACCTCCCACTCATGGAGAGCATACACCGCCCTCTCACCCATACTTTTAGTCTCAGGGTTACCCGAATCTTTAGCCACATACTAAATCATTTCATATCCCGAAGTAGGGAAAATCATTTCACAACGTAATAATCACAAGTACTTTCAAAATATAGTACTTCACATTAGTAATTCACGCATATGTTCAGTCACTATTAATCACATAACCTTTGAGCTCGTACGTCTCAAAGAAGGGTGTTAAGCAAAAGAATAAATTCTCCGCCACCAAACAGATACATCATCAATAGCAACTAATCGAATACGCGATGAACCACAATGTAACATATAATACATTTCTAAATCATTTTAGAAATCATCGGGTTCTGGGCCTCGAAATCCTTTTTGTTTTATAAAACATTTTTATAAAACATTCCCTGTCCAAAATCGGGAATACATTTCTTTTCACTTAAGAAAAATATCATTTCACAATCATTCGTTAAATTTGAAATGAACACAACATCGCTAAACACCTTATCGTCAAATCGTGAAGTGTTTCACAAGGAGTTAGCACATAGATATTTTCAACCCAACCCAATGCTAAATGTAAAAGCATACTCTGCTCATAAACTGGTCGAGCACAATCCATACAATCAATCTATCAAATTTGACATTAAATATAAGGTTTTGAATAAAGATAGTATCGACTTATATTCAACATCAAATCCTGAAACCAACAGATATCATATCGGGAATAACGATATCGATATCTTCCAAACTCCCATCACAATATCTGTATAATCATGGAATCCAATATCAAAAATATCCATTGATAATTTCAATTCAAATCTAATCCAATTTATTTATTTATAACCATTGGATTATTTTTCTAGTTAATAACTAGTTCATTTCGATAAAAATCTATTTTTATCTTTTCAAATATGGAGTTTTCCATCCCAATTCTTTCTAAATCATTTCTTATGATTTTACACAAATTATTACTATTTTTAATAATTTTATCAAGGCCCGTACAGTCGATTTCCATCAACGGCCATCGAACTGCACTTACAGCGACCTTTTTCGAATTTGATTTGGACGCATCTCCAAATCCAACCGTTAGATTTCTAATTTCTAATATTCGTTAGAAAGCTCTTTTCGATACGAACCCAACGGTTCCAGTTTTAGGAGAATCCGACGATCGGATCTCCCGTAATGTCCGTTTGAAATAAATGGTCGAAATTCACGAACTGCCGCGGCGCGGCGCGTTCTATTCAGGCCATTATATTATATATATAATATATATTTCATCGATTTCTATTTAAACGTATTTTATAAATCATTTTAAATTCCTTTTCAAATCGATTTCAACTTCTTATTTCAAATTCAAATCAAAATTAAATTTTCTATTATAAATCCTTTTTACTTTCATTTCTATTCAATTCAAATTTCTATTCAATTTGAATTCATTTTCTATTCAGTTCAATTCGAATTCATTTTCTATTCAGTTCAATTCGAATTCATTTTCTATTCAGTTCAATTCGAATTCATTTTCTATTCTATTCGAATTCATTTTCTATTCTATTCAATTCGAATTCATTTTCTATTCAGTTCAATTCGAATTCATTTTCTATTCTATTCAATTTGAATTCATTTTCTATTCAGTTCAATTCGAATTCATTTTCTATTCAGTTCAACTCGAATTCATTTTCTATTCAGTTCAATTCGAATTCATTTTCTATTCTATTCAATTTGAATTCATTTTCTATTCAGTTCAATTTGAATTCATTTTCTATTCAGTTCAATTCGAATTCATTTTCTATTCAGTTCAACTCGAATTCATTTTCTATTCAGTTCAACTCGAATTCATTTTCTATTCAGTTCAACTCGAATTCATTTTCTATTCAGTTCAATTCGAATTCATTTTCTATTCAGTTCAATTCGAATTCATTTTCTATTCATTTCAATTCGAATTCATTTTCTATTCATTTCAATTCGAATTCATTTCCTATTCATTTCAATTCGAATTCATTTTCTATTCAGTTCATTTCGAATTCATTTTCTATTCATTTCAATTCGAATTCATTTTCTATTCATTTCAATTCGAATTCATTTTCTATTCATTTCAATTCGAATTCATTTTCTATTCATTTCAATTCGAATTCATTTTCTATTCATTTCAATTCGAATTCATTTTCTATTCAGTTCAATTCGAATTCATTTTCTATTCATTTCAATTCGAATTCATTTTCTATTCATTTCAATTCGAATTCATTTTCTATTCATTTCAATTCAAATTCATTTTATATTCAGTTCAATTCGAATTCATTTTCTATTCAGTTTAATTCGAATTCATGTTCTATTCATTTCAATTCGAATTCATTTTCTATTCATTTCAATTCGAATTCGTTTTCTATTCAATTCATTTCGAATTCGTTTTCTATTCAGTTCAATTCGAATTCATTTTCTATTCAGTTCAATTCAAATTCATTTTCTATTCATTTCAATTCGAATTCATTTTCTATTCATTTCAATTCGAACTCGTTTTCTATTTAGTTCAATTCGAATATTTCATATACATCGTTTTCAATTCGAATATTTCATATACATCGTTTTCAATTCGAATATTTCATATACATCGTTTTCAATTCGAATATTTCATATACATCGTTTTCAATTCGAATATTTCATATACATCGTTTTCAATTCGAATATTTCATATACATCGTTTTCAATTCGAATATTTCATATACATCGTTTTCAATTCGAATATTTCATATACATCGTTTTCAATTCGAATATTTCATATACATCGTTTTCAATTCGAATATTTCATATACATCGTTTCCAATTCGAATATTTCATATACATCGTTTTCAATTCGAATATTTCATATACATCGTTTTCAATTTGAATATTTCATATACATCGTTTTCAATTTCGAATATTTCATATACATCGTTTTCAATTCGAATATTTCATATACATCGTTTTCAATTCGAATATTTCATATACATCGTTTTCAATTCGAATATTTCATATACATCGTTTTCAATTCGAATATTTCATATACATCGTTTCCAATTCGAATATTTCATATACATCGTTTTCAATTCGAATATTTCATATACATCGTTTTCAATTTCATATATGTATCGTTTTCACCTTTCATACATACGATATTTTCACTTTTCATATATACGATATTTTCACTTTCAATATATTCGATATTTTCACTTTCAATATATATAATATTTTCACTTTCAATATATTCGATATTTTCACTTTCACTATATATAATATTTTCACTTTCAATATATTCGATATTTTCACTTTCAATATATTCGATATTTTCACTTTCAATATATTCGATATTTTCAGTTTCACTATATATAATATTATTTCACATCACGATAAATTTTCACATAGAATACAATCAAACAAGTCGTCCATGGTCTGTGGACGACGGGGAACAGTTAATATATGCAGTTATGAAATAAATAACTGAACCGAAAATTTAAAGTGAGAATTCTCACCTTGGTTTTCACTCCGCCAGTTTTAATTTTTGAATTTCTGAAATGTTCGGATTTGAATTTGCTTCATTTTCTGATTTGTTCTGTTTCTGCCCCCAATCAGTTTTAAAATGTAGTGCTCGACAAAAGGATTCCAACGGACCCGGATTTGCTGAATTCCGATATCGTATGGCCTAGATATTGATTTTTAAACATTTGATTTCATTTATTTCATAATTAATTAATAATTAATTAAAAATTAAACCCCCCCCCCCTTTAATTACCTTCCCTCTTTCCTTTGAACCCCCGTAAATTTTCTGAAGCACGAACTAAAAAGAAACCCATCAGCTCCAAACTTCCCACCATCGCCAATCCTCCCAACGTTGACCGGAACCCCATCTGAACGCCTCACGGCGTTGACCTTGGCATGAGACACCACCGCCGCGAGCGATGTTGGTCGCGGTCCCCCCAGCACCCCCAGATTTCGTTCGTAATCCCGCCCCTTTGGATGCAAAAATCGAGCAATTTAGGGCACGAGAAATGATCTCAGTCGTATGAGATCGAAGTTCAGGAATCACTCTTTAATTTCCCCTTTAAATTCATGTTGTAATTCTTCACGGTTTTGGAGAAGATTTGGGATTAATTTTCCAACGAAATCGACCATCCAGATGATGAAAGGCGGCGACCTGATGTAGAATAGGGTTTGGGGGAGAATGTGACGGCCCGCCCCGCACCAGCCTGCATTTCCTCCGAAAGTGCGCTGTACACATGCCCGACTAGCACAGGACGGACGTCAAGAGAAAGGAAAGAAGAGAATGAACTAATCAAGAAACCTGTAGAATGTCTCACAGCGCACGGAATAAAATATAATAATAACATACTTGACACAAAACAGGCGAGACAATGCATAAGCTGATAACTAAAATCAACATCAACCATCAAAGCAGCGGAAATCCAAATACAGCTTATTACAATTTTCCAAATTTACTGTCTCTAAGCAAAAGAAAGCTGAAGTAGAAGATACACCAACAATGCCCAAGCAGTGATCTTCAGCAACACAGGGAGAATACTATATATATTACGTGGAAGCCTCCTGCTCGTCTCCGGATCATCTACCCTTGCATCACCAGCTAACCTGTCTCTAGTCTGCTCGTGTGAGCACCCAGAGTAATAAGAGGAGAGATAAAACTCTGGGTCAGACATAAAGCCTGGTATGAGCGATAAGCATCTAAACAGAGTAATAACAGGTATACTAAACCATACCTGAACCTGGACCTGCAAACAAAGAGTTAGTACCACATACCGTACAATACTCCAAGGTGCCACAATAAATAGTGTAAGAATACGGGGGTGGGGTGTGCATGTCATAATGATAGCAACCAAATCAACCATAGCAACCATCCTCACATCTCTCACTCAGTGCGTAAAGCATACGATATCTACCACTTTGAAACACTAGACAAACTGAGGCAACGACGAATCCCGACTTGTAGAAACCCTGCTATGACCAAGCTAAACATATGGAGTCATGACCAAACATTTCAATGACCCACTTCATTGGTTGTAGCCCTTGGTTCTACCGATGCCATAATGGCCCTGAATCCGCCTTCGTACCTCCTACCATAGTGGTCCAAAGCTATAGACGTCGATAACCCCTTGGCACGCGTCCCGCAGCAAAGCCCAATCATGAAGCGAACTCGCTGATTCCCATCTGAATCTTGAGCTCTAACTTCTCATTTGGACTTCCTTTGCATCTCGGGTTTGGTCGAATTGGAGTTGGCCTTCAGAAGAGTCATCACGAAGTAGTAAAAGTACACGTCCAGTTCCCCATGCTCGGTTCGGTTCGGATACGTTCCCCGGTTCGGTTCGGAGTGCCACCATCCTCTGGGTTCGGGTCCTTCTCCCTCATGCGGTTCGGTTCGGTGCTCTCCCTCATGCGGTTCGGTTCGGTGATTCTGAAGCGGTTCGGTTCGGATACCCCATAGCTTGAGTGTCTCCGTCTCCGTCTCGTCAGCATCAGTTTGGTTCGGGTATTGCTCTCGGTTCGGTTCGGAATATGGTATCCATGCTCCTCTTTCTTCCACTTCAGTCCTCCTTGTTCCTTCCGATCCCACGCTACGCCCCTCCGATCCGACCAGGCCTTCCTTGTTGCCTCTTCACGTCATGCTCCAGAAAGTACCACGCCCCGGTCCGGTTCGGATATGTCCGATCCGATACCCTACCCGATCCGATCCGGTTAGATACCCTGCAGTTTTCTGCAACTTTCCAACAACTTGTTTGCACCGTTCGACGACGTTTTTGACAAATCTAACTATTCTAATCAATCACAATTCATGTCAAATAGTCATAACAATATAGCAAACTAACCACAAACACCAAAACAATGAATTCATATGTCAAAATGGGTCAAATGTGCCCAAAACCCCTTATTTTCCCTTAAGCATGTTTAAGTAAAACTAATCATAGGGTTAACAAAACTTAATCAAATCGAACCAAATTTCTAACAGAGGCATAAAATATTATTTACGAATTTCTAAACATTTTTCCAGAATTTATTAGTGTATAAATTCGCTAATCTTCACTAATTACCCTTAATTAACCGTAATTAGTGTCAAAATGATGCTATCACTCACCTTGGCCACAACTAAAACCCCAAAACTGAAATATTCTCTGATTTGGCGCTGTTCCCAATCTTACACAGCAGCTCTACCTCGGTTCTCGTGCTAATACTCCTTGATTTGATATTTGCTAAGCCTAATCTTCAATTAGAAAGTGATCTTTGGGTGTTTTAGAGAGATTTAGAGAGTGGAGGCCATGGCTAGGTCAAGAGGAATGAAAGTGGCGGCTGGAAAATGTCTAAAGAAATGTTTTCTAACCCTAATCAGCACCTATATCCCCCTAAACCCGAAATTCCCCACGGGCCTAGCTGCTAATCACCCGCTTAAGCCCAATTAAGCTGTTTTTCACCATCTGAAACTTGTTTCAGCCATATCTCCCAAACGGTGAGTCCGTTTGGCTAATGTGACCACTCTACGGAAAGAGAAACCATCATCCGGAGCCAATGGAAGTGGTTTCAGGTCAAAATTCCTTTCCAGTCAAAAGTTATGGCCAAAACAGTGATAACTAGGGGTAAAATGGTCATTTAAAAATCGAGAAAAATCATGAACATGGGAAATGACCCCAATAGTCGTCTCCCAAAGTTACATGACCATACGACTTCGCATGGGACAGAAATAAATATTCTACGATTCTATGATGCGTAGAATGCGGGTCGTTACACTCTCCCCCCCTTAAGAAATTTCGTCCCCGAAATTCCTTAACCCAAAACATGCAAAGGATCCCGCATGCCTAACAACCACATACATCCATCAAACATGCAAAACAAGCAAAACAAACCTATCCTAGCATGCGGAAAACTAAATCGAAGTCAAAATCTTACCAGGCAAAGAGTTCCGGGTGTGTCTTCCTAATGTTCTCCTCTGTCTCCCAAGTACAATCATTCTCGTCCTCGCCCCACTGAACCTTGACTAGCTTCACCGCCTTCCTTCGAAGTTGCTTCATGTCGTGCTCGACAATACGGGCCGGCTTGCGGTTCCCAACCGCCTCGGGTTCTACTTCGAAGTCCTCCAACTGATCAGGTGAAATAGTCATATCTGAGTCGTGAACGAACTTCCTTAGTTGGGAAACATGAAATACGTTATGAACTCCCGCCATCTTCTCTGGTAAGTCAATTCTATATGCCAAATTCCCGACTAGTTCAAGAACAGGGAATGGGCCAACAAACCTTGGTGCCAACTTGCCTCTCCTGCCAAATCGTATTACGCTCTTCAACGGAGAAATCTTGACAAACACCAAGTCTCCAACGGAGAATTTTAAGTCTCTTTTCCTCTTATCAGCATAACTCTTCTGCCTATCTTGGGCAGCCTTCATTCGTTGTTGAATGATCTTGATCTTATCCGACGTTTCTCTCACCACATCTGGTCCAAGCACAAACTTCTCGCCAGTCTCTATCCAACATGATGGTGAGTTGCATGGTCTTCCGTACAAAGCTTCAAACGGAGCCATACCGATACTGGATTGGTAGCTATTATTATATGCAAACTCTACTAGATGCAAATGGTCATCCCATGATCCACCAAAATCCAATATACATGCTCTCAAGAGATCTTCCAAAATACGGTTCACCCTCTCCGTCTGACCGTCGGTCTGAGGATGATATGCGGTACTGAGATGTAACTCTGACCCTAGAGCCTCTTGTAAGCTCTTCCAAAACCCACCAGTGAACAACGGGTCTCGGTCACTCACAATGCTTTTAGGTATTCCATGAAATCTCACTACCCACTTCATATACAATTCTGCTAACTTAGCTGCCGTTCTGGTCGATTTGACTGGTATAAACCTTGCGCTTTTAGTCAGTCGATCTACAATTACCCAAATGCTGTCATATCCCGACCTAGTCCTTGGTAAACCATCGATGAAATCCATCGAGACTTGCTCCCATTTCCATTCGGGAATTTCTAATGGCTGTAACAATCCACTAGGCTTCTTTTGCTCGGCTTTAACTAACCGGCAATTCATGCATTTGGATATAAACTTCCCAACGTCTCTTTTCATTCCTTCCCAGTAGTAAGTCTGCTTCATATCTTGATACATCTTGTTACCACCGGGGTGTATAGTTAGCTTTGAGTGATGACATTCTCTAAGCACTTCATCTCTCAATCCATTGACATTGGGTACTACAAGCTTTCCATTCTTCCTAAGCCATCTATCTCGATCAAGCCCATACTTGTTCATCTCCTCATCGATACCCATCTCTAACTTGGAGATGATTTCCAATAGGTTAGGATCGTCCCTCTGACTAGAGCCGATCCGTTCAATCAAAGTGGGTCTGATCGTCAAACTTGCTAACATTTCTGGATCCAATTCGCACTTTGGTCTGAAATCAAACCCCGCGATAAACTCCAGTTGCTTCCATTCATGGAACATAGCCCCTAAGCTGGCATGTCTTCTACTCAATGCATCAGCCACCGCATTGCCCTTTCCCGATGTATATGCGATGTCAAAATCATAGGAAGCTAAGAACTCTAACCATCTCTGCTGACGGAGATTCAGATCTTTCTGAGAGAAGAGATACTTTAACGACTTATGGTCTGTAAACAGCTCAAATCTTTCTCCCAAGAGATAGTGTCTCCACATCTTTAACGCGAACACGATCGCTGCCAATTCTAAATCATGGGTAGGGTATCTTCTCTCGTGCGGTTTCAATTGCCGACTTGCGTAAGCTATAACCCTACCGCCTTGCATCAATACAGCATCCAGTCCGGTACCACAGGCATCCGTGTATACCGTCATCTCTTCATCCCCCTTAGGAATGACTAACACTGGTGCGCTTGTCAACTTGTCCTTTAGACTTTTGAATGCATTCTCGCACCTTTCATCCCAGACAAAAGCTTGATTCTTCTTGGTCAACTGGGTCAATGGTGCTGCTATCTTGGAGAAGCTTTGGATAAACTTACGATAATATCCCGCTAATCCCAAGAAACTTCTTACATCTGTTGCATTCTTGGGCGTAGGCCAATCTTGTACCGTAGCCACCTTTGCTGGGTCCACGGCAATACCACTCTCTGATACAACATGGCCCAAGAACCTCACTTCCCTCTTCCAGAAGTGACACTTAGAAAACTTTGCTTTCAATTGGTGTTTTCTTAACACCTCCATCGCTACTCTTAAATGTTCCTTGTGTTCTTCCTCTGTCCTCGAATAGACCAAAATATCATCAACAAACACAAGGACAAACTTATTCAACTGATCTCTGAATACCCTATTCATAAGATCCACAAAATATGCTGGGGCATTGGTCAGCCCGAATGGCATGACCAACCACTCATAAAACCCAGACGGCGTCCGAAATGCCGTTTTAGCTATACTCTCAGCTTCCACTCTAAGTTGATGAAAACCTGTCGCGAGATCCAACTGAGAAAATACTCTCGCGCCACTCAACTGATCAAACAAATCATCTATCCGCGGTTGAGGATACTTGTTCTTCCTCGTCACTTTATTCAACTCGCGGTAGTCTACACACAAACGAAGGGAACCATCTGCCTTGGTAGCAAACACAACTGGTGCTCCCCATTCAGAAACACTCCTTCTGATAAATCCCCTCTTCAAAAGATCGCTGACTTGCACCTCGAGCTCTCGCTGCTCCCTTGGTGCCATACGACGAAGTGGCATCACTATAGGTCTGGCATCTTTTACCAAATCAATACGGAACTCAACCTCTCGGTGTGGTGGAACTCCGGTCACTTCTTCGAAAACATCCGGATACTGGCCAACCACGGGCAAACCTGACAACTCACTATGCGGAATGTCGAGGGAGTTTAGAAAACTAGCCAATACCCCCTTACTGGGTAGACCACCAAACACTATCCTCCGCCCATCATCCGCTCTAGCTGTCACCAACAAGCCCTCACAGTCTACCACCACCCCGTATCTTTGGAGCCAATCTACTCCCAAAATAATGCCAAACCCAGTAAAGCCCAAAACAAAGCAATCACAAACAAACATGCATCCATGACTCGATAAGACCACATTACGACAAATCATGCTAAGGCTAGTCGAACCACCAATCGGGTTCGTCACTATTAAAGGTCTATCGACAATCTCGGGCTCCAATTCCAACCTATCTACCAGGTCACTAGATATGAAAGAACTGGAAGCTCCGGTATCAAACAAAACTCTAACAGGAACATCGTAAACAGAAAGCATACCTTGAATGACGACATTCTTTCCCTTCTCCGCCGCTGTTGGGGCATTCGACGAAGAAGGAATAGCATTAAGAGCGTAGGCTTTCACCATTTGCTTTTCCTTAGGGGGCTGTGGACACTTGTCCTTGTGATGTCCCATTTGGCCACAGTTGAAGCACTTCCTATCCGCTGGCTTGGCCCGACAATTACTAGCATAATGGCCCTTCTTACCGCAGCTGAAGCACTCCACATCTTGCTTATTCCTTTTCTTCTGGCCGTCCTTAGCCTGATTCTGCTTTCTCTTATTCTGAGAACCACCTTTGCCTCCACCACTAGCTTGTGGCTTTGGCTCCTCTGCGGATGCAACCTCAGTCTTCGACTTAGGGTAGAGACTTTCCGATCTTAACGCTTTCCCCACAATCGATTCAAACGTCTCATCGATGTGGTTAATAAGTTTTTCCCCCAAGTACTGATCCAAACCAGTTATGAATTTCTCACTCTTTTTCTCGGCAGTATCAATAAGAGATAACCCATATTTTGACAAAGTGTCAAATTCAGCAATATACTCCGAGACAGCTCTGCCATTCTGCTTGAGCTCCAAGAACTTCTTAAACAACATTGAATTCTGAGCAGCTGGAATGAACTTCTCACTAAAGCGAGCCTTAAACTGCTCCCAAGTAATCTGGTCTTCGGGAGTAGCTGCCTTTATAGCATTCCACCAATTCATTGCCCGCCCTTGCAGCTGACGGGACGCTAGCTTTCTCTTCATCGCATCCTCGATACCCAAATCCTCGAAGATACGTTCGCAACTATCCACCCAATCCTGAACATCCGTAGCCGACTCCGTTCCGTGGAACGGTTTCCCACCAAGGCTAGTATAATCCTTATTCAGCTTGGCGAAGTCGACTCTTGGCGCCTGCACCATTGGACCACCACTATTCCCACCATTGGGAGCTGCCCTCTGTACATCTCTAAGCATCTCTCTCATGAGGTCAGTAAACATCGTCCTCATGTCAGCAGCATTCCCATTATTGGCTCCCCTACCGGCACCTCTAACATATCGGCTCATCGTCAATCTGAAAAAGGAAATGATTAACGACTCCATAGTGGTGCTAGTGCAGTACGACTTCATCCTTATACTACTAATAGTATACATATATATATATATAGCTTTTAAAAACCAAAGTAATCACAAATACGCTCTCTCGTATACGTGTATTATCTCTCCCTGATAACTTCCCTTGGTTAACTACGCAACCTAGAGCTCTGATACCAAGTGTGACGGCCCGCCCCGCACCAGCCTGCATTTCCTCCGAAAGTGCGCTGTACACATGCCCGACTAGCACAGGACGGACGTCAAGAGAAAGGAAAGAAGAGAATGAACTAATCAAGAAACCTGTAGAATGTCTCACAGTGCATGGAATAAAATATAATAATAACATACTTGACACAAAACAGGCGAGACAATGCATAAGCTGATAAATAAAATCAACATCAACCATCAAAGCAGCGGAAATCCAAATACAGCTTATTACAATTTTCCAAATTTACTGTCTCTAAGAAAAAGAAAGCTG